>CM057790.1:18135174-19438735 GCA_030145905.1 Populus davidiana
AATTTTAATGGTGCTCATGATTACAGGATTGTAATAGATTTGAATAGGTACGTGACTAATTTGATTTGATTTCCGCTGAGAATTTATAACATAAAAGGCATAATGGTTTTCATTCCGCTACAAATTTGGTTCATATATATGATGCTGATCGTCTGAATACTTTTCTGGAACTGATTAAAAGTTATTTTTCGTCGTGCTTTCAGATGTGGGATAAAAGGTTGATGAAATATTCAGAGATTGTGCAATGTTTAAAATCTGCATTAAGCAAATAACCAACATTTATATAAAGCTAACTTCATTAACATAAGAGAACATATTACACACGAGCTACTCACAGCTATGAAATACTTAACACAAACAACTTCTACATGGACTACTAAACATAGAACACACTAGCTAGACTACTAACCAAGCCAATTTTTATTCTTCCATCTTCATAATGAAGTGGTATATTAAGATTAGTTCTTGTAGGGTTTGAGCATTTGAATGAGTGCGCCACTTAGGTGGAGGGACATGACTTCGTTCGTGGAACCCATCAGCTTTCCACCGATAAAAACAGCCGGTACAGGCGCGTTACACCCCAACCTTGTGAGAGCCCTTTCCATTTCCCTGCCTTCAGGGTCCTGGTCAATCTCATAAACCAGAGGGTCCACCCCAATTTCTTGGAATAGAATTTTGACTGCATAACACAAGCAACATGAGCTCTTGCTGAATATCACTACCCCCTTCTCAGAGGCCAATCCCATCACCTTATCCATGTAATTGTCACTCCTGATTAAGCCTTCTTAGTTTGTGCAGGAGTATGATCGTGAAGAAGTCTTTGGTTTTCTCTAGAGCTTATTCAGATCCTAAAATTCAAATAGAATTGGTTCCAATGGTGAGAGTAGGCAAGAGAGGAAAGGGTTTCAATTAAAGCTGAAGGTTGTTTGAACTTATGCTTTCATGCTAGACTATATATAGGGACAGCTTAGGGGGAGTATCAAAAGTCGACGAGCTTTACTTAGATGCCCATATGGGTGAAAGATACTTTCAGAGATGGGGACTACTGTGCCTCCATGAGCTGAACAAGTTGACAGACAAATTTTGCTGCACCGGTGTATATTGTTCCAGTACTTACGATATTGACAATTTACACATCTATTATATCCGTATGATATGACAACTAATTATATTTTCTGAAAAATAAATATATAGTGGTTGTTTCCTCAAAAAAGTTTACAAAATCATTAAATAGATCATAAAATCCTATTTTTATTAGAAAACAACTAAAAATCTGAAAATCTAAAAAAAAAATTAAAACAAAATCCAAATTAAAACAATAAATCCATAAATACCTAGAAAAACTAACAAAATTAACTCAATCAACGACTTTTAAACCTGATTTTGAGAAATCCAATGCTATGATAAGTAATATAGTGGCTTCCTGAAACAAAACTACTTAGTATGATTACTTAGAAAAATTTGAGTTTGATCTAATAATTATATATATTTTTTTAAGATGTTAAATTAGTTTTGCATATCTAAATATGTTTTTAATTCCATAAAAATATTTGTTAGACCATCAATATATACTGTCTAGGTCAGATCTCATTTGGTTATATCATATCCTCACTTGAATACTCACAAACTTTAGTTTTTACAAGCATCAACTACTGCTTCATCTTCACTAAGATGGAAGGATCAAAGCTATGATCATACTGTGGGATCGATTCATAGAATCGGACACAATTATAACAAACGTGTTCATGCTATTGACCATTTGTCTATCTTTTGCAGATTTTATGGACACAAATATGATACTCTCTATAACTACACACAAAAATAGAAAATACTATATATGAAGCTAGTTAATTTACCAGATTCCCACAATCACCTACTTTGAATCCTTTTGTTGAAAGATTGGGAACCAGATTGCTTTCGGTGCTGCGATTCTTTGTGCTGCGCCCACCAACTTGCATGATTCCTTCGAGCCCACGATCATGTGAGACTCTATTGTATATAATACCGCTACATTCCAACCTGTGCAAGCTCTTGCATGTCAACAACGTCCGCACGTGCATACCAGAAATGCATCTCTTCTTGATTAAAATGGAATAATACTTTTCTCCCCTGGACAAGTGTTGGGTGTAAAGAATAAGCGAGTCTTGAGAGTCACTATAATTTCCATCATAGTAAGAAGAGTCCTGCAAGATATAAGAACCACGTTGTATACACACAACACACATGCTGACATGCAGGCGTTCAAATTTTCAAGTACATAAAATGTTCCTAGTGTAGATTTCCAGATCATCATGTACAAACATTGGTGTATATAAGCGAGAGAATATTTATGCATAATGCATGACTACTGCCATATCTAAATATGCACATCTATGAAACCATATGCACGCATTTCATATTATATTTATAAGTTAATTTAGCATATAAGTCATGTTAGAAAGTTTTTTGCTTTTCGGATATGAAGGAATACATGGGAGGCATAAAAGTTCCAGCATCACCTTTTTGTCTTTCCCTTGTCAAAGGTAATCCATGTATAATATAAACTAATTAAAAGGTCTCGATTCCAAATTTTAGGGGTAACCAAACCATGTTTAAGGTTATAATAAATCTTAAAATTACTTCAAGGAAAAGACACCATTTTATCCACAAATATTTCCCATCGGTTGACCGATTTTGACATGTGATTTTATAGATCGGTATTCATCCAACATAGTAAAATATGCAGAAAGTTTGGCAAGTATGTTTTTGAGTATGGCAGAATTGAAAACATCATTGAAATCTTAAAAACCCACTGGAAACTGATCTTCAGGAATTCTTTTCATAATATTACATTTTTGCACGCAATGTAGTCAGGGAACTCAAGAAAAAGAAAAGCCCTTAGTACAATTTTGTTCTCAACATAGTATAAGAGCTATTTTCATATATATTATACAGAATCAAAGCTAAAGTACTATATGTGGCTTATTTGAGAGGTACAATAGCTAGAACCAGATTGCTTTTGCTTCCATGAGCATTTGTTTCAAAGAGCCATCCAGGTGCAGGGATAGCACATCTTTTGCTGATCCTACCCATTTTCCACCTATGAAGACAGCTGGGACGGTGGGATTGCACCCTAGCCCACGTAAAGCCCACTCCATTTCCCTCCCATTGGCTTCACGGTCAAGCTCATGAATTGCAGGGCTTGCTCCGAGTTCATAAAAAAGTGTCTTGATACTATGGCACATGCAGCATGAGCTCTTGGTGAAGATAACTGCAGCGTTCTTTGATGCCAACTCTCTAACTTGATCCATTTCTGAAACCTTTTCCTGGTGTTGCTAAGCAATGAAGTGATTCTTTTGCTAGATACAGCTAGCTAATTGCTAGTAGCTAGAATTTTCTTGGAAGAGACACAAAGTGAGGAGAAAAAAAAACTACAGGGAAGCAATTGGCTGATCAGTGAAGAAAGCTTGTAACTAGCTATTTACTTAGGATTAGCTTTGGTGGACTTTGAGATTCATCGGGCCTTATTTATAAGGGCAGGTGAGGGTGGTGGATTGCATTGTTTAATCCATACTCCATAAAGGAAAAACAAAATACAGGATAAAAAGAGAAAGATCCTTTAGATATTTGTTTGGATAAGAAAAATATTGCAACTTATGATTTGTTTGATGTCGACCCCTTTGTGTCATAAACAACTTGTACCATTCATGTATAACTGTAATTCAAATCTAGCAGATAGATTTGTTAGTTTACATGAGATATAGCTAATTGATTGATTATAAACGGCATTAACTTTATTTATGTAAATATATTTAATTTATTAATAGTTTTATTTATTTATCTTTAATATTTATTAAATATTTAATTAATGAATCTAATATTTGATTAATAAAACTATAGTAAAAATAAAGTTTTTGGAGCAAAAGTATTTTGCAAAAGAAATTATAAAGTTGTTATAATTGTGAAATTCCTATTGCATCAAAAGATTGTTCCTAAATATTCTTGGTCAACACTTTATTAAGACTAAACATTAATTAGAATTGTTGAGACTGATACATATTATGTTTTTTTCTTTATGAAACAAAGCAATTATTCTCATAAGCTGAGGTATGAGGGATATTTAGAACTAATATGCTGGTGTTTGTTGGATGACATATACTTTGAACTGACCCATGTGAGAATTTCATATGGACAAATCATTTGTGTTTATGGAAAGGCTCACGTGATGGTTGTGTAAATGATCTTCGGACTTGAGATCACTAAATTATCTTATATACGAAGTATTATGTTTTGATCCTACTACAAGTTCTCATAATCAAGGATACCAAATGGACAGGGTACAAAATGAACATATATTGGATATAATATGAATTATATGAAAACATTTAAGTAACCAAGAGAGGATTCATCACCCTAAGTGAATTATGAAAAATACTTAATCTGTTGTCAAATTGTATTGATTGTAAATCTTTGCGCAAGGTCACTACAAGATTTCACAGTTTTACCGACGGAGAAATTCCATTAGTGTGTGATTCATAGTTCATCGGTAATTTTATTACCGATGATATCACCGACAAAAACCGTCCGTTGGCTTTTCTTTCGTCGATAATACCTCATTTCGTAGCTAAAACGGTCGGTAAAAAAAAACATTGTCGATGGTTTTACAAACAGAAATTGCATGCCAAAAAAAAAGTTCCCGCTTGAAAAATACCAATGGATTTATTCTGTTGGTGAGAGTATGCAATATCGACAAACTATTTCCATCGATAAACTCATCGATGATTGTGAAATTTGCACTAAGCTACTATGAAATGCCAATGGATTGATTTTGTCGGTTAACGCGTCGGTGATTGTGAAATGTGAACCAAGCTTTTATGAAATGCCGATGGAATTATTCCGTCGATAAATTCATCGCTAAGATCCCCGCTCTCTGTCAAATGCTGACGGATACATTCCGTCTGTAAAACCCTTGGTGAGTATTTTTTTATGTTTTTTATTTGCATAATTTTTTTAAAAATTAAATTATTTAGAATACATAACATAAAATTATATAAATTAATTGTAAAAAAAACAATTATGCAAATAAAATTTTTATTAAACATCAAAAAATAAAGTTAAATAATATTCATTACAAATTAACATAATGGTGGAGATGGAGGAGGAGGAGGAGGCTGGTTGTTATACGGCTAAAAAGGAGGAGGCGCACATGGATCACAACTATGTGATGCCATGTTCATAACTATTTGATGAAGTTGTTCATGATTCGTTTTGAGTTCTGTATAGTTTGTTGATAGGTGGTTGTATTTTTCGGTGAGCTGAGTCGTGTGTTGCTCGAACTCCTTAGATTGGGTGCCCAATACTGATTGGGAGCTCCCAACGGTTGAGACACTACAAGCCACTCGCAAGTTCTCGACCATAGTGTTGGAGATCCCGTAAACTCGATTTTTATCGGGTCCACTGGATGATCCAACCTCCATCCACAAAATCGAATTCCAGATGGGTCGAAGGATCGTCCCCATACCTCTCCCTCAACTGGCTATTACAGGTCTCCTGAAAATGAAAAAAGTAATCATCGTATTCAATTCAATAAAAATAATAACTTACAAAATAAAATGGTTCAACAAACATACCATAAAGTGTTGAGCACGGTTGTCAATGAACTGTTGCGCTCCTTTTTGGCAGTATTAACTCTGCACGTGTGTCTCAATAAAAAGCTCCATCAGGCTCGGCTCACGTCTAAGAGACGTGGCCTATAATGAAAAAAAATTAATTAACAATAAATTAATTTAACAATATATTTCATTCAAATTAATCTTACCATCTGTTTTGCATGTGCAACAAACAAAACGGAGTTGCCGATGTGCGTTGTCATCGAGCCATGAATTGACTGATTCCGGTTGCCAGCACCGGACTGTGAGCGTCGTGTAAACCGCTCAGATGTCACTTGCTCAAGATAGACGTCACTTGAATATCTGGAGCTAAAAAAGTCCAATTAATTCAAACTTGATTTTGTTGGATTCCTGACGCAAATTCCTATCAACCCTCCAAATTTCAGCTAAAAACGATTTCATATAAGGGAGATATGATTTTTCAAAGATGACAACTGAATTCTGCCAACAAACAGGTTTCGTGAAGAAACGAGTCCAAATTACGTTCCAAAGCATCTAAACCGATATCTAAGTTTTTATTTCAACAATTTAGCTCTCTAAGTCAAAGCTTGAAGATTTCATGCCAGACTATTTCTTCTTTTTTAGGAAAATAGTTATTGAAATACTTAAATGTAAACAGTCTACTTAAGAGAGGACTATTTTGTAAAATAAAGACCAGGGTTTCTTAGGATATAAAAAGAATGAGAAAAGAGAAGGGGGATAGCTAGCTAACAAGAAAAAAACGCCCCCCTCCTCTAAGAAACCCTAAATCATGCATTCTTCCATCTTTTTGATTAGTTGTTCAACAAACATGCAAGGCTAAACTCGTTTTCTTGGTTGCAAGGACACGGAAACCTTCGAATTTCAAGAACTGTGAGATTTATTTTACCTTTTTCTTTTCAGTTTATATGATGAATATGTTTGTTCTCCTACGCTTATTTTTCCTATGATTGTTTATTTTAATTGCTACAGCGGACTCTAAGTTATTATTGTAGATAATTTATTGCTAAGTTTGATATCAAAACCAGAGTTGTGGTATATGAACTTGTGAAGTAACTGAGTTTAATAATTGTGGCGGATCTACGTTATTAATCTTAGGAGAATATTCAATCAAATCAAACATAGACTACGGACAGTTATGTTTTCTTGATTAATCAACTTATCTAGTTCTTAAGTCCGCTATTGAATTAAATTACTAGTGCGGACACTGTGGTTGTTTGATGGTTAGGGTTAGTTATACGGCGGATCCGTTAACTAACCAATGTTAAGAAGCGATAAATATTCAGAATATAAATTGATGTTTTGTTTCCATGATCAGTTCTGATTTCTATAGGTGGATGTGTGCTTGCAACCAAGGTTTGTTCTCTTGATAATTTTCTGATTTTATTAAATTTTGTTTGATAGTTTTCTATGTTATTTTGTTTTAGTCTAGATAACGTCCAAACTCCCCCCCCCCCAAATTGCATATCATCTAGCATAAAAATCTGACTTGAACCTTCCTCGTGGGATCGACCCCTTGCTATACTATCTTGTGTGTTGTGTTTGAAGGTAGGGTAATTAATTTGTGTGACCGCGACATCGCAACAGGATATATATCAGTTTGAAATCCCTCCAAACCACTACATCGTTCCAGCCTTGGAGACCATTATCTCTCGCGGTTTGTTTTGCCTTTTTTTGTGCTTCATACCAAAAATCACATAGCCTGCTTCCATAGTGAGAAATTAAATTTTCAAACATAAATTTTTTTCTAAAAAAATGTTGTATTGTTTTCGATGCTACCTAGTTGCTGCGTGATTTTCCCACACCCTCCTCACAGCAGTGTCATGCGCATTGTCCCAGTCAAATTGTCCTGTGTATAAATAATTAATTTTAAATAAAAACAATAATTTATTTACAATTATATTAATAATTTATTAGAAATAAGTTGGAAATTATAAATTAACACCAACCTCAAATCTGTCAAACCATGCATTGATATGAGGTGTCCATTCAGGATGTTTGGATATTTGACTCCATTGAAATAATAGAATCTCCATCGATGATTTAAACGCCAATGATATTACTCGGGCGACCTCAATGTTTGTGAACCTAAAAATAAATGAAATTAATGAAATAGTGATTAGTTGTTTATAAATTATGTTATAATTTTTTTTAAAAAAAAAACTAAAATCTTAACAACCTTACATTGAAAGGTCGTTTTTCCATTGTACCTCGTACTTGCGGGTGAATTGATTTTGCTGTGAAGGCACGACGCCTCTACGCTATGAACCAGCGCTGGAAGAGGCAACATCGGTTGACGGCGCAGGTGGCGTAGGTGCCTTTTCTTTAGAGGCACCTAAGGATATATCATCCTCACTACTATAAGAACTAGTTGTGATCATACGTGAGCGATGAGCTGTGAATTTTGTTCTACGCATCTACACAATTTTATACGAATAATTATATAATTAAATTTGAATGTTAAAAAAAAATTTGACAGCAGCTCCCCTATATTGGATACTACCCAAATCCACAAACCTGCAAATATTGACAATAGCTACAACCAATTGACCAAATCTACACTAATTATTCTAACATATTCAATTACTAATTCTAAAGTAAATTCAACATTAACAATTACAATTCAACAAATTATTCAATAATTATGTCAATACAACGATAAAATATATTCAATAAATTAAAAAATAAACTCTAGACTAACAATTAAAATCAATGGAAATAATTAAACACAAAGCATGCAATAATACAGTAAAATTACTAATTATTCCAACATATTCAATTACTAATACTAAGATAAATTCAACACTAACAATTACAATTCAACAAATTATTCGATAATTATGCCAATACAACAATAAAATATATTCAATAAATTCAAAAAAACTCTCGACTAACAATTAAAATCAATGAAAATAATTAAACACAAATCATGCAACACTAGAGTAAAATTACTAATTATTCAAACATATTCAATTACTAATTCTAAGGTAAATTCAACATTAACAATTACAATTCAACAAATTATTCAATAATTATGCCAATACAACAATAAACTATATTCAATAAATCCAAAAAAAAAAACTATAGACTTTAGGAATGAAATATGGTTACCTTAATAATGTGTTTATTTCAAGACTTTATCTACATTGTAAAAATACATCGAAACAAAAAACATAACAAAAATAAAAATAGCTAAAATAAAATAAAATTCCTTAAAGTAAATGAAATAGATGAAACACATAACTTTTAATTTGATGAAGATTCAAAAATAAAACTAGTAACCTTTGCAGAAATCTTGAAGGAAATGAGTGGGAAAAAATTGAAGAAGAGGGGAAATTAAGAACGGAGGAGATGAAAAAATGAACTGAAGGGGTGGTCGCTGGGATTTATAGGGTAGTTTTACCGATGAAAAAAAAATATTATTTTAATTTATTTTCAAAAATCCGTTGGTAAATTTTGAATTTCACACCAATGCTTTTAATTACCCTCCATATTTCTCGAGGTCCATCAGCAACCTGACACGATCAGAGATGCATTTAATGCACCGCTCTTTGTAATTCGCACATTCTGTCAGTGACCTTTTTGGTAATATTGACCCTCCGATAACTTACCAACGGACTGGAATCCGTCGGCAATGTCATCGATGATTGTGGCATTTTTGGTGATTATTTTTCAACTCTCTGTGAAATGCTGACAGATGGTTTTCTGTTTCCAAAGTCATCGGTAATTGTGGCATTTCAAGTTATTATTTTTGAACTCTCTATGAAATGCGGACGGGCCTTATTATATCGGTTTGGACGTCGGTAATTGTGGCATTTCAAGTAATTATTTTTGAACTCTAAGTGAAATTCCAATGGACCTTATTCCATCGGTTTGGACGTCGGTAATTGTGGCATTTCAAGTAATTATTTCTGAACTCTCTGTGAAATGCCAACGAACCTTATTTCATCGGTATGGAAATCGGTAATTGTGGCCTTATACAAGAAAGATTATATTTGTATTACCTATTTACCTTCCTGCAAACACTTAAATGATAAATTATCCATCGCACAAAACAATAACAACAGTGCTTAAACAATACATAAACTTATAAAATAAATATTTCGTGTTACAAAATATATCATCCATAATATATATTACATGAAAAAAACATTTTACACAAGCTTCATTTTGATAGTTAGTCAGAATTTTCTTTTTCTTCGTCATCAATTAAATAGTCATCACCTTCATCGCAATCTTCAATATGGATATCATCATCTTTATCGGCATTTGCTTGTCTGCTAGAGCTCAAAACAACATTCAACTCGTCTGCATCAACATCAACAAGACTATCATTGAAAACACGAAAATTTGAATTTTCTTCCAAGTCAATCGAAGGAGCAACTCGATATGGTTTAGCCAACTCACTAACTTGAAATACTTTATCTCGTATACTTGTGTCTTCGTTCTCATCCTGAACAAGTTCAAAACGACCCCTGGGCTTCATTTTTAAAACGAACAACCAATGCACTCTTGATTGATCCTTTCTAAATTAAGGGGTGTATGTGTACTAAACTTGTTGACATTGCTTTGCGAAAATAAAGACATCATTTACGTTGCGGAGTCTAGCTTTTGAGTTGATTTCGACCAGACTATAATGCGGATCAATTATGATTCGTCTGTCAATCGTGTCATACCAATAGCATTTGAATAAAAACACTCTATTCTGCTCGCTATGATATTGTAGTTCGATGACCTCTTCTAATCTACCATAGTAGTCAACTTTTAACTCATTACTAGTCGATCCCTTAACACAAACACCGCTGTTGTATATCTTTCTTCCATGCCCGTATTCTTCAGTATGGAAAACATATCCATTGACAAAATACCCGTTGTAGCACTTAACTTTTCTTTTAGGGCCCAGGCTTAGTGAAGACAATAACTTAGCAGCACTCCTTCCCATTTGATAAACCTTGTATGTAATGTACATCAATGAACAGTAAATGAACGAGAATCTCGTAATGACATGCATACAGTAATTTTACAAGTGAGAATGAGTTTGTGATAGTGCTTACATGTTTTCTGAATCACGTGGCAAATTGTACATCTTTTAATTGAAAGATCTGGGATTCGGTCAGTTGTGAGTTCTTGGATAGCAAATATTGTCGATGTTGCCTGCAAGTGATAATGAGTGTATGATATTAAAATATATAATTAACAGTATATTATTGACAAATTTTAATTAATATTACACTTATATAAAATTACTGAATAAAAGATCTCAGCTCATCATAGTTAAATGGAACATGATTGTGTGCTTGTTTGAACTCTATTTCCGACAGATATCTTCCTTTTACAGCATTTTTAGGTGTGGGTCGTCTAGGATTGGAGAATATTGACAAGTTTCCATTGGAAGCCACTTCACCGCCATCATCATGCCATGGAACACGATTGATTCTCGTTCTCAGATGAGGTTCAAAATAGTACGAGATAAATGTTGAAATCTCCTTAACAATATAGGCCTTACATATCAAAGCCTCAATATGTGCCTTGTTCTTAACCTTTTTTCTTAAGATTGAATAAGTACTTGCATTGAATTAATCAAATATTTTCAATTAAGAAAAAAAAAAGAAAATACTTTTATATATGAATTACATTGCAACTATAATATATAACCATTCGAATGGGTACATCCATCTATACTGGACTGGTCCTCCAACTTTTGCCTCAAATGGTAGATGTATGGGGAGATGCTCCATTAAGTCAAAAAATGATGGAGGGAATATGATCTCAAGTTTGCATAGTGTCTCAACGATATTTGTTTCAAGCCTCTCAATATGATCAACTTTCAACTTACTGGAGCATATATCTCTAAAGAAATGACTAATCTCCGTGAATGCATCCCATATCCCCTTTGGCAACAAATCACGACAAGCTAATGGGATGAGTGTTTGCATAAACACGTGGTAATCATGACTCTTCATTCCATATAATATGCATTCCTCTATATTAACCAGCCTTGATATATTCAAGGCATGTCCATTCGGAAAATGCAGACTCTTAAGCCATTTGTAGACTAGTAGTTGTGTGTGTTTCTCTAATACGAAGCTTGCTCTTGGTTTTGCGAACTGTGACTCATCACAAACCAACTTCATATTTTTTCGGTTACAGAACAAAGCTATATCCAATCTAACCTGGATGTTGTCCTTTCTCTTCCCCTTCACATCCATGACGGTGTTGAAAATGTTCTCAAACATGTTCTTTTCAATGTGCATGACGTCAAGGTTATGGCGGAGAAGTTTGGTCTTCCAATAAGGAAGCTTCTAAAAGATACTTCGCTATACCCATTTATGGGTCAAACCCAAACCAGGAAACTTTTGCTTACTTGATTGAAGACCAAACACAATATCACTGTACTCTGATACAACATCATGCAATTCTTCACCAGAAAGACGCGGGGATGCAACATCCTTTCAACTCTGACAACAAAGAAATGTTTTCAGTTCTTTTTGTACCTATGATTATGTGGTAAGAAACGACAGTGATAGTAAAAAAAAGAAGCTTTACCTTCATTTGTTAGTTTGAATGCCTTGTTGTTTTCCATGCAGTATGGACATGCTAGTTTTCCATGCGTAATCCAACCAGAAAGCATTCCATAAGCTGAAAAATCATTGATAGTCCACATCAAAGCCGCCCTCATAAGAAAATTTTGTTTCCTTGATATATCATAAGTCAAAGCTCTGGAGGACCACAATTGTGCCAACTCATCAATCAATGGTCGAAGACAAACATCTATATTCCAGCTCGGGCTGCTTGGACTGGGTATGACAGTAGATAAAAACATTAACTCTGGCCTCATACACATTTCTGGTGGCAAGTTATAAACCGTAAGTATGACTGACCAACAAGAATAAAGAGCAGCAAATGACCCAAATAGGTTGAATTCATCTATACACAACCCAAGATGCACATTCCTTGATTCAGCTAAAAAGTGAGGATGCACATTGTTAAAGTGTTTCCATGCTTCGCCGTTAGAATGATGCACCATCACTCCATCAATTGCATCATGTGATTAGTGGCATGTCATATGCTCAGCAGTTCTTTGTGACATGAATAACTTCTGTAGTCTAGGTGTGATTGGGAAGTATCTAAGTTTTTTATATCCCACTAAAGTCTTTCCCCTGCTAGTTCTGGGTTTGTAACGGGAATGCTCGCATGTCATGCACTCGGTCATCTCAGCATTTTCAAGGTAGTATAACATGCAAAAGTTAGGGCACATGTCAATTTGCTAGTATCCTAAACTGAGGGGTTTCATCATGGACTTTGCAGTATAGAAGTGCTCTGTCAGCCTGTTCCCTTCAGGTAAAATGCTTCTCGCCCATTCAATAATTTTGTCATACCCGACCTCACTCAACCTGTGATCTGACTTGATGGTGAACACTTATGTTACGGTCAATAATTTATTGTGGTTTATGCAGCCATCTCATAATGATTCTTCAGAATCTTTCAACAAATCAAAAAACCTAGTTGCATCTGCATTAGGTTCTTCTTCTACGATTGGACATTGATTGACATTACCTTGATTTATTCTCATTGCATCCATAACCATATTCCTGTAAGGATTAGTGTTGTCATTTGTCGCTTCATGCACGTTGCTAGCACTAGAAGTTGACCCAACCACCCTTCTATTCTCTTCTTACTAACAAATACTTCTCCATGTGCATACCAACACTGGTAATTCTCTATAAACCCTTTGTATAGAAGATGTATCATTACAACATCTGAATGCATATACTTTTTATTTTGACACTTCCTGCATGGACACTTAATACCGCCTCCAGTAAAATTTCTAGGAATAGATGTTGCGAAAATAATAAAACCCTGAACCCCGTTACAATAATCCATCCTCCGCAATCCTTGGGGTGAATCTCGATACATCCATGAACGAACATCCATGACTTATATCGAACCTTTATAAAATTATGATGACAACATGTATTAATTAACTATGTTAGGTAAATAAACTTGCAAAAATATTGGTTTACCTCGAGATTATCCAACAAACCAATTACAACTTCTCATAAATATTAAATATTCATTATCAATTATCAACGTTCATACAAATTAATGCATATCAATTTACAAAAATTACAACTCCGCAATACCATTGATAAAACTTAAAATGGACCCATTAAACAAGCTATTAATTATTTCAAAACAGCACATGTAATTCAGTAATTCAATAAAGTTTCAACAATTTACAAACAAAAACAATCTTACAAAATCTAAAACAAACCATAACAAGTATAAAATTATACATTCATTTACTAAAAGTTTGTTTGAGGAATAACAATAAAACATGTACATCTACTAACAAAATACATATACTAAAAAAACAATAAAATTGACATTTAAATGTTAAAATTTTAAAAGATAGAATCACTTATAAAAATTGATAAAATCCGTCGGTAAATCAGAACACAGATGTTGTGACCACAAAACTTGAAGAAATATAACTTAATGTGCTGAGAAGAGGGAGATTATTTTTTTTGGGGGGGGGGGGGGAGTTTGGTTGTTTGCAGTTGGGGAGAGTTGGGATGGGAAAGAAGAAGGAGAAATAGGGGAGGAGATGTTTGACAGAGTGGGCATATATTAACTTTTGCCGACGGAGTCACCGATGGAAGTATTTTGTCGGTGAGTCCGTTGGCTATTCTGACGGCAAAAAGGACACGTCACTGTACGGATCTACCATTTTGAATCCCTTGGTAATTCCATTGGCATTTTAAGCGGTGAACCAGTCACGTCACCGTATGGAGTTGTGGTTTTTAATCCCTCGGTGATTTCGTCGGAAAAAACCACTCGCAAAAACCTCCACATCAGCGAACCATCTTTTTTTAATTCTGAACATATCGTCCGTAATTGAGTTGGTAACTACCAACTGAATGTTTTTGTCGATATATACCGACAGAATAATGGACGGAAAAAATTTTGTTGGTAATTTCGACCTCAAATTACCGACAGAAGTATTCCGTCGGTAAATCTGTTGGTATTAAGTGAATTTCTGGTAGTGGGTAAAATGAGATTTGAAAGGAGTTGTAAATATTATTTAAAGAATAAATGACTATGGTGTTGAGAACAAAATGATTTGGTAGATAGACATACTTCATACTATAATGTCTAAATTGGAACATTGTTAATAAAGGGATAACAATTACATGTGAGGTATATGAAATTATTTAAGTAATCAAGAAAAGATCCATCACCTTAGATGAATTAGAAAAAAATGTTTCATTTAGTTCTTAAAAAGTATTGATTGTAAATCCTTGCGTAAGGTGGTATTAAATTGGTCACTAAAGGGAAAATGTTTCACTTGTTCTTAAAAATGAAAAATCATTTTTCATGGCTACCAATAGTGCTAGACGTGAGAGATAACAGCTTGTTTCTGCCTTGACAACACTTAACCAGCACCAACCTTAGGCTACTGTTGGAGTCCCTGCTCCATCCATTAGCACTGGGCAGAGAGCCCACTACTGGTAGAAGCTATAAAAAGTAGTGTTTAGGGGCACAATTTTGATTATGCCCCTTGTGCGTTTTTAGGATTTTAAAGAGTATAATTACAATTATACTCTTATCACTTATAGTTAATTATAGTAGAGTTTTAGGGTGTAGTTTACAAATTTACCACTACCATTTATTCCTTTTTACATTATGGAAACTTGTTGATCTACTGGTGTGGTCGTTGCTGGTGCAGAGGGAGGAAACTTGTTGCTGCTGCTACAATAATTAATCATCTTTCCTCATCCAAAGGTCCCGTTCTCTTCCTTCTTCAAAGAGTGAGGTTGGTGATGTCTAAGCTTTGTTAGCCATGGGAAAGGAGTCCTGTATTCTTTGCGGGTAATGATTGAGAAGAATAATGGGTGGCTTAGTGCTGTTGAGGTGAGCATCAACCAGGGCTGCTAGGGGAGGCTTTGCTCGGTGGATGTTCCTGGAGGTCGGGCTAGAAAAAAGAGGAAGGGGCTGAGGGGGGGGGGGGGCGACTAGTATAGGGTTCGCCGTCCCTCCTCTCTTTTGTTTTATGTTTCTCTCTTTTAAGGTTTCTAGTAATGGCCTCTGTCCTGGGTTTCATGGGATTGTTTCCTAGGGTTTCCCCTTGTTTTTCATGCACATAGATTTGTATTTATAGTGCAAGAGTCTCATTGTGTGTAGAAAATAAAGTTTCAATCAAACTTGTTCTCTTCTTCGAAGTTTGAATTTGATTAAGAATTAAATTCAAAAACGGATAACTATCATTATCTTGAAGATAAGGATAAAATGACAAAAGCTGACAAATCACAAGCTAAGAGTATTTCCTAGTTTTCACGTAAGCTGACAAATCAAACTTTTCATCAAAATAAATCTCTTATCTTTAATTTTACATTTTAAACCCTGTAAAAATTAAATTAAAAGCCAAAGGGCCAAAATTGGGTTACAAAATGTGTATTGGTCCAAAACCAAAAATAGTCTAACCATTTTAAGAAACAACTAAACCAATCTAATAAAACAATCGCATCATTTCTCGAAACGGTTAGACCATTTTGACTTCTACTTCTCTTAAAGCTGAATGTTCAGCCATGAGAGGAAAAAGGTGTTTTCTCTTCTTTTACTTTTTCCTTTTACCATTGAAGAGTTATAAAAGTGATAAATATGAGTAAAAAAAAATGGTTTTCAGAGAGAAGAACGCATCCACACTAGAAATTAAGAAAAAATCAAAGAGAGGAAAGATTGAGTTAGAGAGAGAGAGTGAAGAAAAAAGAGGAAAAGGGGGAGGGATATGGAAAATTTTCATTGGTTGGAACTTGAAGTTGAGAATAGTACTTTGTAAGGAGTTGTAAACATAACCTAGCAAGCTTATATGTAAAGGAAGGCAATTGAGGTTGAATTCATGAATTTTATGTTAGGTTTTATAGCAGAAATTTAGGAGAAATGAAAATTGAGATTGAGTTAAGATTAGGTTATGATAGGTGTTAAATTAGAAAGAAATAATGAAGAAAACAGGGTGTCCCTAAAGGCTCAATGGCTAGCCAATAGGGGACCAGATTGCATGTGATGAATTTGTGTCTATTCAAGTGTAATGATGATATATTAGTGTATGTGTGATGAAAATGAATACATAATGTGTCCTATATGAGATAAATTGAAGAGAATTTGCATCTTTTTTTGTTGTGCATGTTTCGACAGAATAGGAATAAAGATTAAAATTGGGATTTTTAAATGTAAAATGATTTAAAATTTGTATAAATTAACAATGAATGTGTTAAGGAATAAATGGATTCTTTGTGTCTTTTAAGAAAGAAATGAAAGTTCAATGTAAGTTAATTCTTATACAATAGTTAAGTTGAAAGAATACAACTTAGTATTTTATTATGTGAAAAGTAAATGAAATGAAGAATAATGTGGTATACTTATGGATCCAGGGGTGGTCATAGGAGTTGTGTAGTAGCAAGGAAGTACTACCAGAACTTCGACAACAGGTAGGTGTCCAATACCTTAACACTTTTGTTTACCATGTGTCATTATGATAGATATTAAAATTGTAGAAAAATATTGTGATTTCAATTATGGATTAAGGATGTGAGGAACTAGATTTCTTAGTAATGGGACTGGTGCCTAGAAATGGGTAGAGGAACTAGTTTTTCCGATAATAGGACTTGTGCTCATCATAGCAACTAAAATAACATTACAAATTTAACAACTTGCCATAAAATACATGTATGTGGTTTCCATAGGGAAAGAGACCAATATGATTATCAAGAATTCTTTTAACATCAATACATCATATACATATTGAATTACGCACTAGTTGTTATGACATCTAAGTTCATATTTGTCATTTTCAACGTTGCCTTCATGATGAATTACATGATACATTCAAATCTAAGGTTGCCGATTATACATCACTACATAGCAACTCCTTTTCTCAATAGTTGATTCCCTAATCAATAATTAATATTTCATTTCCTTGGTCATCGATATCCATAGGTATAATCCTTGAAATAACCACACATATTAATCTCATGTTTCTACATCATCATCATCGCTTAACATAATTTGTTTGTAACATTACCATATTTTTTATTTTCTAAGTATCACAATCGTTTGTTACATTATCACCCCATTAACATTTACTTTGACTTAGTAATCCATCAAACAATTTTAAGTCTGAGGTATAACCATTGATTAATCATCCTCTATAATGGTTTTCAATATACAATCGAGGATAGTTTTAATGGTTTTTATTATTTGAAAACAACAACACTATGGTTTCCACTAATTAGAAACAACAACACAATAGTCTTCATTACAAAATAAAAACAACCACATGAATTCTTTTTTTATTTGAAACAACTAGAATGTAACTTTCATTGCTCATGATCTAATTTAAAGGACTTAATAACTTAAATAGAAGTATAAGGAAAGGAGAACCTACATCATCATCCTAAAATTAATCTATGTTGAAAACTAATACATAGAGCTACAACTTTCATGAAGGACACAACGTCTAGTGTTGCCATCTACATGTCTAAACTCACTCATTACAATAGCATGAAAAATCTTTCTAGTACTATATTAGTCTAGACCTTTACTCAGTGTTTTACTCATATACGGTGTCATACAAATTCAAATAAGTCAAGACTAGTTCCATTGGAAATGTAACATTTGATACCTACAACTTTACAAAGACATTAGGTCCAAATTATATTGTTTTAAGGCTCAAAATTAATAATTATATTTGCACCCAAAATCTGTTCAATTCTATATTTGTTTGGACCTTTACTTAGTGTTTTCTCATATCTAGAGTTATACAACTCCAAATAAGGCAAGATTAGTTTCAATTGAAATATAACATTCATACCTACAACTTCAAATTACATTATTTTCAAGTTGTAATTTTAACTAGAAGTTGGCTAGTAAAACTATCAAAATTTTAGTTACATGAGACGTAAATTTGACAAGCACACTAAGTGTTTTCATACATTACAACATCCATTATCCTTACTCACAATCCTACTTCACTATTTACAACTCATGTTTAGAATTGCACTACTGATTCTAGATACATGCACAATATCAATATATGTTCTTACATCATTTCATAACAACCATTCCATACAACCAATTATAATCCCTATGGATCTTTCCATCACTCATCAATTTCCTTTGAACCATTCACATGGCCAACCTTAACATGTTCATTTTCTATTTTCTTTCATTCTATTAGCTTCATTTTTCTATCTCATTCACACATACACAACCAACCATTTAGTTTTCTTACTTTAGACATCTTAACACATCAAGATATAATTCATATAATTCCTTCCACTTGTACAAGAACATATAATTCATCAATCTAATTAAAACTCATTTTAACCTCCACTTCTCTTTCACATGGCTTGTTCAAAAACATAATATTACCAATTCTAATCCAATTTTTTCACCATTCCTCTTTGATTAAAACTGGCTAGCTATATAGGTAAGATTTTCTTCTCAAATTTTTCAATTTTCTTCCATCATTTCTTTGGCTTAAGCCTTTTTATTAACATCCTAATCCATTTGTCAACGAAACTCTCATTTCCTACACATTTTTAAAAACTCTAGGATCACAACATTGGGGGGTTTTCAATTATCATTTAATAACTATGAAGTCAAAGATGAAAACTAAAGAAGAGTATTTTCATCAATAATTTCAAGTTCAAATTGAAGAGTTCTTTCCAATTTGTTTTTTAATTGTTCTTCCTCTTCAACACCCGTACTGGTTAGTATGTCTTAATACCCCACATAAAATTTTAGTCTGATTCAATAGTTGGATTGAGAGATACATTCAATATTGTAAAACAGGACAGTCGGAAATTTCATGCCAAAAATCTGAATTTTGGATACCATGTACTTTACTTAAATCATCTTGGGACTTCAAATAATTCTTTGGAGATTTCTATTCATAACTATCATAAAATGTTCCTTAGAGTTTCTTACCTCTTTCAGTCTCAACAATGTGATTATGCGCAGGAATTATACCAAAATTCAATGTTTCTAGCGCAAAGGGTCATGTATTGGTTTATTTGACATTTCCTTTTATTTTACATATATTATCACCCAATTTATAAAATTTCCTTTTTAAAATTATTATTTTTACCTGGTAGGGAATTTTCGTGATATATTGTTAGTTAATATGCCACATACTATTTTATTACTTTATCTTCTCTGAATTTTAAATTAATCTCCTAGAAATATTCATCTTGATTCATAAGATTTTCTTCCTAGTTTATCATTTTTCAATTAATAGTTACCATATTTAACCCAAATTTATCTATTTTTGTCCTAGGGTTTACAAAAAAGGAAAATAAACACATAGTTATCAATAGTCAATTATAATGGATAGAGACCCACCAGACTGGTGGAATCAAGAACCAATAATGGTCAACCTTGAGGATAAGGGGAGAGGACATAGGGTAGAGAGTTCCATATGACCCAGGAGAATGTACTAGCACAAATCTACTAGGTATGTTATTCTTAGAAAATCAATTTGTATATGTTTTGATTGATTTTGGTGCTACACACTCTTTTATGGTAAGAAAAAATGAAAATAGACTAAAAATGCAACCACCTAGATTAAAAAAGGAGTTCCTAATTAGTACACCTTTAGGGGATATTGTATTTGTGTGTTATATACATAAGGTTCTTGGGTTACTATTGGGGTACATGATATGGAAGTGAATTTAATGTCATTAGAGTTTTATGATTTTGAATTAATCTAATGAATAGATAAGTACCCATAAGGCACAAATGGATCGTTTTTCCAAAACGATGACCTTTCATAGAGTAGATAGAAAGAAAGTGATATTTAAAGGAGAAAGAAAGGTCATACCGAGTTGTGTGATTTCGAGTATGACGTCTAGAAAAATAATGAGAAAAGGTTATATGGACTATCTTGCTTACATAATAGATTCTGAAAAGGATAAGGTAGAGATGAAAAATCTCCCTATCATGAGAGAGTTTCCAAATGTGTTTCTGGAAGAGTTGCTAGGATTGCCCTAAAAAAGGAAAGTAAAAGTTTTCATTGGTATATTACTTGGTACCTCTCTTATAGCTCAGGCACTGTATAGTATAACACCAACAAAATTGGTTGAATTTAAAGTTTAGCTACATGAATTACTGTAAAAACAGTTCATACGCCCAACTAGTTCACCCTATAGAGCTCCAGTCATATTCGTGAAAAATAAGGGTGGGACTTTTAGATTCTACATAGATTACAACCAACTAAATAGGGTAATAGTGAGGAATATATATCTATTTCCGCAGATAGATGATTTGTTTGACCAACTTAAAGGGGCCAGGGTATTTTTGAAAATAGAGATAAGATCAGGGTACTACTAGTTAAGGATTAAGTTGTAGGATATGCCAAAAACTACATTTTTGATATGGACATTATAAGTTTCTAGTAATGCCTTTTGGATCAACCAATGCACAATTAGTGTTCTTGCGATGTCGCAGTCTCACAAATTAATTACCCTAACTTAAATAAATAAGATAGTATAGAGCAAACAAGGGGTCGGTCCCACGAGAAAGATCTAGGTTAGGTCTTTATGCTAAATGATTCAAAGTTAGGGGGTTTTAATGTTATCAAAGCTATGGTATGGTTAACAAAATAAAGTAATCAAACTAGATTAAATAAATTAAAACTTATTAAGAGAAAAATCTTAGTCTCAAGTACACTTCCACCAACGGAAATCAAAATTGATCATTGAAACGATACATCAATTTATATTTTGAATATTTTTCTTTCCTTAACATTTGTCATTTAATTGATTCATAGTGTAACCAACCCTAACCATTAAACAACCATAGTGTCTATACTAGTAATTTAATTCAGTGGCAGCCTTAAGAGATAAATAGGATGATAAATCTTGACAACATAACTATTTGCAGTCTATGTTCGATTTCATTGAATGTTTTTCCTAAGATTAACAACATAGATCTACCATAATTATTAAACTTATTCTCTTCACAAGTTTAAATATCACAACTCCAACTTTGATAACAAACTTAGTAATAGATTGGTTAGCATAATAACTTAAAGTCCACTCTAACAATCAAACTAAACAATCATAGAAAATAAGCATAGAAAAACATTCATACATATTATATAAACTAAAAAGAAAAGATAAAATAGATCTCATAGTTTTTGAAATCTAAAGGGTTTTGTGTCCTTTCAACAAAGAAAAATAACTTAGCCTTGTATGTCAATCGAAAAACTAAGGAAGAGAAAAGATGAAAATGTAATTTTGGGTATAAGAGAAAAGGGTGAGAGTTTCTTTCTTCTTTCTGGCCGCCTCCCTATTTATTTCTGCCTTACTTTTTATTTGATAGAAAACCCTAATACCCACATCCCTCCAATCCATTTGTATCTTTCAAAATAATAATAGTCATTTCCAAAGTAGACAATCTACATTTAAGTAGTATAATAACTATTTTCCTAAAAAGAAGAAAAACTAGTTTTGCATAAAATATTCAAGCTTTGAATTTGGGCTTAAAGATGTTAAATTGCCTAAATAAAGACCTTTTCCATACAAAGAAATAATTGTCATGTCGGTTTGGATACTTGAAAAGTAAGTTAAACTAGTTTCTTCGCAAAACCTGTCTGTTGACAAAATTTATAGGTTGTTTTATAAAACTTATCTCTTTTATATTAGCTCTATTTCAACTGACATTTTGTAAGTTGATAGTTCTTTGAGTTAAGAATCCAACAAAATTAAGTTTGCATCAAATGGACTTCTCTAACTCAAGATATTTAAGTCGGAATGGTCGAATGTTAAAACTGGAAGAATGTGATGCTTGTCTTTAAAGCCTGCAATTTCTATGCTCTTTCTTTTTTTTTCTTTCCATATATGTGTAGAAAGGTATGGATGTTATCTATATAATTCCACTGGATTCATTTCATTTTGACATCTACAGCTCAAGTTCTACATAAAACATCGATTAGAGGTCAAATCTATCTATATTCAACACATGTTGGAATATGGTCTGAATTTTATCTGTAATTCTAGTCTTACATCCAAAGGTGTCTTCAAGACATAAAGAAAAGATTATCAAGGCATTTTATATATAAAATATAGGAAAAATAAAAGGTAAATGTCGGTAAAACTATTGAATAATAAGGTTGCATCAAGTGTTTATAGATTTGATGAAATGGGTCTTTCGAACTTATTTGGATAAGTCTATAATAGTATTCATAGAAAATATTTTTGTTTATTCCAACTCATACTTGGAGTATGAGTAACACTTGAGACAAATATTGTAGAACTTAAGAAATCAATAGTTTTATGCCAAACTAAGTGTGAGTTTTGGATGTAAGAAGTTGTTTTTCTAGGATATGTCATATTTGAAAAGATAATAATTATAGATCCAATGAAAGTTAAAATAGTGTTGAAAGGGGACCAACCTACAAATATAACTGAGATCTGCAATTTTCTTGGGTTGACAAGATATTATAGAAATTCATTAAGGGATTCTCAACCATAGAAACACCATTAACCTGATTGACTAGAAAGGATGCAAAGTGGGAATGGTCTAAAGAGTGTGAAGCAAGTTTCCAAGACTTAAAAAGAAGACTAACCACTATCCCAATGTTGACATTGCCTTTAAGAACTAAGATTTTTGTTGTCTATACTGATGTATCTAAAAAAGGGCTTGGTTATGTTGTTGTTACCCATTTTTAGGTTCCCACAAAAAAAATAGAATATATATATATATATATATAAATCAAAAAAATATTCGGAAGAAATCCAAAAAATAATAGAAGCGAGAAAAGGATGCTGGAATGTCAAAAAAAGACCAAGATTGATTGAGGAGGTTCAAAAATCTAAAATGGTGAAATTTGACAGTATATTTTTGACTTATGAGAGACGTGTTGATAAGAAAAAAATCAATTTGAGAAAAAAAAAGGTCTAAAATCAGATGTTTATGGACTCAATTAAATTTTATCTAAGGTTTAATTGAATTTATGGAGGGTTTGATTGCAAGAAAATAGATTTTTAAGTCAAATTAGGCTTTTATTGGATGAAATTAAAGTTCTGGGGTCGAATTATAATTTTAAAGAGTTGATGTGGCCAAATCAGGAGCTTAATTGCATAATTATTGAAGTTTGATGGCCAATTAGGGACTTGATTGAAACAATCCGAAACCAAGGACCAAACCGGTAAAGGTGCTAAAATCAAGGGATCCAATTACAATTTATCCGGAGGCTTGATTACAAAATTGCAAAAACATCCAAGGACCAAATAAAAAATATCCAGGAGATGAAATGATTTGTTAAGCTCCTTCATAACGAATCAAGCAACACCACACTCGGGGGCATTGTTAAGCTTGATAAACAGTGAAACCAATAATCATTGAAGATAGCCTATGATAGGCGTTGCATTTATAATGGAGTGGATGACTAGCACTTGAATGGGCCAGTACATGGAAAGAGCAAAAAAGGCTTTTGGACAGCAAACAAAGGCACCATATGATGATGGAACATCAAAAAGAGGGGACCTATATTTCAAATCAGGTAAGGATGCATGCATGTCATCTAACCTCAAAGCATTGCACATATATTTTTTATTCGTTACAGGAAAATCCTCAAAGAAGTCCAGCAAGATTAAAAAAAAAAAAAAGAAAACGAAAAGAAACATTAAGCTGATAATAATAGAGAATCATGGATTATGACCCTAGAACGGGAAGAAGAGATAAACCTTACTGTTAGGAAAATCTCAAAGAAATGAGAAGATCAACCTTGTCATCATGTGGAGCTTTAGGTCAACCCCGCAATAAGGAAGCACCAAATTTTCCAACCTTGTCATCAAGAAAAATCCAGTTAATTTTAGTAATCAGGAAGGACATATATCAACCCTACAATTAGGAAGGACATATTTCAGTCTTGTAAAATCACAAAAATAAAAAAAGAAAGAAAGCATCAAGTGAAAAGTTTGATCAAACCTTATCATCAAGAAGAAAAATGACAAGAACCCTACCATTAGGAAATTCTCAAGAAGAAAAAGAAGAAGAAGAAGAAGAAGAAGAAGAAAATAAAGGAAGCAAGTTCAAACCTTGTCAACAAGAAGAACACAAATTTTTGTTCTAGTTAAAGAGGATCGCTGGATGGGATTTCAGGTTAACCCAACCATAAAAATTTTGGTTCTGCTTAAAAAATATCACCGGATGGGATCTCAGGTTAGCCTAACCACACAGATTTTGGTTCTAGTTGAAGGGGATCGCCGGACGGGATCTCGGGTTAGCCCAACCACACACAGGATATTGGTTTTGGTTAAAGGGGATCACTGGATGGGATCTCAGGTTAGCCCAACCATATAGATTTTGATTCTAATTAAAGGGGATCGTCGAATGGGATCTCAGGTTAACCCAACCACACAGATTTTGGTTCGGTTAAAGGGGATCGTCGGATGGGATCTCAGGTTAGCCCAACCACACAGATTTTAGTTCGGTTAAAGGGGATCGCCAAATGGGATTTCAGGTTAGCCCAACCATACATAAGATGTTAGTTCTGGTTAAAGGGGATCACCGGATGTGATCTTAGGTTAGCCCAACCATGCATAGATTTTGGTTATGGTTAAAGGGGATCACCGGATGGGATCTCAAGTTAGCCCAACCACACAAATGTTGGTTCTAGTTAAAAGGGATTGTCGGATGGGATCTCAGGTTAGCCCAACCATATAGATTTTGGTTCTGGTTAAAAGGGATTGTTGGATAGGATCTCAGGTTAGCCCAACCACACATAAGATATTGGTTCTGGTTAAAGGGGATTGTCGGATGGGATCTCAGGTTAGCCCAACCACACACTGGATTTGGTTCTGGTTACAGGGGATCACCAGATGGGATCTCAGGTTAGCCTAACCATGATCAGATTTTGGTTATGATTAAAGGGGATCGCCGGATGGGATCTCAGATTAGCTCCACCATACAGATTTTGGTTCTGGTTAAAGGGGATCGCCGGACGGATCTCAGGTTAGCCCAACCACACATATTTTGGTTCTAGTTAAAAAGGATCGCCGGATGGGATCTCAAGTTAGCTCAACCACATATAGGATATTGGTTCTTGTTAAAAGGGATTGCCGGATGGGATCTCAGGTTAGCCCAACCACGCACAGATTTTGGTTCTGGTTAAAGGGGATCGTCGGATGGGATCTTAGGTTAGCCTAACCACACAGAGGATTTTAGGTTAAAAAAAGGGGGGGCACCACGATCGGGTTCTTAAGATAATCAAGTTTTGATCATTAATTCCTAATTGAAAGGGGATTACAGTAAAGAAAGAATTTGAAATCAGCCGAGTTATGAGAAGATCAAGATTAAAAGTATAGGTTTGTTTATCTTTGCAAAATTTACTACGCAAAGTCTTGCTCCGTAAGTATTGTAAAGAGGGGGCATCTGTTATTATCCATTTTTGGGATCCCACAAAAAAAAATAGAAAATACAATATATATGAAAAAAATATTTGGAAGAAATCCAAAAAATAATAGAAGCGAAAAAAGGATGCTGGAATGCCGAAAAAAGGCCAAAATTAATTGAGGAGGTTCAAAAATACAAAATGGTGAAATTTGACAGTATATTTTTTTATTGATGAGAGCCGTGTTGACAAGAAAAAATCAATTTGAGAAAAAAAAAGTCTAAAATCAGATGTTTATGGACTCAATTAAATTTTATCTAAGGTTTAATTGAATTTATGGAGGGTTTGATTGCAAGAAAAATAAATTTTTAAGTCAATTTAAACTTTTATTGGATGGAATTAAAGTTCTAGGGTCGAATCATAATTTTAAAGAGTTGATTTGGCCAAATCAGAGGCTTAATTGCATAATTATTGAAGTTTGATGGTCAATTAGAAACTTGATTGAAACAATCCGAAACCAAGGACCAAACCGATAAAGGCGCTAAAATCAAGGGATCCACTTACAATTTATCCGGGGGTTTGATTATCATTGTTGGACCAAATAAAAAATATCCATTTTGAATTAGAAAACAACATCGTTTTGGTCTGGGGGGGCATGTTTCACGCCACCGTGATGCACGCCAGCCGTTACCAAGAAACGCCTACGTCATCTGGCCATAAAGCTAGAGGAGGAACTGCACCAAAAAAAAAAGGAAGAGGAGACAGAGGGGGAGAAGAGGGACGAGATAGCGAGGGGAAAAACAGAGGAGGAACGAGGTTAGATAGAAAAAAAGAAAAGAAGAGAGAAGACAGAGAGGGAGAAAAGAGGACAGAAGAAAAAAAAATTGAGATAGGGGAACAAAGGGGAAGGGAAAAGAAAGAAACATCTAAGAGAGAAAGAGAGAGAGGAGTGAACGAAGCACAAGAGAACGTAGGAGGAAGAAGAAGAAAATACAGAAAAAAAAACCAAAGCAACATCCTCCGTTTACCATTGTTGGTCCTCTTCGCCGCCACCAACGACACTGCTAGCACCAACAGCACCTCCACGAAGCCACTGCAGAGAAGCAGGAACACCATTGATAGGAGGGAACAAAAAAAAGAGTAAGAAGAAAGCATAACCGAAATAGAGGAGAGAAGAAGAAGCAGTAGCGTTTACCACCATAGCCATTGCCACAACAATATCGTCGAGAACAACGACCAGCATCACCATCAGCTCATCCATCCAAGCTCATCATCCTAGGTAATTCTCTTCCCCTTGTCTTTGTTCACTGTTCATACTCTTGCATGCATAATATGCACAAACAATAAAATAATTACCTGGTTACTGTGCATGTGCACATTAACCAACTAATTAATTAACTGGTTAGTCCATGGTTGCTACGGGCTGGATCATCAGCCCAGCCCAAATGTAGAAGGTCGTATTTGGGTCGGACCCAGCAAAAAAAATAAATTAAATTCTTCAAAATTATTTCAAAAAAAATATATGATTTTCCGCAAAAAATTTTTTTGCATTTTGATCAATATCGGCTTGTATTTTTATATTGTAAAGATACAAATCCGGTATTAAAATACCTGGTTTTTGTCAAGACATTAAAAAATAAAAAAATATTTTGTTTCCATGCATACAACCAAGTCTCTAAAAAAAAATCATATTGTATCTTCATAAAAAAATAAAAAAGGTTTTAGCATGCATTTTGGCTTTAATAACCTATTTATTAAAGTCACGAGAACTAGGCCAATATTTCAAAAATTTCAAAAAAAAATTATTTTTTTTCTTTTTAGTATCTGGGTTTACGACCTTATACGCAAGACGTATTCCAGATATTAAATTCCTTTGTTGACGTCAGAACAGTTAGGTTTTACCTGATAAGATAAGGATCTCTTTACCGATGCTAACTTTTCTTAAACCACAGACGGACCAACAACAAGAAAATACAACAAGACTTTAGATTTTATCAAACAATAAAACAATGCAACCTACCATAGGTCGAGTGTATTTGGGGTGCTAATACCTTCCCTTTACGCAACCAATCCCCGTACTTGATCTCTGAGACTAGTTAGGGTTCCTAGTGACCAAAATACTAGGTGGCGACTCCTACTCCATTTTTTGACAAATAAAAAAAAATATAATTCCTTGTCTCCCCAAATTTGCCATATTTTTTAAATAATACAAAAATCTGAGAGTGGATGTTTTCGTCGTGATGCAGCACATGTGCGACATATGTTTTAATGCATCATGTGAAGGTTATAAATTATGCATCAAGGAAGCTTAAGCCTTATAAAGTAACTATCATCATGATCTGGAGTTCAGATCTTGACGGATCACAAGAGTTTGAGGTATTTGATAGGTGAAAATGATTAAGGAATTTGATTGTGTAATAGATTACTATCTAAGCAAAGCAAATGTTGTTATTGATGCTCTTAGATGCAAAAAACAAGGTAGCTGTAGAGACATCGAAAGGGTGGGATGAAAGAGAGTTGTTAGAGTTGAAGAAAGTTGATACCAAGATTGATGTAGGGCCTGAAGGCTCCCTGATACCTGATTAGTATTTAAAAGTGCATTGTTATTAAGGCTTTATATCATCATATTGTAATTTTAGTATCATTAAAGTGCAGGAGAAGGGGATACCCTTCTACCACCAGCATGGTTCCTCTGATGATGATGCTTCCTATTTCGCTTGACCGTTTCCCCCAAGGGAGGGACATCATAAGGGGTTTCAACTAGAATACCTTCCCCTAAAGTTGGGGGTGCCAAACAAGAAGTAGCATGGAGGGAACTAGTTCGTTACATGGAGTCACATTAGGGGACCAACCACACCAGCACAAGCAGAGGGAACTAGTTCGTTACATGGAGTCACATTAGACACAGCTTCAATTGCAATCACTTCCTTCCCTCTAGGGGTGTTACTAATGTGCTTATTTGATTTCCGCCGAAGCTCCACCGTAATCCAACCATCAAAGACAGCACAAGGAGCCTATTCAGTCTTCATAATAGCTGCATCTGAGGAATCCTCGGAAGTACCCTAAACTGATAGAGGCTGACTTTGTGCCTGTACACTGGAGGGAGTAGACAATATCTAAGGGCCCAGATGGCTAAAAACATTCCCTTTACTAGCCACAGTCAAATTGTTAGCCTCAGTTGGAGGAATGGCAACAGCTTTGGGGCAAAGAAGCCGAGCATGTCCAAAGACATTGCAAAAGTTACAAAATTTTGGCAAAGTTTCATAGACAACGTTTTGGTAAAGAATGGGACCAAACGGCAGGGACACCTCCACAGAGTGTTGAAGGTCCTCACGAAGGTCAAGTTCAAGCAACACATGGGTATATGATAGAGGAGAGAGTAGAAGTCATATGATCACATTCGATAGGCTTGCCCAGAACACTAGTTATCTTGGACAAACAAGAAGGAGACCAACAAAGAGGAAGGTTTGAGGATTTGACCCAAACCGGGACCTTTGTCATCTCTACACTAGAAAAATTAAAAACATTTTTCATTGGCCTTAAAATGAGGGGTCTCTTATACACCAGATATGGACCACCACGAATAACAGAGAACTTGTCCTTCTTACGGTTGAATCTGTAGACCAGCCACCCAAAATCATAAATAGTAAGTGAAGCTTCACACTTCCAAACATAAGAGATAGTACCGTTCAGAGCCCTGTAGCCTGGGCTTTTACCAGAGACATATCCAATTACACACGAGGTGTTATGTTTTGATCCTGCTACATGTTGTCCTAATCGAAGGTACCAAATGAGCAGATATTAGGTATAATGTGAACTATATGAAGGTATTTAAGTAATCAAAAGAGGAATCATCACCCTAGGTGAATTAGAGAAAATGTTTCATTTGTTCTTAAATAGAATTTATTGTAAATTCTTACGCAAGATGGAATGAGATTTAAAAAAAGTTTCAATTTTTATTTAAAGAATCAATGACTATGGTGATGAAAACAAACATGATTTGATATTGTAGACACACTACATGATATAATGTCTAAATCAAATCATTACTGATGAAAGGATAATAATTAGACTAAGAAACTAGTTACTGAAATGTTAAGTCAAACCACTCATTTCCTAATATTTGGAGGATCATGACAAGCTGTTAAATATTGTACTTGATCATCAAATATAAATCAATGAATTGTTGAATTGATAAAAAATTAATTTATTTAATCCTATTTTATTTAGAATTGTGATTTATATTTGAGACAACTTATTATGGAACTTAATGGGTTACACATATAAGAACTATTGGTCAAAAATTAAAATGAGATGATTAATCAAGTGTGATTTAATTATAAATATGTTTTATAAATTGAGAACTATAGTATAATTTATATAGGAAATTAAAATTCTAAAACTAGAAAAATCAAGTAAGGACTTGATTGAACAATATTTTTAAATTATCATGAAATAATATATGTGATATTATTAAGGGAGTAAATTCTAGGTTTTCCTATAAATAAAAAATTATGTCTCTTATTTTTTCTAAGTAGATTAAATTACAGAAATACATAAAACACAAAAAAAAAAAAAAGAAACTGGAACTCAAAGGTATAACAATCACTCTCTCATAAAAGAGTTTAAAAGATTTATCACTAGTGGTTTGTGTGGATTATCATTAGTGGTCGGACACTTGGAGAACTTAATTATGGTTTATAACAACCCAACCTTGAAGCAATTATTTAAAACAAAAAAAAAACATTTAATTTTCATGTATTTTTCAGGAACCCAACAAGATTGTCCATAAAACTAAACAGTGTAGGAATAAAAACAATACATTTAACAATTCGCATAACAATTAATGATTTTGAGATTATCATTTGAATGATGGGCAGGAATAATTGACATTTTTTTCATATCTCACCGACAATGAAGAATTTTAATGCCTTGATATATATGAGGAATGTCAAAGGCATGAAAGGTCTGAGTCTCATGTTCATCATGTCTGCAAATACTTCATTAACTTACTCTCTGTATAAATGTCTTGCCTCACCAATAAATTCGATCAGATTTGTTTTTTTTTTTTTTCCGAAAAAAATAAGATTGCATAGCCAGTGCATATGACGTAGTTCTTAAAGTTGGATCAAGTTAAACTTGTTCTTGTTGTGATTGCATGCCACACATTCTGATCACTTGTCATTGTAGCATAGCATCTTGGCTGATGTGGAGGAAGATAGAGTTTATCCAATCCATTCTTACTTTCTGTTATTGGTCCCCTCACCATATTATGGTATGCAAAATTCAAGAAACGAAACGAAGGAAAATAAAATCTAAATACTACCTACAAATTAAAGAAAAGCAACACAGAATAGAACTACATAAATTTACACTTGTATGAAGACGAAAATGCCATCAAGTTGTGCCTTTACACATTCAAAATTCTAATAGAACTTGTTAGCCATGATATGATGATGGATAAATGCGTTCTTGCTTTTCTCTTTTGATCTCCTTTGTGCATATCATGTCTTCAAAACACCTCTTTTCTTATTTCATCAACTAAAAAAGTTCAGGCTTGCATTCTACACTTCCCTGTCGAAGTAACAAGTTGAGAAAATCAGCCCTTATAAAGATGGCATATGCCATGTAAAGATAATTGAAAAAATAGTTGAGAACACTAGCTATAGCTACTTGGCCTTTGCTGGATATCACAAATCGAATCTTGTGTATAAGTGCATCTTCCAGCTTGTTCTGCATGATCATGTACTACCAGGCAACCCAATGATGTATATGATCCTTATCATGCTAGAATTCTATTGATATCATGAAGCATGCAGGAATCCTTCAATATATCAATGTCTTAAAGATATGCAATATTCCTTGTTCTGCATGCATGCAAGCCTATGTCGGCCAATTGCAGTAGCTTTTTATGCAGGTGAACATGTACAAGCGTCATCCTCGATCGTATCCAACATGCTGTGCCCCACCCACCCACTGAAGATCTTTTCTGTTTTAATTTCCAGTTCGTTGTGTTATATACGAATTCATCATGAAATAAAATTTTTCATTGAGTTTGTTGGAAATTATAATAATAGTGTTTTAATGTAAATAGAAAAGCTATATTTTGAGATAAGTAGGAAATATATATAAGAATATTTATATCAATTTGCATTTAATTAGTTGTCATTTCTTATTAGTCTCTGACTTATAAGGGAACCCTAATGTATCTTGTATATATATTGAACTTAATTAATATAGAAAAACATTCCGCTTGAATACCATTTACTTATATGGTATCAAAGCAGGCTACAACCTTACCCTATTTTTTTCTTCTTCAACACATTTGTTTGTTGCGTCTCTGCCTTGCCTTATTTTTTTCCTCTTTTAAATCATGGCTGCTAATGACATTGATTTTTTGAGTTCTGGCGATTCATCCTTTGTTCCCAGCACCCTTGGTTCTCCATTATTCCTCCACCACTTAGATCACCCTAGTTTGCTTCTTATCTCAAAACGATTGAATAACGACAACTATAATTCTTGGCACCGTACCATGAAAATTTCTCTAAGTGCCAAGAATAAGACAATTTTTATTACTGGCAAAATCAAAGAACCCCATGAGGCTTCAAATCCTGAAGAACATGCCCTTTGGCAGTGCTGCAACGATATGGTGCTTTCATGGATCCTAAATTCTCTTAAGCCAGAATTAGCCAATTCTGTTCTTTCATGCAACACTCCTTATGCCATCTAGGAAGATCTTCAAGAAAGATTTTCTTTAGGGAACGCTCCCCGTATTTTGCAGGTTCAGCGAGACATCTACAAGATTGAGCAAGGTCAAATGTCAGTTGCAGCATATTACACAAAATTGAAGGGTGTATGGGACGAACTTGTATCCTTTAATTCAGAAACATGTACTTGTGGTGCACAGAATGAACGAACCAAACTTATACAGTTTCTCATAGGACTCAACGAGTCATATTCAGGTGCAAGAGGTCAGATTTTACTTATGAACCCTTTACCATCGGTTTGTCAAGCTTATGCCTCTATTGTGCAGGAAGAAAAACAACAAGAGTTGGGAGTTGTTGTCATCATACCATCAAATACAGCAGCCATGGTTGTGCGTGGCAATAACTATTTTCCTAAAAAAAAGAGAAATAGCTTTGCATGAAATCTTCAAGCTTTAACTTAGAGGAGCTACATTTCTGAAATAAAAACTTGGATGTCGGTTTAGATGCTTCGGAACATAATCTGGACTCGTTTCTTCACGAAACCTGTTTGCTGGCAGAATTTAGTTGTCATCTTTGAAAAATCATATCTCCCTCATATGACATCTTTTTTTTCTGAAATTTGGAGCGTTTATAGGCCTTTGAGTCAGGAATCCAAAACAATTGAGTTTGCATCAATTGGACTTTTGTAGCTCTATATATTCAAGTCGGACTGACCGAAGTTCAGCATTGGCAGATTGCGAGATTTGACTTTGAAAGCTGCGATTTCCATGCTCTTCCTTATTTTATTGTCTTGCCTTAGATTTCCAGAAAGGTAAGGATGTTAGCTTTTTAATGCCACTGGAATCACTTCATTTCGACCTTTAGAGCTCATGTTCTGCACAAAACATCGACTGAACGTCAAATCTGCCAATTACCTTCAATTTACTCCGTTTTGCATCTTTCATCCAAAAGTGCCTTCAAAACATAAAACAAAGAATATCAAGGCATTTTATATATAAAACATAGGCAAAACACTAGTTAAATGTGGGTGAAACTATCAAATAATATGGTTGCATCAAGCCTTGTTCCTTTACCCCCTGGCAAACGCCCGATTAGTTGTAAATGGGTGTATCGCATCAAACGCAAGGCTGACGAGTCTGTTAAGCGCTATAAAGCTTGCTTGGTCACTCGGGGTTTCACACAAACTGCTGGAATTGATTATCATGACACTTTTTCCCCCACTGCAAAAAAGGTAATTGTCCGCTGCCTCCTTGCTATTGCTGCTAGTCTGAACTGGCCTTTACATCAGCTAGACATTAACAATGCTTTCTTAAATGGTGATTTATTGGAAGAAATATATATGTCTCCTCCTCCTGGTCTTCGAAGACAGGGGGAGAACATTGTGTGTCGCCTCTACAAGTCACTATACGACCTTAAGCAAGTGTCTCGACAGTGGTTCTCTAAGTTCATAAAAGTTATTCTTGCTGCTGGTTTGTTTCAGTCAAAAGCCGACTATTCCTTGTTCATCAAAAGAGATGGCACATCTCTTACTATCCTATTGATCTATGTGGATGATATTTTGATAACCGGGAACAACATTGAATCCATCAAAGGTTTGAAGTCGTTCCTCTATACTCGTTTCCACATCAAAGACCTTGGTGATCTGAAATTCTTCTTAGGCATTGAAATAGCCCGTTCCAAGAAAGGCATTTACATTTCCCAGTGCAAATATGCTTTGGAAATTATCAAAGATAGTGGATACTTGGGTGCCAAAGCAGTTGAATTTCCTATGGAAGAATGCAGACTTTCAAATACAAGAGAATTGCTCAAAGATCCTTGTATATACCAGCATCTAGTTGGTCAATTAATTTACTTAACCATCACTAGACCTGATATCACATATTCAGTTCACATTCTCAGCCGTTTCATCATGAACCACGTCAACCTCATATGGCTGCTGCTCTTCGAGTTGTTCGTTATTTAAAATCAGCTCCTAGTCAAGCTTTGCTTCTTCATTCAAACAACTCATTACACTTAAAGGCATTTTGTGACTCTGACTAGACGGGTTGTTTGGTCACTCATCGCTCCACCACTGGATATTGTGTATTCCTTGGAAATTCTTTAATTTCATGGAGAACAAAAAGGCAAAAGACAGTTTCCTTATCAAGTGCGGAAGCTGAATATAGAGCAATGGCAGATACATGTTATAAGCTTACTTGGTTAAGACATTTATTAACAGATTTACATATGCCAGTTTCAGATCCTGTTACTCTTCATTGTGATAATCAAGCTACCTTACACATTGCAAAAAATCTTGTGTTTCATGAGAGAACTCGGCATATTGAAATGGATTGCCACTTTATTCGGGACAAAATTTTACGAGGTGAAATTGATACTCGATACGTAATTTCTTCACAACAATTAGTAGATGTGTTTACAAAAGCTTTGGGAAAAGAGAAATTCAAACAGCTCATGTGCAAGTTGGGAGTTATTGATATTCACTCTCCAACTTGAGGGGAATTGTTGGAAATTATATTAATAGTGTTTTGATGTAAATAGGAATGCTATATTTTGAGATAAGTAGGAAAGATACGTAAGAATATTTTGTATCAATCTGCATTCAATTAGTTGTCATTCCTTATTAGTCTCTAACTTATAAGGAACCCTAATGTATCTTGTATATATATTGAACTTAATCAATACAGAAAAACATCCCTATGATTTTAGAGATCATTAAGAACCTGGAGCGTACTCCCATTGATGCAAGTGTACTTGGTAATACTGTAATACAAACGAGAGCATTTTCCATGAATGTCCCCGATGAAGAGTATTCTGTTTCTCTACTGTTTGATTAAAGATGGATTCTTAATTTATATACTAAATGTATATACTGGTGATACTATTTTTAGAATACAAACTACTTCATTGAGGATGGTAAAATATATTGGTTAATTTACAGTACAATTAGTTTTGATACCACATGGATTAAATATAATTAGTGCAAAATAAATTTCTAGATATGTTTATTCCCTCACGATAACTTGTTCTCACTATTGTTCATACCCATATTTGTTTTGTCTAGGTCTCTGAAGTTTTTCATTATTTTCACTTTGGTCATTAAACATAATTTTTTATATGTTTTAGTCCTTTTCAGTTATAATTTGATGCTTTTATGTGTTGTGTTTCTTTTTGCATTGCATGATCTCTCCTATGCTAAGTGGCAAAGATTATTTCTAAATTATATTAAAGATTCATATTAGCAATTAAAATTAAGTGGTTAAGTGAAAAGAAAAATGAAAGAACAAGGACCAAGATTGACAACAAAAACCTTTGTTTATGTTTTTACTCTTCAAATGGCATGACATTTTACAGTTTGGTCCTATTATTTTTTGAATTTATTTTTTCATTCATAAAACTTCATTTCTTTTTTATTTCAATCCTTAACTATTACTGAAGGAGAGAGAAATTCACTAAAAAAAGAGAAGAGAGAGAAAGCTCTTAGATTACCAAATTTTAGCAACCAATAACTCTGATTATGGTGTCTATGAATTAATCTTTAGAAGAGGAACTCAATCAAAATGACCTCTACCTTTAATGGTGCTAAAAAAAAGTAGATTAGGCAAAAATATTCTTTAATTCAATTTGATTTCAAGTAATTAGGCCGATTAGAATGTGTTTTATGATTAGAAATGGTGATCTAGAAGTCTATAAGATGTTAAATTTTCTTTTTCATGTTTGTTGGTTAGAAATGGGTTGAAATTTTGGATTTTTGGGTCTCAAACCTTGGACTATATTGACATGTTTGGGATTTGTGATTAATTTTTTTCCAACTCTCTAGAATATACTGACAAACTTAACACGTTCGTGATTCCATCTGTACTGACTAGATGAATGTAATTGTTTTCCAACTCCGTAGAATATACTAACAGACTTAACTCATCGATGATTCCATCTACACTGACTAGTGGCATGAAAATGTAATTGTTCTTCAACTCTTTGTAATACACTGACATACTTGACCTGCTGGTGATTCCATTTATACTAACTAGTGGCATAGGAGTGTAATTTTTTTCCAACTCTCTAAAATATCCAGATGGACTTAGTATGTCAGCGTATCTATTTATATTTTACATGTTGTTGATAACTCTATTCCTTATCTATCTATCTTGCAAATACATTAAAATTTACAACACAATAACACAAAAAATAAATGTTTCCTTTTCAAGTAATAATAAATTCACATCATTGTAAAGGAACATCTGGAAATATTATATTGAAGTTAATTTCATTACACATTCATGCTTTACAAATTAATTAGAATTGTCTTCTTATTCAATTTTGTCATCGTCATCTCCATTATAATCTTCCGCATTGAATTCATTGATATCATCGTCTTCATCGATTTATGTATGTCCACTGGTTCTCAAAACATCATTTCAATCCTCAATGTTAATATCAATAAAAGTATTCTCAATGATGCAAAAAAGTAAAATTTCTTCTAAGTTGGTAAACGGAGCAACTCAATATGGATCAACTAACTCATTAAGTTCAAAGACACCATCTACTCCAAATACTGCATTATTACCATCCTAAACAACTTGAACAAGACCCCTAGGTTTGGTTTTAACTACAAACAACAAATCAACCCTAGAACATTCCTTTTTAAATGAATGAGTGTTTGTATAATATACTTGGTGGCATTGCTTGGCGAGAACAAAAACGTCATTGACATTGCGAAGTCTAGGCTTTGTATTAATTTTGACCAAACTATGATAGGGACCTACTTTGATTCCTCTATCAGTGGTATCATACCAATAGCATTTGAATAAAAAGACTCATTAGAAGTCGATTACTGAACACAAACTCTATTATTATATGTCTTTCTACTCTGACCATACTCTTTAATATAAAAAACATGTCCATTAATGATGTTGCATGTGAGCACGTATCATGGTAGGATGATGGGGTCAAGGAGTCACCACTAGTTGTTTGGTTTAGGGTCACTAGAAGACCCAAATGGATTGGTCTTCTCAGAAATTCCAAGGTAAAAGATTGATTGTGGGTAGAAAAGGTATTAACACCCCTAACGTACCTTACCTAAGGTAAGTTGTATTGTATAGTCTAGATATGGTTTAAAAGTGTTGATGGATTCCTAGTCAATATACGTCTATGGCTTAAAACAAAGATTTATGTTTATGAACAAATCTAGCATCTCGAAGGCAAAAATATTTCCCATAACTCGCATGCCTAGATAAATCTTTAGAGGAAGAATCCATGTAGGTGCCTTGACATGGTTCACATATCTTGAAAGACGAAAGTTTTTCCCATAACTCATATATTGTGGTGAAAAATACTACCAATTAAAATGGATGAATATAAAAAAAATTATGAGAATTTCTTAGTCAACTCTTGATATTTAAATATCAACCTACTTATAGGTCCAACATTTATATCATAATCTTAACTATTAATTTTTAGTGAAAGATTAGGCCATATGCAACAAGCATAAATTTTTTTTTTAAACCATGTTTGGAAAAAACCCATTTTTTCCCAAAACCAAAATTGTTAAAATAGGTTTAAGGGGTGTTTGCCAAACACGCCTTCAAGCTAGAAAAAAGCTTTAGCAAAAACATTGCTAGGCAAGTAGGGTTTTAACCTTTCATCTAATTTTGACACAACCGGGTTGACTTGAAATCTTTGATCCAACCATAAATTGAACCAATGACTTGGTTCGACCAAAAAACTAAACCAAAAATGAAATCAAAACTTAAAATGAATCAAACTTTAAAAATAGAAAAAATCAAAATTTTTTGACCTAAAATAGATTAGACGCAGAAAAAAATTAAGAAAAGGAAGAACATTTATACCAATTCCAGCAACATGACTCTCTAACCTGACTAGATACAATCAAAACAAGGCCACATATATGTTGGGAATTATGCATGGATCAATAAATGTAGCATCCATTCACTTTGACTATCAAATAAACATCACAACTTGGTCCAAATGGGTTTTGGTTCTAAAGTGAAACTCTAGAATTTAAACCCATTAAAAGCTTGTTATTGATGCTAATATACCTAGATTATTAACTACTCAAATATCACGAAGTGTTTAGTGTAAAGAAACAGATCAAAATTGATCCAAATCATAGAGCTAAAGCAATGTTCTTCCCAAGAACACAAAAAACACTGCCCAACAACCCATAAAAACCTAGCACTCTATTAAAGCCTGAAAAAGGTCTTCTAGGAATTTAAACACATTGATTTTGGTCCTTATAAACCACATTACCAATACCAAACATAGTTAAATAAAAAAAAAGCTATAAAAAACATCAAATAATCAAAATCATGCATTAGCTTACACCTTCATAATTGCAACCTCAATGGCAACCAACAACAACATCAAAGTTTAATTCAAAACTAACTCCCTAAACAATTTGGGATGCAAATCAAGCTAAGGAACCAATCAAAAACATTAATAAACAAAAAAAATACATCAAACACCTATTGCCATATCTGACAGAATACAAAAACCATTTTATTTCAGCAAAACAAACATCAAAACATTTCCTAAACATCTAGTAAATAGTAACAAACAACTCAAATCAAAATTAGGCAAAGAAAAAACAACATTCCATGCATTAATAAAAAATACAAGATCAATACAATGTATCCCCAAAAACAAATTTAAAACACCATTGGAACATGCCATAAAGAGCTAGAGGTATGCCTAATGGTGTCTCACATGCTCGATTAGAAGATTTTTTTATACCTTTAAAGCTTTAACAATGATTGCTGCCTTTTCTTTCCTAAGCTTGCTACTCTAAGGTGAGAAAATCTTTATGCTAAGCTCTTAAACCTTCACACTTGAAATTTCATTATCCTTTCTTCCTCTCTCTTCTTTCTCTCCTCATTGTTGCCCTTCTGCCTTGATTTTCTAGGGATATTTACAAGGTTTCAAGCAACGATTCGATCAAAGATTAAACCTCCTTCATCAAAGTTTGGCCCTTTGATCAAAATGTGAGAGTTTTCGGTATGTTTTACTATTGTAAGCTTTGTACCTATGTTCGTGTTACAATGGTGGTTGAAACAATCAAAAGATTGATGTCTTATCCCAAGTGCAGGAGTGTCGAAGTAATAAATAACCTGGCAAGACCGGGGTCGAACCACATGGAGGTAAACTATATAAAATTATAAACAACAAATGAAAAGGAGTTAAAGAGAACTTTTGAGATGTGATATTGATGTGAGGATTAAACAAGGATAAAACAATTATCAAGGTTAAAGGATCCACTAATGGTATTTCAAACAAGTATAGTATAAATTCTTTTATTACTCAACTGGAAACCACACACAAAGGAGGTTCCAATCATGTTATAAATGATTAACATGATTATATTAATTATCTTTTTTGAGTAATGCCAATACTTGTAAATGTGGGTAGGTTTCATGGTGATAACTTATGTTAACAACAAATCAAGTTTCTTTCATAGCACAAGTGTCGGTTATACCATATAGTAGGCTATGAAAGTGCCAAGTATTTGTTGCACCAAGGGTTATACAACATAAATCTAAATTAACCATTTAACAAGCAAGGTATTAAGAGTGACTAAGATAACAAACACAAAACAAGTTAGTATTAAACATTAAAGCCCATGTTGAGTTTATATTATACTTATTCTTACACCATTAGTGTACCCTTTTCACTTTGACAAAATTAACTTAGCTAAATATCATGAAGAAGAAAAACATAAATAAACAATATAAGAATATAAACATGATATAAGTTAAATAAGTATAGTAAAGAAAATGAAAAGCTAAATAAGAGATTGATATAACATAAAATAAAAATTTAAGATTACAAAATGCAAAGAGAGAGAGTGATCTTGATTTGAACACCAAGATGTCTAAATGTATGGCAAATGCCTCCTTTTATAGGCTAAAATTTAGAACTATTGATTTAATGACTGATTATTGAGTGGGTGGCCACCCCTTTAGTTGGTGACAACCATTATCTTCTTATTTGAACAAAACATCTTTCTAACATTAGAATTTGAACAGATAGTCTTCATGAAATTTCTGGGAATTTTTCATAGTTTTCAAAACAAGAATGAGCTCATTTGGACTTCTAGAACTCGAGATATGAGCTGAACTCTGAACAATGTCTAGGCTACAAGACAGATTCTGACTTCTCTTTTGTTTCTACAATTTGAACTTGAAAATGGCCATTTTGAATCTTAGACTGTCATGAAAGTTTTAGGCCTATGTCATAGCTTTCCATCTATATAAACAAGACTTAAATCCATGTTCTACAACTCCAGTTATAATTCAATAACTAAATGATGTTCCAATTTAATTGAACTAGCATCTCGTCTTTAAGCTTAGCCCTCTTTCTATCTTTTCACTTTCAATAGTTAAACACATCAATCAATCCTTTAAATTATGAGATATGTCTGCATTCAAAATGTGCATTTACCATAAATTAAAGATATCTTATGTTATGAGATTTGTTATTATAAAACATGCTTAAGTTAGAGAATTTAATGATACTTTAGGTGCAATATGATGGTATAAAACCTTGATAAAAATGCACTTTTAAGTACTAATTAGTGGTTTTGCAACAAACTTGGTTTTGAAGATTTTGTTTGTTTTCCAAAACTTAGAGACCAAGGAGCTTGTTTGTGGCTATTTGATCTTGAAAGAAATGTGGCCAACCTTTAATAAAAGCCCACTAAAAAGGCTTGAAGTGTGAATACAAGAAAATAATTAGTGGTTTTATGAAATCAGTACTACAACCATCGATGACTGAGTTACCCACTTTCAAGGCTTCGTTGGAGAACCTTTGATGTCACTGTCGTTGAAGACCACCTGAAGTTGGTAGAGAGGTTGCCCACCTTTTGTTTTAATCGAACCTTGCTCAATTTGGAGGCTTGTAGCTTCACATCCATTCACTTAAAGGTGTCTACTTGATCAACCTAGAATTTGCCAATGTAGTGAGGTTGCTTCCTTGAGCCCATATTTATTCTCTTGAAGCTGCCTACTCAAGTAGTTAAAACTGTAAAAGAAAAAGATACACAATGGCCGAACAACTTATCGTCTAGGCAAGACCGGGATCGATCCATAAAGAGGTTAACTATATAAAATCACAAATAATAAAAGAAAAGGAGTTGAGGAGAACTTTGAGATGTGATATTGATGTGAGGATTAAACAAAGATAAAAAAAATTGCCAAGGTTATAGATCCACTAATGGTATTTCAAATAAGGATAGTATAAACTATTTTTATTACTCGACTGGAAACCACACATAAAGGAAATTTCAATCATATGATTTATCATTAATGGCTCATTATAAATTATTAACATGATCATTTTAACTATCTTATGTAAGTAATGCCAAATTTTGTATGTGTTCAGGTATTCATAATGCTAACTTATATCAACAACAAATCAAGTTCCTTTCATAGCACATGTGTAGGTTGTCCATACAGTAAGCTATGAAAGAATCAAGTATTTGTTGTTTCAAGGGTTGTACAACACAGATCAAGATTAATCACTTAGCAAGCAGGGTACTAAGAATGAGTAAGAGAACAATTATAAAACATGTTAATAACAAACTTTCTCGAATCTAAACTTTAAAGTCCATGTTGAGTTTATACTATACTTATTCTAACACCATTAGTGAAACCATTTTCACCTTGTTAAAATAAACTTAACTAAACATAATGAAGAAGAGAAACATAAATAAACAAGATAAGAATATAGTTATGATATAACTAAGTATAGTAAAGGAAATGAAAAGCATAAACAAGAGATTAATGAAAATCTAACATGAAATAAATCTTAAACATTACAAAAATATAAAGAAAGAAAGCAAGAGCAAGATCTTGATCTGAAAACCAAAATATCTAAATGTATGGCAAATGCCTCTTTTTATAGGACTAAATTCGAAACTATTGATTTGATGACTAACTATTGAGTTGGTGGCCAACCATTGACTTGGTGGCTAGCTATTGACTTGTTGGCTAGAAAAAACATCATTGCAAACATCAAAATTTGAATAGATTGTCTTCATGAAAGTTGTGGGAAGTTATCTCAGCTTTCCAACAAAAAACGAATATGCTCACTTGAATTTCTAGAACTCGAGATATAGGCTGAATACCGAATAGTACATAGGCTGCAAGATAGATTCAACCTTCTCTTTTGTTGCTAAGACTTGAATTTAAAAATGGCAGCTTTGAATCTTGGACTCTTTATGAATGTTTTAGGTCTATGTCTTAAGTTTCCATGAAGAAACCAGACCTAAATCAAAGGTCTACAGCTTTAGTTATGATCCAATAACCGAATGGTATTTTAGTTTGAATTGAACCAACATCTCTTCTCTAAGCTTAGCCTTTTTTTTGTCTTCTTAAATTCAATAGTTAAACACATCAATCAATCCTTTAAATTATGAGATATGCCTATATTTAAAATAAGCATTTACAATAAATTAAAGATATCTTATATTATCATACTTGTTGTTATAAAATATGCTTAAGTTAGGAAATTTAATGATACTTTAACTGCAATATGATGATATAAAACCTTAATGAAAATTTACTTTTAAGTATTGATCACACCTCTGCCAAACTCAATTGGCAGCCCCAAAATTGACTGTTTGTTTCATTTTAACTCTTAGTTAATAACTTATTTATTTTGACTATTAATTGATCAACAAACTTTCAATTTCTTTAATTTGGGCCCTGATTTGATCAATTTCAACCACTACATTCACACACCTTTTCTGTTTAGTCATTGGTTTAAGATTTCTTCAGTCAAGTCCCTAATTGCTTATAAAACTTTAATATTTATGTAAATAAGCCCTTGATTTTACCAAATTAACTATTTAAAATTGCAAATTGACCTCCAGACTTTAACTTCTTCTAGTTAAAGCTTCAATTGACTTCAAAAATATTGTTTTCTTACAATTAAGTCCCCGATAAAATTAATTAAACCTTCCAAAATTCTCACCAATTCCTTACCCATCCAAATTTGTATTTCTTTACCCTAAATATAAATATTTTCACCAAATAGACCATTTTTAAATCAAAATTGGATTGCCAATTTTGTCAATCTTATACATGTTGGTCCTCCAACTTCTCCACTTGTTATTTTGGTCTTTGACCACTAATTTGGACAATCTTCTAATATTTCTTTATGTATATCCTCTTGCATTTTGGATTTTCTTTTTTCCTTTGTTCTTTTATTGATTGTTTATGGGGTCCAAAGTGAGTAACAACATATGCATACAATGCTTACGGAACAAAATCTCATCAAGGTTTTGCATGATGAGCTTGTAAAGAAAAGGTGTTTGTTAGACTTGTTGAATGATCACCTATCTTGGAATTCCAAAGAATTTGTTTTTAAAAGACAACATGCTTGTAAAATTTGTAGGATTTGGTCGTATGCATGAAAATAAAATGTTTTTTTAGGAGAAAATTAATTTAATCTTTTTTTTATATTTTTTAATCTTAAAAAAAAATTAGAAATTTTTCGGAGAAAACCAGATATTTTAATACCGGATCTACATCTTACAATGTAAATATACAACATGATATTATGCAAAATTGGTAAAAAAATATATGAAAATCATAAATATTTTAAAATAACCCTGAAATATTTTTTTGAGTTTTTTTTTATTTTTTTAATTATATAATATGATATTATTATAATTATATTTTAATTAAATATATTGGGTCTGGTTTCGAATTTCTTCAATTTAGCTTTTAATTGACCATTAAACTTTCAAATTTCACCCCTGTTTTCGGCCAATTGGACCCCTAGAGTTTGACACCTTTTTTAAAATGGTAATTGGCTGTGAATTTCTTCAATTTAGTTCTTAATTGAGCTTAAAACTTTTATATTTTTATAATTTTACCCCTAATTTCAATCAATTGACTTTGTAAAAATTAAATTTGGTCTCTTAAAATTCTAATTTTCTTAATTAAGCTCAAATTGGCTCCCAAACTTAATTCTTCACCAATTAAGCCCCCAATAAAATTAATTTAATCTATTTAAAGTATAATTAAGTCATCGCATAAAATTAAATTCTTTAATTGGACACATATTAATTCTTAAACATAATTAAACTTTAGTTTGACCTATGATTAAATGAAATTGGCCTATTAATAATCTAATTATGTCCTTAGGCTTAATTTTTATGTAGATTCGTTCAATAATCATGTAACTTGACCTTGAATTTGCATTGTTTGTTTAATTTTGGATAAAATGGGTTACAATTAGACTCTTAATTTTATCCAAAATTACAGCTTGATTTTTTCTACATGTAAAATCCTCCCATCTTGCTTTAGCTAAAATATTATTCTTTATTTTATTTTTTGATTTTTTTACTTTGAAAAAAATAAATTTAAAGAATAACCCAGAAATAAATTATGACAATAGTTAAGATATAATTTATCTCAGTAAACATTCTATTTTTCACTTTCAATCAAAGCATATTGAAATTAAATACCAATGAATTTAAGATATTATGAAAATGAAGTCTTTTGTTATTGAGAATAAATATTTAGATGATATTGGATATGATGATCAAACCTATACTGATAAAGAAGTTTGAGTTTCGTAGAACTTGGTAGCTAGAGTCTCCTGGAGATTTGTTAGGTGGTCCCGCACACTATGTTACAATGGAACTCCACATATTTTAAAGGAAGAAAAGAAATTGCGCCTAGTGATATAAATAGAAAAATTAATTGTTGTGGTAGAATGTCTTGCCAGAGAAAAAGAGAGAGCACGAGACAAAAACCAAAGATGGTTTTTGATAGCATCTTGCAGACACGTTGTTTTGCATTTTGGACAGTTGGATTGAAGAGTGGTGGTGTCTAAGATGGTTCGGACTACTTAATAGATGTTGTTGTAATCGACTCACAGCTGTATTATCCAGATATGGAATCTATTTTGGTTAGGCATCTTATAAGCAAGAATGATGTTGGGATATGTTTCCTCATTGAGACTAAAAAACAGACTAGTTCAAATCACCTCATCCATGGTTTGTGGGCTGGTGCGGATGTTAAATTATGGTTTGCATTGGATTTAGATATGTCTTCATGAGGGGTTTTGTCAACGTGGAATGATAGTTTATTCAAGGTTCAATTATCAGTTGAGTATGGTGGGCAGTGGTTAGCAGTTTTTGGGGTTAATATTGAAATGAATTTTAACTGTGTAGTGGTTGGGGTAAATGCAGGGAGATCTGCTGCTGAAAGTAAGATGTTATTGGAGGAACTGATTCTTATAAAAAATGCTTTTGGGCTTCCAATATTTGTTGTTGGGGATTTCAATGAAACATTGTTTAGCTACCACTTTGAGGTCTATCGGATGAGCTTTTGCAACATGAGAATGTAAGGAGGCAGGTTAATGAGTCGTATTGATAGAGCTTTTGCAACATGAGAATGTAAGTTGCAGTTCCCAGACTTATCTCTAACTAGACTTCAGAGAGGTCTATCGGATCATTGCCTAATGATTTTAGAGGCATAGTGTCAGAACTGGGGATGGAAACCTTTCCGATTCCTATACATTGCAGACGCTTGAAGAATTTTGGGGTGAATGTTGTTTAGCTCATACCTGACAGTTCAGGTTAATCGTTAAGCTAAACATGCTAGCAGCTAAATTTCAGAAATGGAATAGTAGTGTTTCTAGGAACCAGGACAGAAAACTGGCAGATATTGAGAGTGAAATACATATGTTGGAAGCTGAAGGAGAACGACGGCACCTAGTTGATTCTGAAGTAGAGGAATTAGGTCGGCTAAACTCAGAAGTAAATGTGTCAAGGCAATATGAAGGCAAAAGTCAAGACACACTTGGTGTAAGTTACGTGATAAGAACACCAAGTTCTTTCACTTGATGGCCAGTATTCGAAAAGACAAAAACAAATCACTCAGTGCACTATGACAAAAGCGTCATAACTACTCCGTCATCTATCAAACTAGCTATAATTTCTTTCTATTCTAAGCTTTTCAGCAGGCCTGAAGATCCAATGGCTAGTATGGGTCCGACGGGTTTCAATAGACTCTCAGCTACAAAGTTGGGAAACTTAGAGAAGAGTATTACCATAGATGAGGTTAGACAAGCAGTGTGTGATTGTGATGGGTTGAAGGCACCTAGTTCAGACAAGATAGATGGCCTTTATTTTGTTGTGGGCAGATAATTTTAGTTTACAAAGTGAAAAAACTTACACAAGTGCTTTATTGTATTTAAAAAAAAAAAAAAAACTCATGACCCAATATCATCGAAATTTACAAAATATTATGATTGTCAATCCTCAAGAATCAAAATGTAAAATAATAAAATCAAGAAAAAAAAAATTATTGAAAAAAAGTAATAAAAAACAAAGCATCAATAAAACCAAACAAGGTTGTTAAAACCTACGAGTAGAATCATGCAGATATGATAATTAAAAAGAAGGCAAAACAAGAAAATAAAAACAAAATTTAATTTTTTAAAAAATTGAATTTTGAAGGACCAAATTAAAAAAGAATACAAAAAAGCGACTTCAAAAGAAACCCAGGCCGCTCACATAAATGAAGCTCTTTTTTTAAAACGAACAACTTTAAATGTGTAAATTGGAAAAAAAAAAAACGATATCAACCTGTGTAAATTTAATTCTTTATTAACATACAAAACATACTAAGCTTTTCTTAGAGGGTTTCATAAAAATAGAGAGGGAAATTGACTTGAAATAACATTTGATTCAAGTTGAACCGATCAAAAACTTATTGCGTTATTTTTAAAAAACAAAAATTAAAGTGATTTTATTTTGATCATTTTTAAAAATTACATTGGATTGCTTGGGTAAACTTGTTCATCCTATAACTTAATCTTGTTTTAGATCCATCTCAAATTAAGTTTAATAACTATGTTCGGTTAAATTTTGCTCTTTACTACACACGTAGTTAAGTTTTCTATAACCATTTTCAAACATCTTTTGGCTAGTTTTGCATATCAAAATTGAATCTCCATTTTTTTCTCGAAACACTTCAACACGTACGATGCATTCGTGGGAGTCTTCTTTAACTTTCTGGAAGTTTCTTAATTCTATAATGATTTTTAATAGGTAGCGATATAGTTTTCAAGTGTGGCAAAGATGTTTTTTTTTTAAAGTTTGAAAATCCTTCTCTTATAAGGGTTCCGTACTTATCTTGGCCTACATAATGAAGGAGGGTTAAGATGTTTAATGGCAGATTACTTTGCTGGTTTTGGGTTATTTCGGTTATTTTTATTATTTTGGATTTGTTTTCATTCTAATTTGGAGTTTTATTTTAATTTGGGTTAATGACAACCCATTAGTCATTTGGATTTGGAAAATGCATTTAATATTAAAAAAAAATCTAAAAAAGATTATTTTAATGCATTTCCAAGTAAAAAATATTTTAAAAAAACATCATGCACTACAATACCAAGAGATTAATGAAAGCAAAACTTAAGCATTACAAAAATATAAAGAGAGAGAGAGCAAGAACATGATCTTGATCTGAAAAACAAGATGCTTAAATGAATCGCAAATGTCTTCTTTTATAGGCTAAAATTCGAAACTATTCATTTGGTAATTGATTATTGATGTAGTGGCCAACTATTGATTTAGTGGACTTGGTGGACACCAGCACTCAAGCATTTTGGCTTGATGAAATGACATTGATGCAATTAGTATTTGGCAAAGTATTCTTTATGAAAGTTGTTCGAAATTGTCTTTTCCTTACACCCACCAATTTTCAGAGCATTTGGATCACTATAGCTTGAGATATGTCTAAAACACTGAGTAGTGCTGCTGGTGGACGTGATGGATAACCCTCAAGCTCTTATCTGGATGAAATGTCATTGCTACCATCAGAATTCGAGCATATCTTCTACATGAAAGTTGTTGGAAATTGTCTTTTCCTTCCTCCCACTAAATTTCACATCATTTGGCCTTCTAGAACTCTAGATATGGGTAAACTTCTAAGCAGTTTTTGGGTTAGATTGCAAGACAGATTCTGACTTCTCTTTTGTGGCCAAACTTTGAATTTGCAAATTTAGGTTTTTCCCTATTCATGAAAGTTGTAGGCCTATTTCTTATCTTTCAGCCAAATAAACCAAACTGAAATCCAAGATCTATAGCTCCAGATATGACCCAATGACTAAATAGTGTTCAAATTTAAATTGAATCGACATCTCCTTCCTAAGCTTAGCCTTTTCTTTGTCCTTTCACTTCCAATAGTTAATCATAACAATCAATCCTTTGAATTGTGAGATATACCTGCATTTAAAATGAGCATTTGCCATAAATTAAAGGTATCTTATAATATCAAACTTGTTATTTTAAAACATGCTCTAGTGAAGGAGTTATTGATACTTCAAGTGCAAAATGATTATATAAAACCTTGATAAAAATGCACTTTTAAGTACTAATCACACCCCCCAACTAGCTTATTACTAGTCCCTAGTAATCAAAGCGTTAAAATAGGAAAAAAATTTGCAAGTTCCACAAAGCAAGGCATTCATCATTCAACTTCCATTAATCTATCCAAGTAAACAAACTCTCATTAAATTTATATATATCTACTTCATACATTTGAAACAAGATATTAATAAACCTTCTTTTTTTATGTTCTCAATGTATGAAAACATAAATGATGGGGCTTTTATTAGAAGAGAACATTATTCTGTTCTAATGTTTAAGGTTAACTTCCTTGGGTTTGGATTATTATCTTTTTCTTTTCTTTTATTTTTTCTCTTTTTTTTCCTTTTTTTTATATACATATAACTTAGAACACAATACATCTTTAACCAATGTAATGACCTTTCAGCTAATGACTCCCAGACCAGTTGGTCTTAGGGCATCAGGTGTTAAGACACCCCTTCGAGCTTAATAACTCGGGTTGCAGATACTGATATGTAGATAGTGCAATGTTTGATTCCCTTAAGCTTTCTCATCAACCCATGTAACAAGCGTTGGGCTAATAGCTCCCAAGTTAGTTGACTTTAGGGTATTAGGTGTTAAAACACCCATTCAGGCTTAATTGCTTAGGTTAGGAAGGCTACGAAACCAAACTTATCTACTTATTTATTTATTATCATTTATTATCATTTTTTTTTTCAAATATATACTATCCCTTTTCTTTAGTTGTTACCTTTAACAAAAGAACATAAATAGTGTAATAATCCAATATGTAACCCACAATGATATGTTAAAGTGTGTGTGTGAAAATGAAGGTTTAAGAATACTTGTTATATGAGCATATGAGTAGAAGCAATTGATAATAATGAGAGAGTTTGTAAACCTGAATATTTCAAGAAGTATTTTGATAGACCTTTAACAATGTTTACTAAGATGCATCTCAAGAGTTACTTTAATAAAAGAACTCCTTGACTCTGCCATCTTAGTAACAACGGTTTTGCAAATAGAAAACACAGTTAGTTAAATTTTTTTTTCAAGTATCAACTACTACCCTTTCCCCCAACCAAAATGAGACATTGTCCTCAATGTCCTAAGGTTGAAAGACAGACTATAAAAGACATTACCTGAAACAACGAACACTGATAAACCTGAAACACACTTAAACAAGTATATGAAATGACAAAACAAAAGGACACAAGGTTTCACAAACGAAGGCTCAAATCCAATCTAAGCTTTTTACGGCTTTCCATATTTGACCAATTTATGCGACTCATAGAGGGATCAATTACAGGGATGAAAGATTGTAGTTGGTCAATCAATTGTTTAGCAAAAGCAGCAGAGATTATGATTCGTCGTGCCGAAGATGTTAGAAATTCATGTTCCACAGCTTGATCAAGAAAAGACAACAATGTATCATAAAAACCATTAACATTTAACAAACCTATAGGTTTATGGTGAATGTGAAGTTAGGCCCAAGAGAAAATATGAAAGATCTCTTCCAATGTGCCCAGACGACCTAGTAAGGCAATGAAGGCATCAAATGATTAAACATTGTATTCAGTCGATCAGACATTGTGGACACTTGTAGTTCCTGTCCAACTGTGTTTCGAATGATGTCCCTTTTGGCTAAAGCTTTTGGAACGATACCCAAAACTTGACTGCCTCCTAAGAATGCAGCTATTGACACACTCCCCATCAACCCAAGGCTACCTCCTCCATACACTAAATGAATCTTTCGCTCAGCTAATACCTGACTAAGATGATTTGTTGATTCTAAAAACTCCTTTTCTCTCCTAGGACTGGATCAACCGAAAACACAAATACTTTTTATTTGATGACTTGAGAAACCTGCCATTTCTACACACTTCGATAGGTGTTGAATGTGTGGATTAAGTAGAAATGAAGGGAAGGTAGAGAAGATTTTATAGATGAAAAATTGAAAATGCAATCATACCACCTATATGTAGGCCAGCTGGAGTCTCTCTCTCTCTCTCTCTCATTTTTTTTTAATGAAAGCATATGTATGTACAAGTTGAAAAAACTTGTATATACAAGTAGTTATGGTTGTGGCTCACATCTTCCCTTGGTTTTACGTCCCAGAACGGCTTAAACGCCCTCTATGGGTTGAGGATAGGCTTCCTATCCAGTTTTCTTAAAAACTAGCAAACATGCTCTTTTTTAGTTAGATTCCCAAGACTATGTCGAGCATGTTCTTTATGGAATTGTGGCCATAATCATTAATTGCACGATGCACATCTCCACTAGGGTGCGTCTCAAGAGTCAATAGAAGATTATCTAAAGACTCCTTACTCAGGCTATCCTTAATGAACTATATTTTATCTTTACGGTTTACAAATACCATTCCTAAAGAACGACATTTTGCATTACTAGTCTATTTGGCACATCTGTGACAGATTTTCAGTTGTTTTGCACGATGTTTCGTTGCAAAAGTGCTTTTACCTATTCTAGGCATGTATGAAATGAAAGAATTGGAGGACTCACCTGATAATCAAACCTTTGCTTCAATTAGCCAGCGAATATCTTCAGGAATTCCATGGTTCATTAACAATCTCAATCTTTCACACCTAGCACAATAAATTTTTGCAATCGCATTTTGAGGCAAAGCGGGAAAGTACTTTTTCAAATTTTCAAGAGTGGTGTCCATTTTTTTTTAGATGAGAAGTGGAAAAGAGATGTAAAGAAAAGAGAAGGAACAAGGAATTGAACAAATATATACACAGATATCAGTTATCATAGGAAACTGAAAGAACCAACTTAAAAGTCATGGAGTACCATTATCCGCCATTTGACTGGGGTGAGAGAAACTAACAAAACAAAAGTCACACAAAAACAATGTGAGAAAAGAATCAATCTTTATATACAGGATCACCCAATTCAATAGAGTCATTTTCAACTGAAAAATTATCAAAGTAAACTTTCAAACGATGTCCATTTACCTTGAAAACATTACCATTCTTTGGATTCTCGATATCACAGGCCTCATATGGATACACATGTTTCACAATAAAAGGATTGCTCCATCTTGATCATAGCTTTCCAGGAAATACATGGAGTCGAGAATTATAAAGTAAGACTTTTTGACTAAAATTGAATGTTTTTCTCAATATTTTCTTGTCTTGAAACTCTTTGATTCTTGCTTTATGAATTCTTGAATTTTCATATGCATCATTTCTTATTTCCTCAAGCTCATTTATTTGTAGTTTTCACATCTGACTAGCATCATCAAGATTTGAATTGAAAGCTTTAATAGCCCAATAAGCTTTATGTTCAAGTTCCACAAGCAAGTGACAAGGTTTTCCATAGATTAGTCTATAAGGTGACAAACCTAATGATGTTTTATAAGCAGTTCGATAAGCTCAAAGTGCATCATTAAGTTTTAAAGACCAATCTTTCCTATTAGGGTTCACTGTTTTCTCCAAGATCTGTTTGATCTCCTTATTATCAAGTTCTATTTGTCCACTTGTCTGAGGGTGATAAGGGGTGGCAACTTTGTGTGTGATTCCATATTTCTTCATTAAAGACTCAAATGACTTGTTGTAGAAATGTGTTCCACCATCATTTATCATGGCTCGAGGGATTCCAAATCGACTTAAAATATTTTCTTTCAAAAACTTTATCACTATTTTGTGATCATTGTTTCGTCTTGGAATTGCCTCTATCCATTTTAAAACATAATCTACTACGATTAATATGTACAAGAAACCAAATGATGGAGGAAATGGACCCATAAAATCTATACCCTAACAATCAAATATCTCAATGACAAAAATAGGATTTAAAGGTATCATATGACATTTTGAAATAGATCCTAACTTTTGACAATTTTCACAAGTCTTACAGAATGTATGTGAGTCCTTGAACATGGTAGGTCAGTAAAATCCACTTTGTAAGATTTTTGCAGTTGTCTTTCTTAATGAAAAATGACCCCCACATGCCTTAGAATGACAAAATTTAACGACACTACTTACCTCATTGTCAGGAATGCATCTTCGAAATATTTGATTAGGACAATATTTGAATAAATAAAGGTCATTCCAATAAAAGTTCTTTACTTCGTTCAAGAACGTTCTTCTATTTAGGGTACTCCAATGAGCTAGCAAATATCCTGAAACAAGAAAATTAACAATATTAGCAAGCCAAGGTATTGTAGAGATAGAAAATAAGGACTCATCAGGAAAGTAGTCATCGATTGGTGTGATGTTAGATCTTAAATCTGTTGTCAGTCTTGACAAATGATCTGCGACAATATTTTCGGTGTTTTTTTTTTTTATCTTTGATTGTGATATCAAATTCTTGAAATAACAAAATCCATCATACCAGTCTAGTCTAGCCTTAGAATCCTTTTTTGAAAGAAGATATTTCAAAGCTCCATGATCACTAAAAACAACAACAAGTGAGCCAACAAGATAAGACCTGATTTTTTCACACGCAAATACTACTACAAGTAATTCTTTTTTAGTGGATTTGAGCACTATTTAAAGTTTTACTTGCATAGTAAATCACATAAGGTTTCTTATCTTTTCTTTGTCCCAAAACAACACCCATGACATAATCACTAGCATCACATATTATTTCAAAAGGTTGAATGACAGGAGCAGAAGTAAGCAAGTTTTTAAGTTTAACAAAGGCTTTTTCACATTGTTCAGTCCATTCAAAAACATTTTCCTTTGTTAGAAGGTTACACAATGGCTTAGATATGACACTTAAATCTTTGATGAACCTTCTATAAAAACTAGCATGTACTAAGAATGATCTAACATCTTTAATAGATTTTGGTGTTGGCAAGTTGGTAATTAACTCGATTTTAGATTTTTCAACCTCAATTCCTTTCGATGAATCAATGTCACTAAGTACAATGCCATTTGTTACCATAAAATGACATTTTTCCCAATTCAGCACAAGATTCTTCTCTTCACACCTGCTCAAAACCTTTTCTAAGTTAGTTAAACAATCATCAAATGAATCACCAAAAACAGAGAAATCATCCATAAAAATTTCAAGAAAACATTCAACCATATCACTTAATATGCTAAGCATGCATCTTTGAAACGTGGCTGGTGCATTACATAATCCAAAAGGCATCCTTCGATATGCAAAAGTACCAAATGGACATGTAAAAGTAGTCTTCTTTTGATCTTCTAATGCAATTTCAATTTGATTATAACCTGAATAGCCATCTAGGAAATAATAAAATCCATGACCTGCAACTCTTTCTAGGATTTGATCCATGAAAGGTAAAGGGAAATGATCTTTTCTAGTCATTGAATTAAGTTTCCTATAGTCAATGCACATGCGCCAACCAGTAATAGTCCTAGTTGGAATTAACTTATTTTTCTCATTTGTTATCATAGTGACTCCAAACTTCTTGGGTACAACTTGGGTAGGACTTACCCATTTGCTGTCAAAAATAGGATAAATGATTTCATTTTCTAGAAGCTTAATAACTTCATTCCTCATTAATTTTTTCATATTTGGATTAAGCCTTCGTTGCATTTCTCTAAAGGGTTTAGCATTTTCCTCTAAATAAATCATGTGTGTGCAAATCAAATGACTAATTCCTTTTATGTCATTATGGTCCATCCTAATGCATTTTTGTACATTCTTAGAGTTTGTAATAACTTACCTTCTTGATGTGCATTAAGTTTAGAAGAGATTATTACCGGAAAAGTTTCATTTTCTCCTAAAAATGAGTATTCCAGATTGAATGGTAACAACTTCAAATCAGGTTTTGGTGGTTGAACACTTGAAGGTATAGACTCAATTGATCGTGGTGGCAATTCTTCAATTTGTGGCCTCCAATTACTTGCCTTTAATTCTTTTTGAAAATAAATCATTTGCAAATCTTCAGATTCATTAAACTCAATTTCACTAGAAGTAGTTTGAAATTGATTATAAATTAATTTTTCAATAAAGTCCACTTCTTGTAAATCATTATTATCTCCAGGTTGCTTGTAAATGTTGAAAATATTCATCTCCAATGTCATGTTTCCAAATGATAACTTCATTAGTCCATTCATATAATTAATTAATGCATTAGAAGTTGCAAGAAATGGACATCTTCAAATAACAGGAATTGAATTACATGCTTCAACAAGTTGTGTATCTAAGACAATAAAATCCACATGATAAATAAATTTATCAACTTGTACTAACACATCTTCAACTATTCCTCTAAGCACTTTTACAGATCTATCGGCAAGTAAAAAAGTTACAGAAGTTGGTTTTAACTCACCTAGATTGAGACTCTGAAAGACTGAATATGAAAGTCAATTCACACTAGCTCCAAGATCAAGTAAAGCTCTCTTAATTTTATGTTCTCCAATAAAGTAAGAAATTATAGGACAACCAGGGTCTTTATATTTCAAAGCATTATTGTTTTGAAGAATGACACTTACTTGTTTGGCTAAAAAGGCTTTCTTTTTCACATTCAGTTTTCTCTTCATAGTGCACATATCTTTTAAAAATTTAGCATAAAAAGGTATATGTTTAATAGCATCTAACAAAGGTATATTCATCCTTACCTGTTTGAAAGTTTCAAAGATTTCAGAGTTGTGATTAACTTTCTTTTGTTTGGTCATGGTATGAGGAAATGGAAGTGCTAGCGGGGAATCCGTCTTTTCTTTGCAATGTTTAGCTTCAACCCCTTCCTTACCCTCAGAGATTAACTCATAATCTTTCTCACAAGGTTCAAGAGTGGGTTTTTCAATAACCTTACCACTACAAAGAGTGATGACTGATTTGACTTGATCCATGTGATGGCTTCCGAAACTACTTGCATTTGCATTGTATTGCCCCTTGGGATTTTGCTGTGGTTGAGATGGAAACTTACCTTTCTCTTGAAAACTGAGAGTAGATGTGAATTTTGCAAGAGCATCTTTTAAATCTGCCATGGTTTGAGCATTTTGAGTGTTGATTGTCTCCTGCTTTTCAATGAATGCATGCAATGTTTCCTCAAGATTTTTTCTAGGAGATGGAGCATAAAGAGGTGCATATCTAAGAGAGTTTTGGAAATTATGGTGTGCTTGAAATGGTGGCTATGAAGTTTGTGCATTATTGTTACCACTCTTTCAACTTAAATTTGGGTGATTTCTCCAACCAGGGTTATATGTTTGTGAGTATAGGTTATGATTGGGCCTTTGGAAACTATTTAAAACATGGGCTTGTTCATGGAGGTATTCTTTGAAAGAAGGTAAAGTTGGACAGTTATTGGTTGCATGTTCTTTTGTTTCACAGATTTGACACATAATGTCTTGAACAAATTTTAATTGACCACTCTTTTTTAATTTTAGTGCCTTAACTTTTCTAGCTAAAGATACAAATTTAGCTTGGAGGTCATGATCTTCCCTAAGGTTGTACATACCTCCACTAGATGTATGAGGTTGAGTCTTATCTGGTGCCTCATAAGTACCTGTAGTGTCCTAATTTTGAGCATTTTTAGCTAGCAAGTCTAGATGCTCCATTGCTTCATCAAAGTCTTTATTTTCAAAAGTTTCATTGCACATCAATTCCATCATTTGTCTATCTTTAAGTGTTAACCCTTCATAAAAATATGAAACCAATCTCCATGTTTCAAAACCACGATGAGGGCAAGTATTAAGCAAGTCTCGATACCTATCCCAACATTGGTAAAATGTTTTTCCTGGTTTTTGAGTGAAAGTGGTTTGTCAATTGAAAGAGTTTGTTATGTGAGATGGAAAAAACTTCTTTAAAAATTGTTGTTGCATTTCATCCCAAGCATGAATAGATCCTGACCTAAGATTTTGTAGCCATGTTTTAGCTTTATCTTTTAATGAAAAAGGAAAAAGCTTTAATCTGATGGTATTCATGCTACAATTTAAGTCATTATAGGTGTTACGAACTTCTTCAAATTCTCTCAAATGCAAGTATGGATTTTCTAGATCTAAGCCATGAAAAGAAGGTAAAAGTTGAATAATGTCTGCCTTAAAATTAAAGTGATATGCATGAGGAGGAAAAAGTATAAATAAGGGTGCACTTGTTCTTGTAGGATTCATGTGGTCTCTAAGTGTTCTAACTTGGTTATTCTCATTATAAAGCACCTAGTTATCTTCTTCGGTCATTTTCTCTGAAAATGATGAGGATACCCTACAAAGTCTACCACTTAATGTACATGACCAAACTCTCATGCACGTGTAGGAAGAAAATAAAAGGAAGAAGGAAACAAAACAAAAGAAACAAAAGTTAGATACAAGAAAAGTGAAAAGTGAAAAGTGAAAATAAAATAAATATTATAATTTATACAAGAATTTACCTCTTCGACTACGGCGTCAAAAACTTGACACGATCAAAGAGTTGATGTCTTATCCTAAGTGCAGGAGTGTCAAAGTAATAAATAACCCGGCAAGACCTGGGTCGAATCACAAGTAGGTGGACTATATAAATTATAAACAACAACAACAACAACAACAACAATGATGATGGTGGTGGTGGTGGTGAGTTAAAGAGGAATTTGAGATGTAAGATAATTATGAAGATTAAACAATGATAAAAACAAATGTCAAGGTTAGAGGATCCACTAATAGTATTAGAGGTAAGTAACATATAAACTCCTTATAAATTATCAACATGATCATATTAATCATCTTATTTACATAACACCATACTTATGAATTTTATCAGGTATTCATGATGTTAACTTATATTGACAACAAATCAAGTTCCTCTCATAACAACGATGTTGACCGAAGATTATGAAGAATCAAGTATTTGATGTATCAAGTGTTATACAATACAAATCTAGATTAACAAGCAATGTGTTAAGAATTAATAAGATAAAAATGATAGGACATGTTAATAGCAAGTTGTTTAGGATATAAGTATTAAGGTTGAGTTTATATTATACTTATCCTGACACCATTAGTGAAACCTTTTCACCTTGACATAATTAACTTAGCTAGACATTATGAAGAAGAAAAACATAAATAAACAATATAAGAACATAAACATGATAAAAGTTAACTAAGTGTAATAAAGGAAATGAAAAGCATGAACAAGAGATTAATGAAAGCAAAACTTAAGCATTACAAAAATATATAGAGAGAGAGAGCAAGAACATGATCTTGATCTGAAAAATAAGATGCCTAAATGAATGGCAAATGCCTCCTTTTATAGGCTAAAATTCGGAATTATTCATTTGATAATTGATTATTGATGTAGTGGTCAACTATTGATTTAGTGGACTTGGTGGACACCAGCACTCAAGCATTTTGGCATGATTAAATGACATTGATGCAATTAGTATTTGGCAACGTGTTCTTCATGAAAGTTGTTCGAAATTGTCTTGTCCTTCCACCCACCAATTTTCAGAGCATTTGGATCTATATAGCTCGAGATATGTCTAAAATACTGAGTAGTGCTGCTGGTGGACGTGGTGGATAGCCCTCAAGCTCTTATCTGGATGAAATGTCATTGTTACCATCAGAATTTGAGCATGTCTTCTACATGAAACTTGTTGGAAATTATCTTTTCCTTCCACCCACTAAATTTCACGTCATTTGACCTTCTATAACTCTAGATATAGGTAAAATTCTGAGTAGTTTTTGGGTTGGATTGCAGGACAGATTCTGACTTCTCTTTTGTGGCCAAACTTTGAATTTGAAAACTGCAGATTTGGGCCTTTCCCTATTCATGAAAGTTGAAGGCCTATTTCTTATCTTTCTAGCCAAATAAATCAAATTGAAATCCAAGATCTATAGCTCCTGATATGACCCAATAACTGAACAGTGTTTGAATTTGAATTGAATCGGTATCTCCTTCCTAAGTTATCCTTTTCTTTGTCCTTTCACTTCCAATAGTTAATCACAACAATCAATCCTTTGAATTGTGAGATATACTTGCATTTAAAATGAGCATTTGCCAGTATCTTATAATATTAGATTTGTTATTATAAAACATGCTCTAGTTAAGGAGTTATTGATACTTCAAGTGCAAAATGATTATATAAAATCTTGATAAAAATACACTTTTAAGTACTAATCAAACATCTAAAAAATACTAAGCTTTTCTTAGAGGGTTTCATAAAAATAGAGAGGGAAATTGACTTGATATGACATGTGACTCAAGTTGAACCCGTTCAAAAACCTATTGAGTTATTTTTAAAAAATAAAAATCAAAGTGATTTTATTTTTATCATTTTTAAAAATTACATTGGATTACTTGGGTAAACTTGTTCATCCTATAACTTGAATCTTGTACCAGATCTATCTCAAATTAAGTTTAATAACTATGTTCGGTTAAATTTTTGCTCTTTACTACACTACACACGGAGTTAAGTTTTCTTTAACTTTTTTTCGAACATCTTTTGGCTAGTTTTGCATATCAAAATTGAATTTTAATTTTTTTTCTCGAAACACTTTAACACGGTGTATTCGTGGGAGTTTTCTTTCTTCTCATATATTTTTTTTTTTCAAATTCAAACGTGAGATGATCACATGAATAACAAACTCACTTACCCCACATCTCATTTGTTAACATGTGAATGGTTTTGTCAATTTCCACTTCCGCTGATTGAGTCCACATGTGCAGAAACAAAGTTTTGAAGATTTTAGATCACAAATTTGAAGATTTAACTCGCTAATTATCTTTCTAGATTGAGTACAAGATTGCAAGATACAATGTAACAATAAGGTTTAGTTATTTTATCATTTAATTAAGAATCCATTTGGCATGATTTATGAAAATTAATTTTTAATTCCAAGTAACAATTTAAAAGTTATTTTATTCAGAAATAACTCTTAAATTAAACTAAAAGTATTTTTGATAAGAAATGGCTCAAAGAAACTATTTTTAAACAGAATGTAAAATAAGTTAGAATTTATAAATAAAAAAGTAAAAAAATTTAACTTTTTGATGCATATCTATATTGTTTTTAATCAAAATTTAAGAACTTAAATAAAAACTAAGAATTCATATCAAACATAACCTCATTAAGCTACCTTAATTCCCCACGTATGCTTTAATTCCTCACATATATCCATGGTTACAACTTGTGCAAGATGTGCAGCATGCCAAATCCCATGAATGTTCACATCATGCATAAAGGCAAGAAAACATGGAATATATAGTGAATCCATTCAGGCTCAAAGATGCCCAATATATCGCACTATCTATCTATCTATCTATCTATCTAGCTAGCTAGGGAATTTTATGACACGATCGACCTTCAGCCTGTCAAAGAGATCAAAGATCAACTTGAACATAGATTTAGAGAATAATTTTTAGCAAAGATGAGTGATCTTATCAAGTGCTGTGAATTCCATTCCATTCATATCCTGTACTCTTATCTCGAAAAGATTATCACTCTTATCCCGAAAAGATTATCGAGTATTATTCAAGAAGTTTATAAGGATTTTCAGTAGATCTTAAAAAAAGATATGCATGGACCAAAAAAATGAAGAGAGATCGATAGGAGATATTTGCGGGCTTCTGTATGTCTGAAGTTTCTCAACTCTGCAGCTTTAAAGTCTAAGCTCCGAGAAAAGAGAGGGAAATAGATGGAATCACAAGTACTTTGTACGAACAATAACTTCGGTACCTTATTAATCCAATCCATGTCCATGTGATTCGAGGAACTGACCTCGCATTTCTGCTCTAGGCTCTAGCTGGCTGTAGATGATGTTCATCCATCATTCAAAAGAAAATATAATATTCCTCCATGCTGAAATTAACTCTTGATCATATATTCTCATGATCGATCCTCTCGAGCGGTCATACGGAACTAATATTTGTTGCTTTGCACGGGTACGTACGATTGAGTGAAACCCACAATTCTAAACTTAAAAAAAATTACAGGCTTCAATTTTCCAGTGAAATTCTCTGGAACATTTGTTATATAATTGTAGTGGTTAGGAATATCATTTACATACAATCAAACCATACAAAAATTGTAATGAATGGTACACGTGGTTTTAAGAAACAATGAGTACTTAGTAGAACATGATGTTAATTACCCTAGTTTATATATATATATATATATATATATATATATATATATATATTATTTTTTGTATGATTTATTAATTTGTTTGTACGGTGAGGCCTCACATTATAGTTCTTCACTTTACCTTATCTGTTTTTATAAAAATTTCTATTGGCCACCCCTTGAGATTATGGCTGCTATATTTAATTAGTCCCATCTATTTCATAACTACAAATATTAAATTTATTGGCATTTATATATTTGAAAAACAAAAATCACCAAAAAAATAAATAATAAAATAAAACATGATAAATTTACTTTGACATCATAAGCATGTCAAATTTGTGGACAGTTATAATTCATTTCATGAGACAAGTGTCAAGTTTATGGATAGTTATAATTATGTTAGTACAGATATATTCTTCGAATTATTAACTGATGTTTGATAAAGCCCATATTATAGAATATGATTCTAATATAGAATGTTGTAATCATTACAGTTACTCATGTATCTATCAGAATAAGATTCTAATATAGGATGTTGTAATCATTACAGTTACTGCAGTGTTCTGCTGCCTCTATATAAATAGCAAGGTTGGCTAAGGCACAACCCAACACATTCAATTATTCTTAACTTGTTATTAGAGCCACAAAATCCTAAAATAAATTAAACCTACTTTTCTCATAGCCTCCCTTCTTCAATGGAACAACCGCCACATACATCTTCAAATTCTGCAGCACCAGTAGTCCAGCTTTCTTCTTCTCCGACAGTGCAGCCCTCTTCTCTTGCAACGCCTCCTCTGCTTTCCTCTACTGCATCACTGCCTGGATTCTCCTTTGCCATGGCTGGTGACGCCTCCTCTTGTAGCCCAGGTCTGCTGCCTTTGCTGCCTCTACTGCCGCAAGCATTATCTCCCTTTCTCACACTCATCAAGTCATCTTCCTCAAATAAACAAACACCAATTATTTATATTGGTGTATGCAGATGCTGACTTATCTCCTAGGCCAAGGAGTTTTTGGTTTTGTTGATGACTCCAACACATCTCCATCAACACATGTTCTTGCCCATGATGGTATCTCTCTTTAGGTAAATCCGCTTTTTCAAACCTGGAAACAACAGGACCAACTCATTCTAAGTGCTCTTCTTTCCTCCCTATCTATGGAAGTCTTGCATCTTATTGTTGGCTGTCAAAGTTCTTGTTCAGCTTGGGGCACTCTTGAGCGAGCTCTCCAACTCTCATATTATGCAACTTCACGGCTCTCTTCAGGATCTTTGACAGGGTGATGAATCAGTAACTCAATTTATGCAAAAAGCGAAGGCCTTATTTAATGAATTGGCCGCTGCTGGTCGGCAAGTTTCGCTTGAAGATTTCAATTTATATGTGTTTCGTGGTCTTCGGGGAGAGTTTAAAGACTTAGTTACCAGTCTTATTAGCAAGGCTGAACCTTTATCATATACAGATCTTCACAACCATCTCCTCACACATGAATTTCTTCACAAATCTTCTACTGCATACATGCTCCTCTGCTTCCCACACCCAGCATTCCATCTTTTGCTCTTGTTGCGCAGCGCCAGACTTTTGGCAATTCTGGCCGCAGCAGGGGCCGCTTCAACGGTGGCTGGTGTCCCAACCAATCCAACAGCAGAGGCAACCGATTTGCTAGCTCCAGACCTGATCACCGCAGCTTCCAAAACTCCTCCTTCGATGACAATAGGCAGAGCTCTTGGTATCGCAATAGGGGGCAAAATTCACGCTACCAACTGTGTCAGAATTTCGGTCATACAGCTCCACATTGCCCTCAATTCCAGCAACGAGGTTATGGCCAACAACCTACTGTCAACCTGGTGCAGCGCAATCTCTCCTCAACCGGTTTTGTTGATTGGTTTCCAGATACCGGTGCCAATCAACACGTCACACCTGATCTTGCCACCCTGACTACTTCAGAATTGTATCTTGGTAATGATAATTTGCATGTTGGTGATGGTAAGGGCCTTCCTATATCTCATCTTGATCATACAAAAATATATACACCACATCGTTCTTTCACCTTATCTAATGTTCTTCATGTTCCTGCAATCACGAAACCTCTACTCTCTGTTTAGAAATTTTATCTTACTAATAATGCTTATTTTGAATTTCACCCTCGTGTGTTTTATGTCAAGGATTTCAACACCCATGAAGTCCTTCTCTCAGGTCAAAGTAAAGATGGTCTCTATGCCTTGACCAAGTCTTCTGTCATGTCAGTTCCTCAAGCCTATTGGTCTCCCTACACTTTTGCCTCTACCCATTTATGGCATCATCGACTAGGTCATCCTACTTCACGTATTTTTCAATTGTTAATCTTGAAAAATAAGATCATTTGTAACAACAAACGTCTTAATTTTCAATGTCAAAGTTGTCCTTTAGGAAAATTATCGTGTTTGTCTTTAGGACCTACGGGTCACAAAACTTCTACTGCACTTGAATTAATTTTTAGTGATATATGGGGCCCTGCTCCTCTTTTTTCTTCAGATGGCTATCGTTATTTTGTTATCTTTGTTGATGCGTATACTAAATATGTATGGTATTATCCTCTCGTTGCCAAGTCTGATGTTTACTCTGTTTTCAATCAATTTCAGACTCTTGTCGAACGTCAATTTTCATTAAAAATAAAATCTGTTCAAACTGATTGGGGCGGTGAATACCGAAAACTATCCATATTTTTTCAGACCATTGGTATTTATCATCGTCTGATTTGTCCCCACACTCATGAACAAAATGGAACAGTAGAGCGTCGTCATAGGCATATTGTGGAAACAGGTCTTATTCTTTTAGGGCAATGTAAAGCACCTTCACGATTCTGGAATTATGCTTTTGAAACCTCTGTTTATCTTATAAATCGCATGCCTACTCCTATTCTTACCCATCGCTCTCCGTTTGATTGTTTATTTCAACGGTCTCCTGATTATCATTTTTGTGTACCTTTGGGTGTCTCTTTTTTCCTTTTCTGCGTCCATATAATAATCATAAATTGGATTTTCATTCCTCTCCATGTGTGTTTTTTGGATATAGTTCCTCGTATCTGGGTTATCAATGTCTTGACATTGCATCTCACTGTATTTATATTTTTCGTCACGTCCGCTTCCATGAACATGTGTTTCCATTTGATAATTCTGAACAGATTGCAAAGGTCTCCACCACAAAACCCACCCCACCCGCTACCTGTCACCCTCCCAAATTTGCTAAACCACCCACCGCCACCCACTTTCACTGGCCACCCAAATAGCCCACAACACTCCGCTTTGCCACTCCAAACAGCCACCCGACCACAGCCTCCACCCATCCATTGGCTATCATCCCATGCTTGTTTATCTAACCCTTATGATGCAGGTTCAGATCGTCAATTGGTCTCCTCTCCTCATGGTCTTGGGGCACTTTCTAGTCCCTCCTCTGCTTCGCCCTCCCTGGCCACCTCTCCTGCAGCTTCAGTCTCTACTTCCAGCCCCTCCTCTGCCGATAGTCCTGTGCTTGAGGCTGCTTCTTTATCATCCTCTCCCGCTGCTCTGCAACTTATGGTTAATTTTTCTTCTTATCAGCTGCCACAGGTCTCCTCGCTACAACTGTCTTCCCCTGCGTCTCCACCAGTACACAGTAGACATCCAATGACTCTTAGACCGCGGCAGCCGAAGACAGCTAATCTGGTTGCTTCCACCGCCGCTACTTCTACCTCCACACAGGTATTGTATTCTCTCTCTTCTAAGCCTTTTGCATTCTCTGATGCTGACCATATGCAGTTTGGCATAATGCTATGTGTGATTAGATCACCGCTTTACGCGAAAATCGCAATTGGTCTTTGGTTCCATTTTATCCTTCGATGAACATTGTAGGCAGTAGATGGGTATATCCGATCAAACGTCGTGTTGATGGTAGTATTGAGTGCTATAAAGCATGCCTTGTTGCTAGAGGTTTTACCCAGCAGGAAGGTATTGATTATTCTGAAACCTTCAGTCCAGTTATTAAGCAGGCCACTGTCCGATTGGTTTTCTTTATCGTGGTTTTGTGAAATTGGAAGATTCATCAGCTTGATATTCACAATGCCTTCCTCAATGGTGTTCTTACTAAAAAGGTCTACATGAAACAGCCTCCAGGTTTCGTTGACTCTTCTTTTCCATCTCATGTGTGCAGATTACACAAATCATTTTATGGTTTGAAACAGGCACCGAGAGCATGGTACACTCATCTAAGTTATTTTTTGCTCACTACTTTCTGGGTATGGTGTTGTTCACTACTTTCTGGGTATTGAAGTTCAGTCTACTTGTATGGGTTTAATGCTACGTTAACATAAATATATTCTTGACATCCTCACCCAAGCTGGTATGACTTCCTGCAAACCAGTTGATACTCTAGTCTCCCCTTCGAAAGTCATTTTATTACCGGATCATTCATTCTCTGATCCTACACGATTTTGTCAAATCGTGGGTGCTCTTCAATATCTTACCTTCACCCATCCAGATATATGCTTTGTTGTTAACAGAGTCTGTCAATTTATGCATGCTCCTACAGATTCTCATTAGGCCGCTGTCAAACATATTTTACGCTATCTTAAAAGTACGGCATCTTATGGTTTCCATATCACTCGAGGATCCTCTTTTGCTCTACATGGCTTTACAGATGCAGATTGGGCTGGTAGTATTGATGATCGCAAGTCTACGGGTGGCTATCTTGTCTTTTTTGGTCAGACACCGATTTCTTGGAAATATAGCAAGCAACGCACTGTTGCTCGCTCCTCTACTGAGGCTGAGTATAAAGCCCTTGTTGATGGTATCGCTGAAGTCATTTGGCTTCAATACTTGTTAACAAATTTGCAGGTTCTCTCAGTCTCTGCCCCTACCATTTGGTGTGATAATTTTGGTGCTACCTATCTCTCAGCAAATCCTATCTTCCATGCTCGTACTAAGCATGTTGAAGTGGATTATCACTTTGTCCGTGACCGTGTTGCAAAGAAAGAAATTCAGATTCGTTTTGTTCCCTCTCAGGATCAACTTGCCGATGTCGTCACTAAACCGCTTCCTGTTGCATCCTTTACTGCTTTTCGATTCAAGCTTCGGGTTGATCCCCCACCCTCAGCTTGAGCGGGCATATTATAGAATAGGATTCTAATATAGGATGTTGTAATCATTACAATTACTTATGTATCTATCATAATAGGATTCTAATATAGGATGTTGTAATCATTACAGTTACTGCAGTGTTTTGCTGCTTCTATATAAATAGGATGGTTGGCTAAGGCACAACCCAACACATTGCATTATTCTCAACTGCCCATAAATTGGTGGCATGTTTTTTACATGTCTATTTATTTTTGTGTTTTAAAAATATTTTTTGATAAAATTTAATTTTTTTAATTTTTTTTGTTTTAAATTAATATTTTTTAGATTTTTAGATTATTTTTATGTGCTGATATCAAAAATAAATTTTAAAAAATAAAAAAAATATTATTTTAATGCATTTTCAAGTGAAAAACACTTTAAAAATCAACCACTACCACACTTTCAAATACCCTCTATGTATAAGAAGTTAGAATGCCCACATGGCATTGATGTGAAAAACCTGCTATAAATAATATAATAGAAAAGAAACTAGAAAAAATATAATATTTATTGTGGTTTGAGAATGTATTTATTTTTATAAATGTGAGAAATTTTTATATTTTATTACGTTAAAATAGAATTACATAATATATATTTATAAAAGATTCTAAACCATCCAAAAAAAATCTATCCACTTAAAGAATATTAAATGTCCAAGAAATATTAGTAATTCATTTTTATTTTTTTGGCTAATACCCGTGTTGTGTGTAAATTAATATATTAATAAAGTGAAGATGATCACGATAAACCAGAATACTCGTCATAAAATCCACGTATTGATTAAGTTTGATTTCATTCAAAAAAATGTACTGATAAAGTGAGGGTCAGAAACCGGAAAACTCTACAAAAGTGGCCCTTCGTTTTATCATGAGCCGGTGGAGCGATTATATTCCTGCTCATCGGAGCTTTCTAGACAGCAGGACGTGGCAATATCTTATACCTGTAATTTTTGCATGATAAACATTCATCTAATATACAGAATTTAAAAAATTCTCAGCTGAAAAAAGAAGAAAGGACATGTGTCAGAAATATGATTCTAAGGGCGGATAACTGATAGAATTCGACAACAATGAGAGATCATGATATCGAATTCTCAGGAATATCATCATAATAAATTTTCTTTAGTTAAGAATCCTAGTTCTGTAATCGGCACACTATTCGTTGCATGCTTAAATTTAACGTGGAGTAAACAAATATACCATAAAGAGCTAGCCTCCTATTTTTTTCTGGGCTTTTCAAGTCAAAGCTCTGCAATTGTGGAAATTGTTGACCGACCGTACATGCTGCCTAGACATGATGTAGAAACTTTCGTTTCGCCATAGATTAAAGAGAGGGTTATTAATTTCTTAACAAGATGCTAATCATAATATAATATTTTGTAGGCCTTAATCTTCAATTGTTTGTAAGCACTTATCAGGTGTTTTATGCAGGGAATATCTCAGTGTGATTTACAATGTTGATGATGTGGTGGATCTTCAAGAAACAATCTCCTTCTTGTACGGCCCTTACTTGGTTTTTGTGATTTTCCGTGCTAATTAAAGGGTAGATCGCTTTTTGACAAGCATCTTCTCTCTTTCCACGTTTCTGCTTTTTGTTGCCCGTCTGTCAGCTTTCGGTTTTCTTTGCATTGAACTTGTGCGAATCTTGAAGATGGAAAAGAAGGCCCACCAATCGGATAACTCAATTTCTTCTCCACCTCATATGCTCGTGTTTGAAAATATTCAAAGGTAATGGCCTTAATTAATTATGCCTTTTCAAGAACGAAATAGCAAAATGCCAAGAAATGGTTTCAAAATTTTGAAGATTACTCTTAAAAAATTGTAACGGATGGCCAGATGTTTGAAACATCGTGTACAACAAACTGCTACAGAAGGTTGTCTGTCGCATTTCATTAAACCCATTGTTCAAAACATGGACTCAATGCCGTTTTTGGCATAAGCGTTGTGCCTTTGATTCTAATACAAGGCACTGATGAAACCACCGATCGAGAAATGACCGACCATCACCAGTTCCAAAAATCAGTCGGTCAATTTTAAGTCACTTGGCCATTATGGTCAGGGGAGTTTGCTAGGGTTCCTTTTTGCAACTCAACTCTTGAAAAAAAAATAAAAAAGGGTCATAAAGACTACTACTTAAGAGGGCATATTGGCTTATATGAAAGATGATGGATGTTAGTTTATATGTGTTTTTGTTAATTTGTTGGTTATATATGACATTGAATTTATTCATATAAATATATTTAATTTCTTAATAAAGACTTCTTCATATTTAATATTTATCAAATATTTTATTAATAAATATAGAATAAAGATAAAGTCATTGCTCAATTAAAGCTGGACATCAATTAAAGCTGTTGAGACTGATACATATTATGTTTTTTTTTTTATGAAATGAAATAATTATTCTCATAGGTTAAGATATGAGAAATACCTGTAACTAATATAAAGGTGCTTATCAAATAACATTTATATTAAACTAACTCATAGAAGAATTTCATAAAAAGAGATCATTTGTGTCAATGAAAAACTTCACATGATAGCTGTATAAGTGATCCTTAAACTTGAGATCACTAAGTTATATATCTTATATAAAAAGTTTTATATTTAATTAATCATATTACACATTGTCTTAATCAATGATAAGAAATGGACAGATTTTAGATATAACATAAATTATATGAAGACATTTAAGTAATCAAAAGAAGATTCATCATCTTAGATGAGTTATGAAAAATATTTAATCTATTGTCAAATAGTATTAATTGTAAATCCTTGCGTAAGGTGGAATGAGATTTGAAAAGAGTTTTAAATTTTTTTAAAAAAATTAATGACTATGATGTTAAGAAAAAAATTATTTGGCAGAACAAACACACTTCATGCTATAATGTCTAAATTGGAACATTGTTGATGATGGGATATCAATTACATTCAAAAATAGTTTATTGAAAGGTTAATGCAAATCACTTATGACTTTTCTAATATTTAGGGAACCATGATAGGTTGACAAACATTATACTTTATTAACAAATATAAATCAAATAATTGTTGAACTGATAATAAATCAATTTGTTTAATTTATTTAATCCTATTTTATTTAGGGTTATATTTATATTTGGGACAACTTATTAGAAAAGCTAATGAGTCACATACATAAAAACCATTGGTCATAAATAAAAATGAGATGATTAATCAAGTATGACTTGATTGTAAATAAGTTTTTAAAATTAAGGATTAGAATGTAATTAATACATGGGATTACAATTTTAGATTTAGAAACAATGAAATAAAGACTTGATTGAATATATTTTTAAAATTAGCCTAAAATAATATATATATATATATATATATATGATGTTATTTAAGGGGAAAATTGATATTTTTTCATTTATAGGATTTTTATTTTTCCCTCTAAATAAAAAAGTACACTTTTTATTTTCTAAGAAGAATATAGTACAACACAAAAATACCTAAAACATAAAAGAAAAGAGCTGACATTTACAAGTATAACACTTTCTCTCTTCTAAAAGGATTTAAAACATTTCTCATTGTTAGTTCATATGAAATACATTAGAGACTGTTGTAATCATTACAGTTACTCATGTATCTATCAGAATAGGATTATAATATGGATGTTGTAATCATTACAGTTACTCCAGTGTTCTACTGTCTCTATATAAATAGGAAAGTTGGCTAAAGCACAACATAACACATTCAATTATTCTCAACTAAGACTAAATATTTGAACGACTTGTGATTTACAACAATATAGTATTGAAAAATATATTCAAACTAAAAAAATAAACATATAATATTTTGGTAATTTTGGTGTAAAAACCAAAGAACCCTAAAAATATTAAATTTACAGTTAAAGTGACATGGGAATCTGTCATTTTCTAATTATTATCGTCACATTTTACATGTTAATTAATGCTCGTGATGGAAATGTCTTATTCGTCAGGTTGACATCAAGTAATCATCAAGAGTAGATAGGGAATCAAATTGATTACAAATCTTAACATTCTATTCCCTTTTTTCAGCTGATATTCTATCAAGGAAAGCATGCAATTAACCCCTCCATATGGCTAGTATAAATAGACCATCCAAGGATGTCAAATTCCTCAAAGCAAAGCCGTGTAATCTCTCACAACAAACTTCTCAAGACATAACATTCCCTTTGCCAACTTAACTTCTGTTAATTCTTCGTAGATATGGACAGCGTGAGAAGGTTGGTTGCGGACAGGCCAGTGGTGATTTTTAGCCGGAGCACTTGTTGCATGAGCCACTCCATTAAAACACTTATATCTAGCTTTGGGGCAAATCCTACAGTTTACGAGCTAGATCAAATTTCAAACGGGAAGCAAATTGAAAGAGCATTAGTGCAGCAGCTAGGATGTCAGCCAAGTGTACCAGCTGTTTTCATAGGCCAAGAGTTTGTTGGTGGTGATAAGCAAGTCATGAGCTTACAGGTCAGGAATGAGCTAGGCCCTTTGCTTAGGAAGGCAGGAGCTATATGGATTTGATCAGATGGCAGTATTAAGTGATATTTACACATGCATTAATTCCGTACTGTGCTTCGCTGGTTCTGAACAAGCAGAATAAGTAGTCTTTTCTTCCTTTTTTTTGTTTTTTTGAATCCAGTTTTCATACGATAAATGTTGATCATCGGCCAAGGCTTCAGATATTTTGTAGAGCCTCTTGATCCTTTTCGTCGGTCAGGATTAACATCAAACATGTCCAGCTATTATCTCTAGCTAGTCTGTACTAAATAAAAGGAGACGTATAGCTTAATTAATTACATGCATTACGCTTTTGCAATATTGGTGTTAAATGTCTTTAATTTGCAGGAAATCAGTTGATAATTAATCCAACTCCTAAAATAATCACAACAAACATAAAGTTTTTGTGTACGTCAGGAAAGTGAAATAAAAGTTTCTCATCTTCCAACCATCTGTTCTTATTTGATAGTTGAGCATTTGTTTACCAACAAGAAGAAAGACTGACGTCTGTTTTGCAGAACTTGAGTTTGTTTTCATTTTTCAGTAAACTCTGCATAATTTAATGTGAAAACCCAATGTCGCAGATTTTCCCCGCAAGGCTAGAAATATTTGTTAGGAGTCATTTTTATTTGAAACTACCGTTTTGCTTTGATCCTTCATTTTAGTTTCGAATACCAAGCCATGTCTAACGTGGGTACCTGGACATGATATCCAGTACCCTTGTATACTCCAATACCATGAAAGATAAAAGAAAATTATGGTTCATAAGGGATTTCAAATCAGAGCCCAAACAACATCGAGAACTAGTATATGAAGTTGATAAAATGTACAAGGACTGCAGGGAAAGTAGCTATAGTTCCCCTAGCCTGGTCCCTGTCTCTGTTATAGAATTCTACCGATAATATTGATCGAAATAGGATGTTTAGTTCATCAAGATTAGTGATAAAAATCAAAATATATGTTAACCACCGATGTGCAAAAATATATATAGATAAATGACAACTTGGAAAACACTATAGTTATTAAATCTGATCTGGGAGTTGCCCAACCAAGAAACCGAGTCCCAGGTTACATCAATTGACTTGGGTCACCCAGGTCAACCCGAATCAACTTGGAAAAAATTTAAAAAATATTTGAAGTTTTAATATTTTGTATGAAATTTTTTTTAAAAACAATCAATTTGAATATAGGGTATACATGTTGTAAATAATGAAATTTAAAAGATTATTTCAAAAGCTTTTTTTATCCTATATTAAAAAAATACTATATTATCATTTAAAATTAAAGTATTTAAACCAAAAAGGTTTTTTACTCTATATTAAAAAAATATTTTTTTTTCTTGTAAGCATAGAGTATATATACTAAATGACGTCAAATCTCATATCAAAAAAATAAAATATATTTCTAGTATTTATATAGTAAACTTTGAAAAGAGTTAATAACTAAATAAAAAATATGAAAAAAGAGAGGTCTCTAGCTAAGAGAAAAAACACATTTGAAAAAAAAAGGTTTCTACCGGGTTTGATCTTTTTTTTGCTCTCGCAGGTTTTCACCTTCCTCGGATCGGTCCAGCCACAAGAGCAACCGGGTCGACTGGGTTTCAAATCAACCCGTCAGGTCGATCAGGTCCTGGGTTGACTTGTCGGACCAGTCCATGTTTAATAACTATATAAAAGACAACAAAGCCCATTCTTTAACATGGTGAATGAAAAATTGATCTTAAAAAACCTTTTCTTTGCTTGTTTTTGTAAAACCTTAAAAATTTTATTTTACATAGGAATGAAAAAAAGATTTTCTTATTGTTTAAAGTGTTAAAATTGAACAAAAAAAATACCCAAACTTTTTGAGAGGAGAGGACATAAACAAAATGGAATTTAGGTTTACACCACACAACACAATTCTACTTGTGCCTAGGCTTAGGTTTAGGTTTACTGTAAACTAAATTTTCGGTTTACAAAAATAAAAATAATTATGTTTTGGCCAACATATTTTCCAAGCATGTGTTTGGGTTTATAATTCTTTAAGCCATAAAAAAAAAAAATTGTTAGCTCGTTAGCTTTTTCACCTATGAATAAAAATACGATTAGTTAGTCTTTTTCTTCACCAACTCGAAGAATTGTTTTAGTGCTTAAAACTTATATTTAAAGCTAAAATCTTAAAGTTTAGTATTGTTTTATGGCCAGTAATTAAAATTGATAATGAAGAGAATTTATTATGGTAATTATCATAATCCATTCTATATAATTTTGGCTCCAAGATCCATTATAAAATGGTGTCGAAGGAAGAGTGTTTTAGATACTTGTATTGCTCCTTTTTTCATTTTATTCTCTTATTTTTTAAGCTGATTTTTTTCATCTTAATTTTCCTTGATCCTATTCTAGAGCTTAAGCTAAAGTTTAACTTTTATCTAGTTTATTATTATAAAGAAATTTGTTTAAAAAATATAATAGATGAATGTGGTACTATCCTTTTGAACTAATTAAGCAATTAAAACCATATATTTAAATGTATTATCTTTATCTTTGTTTAGTTTATATATGTTTTTTCAATCTTGTACGTGTATTTATGCTAATTGTTTATTTAAATTAAATAAGTTTATATTAGTGTGATGCATGCTATAAGAATACCATATTGATCTAAATTTATCAAAACTTGATCTTGCATAGTTGAAAAACATCTTTATTTGTTTGGCTTTTGTAATTACTATACTTATTTATATATATTTTTATATAAATTTCCTCTTGTTGTTTTATAGAATTTTACCATGACATCAACTCAAGAATTGATTGCCCTAACTAATGTTGTAATAACTACATCTTGAATGGATCGGGCACTAGTATCATAAAACATGTATGTGTTGAGAAAATGATTTTTTTCACTTACAAAGAAGTGGACGGAAACACCTATATATCAAAGAATTTATTAACCTTCAAGGTATTAGGTTTGGAGAAGGTTATAATAATGATGACTTTCAAAAACCTTATAATCCTTAACAATGTACTTCATATTGCTGAAATTAGAAAAAACGTGTTTGACTCATTGTTAAGTATAAATAATTTTAAAATTGTCTTCAAAAGTGATAATGTTACTCTTTAAAAGTATAATGCTTATAGGAAAGGGTTATCTTTATAATAACCTCTTCAAAATGAATATAATGATCATTATAACCAATGATTAAAATAAAAATAATAATAATGATATATGGCATAACATGTGAATTATAATTTTATATAAAGGTTAATAAATCTTAAATCATTATCAAGTGTAAGTTTTTAGAAAAATCATATGTGTGAGGTTTATGTAGAATTAAATTCATAAAGCATTTGTTTTTCAAACAGTTCAAAACAATAGCGAACCTCAATATTTAATTCACTTGAATATTGGTGATTTAAAGTTTATAAAAACTTAAAGTGGAAAAAGGTATCACACTACTTTAATAGATGATTATGCAAGGTGTTATTAAATTTATTTGATTAGGATCAAAGATCATGCTCTTGAAATGTTTAAACATTATAAGAATAAAGTTGAAAATCAACTTAATAATAAAATAAAGATAATAAGAAGTGATAAAGGTAAATAATACAATACACCTTTTGGTGAATTCTTTTTTTCAGATGGTATTATCTAATAAACTAGCGCTTCTTATTCATATCAACAAAATATCATTATTAGAAATAAAAAATAAACATAAAAAGAAATGATGAATGTCATATTGATAAATTCAAGAACACCTTAGATCTTCTAAGGAAGACACTTCTGACTATCAATTACATGCTTAATAAAGTACCGTAAAAAATTAGAAAATATATCATATGAATTGTAGAAAAGAAAAAGTTCTTCTTACAAATACCATGAAGTATATATGGGTGTCAATATGGTTGTACCTAATAAAAAAAAAATCAAGATATGACCTAAAATATGAATTGTGTTTTTATCAGATATGCTTACAATAGTAGTATATATCGATTTACTATACATCAGTCTACCAGTTTATGTTGTTTGATACAAAACCCCTAAAGCAGGCCCTAAATATGTTATTTGAGATAGTTTTGTTATTTTTCCTAACTCTTAATTTTAGATTTTATATTATTTTTCCTTGTTGTTTTAGAATTTTAATTTTTTCTACCTTATAAATGTATGTTTCTAACCTATTTAGAGATTTGCAAAGCCTTTTAGAGAGGTAGAATAAATCAAAATAAAGCTACAAATTAAGATCATTTGGGTGCAAATTCTTTTATACCAAAACTATTTTTGTTACATGCAATCTTTCTTTGTTTATGTTTTTGTCTACATCAGTTACTTAGTGGTATTAAAATAATATTATGATGGCAATTGGATATCTAACTCTAAGAATTTAAAATCTATAAGTGAATATGTCACTTCACACTTGGTGGAGTAGCTATATCATTAAAATCATCTAAACAAACATGTAACGCAAAATCTATGAAGGAATAAGAGTTTATCACTCTTGATAAAAAAAAAAAAAAAAAGAAGGAAGTCAAATGGCTTTGAAATATCTTAGGGAGGAAGTAAAATGACTTCACTACGAATGGTTCATAGTAAGAAGCTATATATTCTAATATATTGAACCATCAAATTGATATTTCTCTAAGAATCTTTAAATCTTTTATTCTGGTTAGATAATTACCATTCATATAGGTGATTGTTAAAGTTGTATTTTAAAACATGGTTAATAAACACATTTAAGACTAAATTAAAAGTGGAGTCTAGTTAAAACTTTATTAAAATTTATTATTCAACAAAAGGTATTTAACATGGAATGTTAATCTAGTTAAAAAAAAAACTATAGGTGAATGAAAAATTAATCTCAAAGAATCCCTAGAAGATATGTTTTTATGAAACCCCAAAACTATATCCTACATAGTAAAAAAAACAAGATTTCTTATTGTTTATATAAAAGGAATATGAAAAGCTAAAATTGAGCTCAAATGGCACCTAAGATTTTATATGAGAGAGGATCTAAGTAAAGTAGGCTTTAGGTGTAAACTACATGTGCATGGCTGGTGCTTAGGATTGTGTTTGATTTTACTTTAAAATGTTTTCTTGGACTATAAAAAAATTATTTTTTAGGAAAATTACATTTAGTATCCTTATTTTGGTCTGAATTATGATCAACTGTTATAGTTTAAGAAATTACATTTTACATTTTAGGTAAAAAAATTTAAAATGTGATGAAATGATCAAATTATCTTCATATATATATTACGAGATGACATGCTCGCGCGTTGCCGCGGGTTTATAAAACAAATGCACTTGATAGTGTTATAATTATAAACTGTCAAGGAACCATCTCAACCTAATAGTTTAAGCTGTTAGGTGAGGTCCTAGAATATGATTTATATTATTCTCTAACACAATCCCTCAAGTGAAAGCATTTTGGGCTTGAAACTTGTAAAGGTCTACATTACATTGTGTTTAATTTTTATCAAATAAATATGGATGGTGAGATTCGAACTCATGACCGCTTGATCATCAAGGCTCTGATACCATGTTGAGAATAATGGAATGTGTTGGGTTGTGCCTTAGCCAACCTTCCTATTTATATTAAGTCAGTAGAACACTGCAGTAACTGTAATGATTACAACATCCTATATTAGAATCCTATTCTGATAGATACATGAGTAACTGTAATGATTACAACATCCTATATTAGAATCCTATTCTATAATATGCCCCCTCAAGCTGAGGGTGGGGGATCAACCCGAAGCTTGAATCGAAAAGCAGTAAAGGATGCAACAGAAAGCGGTTTAGTGAAGACATCGACAAGTTAATCCAGAGAGGGAACAAAACAAATCTGAATTTCTTTCTTGGTAACATGGTCACGGACAAAGTGATAATTCACTTCAACATACTTAGTACGAGCATGGAAGATAAGATTTGCTGAGAGATAGGTAGCACCAAGATTATCACACCAAATGGTAGGGGAGAGACTGAGGGAACCTGCAAATCTGTTAACAAGTATTGAAGTCAAATGACTTCAGCGGTACCATCAACAAGGGCTTTATACTCAGCCTCAGTAGAGGAGCGAGCAACAGTGCGTTGCTTGCCGGATTTTCAAGAAATCGGCGTCTAACCAAAAAAGACAAGATAGCCACCCGTAGACTTGCGATCATCAACACTACCAGCCCAATCTGCATCTGTAAAGCCATGTAGAGCAAAAGAGGAGCCTCGAGTGATATGGAAACCATAAGATGTCGTACCTTTAAGATAGCGTAAAATATGTTTGACAGCGGTCCAATGAGAATCTGTAGGAGCATGCATAAACTGACAGACTCTGTTAACAGCAAAGCATATATCTGGACAGGTGAAGGTAAGTTATTGAAGAGCACCCACGATTTGACGAAATCATGTAGGATCAGAGAATGAATGATCCGGTAATAAAATGACTTTCGAAGGGGAGACTGGAGTATCAACTGGTTTGCAGGAAGTCATACCAGCTCGGGTAAGGATGTCAAGAATATATTTATGTTGACACAGCAATAAACCCATACTAGTAGACTGAAATTCAACACCTAGAAAGTAGTGAACAACACCTAAGTCACGAAACTTGAACTCAAAGCTGAGTAACTTTTTAAGGTGATGGAGCATAGCAGAGTTGCTACCCGTGAGCAGAATATCATCAACATATACCAGGAGATAAAAGATATTAGTACCATCAGATAAGATAAACAGGGAGGTGTCAACCTTGGAAGCTCAAAAACCGATGGAGAGCAAAAAATCACTTAGACGAGTGTACCATGCTCTCGGTGCCTGTTTCAAACCATACAATGATTTGTGCAATCTGCACACATGAGATGGAAGAGAAGAGTCAACGAAACCTGGAGGCTGTTTCATGTAGACCTCTTCAGTAAGAACACCATTGAGGAAGGCATTATGAATATCAAGCTGATGAATCTTCCAATTTTGCAAAACCGCGATAGAGAAAACCAATCGGACAGTGGCCTGCTTAATAACTGGACTAAAGGTTTCAGAATAATCAATACCTTCTTGTTGGGTAAAACCTCTAGCAAGAAGGTGCGCTTTATAGCGCTCAGTACTACCATCAACACGACGTTTGATCCAATATACCCATCTACTGCCAACAACGTTCATCGAAGGATGAAATGGAACCAAAGACCAAGTGCGATTTTCGCGTAAAGCGGCGATCTCATCACACATAGTATTATGCCAAACTGCATACCGGTCAGCATCAGAGAATGCAAAAGGCTCAGAAGAGGGAGAATATAGTACCCGTATGGAGGTAGAAGTAGTAGGTAGGGTGGGGGTTGTTGTGGAGACCTTTGCAATCTGTTCAGAATTATCAAATGGAAACACATGTTCATGGAAGCGGACATGACAAGAAATATAAATACGGTGAGATGCAATGTCAAGACATCGATAACCAAGATGCGTGGAACTATATCCAAAAAACACACATGGAGAGGAACAAAAATCCAATTTATGATTATTATATGAACGCGGAAAAGAAAAACAGAGACACCAAAAGGTACGCAAAAAATGATAATCAGGAGACCGTTGAAACAAACAATCAAACGGAGAGCGATGAGCAAAAATAGGAGTGGGCATGTGATTTATAAGATAAACAGAGGTTTCAAAAGCATAATTCCAGAATCGAAAAGGTGCTTTACATTGCCCTAAAAGAGTTAGACCTGTTTCCACAATATGCCTATGACGACGCTCTACTGTTCCATTTTGTTCATGAGTGTGGGGACAAATCAGACGATGATGAATACCAATGGTCTGAAAAAATATGGATAGTTTTCGGTATTCACCGCCCCAATCAGTTTGAACAAATTTTATTTTTAATGAAAATTAATGTTCGACAAGAGTCTGAAATCCATGAAAAACAGAGTAAACATCAGACTTGGCAATGAGAGGATAATACCATACATATTTAGTATAAGCATCAACAAAGATAACAAAATAACGATAGCCATCTTAAGAAAACAGAGGAGCAGGGCCCCATACATCACTAAAAATTAATTCAAGTGGAGCAAAAGTTTTGTGACCCGTAGGTCCTAAAGACAAACGTGATGATTTTCCTAAAGGACAACTTTGACATTGAAAATTAAGACGTTTGTTGTTACAAATGATCTTATTTTTCAAGATTAACAATTGAAAAATACGTTGAAAAATACGTGAAGTAGGATGACCTAGTCGACGATGCCATAAATCGGCAGAGGCAGAAGTGCAGGGAGACCAATAGGCTTGAGGAACTGACGTGACACAAGACTTGGTCAGGGCATAGAGACCATCTTTACTTTAACCTGAGAGAAGGACTTCATGGGTGTTGAAATCCTTGACATAAAACACATGAGGGTGAAATTCAAAATAAACATTATTATCAAGATAAAATTTCTGAACAGAGAGCAGAGGTTTTGTGATTGCAGGAACATGAAGAACATTAGATAAGGTGAAAGAACGATGTGGTGTATATATTTTTGTATAACCAAGATGAGATATAGGAAGGCCCTTACCATCACCAACATGGAACATAGCTTATTAATATAATTTTTGTTTTACCCAACAGGAAGGTATTGATTATTCTGAAACCTATAGTCCAGTTATTAAGCAGGCCACTATCCGATTGGTTTTCTCTATCGCGGTTTCGCGAAATTGGAAGATTCATCAGCTTTATATTCATAATGCCTTCCTCAATGGTGTTCTTACTGAAGAGGTCTACACGAAACAGCCTCTAGGTTTCGTTGACTCTTCTCTTCCATCTCAACCTAATAGTTTAAGCTGTTAGGTGAGGTCGTAGAATATGATTTATATTATTCTCTAACATAAACCAGCGCTAGATAAGTAATAGAAATTAAAGGTATGATGGAGCAAATATTTCATGACGGAAAAAAGGTTGTGTTAGTGATCAAAAACTTAGAGATTGAACATAATGATATGTAGCAATCCACGGTGTTTTGTGAGAAAAGATATAGTACTTTCACCACATGATTTAGCTTTTCTATTAATAAAAAGCAAAAACAAATTACAAAGATAAATTCTCTACCAACTTAATATTAAAAAAAACCAACAAAGATAATTTTGGAAGGAAAAAAACCAACAAAGATAATTTTTGTAGCAATTGACAATATTTTGTAAGGAAAACTATATTGCTTTCCCCAATAAAATAAAATAAAAAACCATTTAGAGAAATATTGTAGCAATCTACAATGTTTTATGAGAAAAACTACAATGCTTTCCCCATATGATTTAGCTTTATTATAATTATAATTCTTAACCAACTCAATATTTAAAAAAAAACGACAAAGATACTTTTTTAAAAAATCATATGGAAAAACATTGCAACAATTCACAGTGTTTGAAAGAAAAAAATTACAAAGCTAAATTCTTAATCAGCTCAATATCAAATAAAAAAAATCAATAGAGACAATTTTAGGAAAAAAATTAAAAAAACACAAAAAAAGGGGAAAAATCATGTTGGAAACGCTGTAGCAATTCACAGTGTTTTGTGATGAAAGCTATAGTGCTTCCCCACATGATTTAGCCTTTTTTGTAATGACTTGTAATTGTAATTCTCAAATAGCTCAATATTAAAAAAAATAAAATTGATAAAGATAATTTTAAAAAAAGTATAAGAAAAAAAAACCATTTGGAGAGACACTGTAGCAATCCACAATGTTTTGTGAGGAAAGCTATAGTGCTTTCCCTACATGATTAAGCTTTATTACAAAGTTAAATTCTATCCAGCTCAATATTAAAAAAAAAATCGACAAAGATAACTTTGGATAAAAATATTACAAAAAATGAAAACACAAAAGAAACTGAAAAAAAAACCATGTGAGAAAAAACTATATCAATCCATAGTGTTTTGTCAGGAAAAACTTATATTTACTTATAATTGCAATTCTTAACCAGCTTAATATTTAAAAAATAAAATTGACAAACACAATGTTAGAAAAAAAAAACATAAACAAAACAGAAAAAAAACCATGTGGGAAAAAACATTGTAGCAATGCACAGTAATTTCTGAGGAAAGTTACAGAAATTTCCTCACATATTGTAAATGTAATTTTTAACTAGCTCAATATTAAAAAATAAAATAAAATAAGATAATTTCATAGAAAATCATTAAAAAAAAACCATGTGAAGAAACACTGTAGCAATCAACAATGTTTTTTTTTTAAATTACAAAACTAAATTCTTAACTAGCTCAATATTAAAAAAAAATGATAAATATAATTTTTTAAAAAAAAAACTATGTGGGAAAATACCGCAGAAATCCACAGTATTTTAAAGCCAAAAAAAATTACAAAATAAAATTTTTAACCAGCTCAATATTTAAAAAGTAAAACAAATAAAAATAATTTTAAAAAAAGAAATGAATGGAAAAAAAAAGCAGACGAAGGTTGAAAAAAAGTGGAAATTAATTTTGGAAAAAAAAAAGAAAAAAGGGAAAAGTTGGAAACAAAAATAAAAAAAATACAAAAAAAAGAAAAAGAAAAAGGAATGCACTCTGGATTACTATTGTAATCCACAATAATTTTAGGTGTGGAGGAACAATAATTCCCCCCACACTATTTAGTGTTATGTATAATATCAAAAACCCCAAATTAAAGCCTAGAAAAAGCCCTAATTTTTTAAATATTATCTCTCCCTTTTCTTCTTCTTCACTGCCATCTAGGGGATGCGAAATCAGAATTGCAGCAGTCTCATTATATGTTTTTCAATGTTCAAGCTAACCCAAAATCATATAGGAATTTGCTCTTGTCTTCAAACTAAGTCTGCGAATTTCATTTTCTAACTCAAAAATCATAATCCTCTATTTCAAACTCATTACCATGTTTTGAATTTCCTCATCCAAAGGAGAAGCCATGACTAGATCAATTTTCATTTCCTCTGCAACATCTTTTGAATTATCACCTGCACCTTCTCAGGTCATTATTCAAAGGCAAATTTATATTATTTAACATAAGGATTCTTAGTCATTAAACGAATTATATTGGCAATCCTGTAAATAATTAAATTTCATTTTATTTTTAGTTTTTTAGGAGGATCTTAAGTCATAGCAAGCATATAAAATTTGGGATATAAAGTGTAATGTTTTAAACAATACCGGGTGATCACAATTTGGGACTAATTTATAGTATGTTAAGGATAATTTTCTTTTTTTTATGCAAATCTATTTTCTAGACTTGGGTTTGAGTTTATAATTCCTTTACCTTTAAGGAATTATTTTTCACTAGCCCATTAGTTTGCCTAACCCATGTACAAAAAATGGATTAGTTAGTCTTATTGTTCATCAACTTGAACAATTGTTTAAATACTATAAACCTATCTTTAAGGCAAAATCTATTCGACTTAATAATGTTTTATTACAGGTATCTAAAAATTGATAGAATTTATTTTGATAATTATCATAATTAGTTTTATATCATTGTGTTCCAAAATATAGTCTAAAAAGGGGATAAAACGAGAGTGTTCTAGGTTTTTGACATGTTTTTTATACTTTTCTTTGTCACCACTTTTTTTAGTTTATTATATAATGTTTTAAACTTGGTTTTTTTTCTTCTTAATTTTGCTCCTATTTTGGAGCTTAATTTAACTCATTGTGGAGAAATGGAGAAATATGAGAGTATTATTTTTTTTAGTTATATAAGTTGTTTAGAAATGCATCTAAATAAAATGGTTTTGTTTGAGTTTTGAAAGGTTATTTGCAAACATCATGTTTGTACCAAATAATGAGTAAATATCCTATAGTGGTTTTGTTTAAATATAAATTCACTACATGCTTAATATGCATGCTAGCATTAATTTCTTATTCTGGTTAGAAATTTTTCTTGAGATATATTTTTCCATGCTATATATTATGCTCACTAGTCTAATATTTTTGGATTACTCTTGAAATATGAATAGTTGTTGCGATGCCGCAGTCATACAAATTAATTATCCTAACTTAAAACATAACACACAAGATAGTATAGAGCAAGCAAGGGATCGATCCCACGAGGAAGGTTCAAGTTAGATTTTTTATGTTAGATGATATGCACTTGGGGAGGGGGGAGTTTGGACGTTATCTAGATTAAAGCAAAAGAAAACAGAAAACTATCAAGTGAAATTAAATAAAATCAGAAAATTATCAAAAGAACAAACCTTGGTCACAAGTAAACATCCACCTATGGAAATCAGAATTGATCATGGAAACGACACATCAATTTATATTCTGAATATTTATCTCTTCTTAACATTGGTTAAGAAGAAGGTTCAAGTTAGATTTTTTATGTTAGATGATATGCACTTGGGGAGGGGGGAGTTTGGACGTTATCTAGATTAAAGCAAAAGAAAACAGAAAACTATCAAGTGAAATTAAATAAAATCAGAAAATTATCAAAAGAACAAACCTTGGTCGCAAGTAAACATCCACGTACGGAAATCAGAACTAATCATGGAAACGACACATCAATTTATATTCTGAATATTTATCTCTTCTTAACATTGGTTAAGAAGAAGGTTCAAGTTAGATTTTTTTATGTTAGATGATATGCGCTTGGGGAGGGGGGAGTTTGGACGTTATCTAGATTAAAGCAAACAAAAACAGAAGACTATCAAGTGAAATTAAATAAAATCAAAAAATTATCAAAAGAACAAACCTTGGTCGCAAGTAAACATCCACCTACGGAAATCAGAACTAATCATGGAAACAACACATCAATTTATATTCTGAATATTTATCTCTTCTTAACATTGGTTAGTTAATGAATTCGTCGTATAACTAACCCTAACAATCAAATAACCACAGTATTCGCATTAGTAATTTAATTTAATGGCAGCCTTAAAAACTAGATAAGTTGATTAATCAAGAGAAGATAATTGTCCGTATTCTATGTTTGAGTTGATTGAATGTTCTCTCTAAGATTAATAATGTAGATCCTATACAATTATTAAACTCAGTTGCTTAACAATTTTATATACTACAACTCCGGTTTTGATATCAAACTTAACAATAGATTGTCTACAATAATAACTTAGAGTCCACTCTAGCAATTAAAATAAACAATCATAGAAAAAATAAGTATAGAAGAACAAACATATTCATCATATAAACTAAAAAGAAAAGGTAAAATAAATCTCACAGTTCTTGAAATCTGAAAGTTTTTGTGTCCTTGCAACCAAAAAAACGAGTTTAGCCTTGCATCTTTGTTGAATAACTAATAAAAAAGAAGGAGGAATGCATGATTTCGGGTTTTTTAGAGGAAGGGGGCATTTTTCTCTTCTTGGCTGGCTCCCCCTTCTCTTCTCTCATTCTTTTTATATCCTAGAAAACCTTAGTCTCTATTTTACAAAATAATCCTCTCTTAAGTAGATAGTTTATATTTAAGCACTTCAATAACTATTTTCCTAACAAAAAAAGAAATAGCCTTGCATGAAAACATCAAGATTTGACTTAGAGGAGCTAAATTACTGAAATAAAAACTTGGATATCAGTTTAGATCTTTCAGAACATAATTTAGAATCGTTTCTTCACAAAACTTGTTTGCTAGCAGAATTCAGTTGTTATCTTTTAAAAATCATATCTCCCTCATAGGATATCTTTTTAGGCTGAAATTTGGAGCGTTGATAGGAATTTGTGTACGGAATGAAACAAAATTGAGTTTGCATCAATTAGACATCTGTAGCTTTATATATTCAAGTCGGAATGGACGAAGGTCAACACTAACATATTGCGAGATTTGATTTTGAAGGCTGTGATTTTCATGCTCTTCCTTATTTTATTGTCTTGCCTTAGATATCTAGAAAGGTATGGATGTTAGCTTTTTAATGCCACTGGAATCATTTCATTTTGACCTCTAGAGCTCACACTCTAAACAAAACATTGACTGAAGATCAAACTTGCCAATTACTTCCAATTTACTCATTTTTGCATCTTTTATCTAAAAATGCCTTCAAAACATAAAACAAAGAATATCAAGGCATTTTATATATAAAACATATGCAAAACACTAGTTAAATGTGGGTAAAATTATTGAATAATATGGTTGCATCAATAATAAATGTCATGATCAAGAAAAGTAAGGTGCCTGTATCTACCTGAGGAATATATATCATGATATTGAAATTCATCTTGTTGTCATGAGCAATCTTGATTAACTAGAGATTTAGCGAATAATTTATATCTTGATAAGAATACTTATCCTAGCATATAATTGTTGTGACTTTATATAGAATTTTCTACGTGACATGCGTATATAGTGTTGTACTAGCATGATTACATACATTAATGAAAGGTGAAATGAATTAAATTTTGTCATTATCGTCTGTAAAAGCATCAAATGTGGATCCGCAGCATATTAATAAATCTATTTTCATATATATATATATTCTTTTATAAATTGTATTTCCATATTAATAAATCCTTCTACTTATTTTATTTAAATAAGTATTTTCATTCATACCAAGAAGATAAAAGTTTAATTGGACTAACAAGTAAGATATACATGTGCTACTCATTACTTTTATGATTGAGCTATATTATTGATAGACATCTGTGGTCAATTTAATCATATATTAAAAGAAAAAAACGAATAGGTCAGCTCAATATTTGACATTTACATTAAGATAGAAGGGCTTATTTAAGAAACGAAGGATAAGCAAGAGGGTCACATAAAAAAAATAAATTAAAGAGAAGCTAGCCACATTAATAAAATAATTAAGAAAGAAAAAGGGACTTGGTGGAATGAAATTGATGAAAGTTGGATATTTTGCTAGATCTCAAGAAGCTGAAACCATATCTGTGATTCTAGGAACCGTCCTTTCTCTTGTTTTGCCTTTTCTCATATTCCATCTCGACGATCCTAAATGACTCACCAAAGTTGATGAGTTCTTAAATACTTATCCTCTGATCTGTCATTTTCCTGTCTATAGACGTAATTGTTGATGTCTGGAAAGAGCTAGCTCTAATAATTTTCGTTAAATTTAGAGTTATTAATGACTGCAGGTTCTATAATTACATTCACAGAGCGAGCATATACATGATACATCGTAAAGAGAGTAAGACAGCGTATCATGACATGATTTGTGCATTAAACTGATGGGAAATAGTTATTAGCAGCTGAATTGGAGGCAAGACACAATACTGAAGTGACCATCTAATCTAGACTTGGGCTTTATTTCACGATCAAGTCAGCTATGCAAGCCGATGATCATGATCCTCCATACCTTCTGTCATTTTATCTTTTCGGGCGGCAGATATAGCTTGTAACAGACATTTACATAAACAGACATTTTGGATATTAACACTAGCAAGCTAATATTCAAATATCGAGGGTCAATCCCCCAGTAGCATTTCTTAACTAAGCAGCAAGTTGCACGTGAGAATATGGCACTAGAATGTAGAAGTCACAGCAAGTTGCACGGATAACACGAGGGCAATGATATAGTAATTTACTCGCTGTCACCTTTTTTTTTTTTTTTTGATTTACGTGGGTGTCCGGGCCAGTTTGCGCGCACCACGACTAATGTCACGGCCCACTGAACATCCTGCAAACCCAGTGAGCATGTAAGGCACCGCGGGGGTGACAGACATGCACGGTAAGGTTTGAACCCTGATGTAGAGAAAGGGAAAAAACACCTTACACCACTAGGCCAAGACCTCAAGTGCCACCTTTTCTTTTCTGATTGCTCATCATAATGTCTTCCTACTATATTATTCTAGGTTCTGCAATGTGTAGAAATTGATAATGTGGTGGCTCCACACGGTACCTTGTATATTTTGTTTAGTAGAGTGGGAGAATTTGGATTGTTTGTTATTCCATTCCTGGTAATTAATTATACATAAAATTCTTACAATGATAAAAAGTATCCTGGTGCACAATCTAAATTTATTGATTTATCGGTAGTTTTCTCTAGTGAAAGATAGATTTCAAACTTGGGTTTGGAATTTTCTTTTTTTTAGCATAACATGCAGTGTTTAGCTTATAAAAAATAATCTTGTTTTTGACAGGGTGTATCAGATTAAGATTTAAGTTTCTTTTCGATCTTACATAAATTATCAGTTTGTCTAAAGTATAGCAAATCTAATTTTAACCAACTACATATTAACAATATTAACAATCTTATTTGTAGTGCAAACAATATTTTGATATAAATAAATATATATCATTAATTCAATTGTTCTTTCCTATCTTATTTATAATACAAATATATATATATATATATATATATATTATAAATAGTCATTTAACTTTTCATGTTACCTTCTAAATGAAAAAAAAAAAACCAGTAAGAGGTTTTTGTTACATGGCCATAGCATGGGCGAGTGCTGTCTTTCTAAATGCATCATTTTTTTTGTTTTTATTTTTTTTGCAATTCCGTTTTCTTCAATTTCAACTTGTGCGAATCTTGCTATATATACAGAAAGTGTCATATTCAAATGGATAAACCCAATTATATATCAACCTCAGCGAGCAGATATTGCTCAAAATATGATAGAAATGGAGCTCTATGATTTTGAAACAGGGAAAATCTAAGAAAAGAAAAATTGCATCCTGGACTATTCAACCCATAGCTTACCACACGATACCATGACAAAAATAAAATAAAATAAAAATAAAAAATACAAACTACTAGCATATAGCATATTGGTCAGATTGAATCAAGAAATGTGATGTTAGAATTTTAGAAAAATAAATTTTTTAGTTAATTTTTTTTTATAATTTTTTTATTCAATATTATTAAATTTCTCAAGTTTTTTCTATATAAATTATTATATATAAATATATTTGATAAATAAAAATTAAATGTTTTATCATGTTATTAAATTTTATAAGTTTTGACTTATAATTTAATTATGTTATCCTTCATTTACAACTACGTCAAATTGCTTCAAGCAAATCCTGTCAATAGCACAGGTTTTTACTTTTTGTCAAGAAATTCAAGTAAAAACAAATTAAAATTTTAATTTAATTAGTTAGATTTTAAATTTATTTTTTAAATTTTTTAAATTTAAATTTTATAAATTTTAAAATTATTAAAAATTTATATAATTATTAATTTTAAAATTTATAAAATTAATCAAAATACATACACATTCATCTAAAAAAAAAATTAAGAGCAACGAGGGGATTACATCTTTTTAACAGTTAATGTCAGTCCCTCGTATTCTATCCTGCAGGAAACAGTACTGTGGAAGCCGATCATTTCAAAAGGACTCTATAAATAGCCTCCATAGGTGTTCAATCTCCTCATAGAAAAGCCTTTTAGACTCTAACAATCCTCATCAACATACACCCTTCGCACGCCTTCTAAAGCCTCTCAACAACCGCTTCAAACTCTTTCAATCATTGTGAAAATGGACTTGGTGAATGTAATGATTCAAGCAAAGCCAGTCGTGATTTTCAGGAAGAGTTCTTGCTGCATGAGCCACTCCGTCGAGTCACTTATACGTGGATTTGGAGCAAATCTAACTGTTTATGAGCTCGACAGAATAACAAATGGACAACAAATTGAAAGGGCACTAGTGCAGCTGGGGTTTCGACAGAGCTTACCCGCTGTGTTCATAGGCCAGCAGCTGGTTGGCAATGAAAGGCAGGTGATGAGCCTCCACGTCCAGAACCAGCTAGCACCATTGCTTTTACAAGCAGGTGCTATATGGATGTGGAATAAGTAGTTTCTCACTGACATATATAGGGCACGGATCAATATCATGCTGCTGAACATTTTGATAAGCTACTACTTTTTGTTTTTTGTTTTCAGTTTTCCCCAAGTAAGCGAAAAGTTATAAGAGGCACGCCTCAGGACCTCTTTCTGTTTTTAAATTTTCATTACAACTTCCACGCATCTATTCTGTGTATAATAAGGATGCACTACTTTTGTTACTTTCCTCGGGCTCAAAATCAAGTATTTGGGTGCACATACGGGTATGTGAGATAAAGAGCATGAGCATTTTGTTTGAGGATAACAAGGGCGGGGAATTAGACTAGTGAAGGTGAACATTTCCCAACCTTTTTTTTCAATAAATGAGAATTTTCATTAGTAAAGCTGTTCATTGTTGTCATTCCCAAAGTGACACAAGTTAGAGTAGGTAGCATTTGTGATCGCCACCTAAAGCATAGTGCCATACGATCTGTGCTGAACTTTGCACAGTTTTCCAGACAATCATTCATTCTGTGGCACAACCTGAATCGTGGAGTTTGTTGTGGCTTACATTTCATATGAAATGTATATCAGAAACACGCTCCTGATTAAAATTGCTGGAAATTTCCTCTGTTGCTGATGTTGTTTAACCTATTGTAATTTAGTCACCCAGCAGCAGCTTCTATTTCACAAAGTGGCAGCAGAATCCGCCATGCTTTTTAGTTAGATAGCCATGTAAAAAACATGTGGTCACGAAATATGATCTTGACTTCTCTGCTTTTGGTAGTTATTTGGGTAGCTAGACAATAAAACAGTGTCTTGAAAAATGCATTAGCCCTCAAAGTAGCCTTCACAAAAAGCCAACCTACACCGTCGGGCTAAAATTCCAGGTTACATATGTAGAAATATGGAAATAAATGCAGAGATTCTATGCAGGATGCAAGTGCAGAAATCCTGCATAGATCTTCTGCTAGGATCACTCTACTTAGAGATCCTTTGCTGAGATCTCTCTTCTAGAATTCTTCCTTTTATTTACTTCATGATTTCCACATTACTTGTAATTCATTGTGTTCCCATAAACTCTGCAGACAAATCATGTACATATATATATATAGTAAAAATCAATGAGCTGTAATATGTGTAATGCCTATTTAAAGGCAAGGACAATACATAGAAATACAAGTTTAGCTTTTCCCACATGGTATTAAAGCTTTCTACTCCTATGGCATCTTCTTCCTCAGTTCAAACGATGCCCCCCGCTTCTTCCCTTGAGATTTCACTCCCAAAATCACATCTACCTGATATCTCCATCAAGCTAGCTTTAAACAATTACCTTATGTGGCTATGGCCTTTTTGGATACGTGAAGGATGAAGTCCCCTAGCCGGTGTCAACTATCATTGGTGAGAGAATGGTGAGTTGCAAACAAATCATGTCGCAGCATTGATCCTTGGATGGATCAATAGTTTCCTATTTGATGGACCTATTTCTCAATTCATCAATAGTGAATCTTTGCATGATGCATGGCAAGTGTTAAAGACTCTTTATGGTACTCACACTCGAGTTTGCATTCGACAAATCAAAGACGAGCTACATTCCCTAACCAAAGGTACTTCTTCATTGGAAGATTATTTATACAAAGAAAAATCTTTGGCTTTGTCTCTTTGTGGTGTAGGAAAATCAATGAATGATGATGAATTCATCATCTGTATTTTTTATGGATTAGGATATGAATTTGATCCTATATTAGCAGCATTAAATGCTAGAGATGTCTTTCCATGTCCTTGAGATCTCTTGAAGGAGTTATTGGCAAACTCTGCGACTTTGAAATTCGATTTTAAGGAGCACGAACAACTACTCCCTCTGTGGCTTTTTATACAAATCATGGTTGCACAAACTCAAAGCCATCCACTAGCAGTACTTCATCATTATGAGCTAAAGAGACTCATTTCCCTCGCCAAAATGGAAGCTCTACTTGAAGTCGTTAGAAACAAACCTCACATCATGGTAGTCGTGGACGTGGTGGTATCACTTACTTTCGATGTGGGGGACCTAATCACAAAGTAGACGGATGTTCTGCGTCTGATGAAGAACCTAATCAGTACAAAGCTTTTTCTATTATCAAAATTGGGGATACTACAAAAGAGACATGGTATTTTGACGCTGAGACAAACCAACATATGACATTTGACACAAATGAAGTTCAAGGTATTACCTTTTATCCTGGAAATGATTTTGTTATGGTTGGAAATGGTCAAGACTTGCCTATCACTAGCACTGGACGCATTATTCTTCCCACCACTAATCTCAACCTAAATGATGTTCTTGTGGTTCCTGCAATTAAGAAGAAACTATTATCTATGTCTTAATTTACAAGAGATAATAATTGTTATTTTCTATTTTATCCATGAGGATTTGTTCTCAAGGACATGAAGACGAAGTAGGTAATCCTTAAAGGTTTCATAAAGGATGGGTTACATCCGATCAACCTGCAGCAACTCTCCACATCTTCAGTCATTTTTTTAGCCAATAAAGTATCTAGCAACTTGTGGCATGTACGGCTTAGCCATCCTCAAGCCCACATTCTTACAAAGTTATGTTTACCATCTATGAATAAACAGAATACTTTTTGTGAAGGTTGTGTTTGTGAAAATCAACAAAGTTACCATTTGAATATAGAAAATCATATGCTAACTCTTTTCTGCATACACTTCATTTCGATGTCTGGGGTCCTGCATCTGTTTCTTTTTATGATGGCCATCAATTTTATTTCATTATTGTTGATGAGTATTCCCGATATATATGGTTCTTTCCTATGAATCGCAAATATGATGTAGCAACAATATTTCCTTCATTCCTCAAGTAAATGGAAACACAATTTGATATTCATGTGAAAATAATTCAAAGTGATGGGGGTGGTGAGCTTGTTAATCAAAGTCTGCAGATCCTAATGCTATTTGGATTCTATTATCCGTATAACTTTCATTTTGAAATAATTTTCCTATAAGGTCTACGGTCTAGGACTAGTATAAATAGGATTGTCTAACTTATTTATTAATAGGGATTGATTATTTATGAAATTTATTTAGAATTGTCAAATTCTTAAAGTTTCTTCCTTTATAGTTTAGGAGTGGAAAATTGTTAAGGTTTAAGGAACCCTAGTTTCTTATTGATATATATTGTATTAATTAGTATCAAAACAAGTTGGCCTATTTGATGAACGAAGATGTTAATAACATTATCCCACTTAAGATGCATGAATGGAAGTTATTTGAAATGCTATGAGGGTTGAAGAGGTAGCACAAACAAAGAAATATAGTATAAAGATTGGATTGAATGGAGTGTTTTTCTATTAAACATAATGGAATGATTGGATCAATTACGGTTAGGGAAGGTGAAAACATGAATTGTGATGAGAAGAGAGATGTGCTTAGAGACTTATCTTGAGGCAAAGCAAACCCCATACTTTTCCCTGCAGTTCCACATGGACACCCACAACTTTTCTATTTGAAGGAGTTTGGTAAGGAAGAGATTGACAGAGGTTGTAAGGGTTTTTTCTGAATATAACAAGACTACACTTAATAGACATTCTTATGAGAGGATTAAATTTTGTTTGAAGGTTTATATCATAACTTTTAGTGGAGATTTTAGTATTGAGTAATTTATGGATTGGCTTACTCATTATGATAGAGTGATGGTATGGATGAGATTCTCTAAGAAGAAGATATTGTAGTCTATTAAGATGTTATTGAGATGGACAACTTTTTCATGGTAAAAACAAGTCCAAGATACGTTGTTGGCAAAAGTTATGATATATATTTGAAGTTAGTGATGCATGAAATAATTATTGAGGGATAGATATATTCTTTTAGATTACAAATATTAAAAAAAATGCAAATATTCTAATTATAAAGAACTAGTTGATGCAAAAGTTATTTTGAAGTCGAAGTCAATGATAAAGGATATAACGCGCTTCAATTAAAGCATGACATAGCTCAAGATTTCTTCATAGAATGGAATTCAAATTCTTTAGAACGGAAACTCCTTAAACTATCATCACCTCAACAAGACAAGTAGAAGCATGAACCTTTACACTATACTAGTTAATGTTGTCTCAATAAATCCAAGTAACTTGGGGGCAATTAGATAATCTATTAATTTCTTGGTTCTGATAATGTGATCCATTCTCCCTAACCAAGGTGGTTGGTGACTAATAGTCGGTGCTTGATACTTACAAAGGCCCTCTTTGATGAATTTGGGAAGTAAATATATTTTTTAGTGAAAAAACTATTATACTTTAGAGAAAAACTCTAAAAATATATATACCATAGAAAAGAGAGATTTTGAACCTCATGTTTGAAGGATTTATGGTCTAATTATAGCCCATGAGTTTTGTTTCTTTCTAGAAAAGAAGGGCTAAAGTGTAAGCTAAACATTTCTGACTCATTAGGATAAAATATCTCTAACTCATCACAAAGTAAAATATCTTTAACTTATCAGAGTAAAATATTTCTAACTTATTAGAGTAATCATTATACCTAAGATTCTTCGGAGCTAAAAAAAGCATTGGCTTGCACCTAGCTCAGTCCAGAGATGGTGGGTATGACCATTCGTTAGAACCATAAATGTCTAGGCTCAATGCTTGGTTATGCCTAGAGATGGTGGGTCTAATAGCTCGACAAACACATATATGTCTAGGCTTAGCGCTTGGATGTGCTCAAAGATGTTGGGTTATTACCATGTCTTTTGTTATTATGTTAGAAAAGAAGTTCCAAGTAAAAACAAAAAATACTATTATATCACTAATAATGATGGAGATGAGCCGAAGAAAAGCAAGAATTATGCTTTTACAAAAAAAAAATTAGCTTAAATGATGATAACGTGTAGATTACAAATAAGCAAAGAGCTAGGAAGATGTTTCAACAAAAAGAGACAGACATGACTTTGGTAACATAATGAATGACATATGGGAGCCTACATTACTAGAAAATTATGAAAGGATTCTTACATGTCAATGAAGAAAGAATTTCATTAATAAAAGATACAAATTGTAAAGTAACAGTGATGATTACATGTTTTCATTCGACAAATCTAATACATGCTACTTTATGAATGAATAGACTAGTCACAATACTAATCACAATACTATATTTAAAATATCCATTATTTTAGAATGACATAGTTCAATTTGTGATAGTTAAATTGAGAATAACTTTTTACAAGTAGAGGGGACCGATATGGAACACAAATCCTATTAACTTATTCTAAATAATTTTCATTGTAATATTTATTCAATTGTTAACATTTTTTAGAAGTTGATAGTATTATAAAACTATGTTTCAAGAAGCATACAATAATAAAACAATATAATTAATAAAGTGTAAATAAAATATATAAGAACATTGGAGATTAGGGGGATGAAAAGGGAGTGCTTTTATTTCATATGAATTTGTAGTTATATGTGTGTCTATTATATTCTCTCAACAATGCTCCTATTTATAGTCATATGAACATAAATGCTTGTAAGCTCAAAGGTCATAAGAAGATGTATATTCAAATGAACTTGGAGAGATTCAAATGAACTTAATGATGATGAATGAAAATAATAATGAAGGGGTTTGGAAAGACACCTAGGCATCCATATACAATGTATGATTTTATAACACTCCTCCGTGGATGTCTATTATACAGAGCATGTGTAGCTGAGGTTAATGATTGTCATCATAGATTGCAAGTATTTTAGCATGATTAGATGAAGTGATAACTAATGTTTTCTTTATAGATCTCCATGATATAACAATATTTACACACGTAAAGAGATAACCTGTTTGAGATTGACCTTCATATAGATCAGATAAAAATCCTGCATCAGCATACCCAGCTAATTTATGATTAGCATCATTTGAATAAAATAAGCCCATATTTGTATTTCCTCGTAGATTACAAAAAATATGTTTAAGTCCATTCCAATATCTCCAAGTAGGAGAAGAATTATATATTGTTATCAAGTTCATAGTGAATGCTATATTAGGTCGTATATTATTAGCAAGATTCATTAGCACACCAGTTGCACTAAGGTATGGTACTTCAAGACCAAGTAATTCTTTGTTATCCTCATGAGGTCTAAAAGGGTCCCTTTTCACATCAAATGACTGAACAACCATTAGTATACTCAATGGGTGTGCTTTATCCGTATAAAATCTTTTGAGGACCTTCTCTATGTAAGTTGACTGATGAATGAGAATTTCATCTGCTAAATGCTTGGTTTGTAGGCTGAGATAAAATTTTGTTTTTTTCCTAAATCTTTCATCTCAAACTCTTTAAATAATTTATTGTATTTGGTATCTCTCCATGAGTTCCAATGATATTTAAATCATTAACATATACAACAATAATAATGAAATCAAATTCTAACTTCTTTATAAAACACATGGGCATATAGGATCATTATTATACCCTTCTATCAATAAATATTCACTAAATAATTATACCATATGCGTCCTGATTGCTTTAGCCTATGTAAGGACCTTTGTAACTTGGTTGAGTAAACTTTTTGGGGATTTGAATTATATGCTTCAGGCATTTAAATCCTTTAGGGATTTTCTTATAAATATCATTATCAATTGACCTATATAAATAGGATGTGACTACTAATTAGTATTTAAAAGTACATTTTTATCAAGGTTTTATATCATCATTTTGCACTTGAAGTATCCATAACTCCTTAATGAAAGCATGTTTTATAGTAACATATCTAATAAAATAAGATACTTTTAATTTATGGTAAATATTCATCTTAAATGCAACCTATTATATAAATGAAAGGATTGATTGATGAGTTTAAGTACTGAAATTGAAAAGACAAAGAGAGGGCTAAAGTTAGAAAAGAGATGCTGGTTCAGTCCAAACTGGAACACTTTTTGGTAACTGGGTCATATCTGGAGCTGTAGATCTCGGATTTAGGTCTGCTTTATATGGATGGAAAGATAAGACATAGGCCTAAAACTTTCATGTGGAGTCAAATATTTAAAAAGGTCATTTTCAAGTCCAAATTATACAACAATGGAGAAGTCTGAATCTATCATGTAGCCCAAATATTGTTCAATGTTCAGCCCATATCTTGAGTTCTAAAAGTCCAAATGACCTCAATTTTTTTTTCTTGAAAAGCTGAGACAATTTCCTAGAACTTTCATGAGTAAAGTTGGTTCAAATTTGGACGTTATCAATGATGTTTTGTTCAGTCAAGAAGATAAGGATTGTCACCAAGTCAAGATGTGGCCACCCACTCAATAATTAGTCATCAAATCAATAGTTCCAAATAGGTCTGGGCATATTGGAAGAGATCTTTCATATTTTCTCTTGGGCCCAACTGCACATTCACCATAAACCTATAGGTTTGTTAAATGTTAATGATTTTTATGTTAATTTGTTTAAGTGTTCATTGTTTCAGGTGATGTCTTCTATACTCTATCTTTCTACCTTAGGACATTGAGGACAATGTCTCGTTTTGGTTGGGGGGAAAGGGTAGTAGTTGATATTTTCAAAAAAAAAAAAATTAACTAACTGTATTTTCTATTTCATAAACCATTTACAAAACTATTGTTACTACGATGGAAGAGTAAAGGAGTTCTTTTAACTCTTGAGACACATCTTAGTAAACATTCTTAACAAGGTCTATCAGAATACTTCTTGAAATATTCAGGTTTACAAACTCTCGCATTGTTATTACTTGATTCTGCTCATATACTCATTTAACAAGTATTCTTAAACCTTTGTTTTCACACACACACTTTAACATATGATTGTGGGTTGCACATTGGATAATTACATTATTCATGTTCTTTTGTTAAAGGTAACAACTAAGAGAAAATGATAGTATATAATTTACAAAAAAAAATAATGATAATAATAATATAGATAAGTTTGGTTTCGTAGCCTCTCTAACTTAAGCAATTAAGTTTGAAGGGGTGTTTTAACACCTAATAGCCTAAAGTCAACTAACCTGGGATCTATTGACTCAACGCTTGTTACATGGGTTGAGGAGAAAAGCTTAAAGGAATCAAACATCGCACTATCTACGTATCAGTATCTGCAACCCGAGTTACTAAACTTATAGGGGTCTCATCACCTAATACCCTAAGACCAACTAGTCTAGGAGTCATTAGCCGAAAGCTCGTTACATGGGTTAAAGATGCATTATGTTTTATGTTATATGTATGTATATTAAAAAAAAAAACAGAAGAAGATAATAATCTCAACCCAAGGAAGTTAACCTTAAACATTAAAACAAAATTTTTTTTTTCTTCCAAGTAAAGTTCTATAACTATATGTTGATATTTTTAGTACAAAAGAAAGGTTTATTAATATCTTGTTTAAGAGGTATTGAGCAGATATATCAATTTAATGAGAGTTTGTTTATTTGAATAGATTAATGGAAGTTGAATGATAAATGTCTTGCTTTGTTGAATTTGTAAATTGTTTTTCTATTTTAACGCTTTGATTACTAGGGACTAGTAATAAGTTGGTTAGACGGTGTGATTAGTACTTAAAAGTGCATTTTTATCAAGGTTTTATATCATCATTTTGCACTTGAAATATCAATAACTCCTTAACTAAAGCATGTTTTATAATAACATATCTAATAATATAAGATACCTTTAATTTATGGTAAACATCCATCTTAAATGCAGGCCTATCACATAAATGAAAGGATTGATTGATGAGTTTAAGTACTGAAATTGAAAGGACAAAGAGAGGACCAAAGTTAGAAAAGAGAAGCTGGTTCAGTCCAAACTTGAACACTGTTCGATAATTAGGTCATATCTTAAGCTGTAGATCTTGGATTTAGTTTTGCTTTATATGGATGGAAAGATGAGACATAGGCCTAACACTTTTATGTGGAGTCAAAGATTTACAAAGACTGTTTTCAAGTCCAAATTATAGCAACAACGAAGAATGTCTGAATCTATCCTGCAGCCCAGACACTGTTCCGTGTTCAGCCCATATCTCGAGTTCTAGAAGTCCAAATGACCTCAATTTTTTTTTTCTGGAAAGCTGAGACAATTTCTTAGAAATTTCATGATAAAGTTGGTTCAAATTCAGATGTTATTAATGACGTTTTGTTCAGACAAGAAGATAAGGATTGTCACCAAGTCAAGATGTGGCCACCCAGTCAATAATTAGTCATCAAATCAATAGTTCCAAATTTTAGCCTATAAAGGAGGCATTTTCCATGCATTTAGGCATCTTGGTTGTTCAGATCAAGAACATGCTTTTTATTTGTTTCTTTATATTTTTGTAATGTTTAAGTTTTATTTCATATTATATTTTCCTTAATCTCTTGTTTATGCTTTTCATTTCCTTTATTATACTTATGTTCTTATATTGTTTATTTATGTTTGTCTTCTTCATTATATTTAGTTAAGTTTATTATGTCAAGGTGAAAAGGTTTCACTAATGATGTTAGAATAGGTATAATATAAACTCAACAGGGACTTCAATGTTTATATTCAAGAAAGTCTGTTATTAGCATATCTTATTATTTTATCTTACTAATTCTTAATACCTTACTTGTTAAATGATTAATCTAGATTTGTGTTGTATAACACTTGGTACAACAAATGCTTGACACTTTCATAGCCAACCATATGGTATAAAATACACCTATGCTATGAAAGGAACTTTATTTGTTGTTAACATAAGTTAACATCATGAATTCCTGACAATATTTAAAAGTTTGGTGTTACTTAAATAAGATAATTAATATGATCATGTTAACAATTTATAATGAGCTATTAATGACAAATAATCTGATTGGAACCTCCTTTGTGTGTGGTTTCTAGTTGAGTAATAAAAATAATGTATACTATACTTGTTTGAAATACCATTAGTGGATCCTCTAATCTTGACATTTGTTTTTTATCATTCTTTAATCCTCACATTAATCTTACATCTCAAAGTCCTTTTTAACTTATTATTATTATTTATAGTTTATATAGTTAACCTCCTGGTGGTTCGACCTTGGTCTTGCCGGGTTATTTATTACTTCAACACTCCTTCACTTGGGATAAGACATCAATCTTTTGTTCGTGTCAATTATATCCATCAAACACATATCTAGCCTTTCATGATTTGTCAGGCTAATAAGATACCGAAATGTAATTGCATCTACTACATGAGAATATGTTTTATCATAATCAATGCCAGGTCTTTGTGAAAACCTATTGCCATAAGTTGTGCTTTATGTCTTATGATTTCATTTTTCTCATTTTATTTTCACATAAATACCCATTTGTATCCAACTGGATTTACACCTTCAGGTATCTGGACTACAAGTCCACAAACTTCACATTTTGCAAGTGAATTTAACTCTGTTTGGATTCCTTCTTTTAATTTTGTTCAATCATTTCTATTTCAACATTCTACGACATATTTAGGCTCAAGATCCTCATTTTTATTAATGATATCAAGCGATATATTATATAAAAAGATATTGTCGATAATTATTTCATTTTCATTCCATCTTTCCTTTGTAAAGACTAACTTATTAAGATCTTCTTATTTTTACTGTTTTTAAGTACCTGAAACTCTTTTGGGGTTTTATGGCAAGTTATGTCTATCTCCTCATGAATATTTTATTTCTCAATAATGCCAATTTGATTATTTGCTCTCTTTTTTTTAGGATTTTTTTCTTTTGAATCAGTTGGTTTTCCACGCTTCTAGCATGCCATAGACTCATTTCTATAATTTTGATGGGTTATCTTGTAGGGAGTTTAATTCGGGCTGGAGTATTTACAATTGGTATATAAGATTTGGTTACTCTTTTTGAGTCAGTGAATGCATTTAGTAGTTGATTTGCAATGTCTTGCAAATGAAGTATCTTTTGAACTTCTTGTTCACATTGTTTTGTACGATGATCAAAATTCAATAATAATAATGCATTTCATGTAATATTTTTATCCAACTATTTGATTTCTCCCCTTAATGCTAGAAACACAGTCTCATCAAAATGACAATCAACAAACCGTGCCGTAAATGAATCACCTGTTAAGGGCTCAAGATATTTAGTTATTGATGGGGACTTAAACTCAATATATATTCCTAGCCTCCTTCAAGGACCCATCTTTGTATGTTGTGGTGGATAAAGGGAAAATGTTTGTCTTATAACCGAAAACCAATTGTAATGGGGAGAATTTGTGATACGTTGTTGGCCTAATGCATATAAGTGTTGCTGCATATAAAACAATGTGCCCTTAAGTAGAGACAATATTTTTTTTTTAAGCTTGATAGTGCTTTTTCTTTTTGGTTTTGGTGTTTTGTTCAGGGAGTATGTTCCCTCTTTTGTAAATCTTGTATATGAACTTACTAGTTCTCTAACCTTGTATATTTTTTGATTTGATATATTTACTTACCTTTGATAAAAAAAAAAAAAAACTAAGACAAGAAGTTTTGTTATCATGTGTAATGGTCTTGCAATTAACTGGAGGTGTTTAATAAGTGATTCGACAAAACCATTCTGAATATGAACATGGGAAACATGATGTTCAATTTTTATCTCAAATAACATGCAATAATCATTAAATGCTTGAGAAGTAAATTCACCAGCATTGTCAAGATGAAAAGTCTTAATTATATAATCTGGAAATTATGCTCGTAATCTAATCATTTGAGCAAGTAATCTCGTAAATGTCAGGTTATAAGTTGATGATAAAGACATGTGTGACCATCTTATAAATGCATCAATTAAAACCATAAAGTATCTAAATGGTCCACATGATAGGTGAATGGCCCACAAATATCACCTTGAATAAATTCCAGAAATCTTGAGGATTCAGTCCCAACTTTAACTGGTGATGGTTTAATGACCAATTTTCCTTGAGATCAAGAAGCACACGAGAGTTCCTTGAACTGAAGAATCTTTTAGTTCTTAAATGGATGACCTTGTGAATTATTGACAATTCTTCACATCATTATTGATCTAGGATGGCCCAACCGGTCATGCCAAATAATAAAATGATTTGGTTAATTGAACTTCTGGTTTATTATTGCATTGACTTCGATTGTACTAATATTTGTGTACTACTAACCTAAAGATAAAACGAGTAATTTTTCCAATATTTATTTTCCAATAAAGACATTTGATATGATGTAAAGATATTCTATACTATTGTCATTAGCAGTCTCAATATGTTAAGTCATATAAATTTGTGTAGAAACTTTCTTTGGAGTGGCAATATCTTGCGACACCATTAGGCTCTTGTTGCTTGGAAAATAGTTTGTCTTTCTAAAAAAGAAGGTGGTTTGGGGTTGTTTGACAGTAAGGATAGAAATAGAAGCTTATTGGTTAAGCAATTATTGAATGTCTATTCCAAAACTGATTCTCTTTGGATACAATGGGTTCACCACTTTTATCTTCATCAAGCTTCCATATAGGATGTTACGGCTCAGAAACCTCTTCACCATTGTGGAAATCGATTAACTCTCTCAAGAGTAAACTACAGCAAGAGTGTTGAGGACATCCTCAGGTCCTCTCTTTGCTGCACAACTGGGATACCTCATCTGGTCTACACTCGGTAGCTGCTTATGAACATTTCAGATTTACAAGTGCTTTGGTTTGCCAGGATAAAGTGGTTTGGGAACAATGGTCATTGCTTAGGCACAACTTTGTGTTATGGCTAGTTGTAATGGGCAAACTCAAAACCCAAGACAAGCTATCTTTCTTAGATCCTGACACAACTTGTGTCTTGTGCTCTCAAGGTGAGGAGTCATATGGTCACCTATTTCTTACAATACACCATTAAACATCCATCGGTGTGAGGCACAAGAACTGTCGGTAAAAATATTACCAATGGTCTCATCAATGGAATCTGTCTGTCAGAATTTTGATCGTCGGTAATTTCTCATTTCGTCGCCAATTCTATCAGTAATAAAAAAAACCAAACACCGACGATATTATAGACAACAAAGCGCACCAAAAAAAATTTCCCGTGAGAATTTTACCGACGGAATAAATCTATCTGTTTTTCCAACGGTATTTACCGACGGACTATCTGTCAATAATTATGGCATGAGCGGTAAATATTTTAGAACTCCTTGTCAAATACCGATGGAATATATCCATCGGTAATAATAATGGAAAATATCAATATAATATATCCGTTGGTGATTGTGGCATGGTTGGTAATTTTTTTGCAACTCTCGGTAAAATACCGACGACATGTTTCCATCTAAAAATCCATTGGTATTTATTTAAAATATTAACAAAAATTATTTATTAACAAGAAAAGAACTTAATAACCAAATAAATTTGTAATAAACATTAAAAATGTAAAAATAATGTTAAATAATATTTATCCAAATATTCATTACAAATTTAATGTTTAAAAAAACAAAAATAAACTAAAATAGTGGCGTAGCTGGAGGAGGAGGAGGCTGGTTGTTGTCGAGACCGTATGACAAAAAAGGAGCACATGGAGCATCACCTATCTTTGATCTAATCTCCATAACCATTTGACAGAGTTGATCATAATCCGTTAAGAGGCGTTCATATTGTTGTTTCAAGGCTATGAACTCCTTTGACTGGGTGCTCGATAATGATGGAGAGCTCTTAACGGTTGAGACACTATGGGCCGACCACAAGTTTTCGGCCATAGTGTTGGAGAGATCGTAGACCCGATTTTTATCGGGTCCACCAGACAATCCGACCTTCATCCATAAATCCGGATGGGTCGAAGGATCGTCCTCATATCTCTCCCTCAACCAGCTAGTATAGGTCTCCTGAAATTGTTTTTTAAAAAATCATCATATTCAATTCAAGAAAACAATAACTTACGAAATAAAATGATTGAACGAACATACCACAAAGTGCTGAGCACGGTTGTCCACGTACTGCTACACCCTCTTTTGGCAGTCTTGACTCCGCACATGCGTCTCTACAAATAGCTCCATTGGACTCGGCTCACGTCTAAGAGACATAGCCTGTAAGGAAAAAAAAGTTGCAAGTTAAATATATTTATAAGCAACAACAAATTAATCAACAATATATTTCATTTAAATTAATCTTACCATCCGCTTTGCATGTGCACTAAACAGAACAGAGCCACCAGTGTGCGTGGTCACCGAACCATGAATTTGTCGGTTTTAGTTGTCGTCTCTGGACTGTGAGCACTGTGAGAACCTCTTAGACATCACGTGCTCAATATATCCCACCCATATATATCTCCCGAGATGAATGGCGGTTTGAATTCCCGCAAAACCGCCACCTCATTCCATCCTTTAAGACTGTTGTCCCGCGCATATCTTTTCGTATTTTTTGGGTGTCATACTAAAAATCACGCAACCTACTTCCATAATAACCAATTAAAATTTAGAACATAAAATTAAAAATTAAAAATAAATATTATTTTCGATGTTACCTAGTTGTCGCATGATTCTTCCATACCCTCCTAACAACATTGTTGTCCTCGCTATCCCACTCAAATTTATTCTATGTAGATAAATAATTCATTTAAAATTAAAATATTACAAGATATAAACTTACAAAATTTATTTATGAAAAATAAACTAGAAATTAAAAATTAACACCTACCTAAAATCACTGAAACCAGACATCGATATTAGGCCTCCACTCAGGATGTCTGGAGACTTGACTCCATTGAAACAATGGAATCTCCATCGGTGATTTAAACGCCAATGTTATTGTCATAGCAGCCTCAATGTTTGTGAACCTAAAATTAATAAAAGATTAAGTTGTTGTTCATATATTATGTTATAAATATTAAAAATAAACTAAAACCTCAATAAACTTACATTGAGAGGTCATCCTTCCATTATGCTTGGTACTTGCGGGTGAATTGACCTCGCTGTAAAGGCACACCGCCTCTATGCTGTGAAGTCGCGCTAGAAGAGGCAGCATCACAAGTTGGTGCAGATGCCTCGCTGTGATCAGCCGCTAAGGAGATGTCCTCCTCGTTGCGAGAAGAACTAGCTGCAACTGTCTGCTGATGATGTGCTGTAGATTTCATTCGACACATCTACACTAATGTATACGAATTATTACATAATTAACATTGATTATTTTTTAAAAAAATTCGGCAGCACCTCCCCTGTACTAGAGACTACCCACAGTTTCCAAACCTGCAATCTTTACAATAACCACAATCCAATTGACTCCAGCAACATCATATATACAACCTAACATCTATATAAATTCAATTATTTAAAAAAATTCGACAACACCTCCCATATATTATAGACTACCCATAGTTTTCATACCTACAAATATTGATAATTACACAAATATTGCAAAATCAACTCTATACAACCTAACATGTACAACCTAAAATCTATAGAAATTCATAAATAACAATTAAAATTAATCAAAAAAATAAACAACATAACAAATAATAATATCCTAAAATTAAGATAAATTAATTAAATATTATTATATTTTTCAATTAACATTTAAAACATAAATTCAACAATAACAATTATGGAAAAACAAACAATAATCTCCTAAAATTTAGTTAAACTAATTAAATTTAATTCTATATTTTAATTAAAATTTTGAACATGAATTCAACAATAACAATTATGGAAAAACAAATAATAACATCCTAAAATTTAGATAAACTAATTAAATTTAATTATATATTTTAATTAACATTTTTAACATAAATTCAATAATAACATTTATGGCAAAACAAAAATAATATACTAAAATTTATATAAACTAATTAAATTTAATTATATATTTTAATTAACATTTAAAACATAAATTCAACAATAACAATTATGGCAATACAAACAATAATATCCTAAAATTTAGATAAGCTCAAACATCCTAAACACAAAACAAACAATACACAAAACTAAAAAAGCACTACATAAATTCAAAATAAATTTAGGAATAAAAAATGCTTACCTTAATAGTGTGTTGATTTTAAGATTTTATCTACAAACAATACACAAAACAAAGAACACAAAAAAAAATAATCATAATAAAAATAAATAAAAAACTAAAACAAAGTCCAAGATAAAGAAAGAAGAATACATACCTTTTAATATGTGTAAAAATACCTCCAAAACAACAAAATATCTTGCAAAAATATAATACAAACAGAGAGGAGAAGAGAAATAGTGATAATGGCCGAGAGAAAAAAATGAACTAGAAAGGGGGGATATTTATATTGTAATTTTTTCGACGGAATTACCGACGAAACTTTATTATTGTCAGTGGCATTAAATTCCATCGCTAACCACGTGTTAGAGCTCGGGCGCCTTGGATTTTCCGCGTGCGTCTGCAATTCGTCGGTTACTGTGCCGACCGACCAGGCGTTCTAACAAGCGTGCGCTTCAGGAGGTGTGCCAACCGTCAGTAGATCCATCAGTGATTATGGTGGGGGCTGTAATTTTTTTGCAACTCTCGGTCAAATACCAACAGGTGCAAGTCCGTCGATATAGCCGTCAGTGATAGTGGCAAAATTCCATAATTTTTTTTCATCTCTCTATAAAACACCAACGGGTACTAGTCCTTCAATGTACCTGTCGATGATTGTGGTAACATTTCGTAAATATTTTTCAACTCTTGGTTTAATACCAATGGGTTCCATATTGTCGGCAATTCCATCTATGAAACTGTAAATATTTTTGTAGCTTCTTCATCTATTTTTGTCTATCCTCCTGCATAAAATCTTGAATTGCAAATTTACATCACGCACAACACAATCACACAAGCTGACAATTAATGAAGAATAAATATTTCATGTTCCAAAATATCATTCTTAATATTACATTATAAAAATAAGGCTTTACTACAGCATGTTCAGTTAGAATTTTCATCTTCGTCCTTAATTAAGTTGTTATCATCAACTTTATTGCCCTCTTCAATGTGGTTATCATCTTCTTCATCAACATTCTCTAGTCCACTAGAGCTCGAAACAACATTCAACTCCTCTGCGTCAACATCAATAAGACTATCATCGAAAACACAAAAATTCAAATTTTCTTCTAAGTCAATTGAAGGAGCAACTCGGTATGGTTCAACCAACTCATTAGCTTGAAAGACTTCATCTATCACACTTGTGTCTTCGTTCTCATCCTAAACAACCTCAACATGACCCCTGGGTTTTGTTTTTAAAATGGATAACCAATCAACTCTTGATCGGTCATTTCTAAAGGAAGGGGTGTATGTGTAATAAACTTGTTGGCATTACTTTGCGAAAACAAAGACATCATTTATGTTGTGGTGTCTAGATTTTGAGTTGATTTCAACAAGACCATAGTGAGGATCTACTATGATTCCTCTGCCAGTTGTGTCATACCAATAGCATTTGAATAAAAACACTTTATTTTGCTCGTTATGTGACACAATCAAAAGACTGATGTCTTCTCCTAAGTGTAGGAGTGTCGAATTAATAAATAACCCGACAAGACCGGGGTTGAACCATAGGGAGATTAATTGTATAAATTATAAATAATAATAATACATCAATAACAATATATAACAATAATAATAATAATAGTACTACTAATAGTAATAGTAATAGTAATAATAATACTAGTAGTAGTAGTAGTAGTAGTAGTAGTAGTAGTTGTAATAGTAATATTAATAGTAATAGTAATAATACTAATAATAAAGAAGAAGAACGTTGATGAGAATTTTAAGATGGAAGATCAATGTGAGAATTAAACAATGATAAAAACAAGTGTCAAGGTTAGAGGATCCACTAATGGTATTTCAAACAAGTATAATATAAACTCTTATTATTCAACTGGAAACCACACACAAAGGAGGTTCCAATCGGATTATTTGTCATTAATAACTCATTATAAATTGTTAACATGATCATATTAATTATCTTATTTAAGTAACACTAAACTTTTAAATATTGTCAGGAATTCATGATACTAACTTATGTTAACAAAAAATCAAGTTCTTTTCATAACATAGGTGTAGGTAATACCATACGGTTGGGCTATGAGAGTGCCAAGCATTTGTTGTGTGATTAGTACTTAAAAGTGCATGTTTATCAAGGTTTTATATCATCATTTTGCACTTGAAGTATCAATAACTCCTTAACTAAAGCATGTTTTATAATAACAAGTTTGATACTATAAGATACCTTAATTTATGGTAAATGCTCATCTTATATGCAAGTCTATCACATAAATAAAAGGATTGATTGATGAGTTTAAGTATTGAAAGTGAAAGGACAAAGAGATGGCCAAACTTAGAAAAGAGATGTCGGTGCAGTCCAAACCGAAACATTGCTCGGTAATTGGATCATTTCTGATTTAGGTCCATTTTATATGGATGGAAAGGTAAGACAAAGGCCTACAACTTTCATGAGGAGCACAAGATTTGAAAAGGTCGTTTTGAAGTCCAAATTGAAGGAACAACGAAGAAGTCCGAAGTTGTCCTGCAGCCCAAACACTATTTAGTGTTCAGCCCATATCTTGAGTTCTAGAAGTCCAAATGACCTTATCTTTTTTTTGTTGGAAAGCTGAGACAATTTCCTAGAACATTCCTGAGGATTCTGGGCAAATTATGATGTTAGCAATGACGTCTTGATCAAACAAGAAGATAAGGATTGTTATCAATTCAAGATGTGGCCACCCACTCATCAATTAGTCAACAAATCAATAGTTCCAAATTTTGGCCTATAAAAGGAGGCACTTACCATGTATTGAGGCATCTTGGTTTCCAGATCAAGATCATGCTCTTGCTTTCTCTCTTTGTATTGCTTATGTTTTGCTTTCATTAATATCAAGTTTATGCACTTCATTTCCTTTTTTTTACTTAGTTAACTTCTTTCTCATTTATGTTCTTATCTTGTTTATTTATGTTTCTTTCTTTCATTATGTTTAGCTAAGTTAATTATGTCAATGTGAAAAGGGTACACTAATGGTGTAAGAATAAGTATAATATAAACTTAACATGGACCTTAATGTTGGATACTAACATGTTTTATATTTGTTATCTTGTTCACTTTTAATACTTTGCTTGTTAAATGGTTAATCTAGATTTATGTTGTATAACACTTGGTACAAAAAATACTTGGCACTTTCATAGCTCATACTGTATGGTATAACCGACACCTGAGCTATGAAAGGAACTTGATTTGTTGTTAACATAAGTTATAATCATGAATGCCTGCCAACATTTACAAGTATTAGCTTTATTCGAATAAGATAACTAATGTAATCATGTTAACAATTTATAATCTGATTGGAACCTCCTTTATGTGTGGTTTCCAATTGAGTAATAAGAGTTTATACTATACTTGTTTGAAGTACCATTAATGGATCCTCTAACCTTGACATTTGTTTTTATCATTGTTTAATCCTTACGTTAATCTTTCATCTCAAAGTTCTCATTAATTTCTTCATCTTCTGCTTTTATTATTATTATTATTGTTATTATTATTATTATTTACATTCTGTTTATATTATATAATATATATCTTTGATTTTTTCATAAACTCAGTATATAGGCTGGAAACCTGTGACCCGATCTTTTAGATCATTCTCAGGTATAACAACGCCACGTACTGAGTATTATTATTGCTATTATTATTGTTATTATTGTTGTTATTGTTGTTGTTGTTGTATTGTTATTTATAATTCATACAACTAACCTCTCTGTGGTTCGACCCCGGTCTTGCCGGGTTATTTATTACTTCGACACTCCTGCACTTGGGAAAAGACATCAAGCTTTTGGTCGTGTCATTGTGCCAAGTGTTATACAACACAAATTCAGATTAACCATTTAACAATCAAGGTATTAAGAATTAGTAAGATAAAAAGATAAGACATGTTAGTATTAAACATTAAGGTTCATGTTGAGTTTACACTATACTTATTCTTACACCATTAATGTAACCTTTTCACCTCGACATAATAAACTTAGTTAAACATAATGAAGAAGAGAAACAAAAATAAACAAAATAAGAACATAAATAAGATACAAGTTAACTAAGTAAAGGAAAGGAAATGAAAAGCATAAACAAGATATTAATGAAAGCAAAACTTAAGAATTACAAAAAATATATAAAAAGAGAGAGCTAGAGCAAGTTCTTAATCTGAAAAACCAAGCTCTTAAATGCATGGCAAATGCCTTATTTTATAGCCCAAAATTTGGAACTATTGATTTGATGACTAATTGTTGAGTGGGTGGTCAACTCTTGACTTGGTGAAAATCCTTATCTTCTTGTCTAAACAAAATGTCATTGCTATCATCAGAACTAGAACCAATTGTACTCATGAAAGTTATAGGAAATTGTCTTATATTTCTAAGAAAAAAATTGAGGTCATTTGGACTTCTAGAACTCGAGATACGGGCTGAACATTGAACAGTGTCTGGGCTGCAAGACAGATTCGGACTTCTCTGTTGTTGCTATAATTTGGACTTGAAAACGGTCTTTTTAAATCTTGGACTTCGCATGAAAGTTGTAGGCCTATGTCTTACCTTTTCATCCATATAAATTAAACCCAAATCCGAGATCTACAGCTCTAGATATGACCCAATTACCAAACAGTGTTCCAATTTGGACTGCACGAACATCTCTTTAAGTTTGGCCCTTTCTTTGTCCTTTCAATTTCAGTACTTAAACTCATCAATCAATCCTTTCATTTATGTGATAGGCCTACATTTAAGATGAACATTTACCATAAATTAAAGGTATCTTATATCATTATATATGTTATTATAAAACATACTTTAGTTAAGGAGTTATTGATAATGATGATATAAAACCTTGATAAAAATGCACTTTTAAGTTCTAATCACTATGATATTGCAATTCGATGATGTATTCCAATCAATCGTAGTAGTCAACTTCAAACTCGCTAGAAGTCAATCTCTAAATACAAACACCGATGTTATATGTCTTTCTTCCATTCCCGTATTCTTCAGTATAAAAGGTATATCCATTGACAAAATACCCGTTATAGCACTTGACTTTTCTTTCAGGGCCTAGGCTTAGTAAAGACAATGAAATAGCAGCACCAGATCCCATTTGATAAACCTTGTATATTTAATACAACAATAATCAATAAACAAATATTATGTAATATTGACGTACAATTAATTACATTGCAAGAGATAATAAGTTTGTGATGGGACTTACATGTGTTTTAAACCACGTGGCAAATTGTTCATCTTGTAATTGAAAGATCTGGGATTCGGTGAGCTGTGAGTTATTGGATGGTAAGTATTGTCGATGTTGCCTGCAAGGTTGTTCCAAATTATATGAGTTTATGGTATCACAAAATATAAATAGTACACTGACAAAGTTTAAGTTAAACATCTACTTACTTAATAAAAGGTCTCAGCTCATCACAGTTAAATATGACATAATTGTGTGCTAATCTAGACTCTATTTCAGACAAATATCTTCCCCTCACGACATTTTTAGGTGTTGGTCGTCCAGGATTGGAGAATATTGACAAGTTCTCACTTGAAGGCACTTCACCACCATCATCATGCAATGGGACACAATTGATCCTCGATCTCAAATGAGGTTCGAAATAGTATGAGATAAATATTGAGATCTCCTCAACAATATAGGCCTCACATATTGATGCCTCAACATGCGCCTTGTTCTTAACCTTTTTTAAAAAATTTGAACAAGTACCTGTATATATATAATTATATAGAATTAATAAAAAATTATCAATTAAAAAAAACATTTAATTATGAATTATATAACAACTGTAATATCTAACCTCTCGAATGGATACATCCATCTGTACTAGACCGGTCCTCAAACTTTTACCTCAAATGGTAAATGTACGGGTAGATGCTCTATTGAGTCAAAAATGATGGAGGGAATATCATCTCAAGCTTGCATATTGTCTTGACGATTTTTGTTTCAATCCTTTTAATGTGATCAACATTCAACTTACTAGAGCATATATCTCTAAAGAAAAAACTAATCTCCGTTAGTGCATCCCATATCCCATTTGGCAACAAATCATGAAAAACTAATTGGATGAGTGTTTGCATAAACACATGGCAGTCATGACTCTTCATTCCATATAATCTACATTCCTCTATATTAACCAGCCTTGATATGTTTGAGGCATGTCCATCAAGAAAACGCAAACTCTTAAGCCATTTATAAACTAGTAGTTATGCGTTTTTATCTAACACGAAGCTTGCTCTTGGTTTTGCGACTCGTGACCCATCACAAACCAACTCCATATTTTTATGGTTACAGAACAATACTACATCCAATCTAGCCTTGATGTTGTCCTTTGTCTTCCCTTTCACATCCATGACGGTGTTGAAAATATTCTTAAACATGTTCTTTTTAATGTGTATGACATCAAGGTTATGGCAGAGAAGATTGGTCTTCTAATAAGGAAGCTCGCAAAAGATACTTCACTTCACCCAATTATAGGTCAAACCAAAACCAGGAAACTTCTGCTTACCTGATTTGAGACCAAACACAATGTCATCGTACTCTGACATAACATTAAGCAATTCTTCACTGGAAAGACACGGGGGTGTAAGATCCTTTTCAACTCTGCCAACATAGAAATCCTTTTTGTTCTTTCTATACTTGTGATTCGGTGGCAAGAAATGATGATGATAGTCAAAAAAAGAAACTTTACCCTCGTTTGTTAGCATGAATGCCTTGTTGCTCTCCATACAATATAGACATGCTAGCTTTCCATGCGTGCTCCAACCAAAAACCATTCCATAAGCTGGGAAATCATTGATAGTCCACATCAAAGCCGCTCTCATAACAAAATTCAGTTTCCTTGAGATGTCATAAGTCAAAGCTCTAAAGGACCACAACTGCATCAACTCATCAATCAACGGTTGAAGACAAACATCTATATCACGCCTAGGATTGCTCGGACTTGGTATGACTATAGATAAAAACATGAACTCCAACCTCATATACATCCTCGGTGACAAGTTATAAATCGTCAATATGACCGGCCAACAAGAATAAAGAGCAGTAAATGACCCGAATGGGTTGAATTCATTTGTACATAACCCAAGATGTACATTCCTTGATTCAACTGAAAAGTGAGGATGTACACTATTAAAGTGTTTCCAGGCTTCGCCTTCAGAAGGATGCACAATCACTCCATCAATCGCATGATGTGATTGGTGCCATGTCATATGCTCAGCAGTCCTTGGTGACATGAATAACGTCTACAGTCTAGGTGTGATTGAAAAGTATCTAAGTTTTTTATATGCCACAAGAGTCTTCCCTCTACCAGTTCTGGGTTTGTAATGAGAATGCCCACATGTCATACATTCGGTCAGCTCAACATTTTCAAGGTAGTATAACATGTAGAAGTTAGGGCACATGCCAATTTTTTAGTATCCTAAACCGAGGGGTTTCATCATGGACTTGGCAGCATAGAAGTTCTCTTTCAGTCTGTTCCCTTAAGATAAAATGCTTCTCGCCCATTCAATAATCCTGTCATAACCGACCTTACTCAACCCATGATCTAATTTGATGGTGAACACCTATGCTACGACCGATAATTTACTATGGTTCATGCAGCTATCCCAAAATGGTTCGTCAGAATCTTTCAACAGATCAAAAAACCTTGTTGCATCTACATTAGATTCTTCTTCTACGATTGGACATTCACTGACATTACCTTCACTTATTCTCATTGCATCCATAACCATGTTCCTGTAAGGATTACTGTTATCATTTCCAACTTCATGCATATTGCTAGCACCAAAAGTTGACCCAACTATCCTTTCTACCATGCTCTTATTAGGAACAAATAGTTCCCTGTGTGCATACCAACACAGGTAATCCTCCATGAACCCTTTGGTAAGAAGATGCATCGTTACAACATCTTGATGCAAAAACTTATTATTTTTACACTTCCTTCATGGATACCTAATATCGCCATCAGTAAAATTCCTTAGGATAGATGTTGTGAAATTAATAAAACCCTGAACTTCGTTACAGTAATCCTCTGCAATCCTTAGGGTGAGTCCCGATACATCCATGAACGATCATCCATGACTTCTATCAAACCTATGTAAAATTATGACGACAACATGTATTAATTAACTATGTTACATAAATAAACATAACAAAAATATTGGTTTGCCCCTACATTATCCAACAAACTAAAAAAACACTTATGTTAAATATTCATTATCAATTATCAGCTATCAACGTTCATGCGAATTTATACATATATAAATTTACAGAATCACAACTTAACAATAGAATTGATAAAAATTAAAATGGACCCATTAAACAAGCTATTATTTTTTTCATCACAACACATCTAATTCGGTGTAATTCAAACAAAGTTTATTTACAAACAAATATAATTTTACAAAATCTAAAACAAACTATAACAACTAAAAATTATACATTTATACTACAAGTTTCTTTGACAAATAACAATCAAACAAGTACATACGTTAACAAAAAACATATACTAAAAAAACAATAAAATTCACATTTCAATGTTAAAACTACAAAGGATAGATTTACTTACAAAAAATGATAAAATCCACAAGAACATATATTGTTGTGACCATGTACAAAAGTATAAGAAACTTGAGTGCTTGTGTTGAGAAGAGGGGGAGAGTTGGGATGGGTGGTTGGCTGCAGTTCAGGAAGGGAGAGGTGGAATAAGGAAGAAGAAGGAGAAGAAAAGGAGAAATAGAGGAAGAGAGTGTCGGCAGAGTAGGTATATATGGCTTTTACCGATGGAATCATTGACGGACAAGTTCTGTCGGTATACCCATTGGTGATTCCGCAGGTGAATGTGCCATGTCACTTTATGGAGATCCTGGTTTGAATCCCTCGATCATTCCGTTAGTAAAATCATCTGAAAAAAATCCACGTCATCACACCGTTGCAACTTTCCAAAAAACTATACAATCCGTTAGTGATATGGTCTGTATATGATGGATTGTGTACGTTGGTATATACTAACCGTATAACCAACGAATAGTTTCTATTGGTATATATTGACAAAATTAGAGATAAAATTATGTTTGTCGGTAAAAATTACCAACGAAAAAATTTCGTTGGTAATTCCGTTGGTTTTCAATGATTTTCTCTTGCCATAGTTGTCTACCTTATTTGGCAAGAAAAGAATAAAAAAGTCTTTGACAGCAATTGCAACTCTGTTGATCGGATGTTCCGCAAGTTCTAGATTCAGTTTTACACCATTTTTTACTTTCATGAAAAAGACCCTTCTCATATTGATGTTCATTAGCATGTGATTAGTACTTAAAAGTGCATGTTTATTAAGGCTTTATATCATCATTTGGCACTTGAAGTATCAATAACTCCTTAACTAAAGCATGTTTTATAATAACAAGTCTGATACTATAAAATGTCTTAATATATGGTAAATGTTCATCTTAAATACAGGCCTATCACATAAATCAAAGGATTGATTGATGAATTCAACTACTGAAATTGTGCAGATAAAAAGAGGGTGAAGCTTAGAAACGAGATGTTGGTGCAGTTCAAATTGAAACACTGTTCGGTAATGAGGTCATATCTCGAGTTCTAGATGTCTAAATGACCTCAGTTTTTTACACAGATTCAGCAAGACATGGGCCTACAACTTTCATATGGAGTGCAAGATTTAAAAAGGTCGTTTTCAAGTACAAATTATAGCAACAACGGAGAAGTCCAAATCTGTCCTACAACCCAGACATTGTTCAATAATCAACCCATATCTCAAGTTCTAGAAGTCCAAATGACCTTAGTTTTGTTTTCCTAGAAAGCTGAGACAATTTCCTAGAACTTTCATGTGTACAGGTGGTTCCAATTCTGGCATTAGCAATGATGTTTTATTCAGATAAGAAGATAAAGATTTTCACCAAGTCAAGATGTTGCCACCCACTCAACAATTATTCATCAAATCAATAGTTCCAAATTTTGGCCTATAAAAAGAGGCATTTGCCATGCATTTAGGCATCTTGGTGTTTAGATCAAGATCATACTCTTGCTCTCTTTCTTTGTATTTTGTAATGTTTAAGTTTTAGTTTATGTTATATTAATCTCTTGTTTATGCTTTTCATCTCCTTTCCTTTATTTATACAATTATGTTCTTATCTTGTTTATGTATGTTTCTTTCTTTCATTATGTTTAGCTAAATCTATTATGTCAAGGTGAAAAGGTTATACTAATGGTGTAAGAATAAGTATAGTATAAACTCAACATGGACTTTAATGCTTGATACTAACATGTTTTATATTTATTATCTTGCTCACTCTTAATACCTTGCTTGTTAAATGGTTAATCTAAATTTGTGTTGAACAACCCTGGGCACAACAAATGCTTGTCACTTTCATAGCCCAACTATATGGTATAACCTACACTTGTGCTATGAAAAGAACTTGATTTGTTGTTAACATAAGTTATCACCATGAATACCTGATAATATTTATAAGTATTGACATTACTCGAATAAGATAATTAATGTAATCATGTTAAAAATTATAATCTGATTGGAACCTTTTTTGTGTGTGGTTTCCAGTTGAGTAATAAAAGTTTATACTATACTTGTTTGAAGTACCATTAGTGGATCCTCTAACCTTAATATTTTTTTTTATTATTGTTTAATCCTTACATTAATCTTACATCTCAAAGTCCTCTTTATTATTACTATTACTATTATTAATATCATTACTACTACTACTACTACTACTATTATTGTTATTATTAGTATTAGTATTAGTATTACTATTATTATTATTAATAATATTATTAATATTATTACTACTACCAATTATTACTAGTCTTATTATTGTTGTTGTTGTTGTGTTGTTGTTATTTATAATTTATATAGTTAATCTCCCTATGGTTCGACCCCAGTCTTGCCGGGTTATTTATTACTTCGACACTCCTGCACTTGGAAAAAGACATCAATTTTTTGGTCATGTCAGCATGTCTGCTCCTCCAAGTTGCTGTCTGTAGGTGATAGGCTTGTTTTTTTTTCATTTGTTGCTTCTGATGTTACTTGGATCTCATTTTCATGCTGCTTCTCCCAATGGTAAAGTTGGCAAGCTTTCACCTTCTTGTTACAGTCTGGATGGTCTCTCCTCCAGGCTATGCATGTTGTCAAAGATGTCAGTTTTATGCCTTTGTTGCATCTTTTTTTTTTTTGCTGGGTTAATTTTGACACCATCAATCATGGTTTGGTTTTGTCCTCAACCTCTCATAGTTTTTGTTATTATAGGCCTAGCATAGCTAGTTTCACTAGGGAGCTTGTTTCCTTTTTTGGTTTTGTTCTTGGTTTAATCTCTGCTTTGGAGTAGTTGGCTATTATTGTATCGGTGAAGCTATTTTTTAGTCTCTGTTGATTAAGGGAGCATGTTCCTTTTTTATCTGTTCATGTATATGGACTTGCTGGTTCTACGGCATGGTTATTTTTTATCTTTATATACACTTACATTTTGATCAAAAAATATGTTAAATCAAAACTTAGTAGATTTCTCATTGATTTAGTAGAAAACAAAGCATTAGCAATAATAAATATTATTCCATTAGGAAGCATTATATTAGCTTTTTCAGAGCCTTCAATCAAGTTTGTTAAACCTAATATTGTATTCACTTTTGCTTTCATCATTCTCATATTTGAAAAACATTGCTTATGCCTAAGAATGATATGTATCGTTGCACTATCTACTAAGCATATATCTTCACCACTGATATTGGGTTAATTTACAGCATGATGTGAATCTATATTCTCTTCATGGAAAGCAATTAATATATAATAAGTTCATAATAAGACATAATTATTATAACACAATCTTTTTCATTAAATAAGCCAACATGAAAGGAAGAAAACAAAATACATTAAAATATACTTACATAAAGGAAACACACTGAAAAGATAAATATAATTTTAAATTCTGACATTGTTATATTAACTAATTATTATTATTACGAGAAATATTAACTTTCTCATCAGTTTGCTCAAAAAAATCTGCAATTTCAAGGTGTGTCATATCCGAAAGATAAATATCATCATTACCTTGATATAGGTGAGAAAAAATTATTTCTATATTTTCTCCTTTCTTTTCAATATGGATTGATATAAATTAACAAGATGTTTGGTTGTACAACAATTATGAGACCAATGTCCTTTCATTCCACATCGATAACAGGCATTTTCTACCTTCATGGTATCTCCGCTATGCTTATTCTTCCCTCTTTCTTATTTCTCCTCATTCTGTGAGGGTTTGTAACAATTTTATGAATTACGACCATTATAGTTGCTATAATTAAACCGTCGTCTCCCATGGCCACGTTCTTGGCCTCTATTACGACCACGATCATAATTATTATTATATCTTGTAGCATTCACTTCAGGGAATGGAGCTAAACCAATTGGTCGTGATTCGTGATTTTTCATTAAAAACTCATTATTTTGTTCAGCTACAAGGAGATATGAAATCAGTTTAGAATATTTCTTAAAACTTTGTTCTCTATATTGTTGTTGCAGGAGCATATTTGAGGCACGAAAAGTAAATAATGTTTTTTCTAACATATCATCATCAATGATATTGTCTCCATATAGTTTCAATTTAGAACTAATATTAAACATTGCAAAATTATATTCACTTATTGATTTAAAACCCTGTAATCGTGAATGTATTCAATCATAACAAGATTTTGAGAGAATAACTAGTTTTTTATGGCCATATCCTTCTTTCAAATTTTGCCAAAGAATAAAAAGATTTTTTTTATTGTCAGATACTCTATCTTCAACTCCTTATGGAGATGACAACGTAAGAAAATTATAGCTTTTGCCTTCTTTTGACTAGATGCTTCATTATTATCTTAAATGGCGTCTCCATGACTCATGGCATCTAGGTGAATTTTGGCATCAAGGATCCATGACAAATAATTCTTGCCCGTAATATCAAGTGCCACGAACTCAAGTTTAGCAAGGTTTGTCATTGTTACTTCATAAAAATAAAAAATCAATATTGTTAGAAATTTGGTTGAATATATATATATATATATATATATCTTGGAATATAAAAATAGATTTTAAAATATAGAAAATATTTATAGAAATATAAATATAAAACAAATATCAGTATGTGGTGTTGCTACACCTGAGAATAATTTTAAGATTTTGTCACAGGTTTCCATCCTATATACTTGATCTCAAAACAAAATGTAAAACATACAACAATAGAAAAACTTACATTTTACTTCTTATCAACAAACCAAATATTGTTATTTGCTTCAAGATGAAAGCGAGGAGCAATTCGTGCTAATAATGTATAATAAAACTATGTTTTAAGAAGCATACAATAATAAAACAATATAATATATAGGAACAATGGAGATTGGAGGGATGAAAAGAGAACACTTTTATTTCATATGAATTTGTAGTTATATGTGTCTATCATATTCTCTCAACAATGCTTCTATTTAGAGACATAAATACTTGTAAGTTCCAAGGTCATAAGAAGATGTAGATTCAAATGAACTTGATGATGAATGAATATGATGATAGAGAAGGGGTGTAGGAAGACACCTAGACATCCATATACAATATTGATTTTATAACATGTAGTTTTATTGTAGTATGAAAGAGATTTATTAGGATACTAGCTCAATGCTATTGCTTTGAACAATATTTTCTTGTTCTGCGAGCAAGTCATTGTCGGCTATCTACCAGGAATCAGAATTTTAAACAGTTAAGGAAAGTAATGCTAAACAGTGGGTACAATCCACCAACAGCATCTCTTAATTAAGCTAATGATAGTGGACTAGTAAGTGGAAGTCCCTTCCACTTCCTATCAAGAATAACATGAGAACAATGATAAAATAATTAAATAGCACTAATACATAGTTTTTTATTTGCTGACCAGAACGTCTTCGTGTATATCATTCCAGGTGCTGCAATGTGTTTGAAATTAATAACGTGATGGCTCCACTGGGTATCTTCTTCTCCTTCTAGTATGAAGGAACCCTTGCATGGTTTTTGTTACGAATCCATGCTAATAAAGGCAGAGTATATATTGTCTTCCTAACAGCATCATTCTTTCAAGCTTTCGGGTTTTTATTTTTAAAAAAAAAATCAAATTGGACTCGTGCATATCTTACTATAGAGGAAAGTGTCATATTCGAGTGGATAAACTCAACCACCTCACTAGATGCTCAAAATAGACAGAACTGGAGCTCTTTGATTTCGAAACAGGGAAAAACAAAGAAAACAAATATCTTGATTATCAAAATTTCAGCGTACTACTCCGCCCAGAGCTTCCTGGAAATCTAAAGAGGTCTCGTACTCCATTGTAGGTGGATGCCAAAGGCTTTACATCTTTAGAATAATGACTAGTATGATTAGGATGGTAAATTACAAGCAATTATGCATTTCACAGTTACAAATTGCTATTCAAAATCCAGTTAGGCTGCTCTTTAGCATAATCATCAAAATAGGCCAACTGTGACTCTAAATATCACATGTTTTTAACAATTTATTCAGTCTTCCTTCGACATTTTATCCGATCATTCTAAACGGTTCCAATCCAACACTCATAGCAGAATCCTTACTACCTCCACAAACTTCCCTATCACTACAACTCTGTCTAAATGACCTTCATCGGTGTTCAGTCTCCTCACAGTAAAGTCCTTCAGACAACAATCTTCTGTATTGTATTCACGTCGCATGCCTTCTAAAGTCTCTCAACAACCTTACCAAACTCTTACACTCAATGTGACAATGCATGTGAATCTGTGATGAATGTTTTGATTCAAGAACATAATCGGCTTGTGGTGAATGCAGGTTTTACACCAAATAATATGTTATTATTATTATTATTATTATTTCTAATGTATATCTGATAAGTGAAACCTTGAGCAATCTTTATTTTGTATTTGGAGTCTTTTTGTTAAGTGGAGATAATTTTCATTTCATAAAAAATAAATTCGAAACAAACAATCTTTATTTGGAGTCCTATTGTCTATATGTTCTGGCCGGCTCTGTTCATGAAAAGCCTGTGATAACTTTCAGCAAGAGTTCTTGCTACATGAGCCACTCCATCGAGTCGCTTATACGTGGATTTGGAGCAAATCTAACAGTTTATGAGCTCGACAAAATTTCAAATGGACAACAAATTGAAAGGGCACTGATGCAGCTGGGTTTTCGACAGGGTGTACCTGTCGTGTTCATATGCCAACAGCTGGTTGGTAACGAAAGGCAGGAGATGAGCCTCCACGTCCAGAAACAAACTAATCTCATTGCTTATACAAGCAGGGGCAATATGGGTTTGGAAAAAGTAGTTTCCCACTGACTGCTGAACATTTAGATAAAGCCACCAGTTCTGTTTATTTTTTTATTTTCGGTTTTCCCCAAGTAGGAGAAAATGATAAGAGGCACGGCTCAGAACCTCTTTATGTTTTTAATTTTCTTGAATAAAGTTTCAGAACTTCCACGAATCTACGGTGTACCTAACAAGGATGCGCTCCTTTTGTTTCTTTCTACGGACTCAAAATCAAGCATTTGGGTGCACGTACGGTTGTGTGAGGTAGAAAGCATGAGCATTTTGTATCGAGAAATTACTAGCATGAGCATTTCCAAACCTTTTTTTATTTCAGTAAATGAGAAATTTCTTAATCAAAACTGTTCATTACTGTTATTCCTGACTTGACACATGTTAGAGTGCTAGTATCTATCAAAACTGTTCATTTCTGTTGCTTAACCTAATGAAATTATATGTGGAAATAAATAATTTGACATTTTCGATGTGACCATGTACATGTCTTTTGAGTAAATTATGTGTGTATGTACTTTGTGTGTTGTAATTCATGTAAATTAGTGTGGTGCATGTATGAGGTATTAAGTATTAATAGGAGTTCAAGTAAGATATCAAGAGATTACTAGCATGTTTATAAATACCTCTTGTTAGATAATTGTAAATATAAGTGAGAAAATACAAAATTTCTTCCTAAAAGCACTTCCTTTTTCTCTTACATAACATCATTTTCTTTGTAATAAAGTGGCACTAGAGCCTTGTTAAAGAGTTCAGTGATGGAAAGTAATAGAATGTACTCATTTTAATTTCCACTTCTTACAAAAGGAGACTATGATAGTTGGTGGTGTTTTTGTATGAGAGCTTTGCTTGGCTCATAAGATGTTTGGAAGATTGTAGAAAAAAGGTAAGATCAACCATATAAATGAGGATTTGATATCTCAAAATAAGGATGTTGACGAGAATCAGCCTAACACCAAGCTTAATCATGTCAAAGACCTATTAAAGGTGTCAAGTGGATCAATTACAAGAGCTAAGGTAAAGAAGCTTAAAGAGATATTGAATGGGCTTGTTCAGAACATGTGAAGCAAGATAGACCTAGAGAAGCTTAGGACGTCTAGGGAGCAAGAATGACAGCCTGTAACTCATCTAATCCAAGTCAAGGAAAGCTCAATTCGCGTGGATCAAGGGGGTGATGTGTCTAGCCCTATAATAGCCTTGTTAGGCTTGTTTTTTCTAATGTTACAAGGATAGAAAGTCAGCAATTTATTTTCTAAAGCAAGGAAAGTAATTAAATCAACAACAAAAAGGAAAATTTGCTTTATTATTTGTCTAAGTTATATAAGAAAATTCAAGCTAAATAAGGAACTAATGGGGCAACAAATCAGGTCAGAAGTTTCCTACTTTACAAAGGACTTATAGTGGCGACAACAACCCTTATGAATGCAAGGAAATATTATTTAGCTATAAAAACTTATAAACTAGGGAAATTAGATTATTTAGCTTTTAAATGTTTTTGCTATATGTGACAACAATACCAGGCTTTGTTTTATTTTTAATTATTATTTTTTATGTTTTTGGTTATATTTAGGTTTAATTATAGGTGTACCTTATATAAGTCCACATAAAAGACCCATTAAGATTTATTTCAGTCTAGAGTTAGTATAAATAAAACCATAATCAGACATGTAGGGTTTCCCAATCTTGAGATTAATAAGACTTATTTGCCGCACCTTGTTGTGTGAGTTGGTAGATATTCTTCCTTCCTTGGTTCTCTAAAGAACTAAAACGACTTATCGAAGAACAACTAATTTTATGATATCATCTATATACTTCTCGTTCACGAATTGATATTCCTTGGGTGAGGGTTTTCTTCTACAATAGTGTTGGTGCCTAGATACATGTATTTTTTGTGTCATACTCCTATCAAACCTAATTTACGTGGCTTTTTCATAAATTAGTGTCTTTATGTGTGGGTTGCTTGACCACATATTCAAGAGGCTCGCATCGGATGCTTTGGTAAGAATAAGGAAGCAGGATTAACAAGCCCTCACCGTTCTTCATCAATTTTTGGATGAATCACTGCTTAAAAAGTTAGCTAATGGAACCACTAGAAAGAATCCTAGAAGAGTTTGCAGAGCTCTTTCCATGGGTTGACAAAATATAGAGGGTGTGACTCCAAGTACTTACAAGTGAATTTCAAACCTTAAGAGTGAAAGAATCTAAGTCAATTTTGGATTATTATTTAATGCTGTTAGATTTTGAATCAAATGAAGAGATATGGAGAAAATATATAATATATTTGTGTCATTGAAAAGATTCTTCACTCCTTGATTTTAAAACTTAATTATATAGTTTATGTTATTGAATCATAAGATATAGACTCATTGATAATTGAACAAGTAATGGATGAACTATAAACCCAAAAAGACAACTTCAAAAAGATGCAAGTTGTATCAATGGAGCAAGTCCTTAATCCCAAAGCTTTTTTGAAAGATGATGTTGAAGAAAAGAAGCTAAAAAGGATGGGATGGAGGAAGTGGTCATGATAAGAAAGAAAAGGAAGAGGTAATTGTGGTAATTATAACAATAGTGAAAAAAAGCCATCAATCAATTTTAGGTTGTTGGAGATCAAAAGGAATAGGCCACTATCATAAAGTAAATAAGAGAAGGTATGAAAATTTTAATGGTCAATGTTATAATTGTCATAAATTTTATCATTATTCTTGGGAACATTGCAATGCTACTAATGATGTTGAAGAAAATAAAAATCTCATTATTGACAAGATAGAGGTAGATGATTCAACCTTGTTGCTAGCGTACAAGAATGAAAAGATAGATGGGAAAAAAAAAACTTGTGATACCTTGATAATGGAGCAAGCAATTACATGTGTGGGGTCAAAGCAAAATTTGTAAAACTTGATCAGAAGATAAAAGAAAATGTTTCATTTCAATACCTTTCAAAATTACAAATTCAAAAGAAATCTATCATTTTAATTTTCTTAAAAGATGATAGTTGTAGTTTTATCACTTATGTTTACTTTGTACCCTACCCAAATTGAAAAATAAGATTTTGAATTTGGGACAACTCCTTGAAAAAGGGTATTAAATTCATATGAAAGTTTGTTGTCTTTGGCTAAAAGATCGAAACAATACTTTGATTGCTAAGATGTTTATGTCTAAAATCAATACCATTATTACAAGTGCTTGAAAGCTAGCATGGGAGATGAAATATGGTGTTGACACATTAGGTTCAATCACTTTTATTTTGTATCTCTCAAATCCTTTGGAGAAAAAATATGGTGAAGGTATGCTTCACATTAATCATTCTAATCAATTATACAAGGCATCTCTCATAGACAAGCATACAAGAAGGAGTTTTCTAAAAGAAGCCATGTCAATAGCAACAATGCCACTTTAACTTGTTTATACTAATATATACAAACAATCAATCCATAATCATTTAGTAACAATAAATATTTTTTTTATTGATGATTATTGTAAAAAAAAAATGAGTTTCTTATTAGAAGCATTTGTTGTATTTAAAAATTTCAAAGCACTTGTAGAGAAGAAGAATGAGTATGTAGTAAAATCCTTGAGGTCTAATAGAAGAGAAAAATTTACATAAAAGAAATTTAATCATTTTTATAAATCAAATGGAGTTTGTCATCCTCTAACATTTCCCTAAGTCTCCACAACAAAATAGTGTAGCGAAGAGAAAAAATAAAGCTATTATAAACATGACTATATGTATGTTGAGAAATAAATGTATGCCCAAGGTATTTTAGGTTAAGGTCTGCTCTCCAATAAACATTGTCAAAGATTAACCTTTTTAAAAAGCTTGAAGTGGAGCAAAGCCTAACGTCAATCATTTGTGAATCTTTGGAAGTATATCATATGTTCATGTACCCAAACAAAAGAAAACAAATGTTGATAATCAATGTGTAAAGCATGTTTTCATTGGCTATGATTCAATTTTCAATGGCTATAAGTTGTACAATCCAAGCTATGGCAAGATTATTATAAGTTAAGAAGTTGAATTTGATGAAGAATCATCTTGGAAATAGGGAGGGCAAGAAGAAGAAAGCTATGCTTTATTTCCATATTTTGAAGATGAAGTGTAATAAACTATGATGCCAGTGCAAGACACAACTCTACCTCATTGTCCTACTCCTGTGAAAGGCCACCAAAGATAAAAAGTAATTATGTTGCAAATGAAAAAACATAAATTATCAATAACATATTTTGTTTCTTTGTTGATAGTAAGCCATTTAACTTTGATGAAGCCATGTAACATAATCTATGGAGATGAGCCATGGAAGAAAAAATCAAAGTCGTTGAAAAAAACAACGGTTAGGAGTTATGAAATCTTCCACAAAGCCATAAAGCGATTGGAGTAAAATATGTATTCAAGACAAAAAAAAAAAAAAAGAGAAAGCTAAATGAGAAGTGAAAAGACAAAAAGTAAGGCTTGTAGTTAAAGGTTACAAGTAAAAGCATGAGGTTAACTATAAAGAAGCTCTTGCACTTGTTGCCCATAGAGAGACCATTCCTTTACCAATATCCTTAGCAGCATAAAAAAGATGAAGCATTTATCAACTTGATTTTAAGTTGACCTTTTTAAATGGTCATCTCGATGAGGAGATTTATATCGAACAACTAGTGGGTTATATGATCAAAGGACATGAAGATAAAGTTCTAAGATTAAAAAAAAAATTTGTATGGGTTGAAGCAAGTAGCAAGGACATGGAATATTCGCATCAATAAATACTTTCAAGAAAATAGGTTTTTTCATTGCTTTCATGAGTATTCTCTTTATGTATATCTTGTTTGTTTATCTTTATGAGGATGATCTTATATTTACTAGTAATAATCTAAATTTGTATGAAGATTTTAAGATGACTAACATAGGGATCTTGTCTTATTATTTGGGCCTCAAAGTGGAGTAAAAATAGAATGTTGGGTGTTGACACGACCAAAAGATTGATGTCTTCTCCCAAGTATGGGAGTGTCGAAATAATAAATAACCCGGCAAGATCAGGATCGAATCACATGGAGGTTAATTGTGTAAATTATAAATAACAATAATACAACAACAATAATAACAATAATAGTAATAGTAATAACAATATTAATAGTAATAATAATAATAATACTAGTAATAGTAGTAGTAGTAGTAGTAGTAGTAGTAGTAATAGTAATAGTAATAATACTAATAATAATACTAATAATAAAGAAGAAGAAGAAGAAAGTTGATGAGAATTTTGAGATGGAAGATCAATGTGAGAATTAAACAATAATAAAAACAAGTGTCAAGATTAGAGGATCCACTAATGGTATTTCAAACAAGTATAATATAAACTCTTATTACTCAACTGGAAACTACACACAAAGGAGGTTCCAATCGGATTATAAATTGTTAACATTATTACATTAGTTATCTTATTCGAATAATGTTAATACTTGTAAATATTGTCAAGTATTCATGATTATAACTTATGTTAACAACAAAACAAGTTCGTTTCATAGTACATGTGTAGGTTATACCATACGGTTAGACTATGAAAGTGCCAAGCATTTGTTGTACCAAATGTTATACAACACAAATCTAGATTAACCATTTAACAAGCAAAGTATTAAGAGTGAACAAAATAACAAATACAAAACATGTTAGTATCAAACATTAAAGTCCATGTTGAATTTACACTATACTTATTCTTACACCATTAGTGTAACCTTTTCACCTTGACATAATAAATTTAGCTAAACATAATGAAAGAGAGCAACATAAATAAACAAAATAAGAACATAAATGAATACAAGTGAACTAAGTAAAGGAAAGGAAATGAAAAGCATAAACAAGATATTAATGAAAGCAAAACTTAAGAATTACAAAAAAAAAATATAAAGAGAGAGACCAAGAGCAAGTTCTTGATATGAACAACCAAGCTCCTAAATGCATGGCAAATGCCTCCTTTTATAGACTAAAATTTGGAACTATTGATTTGATGACTAATTATTGAATGGGTGGCCAACTCTTGACTTGGTGAAAATCCTTATCTTCTTGTCTAAACAAAATGTCATTTCTAACATCAGAATTGGAACCAACTGTACCATGAAAGTTCTAGAAAATTGTCTTATCTTTCCAAGAAAAAAAAATTGAGGTCATTTGGACTTCTAGAACTCAAGATATGGGCTGAACACTAAACAGTGTCTAAGCTACATGACAGATTTGGACTTCTCCGTTGTTGCTACAATTTAGAATTGAAAACGACCTTTTTAAATCTTGGACTCCTGTGAAATTTGTAGGCTTATGTGTTACCTTTCTATCCATATAAAGCAGACATAAATTCAACATCTACAGCTCTAGATATGACCCAATTACCGAATAGTGTTCCAGTTTGGACTGCACCACCATCTCTTTTCTAAGTTTGGCCCTCTCTTTGTGCTTTCAATTTCAGTATTTAAACTCATCAATCAATCCTTTTATTTATGTGATACCATAAACTAAAGGTATCTTATATTATTAGATATGTTATTATAAAACATGCTTTAGTTAAGGACTTATTGATACTTCAAGTGCAAAATGATGATATAAAACCTTGATAAAAATGCACTTTTAAATACTAATCAGGTGTTGAAGAAGTTTAAAATGTTTGATTAAAATTATATGAATACGTTTGAAATGAAATTATCCAAGTTTGATCATGGAAAGAGAGAAGGTAAATCCCACTCTTTTTAAAAGTTTTATAGGAAGTTTGAAATATTTTACATGTATAAAGCCCGATATTGTTTTCATGGTTGGTGTTATTAGTTGCTACATGGAAGCTCTTACCTTCACTCATATGTTAGCTACCTAAAGAATTCTTCGTAATCACCTAAGAGGTATATTTAATTTTGAGTTAGTTTACTTCATTTCTAATGATTTCTAGCTTATAGGATTTTGTGATAGTGATTTTCAAAAAGATATTATTCATTATCGAGAAAGCACCACCAATCTTTATTTTTTTTCATAAGAGACTGCTATTTCATGGAGTTCTAAAAATTTGCCTAGTGTCACATTTTTTACTTGTGAATATGAATAAAGTGCAACAACTTCATATACATGTCATGCTATATGGCTTAGAAAGTTATTGAATGAGCTTTTTTTATTGTGCTATAATAATTTGTATTAACAACAAGTTTGCATAAGCACTTGTTAAAAATTCAATTTTCATGATCGAAGAAATCATATAGACACAAAGTATAATTTTATAATAGAATGCATCTTTAAAAAAGGAATAGAACTCAAGTTTTTAAAGACACAAGATCAAATATCATATATATATTTAGAAAACATCTCAAGTTTAAAGATTTTCAAAAAATTCATGCAAGACTAGTAGTAAATAAGAAAATTTCAAATTACAAGAAAATATTGAAATAAATAATTTAATGTTTTCTAAGTGACTATGTGAATATATTTTTTCAGCAAGTTTAAGGTGTGTGCATGTATTTTGAATATGGTAATTCATGTACTTGTTATGGCTCATGTATGAGGTGTTAATTAAAACTCATGTATCAATATATCAAAAGGTTCCTAGTATGCCTATAAATAACTCTAGTTAGATGGTTATAAGTGCAAGTGAGAAAATACAAAAATCTCTTTCGAAAAGCATTTCCTTTTTCTCATACAAAACATAATTTATTTTTTTAAAGAATTTAGGACAACTAAGCACCTTAATCAATCCCCATTTTATATGGGATTGATACAACTATATTATTCAATAGTTTCACCCATATTTAATTAGTGTTTTGCCTATGTTTTATATATATATATAATGCATTGATATTCTTTGTTTTATGTTTTAAATGCACTTTTGGATGAAAGATGCAGAAAGGAGTAAATTAGAGGTAATTGGCAAATTTGACGTTCAGTCGATATTTTGTATAGAGTGTAAACTCTAAAGGTCAAAAAGAAGTGATTCCAGTGGAATAAAAAAGCTAACATCCACACATTTCTGTACATCTGAGGCAAGAAAATAAAATAAGGAAGATAATGGAAATCACAGCCTTCAAAGTCAAATCTTGCAATCTGCGAATGTTGACCTTCAGTCATTCCGACTTGAATATATGGAGCTATAGAAGTCCAATTGATGCAAACTCAATTTTTATGGATTCCTGAGTCAAAGATATATCAACGCTCTGAATTGCAGCAAAAAACGATGTCATATAAGGGAGATATGATTTTTCAAAGATAACAATTGAATTCTTCCAGCAAACATCCAAGTTTTTATTTCAGCAATTTAGCTCATCTATGTCAAAGCTCAAAGATTTCATGTAAGGCTATTTCTTTTTTTTTAGGAAAATAGTTATTGAAATATTTAAATGTAAACTGTTTACTTAAGGGAGGACTATTTTGTAAAATAGATATTATGGTTTCCTAGGATATAAAAAGAATGAGAGAAGAGAAGGGGGGCAACCAGCCAAGAAGAGAAAAACGCCTCTTTCCTATAAGAAACTAAAATCATGCATTCCTCCTTTTTTATTAGTTGTTCAACAAACATGTAAGGCTAAACTCTTTTTCTTGGTTACAAGAACACAAAAACCTTTGGATTTCAAGAACTGTGAGATTTATTTTACCTTTTCATTTTGGTTTATATGATGAATATATTTGTTCTCCTATGCTTATTTTTTCTATGATTGTTTATTTTAATTGTCAGAGCAGACTCTAAGTTATTATTGTAGACAATCTATTGCTAAGTTTGATATCAAAACCAGAGTTGTGGTATATAAACTTGTGAAGCAACTGAGTTTAATAATTATGGCAGATCTATGTTATTAATCTTAGGGAGAACATTCAATCAAAGCAAACATAGACTGCAAACAATTATATTTTCTTAATTAATCAACTTATCTAGTTCTTAAGGCTCCTATTGAATTAAATTACTAGTGCGGACACTGTGGTTGTTTGATGGTTAGGGTTAGTTATACGACGGATCCATTAACTAACCAATGTTAAGAAGAGATAAATATTCAGAATATTAATTGATGTTTCGTTTCCATGACCAATTTTGATTTCCGTAGGTGGATGTTTACTTGTGACCAAGGTTTATTCTCTTGATAATTTTCTTATTTTATTTAATTTCGCTTGATAGTTTTTTGTTTTCTTTTGCTTTAGCCTAGATAACATCTAACACCCCCCCCAAAAAAAACATTGTATATCATCTAGCATGAAAATCTAACTTGAACCTTCCTCATGGGATCGACCCCTTGCTTGCTCTATACTATATCGTGTGTTGTGTAATTAATTTGTACGACCGCGACATCGCAACAAATTTTGGCGTCATTGTCGAGGAAGTAATTTTAGTTGATTATTGTGCTGTTATTTTTATTTGCTGTGATTGTTATTTATTTTTCTAAAAAAAAAAATTGCTTGCGGTGGTACTGTTCATTTATGACAGCGGTTCTGTTCAAAATATATTTTTTGGTGGAATTAGGTATCAACCTTTTATTTCTTGAAGCGAAACAAAATTCTAAATAGGTCTAGTAAAACTAGCCCCACCCTATCGAGGTCAAATTCCGATGTTTTCTAGGGTTCTTATGTAATTTTAGTTTTCTAGCGTAGGATTTTCACACAGTTTGCATTGTTTTCGATCTCTTGTATGGTTGGATTCTTTTGAGTTTTCTAGACAATTTATGCATGTAACCCATTCTACTAACCAGAATCAAGTGCAAGTGGATCTCGAAATAGAAAACACTTTATGCAGGTTACGAAAGGAAGCTCACGTCAACACCATGGTTGTTGCACGACAACTAACACTCAAGGAGATTGATGCTCCTAACGTGGAAAATCAACCATTATTCATAAACATCGAAAATAATGTCAACTTCAAGCTTAAATCTGGTTTTATACATTTGCTACCAACATTCAATGGTCTTGTAGGAGAAGTTCCTTATACTCATCTCAAGGAGTTCCATATGGTTTGCATTAGCATGAAACCAAATGGAGTTGACGAAGAATAAGTTAAGTTAAAAGCTTTCCATTTCCCTTTAAAAGAGGTAGCAAAGACATGGCTTTTCTCTAATCTCCCAAGTTCCATTGAAACTTGGAATGGCATCAAGAAAATCTTTCTTGAAAAATATTTCCCAGCATCTTGAGTTGCCAACATAAGGAAAGAAATATATGGGATTTGGCAATCTCATGGCGAGACACTCTTTGAATATTGGGAAAGATTTGAGCAACCATGCATTTAATGCCCCTATCATCAAATACCCGATCAATTGCTCATTTAATATTTCTATAAAGGATTGATGCCTACTGACCGTAGTATCATTGATGCTACAAGTGGAGGGGCATTGGTAGATAAGACACTCGAGGCTACACGCTAATTGATCTCAAACATGGTAGCCAACTCGAAATAGTTTGGCACCCATGGAGACTTCTCAAAGAAACGAGTAAATGAGTTAAGTATTTCTAACCTTGAAAATAAAGTTAATGATCTTACTTCTCTTGTGCGTTCTTTAGCTTGTGGAAATGTATAGCAAGTGAAAGTTTGTAGTATATGTTCCTTACAAGGACATACCTCAGATATACGCCTACCAATGCAAGAAGATTACATTGAATAGGTTTATATAATTGATGGACGATTCAACGGACAGGCCCGGCATAAATATGATCCCTTTTCCAACACGTACAATCCAGGATAGAGAGATAATCCAAAATTTCATTATGGGAACCCACCTCAACAAGGAAATCAAGGATGAAAGTTCCATCCCCATGGATTTCAACCCCAAAAGAATTATTAAGCGAGACAACCCCCTCCATTCACAAACTCCAATGTTATGGGGTCATCATCTAGTGATGATCTTCGTTTAATGATGAAAACTTTGGCTTCTAACACTATGACCTTGCAAATAAATGTCATGTCTTTTTAATAGGAAACAAGGTCAAGTATTCACAACTTGAAGAAGCAAATGGGGCAAATAGCTTCAAGTATGGGGAAATTGGAAGCACAAATGAATGGAAAATTGCCCTCCCAAGCATTGAATCTAATAGAGAATGTTAGTGCGATCATGCTGCGAAGTGGGAATGAACTTGAAGAGAAAATGTCAAAACAAATTGAGATGAAAAAAAAAGATATAGAAATCGAATTGAGTACAAAGAAGGAACATCCTCCTCCTCTACAAACTGAAACATCGACCAACACTCTAAAGGTAACTCCCCACTCAATGAATTCTAGTTTTAAGATTATTCTCCCCTTTCCTATGAGTTCTTCTAGGTCCAAGAAAGAGGATAAATAAAAAGAGACTTTAGAGGTTTTCAAGAAAGTGGAACTCAACATTCCTTTGATTGATGCTATTAAGCAAATTCCCAAGTATGCCAAATTCTTAATGGAGTTGTGTACTACCAAGAGAGCCTACAGGCTAAAAGGTAATGCAATGGTAAGTATGGAAGAAGTTGTATCTGCTGTTATTCAAAAGAACATGCCTTTGAAGCAAAAAGACTTAGGTGCGCTTACTATCCCATGTGTTATTGGTAATGCTAGTTTTAAAAGGGTTTTGTGTGATTTAGGTGCATCCATTAGTGTTGTGCCTAAACATGTTTATGATTCTCTTAGTTTGGAGCCTTTGAATAAAACTAGTATTGTAATACAACTTGCGGATTGTAGTTTTGCTTATCCACTTACTGTGATAAAAGATGTCCTAGTCAAGATTGATAGTTTGGTTATTCCATACGACTTTATATTCTTGATATGGAACATGACTCTTATGATTCATCAAACACACTCTTATGTTGTTTGGGAGACCATTCTTAAAAACTGCCATTATAAAATTTAATTGTGGTAAGGCTACTTTGTGTATGGAAGTAGGAGATGAAAAGATTGAATTTAATTTTCATGACGCAATGAAATATCCTTATAGCATGTTTATTCTATCATATGTTATGACCAAGTTAATAAATGTGTGCAACAAGTTTTAATTTGGGGTTTGACTAAAATTTAATTTAGTCTCTAATCTCTTGATTTCTTTTAATTGCCTTTCAACTTTCAATTTCATGTAATTTTACCCCTGTCAAACTCAATTACCAACCCAATTTAGAGGTTTTTTTTTTTAATTTGGTCCTGAGTTTTTTATTTATGCAAATTAACCTTCAATAGACCATTTAACTTTTAATTTATTCAATTTAGCCCTTGATTTCATAGAATATAGTCCCTGCATCCAAGCTTCTTTTGCACTTGGTCTTGAGTTTTGAATTTCTTCAATCACATTTCTAAATGCCCATCAAATTTTAATAATTATGAAATTAAGCCCTTTATTTGATCAAATTAGCTTTTCAAAATTACAATTCAAATCGAGACATCAATTTCTTCCAACTAAAGCTCAAATTGAACTCAAAAACCATTTTTTCTTGAAATTAAGCCCTCAATAAATTCAATTAAACCTTGAAAATGTCAATTGAGTTTTTAAATGTCCAATTTTATAGTTTCTTTCAAATAGTATTTTGTTGTAATTTTCTTTCAAATAACATTTTAAGTGGAGCCCTTCCATTAGATGATAATATTCTTTTAGAAATCGTTTTTATTTCACATAAAGCCCCTAATATCATAACAATCATTTTAAAAGTGGCATTGCATTTCAAAGCAAAGCTCTAACAAATCTTATGGAAATTTTATTTCAAATAGCACTTTTTTATTTCAACTCCTCAACTATTTTTTTTTATTTATAAATTTACAATACAAGTCAAATGAAGATGAATTTTTTAATGTTTTTGTATCATATAGTATTGTAAAGAGAGGAAAGATGTCATAACCCATTTTCGACCCCAACCCCTAGTTTTTTAACATGTTTTAAAAAACATTTAAAAATGGTATGTTAAAAAAACAAGATTTTTCAAATCTTATGGAGGAAAATCTCATCTTTTTTTCCTAAGACTTAGACTTGGATCATAACACATATATGTATTCAATATAATATGGTATAACTTGTGACTTCTTTCAAAAAGAAAAGAAAAGGTTCATATGCTGGAGTAGACATAAATATAATAACAAAAACTAATAAAACAATGTTGGGTTGTAAGAGTAAAATAATATAATGAAAGATCAGATAAATAAATAAAAAATAAAGAGAGATGTTCTTCTATAAAATAGAGATTCAAGCAAAATTGAAATTATAAGAAGATATCTAGAAATCCTCATTTAATTTAAAAATCTTTCAATATTTTTTTCAGTTTTTTTATTCATTTTTAACAGGAATCTAAAACTATAAATTAGGGCAAAAAGTACATAATAAAGACATCAAAAATACATTAGCCAACCTTAGAGATACTCAGGGAAAAAAAAAGATGAATAAAAATAAAAGAATCAACCATAAGACTTGCTCCCTCTCTGCCAACACTAAAACCTAGCCGCCACCTAGTTATTTTCCTAGTTATTTTCATCATATTGTTGAAATTCGGTGATACCAGTGACAATTGAACTAACAACTTGCCAGCCACCCCCACCACCCGGCATTCTTTGAGCCATCATAAACCACAACAATATCAGGGTCAATCTTACCGGCCTCCACATATCACATTCTTTCTCCTTGGTTACCAAACCGGATCAACCACAACCATCAAATGAAACCGAACTAGCCCATCCTTACTAGCCATCCACAACACCATCACTTTTATTGAACCACTAACAAAACCACAGCCTCCTTTTCTTCTCTATTTGGATTAAAAAAATGAGCCATAGCAGCCCATGATTTGAAAGGCATAGCCCTAATTTGACCCAATATCAACCATCGACGAAACACCACCATCTTTGTCATATCCAAAATAGCGCCATCGACTGCAACCTCTCTCACCCATAATCAACCATAAATTCTAGACCCAGTCCATGAGAATGAACCACTAAAAGAGTCCATAATCTCAAAACCCAGCCTTTAAAATATGTTATTTCTATGTTTTTTTATAGGTTCAGCGTGGAGTACACGTGCCATCGCTACCCAAATCTTCCTTACACACCAGTTTGTGATAGCCACACGCCATATCTTTGGCAGATCATTTCCAATAGTTTTCAATTGACCTTCGTAGCGGTTCTTTAGTTGTGATGAATACGAACCCCTAATGCATTGAATTATTTATTTCAAAGAATTCTTAACATGTTATTGGTTTCTTAGTTGTGATGAATATGTGTTTGTTTCGATTGACATGTGAATTTATTTTTGTTGTTTTAGGTTCAACATGGCAACTGCTTTAGATTTCTTATAACTTAAAAATTAGCGATTTGTAATTTCTATTTAGATGTTGTAAATCAACTTCATGTTTTTATATTTATGATTTATATTTGTTTTATAACTTAAAAATCTAGTTCAGAAATTGTAAATTTTAATTAGATTTTTTCTAGGATATTATTAAGAGTAAGCGAATCAACTTTGTATGTAAATATTAATTTTTGTGTTCTTGTTTTTTTTTTAATTTAATATAGTTTGCATCTTTCTTATAATTTAAAATCGACGCATGCCTAATTAAATCTTTTCTCTAAAGTTACATTAAAACTATGCAAATTTATATCTATTATAGTTATGCATGAATCCATTTTCATGTTCTTGACCCTTTTGATATAAAAAATAAATTTGGGTTGAGTCTATGTGATTTGTGATTCCATAACCCATTAATAAATGAGTGATGGTTTCAAATTCCATTTCAAACATGATTATAGACGGAATAGTCTTTACCAACCCCTAGGGTACAATGCACATATTTCAAAATGAGAATTAAGTTTTGTTACCGGTTCTAGATTTCAAATCATTATATTGTAATAGTCCTTTACCATTAATAACAAACATATTTATATTAATTCAAACAAACTCTTAACATGTAAGTACAATAGTTATTTTTTATTATTAAAAACAAACATGTAGCAAAAAAAATTTAGCACGATATTTTAGAATAATTTTTATATTTTTTTTAGCATAACCAGTCATTTCTTATAAAATAGTAGAAGAAGACTTATTTTTCTAATTTTACCATTGTAAATCCTTACCAGCACCGTAAGATGTCTCCTGCAACAAAGCTTATTATTAATGAAGATCAATTGCAGGGCTCTATAATTATGTCTGCATAGCATACATAGCCTTTAGGTTAAGAGAATAATAATGAATACTTGGTAGCTAAGAGTGAAGGCAAAATATATATTCAAGCCACCCTGCCAATGTAGCCTTTCGCTTTATTTCATGATCAAGCCATGTTATGCAAGTGGATCCTGTATACTTTCGGTCAATTTTCGTGACACTAGTAAAAGAAGAGGAGGAGATGCAATCGTGTAAATCAATAAAGAAAAAGTGACATTGATTGAATTGTCCTCTTTGTAAATAGAGATGCATATGTCATGTGCTTGAATTCTCAATATATTTGTTTTCAGTTTCACATGGGGAATATTAATTTTCGATCATCCGTTTGTCCATGAATTTTTAAAATATGATAAGCACAATATTAACTGACATCACAATGCCGATGTGGAGAATTAGTATATGTAAACCTGTAAATTATCTTATAATCCAATAATTTAAGCTGCTAGGTTCGATATTTAAATATAATTTATATTATTCTCGAACACACCTCTCAAGTAAAATTCATTTGAGCTTAAAATTTACACATGTCCATGTTACTTTGTGCTTGATTTTTTATTAAATAAATAAAAATAGTATGACTTGAACTCGTAATTGCTTGATTATCAAGTCTTTGATACCATGTCAAAGAACTATTATAATTTTATAATTTAAATTATTAGATAAAATTTTAAAATATAATTTATATTATTTTTTAATATATATGACATGAACTTGCAACTTATCTACGTGTTTATGGTTAATTTATAACAGTTTAAAGGAAAGCTAATATAATGCGGCGTCTAAGCTATGCAATTGAGATTCCGTTTCAACCAAATAAATATATTTTTCTTTTATGAAAACCACTAAGCAAAACCCTCACCGTTCAAATTTCCCGACAGCATCTCATATTATTAACCGGCACCTAGAAAGTAAAAGTTGTTTCAACGTGTCTTTCTGATAAATTGTACTAAATAATCAAGCAATTATAGCTACCCATTGAGTGGAGCAAGGATCCTAGCAATTACCATTTAACTAAAAAACACAAAAGGTTCCATTGACTCGGGAGACCGACCAGTCATGGCTAGCTAAATTTAAAGCAGACCTTATCAAGAATAGCATGAGGGCTACCACTGCAGAATGTCTTTGTCACTATATATTGAAACAAAAAATATAAATATACCCGTAAGCAATTAAATTAAGAAACAAAATTGTTATTAGACTCCTTATTAAGAACTTATTTGTATTATAGTAATGATTGTTTTTCAAAGTGTTTTTAATTTAAATATACATCAAAAAAAAATATTTTTTATTTTTAATATCAATATATCAAAACAATTTAAAAATATAAAAAATAATTTGAAACAAAACAATTAAAAAACTCTTTTTTTTCTTAATACCTTCAAAACATAATAACAAAGGCCCCGTTTGCTTGCTAGAAAATAGTTTTCTTTTGAAAAGTGAATTTTGGGAAAAGTGAATTCCGGGAAAGTAAATTTTGAGAAAGTATTTTCCGATATTTGGTAGTGTAATGAAAAATAAGTTGGAAAACACTTTCTAGTGTTTAGTTATGTCATGAAAAATGAGCTGGAAAATAACTTATTAATATTTTATTTTTCTCAAGTTTATTAAAATAATGAGGAACATATCTTACAAATTAAAAAGTTGAATGAGAATGAAATTGAAAAAAAATATAATTTCATAAATTATCTCAAATAAAATAAATAATAATCAAAATAATAGAGATCAAATCTAAGACATTAAAAAAAAAATGAAAGATGAAGAAATTAAATAATAATAATCAACATTTCATAAATTATTTCAAATAAAATAAGTAATAATCAAAAGAATGAAGACCAAATTTAATAGATAAAAAAATTCAATAAAAAAATAATAAGGAAAAAACAAATAACAATTATAAAAATAAGGACCAAGACAAATTTTTTTTTTTACTAAAAAGTGTTTTCCGTTGACCAACTTTTCTAATGGCAAACAAATACAAGAAAGTTTGGAAAGTGATTTCCCGGAAACCACTTTCCTGAAAATCAAGCTAAATTTTCTGTTAACTAGAAGATATTTTTTCTTCATCAATTTTTCTAATAAAAAACAAACATAAAATAATTTAAAAATTAATTTTCCAAAAATTACTTTCAAATAAATAAACATGACCAAAGTTTTAATATGTGGACTTCTCACGCTTTTCAAAATAAAAGATTAGCACTAGGTTAAAGAGGGTTAGAAATTTGTCTGGGTTTTGTTTCGTACGGATGCCCACTTTTTCTCCTCTTTTTTAGTTTGGGAAACACAAAAGGTATCGATATCATACCTAACTTCGATACTGATCCAATCAAGTTTAATTCAACTTGTGGGTTATTTATCAAACCACAGTAACCTAGATTGTCCGGTGCAGATTTAATTGCATGATCGAAATAATCAGTCAAATTATTTTTTATTATCAGTATATTAAAACAATTTAAAAATAAAAAAAAATAAACAAAATTTATAACACAAAAATAAACAAAATTATACTAGCTAAGTATTATGGCTTTTCACTCATATTATGTTCTTACCAGCTCTTTTTTTTCCATCTAGGATCTTTTACACTTCAACAAAATCAAATGATATCAATAAATTATGTTTCAACAGGAATTAATATCCACCTATTTTCAATAAATCTTGAATTCAAACTCTTCTGTTATATTAACAATAATTAATAATGAATCTGTGATCTAAAAGCTTTGGATGGTAAACGAATGCTAAAAACTTTTATATCTTAAAATGGTTTAGATACCACTGCGGGATGAAGCTTCTTTTTTTCTTCCATGCAAAAAAAAGTGTGGGAATTGTTAATATTTTTTTATAATTTTAATTGTAAATTAAAAAGTTTATCCAAGTATTTAATAAATAAATCAAGAATTATATAAAATATAGTTAACATAGATAAAAAAAAAAATTAAACTCATTCAATTAAAAATCCTTCAATTATCAACTAAAAAAAAATAAGAAATGATATTTTCATACAATATCTTAATGACATTATATATAATCAATAAATTCAATTAACCAAAGAAAAACATCCATGGTAAAAACAAGATACACTAGGAAAAGAAAAATTATGATATTTCTTTTTTATGTCTTACATTTTTTATGTGAAAATACTCAATTTTCATAAGATTTTCTTGATTTTTCTATAAAAGATTTCATAATGTATGTATATTGGATTTTTTAGGCAATTATAAATCTTAGGAGTCAATTCTAATTGGTTAATGAAAATATATTTCAATGCTATTTTTTTTTCTTAGTTTCCAATAAGTAATCTTGTGTTGAATTTTTTTTACATAATGTTTTATACAATTTTTTATTTTTTCATCTTCTTTCATGCCCTTAAAAAAACTTTTGGATGTGCAAACCAAATTAAGAGATCGAGTCTGAAACAAAATGAATTTATTTTTTGTTTTATAATCCTTCACTAATATATATTTTGGAATTAGGTTGCACAATAACTATGATTGAGTCTCTGCTTGGACGATCTTAATAGTTCTATTAGAACTACGTGCTTTACTTAATCAATCGAATTATTTAAATATAAAATTTAGAATCTTTTAAAAAATAATATTTTATTAAAAGAATACATAAATGTATGGATAAGCTTATACTAACTTGACAATCTAGGATTCAATTCGTGATTTTCCTTGAAAAAGGGAAAAAAAAATAGAATGTAATAATATTGATTCACAGTGAGACAGAGAAGAGGAGGTTCTGTATTGATTCTTTATATCTATGGGATGGAGATAGTGAAAGAGAAATTTTTTTGAAGATTTCACATATTATTTTTTAATCTTATTTATCTAGATTCATTTTTTTAATGAAAGGAATTGGAGTGGGTTAAGAAAATAGAATTTTATGCATTTAATAGAATAGAATTTGAAGACAATTTAATTGTCCTTTTTTCGTGCAAGTCCTCGTCATTGGCACAGAAAACCACATTTTTCTCGATCGTATGCAAATTGCAATTCAAAAATTGAGGCAAATGGGGAATCTATGAACACATCTTCTTACTAGTTTTCCGTCAGTGCAGGAAACTGTAAGCAAATTAACAAATATAAAAGAATATTATAAATAACCTGCAAAGGTGCTCAAGCTCCTCATAGCGAAGCCTGCTCAACAAACTTCATTAATACACCCACCCCACACCCCTTCTAAATTCTCTCAACAGCCACACCAACTCTTTGAACGCTCTGTGACATTAAATGGATGTGTTAAATGTGATGATACAAGAAAAGCCAGTGGTGATTTTCAGCAAGAGTTCTTGCTGCATGAGCCACTCCATCAAGTCGCTTATACGTGGATTTGGAGCAAATCCAACAGTTTATGAGCTCGACAGGATTCCAAACGGACAACAAATTGAAAGGGCACTAGTGCAGCTGGGATTTGGACAGAGCGTGCCTGCTGTGTTCATAGGCCAACGGCTGGTTGGTAATGAAAGGCAGGTGATGAGCCTCCACGTCCAGAACCAGCTAGTCCCATTGCTTATACAAGCCGGTGCTATTTGGATTTAGAATAACTAGTTTCTCACTGAGATAAGACATGGATCATTGTCATGCAGCTGAAAATTTATCCTGCTGTGTTCATAGGCCAACTTATCATTGTCATTTAGAATAAGTTGCTGCTGCTGCTGCTACCACCTTTTTTTTCACTTTTCTTTTTCCTCAAGCAGCAGAAAATGATAGGAACCATGGCTCTATTCTTAATTTATCCTGAGAGGATTGCTCTGTTTTTGTTAACTACGTACCAAGTTCATGGAACTTCCACACATCCATGCTATCCTTAATATAAGGATGAATTGCTTTTGTTTCTTTCTGAGGGCTCAAAATCAAGCATTTCGGTGCATGCATAGGTGCCTGATGATGTGTGTGATGAGCGTTTTGTGCTGAGGGTGACAAAGGGTTGGGAAGAATTGTACTCCATTCCAACCTTTTTTTCAGAAATGAGAAATTACATTATCGAAATAGCAACTTATCTTACCTCAAAACAGTAGAAAACCTTACGCCGCAAAGTAACTGCAAAACAAGAAAAACAAACCTGTTCATTGCAAAAAAACCACAAGTTAGAGTACAAAGTATTTAGCATTACTTCCTAAAGATGGTTAGAGCCATACAACCTGTACGGATCAGACTGCACATTTTCCCAAGTGTAGCATAATATGACCATGGAGAGTGCATTTGTCTTCAAAGTATCGTTGATTGAATACTTTTTAAGTAACCGACTGGCTTGCTAGACAATAAAACCATGTCTTGGATTATGCATTTGCCCTCAAAGTAGCTTGTTTACAATCGGGGCTAAACAAGGCTGAAAGTGGTTGTCAAATGCCTCCTAGATATCCATTTGATCAGATCTTGTTGAAGTCACACCAATCTTCTTCTTCTTCTTCTTCTTTATAAATACCCAATTTTCATCTTGAATTACTCAATGGGAGCCTTCCAAAGGCACAAAGATTCAATTAATATTTTTTCTTGAATTACCGTTCTTATAAGTTGTCGCCCATGAAGCACCCATTCTTTAGTAAATTACTTATTCAGAAATCCTGTAGCTCGATGGAACCAGCAATGGTTGCAGCTTTTAATGTTAATTCCTTTTTATCATATTGAACATAATCCTAACGTTCTTAATCTGCTCTGGTTCCATCAAGCTATAGGATTGCTGAATAATAATAAATGAATTAAAATCAAAATTAATTTTGATTTGAAATTAATGAGAAAGCTGGAGGAATTTACGCTGGTGCTTTCTTAGTTTGGCCTATTGGCTATATTTTCGATGTTGTTTTCTGAGCTCAGGATTGAGCCTTCTGCTAATTTACTTTTTTCGATGAGTAATTTTTTTTTTCTGAAAAAAATGGGACGCTGGATCACATTAGGATTAGCAAAACAAAACGACACATGATGTGCCAAATTATCCGCGACGATCAAGGGGATCTGGGCTGGAGTTCACTGTCTGGCATAACATAATCCTTTAGAAAGATTTTGAAGAAAAAATAAATTTAGTCTGGAAACAGTAATCACATTGACGGTTTTTGAGTCACTTCATCATGTAATCTTTCCTGTTTTATGTTTGGAGAGATACGATTAGGCAATGTTCAGAGTATTTTCTTTGTTTTGCGTCTAGAACTATAGACGACTTCGATAGCTAAGGACACCAAATTAGCAATAGATTGTTAAAGCTTGGACTCGAACTTGGGAGCTCAACTCATTTGCCTTGCCCGAATTCAACAGAGCTGCAAGCTCATTGATTGGGCTGAGGCTTTCTTCCATGCTTGCATCGACATAGCTCTAGGAATTTCCTCTTTTTGCAATGCATCTGGAAAAGCATTAAAAATGTGCATACAGCAGGCGATCATATCATTCCGAAAAAAAAGAGTAACATCACAAACAGAACCACCATGCATGAACAGCTCAGTGCTCATGAGTCAATATCAAATAGTGTAATCCCTATCTATGATGCCATAATTCAATATCACAATCTATTCCATATTCAAGTTTTGAGGTTCTCTTTCACACTTTCTATTTCAAAACGAAAAATTCTGTGCAGTAAGATGATGACATTAACCCCTGCAAATAACAATCTCATAAGGAACTAGATTTGATTCTACGTCTTTGAATAAATTCTCCATTAAGGATTTAACTTGTAAATTCTAAAGATCATCGATGTTCTTCCTAATGAAGAATGTTAGCCTATAAACATGTCCACACTATACATAAACAAAAGGGAATAAATGGGAAGCAGTAAACTTCAGTACTTGTAAATCACTAAAATAAGTCAAGATATCAGTAAAAACTTAAGCAGGTAGCAAGGACTTGGAGGAAAAGAGAAACTAGAAAAAAGCATCACGCAGGTCACTACAGGTGTATAACAAACTGGGCTGTAACAGATGGCATGATAATTTACAAGGATTGGTAAATATTTATTTGGGATCAAATCCAACAAATGTTCAGACTTTTGGGACCGAGTACCAGGAAATCCCACACAAAACAAATGCAAGTACATAGAGAAGAAAAAAAACAATCAGTACGGAGGTCATTGCATCTCTAGAACAAACAGAGCTCACATGTTAGTAACATTCTGGGATTCACATGAAGTACTAAAAATTCAAGATTGGGAATAGAGTTTTTGGTTGGATAGTCAGTTAATTAATTAATCTTAGTAATTTCATGTATTTTTCCTAGTCAGGATAGTTAATAACTTAAATTTGGTGCTTTATAAGCCAAGATGGCTTGCGACTAATACATGCAAAAGATCTCTTTTGATAGAGATGGGGACTTTTCGATGTTTAAATAAGTATCTTTTTAGAGAGAAAAAACACAAGAATATTCTTGAAAGAAATGCTATGAAAATATATATGCAGTAGGGAATGAAGATTGTGAATTTTTATTTTGAAAGTCTCATGGTATGTTTTTAGTGCTAGACCCAGCATGCCCGAGGCTTAGCACACTGCCAAGCCCAATTATGTCTGGATCTAGCAAGCTCAAAGCTCAGTGTGTAGGGGTTTGGCACATTGCCAAGCCTAGCATGTCTTCACTGAGGCGTGCTTCTTTTCCTGAAAATTTGTACCCATAAATCTTTTTTGATTCAGTGGTTTTTGATAAAGATATACTAATAAAAACTTGGTTCATTAGTAGCCCCCTAGTCTTTGCAATATAATAAAATATAAAGACTTTAATTAATCTCTCAACTTAGGTACAATAATGAGTTTTGCTCGTATAAAAAGGGGCTAAATCGGGAAAATGTAGAGAACTATGCATCTAGACTAAAAAAATTCTTTTGTATGCAAATGAACAAGAATATGTACTTAAATTTTTTTTATAGGAGTTTCAAGAAGTTGTTTTCCTTAAAGTAGCCACTATAGTTGATACGGTTCAACCTTGTGACATGACCCATGTAAGGTCAGATTTGGATTTTGGCGTAAACTTTTATGTCAAACTCTGAATCTGACCTTACTTGGGTCGTATCACAAGGCTAAACCGTATCAATATCGCTATGCAGACTGTCAAATCTTTAAATATATAAAATCTTGTTGAATCCTTTGGTTTTTTCAGTTTTGTTAGACTTATGTCAAATTGTTTCCTTTGTATTTTTAGATTTTCGCTTTGTTTCCTAGTTAAGATTAAAATTCAAGCCTATTTAAGGTTTTGTACATCTTTATTATCATTACTTTAAAAATAAATTAGCAAATTTAGGCTTTACATCTGCAACCCTTTTCGCTTATAAAATTTATGTGTTCTTTGTTTATTGTTGTCTTTAGCTTTCGCCTGCATCACTTTTTCTTTTATTCTAGTTTGTTTTCTATGAAGTTATTCTAATCTCATGACCCGGGTCAAGGGTTTTGAGAGTAAACCTAAATAGACTTAGGTCATTTTAATGTCCTTTCTTAGATTGAGTTTTTTTTTTCAATTTTATCATTCAACAATGATTTTATTGGGAATTAAGCTTATAATTTATTTGATTTTCTATCTATAGGTTATCTTAGTCTAATGACTCGAGTTGCGGACTTGGTAGGGTAACCAAGGTTGACTCGAGTTGTTTTTTGATTTACTTTCTCTAAGGTTATCTTGGTCTCACGGTCTAAGTCATGAATTTGGTGGGTTAAGCTAAATTGACTTAGATTTTTTTTTGTGTTTTTTTAATTTATCCTTCATGTCATAACCCAATTTTTTATCCCTATTTTTCTAAATATTTTCAAAATACAAAAAAATAAAAAACAAATATGTTCTTGATGTATTTGCATCATTTTCAAAGTCCTGAGCCCCCAAAAAAGCTAAACCATCGACCAGCCAAAGAAAATAAAAACCAAACCAAATCTCTCCCTCATTCCATTACTTCAAAAAAAAAAACACATAAATAAAAATATTAAAGTCCTTCCTCTCTTTACCTTTCATTTTTTCATAAACACTGGCCACACCTTTCACCTGTAAGTCAACCACCATCCATGAACCACCACTACCTAAAACAACACCCTCCTCTTTTCCCATGGATGTCAACCTCCCACTAGTGATCAGCCATAGAACCAACCTTCATGCCAACCTTTCTCATCTTCACCACAACTCAAACCATTGAGAGTAGCCTTTTTATTATGCAAATATCCACCTCACAGTATCCTCCTCTCATCCATCCACCCGAAGTGTAAACCCTAGGAAAATAAGGTTGTTTAAATTGCAAATTAACTAAATGATAATAAAGGGAAGAAATTTAGGCATAGAGTTAACTAAAATGGGAATTCAAAAAATTTTGGGATATAAATTTTTGGACAAAATATTTTAAGACTTTATAAATTAACTCGAAATGTTGAGGATTTGATAAAATTGAGGGAAATAAACTAAACTAAAAGTTTTGGGGTGGAGTTATAAAAAATGAAAAGAGGTATAGTTTGATTATAAGAAGAAAATAAAAAGATATGGGAGCAAAAATAATACACTTAAAGGAAATGGAGCCTAAGTACAAATAAGAGAAATTATAGTGTATAAATATTCTTCTCCTCACCAAAAATCTGCAGCAATGCAAAAAGAAAGAAAAGAGGGAGTTTTTGTATCCATTGTTGCAAAATTAAGAGAAACACTAAAATTTCAAGAACCCAACCTAGATTAAGGGTCTATAGATGGAGTAAACAATTGTGGGCAAGGGATTAACAAGAAAATTTAAACAAGAAGAGTAGGAGGAGGGTCGACTGTCATTAGAAAAAAGGAAAGAGGGAGTCGAAAATCTTCAACTGATTGAAGATTGAAACCTTAATTGTTACCGGATGAGGTGTTCATGATCTTATAATTCATCTCAAATTCAATTATGAATGGATGCTTTGATGTTGAATTATAGATTAAGACTCTTAGACTTGAATTGGGGAAAACGAATTAGTTATTAAAATTGAGTTAATTCATGTGTGGTATGTGATTGAGGGCATGAAACCATAATAATTTACCCAAAAAATATAGTTTGTGAATGTTATATGTGAATGGAAGTGGGTGACGAATCTAGACAGGCTTATCTCCTGACTTTTGATAAGATTTCAAGAAGAAGGAGATAATTAGGATCAGGTTTCTTTATATAAATTGTAGTTTTGGATATTAGCTAACTAAGAAAATTGATCTTGCTTAATTTAGAGTTGTAGAACTTAAGTTATGGATCACCAACCGAGACTGAGTCGTGACTGACTCTATAGGGCAGTAGGATTGATTAGTTGATGAGAAATGTGTACTATCTTGGGGGCAAAACTAGGTTCTCCTTCCTTTAGAAAATTAGCTTTCCAACAAGACCAATCTCACTTGAAATGGATTCTAAAGCTCTAGATATAGTTAAAAATATGAGGAGAGTTCAGACAGTAATGGTTAGACAGTACCAATACAATGTCTAAACAGTAACAGTTTAATGTCTAGACAGTAATGGTTCAAGACAAAAATAATTGGATAGTAACAGTTCAATGTCTAGAGAGTAATAGAGTTGGATAGTAATAGTTCAACGTCTATACAATAATGGTTGGACAATAACAGTTCAATGTCTAGACAGTAACAGTTGGACAGTAACAGTTCAATGTCTAAACAGTAACGGTTCAAGACAGTAACGGTCCAATGTCTAATCAATAACGATTGGACATCAATAGTTTAATGTCTAAACAGTAACGGTTCAAGATACTAACGGTACAATGATTAGACAGTAATAATTGGAGAATAACAGTTTGAGATTTAAACAATAATAGTTCAAATATAAAGAAAGGAATGATAACTATGGTTGGACAAAGAATGACAATATTAATGAGTGTAACGAGAAAAACTTAAAAATAATATAAAAAAAAATTGATTGAAAGAAAAACTTATTGGTTGTTGATATAGTTAGTATAAAACATACCCTTGAATGAGAAAAATTTATAAGATAAACCTGTGATTCGTAGGAGGGACCACAGGCGTGGTGCAGCAACAGCAACAGGGGAGCACAAGTAAACCTTCTATTACAGGTAGGTGATCCACACCTATACTTTCTAGTTAAATTCAATGATTTAATATGTTATTGATGTGCAATGTGAATTACCGAATGTTGGATATTAGGTGAAATGAGGAAAGTTTGCATAATGATAACGATATTTTGGATAATATTCTGAATGTATGTGTATTCAAGGTGAAAGGTTGTTGTGTGAATTGCCAAGTGATGAAATTATCTCTAACAAAGAAAATATGAGAAATGTGATTTGGGGCATGAACTAGCATACATTTAGTGTATGTTAGAATCCCGAGTAAAAGGATCATCATGTTTGGACTAGCATACATTTAGTGTATGTTAGGATCCCGGATAAGGGGATCAATAATGTATTAACTAGCATACATTTAGTGTATGTTAGTATCCCGGGTAAGGGGATCAACATGTATTGGCTAGCATATATTTAGTGTATGTTAGTATCCCGGGTAAAGGGATCAATCATGTATTAGCTAGCATACATTTAGTGTATGTTAGGATCCCGGGTAAGGGGATCAACATGTATTAGCTAGCATACATTTAATGTATGTTAGGATCCCGAGTAAAGGGATCAATCATGTATTAGCTAGCATACATTTAATGTATGTTAGGACTCCTACGGGATGATGATGATACCAGTGAAATTGGTATCGGTAACGTGTTAAGCATAAATAATGATTATTGATCTTATAAAATCTAGAATGGAAGTTGATAATGGGAGAGGAAATGGTTTTTAGTAGTTGACTGAGAAAGAATTTCTAATGAAAAACCAGAAGGGAGAAGTGAATAAAATATGAATGCATGTTACCCTTTTTAAATTGTTAGATATTTGTGTTGTTATATTTATTGGGATATTCATATTTCAATAATATGTATTTTATTTCAGGACCATTGCTTGCACGACAAGAGTAAATCCTAGCTCATGTTCACTTTTTATAATCTAGGTTATAGGGAGTATACCCTTGTATTTTGTAAACATGGAAATGTTTGTATAACTTAATTTGTATAATCAATGTTTAAACTTGATTAGATGAACTGAACTTTGTAGTTCATGTTGCACGTGTGCAGCGTCGCAGCGATCGTCCACCCTCAAGGAAAAAAATATAATGGTTTATCTGGCAAATATGAAGAGACAAGGAATTCTTGTCTCTTATCAGTAAAATATGGACTGGGAGTTGCCACCTAGTATTCTGGTCATTAGGAACCTTAACTGGTCTTGGAGATCGGGTACGGAGACGGGTTGCGTAAAGGAAAGGTATGAGCATCCTAACTACACCCTACATAAGGTAAGCTGCATTGGTTTGTCTGATAATTAGTTTCTAATTATCAGTCCGTCTACGGTTTAAGAAAAGTCATCATCTGTAAGGAGATCTTTATCTTATCGAGTAAAAACCTAATTGTTCTATGTTGTCAACAAATAATACCTTTTTTAATATCAGGAATATGTTTTACGTATAAATTCGTAATCCCTGATACTAAAACAAAACAAAATAAAATTTTTGTTTGTTTTTGAAACTTTGGTCAATGTTCTCTTGACTTTAATAAACTGGTTATTAAAGCTAAAATGCATGCTAAAACATTGTTTCTTGGTGTATGAAAAACACAATATGATTTTTTAGCTTTGAGACACTTGACCGTATGCACAAAAACATTTTTTTTCTTCTTTTTTTTGTATTTTGAAAGTTTTGACGAAAACCAGGTATTTTAATACAAGATTTGTATTTTTTTTCGGGATAAAATACAAACTAATATTAAGTAAAATGACATAGAAAATACGCGAAAAAATTGTAAAATTCTGAAAAATATTTGTTAAATTTTTTTTTCTTATTCCGGAAATGGGACAGACCCGGCCCAAATCAGTGGGCGGGGCTGGCTGGTTACTATGCGTAGAACATAGGTTATCTATTGACTATGATACTAAGTGGTGACTCTCTCTAATCATAACTTTATGATTAAACTCAAACACCCTTCATTCCAGGAGGCAGTTCTGTTATATGATGTCATGCACGTGATGACACTTCAATATTGGACTGATTGATAATTAAGTTTTATAATTTATTTTGATTTGCTTTTTATAGAGTTATCCAAGTCTTATGACATGAGTCATGGATTTGGCAGATTGGCTTGGGTCATTTGTTTTCCCTTTTATTTGTTTCAATTTCATCCTTAAACATTGTGTTGATTGAGAATTGATCTTTATAATTTGTGTCATCCAAGTTATCTTGGACCTAAATCGCATATTTAAAAGGTTAACCATGATTGATTCAGGTCGATCCAATTTTATTCATTTTAATATTAAAAAAAAAAAGTTGTCGTCTTGAATTTGTTTTAGTCAAACTACGTTTTTACCAATCATTCAAGTTGTCATTAGATCTGTTAAGTCAATCGGGTCACATAAGATCAACTCCTACATGATTTAATTTTTTTTCTACTTGAAAAACATTAGCTACGCTTTGACGTTTCTTTTTATGTTATGAAAATTGATCTGACATGTAGTATAATGCAAACCAACGATCTAGTAGTTACTAAATTTAAATTTTTAAAATTTAAAATTATATTTAGATAATTGACATTATGATTGAATTGTATAATTTCAAATTAATTTAGCTTTAAATTAAAATTAAAATTATATATACACACACAAATACAACACAATACCTCAAAATAGTACGCTGAAATGCTCTAGAAACCAAAATGTATGGCTACAACTAGCTGGTATGGAATTAACAATTGTTTGCCCCTTATAATAATAAAACATTATTGGTATGGGAATGCATGCGAGGAAGGCCAATTGGGCTTTTATCAATTTTAAGGGATTTGGACAGTAGAGCTATGGGCTTAGCAATAATGAATTCCATGGATATAATTGGGCTAATACAAACAACTCTAGTATATATCGTCGTTAAGTGGATTTTAACAAGAAAAAAAAAACGCGTATGCTTCATAAGGGTTTGTTTTTTTAATCATAGAGTTTACTTTACTTTTTATTTTTAATAAAACATAAACAAAAACATAAATAATAAACTAATAATGAACTATAAGTAATATTATTTGGGTTTTTTTTTAGCTTTTCTTTTCAATTATGTTCTTTAATTTTAAAATTTTATTCAATTTTATCATTTAATAATGGACTAATTTAAATTAATTTGTTTATTTTTATTATATATAAAAAAATAATTCTATGGAAAAATTTAATTTTTTTTAAACTTGTTAGTCTTGATAAATATTGCAACCTTTTAAGAAAAGGATTGTTACTTTTTTATACTATTAACTATAACTAAAACTTATCAGTGTTTTATTATAACGCAGAATACTGTTCAATGTTAATAAATTCACTATGGATGCATTGTGAATGCTTTCACTTTGAACAGTGAAAGCTTTCATTATGGACTGTACCATTTGAAAGGTGTGTGGTTGGGCTAGGGGCAGGGGTGCCAGCTTGGAGGCAAGCCCTCTAGGGCTGCTGCCCCCTAGCGCTCGGTCTGCCCAACCTTGGAGTTAGAGGCAAACCAGGGTGACAAGCGCGTCGCCACCTGGCACTTGGGCAACACCACCCCCAAGCTAGCACCACAGCGCCCCTTGGTGCTTGATCTGCTTGCTCTTGGGTGCAGCCCAAGCGCCACATGGCACTTGAGTTGCCTAACTTTTAGTGTTATTACAAGTATTGGTATTAAAAATATTATTATTAGTTTTTTTATTATTCTTTTTTTAGTGTAGTTAATTTTTAGATTATTAAAAGAAAAAATATTATTGTTTGTTTTGTTGATATTTTTTTTGTATAATTAATATTAAAAGAATTATTATATTTTTTCTTAATATATTTTTTTGGTATAATTGATAGATTGGTATGAAAAATATTATTATTATTTTAGTCTAATTAATAATGTTGATCTCAAAACTATTATTATTTGTTCTATTAATATAGTTTTTTGGTATAATTAACAATATTAATCTCTAAAATATTATTATATTTGGTGTTATAAATAATATCATTTTTATAATAATTCATATTATTGCTACTAAAAATATTATTATTTGTATTATAAAAATTTTAGTATTTTCATTAAAATTTATAAGAGCATAAATATTATTATCAGCATTAATAAATTTTAAAAAATTGCTATTACTATGAAAAAAGTAACATTGGAACACGTGGCGGTTGGATTCCTTAATAAGGGCGGACAACCCAAGCGCTATCTGGCACTTGATCTGCTTGCTTTTGAGTGCAGCCCAAGCGCCGCTTGGGCTACCTATACTTTTAGTGTAATTACAAGTATTGATATTAAAAATAATATTATTAGTTTTTTTATTATTCTTTTTTTAGCATAATTAATTTTTAGAGCATTAATAGTAAAAATATTATTGTTTGTTTTGTTGATATTTGTTTTTGTATAATTAATATTAAAAGAATTATTATATTTTTTTCTTAATATATTTTTTTGGTATAATTGATAGTATTTGTATGAAAAATATTATTATTATTTTAGTCTAATTAATAATGTTGATCTCAAAACTATTATTATTTGTTCTATTAATATAGTTTTTTGGTATAATTAACAATATTAATCTCTAAAATATTATTATATTTGGTGTTATAAATAATATCATTTTTATAATAATTCATATTATTGCTACTAAAAATATTATTATTTGTATTATAAAAATTTTAGTATTTTCATTAAAATTTATAAGAGCATAAATATTATTATCAGCATTAATAAATTTTAAAAAATTACTATTACTATGAAAAAAGTAACATTGGAACACGTGGCGGTTGGATTCCTTAATAAGGGCGGACAATCCAAGCGCTATCTAGCACTTGATCTGCTTGCTTTTGAGTGCAGCCCAAGCGCCGCTTGGGCTACCTATACTTTTAGTGTAATTACAAGTATTGATATTAAAAATAATATTATTAGTTTTTTTATTATTCTTTTTTTAGCATAATTAATTTTTAGAGTATTAATAGTAAAAATATTATTGTTTGTTTTGTTGATATTTGTTTTTGTATAATTAATATTAAAAGAATTATTATATTTTTTTCTTAATATATTTTTTGGTATAATTGATAGTATTGGTATGAAAAATATTATTATTATTTTAGTCTAATTAATATTGTTGATCTCAAAACTATTATTATTTGTTCTATTAATATAGTTTTTGGTATAATTAACAATATTAATCTCTAAAATATTATTATATTTGGTGTTATAAATAATATGATTTTTTAATAATTCATATTATTGCTACTAAAAATATTATTATTTGTATTATAAAAAATTTATTATTTTCATTAAAATTTATAAGAGCATAAATATTATTATCATCATTAATAAATTTTAAAACATTGTTATTACTATGAAAAAAACCATGTTGGGACTCGTGGCGCTTGGGTTCCCTCTTGAGGGTGGATAGCCCTAACACCACGTGGCACTTGACCTGCTTCTTTTTTGTTGCAGTCCAAGCCTCAGGTGGCGCTATGGCTTGGGCACTCACAGGCACGATCGAAGGCTAGCCTTGGGCCTGGCCGGTTAGGATTCAAAATAGAATTGGATCCTGGTCCCAGGTAAACCCGCGTAGTGCGGGTCACCTAAGTATTGTATACTAAAAATGTTAATCATATCAAATTGAACTAAACTACAGTAATCTTATTATCAAGCAGTAGTGTTTTAATTTTTAATCAATATCGAGCTTGTGCTGAAGCAAACATAAAGTGGCACATTGTTTAGCTCATTTAGGTATAGTATCTGATGATGTAATTTCATGCATGTACGTAATGAAATCATTCATCTCCTCAGAAATCTCTTAAAAGTAGATGATGTAAAGAGTTGCTTGAAATGCATTACATTACATATTTTCCAGGCATCACCTTGAAATACAAATCTGGTTGAGTTCTGCCTTCGAGTGTCCATCAAACAAAAAGTTAAAAGCAGCCAACGATCTCACTAAACATGGCTACTCAGTATCAACACTCCAAAATCACCAAGCTGATATTAGACGAAATCACACTATATTTACTGTACATTTTTTTTAACTTGAAGTTGTTCGCACGCATTACAGTCATGAAACCGAGTGACGTCTTCTCTTCTGAAATAAGAGCCTTGTTTCTGAATTAACCTTTCCCCCTATGGGTTTGAGTCCGTTGATTCGGAACAGGGCGTTAAGCTTGCTTAATTTTTTGGTGAATGATTTGAACAACTTGTTAGCAGGATGAGACCTTACCAGCTCCTGTTTCATGGACACATGATCCTTTTCAAGGTCAGTCAGCCTCATTCTCATTCTTGCTACTTCAAGCTTCAGCTCTCGATTCTCTCTTCTAACCGATGCATAATTATCTCTTGGAGAGATGGCCCCACTTCCTGCGCCACTGCCTGAACGTTGAGGGAATTGACCGTTTAATGCACCGAAGAAGAACTGGTTGTGTCCCCCATTCATTGCATTTCGGAGCCTGATCTGTTCAAAGTATAGCACTTGGACTGCCATCTGTACTGGCAACCTTTCATCTTGTGCAGCATGGCTGCAGGCTTCTTGAGATAATTTCTGGCAATCGATGGTCTTGCAGAGTCGGGATCGTTCTGAATCTTTAATGTTTGGGTGAACCTGTAAATAGAGCATGAACAAAACACAAACTGGTGTTTGAATCTTGTAAATAAAAAATCTAGAGGCATGAAGATGAAGTGGGAGGTGGAGCTGCATATTGTTTTTGTGAACACAGAGAGAATAGTAGAGGAAGAGTTACTAACTTTGAGGAAGATATCCACAGCTCTGTACAATCCATCGCTAACTGTACGAGCATGGTCTGGAAGTAGTTCTGCCAGTGCTATGAACTTTGATGGCAGTAAGTTTGGGTCTAGCGCTACTTCTGCAAGAAAATTGTCCAGTAATTTTGATACCTTTAGAATTGAGCTCTGTTTAGGAGAACCGGGGCTGTCAAAATCATAAACCATCTCACTCTCATCCCGCAAGTTGTTATCTTCATCATCATCCTCATCCAAGTTTAGAAAGATAGAGAAGATCCTCAAGACTGAATCAGTATCATACATGGCGCAGTGGTTGTTTCCATGTGAATTTGCTGGTATTAGGATGTCCTCAAGAATTGCCTGATCAAGTTGAAGACCAATCCTCCTCTCCAAATCAGATCTGCAAGAAGTAGTTGCTGATGACGCTATAGCAGTTTTTAATAAGCTTGAAAGAAAAACCATTGGAACTGGACACTTTCTTGATTGGGTTGGTAGTAAACTAACTATTGCCTCGACGATGACTCTTTGTTTCTTCTGCGACTCCAAGTCCAAGAGACTTCCTTTAACCAAATGAGGGTCCCTGACAACAAGTCCTTGAAGAGAATTATGGGCATAATTTATCAAAATTTTGCTAATCATATCCTGTTTTAGACCCTTTGATTTAACTGCGGTTAATACTCTTTGGAAGAAATCAAGATTCAGCATTGAGAGTGACTTTCCCCACCAGTCTGATGGTGTTTCTGGTTCCATAAGTGGAATAGTTTTTGCGGGGTAGTTGTGGTCAAGCTTTAACAAGCCAGAGGTCAGTTGCTCTTTGCATGCATTGTTCGCAATTGCATTGATAAGCCTATTGACCAGATTGATCTCTTCCGAGATGGGCAATAAAGTTTCACATCGGTGAAGAACAGAAATTGAAATTGATATGTTTGGAAGCACCATCTCCTTTAGATATGCTTCAGCCCGGGCTTCCAAGTTCTTCTCTGCAAAATCTTCTGTCATTTCCAGAAAACGGGCTGTGCAACATAACATAGCAACATTTGATTGTGTAATCTCGAAATTTACTCCATAGCAGAACTTTGCAGCAAGCTCGAAACCCTCTGGTCCACCCGGTACAGCAGGGATACTTATGCGTGAGATCTTTGAATCTTTCGCTTCCAGCAACAGTTTACGAATTCTTCCACTTCGAGAAACTAGAGGAAACTGCATAGAATTTGAATCATAAATTTAATGTTTCCAGTGAAGTTTTCTCTATCTTTTTCCTTTTCTTCTCACCCTAGGACAGTCCATTTATTTAACATTTACAGATAGAAATTATTTTTGGTACCGAATACCACAATTGATGTAAGGTATCAGAGGTGAGAAGATCAGGAAGCTGTTTTAGATCCTAAACTCTTGTTCTATATATGCATGCACATTTGCATGAACTAGATTTTTCTTACCTTGTGAAGTGCAAAGTTTGATGCTCCTACTTCGATTGTAAGATCACTAGAAACATCCGAAATTGGCCTGCAAAATGTTTGAATGATTAAAGCCTAGACAAAAAAAAATCCGAAATAGAAATAAAAAAATGATTCCTACACGTTAGTTAGTGCCATTAATTTAGAGACCATATAGGAGCTTCTACCATAGACCTGAACTCCCATTTTTTAAACCATAAATTTCGAACAGATTCACTTGACCAGAGAGTAGATTAAGTGTTTCAGGGGCAAATTAAGCATGAAGGAACCACCTCATATTTATGGATTGTGTGATCCATCTTGATTGTCTGAATCGACAATGATGGCCCAGATAGAAAACCAAGAGCTCAATTATTATACAACGAGTGGGACTGCCCAAGCAGTCTACTGCAGTAGGCAGCTAGGTTATATTTCTTAACTGTAAAAAACCTGAACTGCAGGGTGCAGAATGGGTTGTTCTTATGCAATGGAAACAATTTGGAAATTTTACAAACCTACATAGATCTGACAGATGCAAATGGGTGACCTCTGAGTTATGAGATAGCTGTGTTTGTCTCAAGTTGTCATGCTCAATGAACTACTGTATGACCTATTGGCACATGTTTGAGGCCTTATCTAAAAGAAGAAAAAAACTAATCTTTTGAGTGATAAAACATTAATTGCATTCATAGACTTGAAGATGAAGCATGTGAAAGGATCTGCAGCCTCGTGCCTTTGTAGTTCAATTCGGGCAGAACGTACGCAAAGTCAAGATCATCTGTTTGATCTATCATGCTCTATGCCTACTTTTTTGAAGTTGTATTATGAACTGTTGTTTTCTTCTCTTAATGGCTAGGGGTAATCAGCTACTCAAGCTCATAGGATTACTTGGACCTACAGAAGGCTTGTTGTTGGGTGTTTCAAGGGACGTCTAATAAATTCTCATCAATAAAGCTTTTTTTATCGTTTTTTTTTGTTTTTTTTTTTTTGATTTTTTCAATCTATAATCTATCCACCAGATTCTTTTTTGGACTGATTAAAATTCAAAATTCTGAGTTTACAAAATTGCAGGACAGACAGAAGACACTAATGAATTGCGCAAAGCTCTACTTTTCAGGTTATAAAATAGTCTTTTCTTCAGTTGAAGTAAAAAACAAAGGTGAATAACCAAATAATCAAGACAGTGATTCAAGTTGCAGTTTTTCAAATTTAAGAGAATTTTCATCAGAAAAAATGAAATTATTGGCCTCTCTTTCCAGGGATACACTTTCTATTTCCAGCAGTCTGCCTTAATTTTTTTTTTTTAATTTCCTTGTTAATCAAGAAAAATTGCGCTTTCCCCTGAGATTAAAATCACATTGTTACAATCTTGAACTTCCAATGATTCTCTAATATCAAAAACTCTCTCAAGCATTATATGCTAGCTAGGTTGTGCAACTGAAAACTCATAGCAAGCATCAGAAACGTTTCTTCTTGAATCATGCAATGGACATTGAAACAAACCTCACTAAACAGCAAATCAGAGGTAATAATAGCTAGTGACATGAAGACTAGCATGAGATAAAGCTCGTTAGAAAGTAGTTTACTGGGAAAGACAAGATTACCATTCAGTAGCATGCCTTATGCTTGAGCTTGGACGAAATGCTCTCTTCCCTGATATACTTGGCTTCAATTCACCTACTGTAACCACACCCATATTCTCCTTATTAGAAAAAAGAAACCTGGCAATTCAGTCTTAGATTTCACTCTGAAAGTTCTGCACCACCAACCCCACTAACAAGAGACTCTCTTTCAAGAATCTAACTGTTTTTAACAATCCATGATCTCTTGTTTGTTACAAACCAGGATAGGAGTTATTATTCTTCTGGTGAAAGTTGTTTAGAGGACTCCTCTTCCTTTAGTTCTATTTAGAAAAGGAAAGCTAGAGTGAGGTGAAAGTCATGGTAAAATTTAAACTCACAATCATTTGATTAAATTTTTACATGTTATGTGAAAATATTTTGACCTACAAACTAGTATATATGAACGGTGACCTTTTCTTCAAGGAGACTTTTGATATATACTTTTAATGAGTGTTTATAATGTGCTTAATCTAAAGTCAAGAATTTTGTAGGTGTGTGACTGCACTTTTTGGAGAAAGGCGGTGACGTGTGGCCTTTTTTCTTACATGGTTTTTGTTTGAAAAATCTGCAGGAATCCTGAAGGGTTGCAATGCTTTGAGGGGGTGTAATCATAGCTAGTGAAAGCTACCCGCAATAAAGATTAGCTTAATTTAATTCTGTATTATGTGTAAAGCTCATTAAAGTGGAAATTAAGATGATGAGTTGGATAACGTGTTATAATGAGAAGCACATTACCCCCAACTTAAACTGCTTTTTCCATGGGGCATTAGTGTTTCCTATTTTAGCTTTTTTTCACAGAGAGTATGTTTTATGAGAGCTCACAAATCACACCAAAAAAAAAATGGGACATGGACATTTGAGTCTCGTAATTACAATGACAAAACCAAGGATATATTAGAGATGCCCATTGCATCAATCACAAAGTTAAGGGTTAGGAAATTAAAAAAAGGCATTAAATAAGTATGTTCAATGTATTTGAATCATGCTGACTTCAAGGAGGCTATAAAACATATGGGTCACCCCATAATCACCCTAATTCAACTATTCAAGTGCAAAAAAATCCAATTCTTTCACAACATGGGTTTAAGGTTAGCATAATTATTATAGTTTTGTTTGAACCATTAATCCTATTATTATAAAGATAATTTGGTAGAATATTTTAGGAGTTTCCATGGTCTGCAAAGAGAAACTACGGGGCATGAGATAATACAAAGATTTTCATGTTTTTTAGGAGGTTAAAGTCCTTTTTGGTTTATTTGTTTTTCAATTACATAATTTTATGCTAATAAGTATAATTTTTTATCCGACTTATGAATTGAGCTGAAATTTTACTAGAACTTTTTAGAGGTCCTGTTGTACATGCAGATAAAATTTCAAGTCAATCAAACATTGAAAAGGTCTTCAAATAAGGTCTAGAAGTTACTATTCGAGAAAATCATTATTTTCTTAATTGATTTAGAATTTTTTTTTTTTCTATTTGGACTAGTACTCTTTTATTATTTTTTGATACTTGTTTACAATATGTTTTACCTATTATAAATAGAACCAGTTTGGATTAATTTTTTTTTACAGACTTTGATTTGAAAAATAATATTGTTTGTATCATTTGGTAACAAATCTTGGCTTCATTTATTAGGTTATATCCTTCTCTAATTTTTCTTTTTCTTGTCTCAGGTGATGAAACTCATTATTTCCAACACTTATTATTTTCAATCTTCATATATTCCTCTTGAATTGCAGCAACAACTAATTTACAAAAACAAGTGTTACTTTGTTTTGTTATTGTCACTACATATATCAATAACATAAAAAGTATAAAAAAACAAAGAAAGTCATTCAAACAAAGACATTATAGATTCTGTCGCAGTAACTAAAGGTGAAATTGGATCAAACCATATTTAGATTACTTGAAAATTGATATTTTGGTTATTTGGAGTTTAATCTCACTACATATCAAATTTAAGATCACTTGGAAATTGTTTGGTTAAGGTTCCAGATTCGGGTTTAGTTTGTATAAAACGGGTCTCTTTTGTGTCAAATATTGAAACCTTCTTTGCTACTATTTAAATTGACTTGCATAGTATATTAAAGTGTTATTTGGAATATTTCGGTGTCAAACAAGTCATTTTAATAATATTTACTTCTAAATTTTTTCATGTCCTAAAAAACTTTCATATCTCATATGAATTCACTTGTTACTCATGACATTATAATCATAGTTTCATCTTTGCTTGTTTTTATATATTTATTACTTCTTGAGTTAATTACACTTATTTGAATTGTGCTACTAATGTGTTCTCTTTGTTTATGTTGATTTCAGTTTCGCAAAAGCTGAAACGAAGGTAAAATAAGAGAGATGTAGCAAGTATATTAGCCTATAATTTGTGTGAAACACAAGAGGCATAAGGATATTTTCTCTACTAAAAACCTTTTGCATATTCAAAATGTTTAAAGAAATGGATATACACCACCTCCTACAAAGAATAACAACTTAAAACTTCAAATTCAAGATATAACATAGATGTTGGAGAGGTTTAACTTGGTGGATGGTAATGTGTCAAGATAGGTTGGATAGAGTCGAGAGGTAAGATAACAATAATGATGGACAAAAGAATGAAGCTGATTGGAGGGGCAACCATAACAAGAGACCTAAACGACATGTAAACCATAACTTGGGATGATTTTGTGGGAAATGATGATTTTGAGCATGACATCGTAGGTCATGGGGATGATTTTTGGTAGCCTAAAGGCTAAAGGGATGATGGGTTTAGACATAGGGGTCAATTCAGCCATAAAGGGGATTTCTATAACTATGGAAATCGTAATGATATGGATGGTGATTTGGACTTTATTAAACAAAAAATTCCTAGTTTTCAAGGTAAAAATGATCTTGATATTTATTTGGAGTGGGAAAAGAAGGTGAGTTGGTTTTTTTATTGCCATAATTATTTTGAGCAGAAAAATGTGAAACATATAGTGATTGAATTTGTTTATTACGTGATTATTTAATGAGATCATATCATGACTTCTAGAAGGATTATTAAGAAGAGACTTATTTATATATGGAATGATATGAAGGCTTTGATGAGAAAGCAAGGAAGCTTTATTAGAAACTACAAGGTTTGAGTTAGGTTTCTAAATCAGTGGAGGATTACCACAAAGAGATAGAGATAGCAATAATTTAGGCTAATGTAATGGAAGTTAGGGAGGCCACCATGGCTAGGTCTCCTAATGAGTTGAATAGTGATATTATTAATGTAGTAGAGTTATAACATTATATTTAATTAGAGGACATGGTTCATATGGAAACAAATTTAAAGAAATAGGTTAAAATGAGGAGCAACTCACAACCACAATTTAATCCAGCTTCATATTTCTCTACTTGGAGGCTCAATGTGAAGAGAGAAGGGGTTACCTAATCTAAACCCTTTGTTCATACTAAAGCTAAAAAGTAGACTCATATGGATGCTAGAAGCAATCCTGAAACTCAGCCAACTCGTAACTGTGGTATAAAACATTTTAAGTGCTTGAGGGTTTGACACATTACTTCTTATTATCCACACATTACTTCTTATTATCCAAACAATAGAGAGATGATTTTGAAAGGCCATAGAGAGATAGAGTGTGAAAGTGATAAATCTGATGATGATAAGGTTCCACCTTTAAAGGATTGTAGTGATGTTGAGATTACATACCCAATTAAAAGGGAGGTCTTGGTTATAAGATGTGTGCTTAATATGCAAGTTAAAGAGGATGATATTGACCAGTAAAGGGAGAACATCTTTCACACATGGTGTCACATCGAAAATAAGATATGTAGTATGATAATTGATAGAGATAGTTGTGCCAATGTAGCTAGAACTACTCCTCTTAGGAAGTTGAATTTGAGTACTATAAATCATTATTGAGCGATATGCTTTATAAACCTTTTCAATTCTAATGGTTGAATGAATATGGTAAAGTGAAAGTAACTAAACAGGTCTTAATATGCTTTTCTATTGGCAGATATACTAATGAGGTGCTATGTGATGTGGTTCCGATACATGCTAGTCACCTACTCTTGGTGTGTCCATGATGGCTTTAAAAATAAGTATATAATTGTAAAAGATGGTAAAACTATCACTCTTGTATCTTTATCTCCAAAGCAAAACAAGTGTATAACAATCAAATAAAGTTGAAAAAATAAAGTGAGGTCAAGGGGAGTGAAAACTTAAGTGAGGAACATGCTAAGATAAGAAACTTAGATTTGGCCACTAATAAAAACTTAATGAATCCAGTCGATAGTGGAGGTAAGAAAATAGAAGAGAAGAAATTAAGTGTGCAAAATACAGACTATATGGAAAAATTAAAGAAACAACAAAATGTTTTGCAAGAAAATGTGAAATTAAATATGTTTTTTATGCTAATAACCTAATGGTTGTACTTGTGTATAAGAAGGATTTTAATGCTAACAATCTTAATTAGATTGTTCCTAATGTGGCTGTTTCTTTGTTGCATGAATTGATGATGTCTTTCCCGAAGATATTCCTATTGTTTTACCACCATTGAGGGGAATAGAACATTAAATAAATCTTATACCTAAAGCTACAATTCCTAACCGGCTAGCCTATCGAAGTAATCCCGATAAGACAAATAAATTTTAAAAGCAAGTGGAAGAGTTGATGACAAAGAAGTACATTCACAAGAGCATGAGTTCATGTGTTGTTTTAGTTTTACTTGTGCCTAAAAAGGATGGAACTTGGAGGATGTGTGTTAACTTTCATGTCATCAACAACATAATAGTAAAGTATAAATATCTTATCCTAAGGCCTGATAATATGTTAGATAAGTTGCATGAATCTTGTATTTTCTCTAAAATATATTGGAAAAATGGATACCATTAATAGATTATGTATTTGTAATTTTTATGTAATTAAATGCATATTTTTCTATATGATGTAATTATGTATCCAAAAACATATATGAATCTAAATTAAGTATGAATAATGTATTTAAATTAGTTTTCTTTTGAAAACACATTATTGTAATTACGTGGGCTCATCTTTAGATTTATTTGCTTTAAAATGAGTATGTGTCTTGAATTATGTCGTAATTAAATTAATTATCTCATTGTTTGTAAAATTTCTTAAATAAAATAATAATTGATTCGTTTGAGTAAATACTGAATAAAAAGGTGAGGTTGTTCTTATGTTAGGTTTAATATAAATAAGGAAGTCCTAAATGATGGGAAAATATTGAAATTTTTATTTGCAAGTTATGAAAATTGGTTGAGTCAATAACTTGGTATTGAAAAATTAAAGGAAACTCTGCTGAATTTTCGGTAGAGATTGCAAAAAAAAATATATTGTACTTTCAATGATAATACAATATGTATACATGGAATATCGTGTAAATTGAGATTATTACAAAGGGTGTAATTTGAGTCAATTACAAGGACCTAAAAGTCAATAAAGGCACTAAATAGGCTTAATTAACATATTTGGACCAAGACTGACTTCAAGAAGACTACAACACATATGGTCAGCCTATGATCAACGTGACCCAAGTGTAGGAAGGGCCCAATTCTTCCACAACATGGACTTAAGTTTGTCCTTATGATGGTAGCCATGTTTAAACAATCAATCCTAACATTATAAGAATATTTTGGGAGATTCCATATTCTATAAGGAAACTAACGAGCATGATTTTTTTTTCTATTGCATAGGTTTACACTAACAAGTATACGTTTTGTTTTGACTGATAAATTAGGCTGAACTTTTACTAGAAATTTTCAGAAATCTTGTTTCATAAGTGGTTAAAATTTCAAGTCAATCGAACATCAAAAAAGTCTTGAAATAAGATCCCTAAGCTACTAAGGTTCTATTTAGATCTTGTTTTATAGCTTGTATTAGAGTCTTTTTACAGACTTTGATTTGAGAATAAAATTGCTTGTGTAGTATTCTCGTATTTTTTTGGTTCTCTAGAACTAATTTGACTTATTAAAGAACAATTGTTTCCATGGCATCTTTCTTATACCTTTCATTCACGAATTAGTATTCGTTTGGTTGAGATCCATTCTAGTAGTATTGGAATTTTTAGTTCAAGTAATCTTGGTGTCACACTTTTATCAAACTTGATTCTTTAACTTTCTGAGATTTTTCTTTCTTGGATGTGGGTTACTTGATCATGAGGTTCTCATCATTTAGTATCAAAGTTTGGCTTTATTTATCAAGTTATATCCTTATGTAATTCTCATTTTTCTTGTTCGGCATGTTGAAACTCATCATTTCCAATCTTTATGTATTTCTCTTGAATTGCAATAACTACTCTTGCGAAAAATAAAATGTTATTATATTTTGTTATTGTCATTGCTATATATATAAGTAACATTAAAAATAAAAAAGTCATTAAAACAAAGATATTTTGGTATCACAGGATTCGCTTTATAAAAAGCATTCATTGCCTTAATCAATCAAAACAAAAAGTTATATGTAAAGGAATTTAGCGTCTGTTTGGCTCAGTGTTTGCGGCAACATTTTTATTTAACAGTGGCAACATATCATTTAGTTACAAAATGAGTCACAATTTTCATGCATGGACCCTGCCATTATCTGCGTTCAAAACTCAGTTTTGTTGAAGCAGAAACTGCATGCTTTTCCTTGAGAAAGTTTCTTGTTTATAAACACAGCCTCTCTCCATTGTTTCGGCCGGACCGAGTCCGGTCCAAAGCTAAATGCATTGAATCGGATCCGACCCAGTAAAAAAAAATTAATTTTAATTTTAATTTGTAATTATGTTTTATTCAAAAAACTAGTGTTTAACTTTATTCAATGACACTACATAAATTAGAAGGAGATCACTTGATGACGTAGCATTTGTTTCATGATGTAATAACAATAGTTAAATCTACAATATTTAAATTAAAAACCATTAAATTAATATATAAATATCTTTTTTAATTATTTTATAACCTCAATTTGAAAAAGTATTTTTAACCAAACACATTAAAATATTTTTTATTCAACCTCAATTTCAATCACAGTTTTAACCAAACATATATAAATATCAAATTAACCTTAACTAAAAATATATTTTATAAAATAATTTTTTTAAATCATAACCATAAAAATTATCAAAATATCAAATACACAGAACATGAGTAGTTAAATGATGATACCATATCACATGTCAAATAGGAGCAAGAGAACCGATATCTATACGAAACCCTCTTCCTTTTTTACAAGTTTTGAATACTGCCTCATTTTTTCAACAGATTACTTTTGTAGATAAAACCCAGTACATCTCATTATAATATTGATAGCTTTAAAAAAACTAATTATTACCATTATATTTTTAACACATTTTTTTATTTCAAATTTTTTATAGTTTTTATTTCAATTTTACTCAAGTTAATATTAGAGCAGGCTAGAGCTTAAGAGCCAATTAAGCAATAGTTCAAGAACTTCACTTAACAAGAACCTCAACAAATAAGTAAATTATATTTTATAAAATGAAAATTTCTATCACTTAAAAAAAAAGCTCCAAATATAAAAAAACATTACTAAGACACCACATGTATTTTAACATATTTTAAAATATCACATGTATAATTTTATACAGAACATTAGCTTGAATTATATTTGTGTCGGTAAGAACATCTACTGTAGTTATGTATGAATTATAATGACTGTTGGATTAATCATTACTTAAGATTGCCGACCTGGTGGTAATGATGATCCACTATTCTAGTTGTTAAAATATCGTCTATAAACTCTCTCTTTTTTTTTCTATAATATACTAATTTTCAGGGCTAGTTTTAGGTTAAAAATAGCATAGTTAATCTGATTAATTCAGGTTAATTTAATTTTTTAATTTATATAAATATAAATCTTTATTTAAAAAAAAAATAGGATTTGATTTTAACTAAATTTTTATCAAATTAACTGAATTAGAAATCAACTCAAGTTTTTGTCCCATCTAATTCTTTTTTTATATTTTTTAAAAAAACTCAGCTTCACCTAAATTCCAGGTCTCATGAGTGCTATATCAAATGGGGTCGAGGTGGGATTTAAAACAATGCTCAATTCTATGTTCATTCCTCCTTCCTCGCATGTTTTTGAAGACACAAAAAGTAGGCTCGACTATCTTTTCCCTTTTGTTTTTGTCCTACTTTTTTCCCCTTCACGGAGACAGTCAGCATCTTAATGTTGTGTATACTATATCTTACCTAAAATTCTATAGAGAAGTTTGGATTTTAGCACGAACCCAGCAGTAGTATACTATATCTTACCTAAAAATCTATAGAGAAGTTTGGATTTTAGCATGAACCCAGCAGTAGTATACTATATCTTACCTAAAATTTTGGATTAATTTGTCTAAATAGGATCAAGAAATGACAAGCAGAAGAAGGCTGGCATATTTCTGGCCATGGAATACTGTGACATGATTTTTATACCATTCCTCAAAGCTCCACTTTCATTTAAAGTTCCTCTTTATTTTATTCATGTCACAAAAGCTTGCAGTCGTGTTTGGAAAAAGGCCACTAATATTGTCTCTTCATGATGACACTAATTATTTCTATAGCAGTCCTGGATAAATGAATAAATAAATAGACGTATATTTCTTTATAAAACAAATAATGAGACGGCTGCTTGAAGAACTAATTATCAAACTTGCCCTCAGGTAATATGTAGAATATTTGAGTCTTTATTAACATATTCTAAAATAGTTTGGCTTTACACTATAATAATGCACAGTGAAAATCAAAGAACTTTTCACAATTTTAAGGACTTTTTTTTATTTAATTTATTTATTTTTAATCTCATTCTTTAACTTTAAGTTTTCTTCGGGTTATTTTTTTATCAATTTTTTTAATTATTTACTTTTTAATTCCATCCTTTAATATTGGGTTTATTGAGAATCGATCTATTTACTTTCTATGGATTTATCCCGATCTCATAACTTGAATCGCAAGTTTAGCAGCTTAATCTTGTTGATTAGGGTCATTGTTTTGTCTATTTTTTTATTTTTTTTAGTTTTATTTTTTAACATTAGGTTCATTGAAAATCTGACTTTAAAATCTTTTTTGATTTTCTTTCTATGAACTTATTATGATTATCTAACCCGGGTTTTATAAGTTAACCTTGGTTGACTCGGGTTATTTTTTACCTTTTTATTTTTTTTTATTTTTCAGTTTAGTCCTTCAAAATTAAGTTGATTGACAATTAAAATTTATATATTTTTTTTTTTTATGGAATTATCACAGTCTTATGACCTAGGTCGTGAGTAAGGTCAGTTGCCTTAAAAAAAAATTGTCTTTTTTTAAATTATATCCTTCAATATTAAATTGATTAGAAATTATACTTCATAATTTATTTTGGTTTGTATTTCATGAGGTTATCCTGGTCTCATGACCCGATTCATGGGTTTGGTCGGTTTGCTCAAGTTGACTCGAGTAATTTATTGTATTCTTTTTTAATTTCACCCTTCAACATTGAGTTGATTAAGAATTGAGTTTCATAATTAGTTTTGATTTGTTTATTATGGAGTTATCCTAATCTTATGACTCATGTTTGACAAGTTAACCCGTGTTGGCTTAACTAATTTTTTTAGTAGAATTTTGTTTTCAATTTCATCATTCAACATTAGGTTGATTAATAATTGAATTTAATATTATTTTTTTTATTTCTATAGAATTATCAGGATCTCGTAACCTAGGTAATAAATTTTATTTGAATATTTTTTAAAAACTTGTCCTAGTTTTTTTAATTCAAATTACATTTTATCGATTGTTCGGGTTGTTTTTAAATCTTTAAAACTGACCAAATCAAATCAGGTCAATGCTCATATAATTTTATTTTATTTTATTTTGCTAAAAAACACATTAACACCTAAATATTGTTTTTATATAAAAATTAATCCAACCAGTAGCGTAACACAAACAACAATACGTTCAAGGCAATAATCTAGTTTCAACTATTAAGCTATTCACTATTCTTTTTGGCCCATGCGATGTTATTAAGCAACTCTCAAAACTTGTTTTATTTAATTTTAATGAATATTTTAAGGAATTTTAATTATTTAAATTATGGACTAAAAATATTTTTTAAAAAACTTTAATCCCCTCTTCTTATTATATATGAATTTATTTATTTTATTTAACAAAGACATAAAGATTTCATCAATATGGTTTTTGAAAAAAAAGAAAAAAAACTTAAAACACTTAAAATAAAAATTTGTAAGAATTTAAAAGATTTAAATATAGGAGAGAAAATGCATTTTCTTTTGGAAAAACTTACATTTTCGCTAATTATTTATTTCTTTTTTATTTTGGTAAAAAAACATTTTTTTTTTACCATAAACATGTTCTTTCATATAAAAAAGTTCTCTAAAATAATTTTAAAGCAACATATAAAAAGCAATATCTCAATTATTTATATATGATTGTATGAAAAAATAAAATAAAAGAGTAATTAATTTGTGGAAACGATATAAAGATTTAGCAATAAAAAATACAAAACAATATTTTAATCTCATTGAATATCATGTGTAATTTTTTAACAAATAATTATGTGTCTAGAATACTAGGGCATGCATGCCTAGTCTCCCATTTGTTTAAAAAACCTCAAGTGGTTGGACATGTCATCCGCTTAAGTTTTTTTAAAATAAATGGATGACTTGTCATTTGATGGAATACATAACGGGACATCTACTAAAATAGCTGGAAAAACAAGTTTCAGGGTATTTAGACTAAAAAAAAAAAATATTAATTTATTTTCACCTAAAAACATTTTATAAATCTCGATAACTTCATTAACAACTTCAAAATACCCAATAATCAATTAGTCTACAAACTAAAAATCCAACCAAATTTAAAAAGCATTTTTGAACCCCAATTTATCTTTTCCAATAAGATTAATGCCTCGATTCATATTCATAAACCTTTATTGTTCTTTTTTTGTTCTAATATCTCTTTTCTTTTTCAGTATTCATGGATTAAAATATAAAAAAATAAAATTTTTGAATCAAAGTGTAAAAACCTAAAACTACATGGACTAAATATAAAACAAATCACAAAAATCAAGTGCCTAACATATATTTTTTTCCATTTGACAATTAAATTGTGGATTGAATAATGTAATCCATGATACACTTGAGACTGGGCCTGGGCCTGTAATAGTTGAATAATAAATTCCAAACCTTTTAATTTCTTTGTAGATGGCCCTGGTTTAATAAACCATATTTTATATCAGGTAAAAAATTAGTCTTTTAATATTTGAAAATTTCACTTAAGTGAATGACGTTTATATCTTTAAAAGAATATGATAGCATTTAGAGTTAAAGAAGGATCATTAACAATAATTATATAGGGCATGACTTTTCAACTTTAGCAGTAATCAAATTGTAGAAGTAGACATTTATTATTTCGAATTGTTATAGTGAAATGATCACTTTGCCCCTTCACTTAAAAAACATTAGCCATGATTTTGGGTGTATGATGGTTATTTTACATAAATACATTGGTTATTGTTTATTTTAGTTGGTCATATTAGTCTTTTCACAATAAATAAATAAATAATGAAAATACTATAATATCCTTACAAGAAAGTGGAAAAATAACTTCCATGGAAAGGTTTTTTTGAAACTACCATGGAACAATTTTTTTGTCAATTCATTTTTTGTGCACAATATTATTACTACCATATCCTTATAATAAAAAAAATTAAAACTATCATCTAAAATTTTTTTGGGCTTTTTACCATAATTTTTTGTTATATAAAATGTGAATGAAAGTTAGCTTGACCTTTTTGGTGATATAAAAATTAAAAAAAGAAGAAGGTGTCAGGCATATGAAAAAAACACGCTTACACATAGGGAAGAGCCGTTGTATTCAAGCAGTGTGTAATCCCTACTTTGTCAACCAAAACTGCCTGCAAATCAAGCCACCTGCATCGTAAAGTTGCACCGCTTTTGTTGAGCTAACGTGTGTATCATTATTCTTCGTGGTTTGGTGGTGGTTGGGTTTTTTCTTATCTTTTTTTTTTCTCTTATGGCCCTATAATGCGTGACCAAGCAAAAATTGAAATGTGTCCTTCCATTTTATTTTTACTTTAGTTATAACCCTCATTCTTTTAATTATTTTTTTATTGTTTTAACTCATTTTTTGGTTAATTTTTCTTTTAAATTTCATCCCTTGATATTAGGTTTAATTTGATTTTTATATCAAATTTAGCTTTTATTTTTTTTAATTATTACTTTTTTTCAATTTCATCCGTTGAAATTTAATTTGATTTAATTTTTATATCAGATTTGCTTCTCATTCTTTTAATTATTATTTTTTTATTTACAATTTCATCCATTAAAATTTTATTTAATTTGATTTTTATTTTAGATTTGGTCCTCATTCTTAATTACTATTTTTTAATATCATTTTCCTAATTGACTTTTATTATTCAATTTCATCCCTCGTCATTTTATTTATTTTTTTATGTTGAGTTTTTTCCTTATCTTTTCAATTGTTTTTTTTTCTTTTTATTTTTTTGAATAAATTTTATTTTTACGGTTTCATCCTTTAGTATTTCATTGGTTTATAATTTGAATCATAATATTTTCTAATGCAGTTATCCTAGTTTCATGAGCCGAGTACCAAGTATGAAATATTAACCCGGATTGACATCTATATATTTTTTTCTTTTTTCATTTTTTTTTTCAATTTTATCATTTAACATTATCTTTTTTTAAAATGTAGTTCTTTTATTTTTATCAATTTGCTTTCTGTGAAGATAACGTAACCTCACGAGTTGATCATAAGTTTACCATTGTGACTTAGATTAACCAGGCTAGTGTGCTTCTGTCTATTTTTTGAATCTATTAACTTTTTTACTGTCATATTCTAATTAGGTTATTTTTTTTAAGGTCTTTTTTTATTCTAGGCAAGGAATCCTTCTCTCTTTTTTTTTTTTTTTTTTTTTTATCATACTTTCAAAAAATCAGAACTTCTTTTTTGTTTAAGGCAATACATTCAACCATAGCCCTTCAGCTGCATTTGTGCTTCTTTTCTGGTTATGGTAATCCATCATCCTTGTGAAAGGTATGAGATAAAGGTCAGGGAACAACAAGAATCAATAAGGAATCAGCGAAAATTACAGGTATATCTTGCTGCCAGGTCATATAATATGCATTCAAAAGTAGGAGGAAATAGCGCTTATGGTATTTGCTCTTTTAGTTATTCATTATTAAAGTATTTAATTATGCATGAAGGTCCTTAAAGCAAGCTTCCTCTGTTATATTTTCCAAAATGCAGGTTGGTACAGGTGCTCTTGCAGAAAAGATTCGAATCATGCATGCTTATTGTTTTTGCTACTCTACTTTGAGCTTGATATGGTAACAATGACCCTTTCGAAAAGACGAGATCTATTTATGATTATTAGGAGTTAAATTTTGTGAAAGATGGATTGTAAAACTTATTGTCTTTTATATTGTGTTCCTTGGTTTGCAAAGCTTGTTTCCTTCCTTAATATCATTTGGCATTAATTGGTATAAGAGCTGGCTATGATTTGTTGTTCTCCCTATGCCTGGTACCCGCAGTGGAAATTCTTATAATCCCACCAATCAGGGTTTACAGAACCAAACCAATTTGAACCAAACATCTCCACAACCTATTTTAAATCCCCACAACAAACAGCTTTATAACATGATTTTACTTCCTTGTTACAGCAGTAGATGGAAGTGATGACTCAAACTTTGGGAACCATTGTTGGTCGGTTAAATAACATTGAAGAGAGGAGTAACAATACAGAGAACAGAAGGGGCCATATTGGTCGGAATCATGAAGGGAAATGTGACAATAGAGGATGAAGGATTGGGAGAACATCTGAGCGGCTATAAAAATAAAAAAATGGCAGAAGTTCAGATGAAATCATTAATTGATTGAAAGTGGGAAGTATATGATTTCAATGGGAGATTGAATACTGATGCTTTTCAGGATTGGCTAATGTCTCTGTAAGATTATTTCGAATGATTTACAGTGTTTGAAGATAGGAAGGTAAGATTCGTAAAGCTGAAATTGAACGGACCTACTCGTGCCTGGTGGGGCAACGTTGAGGAGCATCTGAGACGCACTCGAACAACCTCCTATTCAAGACTGGGCATAGATGAAGGCATGGTTGGAAGTCAAGTGTTTACCTGCCAATTATGAACAACTTGTCTATGAAGACATGTTACGATGGGCTCAAGGCTTAAACACAACTATGGATCAATACACTGAAACATTTCATGACTTGTCTGTAAGAAGCCAAGTTGTGGAAACAGATCAACAATCCCTTGTTGGGTATCTCATAGGATTACGTACAAACATTAGGAGAAATATGATTACAACCAAATTATTTTCTGTTGATGAAGCTTACTAGTTAGCGTTACAATTTGAAAGGCAACAGAGAACGACTGCAACCATTTCCACCAAACAATGACGCAATATGAAGCAGCCCATTACTCGTCAGCAGCTTCAGAAGACTACCACCAAAGGCTGCAGCCGCATATGGTGAACAAAATAGATCAAGGTTAGGAACTACAAAGCCGCAATGTTATAAATGCAAAGGCTTCGGGCATTTTGCAGGACTATATCCCAACAAGAGAAAAGAAGGTGATGAATGCATCTGAAATCACTTCGGAACTGATAAATTCAACGATGGAATAGAACAGGAAGAAGAAGAGGAAAGCATTGAGGATATTGAAGAAGAAAGGGTACGAGCTTCAGAATTATCTCTTTGAGTAATTCATTGTATGCTTTCCAGTCATGTAGCAACTGAAGTGCACCAAGAGGAAGACTAGAGGAGGACCAGTATATTCTATACTAGAGTTTCTCACAAAGATAAGTCCCTCAATATAATTATAGATAACGCGAGTGGCCTTAATGTCATCTCATCAAAAACTGTTGAGAAGTTAAATTTGCCAATGGAGCAGCACCCAAATCCATACAAAGTGAGCTGGATTACAGACAACCATTTAGTCATGGTTCAACACCGATGTTTGTCATCCTTTTCTTTGGAAAATCATTTTCAACTATTAGGCAAATAGTGGCTTTATGATCGTAGAGTGAATTATGATGGAAGTAGCAACATTTATTCCTTGTTGATCAAGAATAAGAGATTAGTTTTGGAACCCTTACCAATTAAAGAGTTCCAACAGAAGTCAACTTTGCGCATTACTCCGCAAGAGTTTCAGCAAACATTGGCTATCAGTGACATCCTCTCCATGTTTATTTGCAAGGCAACAACAACAAACACAAAGGATAAGAATGAAGGTTTACCGACAGCACTTCAGCAGGTTCTCCAACAATTTAAAGATGTTTTTCTAGAAGAACTCTCATCACAATTGCCACCACCACGCGATGTCCAGCATGTTATTGACTTGGTGCCAGGATCTTCCTTACCATACCTTCCCTATTATCGGATGAGCCCTGTAGAACATGAAGAATTATAGCGTCAGGTGCAAGAACTTGTCGACAAGGGATTCATTACAGAGAGCCTTAGTACTTGTGTTGTACTAGCCCTCCTGACACCAAAGAAAGATGGTAGTTACAAGATGTGTATCGACAACAGAGCAATCAATAAAATCACAGTCAAATATTGATTCTCGATTCCAAGATTGGATGACATGCTAAACCAAATTAGTGATACTAAAGTCTTTTCAAAACTAAACCTGCATAGTGGGTATCCTCAAATTCACATCAAACCTGGTGATGAATGAAAAACAACCTTTAAAACCAAGAAAGACTTATATGAATGGTTGGTGATGCCTTTCGGCCTACCAAAAACACCATGCACGTTCATGTGAGAGATGACTCAAGTTTTCAAACCAATTTTAGGCAAGTATATTATTGTGTATTTTGACGATATACTTGTCTTTAGTCAAAACATAGAGGAGCATTTTCAGCATCTGACAAACATTCTACAAATGCTTCGCCAAGAGCACTTCTATGCCCACTACAACAAGTGTTCTTTTCTTCAAACCAAAGTAAATTTTATAAGGTTCATCTTATCCCAATAAGGTGTTGAGGCTAATCTAGAGAAGGTGAAAGCAATTTTAGAATTGCCAGAACCGCAATCTTTCTTTAAAATCAGGAGCTTTCATGGTCTAGCCATTTTTTATTGTAGATTTATCAATAACTTCAGCACCATCTTATTCATTGTGAGTTTATCTTATTTACTAATCATGATTTCTTAAAATACCTATATTATCAACAAAAGTTAAACATAAAGCATGCTCGGTGGATTAGCTATCTTTAACAATTTAATTTTATTATCGAGCACAAGAATGGCCATGAAAATAAAGTAGTTGATGCCTTCAGTAAAAGACCTCATCCAGTAGCAATTTTTTCAACCAAATCGTCAGATTATGCTTTCACTTCCATCAAAGACTACTATCAAACTGATCTAGATTTCAAGAAAATATGGCATTCTTCATAGCAACCCTGTCATTCCTATCACAGATTATGTAATTGATGAAGGACACTTGACAAAGAAAGGATGCATCTGTATTCCACAAGGGTCCTTACAAGAGTTTATCATTGAAGAGTTGCATGAGGAAGGGATTGCAGGATATTTTGGCCAACATAAGACTCATTCTTTGGTGGCAGATCGGTTTCATTAGTGCTGCGAGTATGTTTCTAGAGGATGATCAAAAGCTTGAGTGAAGAAAGAAAGGTTTAGAAGAAGGAAGGCAGAACGTGACATACGTTCTGCATGTTTTCTTTTAGAACAAACAGAAGGACACGAGAGAATTTAGGAGAGAATACTGAATTTTGTTCTTGATTAAAATCTTCTGTTACAACCTACAGGGTATTTATAATAACCCCCATGTTCTCTTTGTTATATTTCTTTAGTCTTTACATGTGGCTTTTATAAGTTTTATTCAACATTAACCGGGCTGCACAAAACGCAACCGTTTAACTAATCTTTAAATTCTTTGCTGCTTTTCCTCAACGTTGTCGTTTATGCTGTATTTGAATTAATTCCCTCTTCTTCTGTGCTAATCCCTATCTTCGTTGATTCCAGTCGTGACAATGCCCCCTCCATGATTACCACCTTGTCCTCAAGGTGAAACTCAGGAAATCGGAAGTAGAAATCATCAATATCTTCCCAGGTGGCTTCAGTTAAGGGTAGGTCTTTCCATACAACTAACAATTGAGTAATTGCTATATTTCCCTTTTTTCTCATTCTACGCTTGACAATTTGCAGAGGCTGTAGCAGGGATGGCTGTTGAGAATTTGGAAGATCGGAGTGTACTGCATGATGGCCCACGTGTTGCTTGAGTTGAGAGACGTGGAAGACAGGGTGAATGGCTGCTGATGCAGGTAATTGCAATTTATATGCTACTGAGCCAATTTTCTGAATGATTGTATAGGGACCATAGTATTTAGCTGATAGATTCTCTTGTGAACTGAGTGTTGCCAGTAAGGTTGTAGCTTGACATAGACTGAATCCCCCATAGAAAAACTTCGTTCACTTCTTTTCTTGTTGGCTTGTTGGGTCATTAGGTGTTGAGCTTGGAGGAGATTATTTCTGATTTCCTTGAACATATCTTCTCTTTGGGTGAGGTAATGGTCCACGGCCTCCACTGGAGAGTCTTTATGAATGTAAGGAATGTGAATTGGAGGCACCATGCCATAGAGTATCTCATAAGGGGTCTTCTTTGTTGAAGTGTGGTAGTTGGTGTTGTACCACCACTCACAAGCACTTAACCATTTTCCCCATAAGGCTGGGGCAGTCCCTGTCATGCACCGTAAATACCCTTCAATACACTTGTTAACCACCTCTGTCTGGCCATCCGATTGGGGATGATAGACAGTAGAATAGTGTAAGTTGACGCCTTGATGCTTGAACAATTCCTTCCAAAATTGACTGAGAAAAATGTTATCCCTGTCGCTCACGATGGTGGCTGGCATTCCATGGAGTTTGTAGACATGCTCCATGAAGACTTTAGCTACTGTCAGGGCAGTGTAGGGGTGAGAGAGTGCCATGAGATGTGCATATTTGCTAAACCGGTCCACCACTACCAGGATGACCTCTTTCCCATCTGATTTGGGTAGGCCTTCAATGAAGTCCATGCTAATGTCGACGAAGGGGGCCATAGGAATGGGTAGAGGTTGGAGAAGTCCTGGGAGCTTCACATTCTCAGTCTTGTTTTGCTGGCAAATGGAACATTCTCAGACATATTGTATGATGAATTTCTGCAGCTTTCTCCAATAAAACACCTGCCCTAGCCTCTTAGCAGTGATAGTGGCTCCTGAATGCCCACCTGTAGCAGTGTCATGATATAAATAGATGATCTTAGTTTGTAGCTGGTTGTCTTTACCCACAACTACTTTTCCCTTACGAAAGAGAGTGTTATTGATCCATGCATAGGCAGGATGTGACCTGGCATCCCTTTGCACTTCATTAATGACCTTCTGTAGATTTGGGTAAGCTATCCAAGTTTGCTTGATTTCTGCCATGATGTTGGTGGAGATCGATGATAGAGTTAAGGTATTCAATTCGTTGCTTGAGATCCTGGAGAGAGCATCTGCTGCCAAGTTGTCCTTGCCCTTCCTGTATTCTATCTCATAATCAAAGCCTAAGAGTTTAGTTAACCACACCTGTTGTGCCTCATGAGTGGCCTTGTGATCGAGTAGGAATTTCAGACTGGAGTGGTCTGTTCTGATTAAGAAGCGCCTGCCCCTTAAGTAGTGCTTCCACTTAGTGACAGCATAGACAATTGCCAATAATTCGCGCTCATATGCTGAAAGATTTTGTTGTCAAGGTCCCAGTGCCTTGCTTATAAAAGCAAGAGGATGCCCTTCTTGCATCAAAACTGCTCCCATACCTACTCTTGACGCATCTGTTTCTACCATAAAATTTTTGTCAAAGTTAGGCAATGCCAGCACCGGGGGTTTGGACATGGCTCCTTTTAATTGATTGAAGGCTAATGTAGTCGAACTTGTCCAGTTGAAGGAGCCCTTCTTCAACAACTAAGTAAGGGGCCTGCAAAGTTCCCCATATCCCTTCACAAATTTCCTATAGTACCCTGTCAGCCCCAAAAACCCTCTCAACTGTTTGATGTTAGTGGGAATAGGCCAATTAATCATTGCGACCACCTTATTCGGATCAGTAGCCACTCCTTCTTTGGTGATTACATGGCCTAGGTACTCCATCTGGTTGCTGCCAAATACACACTTCTCCTTCTTGGCAACCAGTTGGTTTGCATATAATAATTCAAACACAACAGTGAGGTGATGCAGATGGTCTACACTGTTCTTGCTATAAACCAATATATTGTCAAAAAAGACTAAGATGAACTTCCTTAAATGTTGTCTAAAGATGTCATTCATTAAACTTTGAAAAGTTGTTGGGGCATTAGAAAGCCCAAAGGGCATAACCATGAATTCAAAATGGCCATTATGGGTGCGAAAGGCTGTTTTGAATACATCATTAGGGTCCATTCGAATTTGATGGTAGCCTGCCCTTAAGTCAATTTTAGAGAAGATGGTTGCGCCTTCTAATTCTTCTAGTAATTCATCAATAATAGGGATGGGATACTTATCTTTTACAGTCAGTTGGTTGAGAGCCCAAAAGTCCACAAAAAATAGCCATGTCAGGTCTTTTTTCTTGACTAGCACCACTGGAGAGGCAAAAAGGCTATGGCTCGGTTGAACAATTCTTGCTTCTAGCATTTCAGCTACTAGTTTTTCCAGAGTATCCTTTTGTAACCCTGAGTACCTGTAGGGCCTTAAGTTGACGGTCAGGTTTTCATCCTTTAATGGTATTCTGTGGTCATGGCCTCTAGCCGGTGGTAGGCCTACGGGTTCCCTGAAAACTTGGTGATAGGTGTCTAGCAATGCTTGTAATGGAAGCTCCTCTACCTGCTGGCCAGGAATGTGCCCTTCCTGTGAGTTGCCTACCTTGCCATCCACCTCCAGCACTTGTAGACTGCAAATGTTCACCCCTGCCAACGAGGTTGAGTTGGTGAGTAATCCATTTAACTCTTCCAGCCGAATGGACTGGGTGAGTGTAGGGTTGTCTCCCTTTAGAGTCACTTCTTTGCCTTGCCACCAAAAAGTCATCCATTTCTCCTCGTAATTGGCTAACACATTGCCTAGCAACTTCAACCACTGTATGCCTAGGACCATATCATAGTTTTATAGGGCCATTACAAAAACATCAGCCTGGAACTAGACACCTTGCATTTTCCATTGCAGGTTCTTGCAAAGTTTAGTACAAGCCATGGTACCACCGTTGGCTGCTTCTACTAGCATTGGTTTGATGGGGGTTAAGAGGCAATTCTGTTTGCTGGCTAGTTTGGCATTGAGGAAGTTGTGAGTACTTCCAGAGTCAATCAGGATGAATATCGGGCATTTATCCAGTTTGCCCCATATCTTGACGGTGTGACATCTTGTAGTACCTTGCAACGCATGTAATGACAGATGGGGAGTAAGGTCTTCCTTATTTCTGGTTTCAAGGGTTTCCTCCTCCTCTAAATTTTCTTCTTTATCTTTAATGATGCATAATGAGTATAGTTTTTGATTTTTACACCTATATCCGGGCACAAATTTCTCATCACACCAAAAGCATAATCCCTTGGCCCTTCTCTCATCCATCTCCCTGGTTCTAATGGGTCTAGAAGGTCTAGGGTTGGGGTTAACCATAGAGTTGTTGAATGGTGGTCTGCTGGGGGTTGGTAGTAAGGCTGGCTGGAGGGATTTAAACGTAGTGAAGGTGGGGCTGGAAGTTGGTTTGTTGGAGACTGTAGAATAGGTAGGTCTTGGGTTTTGTTGGTAAGAGTTTGTCTGGGCTGGAAGTTTAGAGTATTGGGGGTTGTTTCTTCTGTAAGTGAGGGTATTATCATGGAGTCTAGCTAGATTATATGCTTGTTTGAGAGATTTGGGTTCAAACATTTTCACTAAGTTTTTAATCTCAATTTCCAATCCTCCTAAAAAGAATACCAAGGCTTGTTTTTCTGATACCTGAGCTCGATTCCACAGCATGTCGAATTCCTTGATATAGCCTTCGAGATCACCAGCTTGTTTGTGTTCGGTTAACTCCTCCAAGGGGTCCTTTTGTCCTCCAAACCTGCAGCACAGGGCGTCCACATAATCTGCCCAAGTCGTTTCCTGCCCCTCCAAGTTTCTTATGAAATTCTAGTGCCAGTATAGCGCCAACTCATCCAGGTAGTATGATGCTAGCTTCAATTTATCTGGCTCTGCTATCTCTTCAAGATCGAAATACTGATTGCATTTATACAACCACTTATGCACATCTTCACCTTCAAAGGTAAGGAAGTTCCTCTTGGGCTTATGAACCCTGAAGGATCCTTGCGAACCTTCTCCACCCCACTCCGGACTACAGGTGGTGGTAGGCTGTTGAGGAGCATAGGGTCATGGAGAGGAGCTGGTCTCCCCAGTGAGAGTTTGTAAAGTATGTTTTATTGCAATCTGCTGGGTAGCTATTTCTTTTATCATTGCTTTGAGTTGGCCAAGATCATCCGACTTTGTATTTATTTTCATTTCTATTTCATTGATTCTTTGGTTCGCAGCTTCCAAGGAATCATCACATCTTCTCACATCTTGGGACCTAGTCTCTGGAGGCATGTTGTGGAGGTCTAAAGATGAGGCTCTCATACCACTTTGCTGCGAGTACGTTTCCAGAGGATGATCAAAAGCTTGAGTGAAGAAAGAAAGGTTTAGAAGAAGGAAGGCAGAACGTGACATACGTTCTGCATGTTTTCTTTTAGAACAAACAGAAGGACACGAGAGAATTTAAGAGAGAATACTAAATTCTGTTCTTGATTAAAATCTTCTGTTACAACCTATAGGGTATTTATAATAACCCCCATGTTCTGTTTATTATATTTCTCTAGTCTTTACACGTGGCTTCTATAAGTTTTATTCAACATTAATCGGGCTGCACAAAACGCAACCGTTTAACTAATCTTTAAATTCTTTGCCGCTTCTCCTCAATGTTGTCGTTTATGCTGTATTTGAATTAATTCCCTCTTCTTCTGTGCTAATCCCTATCTTCGTTGATTCCAATCGTGACAATTGGCTAGGTACGAAGAAATATGTTAATTAAATAATACTCTAAAAGGCGTGGGAAAAATAGTATAGCTTTCCCCATGCCTTTTACATATTAGTATTCTTAAAGTCAGGAGCTTTCATGGTCTAGCCATTTTTTACCGTAGATTTATCAATAACTTCAGCACCATCTTATTCAATGTGAGTTTATCTTATTTACTAATCATGATTTCTTAAAATACCTATATTCTCAGCAGAAGTTAAACATAAAGCATGCTCGGTGGATTAGCTATCTTTAACAATTTAGTTTTATTATCAAGCACAAGAATGGCCATGAAAATAAAGTAGTTGATGCCTTCAGTAAAAGACCTCATCCAGTAGCAATTTTTTCAACCAAATCGTCAGATTATGCTTTCACTTCCATCAAAGACTACTATCAAACTGATTTAGATTTCAAGAAAATATGGCATTCTTCATAGCAACCCTCTCATTCCTATCACAGATTATGTAATTGATGAAGGACACTTGACAAAGAAAGAATGTATCTGTATTCCACAAGGGTCCTTACAAGAGTTTATCATTGAAGAGTTGCATGAGGAAGGGATTGCAGGATATTTTGGCCAACATAAGACTCATTCTTTGGTGGCAGATCGGTTTCATTGGCCAGGTATGAAGAAATATGTTAATAAAATTGTTAATAGGTGTAGAGTCTGTCAATTGAATAAAGGTAGCAAAACAAATGTTGGTCTTTACACCCCTTTATACATCCCCCATAGTGTTATTAAACCCGGCCCGGCCCGGCGACCCGGTGGATGGACCGGTCCGGGTTTAATAAAAGACCAGATGTGGCAATAGCCCGGCCAAACCCAGGCGACCCAGCAGGTCGGCCCATGACCCGAGCGAGACCCGGTTTTTTTTTTTCTTTCAAATGTGGGATTTGAAACCCATTAGTATAAATACTCTATATTCCCAAGAAAAAATTATATTTTTTCAATGTGGGATAAAAAACCTTTTAGTTTAAATACTTCAACTTAAAAGGATAACACCTTTCGTATATATACTCTATGTTCTCAAGAAAAAAATCATGTTTTTTCAATGTAGGACAAAAAACCTTTTGGTTTAAATATTTCAACTTAAAAGGATAATATAGTATCTTTTCAATGTGGGATTTGAAGCTCTTTCATATATATATTCTATATTCCCATAAAAAAAGTTTTGTTTTTTCAATATGGGATTTGAAACCCATTAATATATTACTCAATGTTCTCAAGAAAAAAAATCATGTTTTTTCAATGTGGGATAAAAATCCTTTTAGTTTCAATACTTCGACTTAAAAGGATAATATAGTATCTTTTCAATGTGGGATTTGAAACCCTTTCGTATATATAATCTATGTTCCCATGAAAAAAGTTATGTTTTTTTAATGTGGGATTTGAAACCCATTAATATATATACTCTATGTTCCCAAGAAAAAAAATCATGTTTTTTCAATGTGGGATAAAAAACATTTTGGTTTAAATACTTTAATTTAAAAGGATAACATAGTATCTTTTCAATGTGGGATTTGAAGCCCTTTCGTATATATACTCTATGTTTCTATGAAAGAAGTTATGTTTTCCCCTGTAAAAAGTGTTTTAATGCTTCTTATGTAGCTTTTTTATTTCTAAAAGAAATCATTAGACTAGAACCCCCCCTCTTTTTATAATTTCTAATAGAGATGTCAAGTTTGTCAGCTATTTTTAGAATGGGCTAAACTAGGAACAAAACCCTCTTTTCTAGTGCATTTCACCTACAAACTAATGGCCAGACATAAATTATCAATAAAAGTCTAAGCAACCTGCTTAGATGCCTCACCAACGAACATGGAGTTAGCTAGGATTTAATTCTACCTCATTTAAAGTTTGCATACAACAACTCTATCAGCAGAATCATGGGTTACACACCTTTTAAATTTGTCTATGGTTTAGAACCTAGAACACCTATTGATGTTATCCCTTTACCATTACCCCAAAAACTCAGTAAATCAAGGGTAGATTTTGTAGCATTCATGACTTCTATGCATGATAATGTAAGGAGTAAAATGGAAAAACAAACTACCAATTATGTTGCTCACACCAATTTGCACAAACGAGATATGCAATTTAAAAAGGAGATCTTGTATTAATTCGGTTGCGTCCAAAAAGGTTTCTCCTTGGCACTTACGACAAACTTCATACAAGAAGGGGTGGTCCATTCAAGGTTTATAACAAATTGGTACTAATACCTTTTTAATTGATCTACCACCGGAGTTCCAGTTCAATCTTGTCTTCAATGTAATTAACATTACAGAATATCATGATCCTTTACCTTCAGTGGAATCTACTGCTCCAACAAATGTCCCTTATATTCAACCTATTATTGAAGTTGCAGATTCCATATTAAAACATCAGTTTGTGTCCACATATAGAGAAGGCTATCATAAATTTTCAGTGAAGTGAGCATATAAGCCTTAATCTGAAGTTGTTTGAATTAAGGAAAATGAGCTCCAACGTCTCAATCCTCATTTATTTTAGAGTTACCTTCAATAAATTCCTTGGGAAGTAGGGAAGTTGATGCAATTTTAATGTTACCAGGCAATAGAAACATCATGCAGCAGACAATTGCCATTGATTTTGGTTCAACGAAGTTAAGTTCTGATGGATGAAAACACTCAATATAAGCCACATTTCCAACGTTACACGTTGACAACAGAGAAGAATTATAGGTTGAAGTTTATCTTGTAATTGCATATGGCAATAAAAGTTAAATAATTACCATTCTCCTTATCTAATGTATTGTTTATCTTTTCAGAAAATTGTTATTTAGGAGACTATATTTATGGCATAATAGGATTGTAATTGGCAGTGTGTGTTTATGAAATTGTAATTCTTGTTTGGTGTGATATCAATGTGGGAGTGATTCTTTTGAGTGGTGTGAGGCTATTTATTTCCTATTCATTGAAATTCATGTTTTCTGCAATAAAGTTATTAGAATTCTTTCTCTCTATCAATACTTTTATGTAGTTTTTTATATTGTGATCCTTGGCTTACAAAACTTGTTTCCTTCCTTGATATCGATTGGCATTAAGGCCCGTATGAGCCTCCAAAAAAAAATGTTAGCATAAGGTTATAACCTGTCTATATGTTATTTTGTTTGGATAATAGGGGTCACTGACCACCGATTAAAGGTGAACTTCAAGCTCGTATCTTTTCTTGATGGCATTTATTCTCACAATATTTTTCTTTTCTTTGTTCGCTTTAAATATGGTTCAATAATTAAATAGTTTATGGTTCTAAATGTAAAAAGAATATGACACTAAATCCTAGGCCTTTAAAGTGTTTGCTTCTTGTAGGTTTGTTCTGTTATAGAGCAAAATGAGCTCCATAAGGAATTTATGGAATTTGTAGGTGCACTAGCTGACTGATTAGCTGCATTTTGTATTGTGAAACTTTATCTGTAAGTAGTGGAAGCCCTTGGGAATAAATGATGTTGAGCATATATATAAAGAGGATCAACATCTATTCTGAGAAATTTTAGTGGAGGCGGTATTAAATGTTCATGGAGGAAGTGTAAAAATAAAAAGTATTTGCATTTAAATGTTGTAACGATACATCTTCTACACAAATGATTCATGGAGGATTATTTGTGTTGGTATGAACACAGAGAACTATTTGTTCATAATGAGAGCATGGTAGAAAGGATGGTTGAGTCAACTTCTAATGCACGGAGTTGTAAATAACAACAGTAATCCTTATAGGAATATGGTTATGGATGCAATGAGAATGAATCAAGGTAATGCTAGTTAATGTCCAATTATAGAAGAAGAACCTAATGCAAATGTGACCAAGTTTTTTGATCTATTGAAAGATTTTGATGAACCATTGTGGGATGGCTACACAAACCATAGTAAATTATTGGTCATTGCACAAATGTTCACCATCAAATAAGTTTATGGGTTGAGTGAGGCCGGTTATAGTAGAATTATCGAATGGGCGAGAAATATTTTACCTGAAAAGAACATACTGAAAGAAAACTTACTGCTAAGTCCATAATGAAACCCCTCGGTTTAGGATGCTAGAAAATTGATATGTGCCCTAACTTTTGCATGTTGTACTACCTTGAAAATGCTAAGCTGACCTAGTGCATAATATGTGGGCATTCCCGTTACAAACCCAGAACTAGCATGGGAAAGACTCTCGTGGCATATAAAAAACTTAGATACTTTCCAATCACATCTAGACTGCAGAGATTATTCATGTTACCAAGGATTACTAAACACATGACATGGCCCTTTTCATAAGATACAGTTGATGGAGTGATGGTACATCCTTCTAATGGCGAAGCATGGAAACACTTTAACAATATGCATCCTCACTTTTCAACTGAATCAAGGAACGTGTGTCTTGGTTATGTATAGACAGATTCAACCCATTCGAGTAATTTACTGCTTCTTATTCTTATTGGTTGGTCATACTCACGATTTGCAACTTGCCATCGAGGATGTGTATAAGGTTGGAGTTCATGTTTTTGTCTACGATGATACCTTGTCCGAACAGTTCAAGCTGAAATATAAATGTTTGTCATCGATCGTTAATTGATGATTTGACACAGTTGTGGTCCTCTAGAACTTTGAGTTATGATATATCGAGAAAACATAATTTTCTTATGAGGGCAACTTTAATATGGACTATCAATGATTTTTCAATTTATGGAATGGTTTCTGGTTGGAGCACACATGGAAAACTAACATCTCTATACTGCATGGAAAACAACAAGGCATTCACGCTAACAATTAGAGGTAAAGCTTCATTTTTTTTACTGCCACCGCTGTTTCTTACCAACGAATCACAGGTATAGAAAGAACATAAATGATTTCTTTATTGGCAGAATTGAAAAGGATGTTGCACTCCTGCATCTTTTTGGTGAAGAATTGCATGATGTTATATAAGAGTAGGGTGATATTGTGTTTGGTTTTCAATCTAATAAGCAAAAGTTTCCTGGTTTTGGTTTGACCCATAACTAGGTAAAACAAAGTATTTTCTAGGAGCTTTCTTATTGAAAGACCAATCTCCTCTGTCATAACCTTGACATCATGCACGTAGAAAAGAACATGTTTGAGAACATTTTTAACACCATTATGGATGTGAGGGGAAGACAAAGGATAAAATCAAGGCTAGAATAGATATAGCATTTATGAGAAGAAAAGTAGGAATTATGACCTTGTTAGAACCTTAGACCATGCTAAAGTCAAAATAGAAAACATGTTAGTGCTATTGACTTGATTTCTTATTGTGCTAATGGAATTGTGTGATAACAGGCTTAGAGTAAGGTTATGTGCAGGATTGTGTGTGTTTGTAACCTTGAAAGCATGTTACAGCTGAAATAAAAATCTAATGACAAAGTATGTGCTAGAATTAAATTTCCATGTGTTTTCATGCTAAAATTGTATGATTTTACTGGATCTAAAGAACGAATTGTGGTGTCTGCAACGAATGAGTTTTCACTAGGAATTGTGCTGGCACCGAATCAGTTTTGTTGTTGAATGTGTTGTCTGCAACGAATTAGTTTTTGCTACCGAATCGTGTTATCAGCAGTGAATTAGTGTTCATTGCCAAATTGTGTTGTCTGTAGTGACTGATTTTTCATTGCCGAATTATGTTATTGGCAACGAATCAGTTTTACTGCTGAATAGTGTTTTCTATAGTGAATTAGTTTTTGCTGTCGAACAGTGGTGTCTGTAGTGAATCAAGTTTTGCTGTCGAATGATGTTGCTTGTAACGATCAGTTTTGCTGCTGAATTGTGTTGTCTGAAACGAATACTATTTGTTGTTGAATGGTGGTGTCTACAGTGAATCAGGTTTTGATGCCAAATTATATTGCCTGCAGCGAATCAGTTTTCGCTGATGAATTGTGTTGTCTGCAACGAATGTGTTTTGCTGATGAATTGTGTGTTAGCAGTGAGTCAGGTTTCACTGCTGAATTGTGTTGCTTGCAGCAAATCAATTTTTACTGCTAAAATTGTGTTATCTGCAACGAACTAGTGTTCTTTGCTGAAACTATGTTGTCTACAATGAACTAGTGCTCGTTGCTGAAATTGTATTGTATGCAGTGAATCAACGTTCACTGCCAAAATTGTGTTGTCTGCAGCGAACTAGTGTTTATTGTCGAAAGTGTGTTGTTAGCAGTGAATCAATGTTCGTTGTCGAATGGTGTTGTTTGTAGTAAATGAGTTTTCGTTTTCGAAAGGTGTTGTCAGCAGCGAATGAGTGTTCGCTACCGAATCATATTATCTGTAAAGAATTAGTTTTCACTGTTCAATTTTGGTGTCCTAATGAATCACTTCACTGACGAATCTGTGCTTTAAAGAACCTGTTCGTAAACGAGTTTGTGTTATAGCGAATTAGTTCATCGACGATTGTGTTCAAACGAATTAGTTCACTAACGACTCTGTGTTCCAACAAATCAATTCGCTGACAAGTTTGCATTGCAATGAATTATTTCGTTTATATTTATGTGTTTGACAAATCTGCCGTTGACAAATCTATAGGGGTTTTACATATTTGAATTAGGCCAATGGTTAAAATGCTTATACTATGTGATTGTGTTATGTGGAACACTGGAGTATGAACTTGTTTATATTTAAAGTGATGCGGACCAGCCCAGAAACACCAGCAAGGACCCATTACATGTTCCAAATGGACCAATGACTCGGTCCAAGACAAAGACATTGAAAGACGCTTTGAATGCATTGATTTTTAAGGTTTCCACCAAGTCAGGATTGGAAGGTCCATTGGAGTATCAAGAGGAGATCCTAGTACATCTTATCCATGTGCAAGAGGGGTCCAATACAACCTTATTTGGGCCATGAGATGAGGACATCAAAGGAAACAAAAGAATCCTACTACAACTTGGAAACAACTTGGAAACAACATGGTGGCTACCTTTTCCTTTTGTTTCTAGGATTAAGGGGCTACATGGAAGGCTATAAATAAGCTTTCAATCAGTTCTGTACTATTTTAGTTCATTCTCTTCTTCTCATGGCAGAACATGGATTTAATATTAGGGGCTTTATTTTATTTTGTTAGCTACAACCCAAGGCTTGTTTTGGCTTAATTAATACTTTATTTTAAGCTAGGATCCAAGGCTTGTTTGGATTAAGTTATGGGCTTTTCAGTTTAGGGTTTTGGGCTAGTTTTGAGTGGACCTCATATAAGTCCATATAAGGGGTCCATTAGGGTTAACTTTTCAAGAACTATTTAAACTCATGTAGGCCAAAATTTCGGCAGCTTTGATGATTATTATTCTGAATTTTTTTAGTTTTAACGTGTGAGAGTGATTCTTGCATTCTTCAATTCTTGAACGAACTGAATCTGACTTATCGAATATTAACTGGCTTCGTGGCGTCATTTTACTCATTCCAATAGTGTTGGTGCCTTGGGTCAGGTTTCCATTGTGTCACACGCCTATCAGACCTATTTCGGCTTTCCGGGATCAAATCTCAATCTTAATTGTGGGTTGCGTGATCACGAGGTTCGCGTCATAAAACATGCATGGGGATGAGTTGGGTGGTTATTGAATATGAATATACTGATTTGTGGCCACTGATGTCTTAGGTGGTGCAGCCAGAATCGGACTTTCATTAGGACAATGACAACCCATAGGTGAAACAGGTAGGTGGTTTCCACCTTTTTCTCATATGATGTTTATGTTTTGAAATGATTTACTTTATAGTGATATTTTATTAAATCCTTGTTGAATGATGAAACAACGATGAAGTGTTTGATTGAATTCTTGATGATTACTGAAACGACTATAAAATGTCGATTGAGTTCTTGATGAATGTTGAAACAATGACAAAAATATTAATGTTCTGAAATGACTTGTTTGAGTTGGATATATTATTGTGTTGCAATGAATATTAAACTGATTATGAGATGTTGACTAGGCTATTATGAATTTAGGTTGTTGATGAATGGTAGTATGAGTATTACAAAGGATCTATTATTGTATTTTATTGAATGTATTTGTGATGAATGGTTTTATGAGTATTACAAATGATCTACTGTTGTATTTTATTGAATGTAATTCTAACGAATGGTTGTATGAGTATTACGAAAGATCTACTGTTTTATTATATTGAATGTAATTGTGATGAATCATTGTATGAGTATTACGAAAGATCTATCATTTTATTATATTGAATGTAATTGTAACACATGGTTATATGAATATTACGAAGGATCTACCGTTGTATTATATTGAATGAAATTGTCATGAATTGTTGTATAAGTACTACGAAGATCTATTCTTGTATTATACTGAATGTTAATTATCATAAATGATTATATAAGTATTATGAGGGATCTATTGTTGTATTGTATTGAACATTAACTTCCATGAATGGTTGGATGAGTAATACAAAGGGTGTACTGTTATGGAATGTTTGTTTGTGTATTACAAATGATGTATTATCTTATTACTAAATGTTAAACTATTATGGAATGCCCGTACAAATATCACGAAGGGTCTACTATTATGTTGCAATGAAGGTCAAGTTGTTATGAATCGTTTAAATAAGCAATTCAAGGGATATTACATGTTATAGTGATTTTATAAACTACTTCTAGAACCTTTGATTGGTTGATGATTAGCTTCAGCTAATGGCATTCAAAGCGGATGACCAGGATAAATGATTGATTAGCTTCGGCTAATGACATTCGAATGGATGGCCGGGATAAATGATTGATTAGCTATATTAGCTTCGGTTAATGGCACCCTAAGAGGATAACCGAGATGAATAAATGATTAGCTTCGACTAATGGCATCCAAAGTGGATGACCAGGGTGAATAAATTATTAACTTTGGCTAATGACATCTTAAATGGATGACGAGGAAGAATAAATGACTAGCTTTGACTAATAGCATCCTAAGTGGATGACCGGGATGGACAAATGATTAGCTACAATTAATGGCATCCAAAGTGGATGACCAGGATGAATAAATGATTAACTTTGGCTAATAGCATCCTAAGTGGATGTCCGGGGTGAATAAATGACTAGCTTCAGCTAAAGTATCCTAAGTGGATGATTAGGATGAGTAAACAATTGGGTTCGACTAATGGCATCCTAAAAGGATAGGTGGATTTGAGAGTTATGAGTTAGTTTCAAGAATTGATGTGTTCATGTATACTATATTTTGTATATACTAAGTATATGAAAGAACTACGATTATTATGCTTTAACTAGAGAATAACGTTAGTTTGCCTAATGGTATTCGAGATGAATGATCGGGTTTGAGTATTGTAATTAGCCTTGGTAATTGACGAATTATTAACGGTGATATTTACATAAGTAAGGGGAAATGATAGAATTACGCTCTTTTGGTCCATGAATGAAATGTAACGCTAATATTGCTTTATTATGTTTATTAGATTGCCTATAATGCTTGAAATTATCTTGTGCTATAATAGGGACAGCATACCAACATGGTGCGTAAGGAAATCCATTTTGCAGCTCATTTTTCGAAAAGAAATATATATTTGCACGTTTTGGGTGATATGAGTTCTGTATGAACAAACGTGTTAATCACTCAATTAGTCACCCGATCCTTTTTTTAAAGACTAGTAATGAAAAATTAAAATGGAACATGGATATGAATGTGCGAACATGTTGATATGATGTGTATGAATATACATACAAGGCATTCATCTTATAAGGATATCATATTGTGAAATTACATGAGGTCAGGATAATGAAAGTACTAGTTGTGTAACTTGTTGTTCGGTACTCTTGTATGAACTCGTGATGATAACAAGACTAAAACAAGAATGTAAATTTATGAGTATGTCAATATGATGTAATGCAAACCTACGAGTATGGAAATATAATATTATGGGCATGTGTATTAAGAATATGTTTTAGGGAATGTTGATTTACGCTATCCTACGTAGATTGTGCCTTGTTAATGAACAAAATGCAATGAAAAATATGAAGAATGATATGGTGAAAAACATCTAGATATCGGATGATAAAAAAAATTCCATCGATTTTGGCCTTGAAAAAGCTGGGTCGTTATAGCCCGTAGTGTCTCAATCGTTGGGAGCTCCCAATCAGTATCGAGCACCCAGTCTGAGAATCGTGGCCTTGAAACAACACACGATTGATCTCACTCAACAATATCAACAACTCTCGGAAGATTATGAACAACTCCACCAAATCATCATAGACATGGGATCACAAATGGGTGGTATGTGTGCATTTGTTTTTTAGCTGTATGGTCTTGGGAACAACTAGCTTCCTTCGGCTCCGCCATTGTTCTAGTTTAATTATTATTTTTTTGAAAACAATCTAAAATTGCAATAAATACTTGGATGAATATTATTTAATTTAATTTTTACATTTTATATAATTTTATTTGCTTAATTGTTTTTTTTTACTATTATTCTACACAATTTTATATTATTTATTCTACACAATTTTATTTTTTAAAAATATTTTTAAATTCGGACCAATGGATTTATAGATGGAATAAGTCATTCGGTATTTTCCAGATAGTTGAAAAATATTTACTGCATATGCCACAATCATTGACATCTCTACAAACGAAACGCGTTTGTCGGTATTTTTCAGAGAGTTGAAAAATTATTTACTACGTATGTTACAATCACTGACGTTTCTATAGACGGAATGAAGCTATCGGTATTTTCTAGAAAGTTGAAAAATATTTACCGCATATATCACAATCATCAACATCGTTATTTTATTGGTGATTTACTAATGTAAATACAAATAAAATAATTCCATCAATATATTTCAAAAATACTTTTTTTTTTATGCATTCATTTGTTATGTGTAAAACCATCAATTGTTTTTACCAATAGAATTAGCAATAGAGCATAGAATTACTAACTAATGTTATTCCGACGAATATATTTCATCGGTGAATTAGCAACACTTTTAAAATGAATGAGTGAGTGCCATCTGGGAGCTTCTGCCTGATCCTAAGGAGAAAAGATAGGAAGGCCACATGTGAGATTCTAAAGGACTACAAGCGTCAGTCAAAAAAGGGGTAGGAGCTCCACTTGTCAAACAGAACACTGGGGAGTTTAATCATTAATATTTTTTAAAGTATTTTTTATTTAAAATATATTAAAATAATATTTTATAAAATTTATTTTTTACAATATCATATTAAAACAATGTATAAATAAAATAAAATAAAATTTAAAGACGAATCCCAAACGCCGAATAGTCACACCGGGACCGAACCAATCCTTCTTCCTTGTTAATGCCAACAAGAAACTCTCTTCATATCCACCTTCTTCTTCTTCTTCTTCTTCTTCTTCTATGCTTAACCTACTTCGACTCTCGTCTTCTCTTCTAGCCCGTCACTCTTTTAGTACAACAAGTAAATTATCTTCCTCGTTAAGAAGAGCAACAAAGTACCGCAACTATCCTTGTTCCTCGGCCTTTGTTGGTCGTTTCCACACGCACAAGGTGGTGGCCATGGCTGAAACTACGTCCTCATCTTCGTCTTCTCACAAGCATACTAATTGTCTCTCAGCTGAGCACAGTCCATATCTCCTTCAACACGCCCATAACCCTGTTAGTATATAAAAGAGATATTTGTATTGATTTTTGCTCATTTCTTAACTCTCTTTTTCCTTGTCGAAATGAATTGAAGGTCAATTGGTACCCATGGGGCGAAGAAGCATTCGCTGAAGCACGTAGACGAGACGTCCCAATTTTCTTATCAAGTATTTATTATATTTGCCATTCGTTCTTTCGTTTCTTGTTATTATTTCTATTATTATCATCGTGATTTGCAAAAACTGGGGGCTAAACACCACTTAGTATGTAATCAATTTTTTTTTTGTTATTTGGTCATGACTTTTTTTTCTTTTGTGCTTTCTCGTTGAAGTTGGATACAGCACTTGTCATTGGTGAGTCTGTGACATTTTTCTTTCATTTTCTAGTCCAAAATTCCTATCGAAAACGCGAATGACTAACTGATTAATTGTTTGGTGTTTATCCTTTGATGGGTGTAAGGTGTCATGTTATGAAGATGGAGTCTTTTGAGGATGAAGAGGTCGCTGAATTGTTGAATGATTCGTTTGTCAGTGTGAAGGTCTGTTCAAATCTCGATTGCTTGCATTAGTTGTTGTTGGCACTATTCATTTGTCCCTGAATTATCAACTTATTTTAATGGTCTTGTTAATCACACTAACATGTCAGATTGCCGCAGGTGGATAGAGAGGAACGACCTGATGTTGACAAGGTAAAATAGCCTCTATCTTGATTGCCTTCCAGAGAAATAATTATTGGCTTTATCCTTCGATGGGTCTATTGTATGCTGATTAATCTATGATAAAAGAGGTTCTCAAGAACCATGTGATACAATGCGCTGTTGAACTGCTGCCAAACTAGTTGTATGAAAAGTTAAAATGCCAATAATACCATACTATTATATGAAAGAAGGTGACTGTACAGTGTAAAAGAGTGTGTTTGTCTATTTATATTATTTTAGTTTCAGAGCACACTTGCATTTGAATCCGGTTGGGTTTGCTCATATGCAAATAAATTTCAATGTTCTTCATAGATTGTTCGTTGGTTTCTTTATATACTAAGCAAATAGTTTTGATTTTACAGGTCTATATGACATTTGTACAGGCATTGTATGGTGGAGGAGGGTGGCCACTCAGTGTCTTCATTTCACCTGATCTGAAACCTTTGATGGGTGGAACTTACTTTCCCCCAGATGATAAGTATGGAAGACCAGGATTTAAGACCATACTTAGGTGGGAGTTTTGGTTCTTGGACTTTTTTCCTTTCCTCTTTTCTGCAGCATGGCTGTTCCTTGACCAATTATGAACACATTAGATCGTTACAAGTTTATTCTTGCATTGAATTATGATTCAAATTAGTATTAAAGGTTAATTGCTTTTCCTTAGTCTATTATTTCTCTATTATTTCAGAAAGGTAAAGGATGCTTGGTTCAGTAAGAGGGATACGCTTGTGAAGAGTGGAGCCTTTGCTATTGAACAGCTGTCAGAAGCATTGTCAGCAAGTGCAAGTTCAAAGAAATTGTCAGATGAGCTTTCACAAAATGCATTGCATCTGTGTGCAGAACAAGTATGCCTATTGCAAACTGCACAGTAGTCCTTTTTTATCTGACTTGGAAGGAATGTTCAAATATGAACTTCTGATTGAGCAACTGTGAGGATTGAGTTTGGTGTCTCTGACTCGTTTTAATGCATTGCTAGAACCTTCTGAATTTCACTATATTGGTTGTTGACTTGACTAAAATTTGATGCATAAAAAGATATTAAAGAGTTAGATATTAGGCCCCTGTTTGGCAGTGAGGCCGGGGATGTATCTCCCTGTTGCACTTCTTCTGCCTGCTTGGTGTTTCTGTAACATGGCAAGGAACATAGATTAGCTTTTCATAGAATATTAATTTGATGCTTCTTGGTGTCTTTTAGTAATTTTTTTTCGTTCTTCAACTGTTATCACAAAGCCACTTTCTTAGACTTTTCAAGATTGTATCAATATCCACATTTTATTTACTGAATAATGTTTCTGTCATCCTAACACAAAGACTATTATCATGGATATAAATGGAGCTTTCTTGCATCAATTGTTGTCTTGCAGCAACTCTTTTTTTCCCTCCCTCATAGCAACATTAAAAGCAGACATTGAAACTTTTATATGTATACCAACATCGCATCCTTTTAGCACTTTTCAGTTGCCATTTTCATGGGTTTGTGTGTTGATTTGTTTTTATAGATGCTAAAAAATCATATTTCTGTTGTACTTTGCTGCTGCTGCTGCTCGCTTTCACAAATTATGATCAGTTAAGAGGATTCAGGGAATGCATAGGACCATGGCATTGTTTTACATAAAACAATCTTGATGAGGCACCATTTTATTGCCTTTCTTTAATTCTCTTACTTCACTACGTCGCAGCTTTCTCAAAGCTATGATTCACGATATGGAGGGTTTGGATCTGCCCCAAAGTTTCCTAGACCGGTTGAGATCCAATTGATGCTTTACCATTCAAAAAAATTGGATGATGCTGGAAATTACAGTGAAGCAAAGAAAGGTCTGCAGATGGTTTTCTTTACCTTGCAATGCATGGCAAGGGGAGGCATTCATGATCATATTGGAGGTGGTTTCCACAGATATAGTGTGGATGAATGCTGGCATGGTTGGTTTGTCTTTAAAATGATAGTTATTTCCTAAAGAATTGCTTAATTCAAAATTACTGGCATTCTGTTGTGGTTTTCTGCATTTTGGGTAGTTGTTGTGTATGGAATGTTGAAACTGTAGTATTTTCTTGCAGTTCCTCATTTTGAGAAAATGTTGTATGATCAAGGCCAACTTGTTAATGTTTACTTGGATGCCTTTTCCATCACCAATGATGTCTTCTATTCAAGTCTATCCCGTGATATTCTTGATTATTTGAGGAGAGACATGATTGGACCAGAAGGTGAAATATTTTCAGCAGAGGATGCTGATAGTGCTGAGCGTGAAGGTGCCAAAAAGATAAAGGAAGGAGCCTTTTACATATGGACCAGTCAAGAGGTTTCTTATCATCATCATCATTTTGGTCTTCATTTCATTTTGATTGGTTTGATTTCTCATCATGTAAAATCTAGCAGCACATCTGTTAGTTTCCTGATTTGTCAACTGCATCTGGAACTTATATCAACTGCATCTTGTTAGTTCTAAATTGATGATGCTGACATTTGGAACTTATATCAACTGCATTTTGAGAAGTATTCTTATACCACAATTTGATAGGCTTATGTCATGTATATGCTCCCTTTATAAAAAAAAACAAATACTATATAACTGAAGTCTTAATTCCCCTTCTAGGATTGAGATACTATTAGCCTTAGTCATATCTGCATCTTCCTGCTTAAAGATCAAGGTAGTATAGCTTTGTCCTAAATTTCATAGCATGAGCAGTGGATTTCTATTGTGAGCTGCCCTGATTCCGTAACACTTATCTTTCATTGAAAGATGAAATTACATATACTTTTATCCATTCTCTATGACGTTTTCTTAAAAATTTATGTTGGGAGATTAATTTAACTTGCATTAACCTCTACTAATTCTGATTTTTCTACATGTTTTCCCCCTCCTTAAGATTGATGACATCCTTGGAGAGCATGCAACTCTTTTTAAGGACCACTATTATGTAAAGCCTCTGGGGAACTGTGACCTTTCTAGAATGAGTGATCCACACGATGAATTTAAGGGGAAAAATGTGCTCATTGAATTAACTGATACTTCAGCACCGGCAAAAAAATATGGCCTGCCTCTTGAAAAATATCTTGATATTCTGGGTGAGTGCAGACAAAAGCTTTTTGATGCAAGATCCAGAGGACCAAGGCCACATTTAGATGATAAGGTTTGTCATTGTCTGTTTAAAAGAAGGCATGGATTGTATAGAAATATTTCTTAATCTTTAGCTTTTCTCTTGTATGCACACTTTAACAGACCAGGTGCTTGCTAGGTAATTGTCTCATGGAATGGACTTGCAATTTCATCTCTTGCAAGAGCTTCCAAAATCCTTATGGGCGAAGCAGAGAGCACAAAATACAACTTCCCTGTTGTTGGTTGTGACGTAAGATTTTAACATCTTTGGCTAGCCAGGTTAACTTAGAATTATTGTATGATTACCAACATGCTTGTGGTTTGATCACACCAGTGTGATTCTAACTTTCTAAGCCAAGTTTGATGTAATTATCATGCATCTTTGTTATTCATTAAGCATTTCCTTATCATGTCTAGATTTTGACCATGGTGTGAGGATAAAAAAAACAGTTTCTTACTCTCATTTATCCTGCTTATGGAAAACTTCTACATGTAATCATATTATTCTGAACATCAATTTTAAACAAAGGCCTGTCTTCTGGAAGGTCTATGCATTCAATCATCATCATTTTGGTGTATTTTTTTTGTTACCGAGTATTGGATTTCTTGTACCTTCTAGGCATCTGTTCTGCTGGGCTCTGTCAGTCTTGATATGTAGCCATAAGTACTGATCTGTGGAAAATCACTCTAGGGCAGTTGAACTATTCTGGCATGATATGTGGTGTGTGGTTGACTTTTTTATTTGATCATGACTAATAATTTTGCATGTTCCATTGAATTCCAGCCCAAGGAATACATGACTGCTGCAGAGAAGGCAGCGTCTTTCATCAGAAGGCATCTTTATAATGAACAAGCTCACAGGCTAGAGCACAGCTTTAGGAATGGTCCGTCTAAAGCACCTGGATTTTTAGATGATTATGCATTTCTAATTTCTGGGTTGCTGGATCTTTATGAGGCGGGTGGCGGGATCCATTGGCTAGTGTGGGCAACCGAACTACAGAATAAACAGGTAAAGGAATCAGAGTTCATCTCCCTGAGATAAATAGTGAGCCAATTGTAATCATGTTTTCAAGAGTTATTTTTCCAGGATGAATTATTTCTCGACAGAGAGGGAGGAGGCTATTTTAATACCCCAGGAGAAGATCCTTCAGTTCTCCTACGAGTAAAGGAAGACCATGATGGTGCCGAGCCCTCAGGAAATTCAGTTTCGGCAATAAATCTCATAAGATTGGCCTCTATGATGACTGGCAGTAAGTCTGAGTATTACAGGCAGAATGCTGAGCATCTTCTGGTAAGCTGTTGCTTCACTTACAAGCGTTTCTTGGGGAAGACTAGTGTTTACAACTCGAGTACTCAATGTGTTTGCATAATAAATTCATCCCATGGCGATGCAGGCAGTTTTTGAGTCGAGATTGAAGGACATGGCTATGGCAGTACCTCTGATGTGCTGTGCAGCTGACATGATCTCTGTGCCTTCCCACAAGCAAGTTGTCTTAGTTGGCCACAAATCATCCTTGGAATTCGATAATATGCTTGCTGCTGCTCATGCATCATATGATCCCAATAGAACAGTAAGTAGAAGGGCTTCAATATCAATTCATGAACCCCTTGTACTCTGCCTGTGATTCCTCCTCTCTCTCTCTCTGAGGTGCAATTATTGCCATTTGCAGGTGATTCATATAGATCCTACCGACAATGAAGAAATGGAGATTTGGGAGGACAATAATAGCAATATAGCTCTCATGGCAAGGAATAATTTTGCTGCAGATAAAGTAGTTGCTCTCGTCTGTCAAAATTTCACATGCAGTCCCCCAGTCACGGATCCCAAGTCTCTTAAAGCATTGCTTCTCAAGAAAACTTCCTGAGGTGTAAATCTCGGTCAGTGAAGACTTTCAAAGAGTTAATTGTATGTGATGTACAAGACATACCTTTTTTGTGTTGTAACTAGATTGGTGAGCTGTCACGATCAAATGTTTTTCAACAAAAAAAAAAAAAAAGAGTTTAGGTGCTATCAAAGAAGCAATAGAAATTCGAGAGCTGTGTTATTAATTTTATTAGATTCAATAATTTTAGTTAATTTAATAATATTATTAAAAAAAAATAACAGCATATAAATTAAACAAAACAAAATTAAACTAAGTTAACATGTGTAACTTTCGAAACATGTGATCTAAATCTCATGGAAAAATTGATTAAAAAAGAATCAATCATAAATAATAATAATTGAAAAAAATCAATTGTAAATAAGAACAAAAAAAATCTAAGTTAATTTGGGCGAATGTTTTAAACTTGTAACCTGGTTTTTTTGGCTAAAAAATCAAGAAAGAAATTTTCAATAAATAATTATTTAAAACAAATCAAATAGAAATAAAAAGAATTAATGATTAAATTTAACAATAAATAAATAAAATATGGAGGGATACAATTGGAAAAAAATCAAATAAAAAATGATTAAAAATATAAAATAAAAGAATAACAATCAAGTGTGACAGATAAAAAAATTAATAAAAAATAAAATTGAAAAAAAATTGTAATTTTATAAATTATTTAAAATAAAACAAATAGAAAAAAAAAAACATACTAAATGTCAAATAAATACAACTTGAATGGATGCTTTGGAAATGTAAAGGAGCATGCGTGGAAATCAATTAGGAGAGAAAGTAGTAGGAAAAAAATTTATCAATGTCAAACTAGAGGTTTATTGGTCATGCAAGGTAGCAAGAGATGCAAGGACTATTATGAAAATTCAAACTCTACCATGAAAGCAGGTGTTTGACTGCCAAACAATATCTCACATACTGTTTCAATCTCACATACTGTTTTAATAGCGTGAATGAAGCCATGCAAACAACATGCCATCAACTTTTTAGTATTAAATAATATTTTATATCTTTTAAAATATCAAATTACTTGTGATCCAACTCGATAACAACAAAACAAATCACAATGAATAGATTAAAAACCCCTGAATCACAATGAATAGATTAAAAACCCCTGAATAAATGTTAAAGATAACTTGAATTCAAAAGCAACATAGTCATTTTACTATGCTATTGAAATGGAAAAGTCGAAACAGTTCATGAATGATAGTTTAATATTTTTTGTTTTAAAAGATATGTTAATTATTTTATTGTGTAAAAAACAATAAAAATATCTTATCATCCTTACCTCATTGCCAAGGTTAATTTTTGTTTTTTATTTTTTTTGGTTGAGAAAGGCAAAATCATAATTTTAGTGTTTCAATCCACAAACAATGAATCTAAACCTACAATAAAAATTGCTACAATGAATCATCTATCCTTTGTAGTTTCTTTTATTTAAAAAGTTTTGGGTGTTGAACCAATCCAGAACAATTATAAGTGGGGCACGTTTGGTATAAGTGGGGCTTGTAGTTGCGATTTTAGTTGTAAAAGTATTTGGTAATACATGTTGTTAAAATGTTTTTATGTTTTAAAACTTCAATTTATAGCTTCTATTAGATATTTTATTTCTGTTTTGTCGTGGGTCAAAATTTTATTTTTTCAACAAAACAAGTTCTATGCGCATGCTGTTCTATTTTGTTTTTACAGCTACAAAAATTCTACATAAAAATCAAAAGTATATGCATATATATAATCAAATAAATAAAAAATTATGTATTAATAAATAAATAAATAAATGATAACAAAAAATAAAATTAGAAAAATTAAAAGACAAATATAGATCAAGATATTTAATCTCATAAGACAAGGTATTTACCCGATTGTGTTTGCTAAATTTATTTATTAAAATAATTTTGTATTCAATCAAACGATAATAGAAATAGACACACACATTAAATTGATTAAATAAAATAAAAGAAAAAATAATAATATGCAAGATTGTACATATTAGAAATATTATCCAAAAATAAAATAATATTTTTATTCAGTCAAATGATAATAGAAACATACACACACATTGACTTGATTGAATAAAATAAAAGAGAAAAAAACACTATGCAAGGTTGGACACATTAAAAATATTATTTGAAATTAAATATTTTTTTTCAAAAATAAAATTCATCTATACAAAAGATAAAAAAAAATATAGATGAATTAAAAAAACCTCTTCAAAAATTAAATGATTAACCAAAAAAAATAATTATCATTTAATAGAGGCTCTCAAAACAAAATAAAAGAGAAGAGTATTAATTTAGATATAAATAAATGAAAAAAAAAACATATACAAAAGCATTAATTTAAAAAAATAATAATAATTAAAAAAATCCAACTCACCTTGCCAATTTTGTTAAGGCCCGTGCAAATGGACCCCTTTTTTTCTCTTTTCATCTAGGGTGGAAAACATGTCGTTTGCCCTAATATTTTTTTAGAAAAAGTCAAACGACGTGTCATCTGTATTACCCAGTTTGTGGCCATTATAGTGGCTGGAAAAACAAGGTTAATGGTTTTTTAGACCTAAAAACCAAAATTTCATCCAATGTTTACCCAAAATATCATCCTAAAACTCAAAACCAAAAAGCTTATTAAGATTAGATCTATTTTTATTAGGAACTTCAAGGTAAAAAAACCTAAAGTGAGCTCCCCTCTTCGAAAGGAGCAATTTAACACCAACTTCACACTATCAAAAAATCTACGAATACAAACGAATTTACCGACAGATTTTTTCCATTGGTATTTTACGATGATCTATACCGATTGGATTTTTTCCATCGCTAACTATGTCGGTATTTACTGACAAAAATATGTCATTGGTATATACCGAAGGAATCTCAGTCAAAATAGAGGGAATTAAAAAAAAAACAGTACAATGATGTGTAAGGCATCGTTACTAATGGAATTACAATTAGATTCAAATATGAAAACCTGTATAGTGACGTATCACTTATACTTACAGAATTACTGATGGATTGACAAACATGATAATTTTATCAGTAAATTCATCAATAATATTTAATATATGACTTGGCCCTATCCCATCCTCTCCCTACCTTATTTCTCATTCTTCCTTAAAAAACCTCTCTGCAACAAAATAAACAGCCCCCCCCCCCCCACCACATCCCCTCTCATCTCAACATAAGACAAAATAATTTTGTTAGTAAATTCATCAATAATATTTAATATATGACCTAGTGTTCTCCCCTTTCCTATTTCTCCTTTTTTATTAAAAAACCTCTCTACAACAAAACAAACAGAAACAACCCCCCCATCCCCCTCATCTCAATATAACTCCTCCTTCCGTAAATTTTCTAATCATAACAACATAGCATTTGTGTTTTAATTGAAATTTTATTGCGGATTTTCTATTTTAAGTAAGATAATCTATTATTTAGCTCTTGTAATTGTTGATCAATGATAGTTGTAAATATATCAACTCGATACTAATGCTCAATTGTTATTGATTTTGTTTTATGGCGAGATCGTCCCACACTACAAAAACAAGCATCCATATCAGGAACTTCAATGTCTTGATGCTTACAAAATGATGTCACTTCTTCTAAAAGAGTTTCCCAGCCATCATCTCTTAACTTCTAAATTAAAGTCTTTATGGTAACCAAATGCATAGCATTTTAAATGTCTTGAGATTTTTGTTGCAAAGCTTTGACAAAGTACATCAGTAATTCCCATAACAATCTTCATTATATGCAAGATGAATGCAAAATCAAATGACATTACTAACTTGAATGAAAAGGCCGCATCACCACGTTGAGAATAAGTAGATCCATCTAAAGTGATGTTTTCAAGAACCAAGCAAGTTGCCCCATATATTTTTGTCAAACTACAAATTGATTTGAAGTGTGAACTCTACCTGCTAGCTCCAGGTTGTTGCAAACCACCTATTTGATTAACTCCTTTACCCGTTTCAATCTCACTAATATCAACTTAATGTTCAATTATAGCTGCTTGAAAAGCTCGTAATTCATCATTACGCTTGCAAAAAGCACTAACAATGTTAACAATAAAAATCAAGTTTTGAAAGAAAGTGTGAACATCAGATATTTCTCTAGCTACAGCAATAAGAGCTAATTGTAATTGATGAGTTAATCAATGTACATAATATGCATAAAGGAATCATTAATGAATAAAGCTTGCAATTCATTCCACTCTCCACGCATATTTTGAATATCAAGATTGTGATGAGATAAAACAAAGGAAATCTCTTTCTTAAGAGTTGAAGCAGTTGTATCTTTGACATGAATCGTATCAAAAAATCATTCTCGTATAAATCCACCTCTATCAACAAACCTAATAACAAGAGCCATTTGCTCTTTTTTGGATTCATTTTAAGCTTCATCAACAATTAAGCAAAATCTTATATGACCAATCTCATGACGAATTGAAGACTGAACATTTCTAGCAATGACATGCAAAATTTTGACCATCAAAGGCTAAAGTTGATGTCCCTACTGATGCCAAAGGTAAATCTGAAACTCAACCTAAACGTACTCGTGATGTTAAATGTTTCAGGTGTCAGGGACATGGACATTATGCTTCAGAGTGTCCAAACAAGAGAATCATGATGATTAGAGATAATGGTGATGTGGAATCCGAAAGTGACAGTTCTGATTGTGAAGGCATGCCACCATTAGAGGATAGTGATGGGGATGAGTTAGCAAAATCTCATGACGAATTGAAGACTGAACATTTCTAGCAATGACATGCAAAATTTTGACCACCAAAGGCTAAAGTTGATGTCCCTACTGATGCCAAAGGTAAATCTGAAACTCAATCTAAACGTACTCGTGATGTTAAATGTTTCAGGTGTCAGGGACATGGACATTATGCTTCAGAGTGTCCAAACAAGAGAATCATGATGATTATAGATAATGGTGATGTGGAATCCGAAAGTGACAGTTCTGATTGTGAAGGCATGCCACCATTAGAGGATAGTGATGGGGATGAGTTAGCATTACTGGTTGAGGAATCCTGATACGGTTCAGCCCTATGATACGACCCAAGTAAGGTCAGATTCAAATTTTGGCGTAAAAAGCGCAACAATCCAGGTTTACAGCAACAATCATAATTCTCAATCCAACCGTTGGATCGGGCTAATAATTTATGTGGGCTCTCCAAACATGTGTTACTACCTTAGGTTAAAAATTCAAGTCAATCGGAGTTCGGAAAGGAATCGCAATACTGGTCAACAGAGGTTGTACGAATTTTGTTATTTACTTCCATTTGACTTGTGGACTTCCTATTTGGTTAGGATTCTTTTCCTACAAGGATGTGGTAGCTGGTTTTGGGAATTTTCTAATTCCACAAGGATCTTTAATGAGCTGCAATATAATCAACAAGTGTGACAGTGATTCATTAATGTTTCAGAATCCTTTTCTTATAAGGATTCCTTATTCATCCTAGCTACACAAGGAAAGAAGGGTTGGTGGTATTTAATGACAGATTAGTTATTTTTATTATTTTCTTTAATTTTTGGGCTTAATTAAAACTTTGTTTTGAGCTAGGGTCCAAGGCTTGTTTGGATCAGGTTATGGGCTTTTCAATTTAGGGTTTTGGGCCAATTTTGAGTGGGCCTCATATAAGTCCGCATAAGGGGTTCATTAGGGTTAATTTTTTCAAGAACTATTTAAACTCATGTAATCCAAAATTTCGGCAGCTTTGATGATCATTATTCTGAATTTTTCAGTTTTAACGTGTGAGAGTGATTCTTGCATTTTTCAATTCTTGAACGAACTGAATCTGACTTATCGAAGATTAACTGGCTCTGTGGCGTCATTCTACTCATTCCAATACTGTTGGTGCCTTGGGGCAGGTTTTCATTGTGTCACACTCCTATCAGACCTATTTCGGCTTTCCGGGATCAGATCTCAATCTTGATTGTGGGTTGCGTGATCACGAGATTCGCATGACATTTGCTCTCTTTTGGATTCATTTTGAGCTTCATCAACAATTAAGCAAAATCTTACATGACCAATCTCATGACGAATTGAAGACTGAACATTTCTAGCAATGACATGCAAAATTTCTTTTTGAATTTGATGCGAGGTGTATTTAGCATTTTGTGGAGCATTATCCAAAACAAGAGCACCTACTTGTTCATTGCTTTAATACGCAATCGATTATTTAGAATTTCTTGAGTAATTTGCCTCTTAACTACCTTCTCAATATGACATGATTGATTTTTCAAATTTTCCAAGCACCTAGTAGCAAATCTATGAGCTGAATTCGGACCTTTTTCCTATATGAGTTAAAAAAACACATCGTTCGCCATCATTAACTTTCTTCCAACAATTGAATCCTTTAACAGTAAATGTATCTGATATTGGCTTTCCAGTTGACTTACTTGAAAATATATAGCAAGGGAAACAAAATGCAGTATTTTCTCTGAATATTCAAGCCATTGATAACTTTTGAACTAATAAGACTGAAATCGATGAGGATGTTTTTTACCAGTCGGCATATATTCAGACATCAAAGGTTGATATGGCCTTAAATTAATGTATGCCCTTTTAATTTCATCTTGTTGATTAATCTCGTATTCCTAAATTTAAGGACAGTTGCTTGGATCTCTAATCAAATGAGTAATGTCGATTCTAGTAGGAGGCTGCTCATTAATCAATGTAGGTTCTTCATAAACTGAAGCACATTAGGGTTGTGCAACTATAACTTCAACATTACACATTGGAGTTAATTCACTAGGCTGTGAGTTATCAATATTTTTTTTCTCTCAAAAAATGAATCAATTCTTCTTATTTTGTTCATGGTTCAACCTAAAATCAAAACATCATAAATTTTTAATTTTTACATGTAAAGCACACTGACATATGAAAGAAAAATTAACATAATAAAAAAAAAATTGATATATAAAAGCATATCTAACATAAAAAATGGGATTACTGGTTCCTAAAAAAGAAAACTTACACTGAATCAAAGTTGAGTATGTGCTCTTCAAAGACCTCAATTTGGCGAGAAAGATCGTGTCTATAAAATATACCCAGTTAATTAGAAAAAACAACATTTAGTGTAAAACTAGTAGATTTGAAAACAAAATAGCAGAATTATATATATATGAGTGAATGTTGTTTTTTCTAATTAACTGGGTATATTTTATGAGTTTTTTTTTATTATGCTTGGATTTTTTTATGTTTTGTTTTTAGCAGAGCCACCAAAATTATCAATTTTTTTCTTACGTGTACCTTACTATCATCAAGTCCAATTTTGATTCAGTGTAAGTTTTCTTTTTTAGGAACCAGTAATCCCATTTTTTATGCATCTTTGCTTTAACCTTTATGCTTTGTATTATTACTTTTTTCGATTAGGGTTGCCAAGAAAAAAGAGAGAGAGAAAGTAAAGGAAGGGAAATAAATTGAAAAGATTATTAGTTCTTTGTTTCCCACTTACATAGAGATATAGTTTTAAAGTCAAAGATAACTAATAAAATAATAATTTAGTATTAAAAAGCCTATTATTTGTTATATTTTTTTTAAAAAAAAATTTGCAGGGGCCCGGGCCCCTGTTGGCTTCCCTTTGGTTCCGCCGATGTTCCCCATGGAGTCATCATTCTATCTTATATAGATGCATGATCAGGGTCTATGGAGTCGCCATCTAGTTATTTGGCTTAGAGTCGCCAAGAAACTTGGGTATACTGATCTTATCAAAGATTTTAAGGGTAAGATACTGGTTGTAGCTAGGGAAGATATTAACATCCCTAACACATCTTACCTGAGGTAAACTGCATTATGTGGTTTGAATGTGGTTTAATGGGGTTCTAATTGATGAAGTCTATGGTTCGAAGTATAGATTCACTCATACGAATAAATATATTATTTTAAATTTATTATGGGCTTGTGTGTCCAAATAAATTCTTATGGAAAAGATCCATGTATGTGCCTTAACAGAGTTCACCTATCGTGAAAGGCGAAAAGGTTTTCCACAACTCGTATGTTGTAGTGAAAAATACTACCAAATAAAATTGATGAATATTAAGAATAAATCTAAGAATTTTCTAGTCAATTCCTAATATTTAAATACCAATCTACTTGTAGGTTCAGCGTTTATACCATAATATTAACCATTAATTCTCATGAATTAAAATTTAGAGGTTTTTGAAATATTTATTAAATTTTCATGGATTTAGTAAACTGATTATTAAATTCAAAATGCATGCAAATATATGTATTTTTGTAAAAAAAAAAAAAAAAAAAAAAGCTAAAACACACCATGTATTTATATATATAAATATAAATAATAAAAAATATAATTTTTATTTTATTTTTGAAAGACTTGTTCTTATGTAATTTAAGTAACGCTTTTTTCTATGGTAATGGTGCCTCTTTTCATGGCCAGAAGGCGAAGAACTAGCGGCAATAATGAGAAAGTGGGTTAGATTAGGTGCGGTCGATTGTATGGTTTTGATGTGAACTCATATTAGTTGATAATCCAGATCATTTAATATATGATCAAACAATCACGATCAAATTGACCTTAAATTAATCTGTAAACATGACTTCTTGGGTATTGACCATTTATCACCCAAGCTATCACAAATATGTGAGCTTGTTTTTAGTAGACGGTTTGATTGATTTTTACATGACTAAATCCAAATCTAATCAAACAAATCTTATCAATGGACCTGATCATAACTAATTATAGGCATATCGTTATAAACTCTATCCTAAGATTTAGTTTACAGAGAAAGATAGAAAATTAGGGTTTCTCAAATCCTAAAAATTACATCTTTGAATTATATAGAAAGAAACTAGAACTTTTCAAGTTCTAAATCTTAGCCCTAAACTAAAGTGAAAACTATGGATTGAAAATTTCTAAATAAATTTTTGAATAATCAACTAAATAATTTGTGCTTTAAAAATAAGCTACAAAGTTATTTAAATAACAATTAAACTAACTATAGCTAATTAAAATCAAATCAAATTAAAATTTTAAAATTTAACTAAGAAAAATATCTAAAAATAACTAGAAAAATAATGAAAATTCTGAAACAGCATTTTATGGGTCTAATTTGAATATTATTCTAACCTTTTTTTTTATTATTATTATAATGAGTTGATCTCAAGCCTTATAGAATACGCTAGTTACTATATATATATATATATATATATGAAAGCTTGTTTGACTTGTTGAATTTCTTTTTCGGACTTCTTGTCCATGAGCATTCCGCGTAACTTGACTCTTATAAATACCACCCAGACTCTGATTTAGTTGCTGAGTGCCATCCTCGTCTTTGCACGATATAATTATGAGATTGCTATATTTGTGATTGTCTTGGTATTATCTATCTGTCCATGTTGTTTGTCGTATGCTGTTTGATTGGAATAACTTGAGAAGTGGCCATGTAAATCCACTGCCAAGAAGGCCTATTGTACATGATACCGATTCTCTGTTCATACCCTTTTGAACCTCTTCCATATCAAATATGCTGCCTCCAATAAGGAACTCCCTCAGAGTGAGGTTTTAGCTTTGAATGTTTTTTGAAAAGTCTGGGCACTTCTCTCCATAAAATGCAGTGTGCAGCTCAGCAAAATACAGATTGCAGTCCCATAATATGATTTGAGTCATCGCATTCTACAAAGATACACTTACAAGAGAAATTTCTATCAGTTACTGGAGAAACTTATGCTTCATATAGAGTGCCTATATTGACCAAAACAAATCCCTCTCGAATCATGCATATAAATGCCAGCGTGCACGCATGCCCACTGCTAAAGTTATAGGCTCAAAGGAAGTTTCGTAATGAATTCTTCTCTTGATTTGTGCTGTTCCACCTCTTCCGTTTTTAGTTTGGTAATTTGTGGTGCGATTTCTAAAACTCAATTGATAACTTCGATGTTTTATGCTTAATGTTCAGTCGAACTCGAAAAAAGAGGAGGGAACAGTGGATATGCACAAAAACTATTGTACCGGAGTGCTCTGTAAACAGATCCCTATATGGAAGATTTTAATTAAACAAGAAATATGAGAAATAAAGTAAACAGTAATGCCCAGGAAAACAACTGCCTCGACAAATCTTCAGAAAAACCAAGCTTGAATTCTGATCCCAAAACAAGGACTTTCTTGAGCTTTGAAGTAGCATTTTTCTAAAGTTAAATTCTCTTCAGCAAAGCCTCTGACCTCGCATATCTGTTCTTCCTGTGACGTTTAAATTGTACTGAAGATGTTTTGCGCAATACAGCCTTCCAAACCATATCCACAGCATCACCGGGCTGGGATGGATAGCTATATTCAAAGTGGGGAGCAATTTCCTTTAATCGTTCCCACAACTTGGTCCACTGGTCTTTCTCAATTCCACGAAGAAGATCCAGTAAATACCCTTTCTTAACAGCATCAGATGCTCGAACAAATAGACAAAATTCTGAGTAGTCTAGGACATCTTCAAATGGTAGCTCAATGTCATCACTTATTATCACAGGAACACAATGACTTGCAATGGCATCAAACAGGCGATTGGAGGAAGGGGTATCCCCCGCAATATTCAGACAGAATTTGGATGAAGCCATCCCTTGGGCTGCTTTTTTTATTCCATTCCCTCGATATGTTCCAAATGTAAAGTGCACATCTTTCTCATCTTTTAGAAGGTAGTAAAGTTCTTGGCGAATAGCTCCTCCCTGAAAAGGAATACATTCAAAATGCAAAACCAATTTTATTAATATGGTGAACATAAAAATCGCAAAACATGCGTATAAAAAGTTCTTCCTGAAAAAAAAAATGCATGTTTCAAAAGATATCAAGAATAACCATGGAACCAATAGCTGCCAATTTTACATACATCGCAGGGCTTTATGATTTTTGGAATTGTTGGACATCATCTAATGTGGGAAGGTCACAAAATGCATGTTTGCAAATACAACAAAATCTAAATGGGAAGATTTTCATCTTCTAGCATTGCAAAAGGCAGAGCTAATTTTGAAATGGTTCCCAGGATACAGAATACTAGACATGCAGGTTAGAACTTAGAAATGACATGAACTTATTCCTGTCATCTTAATTTGTGCAAATGGATGTACATTCTGGAACATTAGGAATGCGTGCTCCCCAGAAAATCTTCCAAATTTTTTAATCAAATGCGTAGTCTTTCAAATTTGATTTATAATATTCTTCTACATGACCAAGAACTAAAATTTTCATGAGCTGGATCATGGATTTGAGGACATGCATGGTGAAAACACAATGCAATAGCTTCCAAATTGTAACTTTAACCTAGAAGAACATATGGTAAAGATCACGTGTTGTCAGATAATCCATTCAACATCATCTAGTATGAGAAATTTAGCTGAGCAGTTTCCATACACAGTAAGTAGAAAGCCAGAATCACATTGGAAAAACAACACAAGTTTGTATTCTACTATATGTCCAGAATTCCTATCAACCGAATGAATTTGGTTACAAAGTCTTTTTTTTCCCATGCATATCACAAGTATATATTAAGATCGGAATATATTTTAAACCATCAAAGCAACATCACGAAATAAATGCTCCAAAATAATAAAATGAGGGAGGCAGAGAAACTTACGTCCTTTCTATAAATGGCTCCTTGGAAATGCATTAATATTGGTCGACGGTCAAACAGAGCTGATTCACCACTCGGAATGGTCCTCACAACATGCTTGTAAGGAGCAATTATATCTTTCCCAAGATTGGCAATTTCAACAGGGTATCTCCCAAAATCTGCAAGCACGAACATAGCTGAACCCAGCTTTTTTCTGGCATGTAACATGCTATTCGGATGATGGGCTACAATCAAATGATCGTTCCCCCCAAACCGCTTCCACTCATCCCTAGCCGTCAAAAATTGCACTAATTTAGTCTGCAGCATTTTGTTAACACTGACTTTCTCCTTTCCATGTAGTTTAGAATGCCGATTATAGCTTAGAGAAGAGAAAAAGGGCACAAAAACAATATCTGCCTGGCTAGAATTTTGCACTCTTACTGCGGTGCCCACCTTTGGAGTGTTTGATGCCAGAAGATCAAGGGTTAGCCAGTACTCCACACTATGCTGTAAATTCAACCCACCTGGGTATGGTGGGATACGATTGTGGCTGTCAACATTTGGCCAAGTTTGATTTGTATGTCCCTTCCAACCCAATAATCCAAAGTGAAACTCTGGAGGCAAATCATAGACAAATACCTTCAGCTTTCGGAAAGCCTGGTTTCGACCACATGTTTTGTTTCTGTAGCATCTAGAAGCACCCACATTGGTGTTTGGACAAGACAAACTTCCACATCTCATTGACGAATTAGTATTGGTGGAAGAGAGGAAGGGAAATTTAACAAGTTCAGTTTGGGCATTGGGTTTCAAGAAAAATGATGTGCTATTAACAAGAATTAGCTTGAAAACTGATCTGGGAATGAAATGATTACCGGGAAATTGAACAAGGGAAAAAGAAGAAAGGATCAAAAGGAAGATAGAGATGGTAATTAGAAAGAAAAGAGATCTAGAGAAGAACTTGGCTTTCTCAGACATGGAGAAAATTAAGGCAAAACATGCAAGATTAGAGGAACTAGAGCTAAAGAACAAGAGCAGGTTTCATCTGTGTATGGTTCCAAGATGAACGTGGTTTAGCTTCTAATATACCCTTCCCCAATAACAAGAAGAGTTTTATTGGCTTTAAGATTTCAAACACCAACGCCACAATTCCAAGAAGAGAGTTTCTTTCCAGAATGTGCATTGGAAAACACTCATCAGTCTAAAGGGAGTGTCCCTTCTTCCATGTTTTTATGGTTATAAGAAAGAAATAAAACAAATTTTGATCAAAAGGACTACTACGCTAGAAAGAGTGATTAAATCAGATATACGGCGTAATATTCCTTGCAAAACACCATGAAATACCATAATGCATTGGTAATACTCCCGGCCTCGGTTAAGAACTCTTTAAAAGGTAGATGCATGGCACTTTTCCCGTGTCCGCTGTCCAGATTGGCCTTTAGTATTTCAAAAAAAGCACCTCCTTTTACATGACTATGACTATTGAGGGAACTTTTGTCGTCTAACCGACCAGCCACTTGCTAGCTACTTTTTCAATTGAGGTTCAATTATTTTTTATAAAAATAATTTTTTTTATTTTAAATATTTTTATATTGTTTAATATGAAAATATTAAAAATAAATTTTAAATAGAAATAGAAGATTAAAAAGAAAAGCAAAAAAAAAATTCACAAAATTTAAAACAAAAAAAAAATCAAAATTAAAATAATAAAGATTGAAATTGAAAAAATTAACAAATCATAATTTGACAAAAGAGTTAAAAAAAAAATTTAAAATTTTAAAAATAAAGACCAAAGTTCAAATATCAATAAATGAGAAGATATCTCTGAAATTTTGAATGGCCAACATGAATTTCAAGAAAATGAGAGAGAAAATAAAAGAAAAATATAGGTTGTCAATGATATACCATTGTATAAACAATGTCAGGTGCCACCTTATGTGGAAGGAGATGCCTCGATGCTTTCAACATGTAACGCCATCGCCTTATAAGACCGCAGGCACCTCTTACCTATTAGTCATATGTTGCTCGTGCCATCCATCTTTAATTTTTTAATTATATTTCATGTTTATTAAAATATCAAATTGTCCTCAATCAACTTGATAATAACTAAAAAATTAGAATGAAAATACAAAAAAAAATAGCATTGAACGCCAGGTAAATAAGTTTTTCTTTTAAGGATAATTTAGTCATTACATTGTGGTTTAAAATAAATAAAGACCTACTTGTCCTCGATCAATCTGATAATGACTAATACACCTTGTGAAAATACCTCATTACCCTGAATAGCCAGTTTATCAATTTGTTTTAGAAGGGTAACAATGTTTCAATTAACAATGAATCATCTTATAATAAATAGTGTTTCTCTCTAACCAATTAGCTTTTGTTAATTGTAAGTTGGTTTAATGGTTGCGAGCAAGTTTACCCCCCCTCTATATATATTTATGATTGAGAAAGAGAGAGAGATATCATAATATCTTAATCATTAATTTAATGGTCTTTTTATGCATGGATTACTTCATTATAGATCTATAATATATGGTCCCACCATTAAGATTTTTGTAGAGTTCGGAAACGCAACCCAAATGTTGTTTGGTAAAAATTCAAAAGTTTAATTTTTTGCTTAAAATTATTTTTTAATGTTTTTGAATCATTTTGATTTGCTAATGTTAAAAATAAAAAATAAATATTATTTTTATATATTTCCTAGCAAAAAATACTTTGAAAAGCAATATTTACCACAATTACAACACTTTAAAAGGATGGTGATGCTCTTACATCATTTATCTTGGAAGAAATTGAACTTAAGATCTCTAGATCTGATACCAAAGATGTAAGAACAAAATATCATTTGTTTCTAAAAACCTAGATTGATGATGATAAAGAGTAAATATATTCATATATTCAGGAGATTATAGCATCTTAGTTATAAATTCAATGGTTATTTTACATTTGAGTCATCCCTTTAAGAATTTCAAACACTTTTATGCAAATCACCTTATCATAACTTTTATCACCATGATTTCCACCCAAATCGTACATCACAAAACAAAATCCTTATTGTTGCTCTATAAACCTAATAAGATTTACCCAATGACATCATTCCCCTGTAAGAGAAAAAGAGAGATCTAAAAGGAATATACCACATTATGCTTTTTCAAAGCATATGCTCATATGTAGTGAGCAAGCTAGCAACAACTAACTAGCCTCAAACCCAAGATAAGACCTTGTGAGAAAATCTTGCTAAATCTCTTTTAATGTTTGTTTGTCTTCAAAGTCACACATATGGTGCACCCTTAGTCTCAAAGTGAAAAGCATCATTTTAATGCTTTTCACCTTGTCTTTAAGATTGCACCTAAATGATGATTTTCACTTTGAAACTCAGGTACACCCTCTAAGACAAATGGGCTCTTCATACCCCCATATTAGGTCACATGCTAGCACGACTAAGCCTAGTGCTAAGCTTTTTGTTTAGGGCTATTGGTGATTGATTAGTACTTAAAAGTGCATTTTTATAAAGGTTTTATATCATCATTTTGCACTTGAAGTATCAATAATTCCTTAATTAAAGCATGTTTTATAATAACAAGTCTAATACTATCAGATACCTTTAATTTATGGTAAATGTTCATCTTAAATGCAGGCCTATCACATAAATGAAAGGATTCATTGATGAGTTTAAGTACTGAAATTAAAAGGACAAAGAGAGGGCCAAACTTAGAAAATAGATGTTGGTTTAGTCCAAACTGAAATACTATTTGGTAATTGGGTCATATCTGGAGGTGTAGATCTCAAATTTAGGCCTGCTTTTATAAGGATGGAAAGCTAAGACATAGGCCTAAAACTTTCTTGAAGAGTCCAAGATTTAAAAAGGTTGTTTTCAAGTCCAAATTATAGCAACAACGGAGAAGTCCGAATCTATCCTGCAACCCAGATATTGTTCAGTGTTTAGCCCATATCTCGAGTTCTAGAAGTCCAAATGACCTTAATTTTTTTTTCTGGAAAGCTGAGACAATTTCCTAGAACTTTCATGCGTATAGTTGGTTCAAATTCGGACGTTATCAATGATGTTTTGTTCTGACAAGAAGATAAGGATTGTCACTAAGTCAAGATGTGGCCACCCACTCAACAATTAGTCATCAAATCAATAGTTCCAAATTTTAGCCTATAAAAGGAGGCATTTGCCATACATTTAGGCATTTTGATTGTTCAGATCAAGATCATGCTCTTTATTTCTCTCTTTATATTTTTGTAATGCTTAAGTTTTGCTTTCATTAACATCTTGTTTATGCTTTTCATTTCCTTTCCTTTACTTAGTTAACTTGTATCTTATTTATATTCTTATCTTGTTTATTTATGTTTCTCTTCTTCAATATGTTTAGCTAAGTTTATTATGTCAAGTTAAAAAGGTTAAACTCAATATGGACTTCAATGCTTATATCCTAAACAACTTGCTATTAACATGTCTTATCATTTTTGTCTTATTAATTCTTAATACCTTGCTTGTTAAATGGTTAATCTAGATTTGTGTTGTATAACACTTGGTATAACAAATGCTTGGCACTTTCATAGCCTAACCGTATGGTATAACCTACACCTATACTATGAAAGGAACTTAATTTGTTCTTAACATAAGTTAGCATCATGAATTCCTGACAATATTTAAAACTTTAGTGTTACTTAAATAAGATAATTAATATAATCATGTTAACAATTTATAATGAGCTATTAATGACAAATCATCCGATTGGAACCTCTTTTGTGTGTGGTTTCTAGTTGAGTAATAAAAAGAGTTTATACTATGCTTGTTTGAAATACCATTAGTGGATCCTCTAACCTTGACATTTGTTTTTATCATTGTTTAATCCTCACATTAATCAAACATCTCAAAGTCCTATTTAACTTCTTTTTTCTTATTATTGTTGTTGTTGTTGTTGTTTTTGTTGTTGTTGTTGTTGTTTATAATTTATATAGTTAACCTCTATGTGGTTCGACCCCGATTTTGCCGGGTTATTTATTGCTTCGACACTCCTACACTAGGGAGAAGACATCAATCTTTTGGTCGTGTCAACCTTCCTCATGGGATAGACCTCTTACTTGCTCTAAACTATCTCATTTATTTAAGTTAGGGTAATTAATTTGTGTAACCATAAAATCACAACAGCACACCAATGACCATTAAAAATTCTAAATGGGCCCATCACAAGGTCCAAAATGAAGGCATTGAAAGAAGCATTGAAGGGACTAGTTATGCAAGTTTCAGTCAAGGATGAACTTGGGGATCCTCTAGAGCACCAAGAAGAGGTCTTAGTACATTTAATCCATTAAGGTTAATTTATCAAAATTATTTAAACACATGTAAGCCTAAATTTTAGACTTTTGATGAATAATACTTCTAAAATTTTCAATTTTAACGTGTGAGAGAGATTCTTACATTCTTTTGTTCTTGAATGAACTAAATCTAATTTATCAAAGATTAACTAGCTTTGTGGCGTCATTCAACTTCATTTTAATGGTGTTGGTATGACATGTTTTCATTATGTCAAACTCCTATTGGACCTCTTTTGACTTTTCGAGATCAGATCTCAATTTTGATTATGGATTGTATAACCATGAGGTTCACATCATATGAGCATTGGTTTCGATATAGGACCAATTAATAATGTTGGAAATAATGTATATAATGTTAGATACTCTAAGACCAAGTTATATTTGTCATATACAAATAATGTTTATGCTTGTTATAAGAATATTGTGTTAAAGGAAGCTTTTTACTTATTGTGGTGATTATTTCCTTATATGCATCATGTATTAAAGAAGAAACATGTCTAAGTCCTACAAGAGTGCTACTACTTCATCAAGTAGCAGTATTGGTGATCGTGTTATTAATTTAAGTGACAATCATGAAGAGGCGTGTACTATAGAAGTTACCAGCCAAAGCTCGACCAATACGGACAACATAGCTAAAATCCCTTCTGCTAGAGACATTGTATACAACAAAAGTGTACAGAATAGAAAGGCAACCTCACTATATAAATAATATTTTTTTATAAATATTAAAACTATTTATTTGTATTAAATTATTTTAAGTATTATATTAAATTAAAATGGTTTTAATGAATTGATTTTCAATTTCACTAATATTAAATTTGTTCGTTCAATCACATTTACGATTGAATTCTTATTTAAAGAACCATTGTTTCAATGAAATCAGCTTCATGAACATTTTGAATGGATGAATATGGTAAAAGCTTGGTAGGAAAAGTTTAAGGCTAGAAAAATAATCTCTAATTTGAGTTGATATTTTTAAAAAATTATCAAAACTAATTAATGTATGAATTTAATATAAGTAAAAAAAAATTCTAGGATGATAGCAAGAGGTGTTGGTCAAAAAGTGTGGTAAAACTATTATACAACTAGGTTAGTATCAATAAAAAAAATATTATATTATTGTAAACTTGTATTTTTTTTTCCTTACCTTATTTTTGTTTAACAAAATTATGTATCAAATTGCGTGATTCGTGGTATAATGCCTACAAACAAGCAATTAACAAAGTTGGCTCTTATGAAGTAGTAATGTGAAGCAATTGTAGACCGAGGCACATCACGGAGCATAATTGGGCATTGTCTCAACTTTTATAGAGTTAGAATGTTTTAAAAAGCATTCATAATCCAAGAGTCAAAACAAAAACAAAGAAACTCATGGTTCAATGAGCAAACACACTAAAGGAGCATTTCCATGTGTGAACCATGCAAAATATCTAGTAAGAGCTCGTTGTTATATATTTTATTATTTTTATTGAAGTTTTAATTAAGTGTTTATTTTTGAAACTATTAAATCAAACTATTTTCTTTGCAGGAAAAACAACTTAGGCGCGAATTAACTTAAATGGGGTTATGGAAACCATATAAAGAAGGGGTGTAGGGAAAAAAGAGAGAAAAGGTTTATCAATGAAATAGCAAAGGTGTTTGTTGTAAGGCTTCAGAAATGAAGGTAGGTTTTACTGTTTCAACTATAAGCACACCACATTTTAATCCAAGTCAGACATCAATGAATGTTGATGAGGTAGTCTAAAAAAGGGTTCATGAACAAATGGAAGTATAGTTGCCTAATTTGAAGGAAAAAATAATCACATGATTCAACAAGAAATTACATGTATATGCTTTACATTTGCCTCCTCCTCATAGACCTTCTAGTTTATGATTTTGTTTCTCCACCCTTATTTTTTTAAGAATTTATATGTCTTGTTTAAAAATATTTGTGCATAAAATATTTAGATGAATTATAAAATATGTATTATAGAATTTGTTTTTCATAGAGATGTGTTTTTGTTGTGATTATGATTTTTGTTGTTGTTGTTGTGAGTTTAGAGAGAGAGAGAAAGGCATTTAGGATTATAGAAAACAAAAACTAAAGACATTGATGCATTCACCAACAGAAAGACAATTTTATTGCAATGGTCATACCCATTTTGTCAAAAACTTCTAGAAGGTTTATATATATTTGATGAAATCTGCAACAAAAAGTCTTGTCAACATTTAAAGTGCCAATTGAAAATGAGGGGTAAATTTTGATTTTTTAAAGCAAATATCCTCTTGGCATTTCCATTATAATTGGAAGTTGTTGAAAAAAATACCAAGGAAAGCTATATCTCTAATAAGGAACATTTCGACAACAGGTTTTCGTTGGCAATTTGAATACAATAAATTTTTTTTCTCCCTGACAGAATATTCCATTGGTGTTTTTCAATTTTCTAGTAGTGTGTGTATATATATACACTACTAATTTAGTTTTTGTTTAATAGGACATTGAATATCAATATAGGTATCCAAAACCCAATGGATACAATGTGAATATCTAAAAAATTTACCCTCTGTGTATTGGATTGAGTATGAATATATATAAACTTGACATGTGGGTATCCATTGCTATTCCTAGCAAACTATTGTTTTCAATATCAATCATTTATCCTTAAAGATTTATTATTCCTCACTTGATGCAAACATAATATATGCATATAATCTCTAAAATTCTAACAACACCATCTTATTTATTTGCACTCTTATACAAGATCAACAAATTAAGGGAATGTAACTTAATGTCTCTCTTCAATGATGAAACCTAAACTCTAGAGTATGAAAAAAAACATATGAAGCAACAAAGTCTAAAATAGAAGAAGTAAATCAGAAAATTAAGGTGAAGAAGAGTATGAGAATCAGTGTAAAACACTCTTTGTTTAACACCATTGTATAATGGGTTTTGAAACGACAATTTATACAGAATTAATTACGATAAATAGCATAATTAATTCTTGTCGTTTTTCTTTAATTACCAGTCATAAAAATAAAATTAACCTGATAGTTTTTTAGCATTTAAAAGCTTGATGTTTTATGTTTAAAAAGATACTCAAGTTAAAAAAAAAAAGATTGTTTAGACTCTTTACTCATATGTTAGATAAATAAATAAACCAGTGAAAATATTTTTTATTTGTCAAAAATTATTTTATAACTAACGCAAACTTAAGTCCAAAATAAATTGACAAAAAACAAACATAAACCCAAGATCCGAGGCTTAGGGTTTTTATCCAAGCCGAGTGAGCACACTTGTAACTTAAACTCAAAGCCACTTTACTTAAACTTATTTATTACTCTCAACTTTTCTCAATATAAACTATGAACTATAGAAGTAAAAGGTTTTGGTTTTATAAAAATATGCTAATAAAAGGTTTTTTAAAATTATTATTTTTAACTTATAATTTATAAATTATAATAATGTTATCGTGTTAAATTTATTTTATTAAAAAATAATTTTTAATAATGTTTTAATCCTAAATATAAAATAAAAAAATATATCTTGTTTTTAATTTAGTCATGAGTGCGGTCACTAGAGCTTTTTTGAAAACAAGTTTACTAACCTTTTTTATATTACACCAGCAGTTTTGCTGTCATTTTTAACTTACATAAGTTCAGTGGTGCCCATCTCTTCATCTAGGGTTGTGACAGGTACTCACATACAATTCTTCTTCTTCGCCATTTTGATGTCTTTTGAAATCTGATGTCACATTAGGGTTCACCAAATGATCAAGCTGGCCTCACTTCTGATGTTGCACCAGTTATTACGGAATTCACTGAACCATTCTCTGAAGATAACATAACTACTCTGGAGAAAAATCAAAGGATTATTTTGAAAGTTGCAAACCTATTGGTGTATCTTTGTTCTAGCTGGTTGATTTAACAGGCTGTAAAGAAATTATCTGTGGTGACCCAGCTACATTAATAGAACAAAATATTGGGATATGCAAAGTGTCTGTATGCGACTAAAGTGCTTTATGGATCCCTCAACTTATCATTTCCTTATTTTAAGATTCTAAGGTAATTTCAAGTCAGAAAGTAAAATATGTATTTCTTTAGGGTTTGTCAAGGATGTTTATTCTTGCACCTTACTGATGCAGCTCATCAAGGATGCTGGAGAAATTAGACTTCAGGTTCTATTACACTACAAAAAAATAGATTAATTAGCAACGGACTACTCCATTGCAAATAACACTAAAATCCGTTGCTAAAACAATTTAGCAACGGAATCAGCAACGGCAAAAATCTGATGCAGATTTGCCGTTGCTGATTTTTTAGCAACGGATTTATCCGTTGCTAATTTGGTAGCAACGGATTATCCGTTGCTAAGAGTTAGCAACGGATTATCCGTTGCAAAACTAGCAACGGATTATCTGTTGCTCAGTTTAGCAATGGATAAATCCGTTGCTAATTTTGTGAATCAGCAACGGATTCTCCGTTGCTGATTCACAATCACCAACAGAGAATCTGATTCTATGTTGGTGATTATATTACTTTTTATTAAATTAATTATTTATTAAAATGAATTTTAATTAATTTATTTAATTATTTATGGATATTTTAAAAGTTGTGGAATATATGCAACCAACATAATTTAATATTAAAAATAATTGTGTCATTAATAAAAATAATATATTTTTCTTGCTATAGAACCGTCTTCTGGATCAATAATTGCCGAGAGAACAGAAACTAGTGCCGAAAAAAAATTAGCACCGCTGAAGACACGAAGAAGATGAAATGTTTGGGATAAAGGAAAAACAAATCGATGAAGAGAGGGTGATTTTTCTACAGTTATGGATCGGTGTTGTTAGGGACGAAGGAGACTGGAAGAGTGGAAGATCATTAATTTGCATCTGTTGGTTTTGTTTATTTGGTCTCTGTTAATTTGCATTTCGGTGTGGGGGGTGAGTGCAGGTGAGATTTACCAAAGCCAGCGATAAATAAACGGCTCAGATTTCATCCTTGCAAATGTAATCAACGATGCTCGTAATTTCGGTTTTATATTATAATTTAAATAATTATTTTTTTAATTAGCAACGAAAAATCCGTTGCTAAATTCAAGGTGAATTTAGCAACGGATTTTTCGTTACTAAAATCCATTGCTGATATTAAAAAATTAATATATATATATATATATATATAATCCGTTGCAAATCTGTTACTGAATTTAGCAACGAAATTATCCATTGCTAAATTCAGATGCTAATTGGCCCTTTTTCTAGTAATGTTAGTTGCAGCTGCTGAGGGTTCTGTGGTTCTGCCGCCAACTGTTAGGCGTTGCTTCAGCTATGAAATTAGACATCAGGCCCCCTGACGGAAGAACAGAGGGCTAAAATGCTGTCCCAGTCACTGCAAAGTGGTTCCAAGCTCCTCTCTAATGCATGTGGGAAACTTTGATTTCTCCATAGTTCTGGTAGATAATTCTTAGAAGTAAATGGTAGAAATCATTATCCCGGCCCCTCAATAACTTTAAGCATGTTCATTAAAAGTCAGTCTCTTGTCTGGGGTATTTTGAAATTACTTGAAAGTTAACGTTTCTAGTATGCTTTTGCATTGCACATTTATTCATTTGTCACAAAAATATTAATATAGACTGTTTTACTGTCCATTTAAGTTTCTATGAGCTAAAAGTAATCACTTTTTTGTTGATTAAGGTCAAATTCTGGAAAGAATGTCAGATTTTCTTTTTTGGGTGATATTTTGTTTTATGTGGCTAGGATATTTGGGTATTGATTATTTTTTTCACAGGTTCTTTATTTTTAATTTTTTTTTTATTAAAATGGGTGTTCGGACCAGCTTGTGTGCACCTCGATTAATCTCACAGGCCCTGAAATTAATGATTATATAAGCCTCCAGTGACCTTAAAGTTTATGAGACTCAAATTGATGATAAGAAGTAAATCTAGAACCTGACTAGTTAAATTACATCCTTCAAGTTTATAATTTGAATGTTAATGGACTTAAAGATGTGAAGAAATCAAATTCCGGTTCAGTTGGACCTCTTACTTATCTGCAATTGGATTGTGCTCAAGATTCTTTCAATCATTTGCTTCTAAAGGCAAATAGATTAAAACATTCCACTATTGACTCGACCACTCCCATCTTTCTTTTAAAGTTTAAGCCGTGCATCAGATAATTCAAGCAAACTTTTATAACTCTCTTAACTATCATGTGTTGTTCCATTTGCTACCCGTGCTAAATAATTAGCATGGTCTACAATTTCAAGCTAATTTTAGAAATAGGAGGCTTTTTCTGCAACATAAACAATCTTGTCAGACCAGTTGTAAGATCTGAATTATTCTGCTTAGTAGTGAGCTTGCCAATTGATGATAATGATCAGTATGCATCTATGTTTCCTTAGTTCAATGGCTGAGATACACATTGAGAACTGGCCTTCCCATTCTTACCACCACCATCACCCTTCAGTCATTGCAGAACTAGAGATTCTTTCCCAGGTTGTGTCACATCTCTTTACAGAGTCTGTGGCGAGAAGGGGTTAAGAAGTTTCAAGTATAGCACATTGATGACATTAAGGAATTCAGCTATCAAGTTGTCTTGGTCCTTTCTTTCAAACTGTAAACTGGGGGAATGCATTATGGTTTGCAAATTATATGGTCTGCCACTTGGTTTTTATTCAACTGTCTTGTAGAATTTGATAACTGGAGCTGCCAACAAGTGGTGTGTGCTTTCTTTTGTATCTGAATCATATTGTCATCTCTGCTGTATCGATAGTTACCTCTCTTGCATGAGGATTTGTTTTCATCTAGGTTGCGTAAGCGGTCGGGTGTTCTTCTACAAGGTCCTCCGCAGAAGTGCTTTGTGAAGGAGGCCATTCTAAACAGAAAATTGACCTGGCCCAAAAATGTCTATGAACATGAAAGTTTACCTGGACAATTCATAGGGCATTTCTGATGCCAGTATTTGCTTTCCTTGAACGATTTGAATGATGTGCTGGAGTTGAAAATATTTCATATTAGTTACTTGTTTCTGTCCAAGAAAGCTACAGCTACAGGCATCAATTCGCTGGCATAACTTATGCTATCTATTTTGTGGCGCATATTCCGTCAATAAAATAACTTTGAGGCATCATCAGTAATCAGTGGGTGAGTTCTTAGAGGTTCTAAAATTGGGCATAATAATTTTCTTTTGACTTTCTTGGAATTTAAATCCGAAGGTGTCGTTTGATTATTAGAAGTTCGGAATATGAATAGAAGAATTGAATAAAGATGAAGGAATCAGAATAATATTTTAGTTGCAATATTGTTTTTGAAATGGTAATAAGAAATTGGAATGAAATTAAATTAAATTTCTAATGATTTATGAAAATAAATAATAAATAATTATTACATATGTCATTAATAGTTATAGTAATAAAAATAATAAAAGTGACTGTGATGATAGTAATAGTAATGATAATGAAAAAAAAATCATGCAGTAGTAATAATAATATATTTAAATAATTACAAGTATTTTGAGTTTAACATGTTCACCAAACTTATTTTATTTAAAATTATTTTTATTTAAAATCTTAATTAAAAAGTTAACTCATCAATAATATTAAGATTATAATTAGATTATGTTGGATAGTTTGGGATGGAGATAAATAAAATAAAAAAAATATAATTGGCTTAGAAGTGTGAAAAAAAATTATTTTAATGTGTTTATTTATTTTTAAAAAAAAAACTTTCAATAAACACGTATATAAACATATACATATCTTACTTGGTATCATGGATGCAAATAATATATATCATCAAAGCTTGAGAAGAATACATGTATCTATGCAAATCGAATAAAGTCATATACTAGAATTTAGAATCTTGCAATCAAGATATTCCTTCAAATTAAGATGTGCATTTTGATTAGGGTACATGCATGTTTTTACCTCACGTTTGATTGTTAATAAGAGAAGATTATAGGGCGGTCAACAAGATGCAAGTACAGAAAAACCTTCACATGGGACCTTTTTACCTTCCAATTCACCATGTGTTTCGTGATCCTCATGTTTTAATTACTCCCTCTCCTCTTTCTTCTTTTTTTTTTCTTTTTTTTGGACTTGTGAGGACATTCAGATGCAGTGCAAATGTAAGCTATCAAAAACTATTGATTTGTTTTGCTCGAAATGTTAATTTTGCAACATACCTATCGTGATTCTTTTTGGAAAACAAAAATTAATGTTTTCTAAGAAGAAAACTCTTTATTTTATGTTCAACCTCTCATGTAAATTCCTTATTTATATTAAAAATAAAAATAAAACAAAGCTGAATTTTAAATTAAAACTTGGTGAGATCAAGAAATCTCTATAAAAATTTGGGCTCTTACACCCAACCATTGTCTTCATCTTTTATTGAGCATGAAAAATGGTGAGATAAAGTTCTTGCAGAACAAGTTCCTTTAAAAAGTTGAGACATTTATATTAGTAAGGAAATATGAGAAATATGCCTGAAAAGGCAATGTGATGTATGTTATAGAGTTTAAATGTGTTAAGAGTGAATAAGAAATTTAAAGAAGATGAAATCCAAAATCATTTATCCTATAACTCATTGTTCTTTATAAGCTATTAGTCTTAGTAACTTGCATGAAGTATGAGGTAAAAGGATTAGTCTCAAAACCCTTAATGCATCCATATCATCATTAGGGGATAACATTTTGGAAAAATTACTCTCAATCTCTCAAGATTTGCACATAATTACAATTCTTTTGTAATTTCATAAATTATAATTTACATACCTAGTCAACTCAAGGTTTAAATTTGAACAAAATAACAAATATACCCTCATATATAATATAATATAATATAGCACAAATAGCCTAAATGATAGACCAAATTCACTTTAAATTTGTTATTCACGCCACATTATTTTGTCTCTCTTCTCGACAAACAAATAATCTAAAAACAAATCAAAACCTAATCTACTTTGTTTAATTGATTTTTTCTTCTATTTACTTACAAAGCGATTTCACTTAGGTTTTGCTGCTGAAATTTTCTTCCTCTTCTTGTCTAGAACCAAGCAAAAGACAAGTATGTGATTGTAGTTACACGATTTTTTTTTCATATCAAGATTTCAAAAGTCATGGCAAGTGCATTTTTTTGTTAAATATTTTTAATTCTATACTCAATGTTATATAAAAAAAAATTGTTGTAGTTAATTCATGAGTCCTTAAACTAGAAAACCTTATAAAATGAGATTTTTTATTCAATCGATAATATTCAAAATCCCTCACACTTTTGCATGTTGTAAATCAATTATTCTTGTTTTTCCAAAACCCTAAAAAGCCCAAATTGATTTATGTGGCTTACTATTAACAAAACCCTAATTTTTTAATCTTTATTTAAAACTTCTTTAACCTTTGTTTAAGCCTTGTTTACTCTTTGCTTAACCTTTATTTAATATTTTATCTTTCACTGTTGCAACAGATAATGCCATTTTTTTTTTGTTCATCATGATAGTTTTACATACATCAAAAAAGATTATGACTATATGTTTTACATGGACATATTATTCAAGGTATGGATGTAGATGATAATATTATTGAGAATGCTAGTATTGATATTAGAAGTACGAGTGTTGGTAGTTGTTGTGCAAATATTGAAAATGTCATTGTAAATGTTGAAAAAATTAGTGTAAATGTTAGAAGTGCTAGTGTAAAGAATGAGGGGTTTAAATTTGCTAATGAATATGATAAAAATAATAAAGATAATTATATTTCTTTAAATAAGGAAGGATTTGAATTTGTAATGAAAATGAAGATGAATTGATTAATTGCATAAATGGTGATTTTGCTTTGGATTGTGTCTCTAATTTAAAGAATGAATAAAAAATTACTAGTGAAGTTTACAACGTCGATATTGAATTGAGTAAAAAGTCTAATAGTAGTGAGGAAGAAAGTTATAAGACAAAAAAAAAAAAAGAATGTTGATCCAATAACTAAAGTAAAATGTAAAATATTGAAGGTTTCAATTAATAAATCAATTAATTTAATGAGTGTCAAATTTTTAAAAGTTTGAATCACTTTAGAGATGTGTTAAGGGAGTATAAAGTGAAAAATAATTATCATCTAAAAAAAACAATTAATCAAAAAAAGAATATGAAAGCAAATTGTATTAATAATGGGTGCTGGTTCATGATTGGAAAACATTCATGATTAAATCATTGAGAGAGAAGAATAGGTTTATTAGGCCATCAATTATCAAAACAGCTAATTCAAAATGGTTAGCTAAGAAAATGCTACCTACTATTTGTGTTGGCTCAAATGTATCTAATAAAGCTCTAAACACAAATTTAGAGGATAAGTTTGGTATAGAACCCCATCCATTATAGTTGTGGAGAGTTTGGACAAAAACTAGAGAATTTGTATAAAAAAAAAGTAATAAAGAGTTTTTTTAAGAGGCTGCTTAAATATATCCAACCTTTGAAGGAATTTAATCCAGGTTTAGATATGTATTTAGATTTTGATGTTAATCTCAATATTGATGTTCGTTCACCAAGTTTTAAAGAGTTTTTATTTGTTTAAAAGCAATAAAAAATAGATTTTTTTTATAGCGATATATCTTTTATTAAGATTGATGGATGTCATCAAAAGGGTCCATATAGAGTATTGTTCTTGGCAATAGTGGTTTTAGATGCAAGGAATGAATTGTTTCTTATTGCTTATGATATTATTGAAGTAGAAAATAATGATATATAGAGATGGTTTTTCCATCTCTATATGGATTGGTCAAAACAATATTAAGTTATAAGTTGTTATCCATCATGTATGATAGGCAAAAGGTATGTTCCATTTTATTTACATTTTGTGTAACTCTTGCTTTTTTATGTTTTATTCTAATTATTAGTATATTTTTTTTATAGAGTCTACCTAAAAGTGTTGTAGAGATATTTCTATGGGCAACACACAAACATTATTCAACGCATATTTATACTAATTTAAAGAAAAAGAGATTTCCTAGTTTGGAGCTTAAAATACAATTTTGATGTGTATCTCAAGCTTATACAAATCTCAACTACTACAATTATATGAGGGAGATTGGGGTTATTGATAGTAATGCTTTGAATTGGTTGAAGAACATCTCCATGAGACTTGGACAAGGCATTTGTTTAAACCTGAAGTAAAGCTAGAAATGTAACAAATAATTTGGCTAAATTGTTCTATAGATAGTTTGGAAAATATAAAAGTATGTCAATTGTTATGTTACTGAAGAATATTAGATTAAAACTTATATATAGGTTTCATGATAGGTTTGCTAAAGTTGCTTGTTTGCGAAACAAAGATCACACCTTTTGTTCGGAAATTTTTGGATAAATTTATGGAGAAGTCACTAGTATGAGATTGATTCTAGCAGATTCTAATGAGTATCAAGTTTTTAAGGCCCATATAAGAGTTTATATTAATTCAGAAAAGAAACAATGCTCCTATAATGAATGGATAATGACTAACATTTCATGTAAATATGTTATCCCCTTTTGTGCATCAAAAAATAATGGATTTAGAAGATCTTTATCATGTGTATTATACCATTAAGACATTTATAAAGACTTACAGTAAAGTGGTGCACCTATTAGTAGAAGCTGATATAAATCCAAAAGAAGAAGAGGTGATTATTTTACCTCCAAACTTTAAAAAGAATATAGGTAAACTGAGAAAGAATATATGAAAAGAATAAGGAGAAAATCAACCTGGTACTTTTAAAAAAAATGTTTTAACACTTAGGTATAATATCTACAAGCTATATAGCCACAACTCTAGGACTTGTTAAAGGGACAATGATAAACAAATTAGAGGTCCTATTAGTGGGAGAGGATTCAACCATGATAGAGGTGTAAAAAGATTCATTGGTGGTAAAGGACGTAGAAGTTATATTGATATATTATCTTATCTCTCTATCCAAATATAAGTGATGTTGGTACATCCTTCTAAGCCTTTACCCTAACATAAGTGAGTTTCTTAAATATACTTGATAATTATATTAGTATAACAATAAGCTTGATATTTACTAATCAATATTCACAAACTTGTAGATTGGTGTTGGTATATTTTCTCACCACTATAGACAAGATGCATTGAGTAAGGATTGCAGACAATATAGATGTTTTGAATTTTGTTAACTATTATTGTTGTTAATGTGTTATTAATATAACAATACAAATTAATGCTTTTCTTCAATGTTGTTATGACAAAATAAATTATGGATGGTTTTAAGATTAGATGTTTTGGATGCTTTATTATATTAGGTTACCTTACTATGAATGATTTTACTTTATGTTTTTGTTAATGATGGCTTAATAATATTTCCTTAATGTGCATGCCTTTGTTACATACTTTTATTAGATTAGACTGCCTAAATGGAATAATATTTATGTTTCATACATTTTCTTGACTAGGAAATACATTTGTTAAGCATAAATAATATAATAGTTAGATATAATAATATTACACATATTAAATTAGTTATCAATAACAACTTTATATCTACAAAGCTAACTTTCATATTAAGATTTTTGATCCAAAATCTATGTAATTCATTGACACGATCAAAAGATTGATGTCTTATTCCAAGTGAAGGAGGGTCGAATTAATAAATAACCCGACAAGACCGGGATCGAACCACAGAGAGGTGAATTATATAAATTACAAATAATATATATATATATATAACAAAGAGTTTATGAGAATTTTATGGGATATTGATGTAAGGATTAAACAATGATAAAACAATTATTAAGGTTAGAGGATCTACTAATACTATTAGAAATAAGTATATTATAAACTCTTTTTATTAATCAACTAGAAACCACATACAAAGGAGATTCCAATAGGATGATTTATCCTTAATAATTCATTATAAATTTTTAACATAATCATATTAATTATCTTATTTAAGTAACACCATAATTTTAAATATTGTCAGGAATTCATGATGCTAACTTATGTTAACAAAAAATCAAGTTCTTTATGTGATAGGCCTGCATTTAAGATGAACATTTACCATAAATTAAAGGTATGTTATATGATTAGATATGTTATTATAAAACATGCTTTAGTTAAGGAATTATTGATACCTCAAGTGCAAAATAATGGTATAAAACCTTGATAAAATTGCACTTTTAAGTACTAATCATTAGTCATTGTTATGTCATGGTGTTGTTATTAGCAATAGTGAGGAAAAGAGTCTGTCATGACCAACAAAGAATTTAAATTGTTGTTAGGTGCTGGTGGTGCTACTATAGGAATCAATTTGCTGTGTGAGAGAAAAAAGAAAATGATAACACTGTTGTATTGGACTACGTCAAAGCTGCTCACAATGGCTGAAGGAAGAGATCTAGTGAGGTTTGATGCTCCTCATGGTGGAGGAATGATGCTTGTTGTGTATTAGTCTTCTTTAGTGAGAGTGAGTGAAGGTTAATTAGTTTTTATTCTCTCCTTCTTCTTTCTTGAATGGAGAAAGTCAAATGTATCTTGTGATTAGATTTTTTTACATAATTTCACTATCTTCTAGATTTTTCTAGAGAGTTTCCTTATCTTTCAATTTTTGTAAAAACTTCCCCTCCAGAAAACAACTTTGCTTTTTACTTCTTCTTTTTTTATCCTTTTGTAATTATTATTTTTAAACTAAATTAGTCTTTATTATTTTTCAATTACATTTTACTCACTAAAAACATATTTTTGTTAGATTGACTTTCTTTTTTCTCTTTTTTCTACTTAGGTTTTTTAGAAAAAAAATTCAACACAAAAACAATACACGGAATGGTTAAAAATTACAAAATGACCAGAAATTATCCAAATCGTGTCAAAAGCATAGTTTTTGTGAATTTTGATATTTTTGATATTTTTCTAATCTTTTTAAAAATATGTTGAAAATGGGGTAAAAAAATATGTGATGGCAAATATAATTAAAAAACTCTTTACAAGTTTTGTAATATATTATATACAATTTGGATTTACTTTAATAATTTTAATAAGGCTCAAAGGATGCATTTTGGTGCGCACAATAATTGATATTTTTTCAAGCAATCTCATATTTACATTTCAAAATAGTGAAGATAGGAATTTAAGAATTGGAAGAGTCAACTTCCGAGTCCAAATTGGACCAATTGTATCTTCTAACAAATAAAATCAAATCCGATAGAGATATTGATTTTAGATATATTCAAGTGATAAAATCTCTAAATAAATTGTGTTTATGGTAAGAAAGTTTATAAATGACCTACGAAAGCTCCTCACATTTACATTGATAAAATATTTTAGATATAGAAAAATAAAGTATGAATTTCACTATAGAAAAAACAAATTATAAAAATTCCACAATATATTGAGTCTTTTTTTACAAAAAAAAATGAAAAATTATATTTCAAATTTGGATTAAAATGTGTGTATCATTACATTTTAAAAGTACTTTTAAAAAATTTAAATTTTTTTATTTTTTATTTTAAAATAATATTTATTTTATATTTTTAGATCATCTTAATATATTAATGTCAAAAATAATTTTTAAAAATTAAAAAAATATTATTTTAATATATTTTAAAATAAAAATTATTTTAAAAAACAATCAATTAATATTCTTTAAAACGATATAAAAATCAAAGGAATTGAGACATATAAAAATCAAAGGAATTGAGACGGGTGGGCTTGGCAAAAATGGTCTTAAAAATTTCAAAGGAAGCGTAGTAAAAAAAAAAACAAGAAGAAGAAGAAGAGAAGCTGCAGAGGTCAAAATATAAATATATATATATATATATAAAAACGGAGTAAATACTATCTATTTCCTCAGTCTCTAGTTAAATCGCTCTGTTTCTCTCCTTTTTTTTTACTTTTTTTTATTTTATCAAAGTAAATAAATACTTTAAACAAACATTTTCCTTGGAAGAATAAACAAAAAAATTAATTAGAACAAAAAAAAAAAAAACAAAGAAAAGCCGCGGCTGCTGTATACACCAAAATCCAGAGAGAGAGAGAGAGAGAGTTGGGCAATTGATTCCAGCTACAGAGATCGCACCCTATCGAAAACCCAAACCCAATAAATCAAACCAAATTCTTTTTTTTTTTGTTCTTATTACCGATATCATTTGTTTAAATCTTAATTAATAATTAGTTCTTAAAAAGAATAAAAATTCAAACATCGGTTGGTACCGATTTGAATCTAGTGATCGGGTCTAATTCACTGGAAATCCTTGGTGGGTTTTCGGTTTCGTGAAATGGGTTGGCTTTGTTTTTCTGTTTGGTATTGTAGAGAGAGAGTTATGGATTTGTGGGCTTAAATTACTTTTCGATTTTTTTAACATTTTGTAGTTGTTGTTTGATGATTTCTTTGGGGAGGAGAGATGCGAGAGAGGATTTAGGGTTAGGGTTTGGTAGTGAGAGAGAGATGGAAGATACTGAGCTTGAAGAAGGTGAAGCGTGCTCTTACCATAACATTAACACCAACAATGATGATGATTATGATGAGAGCATTGACCCTGATATTGCTCTCTCTTACATAGTAAGTTTTTTCTTCTTTTTTTCTTTCTTTGTAATATGTCTGTGAGAATAATTTAAGTTTGATTTTAATTTTGTGAAAGTCTGGTTTTGTTAGTGCTATATATCATCTGTTGAATTTATTTCTTGTTGTTGTTCTTTTGTGCTTTAGATCCAAATTATGATGTTTAAGTCTTAATTCTGGTTGTTTGCAATGTTGAGTTTGGTAATTTTTATCTGATTAATATGTCCTTTCTGGTCCTTGAGAACAATTGCTCAGGATTTTGATTGTGTTTAGGAAGAGAAGGGTAGATGAAATTAGTAGGTTTTCTTTCAGTGCTTGGGTTTTATTGGCTTTAGATGTTTAAACACGGTGTTTTGGTTTAGTTTGATCTACGAAGTGAATGTTTTGGCAGCTTCATTCTTGTGGAGACATGAAATATGTGCTGAACTTGTTCAATTATTATAAAGATGTACTTGGTTATGATTCAGTGATGTGGGATTGCATGGACTATGCGAATAAAAGCAAGTTCCAGAAAATGAACCTTTCGAAAACTCTAGCTTGTCATTTGAGCAGCATGTGACTGAATATCAAAATTTTGAATTCATGAATTTTAGGTTTTCGTATCTGGATTAGAACCAGGAGTCAACATTCTTAATTCACTTATAGTAGCTTCCTGACACTTAATTGCCTAGTTGAAATTTGTGGCGCCTAGGTATACAACATGAGATTTATAGAGTGTTTTTTATTCCAAAGGTTGCAGCTCTTTCAATTATTTGCTGTTCTGTCAGTTCGTACCTGTGTATATTTGTACTCTCCTTCTTTCCTGATATGCAACTGCTTGCTCTCTTTCTTTCCTTTTCAAGGATGAGAAACTACAAGATGTCTTGGGACACTTTCAAAAAGATTTTGAAGGTGGAGTTTCAGCTGAGAATTTGGGTAAGTCAATATACTGCAGAAGGTGGAGTTTCAGCAGCAAAAAACAACTGCGTTAAATTAGAGTTTGTATTATGATATTTATTGTTCTGGATTTTCACATTTGTACAGGGGCCAAGTTTGGTGGTTATGGTTCATTTTTACCTACTTATCAGAGGTCTCCTGTTTGGTCTCACCCAAGAACCTCACCAAAAATTCAACATTTCAATGCATCTAGATCTCCAAACCATTTGCAACTGGAGGTGGATATATATTTTCATTATTGAGCATATCACTAGTTCATAATTGATTTCAAGAAGGAACCTTTAGCTAAATCTTCGTTGACTTTGGAGTTACTATCTTGAACTTTTTATTATTTGTTCTTAAAATAGGGTGGCCGCCATAGCTCTGTATCTTCATCAACTGCATCTCAATCAGTAAGAATCGAACCTTCCTCCACAGTATTGAAAACGTCATCCTCCTTGAACGAGTCTGTTAAACAAGAAGCAAATGTGCCATCCACTCAATTTGCTGAGGAAGTTGTTCCTAGAGATGAATCTGTAAACAGGAAATGTGCTAGTTTACCAGACCAGAAAATGCTGAAAGTTCGAATCAAAATGGGTTCCGATAACTTGTCGACACAAAAAAATGCTGCCATCTACAGTGGTCTTGGGCTTGATGTCTCACCATCTTCCTCACTGGATGACAGCCCCTCTGAGAGTGACGAGATGTCTCATGAACCTCAAGATGCTCGTCTTGAATCTCCTGCTCATATTCTTCAGGTAAAATCATCTCCCTGAAAGTTTATAACCTGTCACGCACAACTCCACCTTGTGTTGGAACTTGGCAATGATGAGAATGTATTTGGTTTGATTTTGTGATTGAGCAGATAATGACATTGTTTCCTGTGCCCGGAGGTCTGCTGCTATCACCTCTTCCTGATGATTTAATCCACTTGAAAGAGAAGGAAAAATTACCTAAAGACAGTGAATGCTTGCCTGTTCCAAGTTTTGGACCAGAAAATTCTTGCATTGTAGTGAATGGGTCTAGCTCTGTGAAGGGTGATGGGACAATGTTTAGAGAGAAGAAGATAAAGTCAATAGCAGGAAATGAACTTTCAGCAGAATCCAAGAGCAATGTTAATAAGGATTCTGGGAATGGTGGAGTTATATCGAAGGAGACAGAACTTGACACTTTTGCTTGTGAGGAACTTGTTTCGAACACCTTAAAGCTTCCACTTTTGTCAAATTCATATTCTGCTGTTGTTGGCACTTCAAAAGGAATGAGGAGGGCATCTAATGTGTCCAAGGGAGTGATGAGTGACAAAGGTTTTTCTGGTCTTATTAAAGAGGACTCACCGGTGCCAATATTGATCCAGGAGAATGGCTGGATCAATAATTCCAAATCCAAGTCCTCGGGAAAGGTTTGGGAAGATAAAAAAACTAGCACTCTTTGCAGTGAGTCAGTCTCCCCAAAGAAAGATGGTGATCACAAAGGAGAAAAGCCTTATGAGTCGGTCAAAATTGACTCAAATGTTTCCAAGGGGAGAAAGGCTCCAAGTCAGGCTCCAACAGAACCTCCCAAACAGAATGCTGATGAGAAAGCTATGCCTTATGAACAGGAAGGTATGAAGTTACCTCATGTTAAGGAGTCCTGTTCTGAGGGAAAAAAGAAGGGAAGTCAAAGTCATGGCAATGTAGTTGCCGAGGCACCAAAGGAGAGTCTGAGGGTTGGCTCGTCTTTGTCGCTGAAAAATAAGAAGATCAGTTGTGCAGACAAACATACAACTAAAGGGGAGTCAGAGGATTTGAAATTAAAAAAGAATTCTGGAAAAGCTGGCGATAGATACAGAGAGTTTTTTGGGGACATAGAACTCGAACAAGAAGAAATCCAGACAAGTCCATTGGTGAAGAAGTATGATGATAAGCTGGGGGACTTAGAAATGGTTGAAAAGAGCACACACGGAAGTAACAGCATGTTTAAGGAAAGATCAAGCAGTAAGAAAGTGGACAAGCTGTTAACATCTGAAGCATTTCCTAAAGCTGCATCAATTGGAGTTGTGCACAATGGAGACGGGTCCATACCTGATATTGCTCTTGGTGAAGATAATTGGGTCTGTTGTGACAAGTGTCAAAAATGGCGGCTTCTTCCACCTCGTACGAACCCTGATGACCTGCCTGAAAAGTGGCTGTGTAGCATGCTTGACTGGCTGTAAGTACCCTTTTACATTTTACACATTGCAGAGAAACAACCAATCCTATTGAGTAGTTAGAAATAAAATCTGTTGGTTTAATGCATCTTCCTCATCTTCTGATGTTTGATTTTTAAATCATAAATGCCTTAGGCCTGGTATGAACCGGTGTAGTTTTAGTGAGGATGAAACAACACTTGCAACTCGGTCTCTTAAACAAAACAATTCTGGTGGGAATATATCTGGAGTAACCATGGCTGATGTTTGGAATGCTGATCAGAGCCACCAAAATCTTGATTCACATGTTGGGCTTAGAAAAAAGCATGGTTTAAAGGAGTTACCAAATATAACATGTAAAGAAGGTGGACCTATTCGGTTGTCAAACCCTGCAAAGAAGAGCTTACAGGTATCGGTGACAAATGGAAGCTTAAATGATGTGAAACCATCTCCTTTGGTAACTGAACCCCATTCCTTGAAACTGAGCAAGTCTAGCCATTTAGCTGTGGAGAAACTCGAACATAAGCCGAGAGAGAAGCATAGAGGACTGGACATTTGTTCTGACCAAGGTATAGGATTTAAAGTAGCTTTTTTGTGCCTTGCAACTTCTGTTTCTTGAAGCATAAAACTTACCTCTTTGCTAACACACACTCAGGTGGTGGTTCTAAGCGATCAAAGGGGAAAGGCAAAAGAGATCTTGATCAAGATTCTTTTAAAGCTGCTAAGAAAATTAGAACTGAAGATTTGCCAGAAGATTGGACATCTGATCATGGTGGGGCAATTGAAAAGGTGGGTCCTACTTCAAGCAATGCTTTGATTACTACGTCATCAGGGAAGAATCTTCCCAAACACAACGATTGTGCTTTTAAGAACATAAAGCATGATCAAAAGGACTGGGCTCAACTTTCTTCTAGAAAAACAAAGGATGGTGTCTGCTCTTCCTTGGATAATGGGTCTGTGGATGTGGGCCACTGTGATGGCAAAGATACAAAAAAAAGGAGAGTGAAGGAAAGTTATGATGCCCAACTCTATCATGTTTCCCTTTCAAACACTGGGCATCATCTCCAGGATAGTAATATCTTGGCCAAGGAGGAGTTGAGTGGGAATGACTACAGGAAAGGTAAGAAGGCCAGAGTATCCAGGTCCGAAGGGAAGGAGGCCAGTGGAAGTAAAAGCAATGGTAGGACAGACAAAAAAGGTTGCCACAGAAAGAATCAGCAACAAGGACATGACCTAGGGAGCACCCTATCTCAGCAGAGCTTGGATGCTGTGGATTCTTTGAAGAGGGACTCGGGACTGTTACATCTGGCAGCTACTTCTAGCTCTTCCAAAGTTTCTAGCTCCCACAAAACCAAAGCCAATTTCCATGATGCAAAAGGTTCACCAGTAGAATCAGTTTCATCATCACCTATGAGAGTTTCAAAAACAGAAAAACTTGCATCAGCAAGAAAGAATGTCACCAAGAAAGATGATTCTGCTGATGCTGGTTTCTTTGCCCTAGGTGGCCCAAGAAGATTTTCTGACAGGGAAGATGATGGTGGGAGTGATCCATCCTTTAATGATAAAACACAAATAGAAAAACACCATCTTGTTGATGGGTCTCATCCAAGGAAGTCTGGAAATGGTTCCTCTTCGCGGTCCAAGGACAAGAATAGGAATTTTAATTCTGAGTTTGAAAATGAAGTTAAAGTTTCCAATTCCCTTAATGCACAAGCACCTGCCTGTGAAGTAAAACCAACAAATTGCAGAAGCAAGGCCGAAGTGAAGCTTGAGATCAAATCTGAGGAAAATCAGAATAAACATGTTGATAAGGACTCTGCAGGACAATTGTTGAGTGATAATAGTAAAAGAGAGAATCAGTTAAATGTTGGAGGACCCAGTTGTGCGGATGTTAAAGTTGATGCTACCAGAAACCATGATACAGTCTCTACTGCAAAGCAGAGTGTGGAGGAGCCTTCTTCTGGAAGAACTCAAAATGAGACACTTGCTGACTGCCGTTATCCAAATCCTGGATCCCACGAAGGAAACAGGGCAAATATGCTGGCTGTAAATGCCTCTGCTGGGGATAATGGATTGAAAGGGTTGAAACAGAATCGAGAGGTTGATCATCCAAATGGGATGCATCACCATCACAGCAGTTCCAGAAATGCCTCATCAAATGGGCACAGGGTCAGGGATCATGATGCTCCAGGTGCAGTTAAAAGGGATTCCTTCAGTCAGGCTGCTAACAATGCTTTGAAAGAAGCTAAAAATCTGAAACACATGGCTGATCGACTGAAGGTTTCTAATGTTTATCTTTTAAGAATTTGTTTTCTTTAATATGCAACTCTTTCCAATGTTGATTACCTTCTGCAGAACGCTGGGTCCAATCTTGAGAGTACAAGGCTTTACTTTGAGGCAGCTCTGAAGTTTCTTCATGGAGCATCTCTGTTGGAAACCTGTGGTGGTGAGAATGCCAAAAATGGAGAGCCAATGCAAGTTTACAGTAGCACTGCAAAACTGTGCGAGTAAGTCAGTGTGGAGCTTGATGAAGTGTCTTCTTTTGTCTCTTTTGGTGGAAGGGATGGGGGGTTTAAATGTTTTCAGAACCATGGAATGATGCACTCTATTTGTTTAAATGGTTAGAACTGGCCAAATAGATGCTGGAAATGCTGGTACCATTTTTGTGCGTCTCTTGCTTGTTTTCACTATGTTGGGATTTGACATTCTAACTTTGATTCGACCACAAATGGCACATGAGCTTAGGTTAACTTGGCCTCTTGGTTGATGTTTTTATTTCCTTTTTTAACTGCAGAACACTTTTTCCATGTAATAATTGAAACAACAATTGTTTGTATTTGTTGCATTAGTGTTTTTGTATTTGTTCCTTTTTGGCTAATGTGTGGAAATACTTCATGACTAAACTACATGGCATTGGTGTCATACTATGTGAGCTAAGGCTCTTAGCTGTCCTTTTTTTTTTGTTAGTCTGTGCTTTGACTTCTTCTCAAACTTGTTATCTAACTCAGGAGTTTTTATTAATATTTAAAAAAATTGTTAACATTTTCCATTGACGATTTCATTTCTAATGGAATGAATGAGTTATTGCAGCTATCTTACTGCCTTCCTTTGCTAAACCTCATGATATGTTAGGTTTTGCGCCCATGAATACGAGAAGTCCAAAGACATGGCTGCTGCTGCTCTGGCCTACAAATGCATGGAGGTTGCATACATGAGGGCAATTTTTTCCTCACATACTAGTGCAAATAGAGATCGGCAAGAGTTGCAGATGGCTTTACAAATTATTCCTCCAGGTAATTTGAAACATGCAATGATCTCTACTTTAATCTTGTGATTGTAACACGACTATTAGTCACTGTTATGTTTGGCTTTACAAAATTTACTATGTGACAAAACCACCCCTGGCACTTCATTGTTATGGAAATGCCAAACTTAGTCATAATTCATTTGTAAAGTTGCCATCATATGTAATAAAACACTGATTTGAATCAGACCTCTTGGACTTCGTACCTTCTTACACAAGAACAGTATATTGAGACACACAGATGTGATTTCAGTGTGACTTTTTTTGATGAATCAATATATTCAGCTCCCAGTTTCTGCATTTTGCATAGGAATCATTTGATACTCAAGAAAGGTTGTCCAAATCTTATGTCTGCGCAATTTATGATTTTGTGTTGATATATGCTGTCATGTACTAGTATTGTATCCCAAGGTACTTGATTGAAATTTCTCTTATTTCTTTTGTCGTATAAACATTTTGTCACTCTTTGGGCTCTTAGCTTAAAAACTTAATGTGGCCATTCAATGGGTACTTGTGAATTGCTGTGATGCCATTCTTCTTTTATAATTTATAGGTGAATCACCTTCTTCCTCTGCCTCTGATATTGATAACCTGAACCACACAACAACACCAGACAAAGTTCCATTGATTAAAGGTATTGGCTCTCCTCAAGTGACTGGGAGTCACATTATTGCTGCTCGGAATCGTCCCAACTTTGTGCGGTTGCTCAGATTTGTAAGTATTTCAGATTTTGTGTTAGAAAAAGCTTTTCTTGTCCTCTGATTATCTCTTTGAGGGAGCTTTAAAACATAATTTTGAGCATTGGAATATAAAGAGATTGGTGAAGGAATATATTTTGATTACAACATACAGAAAGTTTGATAGGAAACACCTATATTGATCAGTGCTTCCTTTCCGGTACAAGAGCATCACATTTATTCTCGTTATGCACCATAGGTCATGAAATTGTCACTTGTCGGTGTCTGTTTGGGTCAATCAACCCATGAAACTTTGCTGACATATATTACAGAAGCTGGTGCTTCATTATTTGGTTCAAAAGTTTACATCTGTATGAAATGGTCAGGAATATTAGCATCGTAAAATGTGATTTTTCAGGCACAGGATGTAAATTCTGCAATGGAAGCCTCTAGAAAATCACGCCTTGCTTTTGCAGCAGCTAATGCCAGCTTTAGAGAAGCCCCGTGTGGAGAGGGCATTTCTTCCATTAAAACAGCTCTTGATTTTAACTTCCAAGATGTTGAGGGACTACTACGAATGGTGCGGCTTGCAATTGAAGCTACAAGCCGCTAAGAGCCAAGTTGTTAAATGAGATGATAACAACCTTCAAGGAACTTTTGCTTGGTTGGTGTATTCTTGGGATTTGGCCTTTTAGGGAAGGAAGAAAGCAACCTGATCTCTCCATTGCAGTACTTGATATGTCTTTTTGAGGGATCAGTTATCAGCAAGATGCCAGCTCAGTGCTCTTTGTTCATGTGTATACTGCAGGATAATATTGAACTTTGAGTATGTCCTTTTGTAATCATACTTCAGCTGCTCTTTGATTCAGACAACAACCTCACTTGTTTAAGCCATTCAAGATTGGTGTTGAGGACAATTGATTCACAAGACTTCTGCAGAATTCGGAGACTGTAGAAATAAGGAAGTTTTGTGGTCCAAAATGATCGTGGTTCAAGAAATAATGGAATGAGACTAGAGATCCCCAACTATAAAGTTGCATGGGATTTTAGAATTTTGAAATCAGAGGATCCCATCTTTATGGAGATTGTTTTTTATTTTTCCGGGATGGAGTTCTTGTTTTGCCGTTGTGTTGATTTGCTATTCACAACTCATCGAAAGATATTTTGAGGATTGGAAACTGTAATATATGTGCCGCTAACATCATGATTTGACTATCAGAAACCACACTTTCTTTGGTACAAGCACTGTGTAAAAATGATAGGGCATTCTCAGGTTGGCTATGCAATTCGTTTCCTTTTTTCATTTGATGAACGATATTTTGTTTTCCTTTCTTCTGTATCATCAATTTTTATTCTATTTTTCCTATGGTTTTGCAGGTTACCTTCTTGAGCTTTTGTAGTTGCAGTTTGAAACTCTTTTTCCCTTTTGTTAATAGATAGATAGTAGGAAGAAGTTGGATAGTTCCATAGTGGAAAAAATGACATTACTGTTGCATGAGGTGAGGTTATGCCCGAGAAGGTTTGTGGAGTGATGGTAGTTGTGAGCATTTAGTTGGATTGTTTATTGGTATACTGTGTGATCCCTGACTCCCTCCCTGCTCCTGCACTCCTTGGCAGTGGCTGTCATGTACATGTAAAATCAAGTTATCTTAAAGGGAATTTTTTGGTTGTTCCCGAGGGATTGTTTCATGTTAAACCATCAGGCAGTGAATGCAGACTGCAGGTAAAGAAATTCTCTCCAATTTCTAATTGATCATGACAGAAATTATAGAAGTTCAATATTTTTATCATGAAAATGCAACACTTCTTTTATTGGTCCATTTTTTTGGCAGACGTAGTTGTTTGGAAATGAATCAATCTATTGTTATAGTAATCCATCAATAACTTCTGACTGTGATTAGAGGTATAACCTAATCAGTTAAATCTCTCATAATTCACTATTCCACAGAGCTTGCAAACTGCACTAAGTCAACTTTCCTCTTGATTAGGCAAGCAATTGTCGGAAACTACTTGCAGTTTGATTTTTCTGTGGCTTGTTTAGTGGCCTCTAAGCTGGAATTCTATTTTCAGGTTCAGTGATTTGGGGCAGTTGCAGTGGCAGTCTGGTTTTTGCACTATCCGACTCAGTTTGTTCTCTTTATTTTATGCTCCCCCACCTTTGTTCCCAGCATCTCAATTGTTTTGTAACTCTGGAGCCATGTTCATAATCCGTTGTACATTAATGAATGATGAGATTCTGACCTCCATCTCCAATCCAATCCCAGCTGATCTTTGTGCTTACCCACTTCAACACATGTATCATAGCAAAAGATTTTGAATAAAGAGAGGGAAATTAAAAAAAGTTTTGAAAGGCTTGGGCATGGAATTTTGTTTGTTCACTCGTGGATTTGCTTAGATGCATGGAGGCCATGAACAAAGGGAGAATCTGATGTTTCGAGGTGAGTCACACTTGCTAAATTGATTTCTTTCTCGTTTTTTGTTTTTTCCTTAAAAAAAAAATGAAATATTTTCCTGGCATAAGAAATATGTTCTCAAGCTGTTGTAGGTGAATTGTAGAGGAACGATTGTTGAGTTTTTAATGGGCGTTGCTATAAGAAATCACTTGTTTACAAGCAGATATCACATAAAATCTTGGAAAGTGTTCAAAGACTGGCTTTTAAATAAAAAGGGTTTGCAGCAGGGAATGACTGGAATAGCATTTGAAATTCATCCAGCTACCCTGTCGTCAACACAGTATAATTTTTGAAGTTATGTTGTATGTATCATGTCGATGCTGGAGATGTGCGTATCTTCAACAAGTAATGATGCAGTAGTCCATATTAACTAAGAAAAAAAGGGCGGGCTAAATACTTTTGAGCTACAGTGTACATGTATTATGTGTTTTTTAATAATTTATTTTAGTTTAAGATTTTGTTTTAGACAGTTTAATTCTAATCGAGAATCAATTGTTTTTTTAATTTTTAGGCAAGGATGAAATTGAAAGGAGAGACTGCAATGAAAAAAGTGTTAAACATGAGTGGTGTATAAGAAAGTTTTTTTTTCTTAAAATACATTTAGGTTTTCAAACTTTAAAAATAATGCAAATTATATAATTTAGGTATTTTTAGATTTTCTAAAAATTAGTTTTTGTATAAAAATTTATTTATAGTATTTTTCAATCATTGGTTAGAAAGAGAAAGAGAAGAGAGAAGGGTTGCTAGATTTCAACAATAAGAGAAAAGGTCGCAATTCAAGTCCTTTTTGAAAAATTAAAATGAATTTGTTTGGTGTTTTTAGGTTTTGTAAGATGAGAGCGGCTTGATTATGATTATTTAAAATCTTAATATTACTTGAAAAAATAAATTTAAGTTGAGAAAGTATATCTAATCTAGTTTGATTCTATATTTTGGATCTTTTCTAGGTATTTTTAGTTTATTGACCGGTTTATGGGTGTTTAAAGGGTGTTGATGAGATGTTTTTGAGTTGAAATGATTAAAAAAAAAAAGGGTTTGTTGGATTAAAAAGATATTGCCTCTATTTTTCAGCCATCACTGGGTGGCCAGAACTTGGGTTCGCAAATATGAAGTTTTTTTTTTCTAAAAAAAATAAAGGTCGGCAATAGATTATCTACTCTTTTAAAATACTAAAAAAAAAAAAAAAAAACCAAGTTTAGGCGCATGGAATTGAAGGCTTACTCATGTGCCTAGTCTTTTCCTTGCAATGGCCTAGATGTGCAGCCATGGCCCAAAGAGTTTGGTATTTTTTGTTTGTTTATTTATTTAAGGTTAAATATAAATTTTTTGAAAAATTATTTAGTTCGTGACTTTAAGTATAGATTTGACAAGTTAAGCTACATGTTTTTTTTTTTTTCCTAACATTGCTTTTTTTTAATTGATATCTTTTTTTAATATATTTTTTTTTAAAATAATTTTTAAATTTATATTTCAGTTAATACCCTCATCTTTAATACCCTCATGTTTTGTTTATTTAGTTTTTGAAAAGATTATTCTAATTCATCTATATTTTTTTAATTTTTTATATAAATTAACTTTATTTTTTGATGGTTTTGCATTTATTTAGTTTTTGAAAAGATTATATTAATTCATCTATATTTTTTTTAATCTTTTATATAGATTAACTTTATTTTTTAAAATAAAAAATATTTATTTCCAAATAATATTTATAATATGTGCAGTCTTGCATAATATTTATTTTATTTTATCAATTTAATGTGTGTCTATTTTTATTATCCTTTTATTGAATAAAAAATTAAATTTAATAAACAAATTTAACAAGCGCAATCGGGTAAATATCTTATTTTACAAGATTAAATATCTTGATCTATACATGTTTCTTGATTTTTTATTAATTTTATTTTTAGTTATCATTAATGACTTTTTTTCTTGTTTATTAATACACATAGTTCTCAATGTTTTTAATTATATGTATGTATGAGCCTTTTGATTTATATAATTTTTTTTACGTATAAAAACACGTCAAAAAAATCAATAAATACAATTTTTTTTAGAAAATATTATTTGACTTGCGGCGAAGCGCGGGTCAAATAGTTAGTATGTTCCAAGACCAAAAGGTTACCAAAATTGAAAAACAGAGATATAAAAGTTAGTATGTTCCAAGAGATGTAAAAAAGAAAAGCAGATTGAAAAACTATAAGCAGAGGGCAACCAAAATTCTTGTAAGATTCCCGATCAAGAATAGGTGTTATTTGGTTTTTAGATATTATATAATATACTAAAAGAGCTTAGTGTTTCATTGTTTTTTTTTTATTATTATTATTCATCAAGACAGGGTACTATGAATTAGAGTAGTGTAATGATGTGGTTATTTTTGCTAGAAAACCTTGTTGGTCATATAATTGAAGGTGGAGTTGTTTTATTTTTATTTTTATGAAATACATTTGACATTAAAAAATTAGTTAGCAACAAAATGATTTGTTGGAGTATTTTAGGATTTACTTCTTGTGTTATGGTGTAGGAGACTAAATTCTTTTTGAACGTATTTACAAAGAAGAAGAAGAAGAAGAAAGAAACAAGCATTTTTAGTTAGGGCCTGGTTGGTTTAAGAGATCTCACAAGAAACTGCTTAGCTTTTCATAAATCTTTAAAGGCATATACTACTTTTCATATGTCCATAAAATATAAATATTATACAGGCTACCTGCATCGTCGCTCAAGTGTAATGATTTTGTTAAGTCATGTGAACATCCCATAATTTTTTTTCCTTTATTTTTTTTTTCCATGTTGGAAGATGCTCCAATGTTGCTTTATTTGATAAGTAGCAGCCATCAACAAAATTTCCATAAAATCTTGGTTCCATTTGTTTTGGAAGAAAATATTATTAACACATTTATTTTTTTGTTAAACAATATAGATTTTTCTTTAAAGGAATTTTTTTAATAGGAAATTCAGAGAAAACTTGATATCAAATAATCTGTTTTTTGTTTGCAAATCTTACATTTCCTAGTAATTAGTATACTATAATTTCTATTTTTTCTTTTATCTTTTTTTTTTATTATCTAATTTTCTCCGAATATTCTCCTTTTGTTTTATCTTCTTAAGCTACTTATTTTGTCTCCAATATAATTTTACAGTAAAATAAAAGATATAAAACAAAATAAATGTAGATTATGTATCATTATTAGATAGAAAAATCATAGTTATTTTTATCAGGTTGGATATAATCACAAACATTCACACTAATATCTAATTTTGTCTTGTCTTTAAAAAAAATTTGCTCTCTTATCAAATTTATGATTTTTAGCAAAAAAAAAAAAAAACAAAACTTGAGAAAGTGGTAAGTTATTAGATCATAATCTTAATATAAAAATAGTAGCAGTAGTAATAATAGATTCCACTTATTTGATACCTTACGAGTATTTTTGAAGCTTATTCTTGTTTTTTTTTTTGAAAAAAAAAAAACAATAGCATTTTGAAGTTTGCTACTTTGTTCAAAGATATAATTGGCATTGTATTTAAACCTATCCTCAATTCACATGACTTGTCTTCCTCTCTCTCCTTGATTTCATACACAAGAAAAAGGGAGGTGAAAGTATCAAGGAACAAAAAACCAAAAACAAAGAGAATTAACAAAAATAATAGAGGTTGGTTTGGAAAAATATATGTTTAGTTAAAATTATAGTTGAAATTTAAAAAAGTTTTTTATTTTTTTTCTCAAAAATAATTGTTTTGCTCTTTCTAAAAAAGTCAACATTTTTTTTGTTGTGGAGTTATTTTGATATTTTTACCTAACGTATTAGTTATTAAAAAATTATTTAGAAATATATATATTTTGTGAAGTAGAATAAATTAATTACACTTGCAAGATGGGGCTTCATATTTGTTCCATGAGTTTCTTCTCCAATTCATGCTCCTAGTGCAACAATGCATCAAAATCAAATAATGCTTAATAACATTCTTCGTTGACCTCTCAATCAGCAATGATCTGCACAAGCCATGTCCTTCCGAACTTCCTCGTTGTCTCCTTTCCTTGAGAGATCGTTGCAGTATGATATAACAGAGATTCAGCAGCGATTTATTCAAATATAAAAAATTAAACATCACAACATTGACAATATTCCTCTTCACCTCCTCTATGATCGCCTTATTTCTCGTGTCTCTAATTTTTTTATCTTCCAAGCTTTTGAACACGCTGCGTTTTCTTGTAAGAAGGAAAAAGATTTGTGGACTTGTGTGTAATGTTTGAGAAAGACAAGCTACAACCATATAGAATTTGCAATTCCAAAGACTAACTAAAATATGAATCGTTTGGTAATGCGGTGGATCTTGAAAATTGAGGTTAGCTGCTGTTGGAAAGCATAGTTTTCAAACTTTTTATCAGCCACAGGAGCAACCATAATTGTTGTGGGTCCTACCAAAATAAAACTTGTTTTTTTACATAACCAAACACATAGAAATTATGGCTTACTTTAACCTTAGGTGCACATTACCAAACGACACCTTCATACACGAGAAAAAGGGAGGCGAAAGTAACAGGGAACAAAAAACAGAGAGAATTAACAAAAACAATAGAAACAAAAACCAGAGAAAAAAAAAAAGAGACGCACGCCTGCAAATAAAGCATCAACCTATTATTGGCCAGGTGGATCAGCCCATTCCGTATGACTAGGCCAGATTTAGCCCAAAAAAAGCAGGAACTGTTAAGGCTGGGCCGGGCCTAGGCTTCAAGCCCAATCGTCCCAAATTGTTTTAGGCTTATGCATTCTCCTTCTATTTTACTCTTCTTTGTTTTGATATCTGGTCAAACGAGCTATTTTTAGATATCAAAAAATTCCAGAAAAATTTAGGGGTCTTCTTTGATTTATTTAGGGTTCCTCGCATTTTTTTTTATTGACTTTAATGTATATTTGGTTCATAGATTTTTACTGTGAAATACGAATCTGATATACAATACATGTCTGTTTTTTTTTAAGAAAAAAATGGTTTTTTAATCCAAATTTAACTAATTTATTAACTAATGTCAGAGTCAGGAATACCATACTTTTTGAGTTACGTCATATTTACCAATGTCACAGTTGAAAATATTTGTAGTCGAATATTTAATGATACTAGAGTCAGGAATATTTTAGGAAAATCATGAAAAGCATACTACAACAAACTCTTAATAATTTAAAACAAAACCAGCAATGCAACTTGTCTTAGGTAGGATGCTTAAGGGGTGATAGTCTCTTTCATTTTCGCGTAACCAGTTTCATACCATAGAATCTCTGTTAATCAGTTAGGGTTCTTAGTGATCATAATATTAGATGACGACTCCTTAAACTAGATATTTTTCCTCTAAGAACAAGATGTCAGATATATGTTTTTTTCCATGAGAAAATTTTTAAAGGTTGTCGTGATGATGGGTGCAACAAAATGACGACTCCACTAGGGATTTATAGGACTAAGCTTTTCTTTTTTGTTTGTTAATTGCTAAAAATTATTTGTTATATTGTGTTTTTGTGGTTATTGCTTTTTTACTACTTTAGCGTGCATCCCTATTGTCATGCATCACTTTAAAAAGCACACGCCGTAATATTTAAGATAGGTTAAGAAGTAACGGTACCCCAATGGTTTTAGCCTAGGTAAGACTCGTGAAACTATCCAACTTTTGCTTGATTGGTTACTCAATAGCGATTGGTATGCTGATCTGATATTACTCAAGGCAGATCTTCACACTACTTGTAAGCCTCATAACGACCCTTCGAGGATGTTCCTTGTGTAATCTCACTAGGGCAAACCCAATATATGGCATCTTGAATTCCAAGACCATTGGGTGGCAAATGATTGTCACATAGGGTACAAGAGTCTAAGTTGTTATAGTTGACAAAAGGGAACTGATTTGAATTAAAGGCTGAAAGGCCTATCAAAAGCTCAAACTTGGACAAGATTGGACAAAGACCCGTTGGCTTGATGATGATGACATGTTTCTAAAATTCATGAATAAATTACTATTGTCACCTTGTGAAGGGCGAGTCCATATTGAACATGCATTTTTCTTGTTAACAACATCAATATTTTTGCATAATTGTATAATTGTCATTTAGCAGGTTGAAATATAGGTTCCCCACTGAAACATACATATAACACTCAATTGCGAAAAAGATAAATGGTAAACAAAGAAAAAGCTTAGTTGGAAGCCCAACACCAAAAAGATTTGGAAAGTCTTAGAGAAGAAGTCGCAAGACTTACTAGTCTACTTGAACAGGCCTTGGGATCTAAATCTAAAAAAGCAATATTTACAACTCAGCTTGAACCTATGCGCACAACTCCCTTCAACCTATAAAATCTAGGGGTAAATGAGGTGCCGCTCGAATCACAACAAGCCATGTATTTCCAATTTGCTTAGACGCCATCTACCAATGATTTTACAATGAAGGAATCTCAAAAGGACAAGATGACAAAAGAAGATGGCCTGGAAAAATCGATTCCCCTAGAGCAAAGGATGAGAGAATTTGAGAGAACTAGCCTATATGATCCTATAAAGGTTGCTGAGATATGCTTGGTGCATAACATGGTCATTCCAAAAAAATTTAAGTGCTTGAATTCATCAAATATACAGGAACTCAATGCCTTGGAACTCATCTCAAACCATACTACAACAAAATGGTTGAGGTGATTTATGATGAGAAACTATTGATTCATTTCTTTCAAGACAGCTTGAGGGACACTGGCTTCACTTGGTATATATGGTTGGTGTGATGTTTTGTATTAAAGGGATAGGAAAAGCCTAGAAAGCCCTTGAAGGCTTACATGTAGGAATAAATTAAATAAGGGTATAGTAGTAATTGGATAAATAATTGATAAATATAAATAGGAAGTAAAAAAAAAAAAAAAGGTGTGATCTGAATTATTAGAGAGCAGAACCGTGAGAGAGAAGAGGGAGGAAGAAGAAGAAGAGAAAAGAAGGGAAAATAAGGGAAAAAGGAAGAGTTTTGGAGGAAATAAGTGAAAAAGGTAAGATTTAGGTTGTTTAATGTGTATAATATGTTAATTAAGCTTTAATTTCAGTTTTTATGAATGTTAGGGTTTTGAGAATTTGTGTTTGATTTAAATTGATGAATTAATTTGAAGGTTATAAGGTTAATTGTTGTGGTTAATTGATGATTTAGTTGATTATGGAAGATTATGATGATTTTGAGTTATAGAATTGTGTAAATGGTGAAATTTGAGTTAGAAATCAGGGGAGAACAGTGGGGTTTCTGTTAAAATCTGGACTGGAGGTTGAAGATGACGAAAATTCAATTTGGTCCCTCAATTTCCGAAAATTACAGTTTAGTCCCCGAACTTTGGAAAAATTACAAATTGGTCCCTGGAGCATATTCCGAGATTCTGAACAGAATAACATATGAATTATGGACATAATTACTGTATAGATAAGAGAATTTAACACTTTCAATTTAGTCCTCCAATTTGACAAAAAGTACGGTTTGACCCTAAAAATTTAGTAAAATTCCAGAATGATCCCTGAAGCATAATGATACATCCTGGACAGAATTGAGGATTAATTAAGGTCAGAATTTCAGTATATTCATGGATTTATGACAAATTTCAGTTTGGTCCTCCATTTGACAAAAGTTACAATTTGGCCCTAAAAATATGGAAAAAAATCCAGATTAGTCCCTAGCTGTAATATTAGCTTTTTCAGATTAGTTTGATGAATAATTAAGGGTTATTTAGTGAATTATTACCAATTTTATTAGTTGTTTTTATTATGGATTAGATTTCGGGAAAACCGTTAGATTTTGGGTTTTTAAGAAAATTGACTAGTTAGTTCAAAAACATATAGGGTTACAGAATACACCCTTAGTTAAGTGTATTAAATAGGTTAAATGTTCTTTCGAGTCGTTTTTGAATATGTCTCCTTTGTATTCAGATAATCCTGATATTCTACCGGCAGGACGTCAGTAGGATTTTCTTCAGTGTCTGCTTTTAGCTTCTGTTTGCTTTTGAGTCAGGTGAGTGGATAATTTTCTATATGCATGAGAAATATTATAAATATTTGATTTGTTAATATGAATTGGATCATGCTTCTTGATAATATATATGTTGATTATTATCCTTATGATAAAAGCATGATCAATTATTGAATCTGAATTCTTGATATGAACCGGTATATATTTTGAATTGACTTCTGAATTGATAGCTCCTCATTTGATTGATGTCATGAGTTGAGCTTTGAGATATGAATATGTTTGTTTGATTATGATTATGAACCTATGGTATGTCAGAATACCCATGCTAACAGGGTAGTGTTAGTCTTTATGCACATCGTATCTGAACCCTAATTGGTCGGGGGAGTCATCAACCTGTGTGGACTGATCATCCCACAATACGGAGACTCATGCTCATTGCATTTTGATTTTCTGACGAGTTTTACCATATGATATTCTTGTTATGGCCTAATTGATAAACTTTCGTATATTACCATACTTGTATATATATTTCTCATTGCTATATTACCTCGTGTGTGTATATTGAACGTTATCTACTCACTGAGTTGTTGAACTCACCCTCTCATTATTTATCCTTTTCAGGCTTATAGCTTGATAGCAGGTTACTTTTGTTGAACCTTTCGAACCTGCCTTTTGGTTGTAATTTGTACCTTCCTTTTGTGTCGTGCTCCAAAACTATGAAATTATTAACTCTTGTATTAAGACAATCGAATTATATTATGAAGTTGTTTGTTGTTAATTATGCGTTAAACTCTGATTGAGTTGTTTAAAGGATTGTATGTAAGTTTGGGTTCGCATAGGTTTGGAACCTTGGAGGGGAACCTTGCCTATGTGCCGGTCATGGATTCGGGATTCGGGTCGTGACACCAGTCGACCCGGTTGATGGACCGGTCCGGGTTTAATAAAAGACCGGATATGGCTAGTTAGTTCAAAAATTGGCTAGTTAGTTCAAAAATTGGCTAGATTTCGGGAAAACCGTTATATTTTGGGTTTTTAAGAAAATTGGCTAGTTAGTTCAAAAATATATAGGGTTACGGAAGACACCCTTAGTAAAGTGTATTAAATAGGTTAAATGTTCTTTCGAGTCGTTTTTGAATATGTCTCCTTTGTATTCAGATAATCCTGATATTCTACCGGCAGGACGTCAGTAGAATTTCCTTCAGTTTCAGCTTGTGAGTGTTGTTTGCTTTTGAGTCAGGTGAGTGGATAATTTTCCATATGCATGAGAAATATTATAAATATTTGATTTGTTAATATGAATTGGATCATGCTTCTTGATAATATATATGTTGATTATTATCCTTATGATAAAAGCATGATCAATTATTGAATCTGAATTCTTGATATGAACCAATATATAGTTTGAATTGACTTCTGATTGATAGCTCCTCATTTGATGGATGTCATGAGTTGAGCTTTGAGATATGAATATGTTTGTTTGATTATGATTTTGAACCTATGGTATGTCAGTCAGAATACCCATGCTAACAGGGTAGTGTTAGTCTTTGTGCACATCGTATCTGAACCCTAGTTGGTCGGGGGAGTCACCAACCTGTGTGGACTGATCATCCCACAGTACGGAGCCTCATGCTCATTGCATTTTGATTTTCTGATGAGTTTTACCATATGATATTCTTGTTATGGCCTATTTGATAAACCTTCGTATAAGAACTAAAGCCATACTTGTATATATATTTCTCATTGTTATATTACCTCGTATGTGTATATTGAATGTTATCTACTCACTGAGTTGTTGAACTCACCCTCTCATTATTTATCCTTTTCAGGCTTATAGCTTGATAGCAGGTCACTTTTGTTGAATCTTCTGAACCTGCTTTTTGGTTGTAATTTGTATCTTCTTTTTTTGTGTCAAGTTAGTGCTCCAAAACTATAAAATTATTAACTCTTGTATTAAGACAATCGAATTATATTATGAAGTTGTTTGTTGTTAATTCTGCGTTAAACTCTGATTGAGTTGTTTAAAGGATTGTATGTAAGTTTGGGTTCGCATAGGTTTGGAACCTTGGAGGGGAACCTTGCCTATGTGTCGGTCATGGATCCGGGATTCGGGTCGTGACAGTTGGGCAATACCAAGGTAAAAAAATAAAAGGACTTAGTTGATGCCTTCATTAGGCAATATAAGTTCAATATAGATATGGGCCCTGATGGATCAAGCTTGCAAGCTATGGAAAATGACAACAAAGAGTCCTTAAGGGAATACACCCAAAGATGGCATGAGACAACTAAACAAGTTAATCCTTCTTTGTTGGAAAAGGAGATGATCAATTTATTTTCCAACACTTTCAAAGCCATGTACTTTGACTACCTGGTTGGAAGCTCTGCGCAACATTTTTCTGGCCTGGTTGCTATAGCTGAGAGGATTGACAAGTCATCCGGTTTGGAAAGATTGATGACTCAACTGAGGAGAAAAGGTTTCACTGGAAAAAGAAAAGAAACTTCAGTTCACAATATCAAAGGTGGTTATCAAGGCAAGAGAAAGAACTACCAAAACAAAAAAAAAATCTAGAAATCAATCATCCTGAAGATGAAGCTATAGTGTCATCAGGCCAAGATTGGTCTACATATGACCTCAATTGACTATTAAAAAGATGCCCCTATGGAGGAGTTCATGGGAGAGGAACTATTGGAAGATTCTAGAAATTCCAATCAATGATTGCTAAGTGTTTAGCCATTTTTATGTTACCTTGCTAGTAATCATAGCTCAAGATGTTAGCATAAAGTCTTTGTTGTTGAGCCTCTTTTCTAAAATTTCAATGAAATAATGAGTTTGTCCTTCAATTGTGTCTCTTCCTTTGATTTATAACCAAACATCTTGAAAGGAGTTCCATATAAGTACTCATAAATACACCTTTATAGTCTTGCATGATCTTGAGACTCAATTAATTTCTTTTGCCAAAAAAATTTCCGCCCGTGGAATTTTAAAAAATTAAACTTGCTTTTTTATTTAAAAAATGATTTGGTATTTATTTAAAACAACATTTTGATAGTCTACCTGTAAAAGGACAAATGAATCAAGCAATCTTTCATTGAAGTGACTAAATTCTACACCGAAGTATATGAATAGAAAAATAAACAGTCACCCTCACACCATTACTCTTGAGCTCGATGTCTTAAATGTATGCATAATAGTATGTAGTGAATTGTTCACAGACTCATGAGATGCATCTCTTTGTAAAGTCCAAACCATCACACCGGACGAGATCAAAGTTTAATGATCTTAACTACTTGCGTTTAAAATGAGAAAATGTCATCTTTGTTATCCCTTTCACATTCTAAAATGAATATATCCCTTGTGGTCCCTTTTTTAGCATGAATAAATTTTCTTTTAATGAAAAATCTCAACTAGAATCACACCCTATACTAAGGGCAGGTGAGAATCTCATTGATAAAAAGCCGTGAGAAAGCCAAAAAAGTGAAAGAGCCCAAGAAACTTAAATGCTAAGGGGCATGCCCAAATCACAAGAAAAGGTGATAGCCAAAACAAAGTGACTATGCCCTAGCTAAAACAATGAAAAAAAGAAAAATCAAAGAAGAGCGACAAAAGAAAATATGAAAGACACAAAGAGTCGAATTGCTAATAGTGATCCTTAATCTTTGAAACCTTGAAACACTCTTTGAGCTTTATGAATGCTTTCTTTCATAGCCACAAACCACAACCTATATTATGTGCCTGTAAAAGTCATTTCTAATCAACTAAACAAGCAATGTGGAATAATAAATAGTGGTCTCAAAATTCTAAAGGCATTTTTCATAAATATTATGACATTGAGAACAAGCTACTCATTATTATTCATTCTGATAAAATGAGTGTTAAAAGAAAACAATTTTTTCTAAAAAAAAACCTCAAGTTTTTTCTTGAGCCCTTCGCTTTAAAACCCACAAAAGCTAAAGGTCACCTTATGATGTACCTTCACCAATGACAATATTGCCAACACAAGAACAAATAATCTATTTACCAAAAAAACATAATAACCAAGGAGTTGCAAGATTTCAAAAGCAAATTGTTTTAAACTCACATCGAAACAATTTTTGTTTTCAAAACGCAAGATCAAGATTTCAAAATTCATTCTTGAGAAATATTTCAACACTGAAACCATCAAAGGAGAGAATGGTTACTCGAAACCATTATTTGTCCGAGTCATTAACAGAACACACTTAGGGGCAATAACCAGTACAAGGGGGCAATATTGTGTTTAGAAGGAGAATTGATCCCTTCAAGATAACCAAAAAAAGGAAACATTTTCTACAACGAGACAGAAGGGATTTTTTTATAAAATGGAGTTTAATCCTTTCAACAAATGACACCGAATGTTTTTTAGCAGTGAGACAAGGAAGTAATGAAGGATCTTCTCAAATTGATCAACGAGATAGAGAATTTTTAGCGAGTAAATAGGTCATGATGGGCACCATAAAGGTTGAGCTAGGTAAAATTGCAAACATTATGAAAATGACTTACATAGGCAAACTCAAGTGGGCTAAAATTCAAACAACTAAAAGAGCTCAAATAAAAAATAACAAAACCTCACCAATCAAGCAACTAAAAAGATTGAGAAGAAATGAGAGCCTATATTTCAGATCAGATAAAGGTGCATGCGTATCATCTAACTCTAAAACATTAAGCAATATGTTTTACAAATTTCACAATGAGAACTTTCGAGGTTTTCACCAGGGTAGGCCTCCCATGAGAATTAGACCACCTAAAAAATCTTTATATTTTTCAATTGAAAACCCCTTTGATTTTTTTCATTTGGATAGGTCGCTCATAAGAATTAGATCACTTGAAATTTTTTTGTATTTTTCAATCTGGAAAGTCATTCATCATAATAAGACCCTTTAAGTGTTTTTACCTTGGCAAGCTACCCCTGAAAATTAGGCCACTCGAAAAATATTCTTATTTTTCAATTAAGAAAGTCATCCATCACAATAAGAACCTTCAAGTTTTTCACCTAGGCAGGTTGTCCATGAAAAGTAGACCACCCAAAAAATCTTCATATTTCTCAAATGAGAAAGTCACCCATCATAATGAGAACCTTCGAGTTTTTCTCTTGGGCAGGCCGCCCATGAGAATTAGGTCAGTAGAACAATCTTCGTGTTTTCTAATTGGTAAAGTCACCTATCATAATGAAACCTTTAAGTTTTTTACTAGGGCATGTCACCCATGAGAATTAGACCAATTTGAAAAAAAAATCTATTTATATTTTTCATCAATGGGTAGGTCACTTGTCACAATAAGATCAATGTTGGGGAAAAAAAACCTTCAAGTTTTTCACCTGGGCAGGTTGCCTATGAGAATTAGACCAACTTGAAAAAAAAATATCTCAATATCTTTTATCAATGGGTAGATCACCCATTATAATGAGACCATCCATATCTTTTGTCAAAGGGTATGTCACCCATTATAATGAGACTAATGTTGAAAAAAGGGGGGGGGAACCTTTGAGTTTTTCACCAACAGAAAGATCGCCTGGAACAATTAAACTATTTTTAAAAAATCTTTGTATTTTTCACACCCAACAGGCGAGTCACCTGGAATAATTAGATCACTTTTGAAAAATCTTTGTATTTTTCTCACCAAACGAGCATATCACTGACACGATCAAAAGATTGATTTCTTCTCCCAAGTGTAGGAGTGTTGAAGTAATAAATAACCCGGCAAGACCGGGGTCGAACCACAAGGAGGTTAATTAATACAACATCAACAACAACAACAACAACAACAACAACAATAACAATAATACTAATAATAATAATAAAGAAGAAGAAGTTGAAGAAGTTGATGAGAACTTTGAGATGGAAGATTAATGTAAGGATTAAATAATGATAAAAACAAATGTCAAGGTTAGAGGATCCACTAATGGTATTTCAAACAAATATAGTATAAACTCTTATTATTCAATTGCAAACCACACATAAAAGAGATTCAAATCGGATGATTGGTCATTAATAACTCATTATAAATTGTTAACATGATCATATTAATTATCTTATTTAACTAACACCAAATTTTTAAATATTGTCAAGAATTCATGATGCTAACTTATGTTAACAATGTTAACAACAAATCAAGTTCCTTTCATAGCACAGGTGTAGGTTATACCATATGGTTGGGCTATGAGAGTGTCAAGCATTTGTTGTACCAAGTGTTATACAACATAAATCTATATTAACCATTTAACAAGCAAGGTATTAAGAATTAGTAAGATAAAAAGATAAGACATGTTAATATTAAACATTAAGGTCCATGTTGAGTTTAGACTATACTTATTCTTACACTATTAGTGTAACCTTTTCACCTTGGCATGATAAACTTAGCTAAACATAATGAAGAAGAGAAACATAAATAACCAAAAGAAGAACATAAATAAGATACAAGTTAACTAAGGAAAGGAAATGAAAAACATAAACAAGATATTAATGAAAGCAAAACTTAAGAAATACAAAAAATATAAAGAGAGAGAAAGAGCAAGTTCTTGATCTGAACAACCAAGCCCCTAAATGCATGGTAAATGCCTTCTTTTATAGGCTAAAATTGGGAACTATTGATTTGATGACTAATTGTTGAGTGGGTGGCCAACTCTTGACTTAATGAAAATCCTTATCTTCTTGTCTGAATAAAATGTCATTCCTAGCATCAGAACTAGAACCACCTGTACGCATGAAAGTTATAGGAAATTGTCTTATCTTTCCTGTAAAACAAATTGAGGTCATTTGAACTTCTAAAACTTGAGATATAGGCTGAACACTAAATAGTGTCTGGGTTGTAGGACAGATTCGAACTTCTCCGTTGTTACTATAATTTGGACTTGAAAACGGTCTTTTTAAATCTTAGACTCCACATGAAAGTTGTAGACCTATGTCTTACAGAATCTATCCAAACAATTAAGGTCATTTGGACATCTAAAACTTAGGATATGACCCAATTACCGAACAGTATTCCAATTTGGACTGCACCAACATCTCTTTTCTAAGTTTGGCCATCTCTTTGTCCTTTCAATTTCAGTACTTAAACTCATCAATCAATCCTTTCATTTATGTGATAGGCCTGCATTTAAGATGAATATTTACCATAAATTAAAGGTATCTTATATTATTAGGTATGTTATTATAAAACATGCTTTAGTTAAGGAGTTATTGATACTTCAAGTGCAAAATGATGATATAAAACCTTGATAAAAATACACTTTTAAGTATTAATTACACCCCCTAACCAACTTATTACTAGTCCCTAGTAATCAAAGCGTTAAAGTAGAAAAGCAATTTGCAAATTCCACAAAGCAAGGCATTCATCATTCAACTTTCATTAATCTATCCAGATAAACAAACTCTCATTAAATTCATATATCTGATCAATACCTCTTAAACAAGATATTAATAAACCTTTCTTTTGTGCTTAAAATATCAACATATAGTTATGGGGCTTTACTTGGAAGAAAACAAAATTAATGTTCTAATGTTTGAGGTTAACTTCTTTGGGTTAAGATTGTAATCTTTTTTTTAATATATACATATTACTTAAAACACAATGCATCTTTAACCCATGTAACGAGCTTTCAGCTAATGACTCCTAGACTAGTTGGTCTTAGGGAGACAACCCTACGAGCTTAGTAACTCGGGTTGCAGATATTGATACGTAGATAGTGCAATGTTTGATTCCCTTATGCTTTTCTCTTCAACCCATGCAACAAGTGTTGGGCCAATAGCTCCCAAATCAATTGACTTTAAGGTATTAAGTGTTAAAACACTCCTTCAGGCTTAATTACTTAGGTTAGGTAGGCTACGAAACCAAACTTATCTACATTTTTATTTGTTTTTTTGTTTTTTTTTTGCAAATTATATATTATCCCTTTCCCTTTGTTGTTACCTTTAACAAAAGAACATAAATAATATAATAATCCAATGTGCAACCCACAATCATATGTTAAAGTGTGTGTGTGAAAATGAAGATTTAAGAATACTTGTTAAATGAGCATATGAGCAGAATCAAGTGATAACAATACAAGAGTTTGTAAACCTGAATATTTCAAGAAGTTTTCTGATAAACCTTGTTAAGAATGTTTACTAAGATGTGTCTCAAGAGTACTTTAACAAAAAAACTCATTTACTAGTCCAGAACCTAGTCCAGAACCTGGTATATGTGATGCTGCCCAATGGTACTCTCCTAGTCCAGAACCTGGTATATGAATCCTTGCCCAGATTTTGCAAACATTGCAAATCGCTGGGTCATTCCACATTTACATGCAATAAAGGGCATACCAGAACAAGGAAGAGGCCGCATGCAACATCAACTCGCTCAACCAGCTCTGGTTCCTCAGCTGATACTGCTGCTGTTGAGAAACAATCTCCATACTGTCCAGGCCCATCCTGCACCTATCGGGAAGACCCCATGTCCTCTGAAGTTGCTGTGATGGACTTGCAGCCTTCCAGCTCCCAACCTCCTAATTGCAAACGCACTAAAGCTGGCAAGGCTGAAATGGTTGCTTTAGGACAAACGCCCAGCTCCCATTTAATTCCCAGAAGACAGTATTTTACTCGCAGCAAAGCAGCAGCCTCTTCTTATGAGGGACCAACATTTGATTCCTTCCAGTCGTTATAAGCACTGGAAGATGCATGTACATACTTTTGTTGTGTATTGTTGGTTAGGCTCCTCTGTCTGCTTGTCCTTGATGCCTCTTGGTACTGATGCTGATTGTTATGGGTCAGCTTTGTGGGTTTTCTTTGCTTTTGTAACAGGTTTATGTCTGCTAAGGATGGTCCCTGCATGTTTTTGCTGCCTCTCTCGCTGGAGTAGGTTTATTGCTTTTATGCAGTTTTGGTTGGCTAACAATCCTTGTCTAGCTTGGGATTGGTGTTGCTTCTGTTTAGGCAGACTGTTATGGTTTATTCCTGGCTCTCCGTGGTGTCTGGAGTTGTTTGGCTTTTGGACGGATTTGTTATTAGGTTGTAGGGAGCTTGTTCCCCTAACTGTTTTCAGCTTGTATTTGCTGACTTTGTTTTCAGCTTGTATATGCTAACTTTATGTTTTCAGCTTGTATCTATAAATTTTCTGTATTCTGCTGGTTTCCAGCTTGTACTGCAAGATTGCCTTGCTTTTTCGATCTAATATACTTCTTACATTTTACCAAAAAAAAAAAACTCATTTACTTTGCCATCCTAGTAACAACAGTTTTGCAAATAGTTTAAGAAATAGAAAACACAATTAGTTTTTTTAAAAAAAATATCAACTACTACCCTTTCCCCTAACCAAAATGAGACATTGTCCTCAATGTTCTAAGATAAAAAGATAGAGTATAGAAGACATTACCTGAAATAGCGAACACTGACAATCCTGGAACACACTTAAACAAATAAAAGAAACAACAAAACACAACAATAAAACCAAAAGACATAAAGTTTTTACAAACAAAGGCTCAAATCCAATCTAAGCTTTTTATGGCTTTTTTTTAGTTGACCAATCTATGCGACTCATAGAGGGATCAATTACAGGGATGAAATATTGTAGTTGGTCAATCAATTGTTCAGCAGTAGCAGCAGAGATTATGATTTGTCATGCCGAAGATGTTAGAAATTCCTGTTCCACAACATGATCAAGAAAAGACAACAACTTATCATAAAAACCATTAACATTTAACATACCTATGAGTTTATGGTGAGTGTGCAGTTAGGCCCAAGAGGAAATAGGAAAGATCTTTTCCAATGTGCCCAAACCACCTAGTAAGGCAATGAAGGCATCAACATGGTTAAACATTGCATTCATTCAATCAGACATTGTGGGGACCTGTAGTTCCTCTCCAATTATTTTTCCAATGATGTCCCCTTTTGCTAAAGCTTTTGGGACGACCCCCAAAACTTGACTACCTCCTAAAAATACAGCTATTGACACACCCCTCATTAACCCAAAGCTGCCTCCCCCATACACTAAATGAATCTTTCGCTCAGCTAGTACCTGACCAAAATGATTTGCTGATTCTAAAAACTCTTTTTCTTTCCCAAGACAGGATCCACCGAAAACACAAATATTTCTTATGTGATGACTTGAGGAACTTGCCATTTTTACACACTTATATATTTGATGAATGTATGGGTTGAGTAGAAATGAAGGGAAGGAAGAGAAGAATTTATAGATGATAAATTGAAAATGCAATCATACAACCTATATGTAAGCCAGCTAGAGTCTCACACACTCTCTCTCTTTCTCTCTTTAGTTATTTATTCATTTACTTATTTTGAAAAGCATGTGTATGTACAGGTAGTTGTGATTGTGGCTTACATCTTTCCTTGGTTTTACGTCCAAAAACAGCTTAAACGCCCTCTATAGGTCGGGGATAGGCTTCTCATCCAGTTTTCTAAAAAACTGGCAAACAGGGTATTTTTTAGTCAGATTCCCAAGACTATCTCGAGCATGCTATTTATGAAAATGGGGTCATAAGTCATGAAATGCACAATGCACATCTCCATCAGGATACATCTCAAAAGTCAATAGAAGATTATCTAATGATCCCTTATGTTTTGAAATAAATCCTGACTTTTGTTGTAAACCATTTCTAGGTCCCCACATAAAAAATAATAAAATACAAAAAAAATCAAAAAAATATATTATCAAAAAATATAACAGTGAAAAAAATGTCAGAGCGCCCTAAAAATGCTCAAAAATTGATTGAGGATGTTCAAAAATCAAAAATTAATTTTTGACAGTATATCATTGACTGATGAGAGCCCTGATGATAAAGAAAATTCAATTTGTGGAAGAAAAATGCAAAATCAGAAGTTTATGGACTCAATTAAATTTTATTAAAGGTTTAATTGCATTTATGAAGGTTTTAATTGCAAAAACAATTGATTTTGGAGTTATTTTGGGCTTTAATTGGAAGAAATTAATTTTCTGGGGTCAAATTATAATTTTTGGAAGTTAATTTGGTCAAATCAGGGGCTTAATTGCATAAATATTGAAGTTTAATGGCCAATTAGGGACTTAATTGAAGAAATCCGAGACCAAGGACTAAAATGCAAAACGCGCGCAAATTGAGGGACTTCTTTGAATCTACGCGTTTTGGCGCCTTTTCCTTTTAAATGAAACGGCGCGTTTTGACCAAAACGGCGCCGTTTCATTCACTGTTGCAAAAAAAAAAAAAAAAAAAACAGAAGCCCAAAACGGTGTCATTTTGACGGCACTGTAGCTCTTCTTCTTCCCCTGGACACGCGAGGCAGGGGAAGAAGAAGATTTTTTTCTTCCCCTTTTCGCTTAATTTCTTTCCTTCTTTTGCTCAAAAAGACGCCGAAACAAGGACACCACTTGCCGACCACTTTCCACGTGTTGGACCGGCGTTGGACGGGCGGCAGCACACCGGCCACCACCATGACGTCCCCCCCCTGTTTTTCGCCTATAAAAACAGGGGAGGAAGAGGAGAAGAAAAGGCAGACCGAGGGAGAGAGAAGAGGGAGACGAACCGAGAGAGAAGAGAAGATAAGGGAGAGGGCAGAGAAGAAGAAGAAGAAGAAGCAGAAGCAGTAGAGAAAAAAAAGAAAAACAGAAGAGAGAGAGAAGGGAAACGCAGAACCACCGTGCCTCCGCCACCAGCAGCATCGCCTCGACGCCACCGCAGGTAATCTCTCGCCGCCTCGTCTCCTTCTCCGTTTGCCCGCCTCCTGTTTTCGGTTGCATGCAGAACGTGAATTAATTCACGTTATGCAGCTAAAGGAGGCTGGTTACTGTGCTTATGCACAGTAACCAGCCCGTTTGGGCCAGGACAGGGCCTGTCGGCCCAGCCCATGCATTTGGGCCAGGTTCGGCCCCGCCCACTGAAATGGGCCGGGTCAGGCCCATTTCAATTTTTTTATTTTTATTTTTATTTTTTACAATTTTTACAATTTTTTTCAGCACATGTTTTTATCAATTTTGCTTAATATCGGTCTGTATTTTACATCGTAAAAATATAAATTCGGTATTAAAATACTCGGTTTTCGTCCCGCGGTACTGTTCACACTCCATTGTTCACATAGTACTGTTCACCCGGCCCATTCAGAAAGAAAAAAAAATCAAAAATATTTGTTTCAGCATTTTATAATTTTTCCGCGTTGTTTTTATTTCATTTTGATTAATATCCGGCAGTATTTTTATGTCGTAAAATACAAATCCTGTATTAAAATACTCGGTTTTCGGCAAAAACTTCCAAAAATACAAAAAAAAAACAATTGAAAAAAAAATGTTTTTGTTCATACGGCCAAGTGTCTCAAAGCTAAAAATTCATATTGTATTTTTCATACACCAAAAAAAAATGTTTTAGCATGCATTTTGGCTTTAATAACCAGTTTATTAAAGTCAAGAGAATATTGGCCAAAATTTCAAAAACAACAAAAATTTTATTTTGTTTATCTTTTAATATCCGGGGTATGACATTATACATAATACATATTCCAGGTATTTAAATTCCGGATATTTAATTCTTTTTTTTTTTTGGACAATAGAACCTGGGGTATGACATTACATGTAATGCGTATTTCGAACAATAAAAAAAACCACAACACAACACGATTTTAGATTTTTTCATACATTAAAACAATGCAGCCTACCTTAGGTAGGGCGTAGTTGGGGTGCTAATACCTTCCCTTTACGCAACCAGTCTCCGTACCCGATCTCTAAAGACCAGTTAAGGTTCCTAGTAACCAGAATACTAGGTGGCGACTCCCAGTCCATATTTTCACTTGTAGAGACAAGAATTCCTTGTCTCTCCCATTTTTCCAGGAATAAATATTCTGATTTTTCTCCTTGAGGGTGGACGATCGCCGCGCCGCCGCACACGTGCGACAACTTTTAACAATCACAAGCTTTGCAGAACACATATGTGTCTTTGAACATGGTGGGCCAGTAAAATCCACATTGTAAGATTTTTGCAGTCATCTTTCTTGATGAGAAATGACCTCCACATGCCTTAGAATGACAAATTTAATGACACTACTTACCTCATTATTGGGAATGCATTTTTGAAATATTTGATCTGGACAATATTTGAACAAGTATAGGTCATCCCAACAAAAGTTTTACACGTCACTCAAAAACTTTCTTTTGTCTTTGGTACTCCAATGAGTTGGCAAAAATCATGAAGCAAGAAAATTGATATTTTTAGCAAACCAAGGCATTGAACTAAAAAAAAGTAAGGATTCGTTAGGAAAGTAATCATCAATTGGTGTGATGTTGGATGTCGAATCTGTTGTCACTCTTGACAAAAGATTTGCATCAACATTTTCAGTGCCTTGTTCACCCGTGATTTCTTCTTGAGAATAAAGCATTTGCAAATCTTCAGATTCATCAAACTCAGTTTTACTCAAAGTAGATTCAAGTTGATCATGAACTAATTCTTCAATAAAATCTACTTCTTGTAAATCATTATCATCTCTAGGTTGCTTGGAGATGTTGAAAATATTTATCTCTAATGTCATGTTTCCAAATGATAGCTTCATTAGTCCATTCCTATAATTAATCAATGCATTAGAAGTTGTAAGAAATGGACGTCCTAAAATAACAGGAAATGAATTACATGCTTCAACAGGTTATATGTCCGAGATAATAAAATCCATAGGATAAATGAATTTATCGACTTGTACTAACACATCTTTAACTATTCCTCTAGTCACTTTTACGGATTTATCGGCAAGTAAAGGAGTTACAGAAGTTGGTTTTAACTCACCTAGATTGAGACTCTAAAAAACTAAATATGGAAGTAAATTCACACTAGCTCCAAGATCAAGTAAAGCTCTTTCAATTTTATGTTCTCTAATAAAGCAAGAAATTGTAGGACAACTAGGGTCTTTATATTTCAAAGCATTATTATTCTGAAGAATGGCACTTACTTGTTCGGCTAAAAAAGCTTTCTTTTTCACATTCAGTTTTCTTTTCACGGTGCACAGATCTTTCAAAAATTTAGCATACGAAGGAACCTGTTTAATAGCATCTAGCAAAGGTATATTGATCCTTACCTGTTTGAAAGTTTCAAAGATTTGAGAGTTGTGATTGGCTTTCCTTTGTTTGGTCATGGCATAAGGAAATGGAAGTGCTGGCAGGGAATCAGTCTTTTCTTTGCAATGTTCAGATTCAACCCCTTCCTTACCCTCAGATATTGACTTATCATCATTCTCACAAGGTTCAAGAATGGGTTTTTCAATAACCTTACCACTACAAAGAGTAATGACTAATTTGACTTGATCATGTGTTGGCTTCTAGAACTACTTGCATTTACATTATATTGCCCTTTGGAATTTTTCTGTGGTTGAGATGGAAACTTACCTTTCTCTTGAAAACTGAAAGCAGATGTGAACTTTGCAAGAGTATATTTAAAATCTGTCATGATTTGAGCAAGTTGAGTGTTGATTGCCTCTTGCTTTTTAATGAATGCATGCAATGTTTCCTCAAGATTTCTTCCAAGAGGTGGAGCATAAGGAGGTGCATATCCATGAGAATTTTGGAAAGTTTGGTGTGCTTGAAATGGGGACTGTGAAGTTTTTGCATTATTGTTACCACTCTTCCAACTTAAATTTGGGTGATTTCTCCAACCAGAGTTGTATGTTTGTGAGTGTGGGTTAGGATTGGGCCTTTGAAAACTATTTAAAGCATGATCTTGTTCATAGAGACATTCCTTAAAAGAAGGTAAAGATGGATAGTCAGTGGTTGAGTGTTCATTTGTTTCACAGATTTGACACATAATGTCTTGAACAGATTTTAATTGAAGACTCATTTTCAATTCTAGTTCCTCGATTTTTCTAGTTAAAAATGCAAACTTGGCTTGGAGGTCATGGTCTTCCATAAGATTGTACATACCTCCACTAGATATATAAGGTTGGGTTTTACTTGGTGCCTCATAATTGCCTATAGTGTTTTAATTTTGAGCATTTTCAATTAGCAAATCTAGGTACTCCATTGCTTCATTAGGGTCTTTATCTTCAAAAGTTCCATTGCACATCAATTCTACCATTTGTCTATCTTTAGGTGTTAACCTTCATAAAAATATGGAACCAATCTCCATGTTTCAAAACCATAATGAGGGCAAGTATTAAGCAAGTCTCGATACCTATCCCAACATTGGTAAAATGTTTCACCTGGTTTTTGAGTGAAAGTGGTGATTTGTCTTTTGAAAGAGTTTGTTCTATGAGATGGAAAAAATTTCTTTAAAAATTGTTGTTGCATTTCATCCCAAGCACGAATGGATCCGACCTAAGATTTTGTAGCCATGTTTTAGCTTTATCTTTTAATGAAAAGGAAAAATCTTTAATCTAATGGTATTCATGCTACAATTTAAGTCATTATAGGTGTTACACTTCTTTAAATTCTCTCAAATGCAAGTATGGATTTTCTAGATCTAAGTCATGAAAAGAAGGTAAAAGTGGAATAATGCCTAGCTTAAAATTAAAATGAGATGCATTAGGAGGAAAAACTATGCATGAGGGGGCACTTGTTCTTGCGAGATTCATGTGGTCTCTAAGTGTTCTAACACGGTTATTCTTATTATTCTCATTATAAAGTGACTGGTTATCTTTTTCGGTCATATTTTCTGAAAATGATGAGGATACCTTATAAAATCTACAACTTAATGTACGTGACCAAACACTCATGCACGTGTAGAAAGAGAATAAAAGGAAGAAGAAAACAAAAGAAAAGGAAACAAAGTTGGATACAAGAAAAGTGAAAAGCGAAAATAAAATAAATATTATAATTTATACAAGAATTTACCTCTCCGGCAACGACGCCAAAAACTTGACACGACTAAAAGATTAATGTCTTCTCCCAAGTGCAGGAGTGTTGAAGTAATAAATAACTCGGCAAGACCAAGGTCGAACCACAGGGAGGTTAATTGTATAAATTATAGACAACAATAATACAACAACAACAACAACAACAACAACACTAATAATAATAATAATAAGTTGATGAGAACTTTGAGATGGAAGATTAATGTAAAGATTAAACAATGATAAAAACAAATGTCAAGGTTAGAGGATCCACTAATGGTATTTCAAACAAGTATAGTATAAACTCTTATTATTCAATTGGAAACCACACACAAAGGAGGTTCCAATCGGATGATTTGTCATTAATAACTCATTATAAATTGTTATCATGATCATATTAATTATCTTATTTAAGTAACACCAAATTTTTAAATATTGTCAAGAATTCATGATGCTAAATGTTAACAACAGATCAAGTTCCTTTCATAGCACAGGTGTAGGTTATACCATACGGTTGGGCTATGAGAGTGCCAAGCATTTGTTGTACCAAGTGTTATACAACATAAATCTATATTAACCATTTAACAAGCAAGGTATTAAGAATTAGTAAGATAAAAAGATAAGACATGTTAATATTAAACATTAAGGTCCATGTTGAGTTTAGACTATACTTATTCTTACACTATTAGTGCAACCTTTTCACCTTGGCATGATAAACTTAGCTAAACATAATGAAGAAGAGAAACATAAATAACCAAAAAAAGAACATAAATAAGATACAAGTTAACTAAGTAAAGGAAAGGAAATGAAAAACATAAACAAGATATTAATGAAAACAAAACTTAATAATTACAAAAAATATAAAGAGAGAGAAAAAGCAAGTTCTTGATCTGAACAACCAAGCCCTTAAATGCATGGCAAATGCCTCTTTTTATAAGCCAAAATTTGGAACTATTGATTTGATGATTAATTGTTAAGTGGGTGGTCAACTCTTGACTTAGTGAAAATCCTTATCTTCTTGTCTGAATAAAATGTCATTGCTAGCATCAGAACTAGAACCACATGTACTCATGAAAGTTATAGGAAATTGTCTTATCTTTCCAGGAAAAAAAATTTAGGTGATTTGGACTTCTAGAACTCGAGATATGGGCTGAACACTAAACAGTGTATGGGCTGTAGGACAGATTCGAACTTCTCCGTTATTGCTATAATTTGGACTTAAAAACAGCCTTTTTAAATCTTAGACTCCACATGAAAGTTGTAGGCCTATGTCTTACCGAATCTGTCCAAAAAATTGAGGTCATTTGGACATCTAAAACTTGAGATATGACTCAATTACTGAACAATATTTCAATTTGGATTGCACCAACATCTCTTTTCTAAGTTTGGCCATCTCTTTGTCCTTTCAATTTCAGTACTTAAACTCATCAATCAATCCTTTCATTTACGTTATAGGCCTGCATTTAAGATGAACATTTACCATAAATTAAAGGTATCTTATATTATTAGGTATGTTATTATAAAACATGCTTTAGTTAAGGAGTTATTAATACTTCAAGTGCAAAATGATGATATAAAACCTTGATAAAAAAGCACTTTTAAGTACTAATCAGTCACCTAGAACAATTAGACCACTTTCAAAAGATCTTTGTGTTTTTTACACTAAATGGGCATCTGCCTGGAACGATTAAAACACTTTCAAAAATTTTTCATATTTTTCACCGACGGGCAAGTCGCTTGGAACAATTTCTCCACTTTTAAAAAATATTTATATTTTTCACCAACAAGGAGGTCAACTCGAACAATTAGACCATTTAAAAAAAATATTATGTTTTTCACCAATGAGCAACTCGCCTAGAAAAATTTGATCATTTTCCAAAAAAATTACATTTTTCATTGACAAGATGGGTCACCTTATAAATGACTAATTTCTCGATTTCAATACCTCTTAAGGAAGGTCATCTATCAATTTAGTACTTCAAAGTTTTCAAGATTTTTGAAATAAGTAAAAATTATTTTTCATATCTACTTTTCTTTATAAATTTACTATTCAAAGCCAAAAGAAAATGAATTTTTTCAATTTTTTCTCTATAAATTTACCAAGCAAAGCAACTATCATAACCCAATTTTTTATTCTTTTCATTTTATTATTATTATAATAATAATAATAATAATAATAATAATAATAATAATAAACAAAATGATGAAATGAATGAAGAATAAATTGAATTTTGAGTCAAAACAACACAAATTAGAAGTTTGGGGCTAATAAGGATGAAATTATGAATTTGAGAGTCAATTTGGTCAAAAATTGGATGAATTGATAAGTTTAGGAACTTGATTAAAGTTGAAATTAGTTTAATTAATAAAATCATAGGCTTAATTAAAGGTTTATCACGTGTCAAAACCCTAAAAAACCAATAGCACTATAACTATAACTATGAGGAGACTCAAAATATTCAATTTTATTCTTCTATATCTCCACTTACCAAAGGATATTACAACCTTTTATATATATAAAAAAAACTAGAAAATCAACATTATAAAGAATAAGAAAATAAAATTATGAAAATATCTAAAACAAATGGAAATAAAGGATAAAGGAGTTTGTCACATGTCAAAACCCCTAAATACTAGGAACATTATAATTGTAGGGAGGCACCTAAAATATTCAATTCTTATTTTTTTATGTTTCTACTTGCCAAAAATCTATTACAACCCTTTATATGGAGAGAAAAAAAACTAGAAAACCTTAATAATATTGAATAAGAAAAATAAACCAGAAAAAAATATTCCCTTTAAATAGGAAAAAAAACTAGAAAAGTATCATAACAAATAATAGAAAAATATCAATTTTGTTTAAAAGCTTTTATATGAGTCTCCCAAGTTGAAAGGAACATGAACTCGTACTCAAGTTCAATATTTAGTTGAAAATTATTATCCAAGAAAAACACCCTTTTATATGCGAGTCACTACATTGTGAGTCCTTAATACCTTTATACTAATTATCCCTTCATGACTCTTTAATGCAACACTTTTGTGCAGGTCGTCGCATTGTGAATCTTACCACTAGAATTTCAAATGACAATAACTGTCATAAATGAAAATAACACACTAGTTTTTGGACATTTTTTTTCTAAGAGGAACCACCTCATGTCCTTTTATATAAGCATGTCTTGTTCTGCAGCCTTTTCTAGTCATAATTGCCTTACAACACATAACAAAATAAAATAACCACAAATAATCATTGAGCTCTTTTCTAGCGATGTTTATTTTACAGCACACAACAAAACAAGATAACCATCAATGATCATTGAGCTATATTACCAATTAATACATATATGAGTAAAGGATAAGAGAGCTTGTCATATGTCAAAACCCAAAAAAATCAAAAGCTCCATAATTATAGGGAAAAATACCCAAAATATTCAGTTTTTATTCTTTTATGTCTCCATTTTCCAAAAGTTTATTTTAACACATTATATAGAAAAAACTAGAAAACACTAATATTACCGAATATGAAAAATAAACTAGAAAATTGTTTTCCTTCAAATAGATTAAAAAAAATAGAAAAGTATCATAATAAATAATATGAAAATAAAAATAAGAAATATCTAACACAAACAGAAGCAAATGATAAAAAAAGTTTGTAACATGTTCAAACCTTTAAAGACCATGAACACTATAACTATAGTGAGACACCCCAAACATTCATTTTTTATCTATGTTTTCACTTGTCAAAAGGTTATTATAACTGTTAATATAGAAAAAAACTAAATAACCCTAATAATACTGAATAAGAGAAATAAATTAGAAAATATATTTCCTTCAAATAGGAAAAAAAACTAGAAAAACATCATAATGAAGAATAAAAAAAGAAAAAAAGAAAAATATCTATTTTAAAAAAAAGATCTTATATCGGTCTTCCTAGTTTGAAAGAAACTCATTCTCGAGTTCAGTATTAAGTTGAAAATTATCCTCCATTAAAAACATTATTTTTATGCGCAAGTCACTCAATTACGGGTCCCTAACACCTTTGTATGAGCACCTTATCATAGGTCCTCACCATAATATTTTTGTGTGAGTCATCTTGTGTCCCACCACCATGATTTTGAATGGCAACAACTGACGTAGATAAAAACAACATACTAGATCTTGGATGTCATTTTCATGAGGAAAGCATCTTCATCCCTTCTTACACAAGCACATCTTGTTATGCAACCTCTTAAAAAAAATATTGTTCTACAGCACACAACAAAACAAAATCTAACAAAAACTAAAATAGGTGGTACTTTTATTGTGCACCACTTCACAAAACACTATTCATTGCAATAATGTTTTTTTTTTTTTGCCTTTTTTTTAAATCTATGTTTTTTTTTTATTTTATCTTTCAACATTTGGTTTATTAAAGATTGAGCTTTATAGTTTGTTGTAGTTTGCATTTTATGTGGTTATTCAAGTCTCATGACTTGTTTTGCGGGATTAACACATTAACCTAGTTGAATTGGTTGTTTTTTTTTAATTTTATTTTTAATTTCATCTGTTTTGATTTACTTTTTATTAGGTTATCTTAGTTTTATGACCTAGATCACAGGTTTTGATAGTTAACTTGGGTCATTTTATTACATCTTTTTTTAGGTAGATTTTTTTTATTTTATTTTTCAGTAATGGATTGATTAAGAATTATGCTTTATAATTTATTTTAATTTAATTTATATGGGGTTATTCTAATCTCATGATCCGAGTAAGAGGTTTGGTATGGTAAACAAAGTTAGTTTTTTTAGTTTTTTTTATATTAGGTTATTCTAGTCTCATAACCCGAATCATGGGTTTTGCAAGTTAATTTGGGTTTACTATGATTATTTTTCATGTCTTTGTTTAATTATTTTTTTCAATTTCATCCTCCAACATTGGGTTGATTAGGAATCAGACTTTGTAGTTTATTTTGATTTTCTTTTTATGGAGTTATTCTAGTCTAATGACTTAGGTTGTGGATTTGACAGATTAAACGTATTATGTTTTGTCCTTTTTTTTAATTGATATATTTTTAAAAATTTTATCCTTCTACATTGCATTGATTGAAAATTGACCTTTATAATTTATTTTGAATTACTTTATATAGGGCTTTCATGGTCTTATGACCCAAGTCATGAATTTAGAACGTTAATCTAAGTTAACTCTGGTCAATCCAATATATTGTCATCTCAATATTTAAAACAAAAGGATGCCATCTTAAATTTTTTTGAGTTAAACTATGTATTTACTGGTCATTCGAGTTACTTTTGAATTTGTTAAGTTAATTAGGTCACATTAGGTTAACCCACACATGATTTTTTTGAAATTAAAAAAAAAAATTGAACTAACCCATGATATAGCATAAACCAATCCAACCATATTTGTTTTGTAGCACACAACAAAGTAAAATAACTATCAAGAATCGTTAGTATCTGATATGAATTGATGAAGACATGAGTAAAGAATAAAGAAGTTTATCAAATGTCAAAACTCTCTCAGATTAATAATACCATTACTATATGGAGATATTTAAAATATTTAATTTCTATTTTTCTATATCTCCGCTTACTGAAATACTATTACAATAAAAAAAAAACTAGAAAACACTTATATTATCAAATATAAAAAATAAACTAAAAAAACCATTTCTTTCAAATATAAAAAAAAATAGAAAATATCATAAAAAATAGAAAGTAAAAACAAAAACTTATCTATTTTTCTAAAAAAACCTCATGTATAAAAAAAATCCACCAATTTTAGTGTTTTTTTTATATAATTATAATGTAATATAATTATAATCAGCTATGAGATACAATAATAGTTCCAATCAATTTAATCATCCATTGAAACTTATTCTTGTAAAATTACTAGTATATTGCTCACGCTCTGTAGCGGATTAATATTAGTTTTTTTAGAAATTATAAAAAAATATTAAGAGTATGGAGAATGTTTTAATAGTGTTATTAAACATAATCAAATATGTTAATTTTTAAATCTACACTTAACTTTTTGCTAGACCCAAGCGCCTAACCCTTACAACCATGTTATACTTATGTGCTTTTATTTTTTAAAGTATAAGAATTCACTTATAACTGTTCTAAAAACATATTTATTTTGTATTTTTATTTTTGTCTTTTTAATCAAATATAGTTTTATCTTTTCTATATCTTTTTCTTCTATTTTGAGACATTAATCACATACATCCCTAAAATTCCACATTTTTTTATTAATATCTAATTTTAATGAAGAAATTATTTATAAAATTACACAAATTAAAATAGTCAAACAAACAATAAATCTTGTACATATACAATATTTTCTTTTCCTACAACATAATGTATCAATTCAAAAGTTCAAAAGTTTTATCTTATGATCATATATTTCAAATTTTCGTATATATTAATAGTTATAATGTAGAATAAACTCTTATTGTAACAAACTTTGACAATTAGATCATGCAACAACATCTTAAATTTAAAAAAAGCATGAACCCTTTAAAAAACTGTTCGACACTTGGATGAAACATAAAATTAATTTTTTCATTCAGAATGCATATAAAAAAGGAAGTTTATTTTTGAAGATTTGAAATAAATCACTTAGAACTCAAAATTTTTTCCCTATTTTTTCCTTTTTAAATATAACAAATTTATAAAATAAGTTACACAAATAAAAAAGAGTTTGCAGTTAAGTTTAATTGTATATAAATGAAAAATCCTACTTGAATGGGCAATGCTAGTTTTTGCAATCCAATCATGCTTTTAAAAAATTAAATTTTTTTTTACCTAGGTGCAAGTTTGATAGACCATGTTAGATCCAAGGTATGTGAGAATGGAAAACATGTTTGATTTGACAATAAACAAAGATGACAATTATATACTTTAATTGTTAAGAGAAAGAAAAGAAAGAAAAAATATAAACTATCGGTTATTGGTGGCAATCCAACTATTATCTATCTACGTACAACACATTATGTGGAAAGAAAGCAAGGCTATGCATTCAATTAGACATGCGAAAGGCTAGATTTGCCCACTGAAAAGTGTCATACGCGCCCGTAACTTTTTGATTTAAAAATAATAAATATATATGAAAATACTAAAACACCTCATAATCCTCTTAATTATACAAAAGATCTATGCAAAAATACCAAAATACCTTTTGTTTTGTTTTTCCAAGGCTAAAAGTTTTATTGTATTTGAAAATTGAAAAAACTTGAATATTTTTGTGAAAAAAAAATTATTTATCTACTTATAAAAAGATAAAAAATAAAAAATAAAATTATCATTATAATTTATAATAAAAAATTTATTGATCTACAGTTATTTATTTTTCCGGAACATTTAACTTTTGTTATAATTTTAAAAACAGCAGCACATAAATACTTCGAGCCCACCGAATAACTTAGATGCGCGGCACACGCGCGCGCCGGCAGAATTGTGCGTGTGGTTCTCAAGTTTAATTTATTTTCTTTTCTCACGTGCTAGTTTAGGTCCTAATTTGCTTGCTCATCTGCTCGCAGCTGTCTATCCCCAATCCACGCATCTCCCTCCTCTCTCCTTATTCCTGTAACCCTAGCCCTAATGCGAACTTTCCGTTATTTCATTTAGAGACCACGAAATTCTTTACACTGCAACTATAGTGTAATGCGTAGTTGTGCAGGTACATCGAAAATCGAGACTGCTCCAGTTTTCGAATTTTACAATGGAGGATTTGACAGAGACAGAGATTGGGAGCTCTGTCGAGTCGTTTCAAAAGTTTTTGGATTCGCAGAGAGAGCTTTTTCACAATCAAATCGATCATCTTCAAAGAATTGTTGTTACTCAATGCAAACTCACCGGCGTCAATCCTCTTTCTCAAGAAATGGTGTGTCTTTTTCCTAATTTATTTATAAATCATAAGCTTTTAGGGCGTACCCCTTGTTATAATTTTTTTTTTTTTATCTTTTGAAATCATACGCAGGCTGCTGGCGCTCTGTCGATAAAAATTGGTGAGTTTTTTTAGGGCTTCTACCTTACCTTTTTATGAATATACTGTATGGATATGATTCTGTTTGTGTCTTGATAATGATCAAAAGTCTTGTAAATGGGCTGCTGTCGATCACTACTAACACTGTATGTCGATTCGGCAGGAAAAAGACCCAGAGATTTGATAAACCCTAAGGCTGTCAAGTATATGCAAGAAGTTTTCTCTATAAAAGATGCAATTAGTAAGAAGGAATCACGTGAGATTAGTGCTCAATTCGGTGCTACAGTTACACAGGTGATTTTCCTTTCTTTATTCTTAAGGCTGGCTTGGGACAAAATTCATGCATTGACTTTCACCATTGCTCTGCATGTTTTTACACGAATTTGGAGACATATGCCTTCATTTATATTGGTTACTTTTCTGCAATTTTTTCTTGTTTTTATTTTTAGCGTCTGGATGTGTATATGTTATTGTTCATGACATGGTGTTGCATCGACTATAGGTTCGAGATTTTTTTGCGAGCCAGCGAATGAGAGTGAGGAAACTGGTTCGGTTGTCAAGGGAGAAGGCTATTAGAGTTAATGCACACAAAGGACCTCAAGATGGGATCCCAACAACATCTGATGCTTTGATCCCTGTTGATTTGGTTCCCTTGAACTCTGTTGCCCCAAATCCAGTTCCCATGAATACTGTTAGCCCCAGTCCAGCTCCCTTAAACGCTGTTATCCCCAATCCATTTTACTTGAACTCTGTTGCCCCCAATCCTGTTCCCTCAAGTTTTGTTAGCTCCAGCTCAGCTCCCTTAAACTTTGCTAGCCCCACTTCATCACCCTTAAACTCTGCTAGCCCAAATCCCTTTCCCTTAATTTCTGTTAGCCCTAATCCAGTTCCCTTAAACCCTGCAAGCCTGAACCCAGTTCCCGTAGACTCTGTTGCCCAGGATCCTGTTCCCTTAAACGCTGTTGGTCCTTCCAGGGTTGATGATGTACTCTCTTGCTCAACACAGGATGATGTGTTGCCTGGTTTAGATGCATTAGATAAACATTTTGCTGAGAAGATTTTTGATTTGTTGCGGAAAGAAGAAACATTTTCTGGGCAGGTGAAGCTCATGGAATGGATCTTGCAAATACAGACTCCAGCTGTTCTAAATTGGTACTTTGCAACCTGCTATATGTATCTAACAAGATGTGATTTTTTCTCCATTTGCATTTAATATTTTCCACGCATGTTCCCAGGTTTCTTGTTAAAGGTGGTGTCATGATTTTGGCAACATGGTTAAGTCAAGCAGCTGCTGAAGAACAAACAAGTGCTCTTCTTGTCACCTTGAAGGTAATTGTAAATTTTTATCATTTTCCCTGTAATTTTCTTACCTCATAAACATGCTTAGGATTGCATCCATGGTGTATGCAGGTATTCTGTCATTTACCCCTACATAAAGCTCCTCCTGAACACATGTCAGCTGTACTTCACAGTGTCAATGGACTGCGGTTTTACAGGACTCCAGGTGTACTTTTGTTCAGAGAGTTATCTTGTGCCTTTTGATCTTCCTATATTATGCTTCTTGTTCTCTCATTCTTACATATTACATCAGATGTCAGTTTCTAATTACTAATTGATAAATGAACTCCATGGGCTATTTATAATGTTTGTAACTGTTCTTAGTGCTCGGGTAGGATAGTTTCTGGTTTTTTTTGCTTTCTCATTATGGATAACAAAGGTCATACCAGTTTGTTATGATTCCATATAAAGATATTGTCCACATTCTGGTGCCTTTATTTTTTGTAAACCAATTTGATCACAGACTGCTTCTGTGCTTATCAGACAAATAAGCAAGATGGATGAATTAGCAGTCGTGCTTCCTTTCTTTGTGTATTGTTCGGTATTGACACCATTCTGGTCAGTGTTGTCAAGAGGCACTGAGGCGCTTGCCTAGGCGCTCCATGCGAGGCGAGGCCCTGGTGCCTTTATTAGCCTCAGACGTTGGATTTCAATGAGGTACCACCTAGGCGAGCGCCTTGTGAGTGGGTGCAAGGCGCTAAGGCTAATGCTTGCTCGAAGTTCTTCCTTTTCTGCTGTTTTTTTTTTTAAATGATATATGTTTTGACCTATTTGTCCATCTTTTTAATTTACCACAAGAAACAACTTAGGGGTATTTTTGTAAAAAACAAAGATTAGGGTAAAAAATTAAAATAAATCATTAAAGTGGGATACAAACAGACAATGAAGGACACTTAGAAGAGAAACACCAGCCACACTTTCTTTTTTCAACAGTGGGAGTTGGAGAACAACACATCTGTACAGGTAATACTTTAATTTTTTCTAAACAAGTGCAGTATGGTTTGAGAGATGAGGATTTCGATTATAATCATGAAATGGAGGATATGGAGGATTCAAGTGAAGGAGAGGAAAGAATGGATGAAGATGTTTTTGAAGATTAATGAATAATGATGATACGTAATTTTGCTTTTTAATCATTTGGCTACTTACTACTTTAAATTATCTTATTTTGTTTTAAGGGTGAAAAATATAACTTTATATGACCATCTTATGGTATTTTATATTTTGTTTTGATTTTCTAATGATCTAATCTTAATTGGGAAGATATATATTTTAGATTTATATAATATAATATAATATTTTTAGCATATTATTGCCTTGGTTCATTCGGGCGAGCGCCTAGGCATTTTACAGGCTTGGTGCCTTTTGCCTTTGACAACACTGATTCTGGCCTTGTTCTGATGAATCGTCTTGAGTTTTGCATTGTTTGATATGAGATACATCTGTGTGCTTCCTTTCTTTATGTGCCTTGTGATAATTTTGAACCTCATTTATCTGATTTGAAGATCAGACATATCAAACAGGGCCAGGGTTTTGTTATCAAAATGGAGCAAAATGTTTGCAAAAAGTCAAGCAATCAAAAAACCCAACGGCATAAAGTCGTCTACAGATGCACAGGACATGATTTTGAAGCAGAGGTAAGTTCATGTGATTACCTCCTATACTTGCAAGATCTGTTTAGTCAAATCTCATCTTTTGGCTCTAATTTTGTGCAGCATTGATGAAATTATGGGCAATGAATCATGGCAGTGTGATATTGGTAATCCTGTAAGTTTTATGCACAATCAGTTGCTGCACAAAAGTGGACTGATGTTATAGGACTTCTCTAATAGCTTTTATCCTGAACAGGATGGTGTTCATGCTCTCTCATCTGAAAGTTCTGAAAATATCAGGTATTGATATGTTTTTTTTTTTTTTGACTTGTTATTGGTGTTTGTTGGGGGCATTCAGCCTAAATTTCTTTGTTTTTAGGAATATTGAGTCTTCGCAAGCATTGAAGCTGTTGCCTGCATCAACAGATGATTTGAGCAGGAAGCACATTCTAGGCGCATCTTCATCTCGTATCCTCAGAATTTTATTTTTTTAAAGTGGTGCATTGCAATTTCTCTGGCACTTAAAGGAAAATTGATTGACTTATCTTTTCCTTGGTTAACTGATGAACTTTTGCTTACATCATCATATAGTTTCATCCGTCTCTCAGTGCATGCTTGTTTCACACAGTAAACTGGTCACTGCATTATTAAATGAAAAGTCCAAAGCCACATGATATTCTTACCATTTTATCTATGATATAAACAATGGCCTGGGACATACCTTGTCAAAGTATTCACCATTAGGTTAAATATATTTTCCTGACAGTCTTAGGGTTTAAAAGCTTAGCTTAGGAAATTTGTATGGAAAGAACTGATACATGCTACTCTCTTCACCCATGCTAGCTGTTACAGTGATTATAATGGTGAGTGCAGCCCTAAACCACTGACTTGTATTAGCTTTTAGTTGATATTGATCTACTGTGTTTTATTATTGGTCCCCCCCAGAGCTGGCACATGGAGTATGAGAGGAATTCGATTATGCATTTGCTTGTACAGGATTGGTTGTTCTTCTGGATTTTTCCTTTTCTTTACCAGGAAAAGAGTCCAAATCAACTGAAGCGATTGATGATCTTTAAGCTTTTTTATAATGTTTCCATTGGAATATTTACATAATATAATGCAGCAAGGAAATCATTTGATGCTACATGGCCAAGTGAGTTCAGTTACCTGGACAAGCTTATCTGGTTGCCTTTTGTAGATATGTAATTGGTAAAACCACCTTTTTGCTCCTATGCTTGTAGCAAATGGCTGTCTTACCCCTGCATTTCAAATTTGGTTGATTGACGCCAAAATTGACAAAATGTTGGTCAATTTGTCCCAATCAATAAATGAATTGCCTTCTTTTGAAAACTACAGCAGCCTCAACACCAGGATCTTTGTTGTCTGGCCAGTGTCAGGGTCATTTGGTGGTGGAAATGGTGGTGAGCCAGAAGTGAACATCATCAACACATGTAGGAGGGATTTTTTTAAAACATTTGAATGAGTACTTCAATTTTTTAAATGTGGAATTTACTTCTGTTCTAACAGCCTATTAACTGCAATTATTGATTTCAGCCAATTGACCAACATTTTATCGAGTTTGGTTTCAATCGACCAAATTTTAATGCAGGTGGAAAAATCATGTTATAGTCTAGCTGATTATGAAAACGAAATTAATCAGTTCCTTAGTGACTCTGGCGATGATTTCAAGTTCAATTATCTTGCTATATGTTTGGTGAGATCTCACATAAAAGTTATACTGCTTTGGAATATGCGGAAATTCTCACATAATCTCCATACTTTTAAGTAATGAATGAGCAACATTAATCTGACTGACAATCTCAAAATATTTGAATTTGTTATAACTATTAATTGATAGCTCTTGGTTATTATCAAATTTAAGGTATAAGTATGGCAGTAAATTGTCATTTTTTTCAATTAGTTTGGACAATTATCTTTGCAGTTCTTATGTGAATAAATCAACCAAAATATATATTTGAAGATTTTGTTCTTATATCTGTGGTACATGGGTTTCTTGCCAGCTTCAAGTTAGTTTCATGATGGAAAACCCCTTCAGCAACCCATTTGGGGGCATAACCTTCAGAAATTGTTGGTTGTGTTACAGATTTATGTGGAATCCTGGTTGAATGGTTGATAAAGTCGTGATTTTTGCTTAGTCATTTTGACTGATCAATTTTACCTCATCCCAAATATATTGCTTGAAGTGCAAGAGCACTTTTGATTGTTGTTCTTCTATTTGTTTTACCTTTTGTTTGCAAGAGCACTTTTGATAGTTTTCTTGTTTCTTTGTCTGGATGAACTCTTAAGTACCTCCCTTAGCTAGTAACAGATACAAGAGAACGTAGAAAAGTTCAGCTTGTTGAACAGCCAGGCCAGAAAACAGCTGGCAGAAGCCCTCAGGCGACCAAAGCTGCTTCTGTTAATCAAGGTCGCCCGATGTCTGCGGATGATATCCAAAAAGCAAAAATGCGTGCTTTATTCATGCAGAACAAGCATGGGAAAACAGGTTCCTCATCCAATGGAAGCACTGGTATGAAAAATGGAGGGCGTAATAAGCCTTCAAGTATGGCCACCAGTTTGTCTCCAGTTTCTAAAATTCATATCCGGCCAAAGATTGAGGAATACAAGAAACCTGCGACACCTCCCCCCCAAGCTTCTAGTAAGGTTGAGGGTTTCCTTGATCTAAAGAAAGAAATCAATTCAAAGGAACCCATGGGGGGAGTTTGCAGTAAAGTCCAGATCCCATGGCAGACTCCTCCAGGTACATGTGCTTTTGGTTTTTATTTGTTGGTTACTTTGATGTTTGATTAGTAATATTAGCGCAGGTGAGTAGATGCTTTATGGATAAAGCAAGACAACTTTTTAAACTGTTATCCGAATTTTAATAGTGTGCAATCAAGAATTCCAGGATCATTTTGTGTGTATTGTATGTAGTTATAGATGAGATACAGACACATTTAAAATATTTTTCATTTAATAGTTATGGATATGTCATTATTCAATTTCTAGTTTGACACTTTCCATTTAATTGCTCATCCCTTGATTCCCTGCCATTTCATCACAATTATTTTGGTTTTTGGATTGACCTTGTAATACAGCAAGTGGATAGCCTTTACAAATACAACATGTGCCAATGTGTATTGAAGATGCTAATTAGTTTGTTGATAAAGACTATTTTTTGTAGTTGTGGGGACGTGGATTCAAAAACTTGTTTCATGCTGTTAATTTTCAAAGTACTAACTTTTCACCAGGAAAGAAAGTAGTACTTGAACTGTTAATGTCTTGTGTGAAAAATCAGCATAAGATCAGAACAATACAAGTTACTTTATAAAGTGAAGTTTATGCTTACCAGATTTTATAGCATTGGTGGGTACCAAGTGACAATGGCATCTTAACTGGATGCAGATGCTATAAACATGGAAGTTATCTATCTTATTACATAGGCACATTGATTTTTAATTCTTTCTCAATTATGGTATCCACATACAATATGGTATCAAATCATGTCAATTTCTTCAAACCTGAAACTCCTGAATATGGTTGCTGGATTGCATTGGCGAGGACATGAAATTTAAAGGTGAAAATTATGTACTTGTGGTGTTTTTGGTTTGCCAACCAGTTTTCTATACAACCGTAATTTTTTTTTCCTTATCCTGGAATTGAGCACTTATCAAGCACTATATCATGAGTGAAAAGGGGTTTGCAGCTTATCATTTTTTGGACTGGGAACTGTATATTGTCAGCATGGGGCCCAAACAACTGGTTGCTGTACTCCAAGCAGGGAGGATCTTGTTTCAAATCTTTAAATATGTTAAACAATGCATAGAGAATCAGTTTTACGTAAGTGGATAATCAGTTTAGGCACTATTTGGACTTTGGCTAGACAGGATTCAGGACGTTCACAACAGGGTTCTTTGCAAATTAGGGGTGGCTGAGCTCCCTCACTTCTTGTGTCTTTTTTATTCCTCAAAACCAAACTGCTATCTTCAACTTCTCATGGGATGTCCAAGATTATTTGATTTTGTTCAGACTTTTTTATTCCTTTGGTATTTCTTATTAGCTCAATGCACATTCTTTGGTGTTTTCAGCCTTTTATGCACTTCTCTTTTCTGCAGAAATAAAACTCAGCGTTCTCTGGAGAGTGGGAACTGGTGAAAATAGCAAAGAAGTTGATGTTCAGAAAAACAGAAACCGTAGGGAGATAGAAACAATCTATCAGACAGTCCAGCAGATACCATCTAATCCAAAGGAACCATGGGACCTTGAGATGGATTATGACGACTCATTGACCCCAGAGATTCCAATTGAACAGCCACCTGATGCTGATGTTGCAGAAACACAGGTTTCCCATACTGAACATGTAAATACAGTAGTTGCATCTGCACCTTCCCTGCCTCAGGTTGGTGGAGGGAGTGCAACTGAACCAGATCTTGAGTTGCTTGCTGTACTGTTAAAAAATCCAGAATTGGTTTTTGCATTGACTTCTGGCCAAGCTGGCAATTTATCAAGTGAAGAAACTGTGAAGCTGCTTGATATGATCAAGACAGGAGGGGCTGGTCTGGCAGGTAGTTTAAATGGGCTTGGTGGGAAAGTGGAGGAGAAGGTTGAAGTCTCACTTCCATCGCCAACTCCTTCAAGCAACAATCCTGGAACGGTGCGTGACTTAGGTCAATATTGCAAATTTTGTTACGTATCATTAAACTGTTGTCAACTTCCTATGGGTAGAGCTATTTGCTCTCTTGCAATTTAGTAAATATAAATTCACAGGGAAGCATAAATTAAAATCTGGAATGGACAAGGCTCTACTTGCAATGGAAATAAAATAAAGGTCAAAATGAACTTGGACAATTAGAGGTGTGACCAGTTGTGGAACTTGGGATTTGTCCATGGGAATTGCTTGGATGTTTCCAGCAGTTTAGAAATGGATTTTGTAGTTCTTGCACTCCTCATCTATTAGAGTTGCCATCAATGGCTGGAAAATATGGTTGAAGCATTTTTCTGCCATTATTCATCCACTGATTATCTTATGTCCCATTAGCTGGGAATGATGGATTGATGTGTCCCATGCTGTGAAAATTGTGCTCGACTAAAAATGTAGTGGCCCCTCGCAGGTGTTGTCATTGGAAAAAAAAAAGTAAATAAAAATGGTATATAATTGTTTTCTATATATATATATATATAAATCATATGTGCTAATAAACACTCTCATTGATAACTTTGTAAAATATGCAGAGTGGATGGAGATCAGAATTTGCCAAGAATCCATTTTCTCAGCAGGCTTCAATGGGGAACAGAGTTGTATACAGTGATCCTGGAGTCCCCACCAGTGTCCCCATAGCAGAAAAGCATCCTAGCTTGGTGCAGCATCAAAATCAGGCCACTAGCATCAGAATACCGCAGCAGCAAGCTAGCATTCCATTACTATCCCAGCATGTTTCGGCAGTGATGAACCCTTTCTCATTGGCTCAGACAAGTTCCATAGTACCTGAAAACCGACAACCTTCAATAGTTCTCCCAGCAAACCAGAGTTACCCCTCAAATTCTTCAATGTTGCAGACACCATCCTCAGAAATGGTTTCAACCATGAAAATTCAACCCGTTAACACCCCTCCCTTGCTAAACCTTTCAGCTGCAATGAACAACATAAAATCAACTCCATCCGTTTCTTTCACATCAAATCCACAGGAGAGACGGCTAGTTCCTTTTCCACCATCAACATCCACCGTACCAACACAGTTACAGTCACAACCTGCCCAGATAAACGACCCTCCGATTGTATACTCCACACGGCCGCATACTGGCGATGTAGGTCCAGTGGCTGATTCCTGGAGAGTTAGGCAGGGTTTAGTCTCAAACTCCCCTTCCCAAGTTAATCAAACAAACTATGTTTCATCATTTGGAGGGCCTGTGCAGCCATCGTTGAGGTCAGGTCCTCCTTGGGAAAGAAATGAATATGTGGGTGATGTGGGTGATGAGGGTTATGAGTCTTGGAGTCCGGAGAATAGGCGTTATGAATCACAAGAGTACATGCCAGGGAGAAACCATTCAGGACCCAGATCCAGAATGAATTCCGGACGGGATTATATGCCTAACAATAATAATAATAATAATAATAATAATAATAGGTCCAGGCAACGGAATTCCTCTGGTCATGGGGACCGTAACTGGAATGGAAACAGAAGATGGCACTGATTGACTTGAAAGCTTCTTCCATGATATTGCCCGGCTTGGGCTGATCCATTGCTTGGAGTGAATGTAATGACAGGGATTTACACGCTATATAGGGTGTGTGGTTGTGATGAGGAGAATTCTAACAGCGAATGCAAATGTTTAGATACTTGGGATTCGATACTAAATTTTGACAGAAAGCATCTAATACTTGGACGAAGTTGCAGCTCTTCCTTGCTTCGAGATGATACTCCTGAGCATCCATCTAGTGTCTAAAAGCTTGAGAGAAGAGCTCTGCGTCGTTGGGACGTGGTCTTGGTAAAGAAACTAGAATCCCCCCCCCCCCTCTCTCTTTTAATTTTATTGTATTCATTTTTCGATTTCAAGAATTTAAACAAGGATGATTTCAAAAAGATGAGTGGAAATTAAAATGCCATCCATGAGTTTGACCAATATGGCCGTTTTTGTTTCGAAAAGGAAATCTTTAAGATTAGTAAACTGCCGGAGGAGGGAAAGATGGTTCCAATAGCATCGACCATGAGGTTGGCATGGAATTATAACAGGCTATGCACAATCATCACTCAGGTTCAAGCTTTGGTAGCTGCAGTGCAGTGGCACCAAACAATATTGAAGAGACGTCGCCTAATCCGTGATTCAATTAAGTCAAAGAATATTAATCATTATTATTGTTAAAAAAAAAACACCATTGAATGAGTGAAATCACAATTTAGTCATCAACATGTTACACCAATATCAATTGAATGTAAAATCTCTTTTTTCATCAATTTGGCCTCCAACTTAATTAATACAAACCATGGGAAATATACTTTGGTGTAAAAATTATCCTTGAAGGAGCATGTGTAGAAATGGGTTAGAACTTAAGAAGAGGTATCTGCTTAAGCCTCTGTTTGAGATTGTAATGTAAATAGAGGGAGGTTAACATTTATTTATTTTTATTTAAAATTAATTTTTATGTTTTATATTTTTGGATTGTTATGATTTGTTAGTGTTAAAAATAAATTTTAAAAAATAAAAATATTATTGTAATGTATTTCTAACTGAAAAATATTTTACAAAATAATCATTATTACTTTTAAATGCCCTATAAATGTGATTTAATTTAATTCAAAATCTTATATTTGAAATTGTTTTGTTAGTTAAGAATTGAATTTTAAATGAAATTCAACCTCCAAAAAGATTATAAAAATAAATTAAAGGTCAGCCCTTTCTTTTGATTTAGAATTTTAAAAAAGAAAAAAATTAATGTTAAAATTAGTTTTTCTAGAACATTTATTTATTTATTATGAAACTTTTAAAGAAATAAGATGAAAAAAATTATAATAATATAAAAAATAAAATAAAATAAATTTATATCATTCAAAAATACAACAATTGAATTCAAATCAATTAAATTTAATTACATTAAGAAAAAATGGTTTCCAACTGACTTGTTAAGGCAAGAAAATCGAGCGAATATCAGCATCAAAATAATAATAGATGCTGACTGTGGCCAACCCAACTACAATAATGTTTCTTCTCTCTTGCTCTCTTTCTTTTCCTGCCATGCCAGGTACCCTCTAGAAGAAGAAGAGGAGGAGGAATCGGAATCATATTCCTATCTCTTTCCCTATCCCTAGCTCTTTCTCCATCCTTCATTTTTACTTTGGCCTTTGAATTTCCTTCCTTCCAAAAAACATAAAATAATGGGATTCAAATTCTACAAAAGATTTAGCAATTCAATCTTGTTGTACAAATCATCCCATTTTATCTCTTCAGGACGCCACCCGAGTGCTACTACCAGTGCCAGTGCCAGCTTCCTACTCCAACCACCCTTCAATTCTCATCACCAAGTTAATAATAACAATAGCTATAACAACCCTCCTCCTTTCATAATCCATAGAAGGTGGCATTTTGGCCATTCTCATGCCCATCACTCTGACCACCACCACCGACCCTCTCCTGGTGAGCAAAGCGAAAGCATATTCCGTTTGGGACTTGCTGCCGATATCGGCTTGGCGGCTGGAAAGGCTTTCACTGGCTATTTATCTGGTAGCACTGCCATCATCGCCGACGCTGCTCATTCTGTCTCTGACGTGGTGCTTAGTGGGATTGCGTTGTGGTCTTTCAAAGCTGGGATGGCTCCTAAAGATAAAGAACACCCTTATGGTCACTTTTTTTAATCTGTACCTAAGCTCTACTCACTCACTCTCTCTCTCTTTCTCTCTCTCTCTCTCTCTCGGTTTAGGTTTTAGGCTGTAATCATGTAATTTGTTAAAAACGATTAGTAATGTCTTTTAATCCTAGCAAATCTATGCAGTAATGTCCAAATTAGTAAAAACATTTGGCTGTTTTAGCTTGTCTTAGGCTGGGATTTCTTTTGCATCTGTCCTTGTGAAAACATAGATATTTTAGAGCAAGCAGAGAATAATCTGAATTTTGTTTTCCCTCTTAAACATCCAGAAAGGCCTGCGCTTGTCTATCGATAAATCATCCTGGGATTGATTTTTAATTGATCCGTGATGGTTCATTCAATCGATTCATGATGATATATGCACATAATAAAGTTTGTTTTGCCCATCTTGTATTGAGCACAGTTTTTGTTCTATAGAACCTTAGCTTCAAGTGTGTCTTGGATACCCCTAGTAACAGCTAAATTTGATGTGCTGTATTTATTTTTTGGTTCCTGTGTTTTTTTTTTCTTCGCATAAGGTGTACAATAATCTTTTAGATGCATTGTGCATAGGGGCCTGTTTCTTGGTTTCATAATTGGTTTTCCTTCCTCTCAGGGCATGGCAAGTTTGAAACTCTTGGAGCCCTTGGGATATCTTGCATGCTTTTAGCAACTGCTGGTGGTATTGCGTGGCATGCATTAGATCTTTTACTTGTATAGTTCATTTCCTCTTGTTTCTCATCTTCATTAGCACCGACGATGAAGTTTGTCCACATTTTGGAATAAAATTACTCTACCTGCTTCACATAAACTTCATAAAGGATTTTGAATAAAAAATTGTAGAAATCAACCTTTTTCGTGTGCAGGGGTTGCTGACTGCAGTGCCTGAGGTAGCAAACCATCCATTGACCCATGAACATGTGCATAATCATCTTCAAGGTGGGCATCATCATGGGGTTGACATGGATCATCCCATCCTTGCTTTGAGTATGACAATTGTATCAATTTCTGTTAAAGAAGGGTAAGATATATTGCATTATTTCTGGACAATCCTCTTTTGTTTCCTCTTTAGGAAGAGGTGGTTGCTTCTCTTTCACTTGCCTGTTTAATAGCCTTGAAATTATTCATTTGGCAGATATACCACGGTCTATTCAGATAATAATAACTTTATGTTGATGGACATATCCTTGAAGTCTTTTCTTTTGCAATGGTTGTGCTGCCATTGTGTGATGATGGTTTTTGAAGTGCAACTTTGGTTAATAAAATCTCATTTGAAACATGTAGCCTGTTTTGCTAAATATTTCTATATACACACCCGTGTCCATGGCTTCTAAAGGCAAAAACAACTAGGAGCTTTCTGTATTCTGTCTATATATGTATCTGTGACCCTTACATCCCACTCTACATGCTTTATTTCTTGTGCAGAAGATAACACCCTAACTACATTCCCTGCTCTGTGGCTTGTCTATTTCCTGTCTATAGCATCTTTTTCAGCTTCCTTTTCTATTGAAATCTATGATCTTGGCTCATTTATCTTTGTGTCACCTCATGTTTCTTTTTCCTGCAGGCTTTACTGGATAACAAAACAAGCTGGGGAAAGGCAAGGAAGTGGACTAATGAAAGCAAATGCTTGGCATCATCGTGCAGATGCCATTTCATCTGTTGTTGCTCTTATTGGTGTTGGTAAGAAGATTTTATTCATGTAGCTGGCATTCAGTATGGTTTGGTCTAAGTTGAACATGAAGCTAATTATTCCAAGATATTTTAACGAAGCAGCATAATTTGTTTAAGACTTGCAGTATAGTTTAGAATTACTGCAACATAATGACAGACTGTAGATTAATAATCAGTACATAATCTGTTAAAAAATCTGAATTTGATTTAATGTCATGGAAGATTTTTCAAAAAACACATTATCAAGACCCCAATAAGTTTTGGATCAATAAGATTCCTAAAATTAAACTGATGTGAAAGCCAAAATCATGCTTGCAAGATGTATTTCACTTAATTTATAAAAAACATCTGTCTTATATACTAGGCAGCCAATTGTTCTTTCAAAATTTCTTATTGTGGTGCCAACTGTTCAGTGTTTCTGAAATGTCAATGTCCGTGTGAATGATGAATAACACTTAGCCCTGTTCTTTCTCATAATTCCTGCACAAAGTATTTTATGGTGCCTTTTCATAGCATATTATGACGTGAGGCTGTAACCTGGTTCATCCTATTGACTTGGGCAAAGTACCGGCCCTCTTTTCTTCTATCTCTAGTTTCACTGAAGTGATTTGTTAGTGGTTTTTATATATATATATATATATATTTATTGTTAAAACATAGGCAGATGCAAAAGCAAGACTTTGAACAGAGGACCTCCTGGTATCCTTGGCCAAATTTTAACCACTTGTGCTAACCCTTGGTACCATGGCCATTTCTATACGTCTTATAAAGCACAAGCCATATAGTGATATAGTCTGTTTCATCTTTGGAAAAACTGTTTTCCAATTCTTCTAATAGATAGTATTCGATACACTTTTAATCTTCTTGTTCTGCCCATTCATTTCTCCCTAGTGTTTTTAAATCACTGATGCTAGTTGACCATCAATTTATTCTTCATCACTTTAGGAGGGGCTATTCTTGGAGTAAAGTTTCTGGATCCTCTTGCTGGACTTGTTGTCTCGGGTATGATACTTAAAGCTGGACTTGAATCAGGGTACCAGAGGTATACCTCCAATTACCTTGACTTAATCTTTCACCGAGCATCAGATGCATTTTCTAGCGGCATGAATCTCCTTATCTGACATCATGTTATGGACAAATCATAGTGTTTTGGAACTGGTAGATGCTGCAATCCCAGAGGAAGATCTGTATCCTATAAAGCAAACAATACTACAAGTTCAGGGAGTCCAGGTAGGCATCGGGATTTTATTCCTATAAACCCTTTTCTTTTCAGAACTTCTATGGTCATTTGTTTAGTGTTCACCATTCATTTAATATTACCTATCATTTAGGCTCTTTTGGTTGCTGACATAGTTTCAGAATACTTAACAATAGTGGAAAATGCATAAGCTAATAGCTGTGGATTTCCCATGACAATGAAATTTCCTTTTAGTTTTGTCAGTTTGCAATTTTGTCCCATGTATTGAACCTAAAACTAATGGGACAGTTCAACTTTTTCAGCTCAACATCTTTGGTTGGCTGGCTTTGCATTAAATTTGATTCAGAAACATAGAATAGTCAGATGTGATGCTAACTGCTAATCAGTAAATGATTGTGGTTCTTCTGTACAACCATCTCCTTTTCCATGAGTCTGCTTGGAATGCCAGAGACATGGTGTCAGCTTTTGCAGCAAGAGACCTTGTAGTGCTTAACATACCTAAGAAATTTAATACAGCAGAGAATACTCTTTCAAGTTTTGCAGGTTGTCCATGAATTTTTGTTCATGCATCCAAGTATGACTTTTAATAAGCTTACATGCTCGTTTTATCAAAACTCACACTATATAGAAATAATACACATTTGATTGCAAATATGATTACCAGTTAATAAAAAATTCCAATAGAACTTTTTATTAATATTTGTTGGGACAGTTCGGGTGGGTGGGGTGGTTAACTGCTAGTGAAGCAACATAACTGTGATAGATATTCCCAAGTTTTGATTTCAATAATCAATAACCAGTGGAATGGCCATACCACCCATGAAATTCCTGAGACTTTTGAACACCATGTAAAACTATGAAGTGTAATTTCTTTTACTTATTTGTTCATATTTTGGGGAATAAAAATATCTCTAGATCTTCACTTTTTCATGATACTTTACGAGTCATTTATTTTTAATTTTTTTCCTCTTGAATGTCTAGATTACACTAAAATTTCCTAGTACATTATTCACCAAATACCACCACTGCAATTAGTTTAGAAATTCCCAGAGGGATTTGTAGAACCATATACCTGATTGGAGATTTTATCACTACTCAAAGGGAAATTTTGAAGTTGATGGAGTTGAATAGAATTATCAATAAAAGGTAGAAAGGAATAAAAACGTGATCATCCCTTTTGCATGGCCTGTAAAGTGTACTTTATCATTAGTCCTGTCATATATGTTGAATGATGGTTGAGTACTTTTTGTTGGTCTTTGCTTCCTGGCATTGTTGCTCAAGAATCCTTTGTAATTGTTTACAGGGATGCCATCGCTTGAGAGGAAGGAGGGCTGGTTCATCTCTATACCTTGATGTACATATTGTGGTGGGTTATTCTTCTGAATGTCAAGTTTGATGCTTTTGTGGTACAATTTGAAGTTTAGTTGAAAAGCTGAATTTATGTTAAAACAATTGACCTTGTGGTTCCCCCTCTTGATTGACATGGTTTATTTTACTTGCAGGTTGATCCTTTTCTTAGTGTTAGTGCTGCTCATGAAATCGGTGAAAATGTTCGCCAGGAAATTCACAACTCCCATCCAGGAATAGCTGAAGTATTTATACACATAGGTATGATACTTGATTCTATCATCTGCCATAAATGGTCGAGAGAGAGGGTAACACAATGGATGACATCTTTTGGATAATTATTAGTTGACTTAAAAGCTTTCGAAATCTAATTGGGTAGTCCCAATAAGGAGTGTCAGTTGGATCCTGTTTATTTTAGTTGTTAATCCAAAGTTCCAAACCCTTGATTTTCTGTTTGCCTTCTAATTTCTTGGTCAACATGGTCTATCAAATGATTCAATGTCTAACCATCTTTCTTATGTCCTTATTTTGTTTTCCAGATTAAGTGTCATTACCGTTTGTCTAACAATTCACCATATGTGATCACCTTTTCCCTTTACATATATACAATTGACTCTACAGTTGTGTCCTATCACATTTTCTAATGTGCTTGCAGATCCCGCATATTTATGTATTTCTCCTACTATGATGGATCAAGAAGAAAATTTAAATGGAAAAGTGAATCAGAATAAAAAGATTTCTTTGGATGACAAAGACATTGAATCGATTGTTTCTGACGTTTTCTCATCAAAGATCCCGGAGGTATTTGTCTCATTTTATTGTTTTAACCTTTTCTTTCTTTCAACCTATAAGAGGTTTTAATGGATTTCAGAAAATAGAGGTTGAGCGTATAACACGCCACCTGATGCAAGGCAATTTATTACTCCAGATTGAAATTTCCATGCGCCCCAGCATCTTCATTAGGTATGTAAGTCAGCCTTTCGATGTTCTTGATCATCATGCTGTGCCATGTTTGATATTTTTCCTTGCGGCATCATAGGGACGCCATGGAACTGGCAGGAGAAGCAGAAAAGGAAATCTTAAAGGCATCCTCTAGTATCATTCAAGTTGGTTTTCTGCTAAGATTAGGGAGTCCCATCCCCAAGTTTGTCAATGAATAGTTGGGATGCGTCTGGGACGGAAGCTCATCCACTGATCTGCATGTTTGTATTTTGGAACAGTGCATTTGTTGGATTTTGTACACATAATCCCTAACCCTGAAAGCGGAATTGTCTGATTGCTCATGAGAGATACCATACAAAGACTGCTAGGAGTAACCCTGTAACATTCTATAAAATAAAACAGTAGGATGGAATTGCATACCATTGGAAGCCATAATATCTGAAGAAACCCTTGTTAAAAAAATAAAAATTCACGCCTTCCTCCCTTTGTCACCTATTCTTTTAGTGAGGGAAATCGTATAAATTTTGTTATCAATTATCTATTATGATTTATTTGGTGTTCTTCTGTACTGGGTCAAGAACATAATTAGGAGGATAATTGTCCATCATGATTCTTTAAGTTCCTCAGTGATTATTAAACAAATTAATTGGTAAAATTTATCAATTTATCTTTAATTAAAAATCTAAGTTAAACATAAATGCTAACACAAGGTTACTGGGCCACTTCAAAAAAAAAAAACCTAACAATAATTTGACTCACAAACTTGCACAAAAAAGAACACTTAAAAAATAAAAAATAGCTGATAAATCAATTAAAATGACTTTAACATTATAATTAGCTTAGGTCACATTATAATTACTTAGGTCATTAATATGAGTCATAAGTAAGGGTGTTCATGGTTTGGTTCGGTTCGGTTTAGACTAAAAAAACCAACTGAATCGAACTTCAGTATTTTAAAAAAATATTAACCGAACCAGATCGCTAACCGGTTCGGTTTCAATTAAATCCGATTTTTTTTTTAAAATGTATATTTAATGACATACAACATATATGTAATATTCTCTTCCATGTATTACCATATTTACAACTATCACCAATACAATCTTTTATAATTTAATGACACCTATAATTTTTCTTCTTAAAACATTTCTTGTTTATCAACCACACACACATGTATAACAGAAGAACATAACATAAACATATAATATAAGTGTGCATAAGTGTCAATTTTTATAACTACTTAAACATAAAAAGTATCACAATAAAAGACCCATCTTAATGTAATGCTCTTCGTAAGCCTTGAGAGGCAATCCTTTTTTTATCAATGGGTCAACAATCATGTAAGTGCAACTAATGTTTTCAATTGACACTAGTAGTTTCTAGACACTCTCTAGCAACCAAATACTTCAATTTTATGTGCTATGTACCATTAGAGTGCTTTCAATTCTTAAAGGAAAAAAATTGCTATGGTATTATCACAATATATCTTTAATGATTGGACAATTGAGTCCTTGTCAATTTTGTTCTATTTTTTTTTTATTGGAATGATAAATTTCAGTTCCTAAACATTTTAGCATTTTGTTTCAGGATCGTGCAATATGTGTGTACAATTCAAAATATTAATTCAACATATATATTGATATATGATTTATGCTTGAGATTGCGTTAGAGTTGTTCCCTTTAACTTTTCTAAAATAAAAATAAATCACGGTATGTTTTTCCACAACTAAAAGCTTATCATATAGAAATTGAAAAGAGAAATATCTTGCTTTCTGTAATTTGTTAAAATTTGCTATATGTTTTCCCACAACTATTTTCAGGCATAATCCAATCACCAAAACCATTAGCCAACTAATAGAAACCTCCAAATAATAATACCAATGCAAAGAACAAAAATGAATTTTAACAATGCAATCCTAGCACTATTCTTCACTCAAAGATAAATAGATTCAATCATTTAGAAACAAATAGAAAGTTCAAAAGGAAGATTAAAATGAATAATTTAATAAATTATAAAGTATAAAGTAGTAGAAAGGAAAGGCTAACATGCAGACTGTGAAGCTTTACAAAATGATTTGCATAATAAAAATTAAACATGTCGACCATGATGATGTGTCAAGAAAGCTTTAGCTGCAATTTGCAAAACCTGTTTTTATAGATAAATTCAAATAAAAAGAATTACAAAAAATAACAAAAGCCATGATAAGTAAAATTTGTAACCCCCGGTTTTAAATTGATAAAATAGTATGGTGAGCATTATAGTAGAAAGGAAAGGCTAACATGCAGACTCTAAAGCTTTACAAAATGATTTACATAATAAAAATTAATCATGTCGACCATGATGTTGTGTCAAGAAAGCTTTAGCTGCAATATGAAAAACCTGTTTTTATAGATAAATTCAAATAAAAAGAATTACAAAAAATAACAAAAGCCATGATAAGTAAAAATTGTAACCCCCGGTTTTAAATTGATAAAATAGTATGGTGAGCATTTTGTAAAGATTAAAATGAATAATTTAATAAATTATAAAGTATAAAGTAGTAGAAAGGAAAGGCTAACATGCAGACTGTGAAGCTTTACAAAATGATTTGCATAATAAAAATTAAACATGTCGACCATGATCCTGTGTCAAGAAAGCTTTAGTTGCAATCTGCAAAACCTGTTTTTATAGATAAATTCAAATAAAAAGAATTACAAAAAATAACAAAAGCCATGATAAGTAAAATTTGTAACCCCCGGTTTTAAATTAATAAAATAGTATGGTGAGCATTATAATCAATTGAACAAATTCTAACCAGATAATATATTATTAAAAGAAAATTAGGCAAAAACCTTTAGAGAAAAATATAATGGAACTCCAAGTAAATGAAAATACAAATTTACTCATGAATAATATTGTCGGTATAAACCTCGCATTGACTTGCATAATTGTTTTTATAATTATACAAAAACAACCCTTCCTCCCTTTTCCTTATAAGTTGGCCCAAAAATATAGCAACAAAAAAGGAGGTAGCGTTTCTTTTCATTTCTTCTTCTTCTTCTTCTTCTCATTTTTCTTCTTAATTCTTGGAGAGAGAATGAGTTAAGAAGAAAATGATGCTAAAAATCAATGGGTTAGGAAGAACAATAAGAGGTTAGAACTTAGAGAGAGAAATAAACATTATTGGGAGGAGGAAGAAGGCTTTAATGATAACTTGCAAAGTAAACCATTAATTGAGTTGAATTTGTGTAAGTAAGATGTTTTCTATGGTTATTTTGTTTTTTTAGTGATTTGGTGATGAGGGATGAAAAACCCCTAAAAAAATAAAATTCTAGGGTTTATGTAATTTTTATAGGAATGATTATTTGATGAATTATGGTTGATGGGTATATTAATGGTGAAAATAACAACCACAACTGAAGAAACAAGTTGAAATTTTTTTATAAATTCTTGTGTTCTTGTTGTTAACCATGGGAGAAATTGGGGGAGATGGAAAACCTTGCTTAACAATTTGTGGTAATATATGTTTATCAAATATATAGATACGAGTAATTATGTTTAGGTAAGACTTTTGATGGGATAAGAGAATTTTATGTTGTATGTGTTGTTGTGTTGTGCACAACGTTGGATGACAGGTATCAATCAAGTCCGTACTTAATTATTCTAAGACTATAATTATAATCCTTGAATTAAATACATTCTAGTGATTAATTTCTAAAATTATTTTCAATCTTATCACACTTAATTAATTATCCCAGTCTTATTTCTGACTAATGGTTCTTGATGTGTGTGATCCATTAGGTTCCTAATATGTTGGCCCGAATATAAATTATAATTCTAAATAAATATAATTAAATAAATCAAATAATTTAATTTATTATCAATTCAATAATTGATTAATTTATATTTTAAGATCAAGTGCATCATCGTTTAGCAACATGTCATGATCCCTCTAATATAAAGAAAGTCATAAGTGGTTTGACTTAACCTTTCAATGATCGGTTTCTCAATGTAATTATTATCTATTCATTAATAATGTTTCGATTTAGACATTTTAACATGAAGTATGTTTTCCATGTTAAATCATATTTGTTCATAATATTATAGTCATTGATCCTTTCAATAAGATTTCAAACTCTTTTCAAATCACATTCCACGTTGCATAAGAATTTAACAATCAATACTATTTGAAAACATATGGAACATTTTTCGTAATTCAATTAGGGTGATAAATCATCTCTTGATCACTCAAATACTTTCATATAATTTATGTTGTATCCAATGCTTGCCCATATATTGCCTTTATCAATATAACATGTAACATGATCAAAACATAAAACTCCTTATAAAAGATAACTTAGTAACATCAAGTATAATGATCACTTACACGACCGTCATGTGAAGGCTCCATAGACACAGATGATATCTTCATATAAAATTCTCACGTGGGCCAATTTAGTGTACATGTTTTATGATAAGCACCTACATATTAGTTCTAAGTATCCTTTATACCTCAGCTTATGAGAACAACAATTTATTTTCATAAAGAAAATCACATAATACGTACTAGCCTTTATGGCTTTAAAAAATATCCAGTATTAAGAGAGCATTAACTTGGAACATTTAGGAACAATACTTTGATGCAAAAAAATCTCATAATTATAACATCTTTATAATTTCCCTTACAAAGTGTTTTTATTCCATTGATTTTATCTTTATTCTAGATTCATTTATCAAATATTAAATTCATAAATTAAATATAAATGAATATTAAAGATAAAATTCTAGATTCATTTATCAAACATTAAATTCATAAATTAAATATAAATGACTATTAAAGATAAATAATCCCTTTATTTAATAAAATTAAATATGTTTTACATGAATAAAATAGTGCCACGTGTAACCAACTGATTGATTACATGCCATATAAACTAATAATCTCATACTTGCACTAAAATCAATCATCTATGTATCTAATATTATATCCCTCCATATGATGATCATGCTTATACTGGGATAAAGCTTTAGTGAGAAGATTTGCAATATTCTCTTCAGTAGGTACGCGCTCTATTTTTACATGTTTTCTTTTTATGATTTCTCTAATCAGATAGAATCACCGCCTAAGTACATGTTTAGATCTTCGATAAGACCTTAGTTTCTTTGCTTGTGCAATGACTCCATTGTTTTCATAGTACAAGATTATTAGATCAACAATGTTAGGAACCACACCAAGTTCAGTAATGAACTTCTTGATCCAAACAACCTATTTTGTCGCCTCGGACGCATATATGTATTCCTCTTCAGTTGTAAATACTGTTGTGGTTTCTTGTTTAGAACTCACGACACCTCTATTCAGAGTAAAAATATATATCCTGATTGAGATTTGCTATCATCAATATCTGATTGAAAACTAGCATCTGAATAATCATGAACTTCTAGTTCATTTCCTCCAAATACCAGAAAAACATTCTTAGTCCTTCTTAAGAACTTAAGAATGTTTTTAACTATTTTCTAATGACTCTCACCAAGATTAGATTGATATCTACTTGTTATGCTCAAAGTATAAGATACATCTAGTCTAGTACATAATATCACTTACATAATGAATCCTATAACTAAAGCATATGGAATCCTTTCCATTCTATCTCTCTTAATTTGTGTTTTTTTGACAAATGTCTTTGGAGAGATATATCTTATATGAAATTTGACATGATCAAAATATTGATGTCTTCTCCCAAGTGCAGGAGTGTCAAAGTAATAAATAATCTAGCAAGACTGGGTTGAATCACAAAGAGGTTAACTATATAATGATGATGATGATGATGATGATGATGCTGGTGATGATGAGTTAAAGAGGACTTTGAGATGTAAGATTAATGTGAATATTAATCAAAGATAAAAGCAATTATCAAGTTTAGAGGATTCACTAATAGTATTAGAAATAAGTATAGTATAAATTCTTTTTATTAATCAACTGGAAACCACACACAAAGGAGGTTCCAATCGGATGATTTATCCTTAATAGTTCATTATAAATTTTTAACATGATCATATTAATTATCTTATTTTAGTAACATCATACTTTTAAATATTATCAGTAATTCATGATGTTACCTTATGTTAACAACAAATTAAGTTCCTTTCATAGCACATGTGTAGGTTATACTATACGGTTGGCTATGAAAATGCCAAGCATTCATTGTACCAAGTGTTATACAACACAAATCTAGATTAACCATTTAACAAGCAAGGTATTAAGAATTAGTAAGATAAAAAGATAAGACATGTTAATAAGAAGTCCAAATCTGTCCTATAGCCCAGACAATGTTCAGTGTTCAACCCATATCTCGAGTTCTAGAAGTCCAAATGACCTCAAATTTTTTTTTTTTGGAAAAATTGAGACAATTTCCTAGAACTTTCATGAGTAATATGGTTCAAATTCTGACGTTAGAAATGACGTTTTGTTCAGACAAGAAGATAAGGATTGTCACCAAGTTAGGATGTGGCCACTCACTCAATAATTATTCATCAAATCAATAGTTTTAAATTTTAGCCTATAGAAAGAGGTATTTTCCATGCATTTAGGCATATTGATTGTTCAGATCAAGATCTTGCTCTTGCTCTCTCTCTTTATATTTTTGTAATGCTTAAGTTTTGCTTTCATTAATATCTTGTTTATGCTTTTCATTTCCTTTCCTTTACTTAGTTAACTTGTATCTTATTTATATTCTTATCTTGTTTATTTGTGTTTCTCTTCTTCGTTATGTGTAGCTAAGTTTATTATGTCAAGGTGAAAAGGTTACACTAATGGTGTAAGAATAAGTATAATATAAACTTAATATGGACTTCAATGCTTATATCCTAAACAACTTGCTATTAACATGTCTTATCATTTTTATCTTATTAATTCTTAATACCTTACTTGTTAAATGGTTAATTTAGATTTGTGTTGTATAACACTTGGTACAACAAATGCCTGACACTTTCATAGCCTAACTGTATGGTATAACCCGCACCTGTGCTATAAAAGAAACTTGATTTGTTGTTAACATAAGTTAGTATCATGAATTCCTGACAATATTTAAAAGTTTGGTTTTACTTAAATAAGATAATTAATATGATCATGTTAACAATTTATAATGAGCTATTAATGACAAATCATCCGATTGGAACTTCCTTTATGTGCGGTTTCCAGTTGAGTAATAAAAAGAGTGTATACTATACTTGTTTGAAATACCATTAGTGGATCCTCTAACGTTGACATTTGTTTTTATCATTGTTTAATCCCCACATTAATCAAACATCTCAAAGTCCTTTTCAACTTATTATTATTATTATTATTATTATTATTATTATTATTATATAGTTAACATCCATGTGGTTCGACCCCAGTCTTGCCGGGTTATTTATTACTTCGACATTCATATATTTGGGAGAAGACATCAATCTTTTTGTTGTGTCATAAACCATTTGCAAAATTATTGTTACTAGGATGACAGAGTAAACATTCTTAATAAGGTCTATCAAAATACTTCTTGAAATATTTAGATTTACAAACTCTCGTATTATTATCAATTGATTCTGCTTATATACTCATTTAACAAGTATTCTTAAACCTTTATTTTCACACACACACTTTCACATATGATTATGGGTTGCACATTGGATTATTACATTATTTATATTCTTTTGTTAAAGGTAACAACTAAGGGAAATGGATAGTATATAATTAAAAAAAAACAAAAAAGACAAATTGATAATATTGATGATAATAAAAACGTAGATAACTTTGGTTTCGTAGCCTCCTTAACCTAAGCAATTAAGCCTGAATGGGTGTTTTAACACCTAATACCCTAAAGTCAACTGACTTGGGAACTATATCTAATAGAGTGCGATTTCTCCTTTTAAAAACTCCATTGTGTTGTGGTGTTCTAAGAGATGTCTATTATGAGAGAATCCCATTCTCGTTTAGATAATCTTGAAAAAACATGGCTTAAGTATTCATCACCTCAATCAAATCAAAGTGTCATAATACTTTTTCCAATTTGCTTTGCAACTTCATTTTGAATTCATTGAACCTTTCAAATGATTCAGACTTATATTTCATTAAATACACATAACCATATCTAGAATGGTCATCAATAAATGTAATGAAATATATATATCCACCTATAACACAAACATTCATTGGTCCATGTACATCTGTATGTATCAAACCTAATAACTTTTTTGACCTTTCACTCTTTCCAGTAAATGGTGTTTTGGTCATCTTATTTAATAAACAAGATTCACAAGTATTATATGATTCATAATCAAAATGATCAAAATATCCTTCTTTATGTAGCTTAATGATTATTCTTTCATTAATATGACTTAGTCTATAATGTCATAAGTAAGATGGATATGAATTATCATATTTGGGAACAATTCCTTAGATGTCTTATTTGGGAACAAAATGATCAAAATATCCTTCTTTATGTACTTATGTGATGTTTTCAATCATAAACATCACATAAGTATTTACATTAGGACATTTTATTATCATATTTGGGAACAATTCCTTAGATGTCTCATACTCCTTAGCATCAAATAACTCTTTGAGATGCTTAATCATATTATAGGCATCCATATTCTTATGCTCTATTTGAAGTTCTGGTGACATGCTAGCTAGCATCACACATGTAACCTGCTTACTATCATCAATATGACGATACTATTTTGTCTTAACTTCAATAAGAGCGTCCTATCAACGACATGATGAATATGAATTTTAAACACATATTACCTTCTTTCTTGTTTGAGAACAATTCTCAAATTTTAGTACCAGTTTAAGAAGTTTTGTTCAATCAATTTGTTAGCATCAAATATACTTCATAGGGATATGTTACTACTTATTTTATCTATTAACCTATTAATGTAAAAAGAGCGAGTATTAGTTTCATGCATACATATTTAAATCCAAATTTAGAAAAGATCTCTAATCATAATTTGAACTCCCATTATTTTCTTGCAAATCAATAGCCCTCTCTATTAATTCAAGAAATCTCGCTTAGATTTTTCTAATGAGCTAGGGTCCCATTTAATTTATCTAAACTTGAGTGACTCAACGAATCAAAATAAATTAAATTAGATAGATAACATAGTTTATCAATCACATATCTAGTGATTTTTAGATCAATTATGAGACAAATCTTTGTTTAAACATATCATATATCTTTCACCTAACTCATGCCTCTAACTCCATATGATCATTAGTGACTCATCTAGATCATACAAGTTAATTACCTAGGACTCAATTTTGCAGCATTAAACATATTCGATTCATGGTAACCTTAAGTGACTCAACAAATTATCCATGAATAGAATTTTGGTTTTATACATAAAAAATTGGAAGACAACTATTCATATTCTCAACATGTAAATATATAATTGAAGGATTTATTATCAATTAACTAGGTGTCATAACGTGACATAATAGATATACATTTAATGCATAACAATTTATAAATAAACATACACCCCTAACATACTATTCTAATTGGATGATTATGAATATATCTAAGCTATTTCCCTCGAGCCATTGAAGGCAATTAGATAGTCAAATCTAAGGTAGCTATAGTAAGTCTCATAAATTCATTGCAAATACTTCAATTGTAGCGTTCATTGCTATTTCTTTCTGTCTTGGATTACATAATAATTTCCTATCTAAATTCTTACATTTCTAAATTATATAACATTTACATAATTAATTAAAAAAAAAGGCGAGTTACATTCAAGGAAAATAAGATGAGAAAAGAATTAGAATCCAGAAGAAAAAATAGAGATAAGGCAGGACACGCAAGTCTTATTATAAAAATTATAACAATTCAATCATCAAATAAAAGCACAGTTACATTGGTCTTTAATGTTCATAATCACCGATCATGCATAAAACATTTTAATATGCATAATTAAAAATATTTATTGCATGTTATTATAATTATTGGTTTTATGTGCAATTTAAAATAATATTTCTAACACTTAGAAATATTCAATCAAATCCAACTAGATAATTTCCCAAACAAATATTTTTGGCTTAAAAAAACTCTTAATAAATTAGAAAAACTATTTTTAAAAAAGAAATTTAATTAAATAAATCCTATTAGAAAAATTAATTCTACAATGAATTTAATTTAAGGTATAAAATCTAAATTTTATTTATAGAGGGTAAATTCATAATTTACCTTAAGACCCTAAATTGTAATTATACATAGAGTTTTAGGGTCATATTCGCAATATGCAAACTTAAAAGCCTAATACTTAAAATTTAAAAGGGATGGGGGTAAAGAGGTGATTCCCCCAAACCATAAAGAGATGCCAACGGTAGAATTGTAATTCTACACCTTTTCATCTTCTTCCCTACTGTCGGCAGTGGGCTGAGAGCTCACTACCAGTGGCTGCTATAGTGGCAGGCAACATTGCCGCTGATAGCCAGCAACGCGAGAGATAGCTCCTCGTGCTACGTCGCCTTCAGCGTGAGGCTTCTGCCTCACACTAGAAGACTAGTGACACTAGCAACAACCTATGGTTGTTGCTGGAGAGGTGTTGCGTCTGGTGGCGTGTTGGCCTGTGAGCTAAGCAAGGCACGCCAGTGACTGGCGTTGCTGCTGGTAGAGACGCAGCGACCAAAACCCTTTTTTTTAGTCACTATAATCTGTGCAAAAAATCTAGATTCTGGTTAGATCAGATCTGGCAGAAACAGTAACCAATTATTTTTTTTTTGTTTTTTGCACACAAAATTAATTCTTAATTAACACCAATAACAATAAAACATGAAATTAAATAATCCTAATTTTTCTAACAAAGGCTTTGATATCTCTGTTAGGTTCTCGAAATCCATATATGCAACAAAAATGATAAATTTAAGGTGATATTTGGGAGTTTCTAGGATCCCATTAGACAAATGTAAAGTTGTTTAAGGATTTATTACCTGAAGATCTGATCTTTTTCGGCTTTGAAAAATTATTTAAAGGCCGAGTTGTTGCATACATACAATAAGTTGTTCAATTTTCAAGCCTCCAACGGTAATCCACACGAACCACCAATGAAAAATCTTCAAAGTTCCTATTTAGAAGATAAGGATTGTTACATAGTTTTTGTATCTAATAGATAACTCCTCTAAAATAAGAGGCATAACTTTATATTTATATAAAATCCTAAAAACCCTATAAATAACAAAATATTTATTTGCCCCTTAAATAATATCCATATATTATTTAAGGATAATTTTAGAAATTTAATCAATGAAGTTCCTACTTGATTATTATAAGATTATAAGTATAATCCTTGAATTAAATACATTATAGTGATTAATTTCTAAAATTATTCTCAATCATGTCACGCTTGATTAATATCCTAATTTAATTTTTGAGTAATGGTTCTTAATGTGTGTGACCTATTGGGTTCCTAATATGTTGGCCCGAATATAAATTATAATTCGAAATAAATAGAATTAAATAAATCAAATAATTTAATTTATTATCAATTTAATAATTGATTAATTTATATTTGAAGATCAAGTGTACCGTTTAGCAATGTGTCATGATTACCCAAATATTAGAAAAATTATAAGTTGTTTGATTTATCCTTTCAATGATCGGTTTCTCAATATAATTATTATCCCTTCATCAATAATATTTCTATTTAGATATTTTAGCATGGAGTGTGTCTTCTATGTCAAATTATATTTGTTTGCAATATTATAGTCATTGATCATTTGAATAAGATTTGAAATTTTTTTCAAATCTCTTTCTTTCAAATTTTATTCCATCTTGCACAAGGATTTAACAATCAATACTATTTGAGAACATGTGAAATATTTTTTCAATTCACATAGGGTGATGAAATCCTCTCCTGATCACTAAAAAACCTTCATATAATTTATGTTATATCCAATGTTTGCCCATTTGTTATGTTAAGATAACATGTAATAGGATCAAAACATAATACTCCTTATATAATATAACTTAGTGATCTCAAGTCTAAGGATCACTTACACGATCGTTATATGAGCCTTTTCATAAACACATGTGATACCTTCATATGAGATTATTGTGCAGGTCAGTTCAATGTACATGTCTTATAACAAACACCTACATATTAGTTTTATGTATCCTTTAAACCTCATCTTATAAGAATAGTTGCTTCTTTTAAAGAAAGCATATAATATGTAATATTCTTTACGACTTTAATAAATATCTAGTATTAAAAGAGCATTGATTATGAACATCTAGGAACAATACTTTGATGAAGTAGGAATCACATAATTATAATATCTTTATTATTTTCTTTGCAAAATATTTTTGTTCCATGAACTTTATCTTTACTCTAGATTTATTTATCAAAAATTAAATTCATAAATTAAGTATAAATAAATATTAAAAATAAATAATGCTTTTATTTAATATAATTAAATATCTTGTACATAAATAAAATAATACCACGTAACAATTGATTGACTACATAACATATAAATTAACTTCCTTTGCTTTCAGGTGCTGTTGGTTCTATGATGTCACGGGGGCAGGGCTATGAAGGTGAAGTAGTTGTTCGTTTGCTGAATGTTGATCTGGAGTAAGAAGATAGTTTTCTGTTTGCTAGATTGAGAGGATGAAGATCTTGCGGCTGCTACTGGACTGAGAAGAGAGGCTGGAAGCTGTGGAAGAAAATATCACCGTTTATAGGTTGTGCTCACGGTGCTGGTCCAGAGGAGAGGAAGAGATTGTTGCTTGGTTGTTGTGGCTTCCATGACCAGAAAAGAAGCTGTAGATGTCACTGGAGCTGTCGCTGCCTCTGGCTGGAGATGTCTGCTACTGCAGATGTTTCAAGGGAGAGAAAATAAGGAAGCAAGGCTGCTGAGGCTTATAACTCTCCTACTACTGGTCACAGTTGAGTTGATGGCTGCTCACGGCTGTAATAGAGGAGATGCGGCTGCTTAAGGCTGCAGCAGAGGTGATGAAGTTGCTGCTGGACACTAATGAAAACTTCAGCTGCACTGTGGCTTCCATCAGACAAAGAAGATGCACAAGTAATCATGGAATGCTGATGGTGCTGCTGATGGTGCACCTATCGGTGTGAAGACTAGCTATGGCGGCTGCCATTGAACAGAGAAGATGCAGAAGTAATCGTTGCTGTGGTGCTGCTCACCATCGATGAAGATCAGTCTTGAATCAAGGAATGAAAGGGAGGAGGACCACTTGTTCTTCTTTTCAAGTCCAGTCACGATCTTCCTTAGCCTTAAAAGAGAGAGTTCATTTTTTCATCACCTGAAAGGCTAGTCACGGGTTTCTTGTTGTTTAAAGGTAAGGGTCATGTGTTTTTTTCCCTTTTCATTTGAAGAGTGTTTTTTATGTCTACAGGAGAGGAGCCGGAGAAAGATTGAGGACAACTGGTTTGGGAAGAATCAACTGGTTGGACAGCTACTGGGGGATGGAGAGGTGAGGTTGTTGTTTCAATGGTGATGGTCCAGTTGAACGAGGAGCTCACTTTCTTGAATGTGGGAGGTGATGGATTTTTTCTTAGTCACTGGGGAGAGAGTCACATTCCTTTTTGTTTGGCTTTTGTTCTTGGAATTTTTAGGAAAGTGTGGTATGTGTGCAGAATGTTTTTTTTTTTTTTGGGTAAATGCCCTAACTAATACCTCCTCTCCTTTTATAACCATATTGTTATTTTACTCTCAATTGCTTGGTATTCAAGCAAATTTAGTAACTAAGCAACCCAAAATCACATTGATCCTTTATTTTTTTTCTTTGCACTTTTAGTTCTTTTGTCTATATATTTTTTATTTTTTTATTTTTTGATATTTTTGAAAAAAAACAACATCAACGCTGACTCAATGAGAAAAACAAACAATGATTTTGAAATAGACGTTTTAATAGCTGAACGAGTTGAAAATAAAATTTTGAATTTTGAAAAGACATTAAAAATGCCTAAAATGACATAAATACATTAAAAATATATTTTAGGTTTTTTCCCCGCTATTTAATAATGTTTTTAAATAAATTATTAATAAATGAGGTAAAAAATCTGGTTATGACATGTGTGCTTGGAAAGAGTTGTCAATGTGATATTTATATGACTTTGTGAAGTTAAATGTTCATGGATTAATATGAATGTATTATAAGTTGTAATTGAAATAAAAATTCTTAATTGAATGGATGTTTGTATGTTGTAATATATATTTGGAAAATGTAGGCAATGAAGTTTGGAAACCTTGATGTTAAAATATAAATTGGACTTAACAAAATAGAGATAAGGGTTGAATTGCATTAACAATAAAGTAAATGGATGAAATGAAACAAAATTAAAAGAAGAGCATGGGTTTCTTGCTTGTAAAGCGGCCAACCATATATGGAAATTAAGGATTTTTCCAATTGGGTGATTAATTTTTAAATTGTTAGGTGTATTGTATGTTTGGTATTGAAATTAACATATTTGAGTAATGAAATATGAAAAATATGACAAATTATGAGTTTTGTTAAAAATTGGTTGAATAGTTAGTTTAGAAAGTTTTTGTAAAATGTAAGAAGTAATCATGATTAATTGATTAATTTGCATTATCTTAAATGTTATGTGTAGATGGTAATTGCGAATGTGATTGAAAAGTATGCAAATTTGATGAAATTACATATCAAATTTAATTGATTGTGTCGAGTTTTAAAGGGTTAAAAAGAAAAGCATGAAAATTCTATGAAAATGTGTCGAGATTGATTTGAAAGAATGAGAATTGGATTACGGCTAAAACAAACCACAACAATGAACCTATTATACTAAATAAAATTTAATTTGACCTTGATGGTACAGTTAATATGTGAAATTTAAACCAACCACAACAATGAACCTGTTATACTAAATGTTAATTTGGCTATAACAACAAAGGGTTATCATGTATTGAAGTATGAGTTACAAGTATTTTAAAAAGAATTGAAAATTATGAATAATATAGATGTGCAATGTTGGGCATAAAAAAAATTTAAGATTGAAAAATATATGTATGAGCCATAAATGGGCATAAAGCAATTTGAGAATGAAAAATATATGTATGTGCCATAAATGGACATAACAATTATTTAATATTGAAAACTATATGAATGTGCTATAAATGGGTATAAGAAATACTTAATATGAAAAAAGTATATGAATGAGCCATAAATGGGCATAAAAAGTACTTGTGATTAAAAAATACATAAATGATTGATTAGCATTTAAAAGTATATTTTTATTAAGGTTTTATATTATCATTTAAAACTTAAAGTATCAATAACTTCTTAGCTAGAGCATGTTTTATAGTAACATATCTAATAATATAAGATACTTTTAATTTATGGTAAATGCTCATCTTAAATGCAGGCCTATCACTTAAATCAAGGGATTGATTGACGAGTTTAACTATTAAAATTGAGAAGACAAAGAGAGGGTTAAGCTTAAAAAAGAGATGTTGGTTCAGTCCAAATTGGAATACCATTCGGTTATTGGATCATAACTGAAGCTGTAGAACTTGGATTTAGGTTTGCTCTATATGGATGAAAAGCTAGCATATAGGCCTAAAACTTTCATGCGGAGTCCAAGATTCAAAAAGGTTGTTTTCAAGTTTAAGTTGTAGAAACGGAGAAGTCCGAATTTGTCCTACAGCCCAGACATTGTTCAGTGTTTAACCCATATCTCGAGTTCTAGAAGTGCAAATGCATCGATTCTTTTTTTTTTTTTTTTTGGAAAGCTGAGACAATTTCCTAGAACTTTCATGAAGAAAATCTATTCAAATTCTGACGTTAGCAATGATGTTTTGTTCAAACAAGAAGATAACGATTGTCACTGAGTCAAGATGTGGCCACCCACTTAACAATTAGTCATCAAATCAATAGTTCCAAATTTTAGCCTATAAAAGATGGCATTTGCCATGCATTTAGGCATCTTGGTTGTTCAGATCAAGATCTTGCTTTTTATTTCTCTCTTTATATTTTTTTAATGCTTAAGTTTTGCTTTCATTAATATCTTGTTTATGTTTTTCATTTCCTTTCTTATTAACATGTCTTATCTTTTTATCTTACTAATTCTTAATATCTTGCTTGTTAAATGGTTAATCTAGATTTGTGTTGTATAACACTTGGTACAACAAATGCTTGACACTTTCATAGCCAACCGTATGGTATAACCTATACTTGTGCTATGAAAGGAACTTGATTTGTTATTAACATAAGTTAGCATCATGAATTCCTGACAATATTTAAAAGTTTGGTGTTACTTAAATAAGATAATTAATATGATCATGTTAATAATTTATAATGAGCTATTAATGACAAATCATCCGATTGGAACCTCCTTTGTGTGTGGTTTCCAGTTGAGAAATAAAAAGAGTTTATATTATACTATTTTGAAATACCATTAGTGGATCCTCTAACCTTAACAACTCTTTTTATCATTATTTAATCTTCACATTAATCTTACATCTCAAAGTCCTATTTAACTCATCATCACCACCACGACCATCATCATCATTGTTGTTGTTGTTGTTGTTGTTGTTGTTGTTTATAATTTATATAGTTAACCTTCATGTGGTTCAACCCCGATCTTGATGGGTTATTTACTACTTGGAAGAAAATATCAACTCTTTGATCGTGTCAATAATCCATAAATAGGCATAAATAATTTTGAGAATGAAATATATATGAATGAGCGTAAAGCATATTGAGATTGAAAAATATATGGATGAGCTATAATTGGTATAATAGATATTGATATTGAAAATTGATATTGATGAACTCTTAATTAAATTAATTATGATCTATCAGTATGGTAAGAAGTAATGAACCCTAAATTGGTTAGACTATGAATGAGAAGTATTTGTGATGATTTTATAAAGGTGGTTAGATTAAAACACAAACAAGGATGATTGTGATGTTACCATGAGTTCAACAATTCAAAACATAAGTAATGAATATAACATTGGTGAAGAAATATAATGTCAATCAATAAGTTATCATGGGTATGATGACAATAATTCAATAAGTATAATATAAAAAATAAGAGTTAGTTAGTTAGAGAATATATTAAATAAAAAAGTTGACATAGAATTAATGTGCTTATAAATGTGTTAAAGATGTGGTGTTCGCTCATATGATTTGGTAGATATTAGTAACCATGAAGGCACAAATATTTATTTTAATTTTTGTGATCGTATCTGTCACAAGTACTTTCCCTCAAAGATCTTAGTCCTCATTAGAGTGCTATTGAGATAGTTAGCCTTACACATCAGATAAGTCATGTTAACATGTTAATGTTTGTTGAAAGTTTTATATATATATATATATATATATATATATATATATATATATTCAAGGAAGTGTTGTAACTTTACTATTTTGTATGTATAATTTTGTATAATCACCCTTGTTAATTGATGAAATTAATGGAAGGTGAGCATAAGAATATCATCATGATGTTGTGTGTGTATTACCTCATTTCTCATGTATATGCATTATTTTAAAGGTGAAGACCATAATAAAAGTTTGAGGCATTACAAAAGTAGTAGAGTATACTTACATTCCTTTGCCTTCGGCTAAAGCTTCCTCTAATGGGTCTTTCCATTCATCAAATTTGCCATACCTCACAAAATAATTCAGTAGCAGTTAATATTTATTCTTTTGAATATTTACTCTACATAAATTTATCAAGAAAGAGAGAGAGAGAGAATCACACCTAACTGTAACTACAATCAAAGAATTATCCAAAACATAAAAAACAAAGTAAACTGGAACACCTCGACCAAATTTTAAGCAAGTATTCTAGAATGATCTAAGATCTTGAGAGAAATGAAATTTGTTCCACTTTTTTCAATTTCTTAAAATGGTATGAGATATGCTAGTCATTTCGGTTGGAACAAAATGAAATTGACAACCTTGATCAAGTCAATAATACCAAGTCCTGAGATAAAATCTCGTAACCACAAAGCATGACTTGTTACCTTAAAAAAAGCTATAAAGTCAACCTCCATCTTAGATGAAGCAATAATTAATTGTTTAGCATTCTTCTATAAAATTGTCCCACCAAACAACATAAATATATAACCTGACGTAGATTTCCTACTATCTATATAACCAACAGGGTCTACATTTAAGTATCTAATCACTTTAAGTTGATTTGATTTTGTATATATTAACATATAATCTTTTATCCCTTGTAGATATCTCATAACTTCTTTTACTGACTCTAGTGTTCAATTTGTGGGTTACTCTAGCATTTACATTCCCATTACAAAACTAATATCCAATCTTGTACAAATTTGTGCATATATCAAAATCCCAATAGTAGATGCATATAGAAATTTCTTTATGTGTTATTGTTTCAAGTCATTTTTTTGGGCATTGGTTTTCATTTAATTTATCACCTTTCATAATAAGAGCATCATTAGCTAAACAAAACTACATGTTATATCTCTTAAAGACTTGATCAATATAACATTTCTAAGATAATCCAAGCAATACTCAAGATCAATCTCTAAATACTTCTATGCTAATGACATAGGATGCCTCATCCATATCAACCATCTTAAAGATCTTAGACAGATAATATTTGGTTTCATACATCAAACCAAAATCACTACTTACTAGCAAAATATCATCCACATATAGGACTAAAAAGATAAACTTGATCTTATTGAACTTTAGATATATACATTAGTTAACGATATTTTCTTTAAATATGAAAGAAGTGATGATATCATTAAACTTAATATATCATTTCTTAAAAACTTGTTTAAGTGGTTAAATGGATTTCTTTAATTTGCAAGGCATATGTTCATTTACTTTATTTATAAGACCTTTACATTATTCCATTAATATATCTTCATCCAAAGTCCCTTCCAGAGAGAAAAAAAATAGTGTTCACATCCATTTGAGTTTTTTTAAAAGAAATATGGGATAATTACAAAAAAAATACAACTCTTGTACTCTGGTTCATTTTTCATTTTCAATCTAAGGTTTGAGAAATTATGATTTTCTTCCTAAACTTTATATATGTACTAACACTTAACATTCTGAAAACAATTCAACAAAAAATCTGATTATTTATAGGTTTGCCATTATATTCATTTTAATGACTAAAAAGCCCCTATAACATTAAAATAACAAAATATCCATTTATTATCTATAATTATAATAATACCATCCAATATTCCATGAACACAAATTCCTTTTAGGCATTTCATTAAAAAATGTTGGGCATTATTGGTGTTTTTCTTTTTCATATATTTGGAAAGAAAGGAATCAAAAGACTCACAATTCCTTCCTGTTGCATCTCTAAAAAATTCTCCAATGCTTCACTAGCATGTACATGCACTGCAAATCCATTTATCAAATCATTTCAGGTACTTATCTCTTTTTTAGGGCTCTTGTTAGAAAAGTTTCTTGCGTTTGATATTTCTCCATGTTTTACATACATATCAACAAGTGAAATACATACATTAATTGCTCTATCAAGTTTCTTCCTTCAAAAAAAATAGATGTACCCATTCACCCAATTCTAGAGCACCCAAAGTAGCAATAGTTGAAAAAATGCTTGACTAGAACTCACAAAATAATTTTAATGCTTCATAGGTTTGCTTATTTTGACAATATCAACCAATCATCGCATTCTAAGAGACCAATTATTTCTTTAGAGTAGCATCAAACAAAACCATAGCATATAAACATCACCATTATTATTAATGTGAACCCCATGAATATAAAAATCCAGAAACACATAAAGAAGTAGATAAAAAAACCCAAGAAAGCTGGAAATCAGGTTTGGATAAAAACCTTAACCCAAAGAAAACCATATATTTAAGAACCAAATATATTGAAAATTGAACTTAGACCCATTATTTTCTAAAGAAATAAGAACCCGAAATATACGAAGACACCACAAGGTCAATTATATCTTGATAATTCAAATATGTTCTTTGTTCTAACAAAGAGAAAAGTGTTGCATAACTTAAAACACAAGTTTATTCAAAATATCATGGCTACTATATATATATAAAGTCCTCCTAAATAACCATAATGGACCCTTACTGAGTTGCAAATCAATGGGCCCAAAGTAATAATCAACTAACACTAGTCTAATGCCTAAAACAATCTAAAAACATTGATTTTCGGCTAAAACTAGTTCAAACTAAAACAGAAGCCCTAAACTTAATGTACATATCCAAATAATAAAATAAAACCTTAAAATAATTCAGATTAATACAAAGAAATAATTCAACCTAATAGTAATATGTCATTAAATACTTCAACCTTTATTTATTTATGTAACTAGGACAAATAAAGAATTATTGTAAGAAAAAGATTTTGAAATATTAAGGAATTTTTACCACACTTGAAAACTATGTTGGTGCCCATTAAATAAACTTTTAGAACTAGAAAAGTCCTCTAAATAAGTTGCTAAATATTGTTGTATTACAAAGAAAAGAATCCTCTCCAAATAGAAAGTCTACAAGTCAAAATGCAACAAATAACAAAATCGATATTGCATTTTCTAAACTGTGTAGAAAGACCTTCCTGAAATTTGATTGACCTAAAATGTTAACTTAATGTAGAAAACATGTCTAAAAAACCATAGTAAAATTTCATATCGATCAAACTGTCAGGTTAAGAGTTATGCTCAATAATGTAAAATTGAATAAGAAGCATAATTACACTAGAATTCAAATTTTCTTGTTCAACCTTTTCTTAGGCATATAATTCATTCTCTCTTCAAGATGATTCATCTGAATATGTAAAATTTTAAAAAAACTTCTAAAGACAATAAAACACCATCAACCTGAAGTAAAGGATTGCCATCAAAACCCTACATAATCATGTTAGCAAAGAAAAAAAAAATGAATACACCTCTCCTTCACATATAAACTCTCTTATCAACCATATTTTTATTTTTTAGCTTCAATTAATCATTATAAACCTGCTCAGGTCTTAAAGAAACAAGAAATTTCCCATCTTTCATAAAAATAAAATCTATTTTTGAACACATCATGCATAACTTTCCGATCATATTGCCAAGGCCTACACAACAATAAATGATTAGCATGCATAAATGCATAGGCGCAACATCTCACCATAATACTTTCCAATAAAGAATGCAACTAAAACTTGTTTACGCTATTTCACTTCTTTACAATCATGTAACTATTGCAATTTATATGGAATAAAGTGTTTTGTATAGTACAAGTTTAATTTATCTACCAAGACCTACACAACAATAAATGATTAGCATGTATAAATGCATAGGCACAACATCTCATCATAATACTTCGCAATAAAGAATGCAACTAAAACATGTTTAAGCTTCTTCACTTCTCTACAATCATGTAACTATTGTAATTTATATGGAATAAAGTGTTTTGTAGTATACAAGTTTAATTTATCTACCAAATTAGTACTAGCTATATTAGTGAAGTTGTTATATTAATAATCATTCTAAATATCTTATTCTGAACATGGCATCTTATATGAAAGATGTTCTCTTGTTTCTCTTCCAAATCTCTCATCTTAATTCAGTGCTCGTTTTACCATAAATGCCACCTCTTTATGTGGATACTTAACACAATCAGCACTATCATCCTCAAGTTGGTTATCTTCATCTCATCAGTAATCTCTCAATCAATCACAACCTTACCGTGAGCTTTTATAACCATAGCTCACTTGTTTAGACATCGCAAAGCAACATGACCAACTCCCAAATAACAAAAACTTTTTGTCATTACTACAAGAAGTAGGAGTTTCAACTTTACCTCTACTATTAGTGGATATGTCTTTTTTCTTTTTCAAAGTCTCAATCCTTTCCCCCATAATTGGATGAGATTGGACAGCCCCTATATTAGCCTCCTAATTAGGTTTCTAAAGTGACGAAGAACCTAATAATTGGCTTGACCCTGAACTATCCTTATGTTTGAGTTGTCTCTCTAATTTTGTTGTCATATGCACCATGTCATCCAATTCCATATAGTGTTGTAATTCCATAATATTTGTGATTCATTTAATTTAAGAACCTAGTTCTAGTGGCCTTCCTATCTTCCACCATATTAGCTTAAACCACTACGATCTTCATCTCCTTACAATACTCATTTACACTCTTTGAACTGGCTTAAACATTGCAACTTTTGAAACAATTCCCTATAATAATGACTAGGGATGAATAATCTCTTTATAATAGCCTTTATCTATTGTCAAAATCTCAACAAACCCCTCATGATTTTTGTTGTGACTCAACATAAGCTAAGTCCACCACACAATGGCATAGTTCATGAACTCAATTATGGAAAACTTAACCTTTTTATCCTCAAAATAGTTATGATAGTCAAATATGAGCTCCATCTTCTTCTACCACTCCAAATACACATCAGGATCATTTTTCCTTTGAAATGAAGCACTCTTTATCTTAATGCTACCCAAAGACCTATCTACCCCATCACGGTACCCAAAATTATTTAAATTATCTTTTTGGATGAACTGCCTATCTCTCCTAACTTCCCATACCTACAGTCTCTAGGTTGCCCAAACTGATCTTCATAGCCTAAGGGCGCACTATCATAATTCTGATTGCCAATCTCATCAAAATCATCGTTGATAGTAGGACTAACATGCCTTTCACGTGTCCTAACATTATTTCCACCTTGATCAGCTATATTTCATAAACCATTAATTTCAACATCATGTCTCTCTTTTCTTTCTATCTTATCCTCCAAATTCCCTATTACCTTGTTCATCATTTCCATTTGTTATGCTAAAGATTGAATTTAAAAAGCCTAATTTTCAATTGGTGGTGTTGTTTTGTTGTTGTCCAACATCTTCAAATTTGCAAGATATATTAATGATAAAGAATTTTATTTCCTTACTCACTTCCTCACATGTTTACATATCTCGTATTTCACTCAGTTATGCTTTCCACTTTGAAGTTAAACACAAAAAATAGAACAACTTAGTAGTGAAATCAAAATATGTGTACTCAAAAAGAAAGAAATATACCAAAAAAAAAAAAACAAAGACAACTCCAATTATGATTTCGCGAGTAGGAAATAAATTCATACGAAACATAAATGTTTTTAAAGACACGAAATAAATCAGATGTGAAACTAATGAAATTGACTTTATTAACACCTAAATATCCCAAATATAACTTTAGTATACTTATTAGGTTAATTTAAATATTAGCAAAACATGTTTTATAAGTTGTTGCAATTAAGACTTGATTATGCAATAATACCCGAATTTGAAATGTAAACCAAACCAAGTCTAAATGACCCTAAATTTAATATTTGATGTTATTCTACCCAAAAGCCCAAGAATATAAATCTTGAAGCGATTCCAATGTGGTTTGATTAATTCTCCTTTGTATTAGTGTTTTCATGACAAAACTGGATCTTTAGCTTTTTTAACATCTTTTTTTTCTTTTTCTTTTTCTTTTTAAATTTAGTTGCACTAATATGTAGGGATAATAATAAAAACAACAAGACACTTTTTTTAATAGCACATGCAACAAGCATAGGAAGGAGTAAAAGTAGATAAATAACCTAAGAAAACTAAAATTCAGGTTTGGATAAAAATATTGACTAGGAGATAACCCTAAACCTAAGAACCAAAGGTATTGAAAACTAAACTTGAACCCGTTATTTATAGCGAAACAAGAATCCAAAATATATAAAGACATCACAAGATCATTTATACTTTGATAAGTCAGAAAAAAATATTGTATCACGTAAAACAAAAATTTATTCAAAATGTCATGACTACTAAATTTTGCTATAAAAAAAACAATATATAATCCTTTTAAATAAATCAAATGAACCTTTATTGGGTAGCAAACTAATGGGTTCAAGCTAATTAATCAGTTAACAAGCCTAGTGTTTAGAACAGTAATAAAACATTGATTCTGGCCAAAACAAGCTCAAACTAAAAAGCATGGCCTAAATTGAATATAAATATCCAAATAATAAAATAAAACCTTTAAATAATTTAGATTAATACAAAAAAAAAATAACCTAAAAATAATTTGTTATTAAATAATATAGCTCTCATTTCCTTGTGTAAGGAGGATAAATAAAGAATTCTTGTAAAAATACATATTTTTGAAATATTAAAAAATCCGTATTATACTTGAAAACTATATTAGTGTTTATTAAATATACATATATAACTAGAAAACTCTCAAAAAAATAAGTTGAGATAATGATAAAATTTGGATATGCATCAATAGCTGGATACGCAATATTGTTTTTGGATTTAACATTTTTTTTCCATGTGGATTGAAAATTCTAGCCGGGAGAGGGTTGTAAAACTAAATTTCTCATCGGTCCATAACTATGAAAGTTAAACAACACAAATACTAAAATAAGGTTAACGTGCCCCTTCAATAAAAAAAGAAGAAAATTTACAAGAATATGATGGTGCATTCGCCCTAAAATCTGAGAAAACCTTGTATATAAAAGAACTTCAATTTAAAGTGGATTGTAATAGCAAATTTGTATCACAACAAACCAAAAAAGAAACATCTTGAAGGCGTTGCCGGCATTAGGAAGCAGTATTTCAACTCTTGGATTTACGAAAAGCAATGAACTTTGACGTATCTCTTAATTGAAGCTGTAATCAGAAGCCTTTCACATGTTAAACCCATTATAGATCCTGCCAAAATAAACTTTGTTTTCATTTTTTTCAGATAAAATAAAAAAATACATTTTTTGAGAAAAAAGGATATATAAAATAGAGAGCCAGCGATCAGATAATTGTAGTCTGAGTTTTTTATTCGACACTTTATAATTCCGTCAAGGATATCATCACATCAATGGCCCTCCATCAAGTATTTGTTAAGCAAAAAAATAAACCAAAAAAACAATAAAGAAAATCTGTGTGGAAAAAAGAGAATGAAGAAGGAAGGAAACAAGAAAGAAGAGCAGAGGGCTCAGAAGGATCCATTGGTGTTTTTATAATCACGAGAAGATCATAAAATAGGTAGTTATCAACATCACTGCCCTCGTACTCTTCTCCTGATCCCGTATCAAATACAAAACAGAAGCATACACAAATTGTAAGAGAAGGAAGTTTTAAGAGCAAGGAAGGGGGGTTTCGGCTATATATTGAATATGATGTTCTCATCTGCTTAGTTGCTGCTCATATATTGAATCTCAGAGGCGACTCTGGAGCTTCAGATTGGGGTTAGGGTTTAAATGAGGTTAATGGGCTTTCAGGACCAGGGAGCAGCCATTTCTATTTGGACCATTAGCCCAGTTTCAGTTTGGTTGCTCCCAAACGTAAAAAGCAAAAGAAAAGCACAAGCCTTGACCAATACCAAAACAATCACCTTCCTTTTTTACGTGCCTTTGAGCCCGTTTGGCTCTGCAGCTGCGATTGCCTTTTATTTAAAACGCAGTTTACAACTATTTAGTTAAAAAAAAATATTACTTTATTGTTCATTAGGCCCCACTTAAATTCTGCGTTCCTAACGCAGGAAACAAAAAGCAACCATTTCATGTTTTTTTTTATTGTTCATGTTAATTGCACTGTTCAATGAACAGTGCAATTAACATGAACAACATGTAATGTGTACTGTTCATGTATAAAAATAGTGAACAGTGCAATTCTCTTGCACTGTTTGCGTGTTTTTTTAAAAAAAATAATTTAGAGTGAATTTTATACATGATAATATTTTATCTAATTTTATTACATGCTAAAAATATTATGAAAACTATAGTTTTTGTTGGATGTATTTCGTATGTAATGGAATTATAAATGATTTCATGGAATAATAAAAAATATTTTATATAAAGTATGATTTATTTCATGATATAATAGCAATAGTTATTCGTAATCGTGGAAAGCTTAATATTCTATATGAAGTCTTTTTTCCAATTTCATCAATGGCAATAACCTGAATAAAGAGTAGTTCATTCCTATTTCACATATTTTCACCAAAAACATTTTCCATGCCTGACAAAATTTCAGACCGAAGGACAATAATTAATCTTCTCACTATAGGAACTCCAACTCCCTTATGTCTTTAAAAGCTCTTCTATCAGGTGTAAATGCTCAATGATTTTCGTGGCGATGCAACTACATCTTTGTGCTCTTTCTCCTGCATAACAATAAGCTCCACTAACTGTGCAACGACTCTAGTTCCTTAAAGAGATAAGGCATAATAACATGCAAATGAGTAATGCCCGCACTTCTATACTTATATGGTGTTACATATATCGTTCTTACATAAGACGCTCCAAACAATCTAGCCGCCATCAATCTCAATCCATGTCGCACTTATGTACTAGAAAAAGACTTGGGTGGGAGACAAGCTTCATGACTCCATGAGCTCACAAGAAAGAACAAAGCCTTCACCAAGTGGGAGAATCCCCACTTTGTCATAGAATGTTGCACCCTTGGCTCTCCAAAGACCATGTCAGCATAAAACCTGGCTTAGAAAACTATAAAGAACTTACAGACCTTTAAGAGTATATACAAAATATGAGAAGCATCCTAGAGCTTGTTATACAAGACAATAATGTTATGAACAAAGTTCTTCCAACAATGCTTAATGGATCTGTGCAAATATGGTACCATAGTCTAGATTCTAGCTTTATTCTTCACTTTCAAGTTCTCAGCTCCAAACTCATGTCTTTATCTAGTACAAGAATTCTAGCTAAAAAGAGCATCACAAAGTTCTTCACTGTCACATAGTGAGAAGATGAAAACACTGAGACCTATCTTTAAAAGTTTAATAAGGAAATGCTCAACATGGAATGATTCATTAAGCCAAATATCATAGAAGCCTTGATTAATGGAGCTTACAACTATTTTTCTATAGGAAAAGTTGTATACTATACCTGACCAAAACCTCCTCAACATCAAATATGCAAAGAAAAATTACATTAGGATGGAAAAATGCAACAACAATTTTTAAATAAGTTTTTACCTTCTCATTGAACAAACTCTTTCAAAATACAAATCACCACATTCACTAAAAAACCAAGAGAAACATTTTATTAGAGTTAGTATAGGTATAAAGAGTTGCTTAAAAGTTGGCCACGCCATGGTTTTGAAACATGGAGATTAGTTTCACACTTCTATGAAGCTTTAACACCTAAAGTAGGCAAATGGTAGAATCGATGTGCAATGAAACTTTTAAAGATAAAGACCTTAAAGAAGCAATGAATTACTAGACTTGTTAGTTAAAAATACTTAAAATTAGAACATTGTAGCCACTTGTAAGGTATCGAGTAAAACTCAGCCCCATACATCAAGAGGCTATTCAAGAAATTATGTCAAATTTATGAAACTAATAAATATGCCACTAATAATTATCCAACTTTGCCATCTTTTAAGGAATGTCTCCATGAACAAGCCGATACTTTAGACATTTTTCAAAGGTCAAATCCTAATCCATACTCGCAGATTTATAATCTTATTTAGAGAAATCATCCAAATTTCAGTTGGAAGAGTAATAAAAATAATGCACAAACTTCACAGCCACCCTTTCAAGCACACTATAATTTTCAAGATTCTTAAGGATATATACCTCCTTATGTTCTTCCTTCTAGAAGTAATATTAAGGAAACATTGCATTCATTCATTGAAAAGCAAGAGTTAATCAATACTCAAAATGTTCAAACTATGATAGGTTTGAAACAAACTCTTGCAAGATTCACATCTACTCTTAGGTTTGAGGAGAAAGGCAAGTTTCTTTCTCAACCATAGCAAAATCCTAAAGTACAATACAACTCAAGTGTGGGTAGCTCAAAAAGTCAACACATGGATCAAGTCAAATCAGTTATAACTCTTCGTAGTGGTAAGGCTATTATTGAAAAGCCTATTCTTGAACCTTGTGAGAAAGATGATGAATCAATCTCTGAGGGTAATGAAGAAGTCAAACTTTAACATTGCAAAGAAAAAAATAATTCCTCACTAGTACTTTCATCTCTTCATGCCATGACTAATCAAAGGAAAGTGAATCATAATTCTAAAATTTTTGAAATTTTCAAATAGGTAATGATCAATATACTTTTATTGGATGCTATTAAACAAGTACCCTCTTCGCAGTAGTAAGACTGGCTGGCGCATGTGCATTAATGATTAGTACTCAAAAGTGCATTTTTATCAAGGTTTTATATCATCATTTTGCACTTGAAGTATCAATAACTCCTTAACTAAAGCATGTTTTATAATAACATATCTAATAATATAAGATACCTTTAATTTATGGTAAATGTTCATTTTAAATGCAGGCCTATCACATAAATGAAAGGATTGATTGATGAGTTTAAGTATTGAAATTGAAAGGACAAAGAGAGGGCCAAACTTAGAAAAGAGATGTTGGTTCAGTCCAAACTAGAACACTATTTGGTAATTGGGTCATATCTGGAGCTGTCGATCTTAGATTTAGGTATGCTTTATATGGATGGAAAGATAAGACATAGGCCTAAAACTTTCATCTGGAGTCTAAGATTTAAAAAGGTTGTTTTCAAGTTCAAATTGTAGCAACAACGGAGAAGTCTGAATTTGTCCTACAGCCCAGACATTGTTCAGTGTTTAACCTATATCTCGAGTTCTAGAAGTCCAAATGACCTTAATTTTTTTAGATGAGACAATTTCCTAGAACTTTCATGAGTATAGGTGGTTCAAATTCGGACGTTATCAATGATGTTTTATTCAGACAAGAAGATAATGATTGTCATCAAGTCAAGATGTGGCCACTCACTCAACAATTAGTCATCAAATCAATAGTTCCAAATTTTGGTCTATAAAAGGAGGCATTTGTCATGCATTTAGGCATCTTGATTGTTCATATCAAAATCATGCTCTTTATTTCTTTCTTTACATTTTTGTAATGTTTAAGTTTTATTTCATGTTATATTTTTCTTAATCTCTTGTTTATGCTTTTCATTTCCTTTACTATACTTATGTTCTTATGTTGTTTATTTATGTTTCTCTTTTTCATTATGTTTAGCTAAGTTTATTATGTCAATGTGAAAAGGTTTCACTAATGGTGTTAGAATAGGTATAATATAAACTCAACATGGACTTCAATGTTTATATCCAAGAAATTTTGCTATTAACATGTCTTATCTTTTTATCTTACTAATTCTTAATACCTTGCTTGGTAAATGGTTAATCTAGATTTGTGTTGTATAACACTTGGTACAACAAATGTTTGGCACTTTCATAGCCAACCGTATGGTATAACCTACACTTGTGCTATGAAAGAAACTTGATTTGTTGTTAACATGAGTTAGCATCATGAATTCTTGACAATATTTAAAAGTTTGGTGTTACTTAAATAAGATAATTAATATAATCATGTTAACAATTTATAATGAACTATTAAGGATAAATCATCTGATTGGAACCTCCTTTGTGTGTGGTTTTCAGTTGATTAACAAAAATAGTTTATATTATACTTATTTCTAATACCATTAGTGGATCCTCTAAGCTTGACAATTGTTTTATCATTGTTTAATCCTTACATTAATATCCCATAAAATTCTCATAAACTCTTTATTTTATTAAATATATATATATATATATATATATATATATATATTATTTGTAATTTATATAGTTCACCTCCTGGTTCGACCCCGGTCTTGCCGGGTTATTTATTACTTTGACACTCTTGCACTTGGGATAAGACATCAATCTTTTGGTCGTGTCAATTGACTATAGGAAACTTAACTCATTAAATAGAAAATGTCATTTTTCCTTACCTTTCATGGATCAAATCCTAGAAAGAGTTACAGATTATAAATTTTATTGCATCCTAAATGGCTATTCAAGTTACAACCAAATTGAAAATGCATTTGAAGATAAAGTGAAAACTATTTTCAAATGTCTATTTGATATTTTTACATATCAAATGATGCATTTTCGATAATATAATGCATTAGCCACATTTCAAAGGTATACGTTTAGCATATTTAGTGATTTGGTTAAATGTTTTCTTAAAATCCTCATAGATACTTTTTCTATTTTTTATGATTCATTTGATATTTCTTTAACTAATTTGAAAAAGGTATTGAAGAGGTGTGAAGAGAAGAATCTTATGATAAATTAAAAAAAATATCATTTCATGGTAACAAACGGTATTGCACTTGGTCATATTGTTTCATCAATAGAAATTGAGGTTGACAAGTTTAAAATAGAGTTAATTGCCAACTTGCCAATTCCAAAATATATTAAAGATGTTAGATCATTCTTAGGACATTCTAGTTTTTATAAGAGGTTTATCAAAGATTTTAGTATAATATTTAAGCCAATGTGTAACCTTTTCACAAAGGATAATGTTTTTTAATGAACTAAAAATTATAAAAAAGCCTTTGTTAAACTTAAAAACTTGCTTGCTTCTTCTCTAATCATTCAACCTCCTAATTGATCATTACCTTTTGAAATAATATGTGATGCTAGTAATTATATCGTTGGTGTTGTTTTAGTACAAAAAAAGATAAGAAACCTTATATGATTTACTATATAAGTAAAAATGCTCAAATGAATTATTCCACCACTAAAAAAGAATTACGTACAGTATTATTTGCATGTGAAAAATTTAAATCTTATATTGTTAGCTCACCTGTTGTTGTTTTTAGTGATCATACAATATTAAAATTTCTTTTTTATAAGGATAGATTGGTATGATGAATCTTGTTACTCTAAAAATTTGATATCACAATCAAAGATAAGAAAGACACAAAAAATATTGTCGTTGATCATTTGTCAAGGTTGACAATAGAGTCAACTTTGATATCACACCAATCAATGATTACTTTTTTAATTAATCTTTATTTGTCTTTGCTACAATGCCTTGGTTTGCTAGTATTATGAATTATCTTGCAACAAGAGATTTGTCAGCTCATTGGAGTGCCCAAGATAAAATAAAATTTTTGAACGAGGTGAAGAATTTTTATTGGGATGACCTTTACATGTTCAAGTATTGTCTTAATAAAATATTTCAAAGATGTATACCCAACAATAAGGTAAGTAATTTCATTAAATTTTTTGATTTAGAGTGAGGGGTCATTTCTTATAAAAAATGATGATTGTAAAAAATTAAAATGTGAATTTTATTGGTCCATCATGTTCAAGGACACACATACATTTTGCAAAACCTATGAAAATTATCAAAAGTTATGATCTATTTAAAAACATCACTTGATACCTTTAAATCATATTTTTATCATTCAAATCTTTGACTGTTGGGGTATGGATTTCATGGGATAATTTCCTCCATCATTTGGTTCTTTATTCATACTAATAACAATATATTATTTTTAAAATGGTTAAAGACAATTGCAAGTCGAAATAATGATCAAAAAACAATGATCAAATTTTTGAAAGATAATATTTTGAGTCAACTTGGAATCTCTCGAGCCATGATAAGTGATAATGGAACACATTTATTCAACAAGTCATTTGAATTCTTAATGAAGAATTATGAAATCACATATAAAATTCTCACCCCTTATCACCCTCAGATAAGTGGACAAGTAGAACTTGTTGATATGAAGATCAAACAAATCTTGGAAAAAAATATGAAACGTAATCGGAAAAAATAGTCTTTAAAACTTAATGATGCACTTTAAGCTTATCAAACTTCTTTTACAACATCATTAGGTATGTCATCTTATAAACTATTTTATGAAAAACCTTGTCACTTGCCCTATGAAACATGAATATAAAGCTTATTAGACAATTAAAGCTTTCAATTCAAACCTTGATAATACCAGTAAACTGCTTAAGTTACAAATAAATGAACTTAAGGAATTAAGAAATTATGTATATGAGAATTCTAAAATTCATAAAACAAGAATTAAAGTGTTTCATGACCAGAAAATTTTAAGAAAAACATTTGATGTTGGTTAAAGGTTTTTCTATATAATTATTGACTCAACTTATTTTCTAGAAAGCTAAGATGAAGATGAAGTGGTCCATATATTGTGAAACATATGTATTCTTATAGGGCCTTTAATATCAAGAATCTAAATAATGAAAAACATTTTAGAGTGAATGAACATCATTTAAAAGTATACTTTGATAATTTTCCTAATGAAAAGAATATATTGGTTTGAATGATTCTATTTATAAAGATTGATTATTATCAAGAATCCAAATAAGCTAAGACTTTTGTTTTGCTAGTCCTTTTCCAACCTTAGTTAAATGACAGATAATTGTACTTCGTGACTCTGAAATCGGTTCTTTCAGTTTTCTATGATAACTGATATTTTTTTAATACATTTATTAATCAATTGTTCAATTCTTTGTTTATTATATTTTCTTTACATCTCTTCTCCACCTCTAGTTTTGAAAAATAGACAACATTCTTGAGAATTGAAAAAGTATTTTCCTGATTTGCCCCAAAATACAATAACAATTGTTCAATACATATGAGAGATTGAGGTTATTAATACATTATGAAATTCCTGAAGATACTCACTAGATAATTGAAATAAAAGTTTGATTACCAGGTGAGTCTTTATTTTTTAAAAAAAATTTCACACAAGCCTAAGATAGGTAAAAAACTATTGTGAAGAAGCATAAAGCAAAACAATTGAATGTTTATCACAAATATGCTAGATGAACTTGCAATACACAATGTCATTCTTTAGAAATAGTCTTTATAAACCGTGAAGATAAAATACAACTCATTAAGGATGGCTTGAGTAAGGAGTCTTTAGATAATCTTCTTTTAACTTTTAAGACACATCCAAGTAGAGTTGTGTATTATGTCATTCATTATTTATGGCTCTATTTTTATTTTAAAAAATATGCTAGATATAGTTTTGGAAATCTGAGTAAAAAAAAATCTATTTTTCAGTTTTTAAGAAAACTGGGTGGTAAACCTATCTTTGAGCTATAGAGGGAATTTAAACCATTTTTAGATGTAAAACCAAGAAAAGGTATGATCCACAGTCATAACTACTTGTATATATACATGTTATGACACACACAAAAAGAATTTAGTTGGTCTATCTATAAAAGTGATATGATTGTATTTCTTTTTTCATCTCTATAAAATCTTCTCATCTTTCCCTTTATTTTCATTCAACTCCTACAAAGAGTATAGAAAGTGTAGAAATGATAGGATCCTCGACTCATAAAATAAAAAATATTTTTGCTTTTGGTGGATCCAATTCTAAAAAAGAAAATGAGTTTTTGGAATAAAAAAATCATCTTGGTCAGGTATTAGTTACCTTGAAATAATTTGGGGGTGTCAACAACACTTTCTTAAGAAATTGTCAAGTTTTAGGTATCATTGTAAAAGCTTTAGCCATACTGGTAAAATATTTAAAGAGAAACTAAAGATCTTAATAATGTCTAAATGAATAACTATAATGCTTGAACATTTTGAAACCTTTTATTTCTTTAATAGGTGGTTTGTGCATATTAAAAGAGATATTTTAGATTTCCTTTTAAGCCCAATTAAACATTCAACATAAACCTATATGTTTATTAAATGTTAATAGTTTTTATAATAATCTGATGTCTTTTCTTGACCATGTTGTAGAATAAAAGTTTATAACATCTTCGGCACACTGAAACATAATCTCTATTGTAATTGTTGAATAATTAATTTGTAAAACCCCGGATAATATTATTGATAGTAAGAAAAGTCAGGATTATAAAAAAAAAAAAAGAGGAAAATGGATAAATTAAATTATAAGAATGATGATATATTTGATAATTTGAATTAAAATGTTTTGTTCAAGTGTTAATATATATAAATAAAGAAAACTTTAGGGACATGGATAGTATTAAAAAAAAAAAATATATATATATATATATATATATAACTGCAAGTGTGTGCCGAAGAAAAAGAATTAAGGACATGGATGGTATTTTTAAAAAAGTTAATTATATATATATACATGTATAAGTGCAAGTGTGTGCGGAAGAAAAAAATTAAGGACATGGATGGTATTTTAAAAAAAGTTAATTATATATATATATATATATATATATATATATATATATATATATATATATGTGAGTGCAAGTGTGTGCTGGAAGGAGAAAGAAAAATAAAACTAAACTTACCTTTCAAAGAGGAAGAAGAAGCATTCGGCCAGGAGAGCAGTAAAAATAATTCAAGCAAGGAAAGTTTCAATACAAAAGTGTTAAAGTTTTGGCTATTATTTGGTAAAGTGCCCTTACACTTTTAAATAAGATTCTTGATGAATAAATACTTTAAATTGTTTGAATTTTGTGAAATGAGGAATTAGGGTTCATGATAAATTTTGGGGGAAATTATAATTGATTGTGAAATTGTGTTAAGATTGTTGAAGTGAGTAGAGAAAGTAGGAAATTATGGAAATTGAAGCAAAATTTTAGGTGTTCTTGAAGAAGAGATTTTTTGGAAAAATAATATTAAGAAGAATAAAATTTAGGAATTTGAATAAGATGATGAGATTGTGTAGGAAAGAGATGATATTAATGTTAAAGAGAGAATGAATCATGAATTTTTTTATGTTTACCTTTAATTTAAATTGTGGTAAAATAAATTTAAATAAATACATTTAAAGAATATATATATATTGTTTTGAATGATGAAATGTTATGTGTTACAATGCGGAAATTGAAGAATAGGAAGGAAATTTTTCATGTTTCTCTTTAAATTTTATTTTGGCAAATGAAAGGATAATTGGAAGGAATTTATTTATTGAGTGTTTCGATATGGAAAGTAGATTAATGATGTGATATACATGTCAATTCAGGAGAGGCTGTCAGGCCGACACCACAGCAGGGAACTACGGCTCGAGCTCAGTCGTCAGGTAATTACACGATACCGGAATTTAACATTAGACAATATGTATTTTTTTTTTATCGAATTGATTGTGGTTGACATGTTAGAAATTATTATGTTGTTTGCTCGAGAAAATAAGATATGCGATATGATGAATTAATTCCTGAATGAATGGGACTAGTGCCCTGGTGAATGGGCGTTGTAAGAAATTGAGTCCATGGTTAATGGGATTAATACCCTGGCGAATGGGTAAGTTGTTGAACTAATTCCTGATTTAAATGGAATTAGTGCCCTGGCAAATGGGCGAGATGAATAATGAATTCCCTGGTTAATGGGATTCGTACCCTGATGAATGGGTGAAATGTTGAACTAGTTTTTGGACTGATGACAAACGTGCTTGTTGAATGGACTGGTAGATTATTATGAAATTTAATTGATATATAATAATACTAGATGAGCAAGTTAATTTAATGATCTTTTGACTAAATTTACAAAAAAAAAAAAAAAAGAGGGAAGAAAGAAAGAAAGTAGAAATAATTTTATAAATGTCTTTTTATTTTTATTTGTCTAATTGAATTATTGTATTAAATCTATTTTCAGGTACATCCCCCTACAGGACTGAACAGTAGATTAGTTCCTTATATTTTGTTGAATATCATGTTGTAATGAATGGATTTATCCTTTTGTTATGTAATATAATGCGTCTACAATTTATCGAAAGCTTTTTGTGTAGCATAATCTATATTATGAATTTCTACTTTAATTATGAACTTATTTTGATTACAATTTCGTTAACGATCCTTATTAATGTACTCCAGTTACCGTTTTTAGAATCATTCTTTAGATTGCATCCATGTAAATATGGGATATTGAATTGTTTAGACATATGTGAATTTAATTATTGAGAAGTTGTGATGTAATGAGAGGATGATGTCCTGGATGATAGGACAAGTAAGAAATTTGTTAATTGGGGATTGTGGAAGAAAAGTCGATAACTTGGTACCTAATAATATAGAGGAAACTCTGCCGAATTTTTTATTGATTACAGGAAAAAAAAATCCCTTATTTACAATTGAATTATCATGTCTTTACTATCTGTTTTGAATATATAAATATTGGGGCTGTTACATTTGGTATCAGAGCCCTGGTTTGGGTTCAGGAATTGAATTGGAATCTGATGAGTATCAAATTTGTTCAGGGTAGTGCACATAAGACAAGGTGAATGGCAGATCGCTCTCCAGCACGGGAAGTGGGTCAAGATCCCGGGTTCGAGCATAGCGAGAGAGAGGATTCTTTGGAGGATTCAGCCTCTCACATACCTGCAGCGCCTCATCTAAGAGAGGTACATCCTCCAACAACAGCAGTGCCAGCGACAACCCCTGCACCATATTCTGATCCGGTGTTTATAGCCCAGATTGTGAGAGCTGTAATAGAGACGATGCCTCAATTACCAGTACCGACACCTCCAGTGGCACAAGCAACACAGATACCGCAAGTTGCCCCTACACCAGTGGATAATGTGGTTACCCTAGTTCGGGTAGTGAAGAGTATGCGGGAGTTGGGATGTGACTCATTTTCAGGAGAGCCTGATGCTGAGATAGCAGGTAGATGGTTACGTACGGTGGAGGACATTATGGAACAGATTCGGGTGACAGAGGATTTACGAGTAAATTGTGCCACCTACTTACTATCAGACAGAGCACGATCATGGTGGGATACAGTGCGATCTAGGAGGCCTGCGGGGTCTTGGACATGGACTGAATTTAGAGTTCAGTTTGAGAACCAATTTTACTCATCATATCATCGGAAGATGAAGGAGCATGAGTTTCTAGCTTTGAGGCAGGAGGGTATGACGGTACTTGAGTATGAAAGAAGATTTCATGATCTTTCCATGTTTGCTCCACAGTTTGTTCCCACCGAACAATACATGATTGATAGACTACGGGATGGATTACGCCAGGATTTAAGACAGGGCCTAATAGCACTTAGATTTGGGACAACCAGAGAACTTATAGAGGCAGCACAAGCTCTTGAGGCATGTATAGTTGAAGGACAACAAAGTCAGACAGAGGTGGGTAAAAGGAAGGATATCGATTTTTCCTCAAGTAGACCTCCTTTTTCTAAAAAGGGTAAGGGACAGTTCAACCAGTTTAAGAGGAAGGGAGGAGTAGTATCTAGGCCTATTCAGAGTACTGGTGCTGGGACTACTAGTAGACAATCATCTTTTCAGGGAGGTTCTACTGGAGGGACATCAGGATTAAATGCTTTATCTTATCCCCAATGTGTTCGGTGTGAGCAGAGACATCCAGGAGATTGTTCAGTGACACCAGGACGATGCTATATTTGCAGAGCTGAGGGGCATAAATGGCGTGATTGCTCTTATTTAGGCAGAGGATGTTACTATTGTGGAGGACAGGGACACATCCGTAGAGATTGTCCACGGAGAGCTGAGTTCATACAAGGACAGAGACAACAGACCCAAAGCCAGCAACAGTCTGTCACTGTGGATAGACCGGGTAGACCAGCACAGTCGGGGGCTAGTGGAAATAGAGGTCGGCCTAGGATGCAGGGTGACAGGACCCAGGGCAGAGTATTTCATATGACGCAGGAAGAGGTCAGAGTCGCCCCAAATGTAGTAGCAGGTACTTTACAGTTAAATTCATTACCTGTACATGCATTGATTGATCCTGGGGCTACACATTCATTTGTGGCTAATAAAATTGTGGGGAAAATAGGAAAAAGACCTAGCAGGGTAGATAGAGGATTTATGATAAGTACTCCTTTAGGTGAAGTTGTAGTCATTGATGTAGTCTACAAGGGAATTGGGATTAGTATAGATGGGCTCGAGTTGGGAGTAGATTTAATTCCCTTGGAATTACAGGATTTTGAAGTAATACTAGGTATGGATTGGTTAAGTGTATATAAGGCTCAAATGGACTGCTTTGCAAAAACGGTGACTCTCCAGGGACCGAATGGAATGAGAGTGATTTTTAGAGGGTGATAAGCCACCACGTAGATCGGGAAGAGCAACAAAACCGAACCCCAAGTATAGTAAAGTGCAGTGAAAGGCAAGCACAAAATAAAGTGCAGTGAAAGGCAACTTAATGCAGGATTGATGACAACAACTTAATGCAGGATTGATGACAGCAACTTAAGGCGTGAACGGCAGATAATTATGAAGCAGTGATAAGCATCAGTTTTTATTCAGTTTTCATTCAGTATTTATTATGTTCTAATAATTTAAATAGTGTAACCGTTATAACGGTTCCTTATATATTTCGGCTGCATAACCGAAATATTGATTAGTTTCCATTCAGCATTTATTATGTTTTATTGTTGCAGTTATTCAAATATTGTAACCGTTCTAACGAAGCCTTATAAAAAGGCTGGGAAAGAAAATGAGATATACAATATTTTTCTATCAACATTTATCTTGGGTACGTTCTCACCCGAAGAGAATCAGTGTGAATTCTGTTATTACAAATTAGCTCCTGACTGGGACCATATCAATTGGTATCAGAGCTGGTTTAAATGACGACTAACAAAGAACGAATTGAAATGCTGGAGGCAGGGCTCGGTGGAGTACAAGAAGGAGTACAGAGAATGGAGATGAGCATGACGGGAAAAATGCATCAGCTAGAAGAAACAATCAATAAACTGTCAGAGGCGTTGATATCCAGCAAGGCATTGTTATCAGACAAGGGAGAATCAAGCCATAGCAACACAAACCGAGAAAGAAATTCTCGTCCAATGCATGAGGAGAACGAAGGTAACAGACAAATTTTTTCTTCTAAAATGGCCAAGCTGGAATTTCCACGATTTTCTGGACAAGATCCGACAGAATGGTTTAATCGAGTGGACCAGTTCTTTGAGTTTCAAAATACTCCAGCCAACCAAAAGATATCACTGGCTTCTTTCCATCTGGAAGGAGAAGCAAATCAGTGGTGGCAGTGGGCTCGTCGGACATATAGGGAGGAAAGACGAACGATGACATGGGAGGCCTTTGAAGAGGAATTGTGGGCGAGATTCGGACCCACTGACTGTGAGGATTTTGATGAAGCTTTATCACATATAAAGCAGGTGGGATCTTTACGTGACTATCAGAGTGAGTTTGAAAAGTTGGGGAACAGAGTTCGTGGATGGTCCCAAAAAGCTTTGGTTGGGACGTTCATGGGAGGCCTTAAACCGGAAATTGCAGAAGGGATTCGTATGTTCAAGCCTCAGTCACTAAAGGAAGCTATTAGCCTAGCCCGCATGAAGGACGAACAGATGAAAAGACATCGCCAATTCCTGCGACCAACTCAAGTAAATCGAGTGCCACTAACGCTACCTACAACGACACGTGCAACACCAAATGCACCCTTTCGTAGATTACCATGGGAAGAGATGCAGAAACGTAGAGCCCAAGGACTCTGCTTTAATTGTAATGAGAGGTTCACTGCCGGCCATAAATGCCAAGGAATGCAGCTCTTGCTTCTGGAGGGACCAGCCGATTTCAATGAAATCACGTATGAAGAAGTCACTGAAGAAGCTGACGCAGAAGAGGTGGCAAAGGAAAATGATGAACCTGAGATTACTCTGCATGCTTTAACGGGATGGTCTGCACCTAGAACCATGCGTGTAGATGCCAAAGTGGGGTGCGTCAATGCAGTGGTGTTAATCGACAGTGGTTCTACCCACAATTTTATAAGCACTCGCATGGCTGATCGGCTACGACTTCCAGTAGTCCCAACAGAGACATTTACGGTTCGGGTGGCTAATGGGGCACGGTTATAGTGCCAAGGAAAATTCGAAAAGGTGCAGATCCTTCTTCAGGAAATTCCTTTTTCCCTTACCCTTTATTCACTTCCTCTAGCAGATTTGGACATTGTTCTGGGGGTACAATGGTTGGAAATGCTGGGGTCTGTTATATGCAATTGGCGAACTCTCACCATGAAATTCTCTTGGAAGAACGTGGACAGACAGCTGCAGGGGTTTTGTGATCAGCCTATTCAAGCCGCGTCCTTGAAGGAGATTTCCAAAGAGCTGCGTCAAGGCCATTCAGTATTTGCAATTTGTCCACAGTCCACCATGCAGGACACAGAAGGGAGCCAGTCACCGAGTATGTGTCGGGTCTTAGCTAAATATCCAGAGATCTTCGATGAACCCACACAGTTGCCACCCAAACGTGAGATTGATCACACTATTTCTCTCAAGGAAGGAATTGAGCCAGTCAACGTCCGACCCTATCGTTATGCTTATTTCCAGAAGGCAGAGATTGAAAAACAAGTCCAGGAAATGCTGAATTCTGGACTCATCAGACCTAGCACCAGCCCCTTCTCCTCTCCGGTGTTGCTAGTTAAAAAAAAGGATGGTAGTTGGCGCTTTTGCACCGATTATCGATCTCTTAATGCAGTCACTATCAAAGATCGGTTTCCAATCCCTACCGTGGAAGATATGTTGGATGAACTGCATGGGGCAACGTATTTCACCAAGCTCGATTTACGAGCCGGCTACCATCAGGTACGAGTGCAACCTTCAGATATCCATAAGACTGCTTTTCGTACACACAACGGTCATTATGAATATCTTGTTATGCCCTTTGGTTTGAGTAACGCACCCTCTACATTCCAAGCTATTATGAATGCAATTTTTCGTCCCCATTTACGAAAATTCATATTGGTATTTTTTGATGACATCTTGATTTATAGTCCTACTTGGGAAATGCATTTACATCATGTCACTCAAACCTTGGACATTTTAAAGCAACAACAGTTTTATCTCAAGGCTAGTAAATGTGCTTTCGGTAAGCAAGAGCTTGAATATTTGGGTCATATTGTATCTCATCAAGGGGTGAAGGTCGATAGCAACAAAATTGAAGCCATGGTGACATGGCCCCGACCTGCTAATATTTCCGAGCTGCGTGGATTTTTGGGGTTGACAGGTTATTACCGCAAGTTTGTTCGGAATTATGGTATAATTGCTCGGGCTCTTACAAATCTTCTCAAAAAGGGGCATTTTGGTTGGAATACGGAGGCAGAGGAAGCTTTTCAGACACTTAAGAAGGCCATGACAACAACGCCTATCTTAGCCATGCCTAATTTTAATGACACCTTCATAGTGGAAACCGACGCTTCAGGTAATGGAATTGGGGCAGTTCTTCAACAACAAGGCAAGCCTATTGCCTTTATGAGTCGAGCTCTTGGTGTCGCAAAATGTTCATGGTCTACTTATGCAAAGGAAATGCTCGCAGTGGTGGAAGCCATTCGCATGTGGCGCCCATACTTGCTAGGACAACATTTCATCATTCAAACCGATCAGCGCAGCCTCAAATATCTTCTGGAACAACGAATCACTACGCCAGAACAGCAGAAATGGGTTGCTAAATTATTGGGGTATGACTATGAGATTCAGTATCGGCCAGGACGTGAAAACTCTGCTGCGGATGCCCTTTCTCGTCGACCGGCCAGTCCTACACTACACAATTTGTTCGTGCCACAGCTTGCGATATGGGAAGAAATTAAAAACGCAGCCACTACAGATGACTATATGGCTGTTATTCGCAACCTGGTTCAAACTCAACCCGAAGGACCTTTTACTGCACGCAATGGATTATTCTTTTTTAAAGGCCGAATTGTGGTTCCTTCTGATGTCACTCTACGCAACAAATTAATTTATGAAGCCCATGATACTAAAATAGGGGGTCATTCGGGCATCTTACGCACCTTTAAAAAGGTGGCCACCCAGTTCTACTGGCCTTCCATGCACAAATCAGTTCAGGAGTACGTGAAGAGCTGCGACACATGCCAAAGAACTAAATCGGAAAATTTACCACCGGCAGGTCTACTCCAACCTTTGTCTATTCCATGTCAGGTATGGGATGATATTACTATTGATTTTATTACCGGTCTGCCACTTTCACAAGGTAAAGATACAATTTTTGTTGTGGTGGATAGACTGAGTAAATATGCTCACTTTATGGCATTATCTCATCCATTCACGGCTAAGGTAGTGGCCGACAAATTTGTTGAGGGCGTGGTCAAATTGCATGGCATGCCAAGATCTATCATCAGTGACCGTGACCCCATTTTTATTAGCAGATTTTGGCAAGAATTTTTTTTACTGTCAGGCACAAAACTGAAAATGAGCTCCGCATACCACCCTCAAACCGATGGCCAAACAGAGGTAGTCAATCGATGTCTGGAACAGTATTTACGCAGCTTTGTCCATCAGTGGCCACGTAAATGGCAGTCCTTCTTGCCTTGGGCGGAGCTATGGTACAATACTACTTTTCATGCATCCACTGGTATGACTCCATATCAGGCACTTTATGGGCGTCCACCACCGACTCTTCCAGACTATTTTGAGGGTTCCACACCAGTTCACGAAGTGGACCAAACACTTCTCCACCGTGATGAGCTTCTGTTGCAGCTCAAACAAAATTTAGCCACTGCCATCAATCGCATGAAACAAACTGCAGATAAACATCGGAGGGATTTGTCTTTTGCAGAAGGTGATATGGTTTTTCTCCGATTACAGCCTTATCGTCAAAGCTCAGCATTTAAACGGGCACATCAGAAATTAGCCAGCAAGTTTTTTGGTCCTTATCCTATTCTCCAAAAGGTGGGTAAGGTGGCTTATAAACTCCAATTACCTGAGGGTGTCCGTATTCATCCTGTTTTTCATATATCCTTATTAAAGAAATATGTGGGGGATGCTTCCAACACTCAAACTGATCTTCCACCAGTATCAGATGACGGTGCAATTATTTTGGAACCTGCGGCTGTGCTTGATCACCGTTGGGTGAAGCAGGGTGGTAAGTTCATTACTGAAAGTCTTGTCCAATGGAAACACTTACCAACAGAGGATGCTACGTGGGAACCGACTGAGTTTCTGTGTCAACAATTTCCTCAATTGAACCTTGAGGACAAGGTTCCACTTTCTGGGGGGAGTAATGATAAGCCACCACGTAGATCGGGAAGAGCAACAAAACCGAACCCCAAGTATAGTAAAGTGCAGTGAAAGGCAAGCACAAAATAAAGTGCAGTGAAAGGCAACTTAATGCAGGATTGATGACAGCAACTTAATGCAGGATTGATGACAGCAACTTAAGGCGTGAACGGCAGATAATTATGAAGCAGTGATAAGCATCAGTTTTTATTCAGTTTTCATTCAGTATTTATTATGTTCTAATAATTTAAATAGTGTAACCGTTATAACGGTTCCTTATATATTTCGGCTGCATAACCGAAATATTGATTAGTTTCCATTCAGCATTTATTATGTTTTATTGTTGCAGTTATTCAAATATTGTAACCGTTCTAACGAAGCCTTATAAAAAGGCTGGGAAAGAAAATGAGATATACAATATTTTTCTATCAACATTTATCTTGGGTACGTTCTCACCCGAAGAGAATAAGTGTGAATTCTGTTATTACAAATTAGCTCCTGACTGGGACCATATCAGAGGGGAAAAGAACATTATATCGAATTGCATCATCTCGGTTATGACTGCAAGGAAGATGGTTAAAAAGGGATGTGAAGCTTACCTTGCTTACGTGTTGGATTCGAAAGAAAAAACTGGAGAATTGACAAACATCCCTATAGTGAGAGAATTTACAGATGTGTTCCCAGATGAATTATCGGGGTTACCACCAGATAGGGAAGTGGAAGTTTCCATTGTTGTACTACCCGGGACCACACCTGTTGCTCAACCACCATATAGAATGGCGCCTGCGGAATTAGCCGAATTGAAAATTTAGCTACAAGAATTACTAGATAAAGGATTTATCCGTCCAAGTAATTCCCCCTGGGGAGCTCCAGTATTATTTGTAAAGAAGAAAGATGGGACCCTTAGACTCTGTATTGATTACAGACAATTAAATAGAGTAACAGTAAAAAATAAATATCCACTCCCGCGAATAGATGATTTGTTTGATCAACTTAAGGGAGCGAAGGTGTTTTCGAAGATAGATCTCAGATCCGGGTATTATCAATTAAGAATAAAAGAACAAGATGTGGTAAAGACTGCATTTAGGACTCGGTATGGACATTATGAGTTTCTAGTAATGCCATTTGGGTTAACAAATGCACCGGCAGTGTTTATGGACTTAATGAATCGGGTTTTTCGACCTTATCTGGATAAGTTTGTGGTAGTATTCATAGATGATATTTTGGTCTATTCCAATTCATATTTGGAACATGAACACCATTTGAGACAAGTGTTATCAACCTTAAGGGAGCATCAATTGTATGCCAAACTAAGTAAGTGTGAGTTTTGGTTGAAAGAAGTAGTTTTTCTAGGACATGTTATATCAGCTCAAGGAATACTAGTAGATCCTAGAAAGGTTGAAGCAGTGTTGAAATGGGAGAGGCCTACGAATGTGACTGAGATTCGTAGTTTTCTTGGATTAGCAGGATATTACAGGAGATTCATTGAAGGGTTCTCCACTATAGCTATTCCGATTACTCGACTGACACGGAAGGAGACAAAATGGGAATGGACCGATGAGTGTGAACAAAGTTTCCAGGAGCTGAAAAAAAGGCTAACAACCGTACCCGTGTTAACACTTCCATCTGGGTCTGAAGGATTTGTAGTTTACAGTGATGCTTCAGGGAAAGGATTGGGTTGTGTTTTGATGCAGCATGGTAAAGTGATTGCCTATGCCTCAAGACAATTAAAAACTCATGAGATTAATTATCCGGTGCATGATTTAGAATTGGCAGCTGTTGTATTTGCTCTCAGAGTATGGAGGCATTTTTTGTATGGATCCCGAGTTCAAATATTCACCGATCATAAGAGTTTGAGGTATCTAATGACGCAAAAGGAGTTGAATATGCGGCAAAGACGTTGGGTGGAGTTAATTAAGGATTATGATTGTATAATAGAGTATCATCCGGGGAAAGCAAATGTGGTTGCAGATGCCCTTAGCCGAAAAAATAAGATGATAGATGTTGTTTTAGATGACAATGATGAAAGAGAATTGCTTGAGTTGAGGAAGTTAAATGCTAAGGTAGAAGTTGGACCTAGAGGTTCTTTAATTGCCCAATTGCGAGTAAGGTCGATACTCCGGGATAAGGTATTAGAAGCACAACAAAATGATGACAAAGTCGACAAAATAAGGGACAATGTGAAGTCAGGAGTTGGGACTTCCTTCCAAATCCTAGAGGATGGAATGATAGCATTTGGAAAACGAATGTATTTACCTGATGATGAAGCACTAAAAAGAGAAGTGTTGCAAGAAGCACATGAGTCTAGATTTGCAACTCATCCTGGGAGTACTAAAATGTATCAAGATTTAAAAGAATGTTACTGGTGGCCGAATATGAAGAAAGATGTAGCTGAATATGTGGCTAAGTGTGGTATATGTCAGCAAGTAAAGGTGGAGCACCAGAAGCCTGCAGGGCCTTTACAGCCATTATTGATACCTCAATGGAAGTGGGAAGACATTTCTATGGACTTTGTATCAGGTCTGCCTAAAGGGAAAAGAGGCAATAATGCTATTTGGGTCATAGTGGATAGATTGACCAAGTCTGCTCTCTTCTTGGCTATGAGAAAGACAGATTCGATTGATAAACTGGTACAATTATATGTAAATGAGGTAATAAGATTGCATGGAGTGCCAGTGTCTATAGTATCAGATCGGGATCCTAGATTCACATCTCGATTATGGCCAAGCATACAACGGGCTTTGGGGACAAGATTGAATTTAAGTACAGCATTTCACCCTCAAACTGATGGGCAGACAGAAAGAACAATTCAAACCCTGGAAGATTTGTTGAGGGCTTGCATATTAGAATTTGGGGGCAATTGGGAGGATCATCTACCATTGGTAGAGTTTACTTATAATAACAACTATCAGGCAACTGTGGGGATGGCACCGTATGAAGCCTTGTATGGAAGAAAATGTCGAACGCCATTATGTTGGGAAGAGGTAGGGGATAGGAAGTTAAATGGACCTGAGATGGTTCAAATCACCACAGAAAAAGTGAAAATCATAAAAGATCGAATGAAAGCGGCTCAAGATAGACAAAAGAGCTATGCAGATGTTCGAAGAAGACCTCTGGAGTTTAATGTGGGTGATCGAGTATACTTGAAGGTCGCTCCCTGGAAACACATGTTAAGATTTGGAATGAAAGGGAAATTGGCCCCGAGGTATATTGGTCCCTATGAAGTCCTTGAAAGGATTGGATCGGTGGCTTACAGATTGGCCTTGCCCTCACATCTAAATAAGATCCATGATGTATTCCATGTTTCAATGTTAAGAAAGGCTGAAGTAGATCCATCTCGAGTCCTACCACAAGTTCCTTTGGAGATTGCAGAAGACCTGACTCTATAAGTGAAACCAGTGAAGGTGCTCGATTATAGTGAAAAAGAACTGAGGAATAAAAAAATTCCTATGATTAAGGTGTTATGGAGAAGTTCACAAATCGAAGAAGTAACGTGGGAAAGAGAGTCCGAAATGAGAAGGAAGTATCCTGAGTTATTCATAAATACTGGTAAGAATCTAATTTCGAGGACGAAATTTATATAAGGAGGGGAGGATGTAAAACCCCGTATAATATTATTGATAGTAAGAAAAGTCAGGATTATAAAAAAAAAAAAAAGAGGAAAATGGATAAATTAAATTATAAGAATGATGATATATTTGAGAATTTGAATTAAAATGTTTTGTTCAAGTGTTAATATATATAAATAAAGAAAACTTTAGGGACATGGATAGTATTAAAAATATATATATATATATATATATATATATATATATATATATAACTGCAAGTGTGTGCCGAAGAAAAAGAATTAAGGACATGGATGGTATTTTTAAAAAAGTTAATTATATATATATACATGTATAAGTGCAAGTGTGTGCGGAAGAAAAAAATTAAGGACATGGATGGTATTTTAAAAAAAGTTAATTATATATATATATATATATATATATATATATATATATGTGAGTGCAAGTGTGTGCTGGAAGGAGAAAGAAAAATAAAACTAAACTTACCTTTCAAAGAGGAAGAAGAAGCATTCGGCCAGGAGAGCAGTAAAAATAATTCAAGCAAGGAAAGTTTCAATACAAAAGTGTTAAAGTTTTGGCTATTATTTGGTAAAGTGCCCTTACACTTTTAAATAAGATTCTTGATGAATAAATACTTTAAATTGTTTGAATTTTGTGAAATGAGGAATTAGGGTTCATGATAAATTTTGGGGGAAATTATAATTGATTGTGAAATTGTGTTAAGATTGTTGAAGTGAGTAGAGAAAGTAGGAAATTATGGAAATTGAAGCAAAATTTTAGGTGTTCTTGAAGAAGAGATTTTTTGGAAAAATAATATTAAGAAGAATAAAATTTAGGAATTTGAATAAGATGATGAGATTGTGTAGGAAAGAGATGATATTAATGTTAAAGAGAGAATGAATCATGAATTTTTTTATGTTTACCTTTAATTTAAATTGTGGTAAAATAAATTTAAATAAATACATTTAAAGAATATATATATATTGTTTTGAATGATGAAATGTTATGTGTTACAATGCGGAAATTGAAGAATAGGAAGGAAATTTTTCATGTTTCTCTTTAAATTTTATTTTGGCAAATGAAAGGATAATTGGAAGGAATTTATTTATTGAGTGTTTCGATATGGAAAGTAGATTAATGATGTGATATACATGTCAATTCAGGAGAGGCTGTCAGGCCGACACCACAGCAGGGAACTACGGCTCGAGCTCAGTCGTCAGGTAATTACACGATACCGGAATTTAACATTAGACAATATGTATTTTTTTTTTATCGAATTGATTGTGGTTGACATGTTAGAAATTATTATGTTGTTTGGTCGAGAAAATAAGATATGCGATATGATGAATTAATTCCTGAATGAATGGGACTAGTGCCCTGGTGAATGGGCGTTGTAAGAAATTGAGTCCATGGTTAATGGGATTAATACCCTGGCGAATGGGTAAGTTGTTGAACTAATTCCTGATTTAAATGGAATTAGTGCCCTGGCAAATGGGCGAGATGAATAATGAATTCCCTGGTTAATGGGATTCGTACCCTGATGAATGGGTGAAATGTTGAACTAGTTTTTGGACTGATGACAAACGTGCTTGTTGAATGGACTGGTAGATTATTATGAAATTTAATTGATATATAATAATACTAGATGAGCAAGTTAATTTAATGATCTTTTGACTAAATTTACAAAAAAAAAAAAAAAAAAGAGGGAAGAAAGAAAGAAAGTAGAAATAATTTTATAAATGTCTTTTTATTTTTATTTGTCTAATTGAATTATTGTATTAAATCTATTTTCAGGTACATCCCCCTACAGGACTGAACAGTAGATTAGTTCCTTATATTTTGTTGAATATCATGTTGTAATGAATGGATTTATCCTTTTGTTATGTAATATAATGCGTCTACAATTTATCGAAAGCTTTTTGTGTAGCATAATCTATATTATGAATTTCTGCTTTAATTATGAACTTATTTTGATTACAATTTCGTTAACGATCCTTATTAATGTACTCCAGTTACCGTTTTTAGAATCATTCTTTAGATTGCATCCATGTAAATATGGGATATTGAATTGTTTAGACATATGTGAATTTAATTATTGAGAAGTTGTGATGTAATGAGAGGATGATGTCCTGGATGATAGGACAAGTAAGAAATTTGTTAATTGGGGATTGTGGAAGAAAAGTCGATAACTTGGTACCTAATAATATAGAGGAAACTCTGCCGAATTTTTTATTGATTACAGGAAAAAAAAAAAATTATTTACAATTGAATTATCATGTCTTTACTATCTGTTTTGAATATATAAATATTGGGGCTGTTACATAATTGATCAACTAAAAAATTTTATCCTTGAAATTGATCCATCTATGAATCAAATAGACTGGTCAACCAGAGAAAGTTGTAAAAAACACAATTTGGATTTAAGCCTTAATATGTAAATATTTTTCTTTTGGTTTTACTGATATCCAATTATTTTTTGTTTTGTTATTTATTTTGGTTATATTTGTTTAAGCGTGTTTTAAGTTTTTTTATAGTTGTTATTTCAGGTGATATCTTCTATACGCTACCTTTTTAATTTTAAACATTAAGGGCAATGTCTCATTTTAGTTGGGGGAAAAGCTAGTTGACAAAGTTAAAGAACTTAAAAAAACTAACTAGTTTTTTTTTTCTCATGTTATTAAAACTATTTAATAGAATTGTTACTGGTAAGATGATAGAGTAAGGAAAAATTATACTCTTAAGACATATCATAATAAATATTTTACAATGATTATATGCAAAATTCATAACAAGATTTTATCATGCACTTCTTTTTCAAGTTTACCAACTCTTATACTGTTCACTTAATTATTTTCATATACTTGTTTAAAAAGTATTCATAAACCATTTTTTCACACATAGTTTAACACATGATCTTGGGTTGCAAATTAAATTATTATATTATTTATGTTCTTTTGTCAAAGGTAGCAACTAAAGGAATGATATATTATATATAAAAAATAAAAATATAATATCAATAATAATTAAATAAATGAATGAATAAGTTTGGTTTTGTAGCCTCTTTAACTTAAGTAATTAAGCCTAAAAGAGTGTATTAACACATAATACCCTAAAGTCAACTGATTTAAAAGTTATTGGCCTAAAGATTGTTATATGGGCTAAGGAGAAAACTTAAGGGAATCAAACATTACACAATCTATATTTAAGTATTTATAACCCGAGTCACTAAGCTTGTAAGGGTGTCTCAACACGTAATGCCCTAAGGTCAACTGATTTGGGACTCATTAGTTTAGTCGTTGCATGTGTTAATGATGCATTGTGTTATTTTTAAGTTAGGTTAATACCCTAAGGTCAATTGATTTAGGACTCATTAGTTTACTCGTTACATGGGTTAACGATGCATCGTGTTATTTTTAAGTTAGGTTATATATATATAACCTAAAGAAGTTAACCTTTAAAAAACATTACAAAAAAATTATTTTCTTTCAAGTAAAACCCCATAACTATATGTTGTTATATTAAGCACAAAAACAATGTTTATTAATATCTTGATTAAAAGGTATGTGGTAGAAATATAAAATCTAATGAGAATTTATTTATTTGAATTGATCAATAAAAGTAAAATGATGAGTGTTGTGGTTTTGGATTTTGTTTTTTTTTTTCAATTTTAATGCTTTAATTATTATGAACTAGTAATAAGTTGATTATGAGGGTTTAATAAGTACTTAAATGTGTATTTTATTAAGTTTTTATATCATCATATTATACTTAAAGTATCATTAAATATCTTAACTTAAACACATTTTATAATAACAAGTTTGATAATGTAAAAATATATTTAATTTATGGTAAATGCTCAGTTTTAAATGCAAGTTGGTAAAATAAACATATCTTACAATTTAGAGGATTGATTAATGTGTTTGATTATTGAAATTGAGGTTCATATGGGGGGAAAAAACAAATAGAGAGCTAGACTTAGAGAACAAATCCTAGTTAGGCCAATTCTAGTCAAACTGGAACACCATTCAGTTTTTGGGGTATAATTGAAGCTAATGACCTTGGATTCATATGTGGTTTAACTAGATGGAAAGCTAATACATAAGCTTAAAACATTCATGAAGAGCCCAAGACTTAATACTTTTGTTTTTAAGTTCAAATCTTAGCAAGAAAAAAGAAGTTTGAATCTGTCTTGCAACCCAGACATTATACGGTGTTCAACCTATATATGAAGTTATAGAAGCGCCAAAATAATCCTATTCTTTTTAGGTTAGAAATCTAAGACAAATATCTACAACTTTCATAAAGGCTATCTATTCATATTATGATGTTATCAATGACATTTTATACAACCATCAAATCAATAGTTATCCACTGTATCACTAGTTCTAAGTTTTCACTTGTAAAAAGAGGAATTTGCCATCAATTTAAGACATATTGGTTTTGATATCAAGATCTATTCTCTTGCTTTCTTTATTTATATTTGTAATATTTAAGTTTTATTTCATGTTATATTATCATTAGTTTTTTTTTATGATTATTATTTTTCTTATTATACTTAGTTAATTTCTATCATACCTATGCCCTCATCTTGTTTATTTATATTTTTCTTCTTAATTATGTTTAATTAAGTTTTTTTTTTTGTGCCAATGTGAAAATGTTACACAAATGGTGTAAGAATAAGTATAGTACAAATTCAACACAGATATTAATGTTTAAATTCAACAAAATATGTTATTAACATGTGTTGTGATTGTTATCTTAATCAATCTTAATACCCTTCTTGTTAAGTGGTAAGTCTTGATTCATGGTGTACAATAATTGGCACAACAAATACTTAATTCTTTCATATCCTACCATATAGAAAATCGACATATGTGCTATGAAAGAATCTTAATTTTTTGATGATATAAATTAACACTATGAATACTCACAACATTTATAAGTTTTGGTGTTATAAAATAAGATAATTAAATATAAATAATATGATTACGTTAATAACTTAAAAATGATTTATTAATGATAAATCATTCGATTGAAATCTTCTTTGTGTATGATTTCTAGTTAAGTAATAGAAAGAAATTATAGTATACTTATTTAAAATATTATTAGTGGATCATTTAATATTGACAATTGTTTTATATTTGTTAGATCTTTACATTAATATTGCATCTTAAGGATTTCTTTAACTCTTTTTATTTTATTATTTGTGGTTATGTATACTCAACCTCCCTGTGGATCGATTTTGGTCTTGTTAGATTATTTATTATTTTGATATTTTTGCACTTGAAAGAAGACATTAATTATTTGATTGTGTTAGTGCTTATTATAAATGATGGACCGAAATTGATGATTTTTATATCCTAATATAAGTGACTCTTGTGGCCTTACCTTTTATTTGTTATACATTCTTGACTTGAACTAAACGAAAATTGTGTTAACATAATCTTAGCTAATGAAAAGCAATGTTGTATTGTGGTAGGTTTAATTGAATTTGTGTTGAAATTGAGATAAATTTAATCTCATATTACAAAATTAGTTTTCATGTAGCATATTGTGGTAGGTTTAATTGAATTTGTGTTGAAATTGAGATAAATTTAATCTCATATTACAAAATTAGTTTTCATGTAGCATGTAATTGAATCATTAGGTGAACACAATGACCTAATAACCAATGTTGTTTTAGGTCAAATTCAAGTTGAATTTGATAACTATAAATAACAAAATAAATTAGATTAGCATTTATAATATAAGATTCAAAACAAGATATATAGATAATAATAAGGTATCACATCTTATAATATGTAATGCATTATTAATCTGTTTTTAATATGTAATGCATTATTAATCTGTTTGGCACAACATAGTTGTTCGTACAAACACAACACTATAGACAAGTTATAATTAAAAACATTTTAATTGTAATTAAAGCGACCAATTTGAACCAACTTATATTCAATATTTCAAGTTACGTTCATGTAAAGGTCATTTTTAGATTTCTGCCCTGAATTCAAAGATCACGAATGGATGTAAAATGGACTGCGCACCAGTGACCTAAGAGCTATAAATACAGGCCCACAGTACTCACATTCACTAAAATGGGTGTGGAGCCTTTCAAAGCCCATTTTATATCCTTGATTCCTCAAAGTTTTATGGCCGAAACCGCCTAACCGCAATAAGATCGGCTTCTACTAGCCATGGGCGAATAGCTCCATGAAACGATGGATACCGAAAGAAGCTAATACACTAAAAGTGTCAAACATCCCATATAGAAGAAGGTTTTTCCATAGCTGATTCCCTAAGTGAGGGCTGTTGTTGTTGATGATAGGGATTCATCATTGCTTCCATTTCCAATCTCGGTTGGTGCTGCTGCTGTTGATCCTGAAAATTTGTTGGCCTTGCTCCTCCAATCCCCATGAAGTCACGAGTCATCATGTCACCACCTTCAGTAGGCGTACCAGCAAACCTTGAAGGTCCTGTCGGATTCCGCTCCATTAATGCATTCCTTCCATGCATCAAACCAGAAATGCCACTATCCTCCTGTTCCATATTTTTTATGAACCCTGGATTTTGGTCGTTACTCATGAACATACTTGCAAACATTGCCATATCGCTCATTGCTGAGCTACCTGTACCAGCTGTGTCAAAAATCTGCGACATTTCTTGTGGCCCTCTTTGCAAGGGCTGGTTATTAAATCCTCCAACGCCATTGATCATTCCAGCCCTGCTAGTTTGATCCGAAGCCTGTGGCGGGAGGTCATCATAGGAGGTGTTATGCTGCTGAATTCCACCATAAGTTGATGATCTTATAGAAGAAAGCTGGTCAGGACCTGCTATGCTGCTGGCAAAGCTCTTTTGCATCACGGGAGAGTTAATACTATTGCTAGCGGTGGCACCCATTTGTGCTGCTTTTTGCAACAAGGCTGTTGCTGACATGTGAGCAGTGGCAGAAATTTGGCATCCGTTTTTGTTATCTTGAAGATAATGCAAGCCGGATGAGCCATTGGAACTGAGTTGGAGGCTGGAAGTTGAGGAAATGCTTCTTGGACTGCCATAGAGAGTGCCCGAGCTGCTCGAAAACATGCCTCCTGCCATGTTCATGGACTTGAATGGATTTGGAACGAGTTCTTGAGGGAGAGATTTGAGAGGGTTCTTAGGGTCGAAGCAGTTGAAGTCTGGAATTCCAATAGATGTGCTGGTGTTGGCGCTTAAGGGCATCGAAGACATGAGCTCTGGCATTTGGTTTTGCAAGTTTGACCCCATGTTGGTCATTACTCCTTGGTTTACTTTGTTGTTTTCTTCTGCTAATGCATCACAGAAAGCTCTGTGGGTGATGAAGCTATCTCTTCTGCATGATTGGTAGCAGTGGGGCCACATTAGGTTGCTAGCTAGTGAATAAAATACTGAGACAAGACTGAAAATCAGTGATTTGCAACTTGAATGCTCAGAGCATAAAAAGTCGTCAAAAAGGAAACACAAAAATTTTATGAATTTGTCGGCCATTCCAACCGTATCTTCTACTGGAAAGTGACAATAATGCACTTCTTTGCGATAACTGCGGCAAGCAATCTTTGGACAACAACAAATAATGTTTCAACTGGTTTTGGCAGCAAAAAGAAGATGTCAAATACGTCTATGTAGCTCTACAAATTCAGAAATTACCATGGGACAACTTAAGAATAATCTACTTGATCCCAAATATTATTAAGTAGTCATATACTATATAGTTTATCATGAAAATAAAAAGACCGTGATTATTAAACAAAAACAAAAACCATGTTTTTCTTCCATGAAGAATTTTTTTTTTTTTGCTAACCTTGAAAAGATGGTTCCACAACCACATTTGTATTCCCTCGTACCGCAAGTCTTTTGATGAGCTTTCCAATCAGATTGTACTGCATATTTCTTCGAGCACTTGTCACATTTCCATTTCTTCTCGCCATGTTTTCGGCTAAAATGCTTCTTAATGCCTGTTAGATCTCCTAATGCACGAGCCGGGTTGTGGTGAACACATGTTGGCTCAGGGCATATGTAGACCTTTTTCCTCACCTCAGCGGTAGTTCTTTGCCTGAGCTTCCATGGCAGATTATGGCCTCTCCTATGCAATTGCAGGTTTTGGTCCCTTTGGAACCCTTTGTTGCATATCTCACACACAAAACGGTTTGTTGCCATAAGTGTCGTTGCTGATAAAGCCACGACTTCAGCAGTGGGATCTGATTCATAAAAGTTAGACCAGTTAATTAGTAATTTTAATTCAGATTTCTCTCCGAAAGAATAATTGATTATTGTAAGATGATTGCTCTATCATATACACAATTATACACCATAAGACAAGAGTCAATGGAGGAAGAGAAAGTGAACTCATGCTCCAGGTGAGGGTGATCGTGGTAATTAATTTTTTCTATGCATGGTAAAATCGATGGCCCGGTTCTCAGAAGTACAGTTGCAGACAAAAAGAGGCACCAGCAGAGAGGGGAGCCAAGGAAACAGTTCTCACCAATTATTGAAATCTCAAAGCAATAATTGAACCTTTCAATTCACATAACATCTTTCTCTCAATACAAATTATAAAAAAGAAAAAGAAAAGGAAGCTTCTAATTCAGTGGTAGGCAGTAAAAATAATAAAAGAATAAAAAGAAAAGAAAACTGTGTCACCAACCTTTTCATTCACTGAATTTATGCTACTACGTACGCATATAATATGATGCTATATATAAGAAATAAAGGTTTCCTTTTTCTTTTCTTTTTATTTGCTTCTAATTGAGACCAAGACTAGAACGATCTGTATCAATAAATATCACTGTTAAGTTTCATAAATGGGGCGGTTGAATTTGCCTGGAGTTCCTGGAAGATTTCTTTTCTTCTTCACCGGCTGTTGGGAGGAAGACGCATTGCTGTTAGTTGCAGCCACTGAGTCTGAGCCGTGTAAGTGATTTTGTGCCTGCTGCTGCTGCTGCTTTCCTTGGAGCTGTTGGACTTCTTCTCCAGTATTTCCTGAAGAGAAGCTCCCTTCATCACCTGTGATATTTGACATCGAAACTGAAAAGATTAAAGAAATAGTTTTCTCACTAAAAGGAAGGGTTTGTATTTTGGTGAGCATAAAATCAGCAGTTTGATAGCACCAGAGGAAGACAAAAAATCATGGAATTCTCCTCCATTTCTGGTGAGGACGGGGTACTGTTGCTGCTATAATACTAGCATTGGAACCTGGCCTTCTTTGGCCTTATGTACTTGTATATAGTGTTGATCTGAGACAATTGTTTGGCAAATGCCCCTAGCTTTTTGGAAATTAAAATTGTTCCTATTCCATTCCCAAAATTTTAGAATATTAATTTGCATGCTTAATAATTTTTCAATTAACAGCACTTATTTCATGTGGAAAAATTAGTCTGCATTTTATTTTATTTATTGTGGGTTATAATAGCTAAATTATGATTTCTTTCCCCTCCCTTCAAAAACAAAGAACTAGTTTTGAAGGGTGAAAAAATCTTTTTATAAGATTTATTTATCATTCTAGAATTTGTTTAGGGATATCTCAGTTTTTTTATAATTTTTAAATAATTAAATTATTTGATTATTCTTAAAAAAAAAATTAACCTAAGGCTTTTTCAACAATTATTTGGCTTGACTTCGAGGGCATATTAGTTATTTCACATTGGTTTTTTGGCACTATTCATGTGGTCCCAATAGTCATTTGATCATTTAATTAATTAATAAATAATAAATAAAAAGAAAAGTTGTTATCAAGTTAATTAAACACGTAAATGAGTGAATCACCTTACTGTATTTGGGAAACCTGAGTGGTGGCTCATGGAGATCCAAGATTAGTTTTTTTTTTGTATTTTTCGATTCACAATGATGAGATAACATTCCTAGGCAGCATGTGTGATTTAATTACAGGTGGTTTAGAGGTGGTTGACTTTTTTTTTCTTCCATAATTTTCATGTATATCTTTATAAAATTTCACAATAACCCTTTAATTTTGGTTTTCTTAGGAGTTCGACCCTTTTATTCTAATTTTTTTTATTATTATTTTAAATAACTTATAGAATTGATTTTTTTTATCCTTCATTATTTTTTTATTTTAGATTTAATTAGTCCTTATTGTTTTCATTGCTATTTATGTTATTATGGATATTTTTAGAAGTAATTGTTTTTTAAAAAATTCATGCTCCTTTATTATATTTGCATATTAGATTTTATCCTTATTCTTTTGATTACTATTTTTAAAATCTTGACAAGTTTTTAAAATTGATTTTTTTTATTTCATCATTTAACATTAAATTGAGCTTCTTGATTGACCCTCAATTTAAGATTTAACAGGTTGAGAATTTAAGAGATTAACTCAGGTCTAAGAGATTCTTCCTATTCATTTGTTGGTTTTTTTTTTTTGTATTTTTTTAACTTATATTTTTTTAGTTTTATTATTTGGCATTTGATTTAGTTGTATATTGGGCTCCGTAATTTAACTTTCTTTCTTTGTATAGGATTTTTTACTGCTTTTAAAAATGAGTTGGGTTTTCTTGAGAATTTTTATGTTTTTTTTATTGGATTTAGCTTCTTTTAAAAGATTTTTTAAAATTAAATTAGACTAATTGCTCAATATTTATTTTTAACAATATTTCATCCATTATTTATTTCATCATCTCCATCTATTTTAATATTTTTTTAATGTTGAAAAACAATATTTATTCCGTAGTGTAGCGTGAGGTAAAAGATCATTTAAAAACTAGATCATTCTCAAATACTAGGTTTATGGTGGATTGTACTTAAAAAAATTAATTTGGATTGCAATCTCATGACTTAAAAAAAATTATTCAAATCTCATGACTTGAACCGCAAGTTAGACAGATTAATTAGTTGACTTGAGTTTTTTTTTTTCTAATTTATCTTTTTTCCTCAACTCCATCCTTTAATATTGAGTTGATTGATAATTAATCTTCGTGATTTGTTTTGATTTGTTCTTTTTGAGGTTATCCTCATATCATAACTTGAATTACAAGTTTTGCAAATTAACTCGGGTTGACTCGAGTTTTTTTCCTTTCTTCTAATTGATTTTTTTTTTCAATTTTATTCTCCAATATTGGATTGTACAAAAAAAACTAAAAGAGAAAAGGGTTTTACTATCCCCCTCCCCATAAAACACTATTTACTGGAATAGTATTTTTTTTTCTCTCCTTCTTTTGGCTTTTCTTTTTATTTTTTACAATATATGTTTTTTTTTCAATTTCATCCTTCAACATTAGATTTATTGAGAATTAAACTTTATAATTCTTTTTAATTTACATCTTTTGAGATTATCTCAATATCATGACACAAATCGCAATTTTGACAGGCTAAGTTGATTGAATCAATTTTTTTTTACTTTTCTAATTGATTTTTTTTTCATCGCAATTTTATCCTTTAACATTAGGTTGATTGGGTATTAAATTTTATTATTTTTATTTTGGTTTGTTTTCTATTTGATTATCCTTATCTTATGACTTAGGTCACAAATTAGCGGATTAACCCGAGTTGACTTGAGTCAATTTTTTGTGTTTTTTTTTAATAATTTTTTTTTTCAATTTTATCAAGCAACACTGGATCGATTGAGAATTGAGCTTCATAATTTATTTTAATTTACTTTCTATTGAGTTATCTTAATCTCATGACCTGTGTCACGGGCTTGACATGTTAACTCAGGTCATTTTTTGCTCTTTTTTTAATTGATTTTTTTTTCAATTTCATCCTTCAACATTGGATTTATTAAAAATTAAGCTTCATAATTTATTTTAATTTGCTTTCTATAAGGTTATCATAGTCTCTTAACTTAAAAATATAATCTTGAATATTTATTTTGAATCAAACTATGTTTTTACTGATCATTCAAGTTATTTTTGAATTCACCAAGTTGATCGGATCATATGGAGTCTAAATATTACTAGAAAAAATATTAATAATGTCTAAATATTTTTTTATATTAAAATTTTTTTATGTATAATTAGAGGTGTAGCGCAGATTAATAATGTAGTAAAGCACTAAAAGGTTTCTGGCCTAATGGAAAGGACATTATGGTAAGAGGTCATGGATTCATCTCTTATATATATATATATATATATATATATATATATATATATATTATTGAGCTTTATTTGATTTAATCTAAAGGGCCTGTATGAAAAGGGCTTTGCATACAGGAACCAAATTGCATATTGATACAAAATTGAAGGATCATTGAGGTGGTTCACTGCAGCTAACCTCATTTAGTTTTAGTTCGTTACAATTGAGGGATCATTGGGGGTTTTTATTTTTTTTAGTATAGATTATCACAAGTTGATTGGTGCCGAATCATTCTTGTCTCCTTTGATCAAAACGATCGAAGGAAATCGAATAGGTCAGGGTCGATCTTATAGAAATACAGAACCAGTTATTGTCATAAAAGATACATGCTGCTTCGTTTTCTTGGTTTAATTTACTAGTCAAGGCGGCGGCGGCGGCGGCGACAACGTCTATATTTATAAAATTTGTCTCAGCCGCTTCAGATAAGAAATTGAGGTGCTGTGGCTCAAGCTCTTCCTTTTATTACTGTGGAAAGAATCCGATTTGGCCCTCTTGTTAGAACCATAGTTATTAAACCCGGTTTAGAAGTTGACCCAGCCAAAGAACAGGGTCCCGGGTTTTATGGGTCAACCCAGATCAACCCATAAAACCCAGGTTATTTACTTATTTATGGGGTCAGGTGGTTAAAAAAAGAAATGGAAAAGGAAAGCAATTATAAAGAGGTGAAGAGGGACCCAATGTGGCAGGGCATAGGCATGGGAGAGGGTGACGTTATTGGTTGTTGGTTGTTCTGTGCAGAGATCTTTTAATCTCATCACCATCTCCTCCTACCCTCTCTGGTTCCTTGACATGCTTTCCCCTGGGGTGAAGCACAATCCTTGCTCCTTACGCACCCATGCTCTAAAGCTTAAAAACACCACACGAATCCTCTCTCTTTTACATATTTTCCCTGCAAATTCCCCTTGGTTTTTACATGCTTGAAAACATTAGCCAGAGAGAGAGAGATGTTAAAGACTTGATGGTGATAATAAAGCCTGTGGTGCTGGTATTGTACCTATTGCCTCTCTCTCTCTTGAAATTGCGAGTTTGATCTCGTTTAACCTTCAATTTTTTAAAATTACAGTCATCAATCGTCAGGCTAGAAGAAAGAAATGGAACCCAACGCCAACCCTCAAGATCTCCAAACCCAGATCCACTTGCAATCGTCTTAAGCGAACCACCTCCAAAACGTCGGGTCTCGTCCGGGTTGTCCGGGTCATGGGTTTTGCCGGGTTGTTGCACCGGCCGATCTTTTGATAAACCCGAACCGGTCTAGCCATCGAGTCCCGGGTCGACCCGTCGGGCCAGGCCCGATTTAATAACTATGGTCAGAACACTAGCCAGAACTATGAATCTCTTTTTATTTTATTTTATTGGACAGAAAAGTGCATATACCACAAGCATGCTTGCTCGGCATGCTACAGACTTCGTTCAGGCCTGATTTTAAGTTTGAATTTATTATAAACTAATTTTTAGACATGCAAAGAATGATTTCTTGCCAGCCTATTTTTATTTAGCCGGTCCATGAATAAACAATTTCAATAGTAATTATTCTTTTCCTGAACAATTTTATTTATTCTAAGTGCATGCAGTTTATTTACTAATCATTGTACTCACGTATTTTTAATTGAAAAAGAATTAAACGCAAACAATTGCAATTAACTTTTTATAATAATCTTAAGGCTTTTAGTGTTTTAACTTTTAATTTTTTCTTGTTTGGTCTAATTTGTTATAACATAGTTCATAAATACTAATTTACAAAATTCAAAATTATTTTTATTGCATCCTAAATAACTTATAGTTAGAAATTGTTTGCTGAATTTTATTTTTCTTTAAGTTTTGCATATTAAAAACCAAATTTTAATATTATATATGTGGCTAATGTTTTAGAATATTTATCACGACTTCAACACAAGAGATGGTTAATACAACCAACATTGCTTTATTAAGAACTATTTTTGGCAAGAAAGATTTCACTATCACCTTTTATGGTGCATGATAATAAACCTGAAAAGTTGAATGAATTGAACTTTTAAAAGTGACACTGGAAGATGTTTTATTTGATTACCTTGAACTAGGGGTGAGCAAAATCGGTTCGGTTCGGTTTTTATCTAAAAAACTAACCAAAATCAAATTTTAAAAAACTTAAAAATTCAAACCGAAACCGGTTCAAACCGACCGGTTTCGGTTCGGTTTTTTTAACAGAAAAACCAGAAAACCTGTTGAAGTGGTGAACAGAAAGGAGCCAAGATTGAGGAATTAAAGAGAGAAATGAAGAATCGAAGATGAATTAATTAACTTGATTTTGTACAAGAAAAGGAGTCAGAGGCGACACCGGGTGGGAAGAGAGCACCCTAGTTTGCTCCATACAGGAGCGAGGGATTCTTCTAGAAAAGCAATTCAAATTCCAAAGAACTATAAGTCTGTTCTCAATTTCACCTTGAGAAGCTTCGTCCTTTTCTTCTTCACGTGCAAAAGCCCTTTCAGGGCTGGTAAAGACTGAATGACTTGGGTTCTGGAATGCCAATGAAGATGAGTGAGTGAAAGTGTGGATATGTGAGCACGGCTGTGAGGATTGAGGGAGCGGCGCTGGAGAGAAAAGTATCTAGGGTTTTTAGTTAATTAGGTTTCAGGAATTAGAAAGTGTTTTTTTTATATATATATTTATAGTACCCCTTAAACCGAACCGGTTCAGTTCGGTTGGGGTTTTTCCGGTTCCCGGTTTCGTAAACCGATACCGAACCGAACCGAAAATTTTAACAAAAAAAATAATCGGTTTAAATCGGTTTTTGTTTCGGTTCGGTTTTTTTGGTTGTTTTTTTCTCGGTTTATTCGGTTTACTCGGTTTCTCGGTTTCTCGGTTTTTTTGCTCACCCCTACCTTGAACACGAGCAAAGTTTTTGTCTGAAGAAACGTCAAAGCTATTGGATAATGAATTTGATCATATCGTTATGGCAGGTATTGACGCATGAAATAATACAACTTTTATGTGCAAGAACTATACCTTGAATGAATTAGACAATATATTTTATGATGTATATAGTTCAATTAAGAGTGCAAAGTGTCGCACCCTCGCGGCGGAGAGGCGACCCCCGATTGATTTCGGGGTCTTTTGTTTTTTGTTTTTTTTTTTTTGAATAAGAGAGTCACCACCTAATAGGGGTGAGCAAAACCGGTTCGGTTCGGTTTTTATCTAACAAACTAACCAAAATCAAATTTTAAAAAACTTAAAAATTCAAACCGAAACCGGTTCAAACCGACCGGTTTCGGTTCGGTTTTTTTAACAGAAAAACCAGAAAACCTGTTGAAGTGGTGAACAGAAAGGAGCCAAGATTGAGGAATTAAAGAGAGAAATGAAGAATCGAAGATGAATTAATTAACTTGATTTTGTACAAGAAAAGGAGTCAGAGGCGACACCGGGTGGGAAGAGAGCACCCTAGTTTGCTCCATACAGGAGCGAGGGATTCTTCTAGAAAAGCAATTCAAATTCCAAAGAACTATAAGTCTGTTCTCAATTTCACCTTGAGAAGCTTCGTCCTTTTCTTCTTCACGTGCAAAAGCCCTTTCAGGGCTGGTAAAGACTGAATGACTTGGGTTCTGGAATGCCAATGAAGATGAGTGAGTGAAAGTGTGGATATGTGAGCACGGCTGTGAGGATTGAGGGAGCGGCGCTGGAGAGAAAAGTATCTAGGGTTTTTAGTTAATTAGGTTTCTGGAATTAGAAAGTGTTTTTTTTTTATATATTTATAGTACCCCTTAAACCGAACCGGTTCGGTTCGGTTGGGGTTTTTCCGGTTCCCGGTTTCGTAAACCGATACCGAACCGAACCGAAAATTTTAACAAAAAAAATAATCGGTTTAAATCGGTTTTTTTTTCGGTTCGGTTTTTTTGGTTGTTTTTTTCTCGGTTTATTCGGTTTACTCGGTTTCTCTGTTTTTTTGCTCACCCCTACCACCTAGTATTATAGTCATTAGAAAACCTAACTGGTCTTTCAGGAATTCTAACGCAAGGGACTGGTTGCGTAAATAAAATGTATTAGCATCCCTAATACGCCCTACCTAAGGTAAGTTGCTTGGTGTTTGATTTGCCTTATAATAGCTATGGTGTTGGTGTTTTCTAATCTCATTAGTTTTCCTAGGTTTGATTCAAACTAAATTTATTAAGGTAGAAATCTAAGGAGATTCCATGTACTTTAAAAGCTCATTTTTTCCTTAGTATTTCAAGAGTTTGCGACTTGCAAATCGCAAGGAAGAAGGACAAAGATTTAGAAATCTAAGGAAATTCAGAGCGCTTTAAAAGCCTCTTTTGCCTTAGTGTTTCATACTTTCACGGCTCGTAAACCGTGGATTCAAAAGTTGAAATGTTCTCAATTATAATTGAGATTTCTTTCAAGGATGTATGATGACTTATTATTCCTAGAAAATTATTTTGGATATTTACCACATAAGGTTTTTTTATCCAAATATTAACAGTGAATAATATCAAATTATTCCTAATAATACTTTAGATATTTGTCCCTTAGGGATTTTTTTATCCAAACACTAGCGGTGAATAATAGATAAATTTCTCCAAAATAAGTTTTTTGTATTTTTTGGAATATTGACCAATACCCTTTGGAGTTTTACAAATATGTTGTAAAATCCAGAAATGCAAGAAAATAATTTTTGTTGTGTTTAAGAAATCTATGCGAAAACACATTTTCGAAACTTCCAATATTTTTTTTAAAAGAACATTCAAAATATGTTAGGGTATTGGCCATATACACAAAAACATATATATATATATATATATATATATATATATATACTTGTCACATTGCGTCGAAAAACCAGGTATTTTAAATGCGAGATTGATATTTTTTTACAATAAAAAAAAAATGAAACCTTCAAATAAATATGCCAAAAAAAAAACATAAATCTCCTTTTCTTTCTTTTACTTTTTTTTGTAAAGTAAAAAAAAAAAAGGTTGGAACTAGTAGGTTTGATTGAGTCACTTGCATAAGCAAGTGACCCGGCTAGACACAAAAGGGGTGCGGTCCTCTCAAAAAATGGAGAGTTATTGTTCATGTGAATTAATTCACTTGAACAGTACAGACACAAAACAAAACAAATGCAAAGAGACCACACTAACAATGCAAACACAAAGAAAAACACAGCATGCAAGGGTTGAAGAGAAACAGACTTGGAGACGAAGAAATTGCAGTGTCGTTGAAAGCGTGATGGTTACTCAGTCTATGTTTGTCTGTTTCAAACCTTCTCCTTCTGTTATATATTTGTGTCTGCTTCTTACCTCTTTCTTTTCTTTGCGTCTTCATCATTATCTCTACTGATTCCTGCAATTTCTTCTCCTCGTTTCTGCAGATTTTATGTGCAGAAAAATGAAGCAAAGTAGCTTTTTTCTGTTTTTTTTTAATGTTTTCTCTCCTTTTTCTTTCTTTTTCCCTCTGCCCCCGCTAGGTCATTAGAAAGGCTTATATATAGTCTAATATATCTCTATTTAGGAAAGATTCAATGCATTAATTCTAGGATGCAAATCCCTGCTGATTTGCAGTAAAAAAAACACAAAAAGAAAACCGAAATATTCTGATTCCTATTCTGATTTCAGCAATTAGTTTCCATTGATCAAAGGGTGGTATAGCTCCTTTCTTTCCTTCCATAGCTATGACCATGAAGCACCAGCTGCTCCCTTTGAAATGAGGCAGTAAAAACGTGGTCTGCAGATATCCATTCAAGCGAGAGAAACATGGAAACCAAACAGGAAATTGCAGATAAAAAGGAAAGAAAAAAACGGGCTAGTTGTGCAAGTAAAAACGTGGTTTCTCAATTTCTTCCTTCGGCAAAATTCCTTCTAATTTTATCTTCAATCAACTTCCTTATTTTAGCACCTTTTCCCATTTGGTCTTTGGTCCAAAAAAGGGCTTCAAATTGGCCTGCAATTGGTCTTCAAACTTTAAGCATCTTGCAAGTGTGTCCCTACTAACTCGGGCAAAAAAAAAAATCATTCTCCTGGCAAGAATCCCTACTTTCACACTAGATATATTCAAACGAGAATATCTTGAGCTTCTGATATCAAAATCAAGCGATTCAAAAGCCCAAATTTATCTACGCGTCCAGGACTACAACTTTGATAAAGGAGTCGAAGTGAGATAAAATCATTTTAGAGAACAGAATCTGACACTAATCTGGTTGATCAAAAAGGGTCTCCTGATCTAATTCAGAAACTGACAATGTCGAGAATCCCGATATGACTGAGAGTATGACCAATAAGAACAAATCAATAAAATTTGTGATGGAAATAGAGTTTTTAGTGCAAAACGCGGCTCAGGATCCTTCTCGCAGTAGAATTCTCTACTTTAACGTTAGATATTCAAACATGAATATTATGAGCTTTTGATATCGAAATCAAGCAATTAAAAAATCCCAAATTTATCTACGTGTCCCGGACTACAACTTTGATGAAGGATTCAAAGTGAGATAAAATCTTTTTAGATAACAGAATCTAACAGAAATCTAGTTGGTCAAAAACGATTCTTGATTTGACAATGCCAAGCATCCAAATCTGACTGAGAGTCCATCCTGAGAACATTGATCCCTAAGACCCAATAAAGATGTAGGTCAATTTTTCAACATGTCATGAGTTACAAAATATAGCTAGGATGGTCAGATATCGTACGAAACCACGTAAGAATCAGAGCCTAAGTTGGAACAAAAAATTACGACAGCGGCAGAACTAGTTTTTTTTAGTGCAAATTCTAAGGGATATATCCAACCTTAAAGACCAGATAAAGAAGGAACAAATTTAGCATTATGAAAATTCTTGATCAATCTAAGAAAACCTGATAATGGCAGCAAAGGGAAAGGATAAAGAGAGCAGAAAACAACTCAAACAGGGTTTCAAAAAAAATAACAAATAATACAATTTACTTGGATTAATCAGGCAAACAAGTTGTTGTTGAGAAAAAAAAAATAACTAAAGATAAAAATTAGGATCATTTTTGGTCCACATTACTGGATCTACGGTTACCTTCCACTTATTATTTGCCTGATTGCAAATCATGGCCACTCTTGTTTTCTTTACTTGTCGATTGAAATACAAGTTTACATTATTAACAATACTCTAAAATGCGTAGGTTTTTCATTGTAGCATTTTTTTTTTGCTTTTGTTTCTTCTTCTTTTTTTTCGTTTTTGTTTCTTCTTCTTTTTTACATGTTTTTTTTCTTCTTTTTTTACCCAAAATTGACTTCTTCTTCCTTCTTTTTTTTTCTATTTTTAATTTTTTTTAAAAAAATTATCTTTTCTAATTTTTTTAAATATTGAGCTGGTTGAAAATTTAACTATGTAGTTTTTTTCTTTAAAACATTGTGGATTGCAATAATAATCTCATACATTGTTTTTTTTTATGATTTTGTTTTTTTTCAAAATGGTCTTTGTAGATTTTATTTTTTTATATTAAATTGGTTGAGAATTTAGCTTTGTAGTTTTTTTAACAAAAAAAAACAATATGGATTGCTACAGTGTTTCTCCTACATAGTTTTTGTTTTGCTGCAGTGTTTCCTCACATATTTTTTTTTTCAATTATCTTTATCGAATTTATTTTTTCAATATTGAGCTGGCTGATAATCTAGCTTTAGCTTTCCCCACATGTTTTTTTTTATTATTTGTTTTTCTTTTTTTCCAAAATTGTCATTTTTTACATATTTTCTTTTTTGTTTTGTTTTGTTTTTTTTTAGAATTATTTGTTGATTTTATTTTTTTTATTATTGAGCTGGTTGAATATTTAGTTTTTTTGTTTTTCTCTTTAAAACATTGTAGCTTTCCCCACGTGTTTTTTTTTCTTACTTTTGTTTCCTTTTTTTTACATGTTTTTTATTTACCCAAAATTGACTTTTTTTTTAATAGTCTTTGTCGGTTTTTTTTTATATATTGAGCTGGTTGAGAACTTAGTTTTGTAGCTTTTTTCAAAAAAAAAAAAAAAAGCACTATGGATTGATACAGTATTTCCCTTACATGGTTTTTGTTTGGCTGCAGTGTTTCCCTCACGTGCTTTTTTTTAAATTATCTTTGTCGAATTTATTTTTTTCAATATTGAGTTGGTTGAGAATTTAGCTTTAGCTTTCCCCACGTTTTGTTTTTCATTTTTTAAAATTTTTTCCAAAATTGTCTTTCTTCTTTATATTTTCTCCTTTTTTTTCATAATTATTTTTGTTGATTTTATTTTTTTACTATTGAGCTAATTGAGAATTTAGTTTTTTAATTTTTTTTCTTTAAAACAATAGATTGCTACATTGTTTCTTTACATGGTTTTTTATTAAATATTTTTTGTTTCAGAATTATCTTTGTCGATTTTATTTTTTTCATATTAAGCTGATTGAGAATTTAGCTTTGTAGTTATTTAAAACACTGTAGATTGCTACAGTGTTTTCCCACATGATTTTTGCCTTGCTACAGTATTTCCTCACATGTTTTTTTTATCGATGCTTTTTTTTCAAATATTGTTTTGTCAAATTTATTTTTTTCATACTGAGTCGGTTGACAATTTAGTTTTTTTTCCTTAAAACATCGTTGATTGCTACAGTGTTTTTTCATATGATTTTTTTTATTATGTTTTTTTTTTCATTGTCTTTGTCGTTTTTATTATTTTTAATAATGAGCTGGTTAAAAATTACAACTGTAGATTTTCTCATGAAACACTATAAATTGTTATAGTGTTTCCCTACATGTTTTTTTTCCTTTCGTTTTTTTTTATATTTTTCAAAATTATCTTTGTTGATTTTTTTGTAATATTGAGCTGGTTAAGAATTATAAGTGTATATTTCCTTACAAAACACTATAGATTGCTACAGTGTTTTCTTAAATGATTTTAATATTGAGGTAGTTGAAAATTTAGCTTTAACTTTCCCCACATGTTTTTTTTTCATTTTTTTATTATTTGCATTTTGCTTTTTTTTTTTCTTCCAAAATTGTCATCTTCTTTTTTTCATTTTTTGTGTGTTTTTTTTTTCATAATTGTTTTTGTCGATTTTATTTTTTTAATATTGAGCTGGTTGAGAATATAGCTTCGTAGCTTTTTCCTTTAAAATATTGTGGATGGTAACAGTTTTTTTTTATATGATTTTTTTCACAAATCCACGATAATGCACAAGCATGCCACCAGCCTGCGGCATCGCGCGGGCATGTCAAGCCTTTTACTAATATATTTACTTATTAATATATTATATTATTGTAATTATTATATTATATAACTGTTTTTTTCTTTTTAATTTTTTTTAATGAATTTTGTTTTGTTTGATTTAGTTTGTTAATGTAAAAAAATTTTGTATTTAGTTATCAGATTTTCATGATACGGATCTCGGGTTTGATGGGTTAATCTGATTTGACGAGTTATTTTTTTCATTTAGTTTAGTTTGTTAAAGTTAATTTTCTTTCTATTTAATTATCATACTTTCATGACACGTATCCTGGTCTTGACAAATTAACTTGGTTTGATGGGTTAACCCAGTTAATTCTGGGTAAACCTGTCATTTTTTTTTCTATTTAGTTATCAAACTTTCATGATGCGAATATCAGGTTTTACAGGATAACCTAGTTTAAAAGGTTAACCCAATTAATTCGATTTTTTTTCCTTTTTCTTCATTAGTTTTTATGACACGACCTTATAGCTAGACTCACATCCAATATTCTTGGGTCCGGTGTTACAGCCAGGCTAATTTAAACTTAGATCATGCAAGTTTAATGTTATTATTAATATTATAAATATTACTCTTAGGTCAGACGTTGCAGCCAAATCCAAGATTCTTGAGTATAACTTTATAGAAAAATCTAAAATTTTTAAATTTTTATTTTTTTAATATTTTTTATATAAAAAAAATAATCCGCAGCATCGTACGATTCATGTATAACTAGCATTGTTTTTCCAATTTGAGATAACCAGCGGCCCACCAGTGTGGTTATATATATATATATATATATATGATCATTGGTCGTAAAAGCTCCTGGGGTCCATGTTTTCTGGATGCATATTCATTGAGACAATATCTAACATTTTCATTTTTGTCTTGATGATTGTTTTGGTGCATATGCTGTGTGCTGTCTATTCAGAAACACTATTTTCCTGATCAAGAATGCTGGCCTAGCTAGCTAGCTACCTATGGATTACTAAGAAATTCCATGGCTTGTGTAGCACATCGTTTTTCAATGTTTTTGGATAAAGGTAACAACACATCAAAGAGAGGGTGAATTAAATATTCTATTAATATTAATAACAAATAATATAATTTACTGATTAATTAAATTATTTCAACAATAAAAATTAAAAATTCAATTTTTAATATAATTAGACGAGTCTACATCCACACCTTAAATATCAAATCATACTTAAATATTATATCCTTTACTAATTCAAACTCAAGTTCACAATGTCACTTGGTGAATCTACATCAAACCTTTTTTCACCAAACAAAGAAAATTTCTCTGCAAGATTTTACTATGATGATTTCCCTCACCAATAACTAAAAGTTTTTAACCTAAACTTTCAAAAGTTTATAATTGATGATTTTTTTATAACAAATTACTCTTTCAATAAAGTGGATAATACAATTAAAATTTTTAGTCTTTCTATATCTCACAAGATAACATTTAATGGATCGGAAAGTGTTTAAATGTTATAAAAATAAGAATATATACTCTTATACAAGATTATAAAAGTTTTAATGTACATATATGAATATGATTAGATATTGATCATTTTAAAGTGTTTTAATTCTTATAATAGCTTGTATATAATATATGTTTGGATTTTATATTTAATTATACAATTAGATCAGCTATATATATGGTTCTAATAAAAACTACTTGTTTTATCATCATTATTGTTCCTAAATTCTCAAGTGTTACAACAAATTTATTTGGTTATGGGAAGAGTAAATAATAAGCCGGGGGGGGGGGGGGGGGGGATAACAAGCATAAGCTAGCAATGAACTTGGAAATATGGACCGCATTCGAAATTCGGACAACTCAGATTAATGGACATACGAAGAGCATCTATCACAAAGTGAAAACATGGCAGACACCAGCTCGGATACCAATTACCTTCTTTTTTGAAAAAATTACAAGCTAATTTGTTTGTCTAGATTTTCATTCAAAGCAACCTCAAGTCGAGTACCGAACGACGCAGCTCATTGCAGGATTATTGTTTGTAAATTTGGCTCATTTTATTTCCAATATTCCCAGAATGCTGTGAAATGGAAAAGGCAAGATCATTACATGAATCCTTTTACACCATTCCCGCACAATCATATCAGATTATCATCTGTACCCTGGTAATGATGTGGTTGACATTTCACTGCCTATATAAATAAGTTTTTTTTTTAAAAAAAAGGCACAAAATGTATACCTTAAATGGGCATTTTCATTACAATTGCATACGTTAAATTCATAATGCAGCATTTGTTGAGTGCAGTACATACTTCATAATTCGCCCAGCTGAGGAGAAATTTTGGAGTCTGTACTACAAAAGGGACGGTTTTTCACAAAATTGGCCATTCATAATCTTACAACTGGGCCTCCTCCTTGGTAGGGTAGCTGATCATTTGCAGCCACATACAAAACTGTCCCTGTCAAAATCCAGTTAACCTTTTGCTTGGGATTTAAGATTTCTTTGAACCTTATCAAATATTGGATTTTCCACTAATTCCTTAGCAGAAGGCCTCCGGATGGGATCAGGATCGACCATGACCTGATAGAATTACCAAACCATCAGATCCAAAAAGCCATGCAATTTAAAGATTTTTTTTAATGGAAAAAGTTTATTGATATTTCATAAAAATAGTATACTTGATACATGATGAAAGAACAAGATTCATCTGCAACAAAATGCTTTCCAACAAAATAGTATACTTTAAGTATATAAATTGCTTCAAGCAGGTTTAGGTTATTACAATGTACAGCTACTTTATGGGACAAAGAATTTTGTTTGTCACCTTAAGAAATTCACAAAAAGGCTACTAACATGTTATTTTGTTAGTGAAATAAGATAGAGCAGGAAGTGCAGGTGAGAGAACCATTCTGAACCAAGAAATTGAGCAAAACTGGATGTTTTTCTTTTAAGATGCTGCCTTGAAGACAGCTTAGACCCATTTCCATAAAAATCAACAAGCACAAAGGCAATTTGGCCTGCCTCGCTGAATACCCATCCCAACAAGCCTGAAAAGGACCCAATTTTTACGGCAAAGACTAGTTTATGATCCCCAACCCAAACTCACACACTTAACTTGATACGCACCAAATCAGTTCTAAATTTAGTTTTAAAATATTTGCTCCCTATTTTTGCGAGATTGGATATATCTCTCAAACTGTATATCAAAACGAGCTGAAATTTTACTGGAAAATACTAGACACATGGAACTAACTTTAGGTAAATTTTCAAGTCAAATGGAGTTTGAGAACATATTATTTTAGATAGTTAAAGTTACTAGACAAATCTTGTCAAATTTACCAAACTAGATCTTCATGTACTGTTTGGGACATATCTAGAGCTATGGGTAGAATTTTTCTACGATTCAAGTTAGTTTGAAAACTAGACATCTCAAGCTTTCCAACTATATATGGTAGGCCCAGCAATTCATTCAGACAAAAGAGAACGATGTGTTTGAAATAAGAACTGAAAATCTATCAAAAATATGCGAAAATTAAAGATTCGGGTCGTTATCTATTTTGTTGGGGATTGCTTGACCACGTAATCAAAAGATTCATATCAGTTGATATTAGAGCTAGGTTTCAAAAATTAGGTTATATCTTTTATTTTCTTCTTGTTAGTTTCAGCTTTCTTAGGTTTTAGTTTTCTTTGATTTGTTTTTCGATTATTTTGTGATTTGTGTCTAAAGTATATAAGTTTGCATCTAGGTTTCCTTCAAAAAAAAAAAATATTTTATTTTGTTGTCTCAAAATATATCACTAGCATCAAGAGTTAGAAAAAAAAGAAAAAAAATATGTCCAGAAATAACTTTTGTCAAATCTACCATAGAACACAAACAAGGGAGAATTTGGACCAGACCAATTCAGAAAATTCTCAAATTTTTTATACTAGTTCTAGGAGTCCTAATTGCACCCCATATAAAATTTGAGCTCATTTGGAGATCATTTGCTATAGTAACCAAGATCAAAATTAAAACTTGTCGTAACAAGTCTGATTCATATTAGAAGGGGATCTCGAGTCAAATAAATTCAAAAAATTCTCAAATTTTATATACTGGGTTTTAAGATTCTAATCTCACCCCATATAAAATTTAAGATCATTTGGAGTTCTTTTTCTATAGAAACTAAACTCAAAATTGAAACTTGTCATAACAGATCTAATTAGCATCAGTAATTCAAATTTGTTTTGCTATTGTTATTTTTCAATTATAACCGTATAATAACATCATAATTTATATATTTATGTGTCAATTAAAAAAAAATTATATAACCTTTGCATCTTTTTTTCTTTCACGTCTTTCAAAATGTTCATTTTTCAAAAAAAATCATTTCACTCGCAAAATTATAATCGTAGTTTCGTTTTTGCTTGTTTACATAGTTTTCTTGCTTTTTGAGTCATATATACATATTTGGATACACTGCTAGGGTTGTTATATTTGATGTTGATTTTAATTTCACAAGAGTCGAAGAAAGGTGAGACAAGAAGAAAAAAACGTAGCGAACATATTTGAGTGAAAAACCTATAACTAAATAAATCAAGAGAGTGTAAGCATGTGCAGGAGTGGAAGAGGAATATATATTTCTTGTTGACTAACCAATTTTCAGATTCAAAGATGTCAAAGGCAAACAACAACATGGCACCACATAAAAGAGACAATGAAATTATAACTTGGTTAAGTATTATGAATCAGCAGATGGATCAAATAACCATTGAATTTGGAGAAATAGTGGATAGGTTGGAGAGGCAGCGTGTTAATGATCAAATGATCATGATATGGTTCAAATTAGGCCTGAGCAAAAAGAATTTAATGTTAAGAGCGTTATTATGCGAGTTAACACTAATATGGATAAGTTTGTAGCTAATAATGCAAACATGAGTAATGTTGATTTTGAAGATGTGTCCATAAGACATGGGGAACATTTTGGACAACGGCGGAATTGTCAATTTGTAGGGAAAAGATACGGTGATAATTTTGGGTACAAGGGTAATTATAGATACCGAGACCATAATGCTGAGTTGAGTGGAGATTTAGATACAATTAAGCTAAAAATACCGGTTTTTCAAGGGAAGAATGATCATGAAGTTTATTTAAAGTAAGAGAAAGGTACAGTAGATTTTTTAGTGTCACAATTATCCAAAGCCCAAGAAAGTCAAGTTTGCTGTGATTGTTTTTACTGACTATGTTATTGTTTAATGGGATCAATTAGTGATAAACCACATGAGAAATTATGAAAAGCAAATTGATATTTAGGATGAGATGAAATTCCTTATGAGGAGAAGATTTGTGCCTAGCCACTATTATAGAATATTGTATCAAAGGTTGCAAAATTTAAGTCAAGGTACAAAGAATGTTGATAAGTACTTCAAGGAGATGGAACTTGCTATGATTCGAACTAATGTTAAGGAGGATAGGGAGGCTATTATGGCTAGATTCGTGAATGGCCTTAATCATGATATAGCTTATATTGTAGAGTTGCATCATTATGTGGAGTTAGAAGAGATGGTGTATCTAGCCGTTAAGGTGGAGAAACAACTTAAACAAAAGGGTACCATTTGGCAAAGCCAACCATTAAGCCCTTTAAAACCTTAAAAACCTAATTGGAAGGCCAACACTGGAGTGTTCCATCACAGTAGAATGAGGAGGGCAAGGCCGAATAACCTAAAGAAAAGAAAGACATCTCAGTCGTTGTTAAAGATAACAATGTTACTCCTACTTCTCGTAGTCGTGACATTAAATGTTTTCGTTGTCTAAGTTTTGGTCATGTTGCTTCATAATGACAAACAAAAGAGTCATGGTTATGAAAGTTAATAAAGGTTGAAATTGGTAGCGAGGATGAAGAGGAGAAGATGCCACCATTGGAGAATGTTGATGATGTTTGTCTTGAGTATCTGGTTGAGAGATAGGCACTAGTGGTGAGAAGAGCAATGAATATGCATTTCAAGGTGAATGATTTGGAAGGTCAGAGGGACAATATATTCCACACGAGATACCATGTTCATAATAAGGTATGTAACTTAATTATAGATTATGGTAGTTGCATTAATGTAAATAGTACTGAATTGGTAAGCAAGTTGAACTTGCACACTACCAAACATCTCATACCTTATAAATTACATTGGTTAAATAATAGTGGTGAAGTGAAAGTGAATAAGCATGTTTTGGTTGCTTCTTTTATTGGTAAACATTGTGATGAAGTGTTATGTGATGTTGTGCCAAAGCAAGTTAGTTACTTGTTGCTTGGTAGACCATGACAGTATGATAGGAGAGTTATGCATGATGAATTGAAGACCTATAACTCTTATATATTTAACACCTAAGCAATTATATGAAGAGCAACTGAAATTGAAAAGGTAGAAGATAGTTGAGAAGGATAGCTTATCAAAAGGACCTTCTTTGCTAACAAGGTTCTTCTTGATTCTGATGGTGATGCTATTCTTCGACTTAGCACTGATTTGTTGACCTTAGAAGATGTTTTCTATAATATAAATTCAAGGACGAATCTTTTTAAAGAAGGGGAGGAAGATACGAACCAAGTCAGGTCTAGATTTGACCTTAAAATATCTATTGACTAGTTTTGCGAGATTGAACATATCTCTCAAATCATATATCGAAATGAGATGAAATTTTATAGGGAGATACTAGACACATGAAACTAAATTTTGGTAAATTTTCAGATCAAATGTAGTTCGAAAACATACTATTTCAGATGATCAAAATTACTAGACAAGTCTTGTCAAATCTGTCAGACTAGACCTTAGTGTACTATTTGGGACATATCTATTGACCTTAGTGTACATTAGTCAAACTAGATATCTCAAGATTTCTAACTATATATGGCAGGCCCAATAATTCAACCAGATGAAAAAAAACGTGTTTGAAGTCAGGACTAAAATTTTATCAAGAATGTGTGAAAATTAAAGATTCAGGCTACATGGAGGAATTTTTACATGAAAACTTTGTTTTTATTATCCTATTTTATTTATTTATTTTTAAATAATTATTTTTAATTTGAGCTTGTTCCAACCTATTAGACATTGTTTTAGGAGTTTATTTCATTATTTGACTTATGTTTATTGATTATTAGTTTAAACTCATTAGCTTGGAACCCAAAAGGATCTATTAAGGTTAGTTAAATGAGACTATATTATGTTTTTTAGCTACAAATTTCAGTAGCAAGTTGAAAAATAAACATGAGTTTTCTTTTTATTTGTTTGTGGAAAAACAATTTTTTTTTATAATGACAAAGATCATACACTAACTTATCAAAGGTTAACTAACTTTGTAGCATCATTCGCATACTTAGGGTTTTTAGATATAAAGTTATCTCTAGATCCAAGTCTTTTTTCAACAATTTTGGTTCTCGGGTACAGGGTTACCTCTAGTTTAAGGTTCTATCAAATCTAATTTTCGTTCACATAAATTGTATGAGCCCCATGATGGGTCAAATAAATCCTGATCTGCTGAAGGACAGGGCACAAAACCAGGATGGACCACAAGTAGAGAAGACAAGAAAATAACATGCGATACCTTTAGTAAGTTTTGAAGTTGCAACGAATGACCAGGAAGGAGGGGCAGTTTTCCCTCCTTAAGGTTCATAAACTGGAATCCTGATTGTGGCAAAGTTGACCCCCTAATAAGCTCATAAATAGCTGCTCCCAAGGAAAAGATGTCAACTTTGTCAAGATAATTGTAGTTCTCATTCAGGATCTCTTGAGGCATATAACGTGCATCACCCTCTTCAACTGGTAGACTCTGGTCAAGAAGAGTTGCACATCCAAAATCACCAAGCTTGTAAACTCCATTCTTGACATAAATATTATCAGGTTTCACATCTAGGTGAGCTATTCCTCTCTCGTGAATAAACTGCAATGCCTTTGCAATCTGTAAAAGTTCTGGTGTAAGAAATAGCATATGAAATTTGCTGACATTTTCAGAAAAAGTTAATTTGTGACAATGCATGTCACCACTGAAAATTATCCAGTTCATATGAAGCTTTGAGTTTTATATGGTCCACGGAAAATGTTCACCTGAAACAAGACTTGCAGTGCTTCTCCCTCTGTTAAGGATTTGAAAGATCTATTGACAGATAAGCTGCAATCACAGAGTTCCATCTGAATGTAGAGTTGTTCATTTTCAAACCAAGAAGAGTAGTATCCAACAATGTTCTCATGACATCCTACAGATGTAAGACCATTAAACCAGCTTGGAAAAATTTCTTTCATGCCACAGCAAGCAGAAGTACAAAAAGATCAGAAAATAGTACTACACTAACCTAAAGCTGCTAGAGCTTGAACCTCCATCAATGCTTTCCTCCTGTAAAATGTAAACAGTACAGCATAAATATGTTGGTTGAACAAATGATTTTGGAATCTTAAAAACATGAAGAAACTACCTTTCTGCGTCCTGATGCAACTGCCTTGTGCTATGCTTCACCGCATACAAGCAACCATCGATTCTTTTCAGAACTTTGAAAGCACAACTGAAGTTCCCAGTTCCAATTTGCTTTAAGGGGAAGCAAAGTACTTAAAGTAAGCACAAGAAATGAAACATAGTGATTTGAACAAGAACAAAGCTTTTAGAATCTGGATACATACCTGGATCTCGTGAAAATCTATGTGATAGCGTGAGAGGCCATCTCCATGGACAAATGCAGGAAAAAACTCTGTAGATTGTAGCATAAAGTAACTAAAATATTCTAAATGACCTTTATCTGGAGCAAAATTTTGAATTTTTAAAATTTATACAAAAAATAATGGATACACAATTTTAGGAGTCCCAGTACAATCATGTTCACTGATAACTAACAAGGATGCACCTGCGCATTTTGATCTCTGATTGCCAAATGGATCTATACCCTCTTCTGAAGCATCCATTAAATATGGGTTCTTGATGCAAGGAGGGGGCATGACCCGACAGCGTAAATAAACAGCAGATTGTGATACATAATTTTGAGGCTTCTTTATTTCAGTAGTTGATGTTTTCTCAGTCATCATTTCCTCTGAATTGATGTTATCTTTCCCAATATCCACAATTTGTTGCTGGTCTGACAATGTAGGGCTGAGAGGATGAACTGGAGATACCACAAAAGAGAAGCAATATAAAACCCATCAAGCTGTACCGGTCAAGAATTCCGCACAATATAAAACCCATCTTACCCTGTCGAAGCTTTTTTATTTTGGCAGTGTTCACTTTCTCCGGTGATTTGGGGCACTGAATGTTTTCCTGTGGTAAATCAATCAAAAAGTCGGAAAAATCATTTTCAATCCACAGCATGTATCAATCTGTACAACACTGCTTAAAGCATCACCTTGTTGCAATCAGAACTGTAAAGTAGATTTTGATTGTCTGGTGTGATATAATCTGGAGTGCTGCATTTACAACAAGAATTGTAAGGGGAAAAAACAACAGATTATAACTTAAAATACTTGCAGAATGCCATGTAAATTCATCGACGCCGAAAAGGGATTGCATTTCAAATAGATTAAATTAATAATATAATTACTCGTCCAATTTTCGGACAAAACCCTAATTAAAACCCATTATAAAAAAAAACATTAATATTAAATTCATATTCATCTATTGTCCAAATAAGAAACACAAATTACCAGAAGAAATCCTGGCTGAGGATGAAATCTCTTTCATCAACATCCTCGGCAACCAGCTGAGGATCGGTTAGTTCGGAGTCCAAAAGGTTCTGGAATCGAGACGATGATGCTGCTGAGGTGGAAGAGGATGATTGGATTTGGTGGTGCTGACCTTGTTGCAAGTGACTTACTAACGGGCGCTTCATTTTGGCGGTGCTGCTACTCTCCTTCCTCCTATTACTCTTCCTGTAGTTTCTCTTTGTTAGGGTATTCCTCTTCATCGACTCTCACTCTCTCGTTCCGTGGCTCTTGAGTCTCTTCGGCTTCTCTCTCTCTCTCTCTCTCTCTCCCCCTCGCTTGTTTTGTGAGAAAAATCGGATTTTTTTATTTGTTTTTTAGATTTTTGGAAAATCAAAATGGCGCGGGAGGCTTCTGCTTTTGCAGGGATCAGGTGAGGGACGGACTACTTTATGACGGAAGTGTGATTGATTTACCTGGTTGAATTATTGATAAGATCTGATGTTAGACTTTTGAATCAGGGATCTACGGTACGATGATTAGTTAGAGAGATGCTTATGTTGCATCAGCGTACCAGGGAAGTGTTTCCTCTAGTGGGGGTGGGGGACAGGAAGGCGCGCTTTTACAGAATTGTTTTGTTTCTTTTCTGGACGTAATAACCCAACCATTTTGTACACGATGGGTTTTCTTGGAGTGTATATGTTTTCAAGGTTAAATTTCAATATACCGCCTAAGGTTAATGTGTTATGTCAATTTAATCTGAAACTTTTGTTTTGTTTTAATCAGGCCCCGCATCTTTCATTTTTTTCCAATCTCCATTTTTTCCTTGAGGAGTGGAGTGTCTCTTTCGCTTCTTTCTTGGGGGAAATAATGGAGCATGCACAAATGTAAGGTGAATATGACCACCATTGTTTTTAAATTGAAGCTATAAATTAAAAGTAAAAACATGAACTAAATGTGTTAAATTATGGGTTAATTAATTTTTTTGTTTTAAAAGTATTTTTTAAAAAAATTAAAAATATTTTTTTTCAAATAAATATTTTTTGATATTTTTAGTTTATTTTGATACGCTGATGTCAAAAATAATTTATTTTAAATAAAAAAATATTATTTTAATATTTTTTCGAATGAAAAAAATACTTTAAAAAAATAACAACTACATTCTCAAATACATTTTTAAATATGTAGAAAAAATATCTAAGGCACAGTAAATTCTTTCATTATCAAACTTAGCTTAATTCATTATCATTGAACTCATGATCCAAATTTTTACCTAGTTAAAGTTTTAAAATAAATTATGTGAAAATTATTTTAATATGATTTAGTTAATTAAACAGGTTAAAAATACAACTTAAATTATGACTTTGGCTAGATTATTCACAAAGTAAGACAATCCACCATGTTGCAGTCTTATTTTTCTATAAAAAAAAATGTCATATGAAACAAATTTTCAAAGCAAGAACTCCCAAATGCTTTTATATTTATTTGAAACTATAACAACTCCATAATAAATAAATAAAAACCAATTATAAAAGTTATTTTTTAATAATAAAATATATAATTTGGACCATTGATTTAACCAAGTCTAATAAATTTATTTTTAAAATTTTATTTTTAATTTAATTATATAATAAAAAAATCAAAAGCTCGTAAAAGCCAAAAATTAAAACTAGAGTGAAAAAAGGAAAATTAAATGCTTTACTATTTATAAGAACTGTGAGCACCATCGTCCAAGCAAAATCTTTTAGTGTTTTAGGGTAATAGGTAATGTATCCATTTTCTTTCTTTCTTTCTTTTTCTCATGCAATAACATCACACCTAAAAAAAAATCAACCATAGAAATTTAGAGATTGTCGCGCGTGAATTACACTACAAAAAAAAAAATAAACATGATGGATTGGATGATGGATGAGGTAAATTTCTTCAATATCACACCCACCGGGCCCGAGGAGTAAAATTTGGATTTGATGGTGATCGATGATGCTGGGCCAGGCCCAAAAACTGAAGATGCAGCACTTAAAAATGACTCACGTCAACAAGAAAAGAAATAAGGTTCACTTGTCGCTTGTTAATTATCCACCCTGAAAATGTGGCGGCAAAATTCTTTCCCGGTAGCGGCAAGAGACTCTCTGAAGTTCTTCGCACGTTCTATTTCATTTTCTGTTTTATCGAGTATTATTATTCCTTTCGATAATTGCTCTTTTTTTTTCAGGGAAAATCGGATTCTGATCATAGCATTTCTGGTAATTTCAGCTACATTTGCAAAATTAAATCTAGTTATATTTTTTTAGGGTTTTTCATTGATTTTATTTGGCCACAATTTAACAGACGAGGAAGATTTTGACGGAGATTTGAGAGAAAATTGTGTTTCTTTGACTGGGAATACACTGAAAGAGGTTACTTTATTTACTTCCCTTTGTAACTACTGCAATGAGTGCAAGTTTTACTCTTAAATCAGTGATCAAGTTCTTATCATTTCTTTTTATATAAAAAAAAAAAATAGGAAGGATGGGAACTTCAGTCACGACTGGATATCCTTCGAGGTATCTTTTCAATTTTTGCATATGATTTCCAAGAACATGCTGTGCTGACATTGTGTGTGTGTGTGTGTATTGTAAATTTCTCGTGTAATGTGTTAGATTAGAAATGCTAGTCAGCTACTGCTCGCTATCTCTGATGATCTTGAATTAAAAAAAAAAATTTCCATGAGTATTCTCCCTGTGCGTGCAGGTATGAATGCGCAAAGTAGTGGAAATAGAACTAGCTATTTAGCGAGTGAGGCATGTATAATGAGATATCCATTGAAGTTCTCCTTTTCTAGTCTGTTTGGAATATATTAAAAACTAATGCGATGATGTTGCCATGATCAGAAGCAAACAAGTTTCAAAATCGACGATGAGCTCGGGATGCCTGATTTCCCTAATGAGGAGGGTACTTTCTTTTTCTCCCCTAGAAAAGGATCTGCACATAACTCTAAAGATGAAGTCGATTGTGATGACGAGGTACTTTGTGCATTTCTTCCCATTACTCCTTCCTTTTTTTAGTGGTCACCATCATCATTATTTTGTGAAATCTGTTGGAACAGGATAAATATGCATTGTTGGAATATTCAATTATGTCTAGTGACACAAAGTTTGATAAAGGTAATAATCTTCGAGGTTTTGGAAGGGAGAAGCAAGCAGAAGCATGCACATGGTCCCTGGTGAATAAAGAGGCTGAGACACTAATCAATTTGAATGAGAATGCACTCTCTTCCCATTCTGCTTATTCTAAAGGAAACAAATCTCATAAAGGTATTCTCTCATTCGAAGTAGTGTTGCATCTACATCTCTCTTGAGATTGGTGGAGTGCCTTCTTATGCAAACTATAGGTGAATTCAGCCCTTCTATATTTGTTTGTGTTGGGAGACAATCGAAGACCGAGATGGATTGGCAATGAACCAAACTAAGAAATGAACAAAAGCATATGTAGGATAAACAACATGCGTGGTTTGACCTTTGACATATATTCACATGAAACTGTAAATAAAGTACCAATTACACCTCTCAGTGAGCTTTCCAATTTGGGTTTCTCGCACTCAGCAACCATTATTGAACATCATAGGAAAGGAAAATGCTAAACCTACAAAGACTTGATACCAAAGTTGCATAAGAAGTGACTCGGCATGCAGCCCAGCCATGTTCTATCTGTTATTGCTGGGTGATGGAAATAAGATGGAGAACCCAACCATGACATTAGTGAGAGATGGAAAAAAAGTTTGAAGTTCAGAGACAGTTGTTCATTGAGTTGACTCAATTAACTCGCACATCAATTTTAGCTCTGTTTTTCTTTTCAGAACCCTCACTTTTGTGGCTAGCCATCCTGACAAGCCAGCTCAGCTTGTAAGGAAAGTTTCTAAGCATTATTCATGAGTATAGCAGCAATCTGTACGAAATTCCCAGATTGTGCATGTTGAGTTGCTAAGGAAGATGACTACTTGCTTACAAACCTGGAGTATGTTGCATCATGTATGCTTGGGTTACGGACTAGATCTGTTTAACTTTTTTGTTTTATTTCTAATTGATGAGCTGGAGCTGTATTGTTTAACTTAATTTTCTGGCAGCCAAGTTGTTGTTCAGTCTGCTGCTTTATGTGGCTTTGTACAAGGATGATGCCTTAGTTCCTCAACTGTGAATACCTTCATGACCTGCAGGTATCAGAGGCAAAGCCAAGCCAAAATTTGCTTTCCATTTTCAGTCACACAAAGATGGACTTTATCAACCTTTTATTTCTAAAGATAAAAATCCTATCACATTCAAGGTTGATGATGGGCCTGAAAGATCGGAAACAATTGAGAATAGAAATCTTGAAAATCTAAGTCCTGTGTTTCATGAGGAATTTTTTGGAGAAAATGTGAACCTGTCAGAGATTGAGCCTGTGGAAGCTGAAGCTCTTGGCAATGGCTTTGTTGACCATTCAATGGCTGAAATTTTAGATGACCTTCAGGATAAGAATATTCAGCCAAGAGGAAATTCTAAATGGGTTAGCATTCTTCTCTGAACTGTAAATTTGCTTTCATATACAGTTCTCTTTTCTAAGTTTGATCAAGTATTTACTGCAGTATAGCAGAACAAAATCAAGGAGGGGACAGATAGTCATGAAGAGAAGTATGTCTTTATTGGGAGATAGAATCATTGATGATGAAGACCAACCTGAGCTGCTGGCTAGTGGATCATCTAGTGATGACGAGGTATTACTTGGTTGTCACTAGTTTATGATGGTTCTTGTTAAAATCATCAATGGCATCTGTACATTTGACCTTCACAGACCAATCATCAGAACATAAACCTTGCTGACCTGGAGATGAAGAAACAAACTATCGCTGATCGCTTTCAGGAAGCTTTAGCTGCTACCTCTGTGAGTGATGAAGGGGTCATTTTTGCAGCAGCTAAACCATCAGGGTAAAGGACAGAACTAGTTTCTTTCTGTTACTAGGCATGCTTTTGGTGATTGATTAAGTGAAGTCTAATAAGCAGTTCTAAATCAAGTATACTTCTTCTCCGCCAAATTCTGCAGTATTGGTTTGTTTGGGAAGTTGCAGCAGGTCATGCAGACTGAAAAGGAAAGAGATTCTGAGTTTCTGAAAAAGCTACAGATGGGAGCAAGCCCAAATAGTAAAAGCCTTATGATCATACACTCCTTTCATTCATAAAGCATTTCTTTAAAGTGGCTTGCATAAAACACTTTTATATGGACAAATGATATAAAGAGGCTTGTTATTTGTCCATGTATCCACCACTAATCTTTGGCACTTGTGTGATGCAGGTGAACCATGCTCCATAGTTGCAAAGATCCTGTCCAGATGCTTTGATGCAAAGCTGATAGTTTGTCATTGCACTTTTGGTGAGAATATAAAGGTTGTGTTAAATTTCAGACCATGTTTCATATGGATTATTTCAACTACTTCAGACCTAGATGGTAGTGAAAATGTATGAACTGGCTTGATGTTGTTAAATACTAAGTTGCTTGTTGATGTTATCTTTGTATTTAGAAGAAACAGTTATATTGCTAGCTAATTACATAATTGCTTTTTCTTTCGGAAGTTTTGGTGCTGAGTGCAAATTTCTCATCAACACCATGTGGATCATTCAATTCTGAACTGAGTCTGACTATTGCAGTGTCCAAATTATCTTCTAATCCTTAAATTCTCTCTTTATCTCTGCACCCCACTTTGAAATACTGACACTAATCACAGAGCAATATGTGCTTCTAGCATCAAATCTCTACCCAAGCTTTCTCACATGTTTATGCCTCTGTAAAATGAAAACAAAAGGTGCATATCTATTTCTGCAGGATTCCCAGTCACCAGAGAGCTCCAAAACATTTGTTGATAGAGGAAGGATTAGGACGGTTATTTTCAGTCCAAGAGTTTGCAGCAATGTTGACCTTGATTTAGGGAACTTGATTTGTATTTACCCTCCCTGGTATGTACATATCTTTTACAGAGACAACAACTCTGATTTATTTCATTTGCTGAATCTTAGCTGCTCAGAGAATGAACTAAATTTCTCTTACATAGAATCTGTTGGAAACTCTACTGCATAAGTGCTCTAGATGGAGATTGCAATAGCAATTGAATTGATGTGATTTTTTATGCATTTTGGGTGTATGTGCTGTTTAATTGACATGGTTTGTCTCACTTTTAACCTTTTCTTTTCATTTGTTTCTTATTTTGATAAATATTCATTCCATTTTCAATCAATGATTTTGATGGTGAACTGTTGTGGACAGGAAGGAGGTTCAAGTAATTGGGAGTGATGAATTTGTTATTCTAACAACATATTTCTCCCACGTTTCAGCCTGATCTGTTCAGGCTCCGGGAGCAGGAGATGAGTATCTGTATTATTCTCGTGGTAGAATAACCTGTTTGGTTGCACTTTTGTATGCATTCATGCTCACCATTCAACTGACTAGGAGGAGGAATACATATGATGTTAACCCAATTTGTTATCCTCAATTTTGTTCCTTTAATTGATGCTTAAGATACCTGTGCAAGTTGGCTCTTGATGTTTAGAAATCTATTCAGATAAATACCCGTTCCCAAATTTTGGTAGAGCCATTTTTTCCTTGTGTTTTATATTTCCCCATTAGTCTTGGGCTTTTCAGGCCATGTTTTCCTTTTCCGTTCTTTTCTTCCTTCAATTGTTTTGGTGAAGTGGATCTTAGAAACTAAGCTGGTATCTAACACTGCTAAATTGTAGGCACGGGGATCATATATCGCCACTTCATTTGGTTAAAAAGTTATTCCAGACTTCTATTGTTAGAACTTTGAATTGGAATTTGCCACCTTGAGCTAGCATTATCCATGTTATACGCGTATTGTGAAATAGTTTAGTTTCTATTTTTGCTATTACAGATTTAATAGTTATTGCTCCCTTGGTAGATAGAAAAAAGAATTTTTTTACTGCTCAAACTATAGATCATTTTCTGAGCAATTAATGTTGTTCTATTTACCTAAGCAGCTTTGCGAGAATAGTTCTTTCACCTGATCTTAGCAACTTTCTGGCTTCTTTGCTATTCAAGTTTTTTTTTTTTTTTTTTAAAAAAAAAGTTTTGAATTTGGAGTGGAGTATGTTGTGCAATATTATCTAAAACAATACAAAGAAAGCTGATGTTAAATCACCCTACAACCCGTCCCAAATCGTATGATGAGGCTAAGTGGGCAATGAATGCGTTGACTTAAATATGATAGCTCAGAACATTGAATGGAGTATGTTGTGCAATATTATCTAAAACAATACAAAGAAAGCTGATGTTAAATCACCCTACAACCCGTCCCAAATCGTATGATGAGGCTAAGTGGGCAATGAATGCGTTGACTTAAATATGATAGCTCAGAACATTGACACTTCACTCTCAAGTCTCAACAAGGCAAAAAAGCTTCCTCCCTGCAAAACCCTAACCTATATCAATAATCATAATTTAGCTTGTTGATAGGAATGTTGGGTGGGTTATTGAAGGACACTCAGTGACTGAGGAGGCAGCTGCATACAGGGGTTTGAAAATGTGGTAAGAATTAGATATAATTTAACTATGCACAAAATTTCATTTATAGAAACTAGTTTTTTTTTTTTTTTACTGTTTAATATTTATTTTTGGATTTCATACACAAATCTCAATCTTTACCATATTCTCAAAAACACTAATATTGCCCTTTGAAATGTAGGTGGTGATTATGGTTGTTGACTTTTGAAGTCTCCAGCTTCTTTTTCTCAAACTTCTTTGTCATTGGAATTTGGACGTGTATGTGAATAGCGTGTATTTTCCTTTTCCATAATTTCTTATCTTGCACTCTATTTTGTGTTTTGGTTTGTGAACAATGTGACAAGAGGTTGATGATTAATTACTCAATTTGTTGAGTGTTTTAGGATATTAGCACGGCAAAAAAAAAAAAATACTACCACTCATAAAATATTTGGAGAATAACACTTTTAAAAGTTGCAAATCTCATAATAACTATCGAGTTGCATGCCACATCCGTGACTCATGAATCACAAGCCAGGCCTGCAAATCTCTAAGAAAAGTGGCAAGGATAGGTTTTTCGAGGCTTACAACATATATCATACCTCATCAAGCTTTCATATCAATAACTTGTACGAATGTTTGGATCCTTGTATTACCACTTGAACTAAATGGACTAGCTATATGTGATGCTTATGTTGTTTTTTGAGTATTACTTAACACTCGAGTCATTTTCATACTAGAGGAGTTTTTTCTTGTCTAGATCTACTAATCAAGTGGAATTCTAGCATATTCATCCCATTAATGTTGGTAAACCTAATTCACATATCCATCATTATTAATGGGTACACCGATATTACAAGTTGAACTAACACTAATTTGCATCATTCTCGAAGTAATTTCAACTTCAATTTCAAACATATTCAAGTTAAGTTAATCACGTAACATTCTAAATAGCTTGTTAAGAGAAATCCAATGTAGCATTTAAGAAATCATTGCTTATTCATTATAAGTGATACCATTGTCGGTATTGACAATGATAGAATTATAGAAGCATGATATTCTAATAGCACGAGATATTCTGTTAAACAACATAACAAACTCAAGCCTAATTTATCAATAACATGGGGCTAATCAAAGCCTAATTTATCAACAAAACTCTAATGATAACATAATTAATAGAATATAATATCATTGATTTTCTTCAAAAATAACAAAATTAACAATTCCATATAAACATGGGGAATGGTGAACTACAAGTGTTCCAAATATCAAGGAAAATGATAAATTGAGACGGGCTCAAGTATGGATATGTTCCACACAAAAAAGACAAAATACATTTTGGTCCCTATAGTTCATGAGTTCATAGATAAGTCTTAAAGCAGACCAAAAACATTTCTCCTTTTTTTTTCATTGATGTAAAAAAAAAAAAAAAAAACATGCATGCTTTTCCAATGTCTTTTGACATCAAGAAAAAAATCTTGATTATAAATCAAAAGGTTAATGCATGCATTTAATTAAATAATTGACAATTATTTATGTTAATAAATCCAAAAAAAATATCCTTTATAATTGAGAGATAAATGTAAATTAAAATATTTAATCTCGTAACATAGGATCCGAAAGGATGATCTCGCAACACAAGATTAAATTGGAAACTTGAGAGATAAATATGGGTCTAAATATCTGATCTTGAAACATGGTTCATAAACTCGGTTATCTTTAATAACTTTATTTCTCAGAACTAGTTTTTTATTAAATAAAATGATAATAAAAAAGACACGCATAAAAAAGTGATTGAATAAAATTAAAGAAAAAAATTAAGTAGGGCTGCATAGAAACAATGCCTACTAATGTTAAAAAGATATTGCAATCTTATTTATAAATTAACGCAAATGAAAATACGAACAAGAACACGTTAAGCTAGAAAGATAAAATTGAAGTCAAATAGTGCTCTCACATAGAACCTTAATTCATAATTTTATTTTTGAAAATAAAAGTATAATATATTCTTTTAAAATACAGATTAAACAACCTTATTTATACTAGTCTTGGGTCTACTTTGAAGAGGAAAACAATCCCAATCAATGATTATAGTTATTTTAGGGATACTTAAACTTAAAAAATTAAACAAATTACCAATCTTAATATTTTATTTTCTAAAATAAATAGGAAAAAATAAAAACATCATAAAGGAAAATATTTTTCTAAACTAAATAAAAAATAATAATAACTAAGAAAAATAATTTTCCCTAAAAATCTTCTTAATCAGTCTTTCAAGTTGGAGAAAACTTGTTCTCAAGTTCAAATTGCTCTTACCTCGGTCCCATAGGTTGCAATGGATGTATCGATGAATTAAGGGTAAAAATAAAAAAAAATCTGAGTCGCCATATAGTTTAATTAGAAACCCTAACTAGTCTTTCAGAGATTATTACATAAGAAAATGGTTATACTAAAGAGAAGTTGAAAATCATTCTAAGACATTCTACATAAAATAAGTTGCTTCATATTTGTATTTTATGATAAATTGTACATATGATGTTTACATGCTAAATACTTAGCTAAATTGATATATGTATGGTAAATGATGACTAAAACTTGAGACAATGCTTTGGGATTTTGGCCCAACAATAAAACATAATCCTTACTTTCGGAATATAAGCATTAGGCTTGAGAGGATAATGAATGTTGAATTAGACTTCAACCCATTTACTTTGTTTAGTTTTAAAATGGACATGAAGGTTATCATTTACACTAAATGGACTTTGATAAAATTATGTTGACCTAACCTAAATCTATTCACAATGAATAAGGAAGTATTCCTATACAAGCTTTATAATAAAATAAATACTTACAAATAATGACTAAACAATATTTACATGAAATAAACACTCATACATACACACACATAAACATATATGTATGTATGTATGTAATTTTTAAATTAGATGTTGTCACCTTGAAGGTTACTTTCACTGTAATATAATGATTTATTGTATGATAGAAAAGTGAATTAAAAGAGTAGTATAAAAAATATCATTCAACTCATAGATCCAATCATACATTAAGAGAAAGAAACATAGTACATCGAACATATTTAATTTCCAAAAAAAACATAGATTAAAAAAATAAGCATAGAAAATTAAACACTTTTGTTTATTTTAAATAACAAAAATGAAAGAAAAACTTTTTTTTTAATATAAAAATCCCCTTTATATATATATGTATGTATATGTATGAAAATACTCCTATTGAATTTTTTTTTAAAATCATTATATTCCATAACAAACAAAAATCCACATCGACACATAAAACCAACACATTCATGTATAAAATCATGCATATTCACATACAAATTTAAACAAGTTTACATCTGAAAATTTAACAATTCATATTCAAAAATTAAACATATTCAAATGTAAAAATCAAACACATAGAAACACAAAATTAAACACATCTACCTGTATAATTAAACACATCCATACACAACAATAATCAAACGCATTCACATCTAAGCAAAAAAAATTCATTTGGGATCTAAAAGACCTTAGAAGCTATTGAAGCTAGTCAAGAATCACTAAAAACAACTGGGTAGTGGTTGATACATGAGATCCCTGCACTAGCAAATGGATTATACTAAATGGTTAGAATATGTGTTTCTTATGCGCAATCAACAATACATGTAAAACGAGTAGAAAAAAAAATCAAAGTTTTTTTATGGTTAGAAATGGAGGTATTTTTATGATACGGGGCTATTTCATGGTGTTTAAAATGATTAGGAAGGCTAATTTGATTGGAAAAAAAGAGAGGAAGATTAACTTGATTTTATTGCCTAGGAAATAAAAGGGAAATGTTGTTCTTTTAAGGTTGTAATTGTGGAATAGACGAGAGAGGGCAATAGAGCAATGTAAATCATGACATTGTTTGAGTCAAATTAGTGGAGGGGTTAATGGTTCTATTTAATTGTGGTGAAGCATATGGTTTTTGAGTGTTTTTTCATGGTGGAAGGTCAATCAACTTTGAAGTGGGGAAGATGATAGTGATGATGATTTAATGATTACTATCATCAACGTGAATGGTATTGGAATGTAAGTTGGTTGGAGTGGAGTAGTAGTGGCTAGCTGGTTTTTTGAGTGTTAAAAGATGAAAAAGAGAGACAATAGTGTGGTGACAGGTGGTTGGAAGAGAGAGAGGGTGATGAATATTTCTTTTCTTTTCTTTTTCTCTCTCTTTTCTCTCTTTTTTTACTGGAAATTTCTCTGTCTTCCTCTAGGTTCTTATTTTTCTTTGTTTTTTTTTTTTTCATGTTTGCATGTTCTTATTTACAGTCGTTATATGAAAAATGAAAGGATTAACTTAGGATCTAATGTGGGACCAACTTGGGATACATGTAAATAGAAATGAAAGGATTAACTTAGGATCTAACTTTCTTAACAGTAAAAAGGTCTCATCAAAACCACCCTTAACATGAGATGCTACATTAACTTGCCTAATTCTAAGATTCAACCAAATTTTTTTTTATATATAGAAAAGCTTGTCTTGAACTTATTATCATCCTATTTTCTTATCTTCCTGATAGAAAACTGGAGAACAATCAAAACATAGTTGGTTTTGAAGGGTGGTATTTCTATATAGTAACTTGTTTAAAATGGTTTTTAACTAATTATTTTTATAGAGTATTGAACTCAAGATTATTTTAAAAACATGATCATTTTATTGAGTGACAAATTCAAAATTATGTTAAAACATGGTCAATTTATAGACAAGAAACTTGAAGTGATTTTGAAACAATTGTCATTTTATAGTGTGATGAAATAGAAGTGATTTAATATATATATATATATATATATATATATAATTGAACATGTCATAGAATGATGAACTTATTCATTTTAAAAAGTGATGAGCTTGAAGTGATTTTCAAAACATAGTCGAATCTCAAAATTATTTTTAACCTATAATTTTATAGAGTGATGAACTCAAAGTGAATTTGAAAGTTATCATTTTAAAGACAAATGAGCTTGAAGTGATTTTAAAAATATAGTTGAATTTTAAAGTGATTTTAAAAATTATAGTTATTTTATAAGGTGACAAACTTGAAGTGATTTTGATTTTTTAAACATTTTATATAGCAAAAAACTCAGAGTGATCTAGGGGAGATAGAAAGCATAAATCATATATTTTGAAAGCTTAGTCTTTCTTTTTTATATCATCTTTATCTTTGGATTTAGGGTGTTAAGAATCAGGTACTGACTTGCTTGAATTGTTTAAGTGACTCCAATACCTCAAATGATTATTATAAGTACTTCCATGTTTTTCGTTTTTTTTATTATTATTATTATGGATAGAGCATGTTTTATCTATTGTTACTACCCCTAAGTATTGTTTGAAGGTGTATGTTCATTACTATTCATTTCTCATCTCCATACAGAAGTTGTTACCATATTTTATGATGGAACTCACAAACCATAATTCATCATTGTTTTTTTTTTTTTTATGGAATTCACCAACTATAATTTATCACTACAATGGACTTCTTCAAATTGAATTTCTTCCAATTGAGTTATTGTGTTTATTTTTCCCAACATCCATTAAAAAAAGCATATATGCATCATTATAATTTTCTTTCAAGAAATTTGCAAATTTAGTCAAAAGAGAAAATTATATTATAAATCATCTTTCTTGTTTTAAGACTAAGTTGCAAATCTTAATGATTATGTCTATGTAACAATATTGAAATGGAATCATTGAGTTGTAAATTTGAAAGTATTTTTATTGAGTGTAGAAAAAAATTGATTTTTTATCAAAAGCTCAAAACATATCATTCAAGAGCTATGGCGTAATTTTGGATGTTTTTGAAATACGATTAAATGGATTGATTAGGATTGTGAAAAAAAAATGATTATTTCAGAATTCTGATTATTTTGAAAAGTGAATGGCTTGAATAAAACCACAACAATGCTTCTGGATTGGAAGTCGAACAAATATTCTCTAACACCATCAAATGTAGGAAACTTTTGGCTCTTTAAAGGTTAACCAGATTTAGGGTACCTATATTTTGAATATCTTCCATGCACATTCCATAATTCATAAAAGTAAATGCATATGGATGCATAATTATTCATGTTAGATATGGATTAGTTATACCTCGGGTTGATATATGGCCACCATTTTTTTATAAACGAGACGGGAAGGGTTCTGATCCTTTCGTAGCATCCAAGACAATTTAATCTAAACCAATGCTTAATAAAACACATTAATCATAAAAGAGATATTGCTCATAAGGTTGGGCTTAAGCCCTTTTCATTAATACTTGATGAAAACTTTTACATTTAAAATCTAGTCAACTCATCATCATTGTTTATAGAGAGAAAGGCAAAGCTCTTTTTTTTTCTATATTTCTAAGAAAGGCATCAGTCCTAGCCATGCTTTATTGATGTTGGTAGACATCCCTTCCAATTTACCGAGCATTATGGCGGTTCTTCAGGCATCAAAACAGATTGATCCTTGAATAACCTAGAGAATTGGGATAACTCAGGCATCCTTGGCACATGTTGTACACCTCCAAGTTACCTCACAACAAAAGTAGGTGTATAGCTGACATATCCGGTCACTCCTACCCAAGGCACTCATTGTCTTTACCCACAACTCATCAAGCAATTTGTTGCTCTCATCTATTGGGCTTTTCACTTCACTTCACTTCTCCTTGCAAGATTGCTTGCAATTTTACTTTCCAGTTCTCTTTACTCAAGTCCTTTCATTCCTTTTCTTTAAGTATCTTCAATGGTTTTTGACTAAATCACCAGAAGTTGTTAAATACCAAACTTTTAGTTTCTATATGGCTAATCAACTTATATACAATAATTATTCACAGTATCTCATTGATCCCTTGCCAACCCTCTTACAATGGTTGAGTGTTAAAATAGTTTCTATTAATATTGTTATAGTGAGATTTATCTTAGTGTTTTCATATGCAACAAAAACTAGTGTCGCCTCTAAATTGATTATTCTAGCGAGGTTTGAAAACAACACCAACCCAAAGATTTCTAAAGCAAATATTTTGCCTTTTTCTTCAACAAATCTAGAGTTATTTTTCTCTTTTCAAATACATGTTTGATTATCTTTCATTTTAGGCTAGTAACACTTTTCTCCAATATCTTATAATCAATTCAGCCATTTAGTTAGTACTTTGTCATGTCTTTGGTAGAAGTAGACTTTGTATAGATTTTGAGGGAATTTGGTCAATAAACTAAATTATTTCAAAGTAGGACATATATCTACATTCCAAAAAATGAAGCATTGATACTCAGGGTTCTAAAAATGCATTAAGGCCTTATTGCTGAATTATGCACGAAAACCTTCATAATTCCCATTATCCTCCCATATTTCTTTAAAAACTCATCCTCATGAATGCCTTTCATGTGTGAGATGAGCTTTTTCAAATAATTTCCAGAGCAACTCACATTTTTTATGGGTGACAATTTATTATCATCCAATATCAGGCAATCTTTTTTTTAATAACTATAGGGATTTAGAATCCAACTCATATTCAACTATAGGTAGCTTCTTCATGTCTTTAATGGTGGTCATGTTATCAGCCCTAAGCCCTGCAATCCAAGATGATTTTTAGGGTTAAACATGTATTAATGCAACAATATTTTTTTGTGGAGCACACTTCCAACATGCAAGTTCTATATCCTTTTACGTAAGATATTGAGGTAGACACTATCTAGTCTCAAAATAGTCTCTTGTTGTCCAGTGATTACCCTCATAAAGGTAATATAGGAGCTTAGTAAGTAGTTGGATGGTACGTATACCAATTTTCACCAGTCCAAGCACTCAATAAAGAGTTGGATGGTTTCACAAACTTAAACCCTAACAGAAAGTCATAGGGTAAATTGTTGCTCCCACCTAACTTAAAGTTCCATGTGTGTGCATTTTGAAGTGATATATCACAAATAAACTAGTAATGCATAAAGACATTCATCTATATCCAACATATATGTATGAACATGATAAAATATGCTAAAGTGTGAATAAAATAAAAATTAAAAAAGCCAAATGCAAAAACACACCAAATCATATAAACCAAATAAAACATATAAAGCCTAATCAAATACTGTAAAAAACAAAAGTCCCCAGCAAAGTCGCCATTTTGTTGCACGTGAGCGAGCGGTGTCGGGGTTAAGAAGTTGCCACCTAGTTATTTAGCTCAGAGTCACTAGAAGACTCGGGTGTATTGTTCTTATCATAAATTCTAGGGTAATGAATTGGTTGTGACTAAGAAATATATTAGTAACCCCAACTCACCTTACACGAGGTAAGCTGTAATGTGTGATCTTTAAATGGTTTAAAGGTTTTGATGTGTTTTTAACTGATGGTCAGTCTATGACTTATGATAAAGATTTACTCTTATGAATAAATCTAATATTTTGAATTTATTATGGGCTCATATATCCAGATAAATTCTTATGGAAATGGTTTATGTAGGTGCACCTCTCCTAGAAGGTGAATGAGTTTTCTACAATTCGTATATTATGGTGAAAAATACTCACAATTAAAAGTAGTAAATATCTAACAATAATTTTAAAAATTTTCTAGTCAACTTCTGGTATTAAATACTAGCCTACCTATAGGTCCAACATTTATACCAAGATGTTGATCATTATTTTCATAAATTAAAATTTTTAAGATTATTGAAATACAACCAAATTCTTATAAAAATTTCATTTTTATTTATAAAAAGAAAATTTTTTAATAATGTTTTAGAAAATACATGTGTTGATTTTCCTTTGTATTTGTTTTTTGGAATTTACAACAAGTTTGAAAAATTCATTAAGAATTTGACCAATATTTCAATAACCCTAAAAATTTTAATTAATAAAAATTAATAGTCAACACCCTAGTATAAATGATGGACTTATAGGTAGGTTGATATTTAAATACCAGGAGTTGACTAAAAGATTTTCAAAATTATTTTTTGATATTCGTCAATTTTAATTAGGCGTATTTTTCACCATAATATACGAATTGTAAAAAACCTTTCACCTTTCAGGATAGGTGAACCCTATTAAGGCATATACATAAACTCTTTCCATAAGAATTTGTGGGTGTTTGGTTTTGTGGTTGCGGGTGAGGTTCATCCGCAACCACATATTTTAGTGTTTGGTAATAGGAAAAAAAGTGATTTTCACTGGTGGGACCCATCAATTTTAACGGCTGCGCCACAGGTTCGGAGAAGCAGTATTTTGCTGCTTCTCATGCTGAGAATAACGTCAACAGTGGAGCATGGCTCCACTGCGCACTGTTCACGTGAACTGTTTTAGTTTTTTTTTTTTTTTTAAACCATGAAAATGAGTTTTAAATTTTCTTTTTGTTTTTTTTAAATTATAATAATGTACCATTTATGAAATTTGATCGCAATTTCAATTATGTTATTGTCGAATCCGGCCTAGTTAAAAAAAATTCAGTTTTTATTTTTATTTTAGTTGTGTTCTATTTAAAAAATTAAAAGGAGATCGTTTGATGACGTAACAAAAGATTCAGTTTTTGTTGTCGCGCGCTTAAGAAACCATGAAAAATATAGTCCTTGTTGGATAGATTTCACATGTGATGACATTGCACATAGTGTAATGGAATAATAAAAAATATTTGATATCAATATTATTTATTTCATGATGTAATAACAGTAGTTAAATTTACAATATTTAAATTAAAAATCATTAATATAAATATATATATTTTAATTATTTTATAACCTCAATTTGAAAAGCATTTTTATTAACCAAACACATTAAACTACTTTTTCTTCAACCTCAATTTCAACCACAGTTTTAACCAAACACCTATTTTTTCAAACCAACCTCAACTAAAAGTACTTTTTATAAAACAACTTTTTTTAAACCACAACCACAAAAGCTACCGCAATACCAAACACACCCTTTATCTAGGCATACAAACCCATAATAAATTTAAAATATCAGATTTATTCGTAAGAGTGAATCTTTATCTTAAGCCGTAGATTAATCATTGATTAAAAACCCATCAAAACATTTAAACCATATAAAGACCACAAATGTAGCTTACCTTAGGTAAGGTGTGCTAAGAATGCTAATACCTTTCATAGTCACAACCAACCCCTTACAATAAAATTTATGATAAGATCAATACATTAGGGTCTCCTAATAACCCTATATCAAACAACTAAGTGATGATTCTTTAACCCCCGATGCTACTCACCCATGTGCGACATGTATGACAATCATCATTTTTTTTTATTTAAACTTTAAGTTTTAAAATCCTTTAGTTTAAAATTCTTTCAATTTCAAATATTTTTTAAAATCATTTAATAGCTCTTTAAACCGTTTTGAGTTTTGAAAGGAAACTAAATTTCATTTTGGTCATTCTTTCCTCCTTCACTTGTCATTCAAACCCCCTAATTTTTTTTAATTTTTTATTTTTTTTATTTTGTTTGAAAATATGTTGAAAATATGGTCAAGATTAGGTTATGACATTGTGAAAGTCCAATCAAAAGTTTTCATCACTTTACGTGCTCAAAATGCCTGCCAATACCATTAGCCTTACAAAGGCATTAAACTCGAGAGATGTGAACTCTCCACTCCTATCTTAGTGTAGACAACAAATAAAAGCTCATGTCTCTTTCTCAACAAGGTTTTTATAATTCTTAAAGATAGTAAAAGCTTCAAATTTCTTAGTAAGAAAATATATCCACACCTTACAATTGTAATCATCAATAAAACTTATGAAATACCCATTTTTATTGCTGGAAACAAGTTTTATAGGTCCACAAATATCAACATGTACAAACTACAGTCTTTGTCATGCTTTCCATAAACTCCTCATTGGAATTGCATCCTTATGTTGCTTTCCCACCATGCAATCAGTGCATGTTTTGGATGGTGCCTACAATTGTGGTAGCCTTCTCACCATTTGCTTATATTGAAATAATCTTAGACTTTTGAAACTTAAATGCCCATATTTACAATGCCACATGTGATTGTTGTTTTCAAGAGTTGTTTAGAAACAAATGGGAGCTTTTAGCAAAACTCTTGCAAACAATATGAACATCCTATTTACAAACATTGTTGTTTGTATGATAAGCTCTTTCTTGAGATGATAGACTCACATTACTACATGTTGTATCAAAATAACTATATCTTTTTCTTGCATTTATCCAATACTTAATAAATTATTTTTCAACTCAGATATATAGAAAACATCGGTGATTACATCACATGAGTAACTCTAGCAATTTGCAACCTAATGTTACCTTTTCCCAACACAACCATCTTAGAATTATTCCGAGCTTCATAAATTGCAAGAATTCCTCATCAAGATCTGAGAACCATTGCTTATTTACACAAATATGATTGTTACTCCTTGAGTCAATGAACCATACATCCTATCTCATTGATTGATTAAGCTATATATATGACATTAACAACATCTTTTTTTTTCTCCTTAAACTCAGCATAATTTGCTTCCTTCTCCCATGCAGGACACTCATACTAAAGTGTCCTAATTGATGACACTTATAACACTCAACTATAGCGTTGTTAAATGCTTGTCCGCCTCTTCCTCTACCTTAAAAAACTTCACGACCTCGACCGCCTTCTCTTCCACCATATCTATCATAGTAGGTCACCATTAATGTCTACTCATCTTTTCCATACCCATTCATCCTCTACTTATTTACCAATAACTTGCTCTGTAACTCATCAATGGTTAAAGTGTCTAAGTTATTAGACTCTTCAACTGAACATACAACATAGTCGAACCTTAAAGTTATTGATCTCAAGATCTTTTCAATGATTACCACTTGATGCATGTTTTCACTATGAATCTTCATCTTGTTTGCTATGATGATTGTTCAAGCGAAATACTCATAAACACCCTCACCCTCTTTCATTTGTAGAACCTTAAACTCCTTTTAAAGAGCCTGGAGCTATGCTACTTTGAATCTAGTGGAACCCTGATACTTCTGCTTCATAGAGTCCTAGATGTACTTGGAAGTGTCTATATTGAAGATGTTCTCCATGGTGGTTCGATCAATGGCCTGAAGCAAATAATTCTTGACCTTCAAGTCTTTCAACTTCTAGTCTATAATTGATTTTTGTTGTGTTTAAGTAAGTTCCACTCTTTCAGCTGCAACAGGAATTCCATTCTCCACCAAACTTTAATACTCATTTAAATATTTTTTTCCCCATAAGCATGGGCCAATAATCATAATAGCCATCATACTTAGGAATTATTAGTTGAATGAAATTATTTTTAGCTATCATACTTCAATTTTCACCTTTCTCTCTTTTAACTCTCTCTTTTTAAGAACTTGTAGTTTCTTTTCTCTCACGATCAAGCCATGTGATGGTGTTCTAATACCAAATTGTTGTAAACTTTTTGTTATATATTGTTTATAAAAGCATAACGCAAGTTGTTGGCATATTGTATAAGCCTTACAAATAATTAAAATTGAAACAAACAACCCATTTTTACATGGTAAATGGCTAAGAAAATAATCAGACTCTATCTACGTGTCCTAAATAATATGAATTATTAACTAATTGAAGTTTGACAACTTTAATTATAACTCTAAAATCCTCAACACTTATGTCACAACAAGACAAAGAAATCTAATTAATTACATTATCAATAAATGTATAAAAAGAAAAATACAAAATAAAAGAATTTAAATTATTCATATATTTAATGAAATTACTTATATAAAAATCAATAACATCTTCTACGAGGATATAAGTAATCTTTCCGTAGGCTATAACAAGTGTTTTGCTTTATAAAAATGTTTCACATTGCAGTTGAAAATATATTTAGATTCCATTTTAAAAATATAATTTAAAACAATATTAAATTAATAATTTTGATATATTAATATAAAAAATAAAAAATTAATTATTTTTAAATAAAATATACTTTTAAAAAATAATTCACATGCGAGTACCAAAGCTAAAGCAAGCAAAGCATCCTCCCAAGCACGATGCGTGTCCGTAAATAAACGAATCTCCACGAACAATAAAATAATTAGACGAAACTATCCCCAATCTGAACCCTCTCACAAGCTAACCAACATGAACAACATAGTAATTGCATATCAATCTGTATAGTCACCATTTCTGTCTCCTGTTTTCGTTTCACAGTAACCCCCTTAATCAACTCGAAAATTCTCTTTCAGGTCCTGCCTCCATGGCTACTCTCTCAGCGTACTCCTCTCCTCCATGGCCAAACCCGGACCCTAACCCGGACCTTCTGGCCCCTCAAGATGAACTCGATTCCCAAACTCAGTCCCCGTCCGAGCCTCAATCTTACGGTTCCCTCTCTTCTATTATGCCTCCAAACCCTAACCCTAACCCTAACCCTAACCCTTTTTCCAATTACAACACCTCTATATCTTCTCAGCCTCAACCAACCTCACAGGCGCCTCCGATTTCTCTTCTCCACGTCTCCTTCAACCAGGATTCTGGGTGTTTCGCGGCAGGTACTGACCACGGGTTTCGGATCTACAACTGCGACCCCTTCCGCGAGATCTTCCGTCGCGACTTCGATGGCAGCGGAAATAGTGGCGGCGGGATTGGAGCGGTTGAGATGCTTTTTAGATGCAATGTTTTAGCTCTTGTTGGTGGTGGACCTGACCCTCAGTACTCTCCGAACAAGATCATGATCTGGGACGACCATCAGAGTCGATGCATCGGCGAGCTATCGTTTCGGTCTGAGGTCCGGTCCGTGAAGCTAAGACGGGATAGGATTATTGTTGTTTTGGAGCAGAAAATATTTGTTTATAACTTTGCGGATTTGAAGCTTTTGCATCAGATTGAAACCATTGCGAATCCGAAAGGGCTTTGTGCGGTTTCGCATGGGGCAGGGTCGTTAGTTTTGGTTTGTCCAGGATTGCAGAAAGGTCAGGTTAGGGTGGAGCATTACGCTTCAAAACGAACTAAGTTTATTATGACGCATGATTCGAGGACTGCGTGTTTTGCTCTCACGCAGGATGGGCAGTTGCTGGCTACTGCTAGCACTAAGGGTACTCTAGTTCGGATTTTCAATACAGCTGATGGCACCCTGCTTCAAGAGGTATGTATTTTTGAAGCTGCCTAGTCTGTATAGCTAGATGTATTGATTGCGAAGTGTTGTTGGTGCATTGTGGTTTGGAAATAGTTGAGGCTGCTGGTAGATATTCTGTGTCGTTTTGCTTTGTTTTGTACAACTCCATGGGGTTTGAAAACTTGTTGTGAGGTGTTGAATTCTCATTTTGACACTTCCAAAAACGAGGGAAGGCAATACAAATGATGATTTAGTGTTAGTTGATCTAGACAACCGTTAGTTTGGTATAGGGATGTATCAACTATATTTGGCTTTTGTTGATCTTTCTTTTTTCTTTTTAAATAGAGCTTCAAGTCCAGTTATAGATAGGAATTGTAGTTTGTACCATGACTAATGTTTTGCTCTTATCAATTCGTGATGTCACACGACCTGCTCTTAGCCTCTTACTGTAAGTCTGTAATAGTTGTGGTCATTCAGGTCAAAATATAGGGAGAGTTCTTTCCTATATGTTTTACTTAATGACATATGAAATATGATGTCTTGATTGTCAGCGCTTTCAATGTATTGGCATGTAATTGCAATGTTTGAAGGGGAAACAAGAAATTGTGTGTGGACATGCTGCATGTGGGTGCTATCTCTGTTCTGAATGCTTTTAGTTGATTTATTTTATCTTCACATCTGTGCTTCAAATTACCATTGTCATTTAAATAAATGGACTATGAGGGCTCAAATACATTTCCTTCACTGGGTAATGTCCTTTTTATATCCAAATCCTGGCTGCCCCCCAACAACTATGCCATGTCAACATTTGTCTGTCATGTTATTTGTGAATGATAAGTTTGTTTTTTTTCAGCAAGGATATGATTCTCATAATTATTGTATTGTGAAATTTCATATATGCCAAAACTAACTAGATGCTTGAATGTAGTTGAGGAGGGGTGCAGATAGAGCAGAAATTTATAGCTTGGCATTTTCTTCAACTTCCCAGTGGCTAGCTGTTTCAAGTGATAAGGGCACTGTCCATGTCTTCAGCCTTAAGATTAATCCAGGATCTCCAGTGATTGACAGGTCACAGAGCACAAATGAGCATAATCTTGCTGTTACATCACCTGCCTCTTCTTTATCTTTCTTCAAAGGTGATGGCTTTAACCTTTCTCTCATCCTATTGTAAATTGAACATTATGCTGTTGTCACTTTGGACATCGTAACTTAATCACATGCACTTGACGCAACAGAGTTTTCTTAAACAGTATTAGTAACCCTTGGGAGTGATTTCCTTCTAAATTAGAATGGCAAACATTTTCAATTTATAAAATAGAAGAAACAGATAATGAATCATCTGAGATCTAACACTAAATATAGGTGAATGACTTTTTAGCAGGTTGTTATGTCCAACTAGCATTGCTAGTTAAAGAACATTAATAATGAAAATTTGTATCATTGACCCTGTTGAACTGTTTCCTAATAGTATCACTTTCAATACAGCACCTGCAAAATCCAGCAAGTAGGGATCATATCCATTCACAGGAAGGAGTTTTTATTTCCAATCCATATGCAGCAAAATTTTGACAATATATACTTGTTTTGAAGTTGTGCACTTAGATCAAGTGTTATGTATTCATATTTTGTTGTATTTTAATTAGGATTTCACCTACAGGAGTTTTACCAAAGTATTTCAGCTCAGAGTGGTCGGTGGCTCAGTTTCACTTAATTGAGGGTTCTCAGTACATTGTTGCTTTTGGTCACCAAAAGAATACGGTGGTTATTCTTGGTTTGGATGGGAGGTAACAAGACATCAGTTCTATTCTGCTGCTGTAGAAATTTTACATCGATTTCATTTAATATGATTTTATACTGACTTCACTGGTAGATAGTGATGGGGAAGTAAAGGAGAGGAAGGCAGTGGAAAGTGCATGAATTTTCTGGGGAATTTTCCCCATAATGTTGTGCTTCAGCCTTCAGTGTACCTTCAACGATGAATGACTTTGCATAATTTTTCCATGTTCTTTTCATAATCTCTTGCCATCATGCCCTTCTGGCCTCCACATTGCCCCCAACTCTACCCCTCATCCTCATTGGATCCACCACCTCAACTTCCGGCCAATTGTTTTTTTTGGCTTGACATTATTTCTTGATAAAAGAAATTTCTGGAATAAAATTGTTGATAAGCAGTTTGGTTATGTTTGCAGTTTCTATCGTTGTCAGTTTGATCCTGTGAATGGTGGAGAGATGACTCAGCTGGAATATCACAACTTCTTGAAGCCAGAAGCAGCCTTTTAAAAGAGGCATCTCATTCATTCTGGAAATATATATTTTTCTCCTTTTTCTATTTGGGTACTTCCTGCATTGCCTCATCTATATGGCTATATTATGTTGTAAATATGTAATTATAAAACTGTAAAGTAAGTGAAAAAAGAAAGAACAAAAAAAGAGAGGAGATTATTATTGGAATTATCTTGCCATTTCGAATTGCAAACTATGCTAAAATGGTATTGCCTTCCGCGTTTAACAGTGCAGGAAGGATTTAAAAGTCTCAGGAGTCGTCTGCTGTAAACTGGGATTTGTGGGTTGAGCAGGCACAAACCAGTAACTATAAATGTAACTCTGAAGCCTGACTCGACAGTATTAGTTTTGGCGTTGCTCTTATTCTTTGTTCTTCTCTCTTCCCCCGCTCCCTGTAACGCGCGAATTCAACGTTGTATACAAATCCGTCGAATTTTGAAGGTAGTTTTCTGAATAGACTTCTGGATGATATAGTGATTGGGAGCAGGGGCGGAGCTCAAATGATACAACAGGGAGGGCCAAAACTCAAAATATAATTTATTATTAAAATTTTTATCTATTTAAATTAAAAATATATTATATTATACTATATTTAAACATTAAAAATACAAAACTTCAAAATATTTTGCAGCCCCCCCCCCCCCCCCCCCCCCCCCCCCACAGTTCCGCCCCTGATTGGGAGGGAGTGAGCAAAGTCCGAGGTGGGGACGGACATTTCCTAATGTGTTTGCCTCTTTGTTCCGACAAAGTAGTTGTTAAGCAACGAGTAACTTAAAAGTCAAGACAGGCAGAAGAGCCTGTTCGTGTTTTCTTCAAATTGACTGACATCAATAGTAGTTTAAATGTCTAACAAGGAAGTTCATTTTGGAGCGTTTATTGCTTGGTTAAATGGTCCCTTAACGTGTCTTGTAGCCACGTTCTTCGCTTCATGTTATTAGTGACTGCAGTAGTAAATTCTCTCCACAGAATAGCGGAATTCAAGGATGCGAATGCATTTTTTATTTTTGTTCTGAAACTTGAAATCTGATGGCAGAAGTCATTCTGGTCCAAAAACGCCATCTGCTGCCATGCGAATAGTAGGGAAATAATGCTGGGATCAGCATCTGTTCCGCAAACGGACTTCTGTTCCCATCAGCACGTGTGACCGATGCTGCTATGTATGCCCGTACACCTTCTTCCGCAGGGGGAATCCATGTGCAGCTTTTGGTGGCTATTGTTCTTCCTGCTGCTGCTGCGGCAATGGGTTCCCATTTTGAAAACAATGAAATCCAGGTGTCTACCGGTGCTGTCAGAAATTTTAGACAACATTTTTTTTGTCTGTCCAATGACTTAACATGAGACTCCTCACAGCAAATTGGCTCTAGACTTTCAACTTCTGCTTCTCTCTCTCTCTCTCTCTCTCTATATATATATATATATATAGGACAATTGGTAACTTATTTGAATGCTATTTCGTCGGATTAAATTGATATTGCTCTTGGCCATGAGCATTCCAATCACCTCGATCCTTGCTTCAGGAAACTTTAAGAAAGCAAGACTTAAGTATTATTCTCTGCTGTTAAATGAGGTTGATTCTCATGTATTTGCATTGAAGTAGCAATATTTATTGTCAATGCTATATAACTCCTTGTGATGGATAACCTTTGAATGATGAATGCAAACATACAAAATAAAAATAAAATTTTATTATTCATGTAAAATATCATATAATAAAGTTTGAGTTGAAAAACAGAAAGTGCTTGAGTATCTATTTTGTTTACATAAAGAGTCATTTGAAAAATCTTCAAGGCTATTATTAGCAATAAAAGAATCAAATTCTAGAACAGTTGTTGATTGGATTCATAAAAAAATCTTGATGATTGTAAAATGATTTTTAGGAGTTTTTTGGTTATTTGGAGCTCGAATTAAAGGTTTATTAATCAATATTGATGGTATATATTTGTATAGATTATATGATGAGAAGTTATTTATTGTAGTTGTTTTTTATACAAATACTAGGATATTCTTGTTGGCTTTTGCAACTGTTGATGAAGAAAATAATTCTAATTATAGATGATTTCTTATAGAGATATATTATAGGTGATAAAACCTGTATATGTATAATATTAGATAGACATGCAGATATAAAAAAATATAGCAGAAATTTGGCGTAAACCTATAGGATACCCATTTGTATCGTGCATGATAGTTTTTTTGCAACTTTAATAATAAATTCAAAGACTCGTCTACAATTTGTTTTTGATGAAGTTGTATTATGAACCTTCAAGCTATTATATATTTATGTTATTATATTTTAAATTGTTATGCAATATGAGTTTATAATGAAAGTACATGATGTTGATATGACATATAAGTGGATGAAACTATATGAGCGGGTTCAAATATATGTATTCTAGGCTGGTTTTTTTATACACAAGTTATCTGGAACACATTAAGGTTGATCACGACTTGATCCATGTACTAATTGAGTGATGAAGATGTGAGATTCACACATTTCATCTAAGACATGAGGAGATGACATTGACATTACAAGATATTGCAGTTTTGCTTGGATTTCTTATTGATGCATACACAATCACGTATATTGGGGTGTGTAATCAGGTTGTGTTATGCAAGCATTCATTTAGATGAGCACCCCCTCCTACTGAATTGAAGAGGGTAGCATATATATTAAATGGATTGATGAGATATTTACCAGGTGCTAATGACAAAGTCTCATGGAGGTATTCATTAAATTATGATTTGAATGTGTTAATTATTTGTTAAGTATATGCGAATTAGCATAATCATTTGAATATATTATGTAGATATGTCAAAGTATATATACTGAATATGTTTGAAAATATATTATTCACAGACCTTACAAGGAGATATGTGTTTTTAATTCATCTGACTCTTCTAGATGATTTTTGACAAGATTCCCATATATAGTTCGGGATTCCTTGTCTTGGTATACATGTACATACATATATGTCTTAAATGCATGAAGGTGGCAAAACAAGTTGTGGGATATTTGCTACTTCTACATGTATGAATGAAAGGATTTAAAATAACTATTTACATTTTAAATGTTTGTTGTTAATATGAAAAAAAAAACAATTCATTTTTATTTAATAACAACCATGGTCCTAGAAGCATCTCCATATGGGTCGGTCTTAAACTCTCAGATTGCCACTTAAAACCATCCAGACCAAGGAGGTTACACTTCAACTCTATTAGGATGCAGGAAATACAATGTTATTTTACAATTATATGAATTTATATCGTCTAATTGTAACTTTAAAAATTCAATTAAGTTGATATATTTGTAATGATAGGTGGTGTTCTAGTAGAGTATTTGATAATATATAATTCAACACATGTGTTGTTATTTTATCGGAGAGAGCTAGATAGGCAACAACCTATTGAGGTATTTTTGAATTGTTTATTAAAGACAACAACTTAACTTTAACAAATTATTGTTGTTTAATACTTATGATGCTTATGTTCTATAGGTCATGTGAACTCCGTATGAGGACGATAAATTGATAGTTGCTCCAGTTGTTTGCATTAACAAGATGAATATATAGACATCAGCGGTCCTGTTGATATTTTTTTAGATGGTTGAGCTATATTGTCTAGATTAGGAATGTGACAATTTGGCTATAAACAACACATTCTAGTCAATATCAATACAAGTGATGAGTTGCGCGCTATAAATTGTCAAGGTAAAAATAATGATTATGATTGGTTAAAACATTATGAAGCTTATGTATCACAATAGGATGCATAGAGGAATGAAATATTTATAGAGATACATCATGTGATTATAGAGGAGCAGTATATGATTTGGTACATGGATATCAAATGTCAGGTCATTACACCGAATTCCAAGCGGATTCCAAGCAGATTCCTTCACCGGCAGACATGCAATACGAGCAACATGTCCAACAGATTCAAAATACTGTATGTAATCAAATGCTTTTAGAATTAATTTATGCTAAATGTTGTATTTTATTTATTGATCTTAAAATCTAACATTAATTTTTTTTTATTAATATTAGGTTAGCTTGTTGTTACGGGAGAGTCGAGAACTTGCATCTATGTATCGTAATATTGACAAAAAACACAAATGTATACCTATGCATCTCGATGGTTCAATGTTTGTTGTAATGCACTTAAGAGCTTTGGAGAAATGTTAAGTTTTGATGATGTTGTGGAAAAGAACAAGGTCATTTAGCCAGGAACAGGAGCATTATGCAATTATGCTATTGATGAGCCTAAATCATCTAGTAAATGACATAAATGTAGACACATAGATAAGTTATATTACCATATTTTAGGATTTCAATTAGTAAAATGTTGCATTATTTAAACATTTCATATTCCTTTTATATTATTGTATGTTTATTTATTTGCATTAATCTCATGAAAATATTTTTAATAAAACTAAAATTCATAAGTATGACAAGTAAAAATAATTGAGAATTGTGTTTTGAGTTGTAAGTCTAAAGCTACTTGTAATTGTAAAATGTGAGAATTTATTGTGTTTTATTATTGTGTTTATTTTTAGGTATTTTTAAGCAGAATAAAAGTTTAGGTAGTATTTTTAAATAGAAAAAACTATACCAAAATTTTGTTAAAATAAAATTTTTTTTTACTCTCTAAAATCATTAACTAAATTAAATATAAAATTAACAAACTAAATAATTATTGAAATTATAGTAGTTATGCAATTCAATAATAAATCTCATAAAAATTTTGTTTTGTTAGATTTAGATGCAGAAGAATTATGTCGTGGATTTTCATGAAAGCCTAGGGATAGTTATTAAAATTTAATTGATATTACAATTATAAAACACGATATAAATTAATTAGATGTAATATTTCAGAAATGCGCATCAATTAATTATCGCGTTACTGAAACTTAACATTTTAAAAAGTATACTACTTCGCGTGCACTTTGTGCTGCTGGATAAATTCACCAAACCTTTTTTACTTTCCATGTTAATGGCACAATATACCCAAATATATCCAATTTAATTGAGGGACGCACACCAGTTAGTCATCGCAGTTGCTTTGAAAGATTGACCTGCAGGTTTACACGTTTCCTGTGAATAAGAAAACACGCAGCAAAACTACCCCGAGCACATGCATTTCAAAGATTAAAAGAAAAACTTTAGCAAACAAGTCACTAGGTAGTAGCTAGAAAGCAGGTAACTAGTATAATAAGCAGTGAAGGAGTTGGGTTTTCTTCATCTACAAAAATATAAAACTTACCAGTCTGTGAAATCTGTTGCTCTGTCTTCATCAATGGTGCTCAAGTTGTATGGAACACCCATGTCCACATGCACCTCTCGCGTGCTGACATGCCTCCATGAGAAGAGCTTAGATTTTGAGTTTGTCCCGGTTGATCTTTTCGCTGGCGAGCAGAAGCAGCCTCCTTTCCTGGCCAAAAATGTAAGTTAGTACAAAATTCTCGTTTAGTTTTGTGTTAGTTTCTGATTCCATTTTCTTACACTATTGAATTGTATTCTATATATATGCATGCAGCCCTTTGGTCAGATTCCAGCTCTTGAAGAAGATGATCTTACTTTATTCGGTGAGCTATGATTTATTTCTGATTACTTCTTCACTAACACACACATGAAACTAACTCCATAGGTGATTTTTGAGCATGTTGTTGGAGATCCTGCAGGCTGGTTGGTGTGTTTAAATTTAAAACTAACCTGCGGTGGTCAAAGAAACATATTTTCAAGGCTCAGGTAGCCTATAAATTAAGCTGCCATAAATCGAAGTTGAGCTGGAAGACCTTGGATTTAGACAGAATATTTCGCCACATTTTAACTTCATCGTATCAATACATCTCTAATTAAGATACGATCAAGACAGCACTTTATAAGTCATAATCCCGCTTAATCATTCATAATTGCTGCGATTAGGTAGTAAACAATTGATGAATGTGCCTAACAGATTGTTTTAAGTACAATTGCAGCATCTTCAAGTTATAGATCAAAGCAAATGTCAATGGAGTCTAATTCCTCGGAGCTGTCTTTAGGGTCTGTAGTATGTATGTGATTTAAAGTACTTTTGGACCAAATTTATAGACTTGGGACTTAACTAGATGACTAGGTTTTGTTCTCTTAAAGCTCTGTTTGAAATTATGTTTTAAAATCATGGCTTGCATCCAAAATAAGTTTTGAAATATATTAAAATAATATTGTTTTAAAAAAATATTATTTTTTAATTTTAAATTAATTTATTTTTTTAAAATATACAATTTCAAACGCGTTTTCAACCTCTTTTTATTTTTATTTTTCTAACTAAATCACAATGTACTAAATGCTTGGTCCCACTCCAAAGCATGTCTTCCTATGATTGGTTTGCAGTCGTGTTTATGTTGATTTTTTTTGGAGGTTTTATTTTCCATGGTGAAAGCATCATATCACCTCGCTAGGCATCTTCACCAAACAGTCAAAACCGAACTTCTCCCTACACATTAAGGTCTCTTTATACGCCAATGTTTTGGGTTTTTTTTTTTTTTTTTCTTACATGATTTAAAATAACATCAGTGCTGCAGTCAAATATATTTTATTTTCTACAAATGAATTACTTAAACAAGAATATTTTATTTATTTTTTCACAAGAAGAAGTCATTGTTGCAGTCCCTCAATATTTTGTGTCTTTGCCAGAATCTAGGGCAATCACATCATACGTTGCTGAGAAATTCAAGGGGACTGGCTACGATCTTATAAGGCACGAAAACCTCAAAGAAGCTGCATCGGTGAAGGTATGGACAGAGGTGGAATCCCACCGATATAACCCTGCGATAGCACCGATTGTCTTTCAATATCGGGTGGCTCCACTTCTCGGCAATTTACCTGATCAAACAATCATTGACGACAACGTAGAGAAGCTAGGAAAAGTGCTTGACATATATGAAGCTAAGCTGACTAGCACCAAGTACCTTGCCGGCGATTTCTATAGCCTGGCCGACCTTCACCACCTACCATACACGTACTATCTCATGAAGACTCCGGCAGCTTCGGTGGTGAATGAGCGTCCGCATGTTAAGGCATGGTGGGAGGATATTTCTTCAAGGCCAGCTTTTAAGAAAGTGGCCGAGGGTATGAATTTTGTTAAGAAATGAAACTTGAAGAGAGTACTGTTCTGTTGCTTTATTTCAAGTATTTATTTTGATGAAGTCGTGTTGATTGGGATCTTAATGTATTGGAATTTCGAAATAATTTCTTAGGAAAATTGTGAGAATTGATTGATTAGCGTTTAAGAAAAGTGCAAAAATCTGTTTTCTTTTTTTTTCTTGAAATGTTTCTCCAAATCTTTGAAGCAAGCTGTTTCTCGCTCAATAACTTAACCCCAAGATCACAAATCTCTTTCGAGAATGAAAATTTTTACTGATACTAAAATAACAATATAAAAATAAATTATAAAATTTAATTACAATATCACAAAAATTTAAAAGGAAATTTTTTTTAATGATCATGGTGAAAAAAAAGAAGAAGTGACACTAGTGGATCTTAAAAAATGGCCATTTATTTTTTATTTTTTTAATTGTATTCTCTAAAAATTCATTTTAGTATTTTTTTATGACATTTCAATATATAATTATTCTTTGCGTGGTTATATTTACACACCTACATATTGTATTATCATTGTTAAGACTATTAAGAAGTACATGTACTATGTTTTATTTGTTAATGATAGAATAATATTTTTAATTTAATATGTATATAATCTCTTTTTATTTAGGTTAAAATAATAACTTCAGAATAAAGTGATTATTAAAAACCCTAGCCTCCTTCTCTCTTATGTTCGTATTTTTTTTGTGCTAATTTAAATTGTTTTAACATGGTATCAAAGTTGATTTTATGGAATGAGACTTAATCTCAAATACAACTTTTGTATTTCTTTTCATATTTGTTCAGTTTCTGTAAATTTGTTATTTCATCTTTCCTTTAGTTTTTGCAATTTGATATTTGCATTTTGTTTCTATAATTTTTTGTTTTGGAGTAATTATATAACTCTGAACGATATCTGTTCAATTTCTACAATCTATTAGTTTGTTTTTTGCTATTTTTTTTTTCTTGAAATGTTTCTCCAAAACTTTGAAGCAAGCTGTTTCTCGCTCAATAACTTAACCCCAAGATCATAAATCTCTTTCAAGAATGACAATTTTTACTTATACTAAATTAACCATATAAAAATAAACTATAAAGTAATTATATAAAAAAAACAAATTATAAAACTTAATTACAACAAATCACAAAAATTTAAAAGGAAACTTTTTTTGATGATCATGATGAAAAAAAAGAAGAAGTGACACTAGTGGATCTTAAAAAATGACCATTTATTTTTTATTTTTTTAATTGTATTCTCTGAAAATTCATTTTAGTATTTTTTATGACATTTCAGTATATAATTATTCTTTGCATGGTTATATTTACACACCTACTTATTGTATTATCATTGTTAAGACTATTAAGAAGTACATGTACTATGTTTTATTTGTTAAGGATAGAATAATATTTTTAATTTAATATGTATATAATCTCTTTTTATTTAGGTTAAAATAATAATTTCAGAATAAAGTGATCAATAAAAACCCTAGCCTCTTTCTCTCTTACGTTCATATTTCTATTGTGCTATTTTGGATTGCTTTAACATGATATCAAAGCTGGTTTTATGGAATGAGATTTAATCTCAAACACAACTTTCATATTTCTTTTCATATTTGTTCAATTTTTACAAATCTATTATTTCATCTTCCTTTCAGTTTCTGCAATTTGATATTTGCATTCTGTTTCTGTAATTTTTTGTTTTGGAGTAATTGTATAACTTCGAGAAGATATTTGTTTAATTTTTACGATATCTGTTCAGTTTCCGCAAGCTATTAGTTTGTTTTTTTTGCTTTTTTTTGCATTTTGTTTTTTTATTTTTTAATTATGGCTAATTTTTAAAATTTTATCAACACAATTTGTTTTGGTGCCTATATTTTATTTTTATCACATTTTAATCTTTATTGGAATTTTTTTATCCTCTAATTTTATGACATGTACAATTTAGTCCCTAAATAAAAAAAAATATGCAACTAAAACCTTATATGTATTTATTTATTTATTTTAATAAATGAATGAATGATAAATAAAAAGTAAATAATATAAGAAATTGAGAAATAATGATTTTTATCTATGGTACTGGACAAGTTTTTTCAGTTTGATGCTGGGATAATAATTTCGTCTTGGAAACAACTTGGATAAAAATCAATTATTATCATTTCTAAAATGTACATCAAACACTTTACAACTTATTATATCATAACTTATTATGTACTATCATATTCATTCATAATTTCTATCATATAAAAATAATCTCTTTCTATGCCAGATTTCTTAGATTTGCATTCTCAAGTAAAAGATTGGAAGATTATTTTAGGGACCAAAATTCAACATTTTGAAATTAAGGGATCAACTTGTCTTGTAACCAAAATTCAAAAGCACCTCCTACGCAAGAAAGAAATAGCCAGCATATAGGCATCTTCTTTCAGCGTTCCATTATTCACCAATATATTTATTTATGTTACTACGTCCAATGATACGATTTATTTTGTTTTCTAGTGTGATTAAAAATATTTTTTAAAAAAATATTTTTAATTTTAAATATATTAAAATAATTTTTTTATTTTTAACATTAATATGTTATAACTATAAAAAGATTAATTTAATATATTTTTTAAAATAAATTTTAAGAAAAAAAAATTCAAAAGCATGTTTATTTTTGTATTTTAATTTTTTTTATTTCAAATTAATTTTTTTTTATTTTCATATTATTTTTACATGCTAATATCTAAAATAAATTTTATAAAATAGTATTTAAATATATTTATAAATAAAAATATTTTTAAAAACAATTATACACCATTGTTTTCTCATAAAAAGAAAAAAGAAAGAAAAAAAGCCAAAGATTCGTCGCCTTTTTGTGCTTTATGTCAATTCTACTTGACACCAATAATGGCTTTTGTGGGCGCGGTGCTTCTAACTGCTTGCAGACATCTTTTTTTACATCCCACTTTCTGGAAACAAATGTACGTGTTGTCTCATCAGAGTGCCAAGTTGGAAGAGTTTTTTTCTTCTTCTTCTAGTATGGTTTAAAAAATTTAATAAAATAATATAATGCAGAAAATATTTAAAAATAATAGTAAAATTTAGAGAATCATAAATAATATCCGTGGTAAGCAAGTCATTAGTGTCTACCCTCTTAAATTACATAATTGAAATTCAATAAATAAAAAGGAAGGTAAAAGAGGGAAAAAAAAGGACCCAGAAACTCCAATAATAACACCACATATACTATTAAAAAGATCTTAATAAAATAAATTTAATAATACAAAAAAAATCATGAATAACCGAAGTGAATTACACGAGTGATCTAAAAGCAAATGAGCTCCAACACTTTTAGATGGCTCCAACACTTTGTTATTTTTTTTTACCTTCTCTCTCTCTCTCTCTCTTATTTCTTCACAAATTACAAAGAGAAAAGAGGGAAAAAAAAATAAAGAAAAAAAAAATAATCATGTAGGCATGCCAAAGCTCTAATCACGACATCGACGATATTGTTTAAAAGATCTTGACAAGATAAATTCAACGACATCCAAGAAGGTCACAAACGGTAAACGCAGTGGGCCACACAAGTTCTCCAAAGGTGTTGCGGCTTACTTGTCTTTAGACCGCTCATGCGGTTCACTCCAATCATCGTTAGTGACCTTTTTTAGTATTGTTGGATTCGTCTTGTCGAAATCTTTTCAACAATATCAGTTGTTTCTTCGTAGAAGTTTTGGGGTGTCTCAAAGATCTTTTTCTTTCTTTATTGAATCTTGTGTCCAATAATTTCGCAATTTGAGAGGGTTGTAGATGACACAAATAACATAGCTCTCTAAACTGTGTTATTTTCTTAAATATTTTTTACACCATGTTATTTTATCAATTCTTTTACTATGTTAGAATCACAAAAAACTCCAAGTTGGTACCATATATAATAAATAAAAGAAAACAACCTAATATGAAGATTTAAATTTTGTTAAAGGCATTGCACCTGTAAAGCAATATGTGTTCACATTACTAAATGAAGATATATTCGGTATTATGATGTAGAATGTTTTTAATTAAAAATATATTAAAATATTTTTTTATTTTTAACATCATTATATTAAAATCATAAAAAAAACCTAAATAAACACCAATTAATATTTTTTTAAGATAAAAAACACATTAAAAAACTACCACAAAATAAACACTTACTAAGAAAAATAGGTTAGGTATGTTTGGTACAAACATTTAGGAAAGTACCATTTTTGGCACTAGAAAATAAAGATTACTTCCTTGGTTGCTACTGTAATTTTGATCTACTACCCTTGAATTTAAGATTAATTAAAAAAATGAACCAAAAAGTTTTGCATTACAATATTCATGCACACTAGATATCTTACTTGCTCTTCGATATGGACCGAGCTTATTTTTTTAAGCGTAAAAAAGCAAGCAATGTATAATCGTTGTAAGTGTATTTTAAAAAGAAAAACAAATTAATAACTCTACATCACAGAAAGAGATTTGAAAAAAAAATAATGATTGTCAATCCCCAACAATCAAAATGATGAAAGAAAAAATCAAAAGATAAAAAATCAATGAAAAAAAAGATAAAAAACAAATTACCAGCAAACCTAGGTGATGAAATTAAAAAACAAATCAAGATTATGGATTCAATGATGAAATTGAAAATAAAATTAAAATTTAATAAAAAGAATAATAATTCAAATTAAAAATCAAAACATTAAGGGCCAAAATCTCAAATATTGAATTGAATGGCAAATATGAAAATTTCTAAGTGAGTGAGAACCAAATTTGAAAAAGGAAAAAAATTGAAAAAATCAAAATCAAAATACACCATTTGATGCCCAAGATGCTCGACTCAACATGTTGACTTAAGACCTGGACTTAGGTCGGCTCGAGTTTCAAAGTAATTGGAACAAAGCACAAAAAACATTTATTGCTTATATTTAAATCAAAAGCAAAAATTCTCATTAAAAAAGAAGTTTTGGGTAAAATGTTTTTTTTTAAAAAAAAAAAAACAAATGGAAAATACCACAGGATGTGGGAAAAAAAAAGGGTAAGAAAACGTCTGAGAATCAAATTGGAAAAAAATGAACTAAAAAGAAAAAAAAACAAGCAAATCCGAGTGAACTTTTTAAATTCAGGTTAATCTTTCAAAGTAGTAAACTGTCAAGTTCCAAACCTACACTCAATTAAGAAGCTTAATATAAAACAAATTCAATGCTGAAGGGTGAGATAAATTAATTTAATTACAAAAAAAATTATTTTTTAAAAAGAAATATCTAACAAAGAGTACCAAAAAAATCAAGGCAATACTAGACCAATTCAATATTAAAAGATGAAATAAATTAATTTAATATAATAAAAATATTCCTTCTAAAAGATGTAGATCTAGAAATTTGACTATTATATATATATATATGACTATTTTTATAATTTTTTAAACTAATGATCAAATAAAGAACTATGAAATCAAAGGACATTAGAGAGATAAATAAGAAGAAATTGAGTTCTTAGAAATTTAGAAATAGATGAGCTTGAAAAGCTTGTTGAGATGAAACATAATTTTTTCCCTCTGAATAAATATGTGTGTTAAATGCTAATAACCTCATCCAAAGGGAAAAACAAAGGTATGGTAGGTCATTTTATCTCTAAAAGAGTCTAAAAAGCTTGAAATGGGTCAAATATTATGGAGTGTGCTTCACATTTGTCATCAGTTACACTCGTAAGGGCCAGGGCCACCTATATACAACATTTTGGGTTATTAAGTATTTTAAAATAATGTATTCCCTCCCTCTTATAATTAGAGATGTTCCATTGTTTATCTATCTATCTATTTTTTAAATGAATGTATATATAAAATTATAGTGTTTATTTTATCCTTAAGAATAATAAAATATTCTCCTCTTTAATTGTTTGAATAATAGAAATTCTATTTCAAAATATAGATGTATATGCTTTTCTATATTGTTTTTTAAAAAGATAGTTTTATTATTTATAAAGGTATATGTGTTTGGTTATTCTAAACTTTCTTGTAAAAACAAGTATCCTATTAAGATAGGAGACCGTCTCGTACTTCAATTAGTTAAATAATATGAGAAAAATAATGTATGTAATGAAAAAGAGTACGGAAAGTGCATGAGATATATTTTTGTGTTAGTCATGTTTTGTATGGACTATATTGTGATCTTGTATAGCCTTGTGTGTTATTATATGGTGACTTGGTATTTAGATACCTTAATCATATGACAATACATTGTGAAACATGGAGTTGCAAACATATCGTGTGGAAGTAATGATGAAGAAAAATTATTTATGATGCATAGTTAAAGTTGTGTTGGCGTTGTACTAGAAGGTTAGGCATCACACTTATTGGTGGAAAATGTCGGTTGTTCGTATAGGGTTGTCCTAGCAGAAATTGTTGTCTTAATTAGATAAGTTATTCGTTCTTCTTTTTGGCACATTAGTTACTTTTAACTCTTGAAAATTGTATGTAATTTGAAAGGTTCGTGAATTTCTTCTCATCAAGTTGTAGGGCATAACATGGACAATGCTTGATGACCGTGAAAGTTATGTCAAGGTAAAAATCATTCTAGTGACAATAGAGAAATTGCTACATTGAGTGTTTAAAGAGCTCATTACTTAGAGATATGGAGACTTTGTTGTAGACACTAATATTTTATATAGATATATGGAGATTTTTCCAGAGACATGGAGTTAGGCTCTTTGAGAATTTGCATGGGATCGAGATTCGGTCATGATATAGTTAGGGGTTAGGTCAAGGTCTATATAATGGCTATTAACAATTTGTTGTTACGTAAATGCCTATTTATCTGGGTTTTTTTTCCTATTGGCCTATTAGTTGCCTTCTAGTATTTGAAATTGTTTGTTATTTAAAAGACTCATGAATTTCTCCTTATCATGTTTTAGGTATAAAATGGAGAATGTTTTATGATTGCAAATGCTTTATCGTTGTAAGAATTTTGCTAATGATAATAGAGGGTCAACAGAGAAATTTACATGATGAATGTTTAGAGAACACATGATATTATGTTAATGAACATTATTAGGAGATGTGAATATTTGTTTAAGACATGAAAATTTTGTTTAAGACATGAAGATTTTGAGTAAGGATTTTGTTTGGAGATATAAAAATTTCATTTTTGTCAAAAGCATGAAGCTTTTGTATGGAAATTTCATTTGGAAATATGAAGATTTCATCGAAGATACAAAGATTACATTTGGGAGATAAGTAATTCTACAAAGAAAAATATATGGAGACTACTTAGAAAGACAATATTGATTTTTTCATTGAAAAGTTTAAAAGATTTTACCTTGGTACATTCCCAGGGATTACTTGATTTTAGACAATGTATTGTGAGATGTGACCATCTCTTTCCCTTTTTGATCGGGTTGTATTTTCTTTCTTACAAACTGTTAGAAGTAATCCCTAACGATCAATCTTTTTATTTTTTATGGTATAGTTATCCTAAGTGTCATATTCGTTATTGCCATAAAAAAAAAATTATTGGAGTTTCTTGTGTTCGCACTGCTCTTTATAGAAAATATATATTATACAAATTATTGTTTATTAATTACAACCAATGTCTTAATGCATATGGTGGCCAGAGGTGTGGGCATGAGTTGAGAGAATATTAATTGATCGCCAATTGATCATTTTGTCTTATTTTTAGATGCCATGAGATTTCTAGAAGATCGATGACACTTAAGAGCTTATAATCTCTATTACCAAAACCAAGGGTGCTCTTACCAGGTCAAATTCATTTCTTTTACTCAACTATGATGTTTCATTGCCTCTTTTACTTTGAAGAGAGTTCGATCAGGAAGAGTATATAGTCATTTCCATCGAGGATAGTTGTCGATTCCATTAATCAGGGCTTTAATAAAAATGAGTTCAAGTATACTTTTCACTTTGGGCATATCCATATTAAGATTTTAGAGATATGATCTAATACTCTAGTTTTGTGATGCCAAAGAGCTTAGTTATGTTGTTATCAGCTGGTGTGCTTGTGCTAAAGCATTTAGTGATAAGATTGTGAAAGTCAAGGATGAAGCTATGCTTCTAGCTATGGTACCACACTGAAGAAAATTCATGGAATGTTATCGGAAGGACATTACATATAGCATCCAAGTAAATTAGGGTCTGTTGTCCTGAATAAATAATAAAAAAGATGAGGTTTGGAGTCAGGATTTACTGACCAAGCACCATGTCATTTGAACATCCTGGTGTCGTTCTTTTCTATTTTTGTTCCCGTTATGTTAATTTGCCTCTTGTTTTTAGCAGATGAGGGACGAGGGCTTAGTTTTGCTTTCATTTCCCACTGTGTAGTGTTGGTCTAATAACATTTGACGAGGGCAGTTCTTACCTTTCCGAAAAATAAAGCGATATTGATGCTATATTAAAGCGAGACAAACATATTTTTCGCTTTTTCTCCCCCCCAAAAGCTAAAGTGCTACAATATCTTTATTCATTCCCATGGCTTTTCGTAAATAAAATCACAAGGATGTGGACTTGAGTGTTTTGATAGGGAGGTGCCACTTTTGGGCCCTTAAATTTCTAGCTTGGTCGCAGCTGGAATTTTGATCTTATCTTGTTCAATTTTAAATTAATAAAAACAAATTATAATATAGAAAATTTCATATATATTTTGATTTTCATTTCACTTCTTGATTTTTATTTTTTTTACATTGGACAGTTCATTATTTCACATTTAAACCTGGGTTTAGGCAGTGGTTAAATCAACAGAGATTTGAAGTTTTTTGAGAGTCAGATTGTCATTTGAATGAGGCAACAAATTTGCCTCTTGGTTTACTAAGTTGAATGAGCCATACTTGACTTTTTTTGAACTTATTAATGCGAATGGTAGTTGATTAATTTTATTGAGCTCATGGCTCAAGTTTTCAATTTATATTTTAGATTTTTCATTGTAGAAAAAATTAATGATGCCCACATGTTTTTATGCAATAATTGACCTTTTCTCTGGCTCTCTACAAAGCATGGGCACTAGGCATAGTCAGATATATTAGACATGAGTTTGGGGAAAGTGTTACATTGAAGGACATTTCTTAAATTTTTATTTGTTTCTGTCTTTAGTTATAAATCATAGTTATAAATCACAATTCTAGCTATACCTGGCTTATCACAAGAATAATGAGTTTTGTAATTCAATCCGAGTTAACTCAAGTTAATTCAAATCATTATTTCTTTTAAAAAAAACTTTTAAATAAAATTAAAATAACATTATTTTGAATTTGTTTTAGCCAAATCAGGTTTCACTTGAATTTTGATCTAGTCAATAATATCATGGATTGACTTGTTCGGTTAATCGAGTTTGACTAAAACAACTCCATTTAATTTGACATCAAATCCGAAAATAACAAAACTTTAATATCTCATAAATACAATATTTATATGGGTGCTGTTATTGACACTTTTTTTTTCGATAATGGTATTTACAATATCTTCTTTAATTTATGAGCTGATAACATTATTCTTCTTTTTGCATCTGCATTTACCCTTATAAATAATCTAATATCTGATATTAGTTATTGACGTTCTTAATCTTAAAAAAATAATAGTATCAAAATACTCACTAAACCACAAACTATTACTTAATCTTATTTTTCTTATTTATTTATTTAATATAATGTCCATGGTATATTTTGCAACAAATGTCTTAGCTCATAGTTAACAAAATACAGATTCTCAAAACAAAATTAAAATACATAAAAAAAAATGTATTATATATTGAAAAGGTACATATCAAACAACAATTAAAGATATAATTTCTCTCTAAGTATTTACTTTATATTTATAAATGCAGCATTGAGAAAACTATCTTTATGTATATAAATGAAGCATTGAGAAAACTAAATTTTTTTACTTCAAATAAGAAATAAATAAATAAATATATTTATAGTAGTAATATAGCAATGCTTTAAATGTATACTCCCGTAAAAAAACAAATGAAAGTTGTAATTATACTAAGAATATAATTAAGTTTTTTTTCTTAATATTAAGTCTAAGATTATTGTTTTAAAATTATTATATTTTATTGTGCATATTTTACTAAATTTAAAGCATGTTATTTACTGTACAGTATACCACGATATCCCTGATAAATAAATAGAGCATAAAGTTAAACAAATATCTTATGAGCAATGAATACTACATTAAATAATTAAATTTTTTATTTTTATATTCATAAAGATAAAAAAATATCTTATGGGCTATGATTAATCTTAAATAAAAAAAATTAATCTTAAATTAATCTTAACAATATATAGTTTATATTATGCACATAATATTGTCAAAATCACCACACAATAAACATTTATTATTATTAAAAGTATAAATTCGTTTTGATTATATGATGTTTTTCGAATGTTTTTGGGAATTTATCTTATAGACGCTATGATGATATGAATGTGTTTTTATAAATAGTACAATTCATGCATGCCATTTCAGTACTTTGATTTATTTTTTTTTACTTATATTCTAGTATTTCAAATAAATTTATGTATCATAGATAATTTTTACAAGATTTTTTATACGAAATTGAATAGTATTATTAATATAAAAATAAAAATAAAATGATCAAGAGATATTTTTTAACAAATAAAAGTTTAATTCCTACAAAATTAATTTTATAATTTTAAAATTCAAATCTACTTAGCGAGTTAATTCAATATTTGAATTAGTATAAATTTTTTTTTAAAAAAAAAAACTTAATTGACTTGATTAAAAAATCCAAGTCAATTAATTAACTCAATCAATATGGGTTTGATCTGGTCAAAATCCAATTCTCTACCAATTGATTTTTGCTTTTAAAAAAACAAATTTAATCAAAACTAGCACTTTTTTTTTTAATCTGGACAGGAACCTCCCTAACCCAAAATTTACCCTTTATTAATCTTTTTTTGGTTTTTACTTTTACAAAGGTATTTGTAAATATAGCAGTGATTGTTTTTCAAAGTATTTTTCACTCGAAAATATATTAAAATAATATATTTTTTATTTTTTAAAAAATTATTTTAATATAACACATTAAAAAAATTAAATAAAAAATTAAATTTTATACAATCTTGTTTGGAAGGCAATAAAAGAAACGACTATGATCATTTCGAGTGTGTTTGGTATTGCGATAGCTTTTGTGGTTGTAGTTTTAAAATGTGATTGAAATTATTGTTATATAAAAAATAATTAAAAAATGTTTGGTTAAAACTGTTGTTGAAAGTATTATTAATAATAAAATGACTAAAAAAACATATAATAACTTTGTAATTTTGAAATATATTACTGTAGACTGAATTATTAATAAGTTATTAATAGTATAATGCGACATTAAAATTAATTCTATTTTTATTGTTTCATTAATTACATTTAATAATTTTTAATGTTTCATTAATTACCTTTTTGTTAAAGATTTTGCTGAAGTATAGAAAATTGCTTCATAATAACTGAGATAAGACCTACTTATTAAATCATAACTTCGTATAATTAACCAAACATTATATTTTTATGGTTGAGAAAAAAAAAACGCAAACTTTCTTCCAAACAGGCTGGCTGGATGATTTTTCTTATCAACTAGATAGAGGAACAATCTAGCGTGCCAGGCGCGTGCCCACGCCTGGGCCTAGGAAGTAGGAAGCCATGCTCGTTTTGCAATTTGCAGGGAATGGGGTTGCTATGGAGCAGCTATCAAATAATGTATTGCTCGAGTCAATCTTCTTTACCAACCAATTAGGCTAGAAATCTGTCACGAAAAGTTAATGTGTACTGCTAAAATGTTGATTTTTTTAAATTAAAAATCACGCACTGAGAATTTTGTTGAGAAACTAGCACAAAAAAAAAATCAGAAAATAATTGATGAAAATAACATGTATAATCTTTGATCAAGTCTATTTGGATCAAATCTTTGATTAATTTAGTTTCAAGTCCAGTCCAAATCAAGTATCAAGTCACCAAGTTTTCAAAATTGTTTGGTTAAAAAAGATGAAATGTCTAAAATATAGACAACCTAATATCCAATTTTGGACAAACGTATGACAAAATTTTGACAAATGAATGTCCAAAATTCGGATATTTTATTTCTCCCTCAACCTAATCTTATTAGGTATTCTTAGATAAGAATATATTAAAATGGTTTTTAAATCTAAAAATACTAGTTGAACTTTTCATCCACCTCTCTAATAGTTGAACAGTAAATTAACAATTGACATGTCATTTATTTTTTAAATAAAATTATTGGTTCATTAAAGATACCGAAAATGACTAATGAGAAGGAAAATGATTTTAAAAAAAAATAGCATTGTTTTGAAATAAAATAGCAAAATAATATAATTATATTTTTGATAAAATCATATAATTTAATATATATCGTGGTTGAGAATAATAAAAGGGAATAACAACTTCTAAAAAATAGTAAAAATAAGTTGGCATATATTCTAAGAGAGAGAGGAGATAAAGAGAAAAAAAAACAAGAAAGATGTCGTTGGAGACAAATTTAAACTTTAATTATGATATTATTAGAGATATTAGAAATATCTTGACAAGATAAAACGAAAAACAAACAAAAAAAATATCAATAATAATGGCTGTAGTAGATCACATATAATGAATAACTTATTTCTCATTCAACAAATATCAATAATAATGGCTGTGGTAGATCATATATAATGAATAACTTATTTGTCATTCAACAAGGAGTGTGAATCACTACCGTAATTATTAGTGATTATTTTTTGTGCAATAGAATTTATCTTGTAGAAATTGTTTTAATGATAAGGGTCATAATCGAAGATTTAATATACATTTGATATTTCTTTCTTTTCTTTTTTTCTTTCCTCATTTCTTTATGAAATTTATGTTAGCTTATTTTAACAATTCCTTAAAAATTTGCTATTCCCAAATACGACTTCTTATAAATTTGTTATTTTTAATAGTGAAATATGTCAAACTGGGCTGTTTCGTTGAAAAATTTTCTGCTTGTGTTATTTGAGTTTTTTTAAAAAAAAATATATGATTTGTTTAGATCTTATTTTGCATTGTAATTATAATTATTTTTCAAATAATTTTTTATACCAAAATACATGTTAATGATATTTTTTTTATAAAAAAATTATTTTTGACATCAGCATATCAAAATAATTTAAAAATATTTAAAATATATTAATTTAAAATTAATAAAAAATAAAAAAAATTAAATTTTTTTAAAATACTTTTAAAATATAAAAAAAAACATGCTAATATTCAATTGATTTAAGCGGCCAATTGGTTCATAAATTCCACCCGTCCAGCCATCGGAAATCCATCGTCACCCATTGGAAATACTTCTCTATTTGGTTGAGAATGACGTGATTAATAAGATACATTTATTTTTATATTTTTAAAGTATTTTTAAAAAAATTAAAAAAATTATTTTTTAAAGTTAATATTTTCAAATCATTTTATTAGCTATTATTAAAATTATTTTTTTAAAATAAAAATAAATTATTTTAATATTTTTTAAATAAAAAACATTTTAAAAATAACTTTAATTATACTCTCGAACACTCGATTGTGAAGGAAAAAAATGGTCAAGTGATTCACGTGGCTTATTGGTCCATAAATTCCACTCGTCCACCCGTGGAAATACACATCGTCTACAAGAACCGAATTCTCTCATTTCTGCTTTATTCACTGAAGAAGTCATGGCCCCTTTGAAACTCCATGGAAGCGTTGTATCAACCAACACACAGCGAGTTCTCGCAACCCTTTACGAGAAAGAGGTAGAATTTGAGCTTGTTAATGTCAATTTGGGAGCTGGGGAACACAAGCAAGAGCCCCATATTTCCCTCAATGTAAGTGCTTTCCTAATATTGAAAGAAAAAAGCATCTACTTATTTCCCATCGCAAATGATCACTACATCCATCGATTTCTTAATCTAATATAATATCATTTCTTCTTCGAATGAAACAGCCATTTGGTCTAGTTCCAGCTGCTGTTGATGGAGATCTTAAGCTCTTTGGTGAGTGAGATTTCAACCCCTAGTTACTGTACAAGTACTATTTTACACGATTTTCTGAGGGCTATAGTTTATCTACTCCTTCGGGTATTTGCAGAATCAAGAGCAATTTCACAGTACGTAGCCCACCAATATGCCAGCAAGGGGACTCAACTGGGCGATGCAGGCAACGGGTATGCAACCATTTTGGTATGGCAAGAAGTGGAGTCTCACCAGTTCGACCCATCAGCTTCAAAACTGGTGTGGGAGCAAGTTTTTAAACCAATTTTTGGGCTACCAACAGATGCAGCTCTAGTTGCCGCGACGGAGGTCACTCTCGGTAAGGTTCTTGATGTGTACGAGGCAAGACTGTCTCAATCCAAGTACCTCGCCGGTGACTGCTTCACCTTGGCCGATCTGCACCACCTCCCTAACACCCAGGCCTTGTTGGGGACTCCATCCAAGAAATTGTTCGATTCTCGCCCCCGTGTTAGCGCATGGGTTGCCAGTATCACTGGAAGGCCAGCTTGGGGCAAGGTCCTCGCATTGCTTCCCAAGTAAATTAGAAAGAAACTATGCAGGGTCTCTTGTCCTGAATAAATAAATAAAAAAGACGAGTGTGGTGTTTAGTCATCAATATATATTATTTCTGTTTACAGAAGCAGCTAGACTGAAAGGTCCCCTGTTTGCTTCTCGAGTACTTATGTATTTTGATCTTGTGTGTGGTGTTTAGTCATCAATCTTCTATGCGAAGGATGGTTACAACTTGGAATAAAGTTTGTCTTTTTTTGTGCTGTTCGTGGCATTTCCTGCATCGGTTGTGAAGTGGGGACATTGATGAGTTTCAGTTCAGATTTTATGGACATCATTTCAACATCCTCAAGTTATGATCATAATTCTCTCTTCTTTTTTTGTTTTAACGAAAGCGTAGCGATCATTCTAGCTCTGGAAACACATGAACGACCAGAGCTCCTTTGTGCTCTTTTGGTGTTGGTCCGATGACGTTGTCGTTGTTGACTAGATATCAAAAAAGCTTCTTTCATTTGGGCATCTGCTCCTCTTCTGGTTTGGTCGAAAGATGGCAGAAGCATTTGGTTCTATGCTAGCCATCCTCCTTGCAAGAGTAAAGCTGGAACAGGTTGTGCACACAAGTAGGCAGTGAAGTGATGATTCGTCTTGCACTTTGATGAATTTGCAATAGCAGAATGTATCTTTTGCTTGTAGAAGCAGAGAAAGAATGAAAAGAATAGGATTTCCTATGAGAGAAAAGAAAAAGGAAGGAAGATATGTTTAGAAAGTCTGCAATAAAAAATGCAGCATAAGCTTCTCTGTATATACTTCTTCTTTACAGTGGATATCAATACATATATATATATACAATTTCTAACTAACGTCTGTTAACAAACGTTTAACTAATTGTAACAGAATATAACTAACTATATTATATCCATAATATTACAATGTGTTTATGATATTATGGCCAGTCTTCAAGAGTCTTCTGGTGTAGGAGAGTCGGCTGTAGGAGTGGCTTGTTCTGCAAGTATTGAAGATTTGTTTGCAGCGTCAGCTTCTGTGGGAGCATGTGCTATGTTCCAATATCTCCCCGCAAGATGAGAATGAATATTTATCATTCCCATCTTGTCAAGTAGAGGATTAAGCATATGAGAACCAAGTGGTTTAGTGAGGGCATCAGCTAATTGAAACTTGGAAGGAATATGAATGATGCTAAGGAGTCCTGCTTGTAATTTTTCACGAACAAGATGACAGTCAATTTGGATGTGTTTGGTGCGTTCATGATGAACAAGATTGTAAGCTATTTCGGAGGCTGGTTTGCTGTCAGTGTAGAGTAAGGCAGGTTGAGAGTGAGGGATGTGGAAATCAGCCAGTAAATAAGAAAGCCATTGTAGTTCACAGGAAGTCGTTGCCAATGCCCGATATTCTGCTTCTGCAGAGGACCTACTTACAATAGGTTGTTTCTTTGATTTCCAGGAGATTAAGGAATCTCCAAGGAAAACTAGATAGCCAGTAACACTTCGACGAGTGTCAATGCAACCTCCCCAATCACTGTCAGAATAAGCTTTTAAATGAAGGGGGGAAGCAGCTTTGAGTAGTAAACCTTTTCCTGGTATGGCTTTAAGATACCGAAGGACTCTCTCTGCTGCTTGCATATGGAAGGTGTGAGGATTTGACATGAATTGGCTAAGGGTTTGGATGGCATAGGATAAGTCAGGTCTTGTGAGTGTAAGGTAGAGAAGCCTACCAATAAGTCTACGATAAGGTGCAGGATTAGACAAGGGAGGGCTAGTATCATGTGTGCTGAGTTTGAGTGTGGATTCCATTGGAAAAGTGACAGGTTTAGCACCAGAAAAACCACTGTCCATGAGGATGTCCAAGGCATATTTTCTTTGGCAAAGAACAATGTCTTTGGTAGATCGAGCTACCTCAATGCCGAGAAAGTATTTGAGGTGTCCCAAATCTTTGATGGGGAAAATTTTGCGAAGATAGTTTTTGACTATAGTCAGTGCTGGAAGATCATTTGATGCGATGAGAACATCATCAACATAGATTAAAATGGCAATGAGGGTGGTTTTAGATTGCTTGATGAAGAGGCTGGAATCTGAATTGGCTTGTAGAAAACCAAATTGAAGAAGAGATGCAGAAAGTTTGGAAAACCATTGTCTTGAAGCCTGTTTAAGGCCATAGATACTCTTTTTGAGTTTGCATACGCGAGGGTCATTGTGATTGGAGTAGCCAGGTGGTAATTGCATATATACTTCTTCATGTAAGTCCCCATGTAGGAAGGCATTGTCTACATCAAGTTGATGTAAATGCCAATTGTTTGCTGCAGCAATGGTGAGAAGAACACGCACTGTAGTGATTTTTGCAACAGGAGAGAAGGTGTCAAAAAAATCAATTCCCTCTTGTTGTGTGTATCCTTTTGCTACCAATCGTGCTTTATATCTCTCAACCTGTCCATCAGCCTGAAATTTAACTTTGTAGACCCATTTACATCCAATGACAGTTTTATTAGGGGGCAGAATGACCAAGTCCCAAGTTTGGTTTTTCTCAAGGGCTGTTATTTCATTGGTCATAACATGCTGCCAATGAGGGATAGAGCTAGCTTGTTTGTAAGTTTTCGGTTCATAAATAGATGAAACAGAAGAAGTGAAAGTACAATGGGGTAAAGATAAATGGGATGTAGATAAGTAAGGAAGGATAGAGTAGGGCTTACCAGACAGGAAGCAAGGGGAAGAGTCTGGTGTTGCTGAAGCAATCTAAGCCATATGTCCACAATAATATTGTGTTAAGTAAGTAGGTGGATGTTTAGTTCTTTCAGATTTTCTAAGTTGAGTAAGAGGAGGGGGCAGGGTAGAAATGTGAGGAACAGAAGGTTGGATAGGAAGTGTGGGCTGTGTTGCAGGAACAACAGAATCATGTAGAGTTGTGTTTGATGGTCGACAAGGAAAAGGGTCAAAGTGTTGAGGATAGTCAGGGAATACAAGAGGTGTGTGAACCTTATTTGGAATAGATGGAAAGTTGGATTCATGAAAAACTACATTGCGGGAGACAAAAGTTTTGCAAGTGTTTAAGTCAAGAACTTTGTATCCTTTAATGTGTGGAGGGTATCCAAGAAAAATACATTTCGTGGCTCTTGGATGAAATTTACCTCTATTATGAGTGATTGTGCTAGCAAAGCATAAACAGCCAAAAACTTTTAAGTAATTGTAATGTGGTGGTTTTTGATAAAGAAGTTGGTAAGGTGTCTGGTTTTGGAGAAGGAGGGAGGGGGTACGATTAATGAGGTGTGTAGCTGTTAATATGCAATCTGTCCAATAAGATAAAGGTAGTTGTGTTTGAAACAGAAGAGATCGAGCTACATTGAGCAGGTGTTGATGTTTTCTTTCAACCCTTCCATTCTGTTCAGGTGTTTCAACACATGTTTGTTGATGTATGATGCCATGTGTTTGGTAGAAGATAGGCATATTAAATTCTTGGCCATTGTCAGATCTGAGTGTTTGAATATTTGTGTTAAATTGAGTATGAACATATGCTAGAAAATTGTTGAGAAGATGTCTTGTTTCAGATTTGGATTTCATTAAGAACAACCAAGTAAATCTACTGTAATCATCTACAATAGTAAGAAAGAATTGATAACCAGAATAAGAGGTGACAGAGAAGGGTCCCCAAATGTCAATATGAACTAATTGAAAGGTTTTTGTGGATTGATGAACAGATAAAGAAAAAGGCAAACATTTTTGTTTAGCTAAGGGGCAAATATCACAAAAGCTATTGTTGCTGATAGTGACTGAAGGATCAGTTTTGTTCAAAAGGGCGATTTTGGATGGAGGTATGTGGCCTAAACGTAAATGCCAGATATTTGTGGCAACAGCATAGGATTTGATGTTTGTTATAGGAGGTGATTTTGTAGCATTTGGAGCAGGAGGTTTGTGAAGTTTGTATAGACCAGACTCAGCTTCAGCAAGACCAATCATCTTCCATTTGCTTAGGTCCTGTAGAATACATTTGGTGTGAAGAAAAAATAAACCAACAGTGTTAGCAGCAGTTAATCTAGAAACAGAAATAAGATTGATATTAAAAGCTGGAACATAGAGTGCATTGTATAAAATGATGTCAGGGGAAAATCTAACTGTTCCAGTGAAGAGAATTGGTACATGTTGACCATTAGGCAGATGAACGTTATTCTGAGTTTTAGGAAGAATGATGGATTCAAAAAGAAGAGGACTACAGATCATGTGATCTGTGGCTCCAGTATCAAGAATTCAAGAAAAACTGTTATGAGGTGAAGATGCTGTATGACATGAAAAAGATATACCTGATGTAGATACTTCTGTAGCAGTGTTATTTAGCTTTGAGCTGGAAATGCTATTTGCTAGAGTAAGTAGATTCTGCATCTGTTCTTGAGAGAAAACAATGTTAGGGGTATCAAGATGTGGTTGCAAGGTAGTAGTATGATGTGCAGTAGGTAATCATTGAAAGTTCTTGCTGGTATGTTGCATGGTAGCCAATCTTTTTCCTCTTGGTCCCTTCCACCCAGGAGGGTATCCAATGAGTTGGAAACATTTATCAACAATATGTCCAGGATATCCACAGTGGGTGCAGGTTGCCTCAGTTTTACCTTTGTGTTTAGCAAATCGTGTAGTATAGTTGGAACCTGATTTGGAATTTTGATTGTGGTAGTGTTCAGCAATCATTGCTTGGCAATCAATTGGAATGCCTGCTGTATTTGTTAAGGATCTCTGACTCTCTTCTTGAAGAAGCAGGGAGAAGACTCTGCCCATAGATGGCAAAGGAGTTTGCAGCAATAGTTGGCTTCTAACTGATGAGTAAGAATCATGAAGGCCAACCAGAAATTTCATGACAAAGTTGGATTGTTGTCGATCAGTTAGATGTTTAAAAATATTGCATGAGCAGGAATCAAGATGTCCACATTTGCAGCTTGGGATTGGGCGATAATTGTTGTATTCATCCCATAGTGCCTTGAATTCACTGAAATATTCAGTGATAGATTTTGAGTTTTGTGCAATAGAACTCAAAGATTTTTCTAAACTAAAAACCCTTGGTCCATCACTTCTAAGATATCTGGTTCGTATTTCTTCCCAGATATCAAAAGTTATTGTGAAGTAAAGAAGGCTGCTGCGAATTTCTTTGGAAATTGAATTCATCAGCCATGATAGGACCAAATTGTTTGATCTCAGCCAAGCCATACGAAGTGATTGATTGGTTGTATTTGGTTGAACTAAAGATCCATCAATGAAGGCAATCTTGTTTTTCACTGTCAAGGCAATTGTCATGGATTTGCTCCATGCAATATAATTTTCGCCAGTGAAGATTTCTGAAACCAGAAGAGCGCCAGGATTATCAGAAGGATGGAGATAGTAGCAGCTGGAAGAATCATCAGAAAGATTCAGAGTAACGATATTGGATGAATCTTTATGTGCCGTAGAAGCACTTTCTTCAAAATGATCAGACATTTTGAAAAAGAATCAAGAAGTTGATGACAGAAAAAAAATATCCAACTACAAAGATCGTGAATCTTTAAAAATTATAAGAAAAGTATATGTTTTCAGAGTTTTAGAATATAGCAGAGATATTATAAAATCTTGATTTCTTTTATAGCTCTGATACCATGATGAATTTGCAATAGCAGAATGTATCTTTTGCTTGTAGAAGCAGAGAAAGAATGAAAAGAATAGGATTTCCTATGAGAGAAAAGAAAAAGGAAGGAAGATATGTTTAGAAAGTCTGCAATAAAAAATGCAGCATAAGCTTCTCTGTATATTCTTCTTCTTTACAGTGGATATCAATACATATATATATACAATTTCTAACTAACGTCTGTTAACAAACGTTTAACTAATTGTAACAGAATATAACTAACTATATTATATCCATAATATTACAATGTGTTTATGATATTATGGCTAGTCTTCAAGAGTCTTCTGGTGTAGGAGAGTCGGCTGCAGGAGTGGCTTGTTCTGCAAGTATTGAAGATTTATTTGCAGCGTCAGCTTCTGTGGGAGCATGTGCTATGTTCCAATACACTTGATGAAGGCAGTTTTGATCGTTTTCAAAAAAGAAGTGATCTTCTTCATGTAAGGCATTCTATGTCTTGCGACTTTTTTTTTTTTTTTTTTATCAAACTTTAAAGTAAATTTAAAGCTTCATAGGATGACGTGAATGGTTAAAAAGAAAAGAAAAGAAATATACGCTTACAGGAACAGGAAGATGTTTGGATTAGGTTTTTGTTTTGGCTAACTAATGGTATCAATGTAAATAGAAAAAAAAAAGAGGATGAATATATTTCTAGGAATTTGTGGGGCTGTTGGCTACTAGGCTTTTCGTCCATGCCATTCAAACTAATCGACAATAAATTGTAATTATTGAGTATCGAGTAGAAGCTATCCTACGCGTGGCCTGTTAAGTCCTTCCTCAAATGCATTTAATAATCTAAAAGTTAGCTCTTTTTGTGATGGCATGATATTGCTGGGAAATAACACTAGCCCACCATAAACAATCAAGCCCATACATTACAGCCTCTGCTCTCCCCTGTTCCATTATTTTATATTATTATTATTACTACTGCTATTATTACCACTACTATTACAAATCTAAATTGCTCATATATAGATATAAACTCGATGATTCACGCTTCACTATGAGTCTGACTGAATTTTTAGTAATGTAAAAAAACGATACTCAATCACTATCAATGCATTTTAAAAAAAAAAGGAAAAAAATTCCACGGCTTAACATTATAAAAAAAAATAAAAAATTATGATCGTCAATTTCCAAGAATCAAACATACAAGAATGAAATCAAAAGAAAAATTAGTTAACAAAAAGAAGTTTAAAAAACCAAAAAACTTGCAAATCCAGGTGAGGTCGTTAAAACTTGCGAGTGAAATCATTCAAACAAGATAACATAATAGAAGGTAAAATGATGGGTTGATCTGTGATTCGAGTGACTTGGGGCTTACGGTGGGTCATGTTCTAAAATAAATTTGGTGAGAATCGACTCGATGTGAAACGATTAAAAACATTGGCTGACATGTGACCTGATCAACCTTTGGCAAATCCAGTCAAAATTAGGTCAAAACTCATTAACTTTTTTCTTTATCTTATTGTTTTTTCAAAATAATTTAATTTTTACCTTTTTATATAAAACACAAAAAATTGTTTGACTTGGGTTAACCCACTCGACATGTGATACAATATCTGTCGTGAATCAACTCTCAGATTGACTCATGAAAAATGAGAGGACAACCTAAAATTTTTAATTAAATGGCAAGATAAGAAAATCAAATTAACATAAGAATCCTATACCAAAATAAAAATAAAAATCAAGAGAATGAGGCCAAAACTTGAAAAAATAAAACCAAAATTATGGATCCAATAATAAAATTAAACTTTGATTAAGGGGTTAAGAATCAAATTTTGAATCCAAAATATTGAGGGCCTAACTTTAACTATCATCAATCTTTGAATTAAAGAGTAATATTGAAAAGAAAAATCGAATTAACAAAAGAATTCAAAACAAAAAATAAAAATAAAGAGAATGAGGACCAAACTTGAAAAAACAAAACCAAAATTATAAACCTAAGGATGAAATTGAAAACAAATTAAAATTTGATAAAAGAGTTAAAAATTAAAATTTGAAATCAAAACATTGAGATCCTAACCTTAAATATCATCAAACTTTGAATTAACGGGTAAAATTGAAAAAAAAAATCAAATTCACAAAAGAATCCAAATCAAAAATAAAAATCAAGAGAATGAAGACCAAACTTTAAAAAATTAAAAATTAAGATTATGGATCCAATGATGAAATTGAAAACAAATTAAAATTTGATAAAAAGACTAATAATCAAACTTAGAAATCAAAACAATGTTAATTTTTTTCATGACAGAACATTGTGGAGCTTCAAACACTATAGTGGAAGCTGGCTTTCTTTCATCAAATAACGGCTCAAGCCTCGCTTAAAGAGTGTGGAGCCATCTACGCATGCGTCCATAAATTTTTTTAATAATATTTTAAAATGGAAAAAGAATGAATCATCCCTAACCCAACTTAATAATAACAGAAAAACCTATAGGAAATGATAGAAATACCCTAGATCTAAAGCTTAGGGGTGTTTGAAATTGTAATAACAATTATTTTATAAAGTGTATTTTCACTTAAAAATATATCAAAATACGAGATGAGTATAATAACCCTAATGAATTTGGTAAAAACATTTGAGATTTTATAAAAAAGTTGAAGTAAGTTGTTTCGGTAGGACAAGGATAAAATAATAGATTTATAGTTCAAAGCACAATGAAAATCTTATCTCTTTTAGCTCTAGACTAGTTAGGTGGCCATGACATATTGTTTTTTTTTACATAGACAATATATAAAAGAAGTTAAGATTTAAGAGCGTTGGGTCTATCTATAAAACTAGAACCAAGAGCCTTAGGTTCGTTTGGCAGTGTGGTAGCGGTTGCTTTTCAAATAGCTTTTCGTGCCGAAATACATGCAAATGATGTTTTTTTATTTTTTAAAAATCATTTTTGATATCAGCACATCAAAACGATCCAAAAAGTACAACCGTAACTCAATTTTAGCAAAAAAAAAAAAAAAAAAAATTTTAAATTTTGTCAAAACGCCGGTTTGGCAGCAATGCCAAACGGGCTCTTAAGAGCGTTGGGTCTATCTATAAAACTAGAACCAAGAGCCTTAGGTTTAGTTGCAACGCATGATCCAATAATAATATTTATAAAACAAATAATAATATTAATATTAATATTAATAATATTAAATCTAACCCAACTTTAAGAGAGTCTGGTTGCAATGCCAAATCCAAAAGTCTTGGATGTGGGTATGGCTCAAAATCGTGTTATGAAAGTGTAATAATTAAATATAAAAATATTTAATATTAAATAATAAAATTAAATAAAAAAAATTAATTGAAAAGAAAAGAAAAAAACAAAGCAAAGCACTATTACAATGAATAGTGCTTTGGGAGTAGGGGTATAGTAAAACCCTCTTATAAGATTAGGAATATCTAATAAAAAGTAAACAAAACAAATTATAAAATTTGATTCTCAATCTAATCGATATTAAAAAATTAAATTAAAAAAAAACTCATTAAAAAAAATTCTGAATCAACTAGATTAATTTGTTAAATTAGGTTAACCTATCAAACATGATATCTGTGTCATGAATGCATGATAATTAAATAGAAAAAAAAATTAATATTAAAAAACTAAATTAAACAAAAAAAAATTAATTAAAAAAACACTATAATTAAAAGGGATTCGCATTTAATTAGACAGAGAAAAGTTGAACTTTTTAGTTATAATTGATAAAAGGGTTTTATTATCTGATATTATTTCCTGATCTCATCATATTTATCATCATTTTACATAAAAAAAAAGTCCATCATCATAACTTGAAAATTGATAGTGATTGTTACATGTCTTATAACATGATTTGTTTAGTTTATATAATTATTGATTGAAGAGACTAAAATTCATAACATGTGAGATGCACCTAATTTCTTCATAACTGGTGTTGTCAATTATTTTTCCTACATAACAGATCAAAGATAATGATTAACAAATAAACACGTAATTCAGGGATGGAACTAAAAGTACAGAAATAGTTTAAAGCATATTTTTGAAATTCAAACCCGACCTGACGGATCGACTTGGAATCTAGTTGACTCGAGGCTAAAACCGGGTCGGGTTGAAAAAAAAAATAAAAAAAAAAAAATCAGGTGTGACCCGGTGGGTTAACCCAGCGACCCGGTTGACCTGACAAGACCCGGTCGCAAACCCGTTAATTTTTATTTTTTTACTAAAACTACATCGTTTTGATTTTTTTTTAAATTTGACTTGACCGACCCGGCAACCCAGTCAAGACCTGATGACCCGGTCAAAACTTGAAACCCGAGTCTTGAATCGGGACAACTACCGGACCGGGTCTTAAAACCATGGTTTAAAGAGCCATAATGTTAAATAAATATAGAAATCAAACCCTAATAATAATAATAAAAAATACAAACTTGTTGTGGGAAAGGGGTGGTCTTTAAATGGTTCCAGGTCCACAGTGCCTTTAATTGCTTATTTTTTATTTATTTAGTAATGTCGATATCCAGATATACTCAATTAATTTTATAAACTTTTAATAACTAATAACAATTATATAACAAAAAAAAATCCTTTAATTCTAAATTATTATACTCATACCACCTACTTTTCTTTTTTTATTATGTGGTGGGAAGACTTACAGGTCGTGTGACGCAATAGCGTGCGTAGGTATAGCGGTGGTTGAGAGGTTTGAACTTGAAAGATTTTACTTTTAATTAAGGTTTTATGGCTACCAAACACCACTTTGTCCTACCTGGGTGAGTTAATTATAGCTTAGTTTTTCATGAAAGAAACCGATCAATTAATGAAGCAGATCGAGTTGTTTTTTTTCCCCTCTAAAATATCCAAAATTCCCACCTCCACTGTCGGTTATTATAACAATGGAAAAAAAGTGGCAGACCAACTCAAAAGTTCAAAGTCAATAAAAGCCTGCAGAGGACGGTAGGCTATTACTGTTCATGAGTAATGCCAAGAATATGTAGTTATTTTATCATTTTAAAAATATATTTCACAAGGAACATGACTCGCCATTTGTTTCTTTTAATCGCACTCTCTCCTGTCTTTTTTTTTTATGGTGCAGGATTCATGTATACTAGTCGTCACATGGAACCTTCTGGAGAAGGAACCACCTTATATATCATTGCCCTCCTCCCCTTCATCGTCACTTGTGTGCTCAACTGTTCCTCGATCAGACTCCATTCAAAAAGATGGCAGAAATCATTAAAGTCCACGGAAGCGCCCTCTCAACAGCTACGCAACGAGTTTTGGCTTGCCTTCACGAGAAGGAGCTTGAGTTCGAGTTTATTCCTGTCAACATGGCGGTAGGGGAGCACAAGAAAGAGCCATTCCTTGCCCTCAATGTAAGTGTGACATTTCCATGTCTAAAAAGTACAAAATGAAGACATTTCCCTAACCTCCTTTCAGAATCTAATCCTTCTTGGTGTGGATGTTTCAGCCATTTGGTCAAGTCCCAGCTTTTGAACAGGGAGATCTTAAGCTCTTCGGTATACTTTCTCTGCCTCTTATTACTAAACTGCTTGGTGAACATGTGTTTGGATGCGTACTGATCAGTGTTTATATGACAAATTGATCGTTTTGGAGCACAGAATCAAGGGCAATCACTCAACACATTGCCCACGGGTATACAGACAAGGGGACTCCTCTCGTTATCCCAGGCAAGCAGATGGCGACATTATCGGTGTGGATGGAGGTTGAGGCTCACCAATTTGATCCAGTAGCTTCAAAGCTGAACTGGGAGCTACTTTTTAAGCCAATGTTTGGAATTCCCACAGATAATGCAGTGGTGGAGGAGAACGAGGCTAAGCTCGGTAAGGTTCTCGATATCTACGAGTCAAGGTTGACTCAGTCCAAGTACTTGGGAGGCGATATCTTCACCTTGGCTGATTTGCACCATCTCCCCAACATATCCGGTGCGATGAGGACACAGGTGAAGAAACTATTTGATTCTCGACCCCATGTTAGCGCCTGGGTAGCGGATATCACCTCGAGGACAGCTTGGTCCAAGGTCGTTGCCGTGAACAAGTAAAATTAAAGCAGCTGCTTTATCCACTCGAGTCAACGATAAATGGTTGGTAGCCATAGTGCCCCTGAATAAGGTCTTTCTGTGTACCTGTTGATCTTTTTTTCTTTCTGTTTTGTTGAGAATTGAGTCCTCCAGTCGAGGACTCGTATGGCACAATGGCTTTGTATTTTGTCGGTGGGCTTTTCCAATTCAGTACTCTTCAGGTTTTTGGTTTTTTGAGATGGATTTGGAAGCATGAATTTTCAGTTAGACAACAATATTCTGTCAAGAGGGTGGGCGACAACTCCATCGTTATAATAACGCGGGATAAATGGGCCAATTAGCACCTAAAAGGAATGTTTTTTTTTTTTTTGACATATCACAGTTTGGGGATTTCATGGTTGGAAACCATGACATTAGATTTTACAGTTTTGAAATGCAACATTTGATTAAATTTCATGTTTGAGCAAAAAAACCTTACCAAAAACCTTAATAATCCCAATTAATAAATTCTAACTAAACTTAATATATTTTCATATTTCATAATTACAAGTAGCTCAAAATAATACAATATACAATACACACACCCACACACAAATCTAAAATGAATAAAAAATAATTTAATAATACAATATTCAAGTAATCCAAAAATATATCACCAGAACTTATCTATCTATTTACATCTATGTCGTCAACTGGATGTTCTGGGTTCATCAATAATATGATTGATCCATCTCCTGCTATTGTTTAGATGAATCTTGTCAAATTTGCTAGACTAGACCTTCATACACTGGATATATCAGGTGGAATTATTCTGCAATTCAAGTTGGCATAGAAACTAGACATCACAAGCTTTTCAACTATATATATTTGGCCTAGTAATTCATCCAGATGAGAGAATGTGTAAAAATAAGAGATTTAGGCTACATGAAAGAATTTTATCATGAAAACTTTGTTTTTATTGTCTTATTTTATTTATTTATTTATTTAATATTGAATAATTATTTTTAATTTGGGATTTTTCTGGCCCATTAGACATTGTTTAAGAGTTTATTTCATTAGTAGACTTATATTAGTTAATTACTAGTTTAAGCCCATTAGCTTGCAACCCAAAAAGGGTTCATTAGGGTTAGTTAAAGGAGATTATATTATGTTTTTTTTCGCAGCAAATTTCAGTAGCAAGTTGAAGAATAAATGTGAGTTTTTGTTTTGTTTATTTGTGGCAAAACAACATTTCTTTGCAGGGACAAAGATCGTACACTAATTTATCAAAGATTAACTGACTTTGTGACATCATTTGTATACTTAGGGTTTTTAGATACAATATTATATGAGTCCAAGTCTTTTTCCAATACACTTGGTTATTATGTACATGATTACCTCTAGTTCAGGGTTCTATCAAACCTGATTTATGGCTTTCTAGGTTGTTACTTTGTTGGGGGTTGCTTGACCACGTTATCAAGAGGTTCACATCAACTATGTAAGATGTTTGTTAGTGCTATTCAAAATAATGTTATGTGTGATTATTATGCAAGAAATCACTCAAGTATTAGTTGTTAAACGAAGAAGCCTTTTGTTTAACCAAATTTTGAGGAAGTTTTTTATGTGTCCAATTTTCAACGTCAAATCCTCATTCAAATATATTTAATTCTGTATGAAGAAATCACCCTAAATCTTTATGGAGCAACAATCAAGGGGTAGCTAGATGACACGACCAAAAGATTGATGTCTTATCCCAAGTGCAGGAGTGTCGAAGTAATAAATAATCTGGTACGACCGAGGTCGAACCACATGGAGGTGAATTATATAAATTACAAATAATAATAATAATAATAATAAGTTAAAGAGAACTTTAAGGTTTTCCTTGGAGTTACTATGGAATTGCTACTCAGTAAAGAGGTCTGGTCGCATTGGACCGGAAGAACGGCTCAAAATGGCGATAACATTTTATTCGACCGTTGGATGGTGCTAAAAATTTTACAGGAGTTCTCGAAGGTTGTTTTCCTTGAAGTAGCTATAGAATTGCTCCTCGTTGAAGAGGAGGTCTAGTCGTGCCACACTAAAGTAATGGCTCAAAAGGGTCATAACTTTTGATCCAATTATTGGATCATTCCTAAATTTTTACAAGAGTTTCAGGAGGTCGTTTTCCTTCGAGTAGCTATGCAATCGTACTTGGTGAAGAGAAGGTTTGGTCGCGCCAGACCGGAATAATAGCTTGAAATGGTCATACTTTTTTATCCGACCATTGGATGACTCTAAAATTTTTACAAGAGTTCTCGAAGGTCGTTTTCCTTCAAATAGCTAAAGAATCGCTCATCATTGAAGAGGAGGTCTACCTATGCCACACTAGAGTTACGACTCAAAATGGTCATAACTTTTGATCCGATTGTTGGATCGCACCCAAACTGTTACAGGAGTTTAAGGAGGTTGTTTTCCTTAGAGTAGCTATGGAATCACTACTCGGTAAAGAGGAGGTCTGGTCGCGCCGGACCGGAATAACTGCTCGAAAGGGTTATAACTTTTGATCAAACCGTTGGATCGCTCCCAAATATTTTCTTGAGTTTCCGCAAGCCCTTTCCCTTAGAGTAGCTATGGAATTGCTACTCACTGAAGAGAGGTTTGGTCGTTGCGAACCGAAATAACGACTTGAAAATCACTTGAAAGAAATTTGACAATTTTTAAGTTTTTTTTCTTTGCTTGAAATTAATATTTTTGTTATGTTTTTGTATTCTTTGTTTATAAAAATATGTTGAAATTGTGTCTGGATGCCAAACTCAAGAAATTTTAAAAGTTTTTTATTTACATCAAAATAATATTTTCTCCTTGTTTTTATATTAATTTTTAAATATTGTTTTTAAAAAAATATATATTGAGATTGTGTCTAGTTGAGAGGTGACACTTAAGAAATTAAAATATTATATATATATTTTTTATTTCAAATTAATATTCGTTTGATATTTTGTTTTCTTCACTTCAAATTAATTAGATCATGTTTGATTTTACATTTCAAAAATTGTTTGAAAAACATCTGACAATTTTGAAGTTTTTTTTCTTTACTTCAAATTAAATTTTTTATATGTTTTTGTATTTTTTTTTTAATGTTGGTATTGTGTTTGGCTGCGATGCCAGACCCAAGAAATTTTCAAATTTTAATTTTTTTCTTTGCTTCAAAATAATATATTTTTCATGTTTTATATATATTTTAAAAAATATTGATATTTTGTCTGGCTGATTTTGTGGGGCCTCTACACCAAAGGGCAGTTAGAATAGACCTTGGTGGCTGGGTCTGCACCCAGTGTGCGGCGGGGTTGCACACCCTACCTCATGGGTTTGCAGACCCGTTCATCCTTGGGGCCGCAGCCAAGTGCGAGGGTCTTCCCCTAGCACCCAAGGCGTGGCAGGAATTGCGCCAGGTGTTTGCATGCTAGGGCCTTGACCAGCCCTAGCGCCAGGTGGTAGCAGCTTGGGGTGTGGGTAGGCACACGTGGCCAGCCCAATATCCAGGCCTGGCCCAAGCATCAGGTGGCTGCAGCAGGGGGTGTGCTCGTCCAGCCAGACATTTGGGTAATTAGAATGCAAATGATAATATTTATCACATCAAATGAGCCACCCGAATTACCCAAATCGTAATTCTTGACTAAAAACACAGGTAAAGAACACCTCCAAGTGATTATAGTGTCGTCCCCAGTTCACTGTATCTTAGTTCATAGTACATATACAATAGAAAATCCCCATACGTGTTAAGACATAGCAAAATAATTGTCCAAGTCTATAGTTAATTGTCTCTTGATCAACAATGAATTGTCTTTATTATCTCTAAATCCACACAACGCATTAATGTATAGTAAAAAATGAGTTTTTTTAGAATTATATTAATATATCTTTTACTTCTTACAAATAAAATCAACTTTCCATTTAGTTTTTAATTAACATTCCCAACTATTTTTACTATTCATTGGATCAAGTACAAACATCTTTATATCCCTCAAATAACAAATTTTATAATACCAAAATTTTATAATATCAAAAAACACATCCATAATGCCAGCACAGGGTATCTAGCGGGAACAACAGCTAGTGGTTATTTTAATTTTATTGGACAGCATATTTGCAATTACCTCAAGAAATTACTATTTCTCAATCATATGGAAACAAAAGCCTTTGCTGCATGATAACATGGAAACCGTATAGCAGAATGAAAAACATCAAAATCCACATTCCAGTCAGGAGTACATTTAAAAGTTCCCAAATATATACAACTTCTGAAATTCTCTGCTGTTGTTGCAAAATAGGTAAATCACTTTAACGCTCCTGAATTTCAAGACAACTTCCATATCAATATTTATCAGTCCGCGATAAGAAAGTCCACGTGTGTGTTAGCCTATATGCACAAGGAGTAGATATCAAAGTTCATCTTTTAGAGGTTCTAGGAGGCATTGCTCATCCCAGTAATAGGGAAACTTCAACTTTGCTGCAGTATGGGGCATGAACCAGTCCTCATAAATGAACCTGGAAACAAGAAATTGTTGATCATGAGAAAAACCAAAACGGGGACAAAAGGACCAGTGTAAAATTTATTTACTTATTTTGGAATACTGCAAATGAGAATTGATTCCAAAGCCAGTCACATTATAAGCTGAGGAAATAACACATACCACCTGATTGGTATCATGGATAGAAGAAAAAAAAAGTGGAAAAGAAAATTTTGAGATTCATCTAGATGAAACTTTTAGGGCAAACATAATGGTACAATAAGCTTGACAAGATTGAAAACACTGCAGTTTTTTTAGATTTGGATTCTGAGAAGTTTGTGTGTGTGTGTGTGTAAAAAAAACAACCGATGTAAGAAAGTAAACCAGGAACTTAATGCAAAAATAATACAGGACATCTATCTTTCACCTCTATGTTGACATTTATGGTACAAATAGCTGCATTAGAACAATGTTTCTTACCACAGAGACAAGGGGAAGTAGATTGCAATTGCACTTTTATATTATCATGCCCATCTTGGTGTGCTCGGTATTGTAAGAAAAGGATGTTTCTTTCAGAATAATAAACCAAAAGGACTGCCACATCAGGCTGGAATGACACCTCTTCCATGAACGTGGAAATAACTTTCAAAAGGTGTGACATTTTAGGACCAAGGATCGAATATCAAAGCCAAATGTAGAAGGGAGCAGTAATATCATGCATAGTAGGATGACCCGGGTCTTTTTTTCAAATGACAACAATCAGAAGAACTGACAGCAGAAATACAAAAGCAACTAGAACTATTCTGGATCATCAAACTCAATAGCCGAGGATGGAGATTCTTGGGCATCATAAAAGTTAAAGGTGTCTATAATGATACTATAATGCAAATGGTTGAACAAACAAATATTTGTGAAGATCACTTGGAAGCTTGTCACCTGGTATTTGAACAAGCAGTCCAAAAAAGATATAAATTGCAGCACATTGTTTGTAAACATTTAAATTTTAAGGAAATGGAAGAAAAGCATTTGCATACACTTTAACTGGTGGGCGAGATATTATGACAAGCATTTGCAAATCCTCATGTTCATTGGTATTCCAGACCTGCAGCAAAAAAAGAAAACAATCATGTCACAGATAATTGCAAAACAGCAGAAGATAAAATAATTTCAATATATTGACAAGCAGACTTAAGCACGAGACCAGATAAGATTCACATTATGTAAGCTAGGACCAAGAGCATTTGACCTATATTGGTGTTTGGAACAGCAGAGACAAATTGCAACCAAATACTTATGCCAAGGAATTTGCAAACAGTTAGGTGCAGCTGAATTATATTTATTTCCTTTCAGCACCATTCCACTGAATATTTTCAAACTATCAAATGTCCTGAGCATATTGTACTTCACTAGTCTACATGTAGACATGCAATAAGAAAAATAGTCACAATTGAAAGAGGAAGACATGGAAAACAAAATGAAAACTTTCAGAAAAAGCTAATTGCATACAAATATAGTAACGAACAAGTATTGGCCTATAATAATATTACATAGCTTTTATTTTTTACGTTGGTGGCCATTTGAGTTCTTTCTAGGATTCAGATATCTGTTTCCAAGTGTCTTGATAATAATTTGCCAGTAAACTCTAAGTGCAAGTGATGGCTTCTGCGGAAATATGTTTCTTTAGATGTCAGAACTCAAAAGGAAGCCAAAACAATTCAGCATTTGTATTCTTCAGTTTGATCTGACCAGCATTTTACTTGGTTTTATTGCATGATTTTACCTCTTCAGTCAAAACCAAAATTATTTTCATGGAAATATTACCAATCTCCCTGTTTAACATTGCCTACGCAATACTTGAGCAATGCATCACACTTGTCAATTGAATTTCATTTAACCATTACAATTTGATATGAAAGGCAGCATTCAATCCCTAGGTTCGCAAGATAGAGTCGGTTATCCGAATATTTAATGATAATCCTCTAATCAGTCATTTTTTGGTTGCACACACAACCTCAAAAGTTTGAGGTTCTCATTTCCGAACTGGAAGTGGATTAGAATTGGAACCAGTTTTTTTTTCGTTTTTTTTTCAATTCAAAGTGCATCTTGCAGCATTTCCAGGTGAGATTTTGTAATCCATTACAGCAATACTTGTAACTAAATGTATTGAACGAATTGAAAAAAAAATATAGTAATGGGCATTGCTATGTTTCTTTTTCCAGATTAACAAGTTTCTTCCTCCTAATTCATCTAAAGTGCAGATTCTTAGAGCACCAAATAACCTAAGAAGTTCATATCCTATCAGAAAACCATTTATGTAGAAAGGTTCACCTGGTGAACATCATTGACAGGAATATGAAATGTACTATTGGCAAACACAAAATATTCTTGAGGCTTTCCGGGATACTTCTCGTGTGAACTTGATGCAAGATAGAGAGTTCCACTTCCCTTGAGAACAACAAATATTTCTTCACAAGAATGCCTGTGGATTGGAGTGCGCGAGCCTGGAGAAAATGTTTGAAGCCATACCTCTACCTACAAAGCCCAGAAAATGTGTCGAATAAGTGTTAATAACCCAAAATTATATTCTATAGCTTCTGTACAAGAGACACAAAAATCCTTTTCCTTTTGACCAGTTCCCATTTGAAAAGAGAGTATATTTTTTCTTCTCACACAGATGGCCAATTTCCAATTATCCAAATAGTAACAGTAAATAATCAAAACACCAGAAGCATTAAAAGTCTACGAAATGCAAGCAGCGCAGCGCAGCATACCTCTTTCAATCCATGCATGGCAGAACCAGCAAGAGTGATATGAGACAAACCTCCCCTTCCATAGTTATCCAATGGAAGCTCACTGATATTCCTCACAAGTGGCAACCCTGTATTAAAAAAACCACAGCTTCATTCATTAATAATTTTATTTTATTTTCAAAACCATTCCAAATTGCTTTTGATTTGATAAAAACAACTTTTTGAAACCCTAATAAGAAGAAAATTAGTTAATTATTATAGCACTCTATAAATAGTAATATCCGTGAGGTGAAGCAGGGAAAAAAAAAGGAAGAAAGAAAAGACCTTTGATAGAACACCAGGAAGAAGCTGTAGTGATTAGGAGAGGAAGAAGCAAACTTAAAATGAAAAAAATGAGCACAAGCACACCGCTCATCCTCCTCCTCATCTTCTTCTTCTTCTATTTCTGCTGCTGCTGCTGACAGATACAATTGGCTGGTGGTGGTAGTGATCTGGAAGTTTCTTTTCTTTTTCTTACGTTGCGGAATAGATTAGAACAGCTTTATGTTGTGTCTGTGGGTATTTATAGGACGGTTGTTTTTGTATTTTAAATTAATATTTTTAATAATTTTAATGTGTTGATATTAAAATTAATTTTAAAAAATAAAAAATTAATTTTAATATATTTTTAAATATAAATATTTTAAAAAATAACAGTTGTAACATTTTCAAACACCATTTATTTCTACAAGTTTTATCGAGGATAAAAGCATTTTTTGGAATAGAGTATTTTTATTTTAAAATATATTTTTTATTTAAATATATTTTAAAATATTTTTTTTTTAAAAAAATGATTTTTAACCTTACTCCATCAAAATAATTTTAAATAAAAAAATCAAATTTTAAACTCGAGTGCCAAACACCATCTAAACTTGTTGCTATTAATCGCTAATGTTTAATGACATTTTTGTTCTGCTCAATCAATGAAGTGAAAAGGGGAAAACAAGATTTATTTGGTATTATTAAATTGATCAAGAAAAATAAATTTTTTTAATTTTAAGTACAATAAAATAATTTAATTGTTCTTAAAAATAAAAAGATTTAAAGTGGTATTCAGAGACTTTTTAATCATTTTTTTTTCAAAGCAATACAATAACCGAAATGTAAAAGCAAAACTTACTATAATATTTTTTAGAAATATTTTTGTATTTGCATTATTTTTTTTTAATTATAATCAAGCACATTAGGGCAATATAATATTTTGATATATTATTAAAAAAACAAGTGGTTATTAAGTGTATTGCTTTATTAGCATGTGAATGGTGCTCAAGCATTTTGAGTGATGCATGTCTTCAAACACTAGCTTTCAAGATCATGTTGGAATCTCCTTGATGACTCCTTCATGCATGGGTGGGTGTGGGAAATGAACCTCCAATGGACCCTGGTGGCCTTTTTATTTTATTTTTTATTTTTTTTTATCTCCTTTTAGTCTTTCAAACCCTCTAATTTTTCAAACTAACCCTTGAATTTGGTTTTCCTTTTAATTTCGTTTATATTCTTTTGATTATTATTTTTTTATTTGAAATAATTTATAAAATTAAAATTTTTTCTTTTAATTTCTCATCTATTATATTTGGTCCGTATTCTTTTGATTACTATTTTTTTTTTATCATTTTCTTATTTTATTTTATTTTTCAATTTCATCCCTTATTATTTTATTTCATTTAATTTTTATCAAATTTGATCCTTATTATTTTGATTGTTATTTATTATATTTTTTTAGTTTTTGGTGATTGAGAATTTTGATTCATGATTTTTTTTTTTAAGTTTGCCCTCTATATATAACTTGGTCTTATGAATCAGGTCTTGAATTTCAAAAATTAGCCCGATTTGATTTTGATTTTTTTTAGGTTGTATATGTTTTTTTTAAAAAGAAAAATTCAATTTCATCCTTCGATATTAGATTATTGGGCCTTCAACTTTGTGATTTCTGCCACTTTTTTTTTGTTATCTCAATCTCATATCCTAGGTCGTGAGTTAGTTGAGTTAACCATAATTTACTCGAGTTTTTGTAATTGATTTTATTTTTATTTTCACCTTTTATTTTTTTAGTTTGCTTGAGAGTTGACCTCAATTGTTATTCTTTTTTTTTCTACAGAGTTATCTCAACTTCACAAGTGACCTATAAGTTTAGCATGTTAACTAGAGTTAGAAAATTCTTTTTAAATTGATTTTTTTTTTCAATTCATCCTATTTGATTTGTTGGTATTTAAGCTTTGAACTTTTTTTTATTTTTCTCTTTACAAGGTTATCCTCATTTAATTTCTGCTTTGTTATCAAATAAAATTGTTAAGACCTTTTAAGAATATTTAAAAGGATATCTTTTCATAATACTATTGGCAAACATTTATTTATTTTTATTCTTTTTTTTATTTTTATTAAAAAAAATTATAATTATATTATTAAATTAACTGAGTTTATTAAATCTAATCTCAATGACCTGGATCCCACTATTTCTTTGCTTCTTTAAAAACACTATTATTATTAAAGTATCCTTTTTTTTACATTATTTTTTTTTTGTCCCGGCCTCTAGAATAGTGCAGAACACCAATTTAGTTGTTTCTAATTCTCACTCCCTCCCGTTAAAATGATCCTTCTTTTTTAAGTTGTTTTTATTTTTAATATCTATAATTCATAATACTCTTAACATTGCAAGTCAATTATGAATTTTTAGTGAACATTTATTTTCATTAAAATTACTACTAAATCAACAACATGCTATTTACAGAAATGTATTTTATGAAGAGAGAAACATGAAAAAAAAAAAAAATCTACCCAAACATGATAAAAATTCCTCTCGCATGTTTCTCTCTCCTCTATACTGATAATTACAACTTAAACAATGAAATTTCTCTATGGTACGCCAATTTCCACAATAAACAAATATGTTAAACTTCAAAAAGACAGCACCACTAAAATGTTATTTATTTTTTTATACAAATAACTCCACACTCTCTTGAGAGGAGAAAGGATCTAATACCGACTCAAATCAATGGCATCTATTGTCAGGAAGCTTGACGCAGTTTTATCGTGTCAGCCGACCAAACCTCGTGAAGTTGGTTCATAGACCAAATAAGTTGCAGATGCCAACCGCATCGCTGCCTTGACACTGGCAAGTAGTATGGTCCACAATCCACGATCCATACTTAAAGCCGAAGGAAAACTAATTCTCTGCTGCAATCACCAGAAAAGGAAAAAAAAATACAGTAACAATGCCTCTGCTCTCACCCCTGGAATCCTAGTAAACACCGATCCCTACAGACTACGGATTTCCATTAAAGGACTAGATTTTGCACCCAGCGAAGATTGCAACTGATTGTGAAATATCTGATGCAATTAAATAAAGTAAACAGTAAGCTAACAACTAGTTGAACTATTAAAAAACACTGTTCTAACATCTTCTCAAAGCATCAGTTCTTTTTAGTTGCCTTACAATATCAATAGGGAACTGGAATGGGAGGAGGAGGACAGGGACGGAAACCAACAAGATCACATAAGGTAAAAAGCTGCAGGAAACGCTCACCAGACCAATCTCACAAGTTACAAGACCCCAACAAAATTTACTGCAGATCAGCAGACAAAGTTCCACTTCAAGCTGAATCCTTTAATGCCTTCTTTTTGTTGCCATTTGCACTAGAGGGAACCTTTCTCACAGCATCTTCAGGAATGGTGTCTTCCATTACCTTTGGAGAAGTAAAATTGAAGGCAGAGAGGTTTACATCTTTGTATTTTGGATTTGCTTCTATAAATGCTGCTATCTCATTGCGTGTTCTCAGCTTCTTTCCTGTAGGAGTGATATAGTAAGCATCCATTTTTGAGAAATCACGTCTAAGCACCAAGCTCCTTTTAAAACCTTCCGGAGTCTTGGGAACGCCAGGCCTATCAATGACCCAGGTTCGAGTGGCATTGTACTCAATGTCAGCAGGATCATCACAAGATACGCCAGGTTTTCTGTCACAAACATATGGATTCTCTTCCATTTTACTTCTTATCTCCTCGTACTCTTCTTCAGTCGGAATCACCCTCCATTTTAAGCACTTGTCGCATTGTGCAGCATATGTATCAATTGATCGCACAGAAACTCGTGGATTCTGTCATCACAACTTAAAAAGCACTTAACATCTCTTTCCTATTTATTTTCCTCAAATGCCAAAAGAAAAAAGTAAACGAATTTGTAACTAATTTAGCAGGTTAGGTTCATGTTAAGAAAAAAAAGATTCTGAAATTTTAAATTACAAGAATCAAAAGAGAATTAGAATATAATAAATCTACATGATGGAGATGGTTTTAGGCAAGCACGTATATCTTTCTTTCTATAGTGCATCTTAAGAACTTGGATTGCCACTAGGAAAGGCAATCATCAGCCTTGGAAAAGAAATGGGTAATTCAATGTGCTACTAAAATCTACAAGAAAAAACAATGGAAAAGAAATTTTTTGCATCTTTTTTATAATCTATTGTACCCATTTGACACACAGAGGTCACGTTACCCCTAATACAAAGATACAGAATCAACGGCAAGAGCAGTAAAAACAACCAAACAACCATTGAAAGTTGAGGAACTTAAGGCACCAAACGACCAGACTAACGTGGAACCACCAATAAAGTACCATATCATCAATTTGAACTAGTATTCCCACCCGATATCAACAACTACTAATTAATCCGCATATGATAATAAATCTTGAGACAATTTTATTTTTATTTTTTTGTTCACGAAGATTAAACATCTTTACAGCGCTAATCGAAGAAAAATAAAGACAATCTCATGTTAGGGTTGAATGTACAGACATAAAGATAGATCAAAACATCTCTCACTTGCTTGCAACATCACTACCCTTATCTTTTCTTCAAAAATAAATAAACAAATCTCAGCAACTAAATTACTTAACTCTATAGAGATCGGATCGGAAACATGAGCCCTAGATTAGTTTAGGTGATTGAATCGGAGTAGTACCTTGGGGGATGTTTTGGGGGTTTCAGGACTACGCTCTTTCAGTGCCATGCCTCTCTTGGCTTCTCTTCTCTTCTCGACTCTTCAGCTCACCAATTTTAAGTATTTGACTCTCGACGGACTAGCCCCTGCTTCGGGGCACAGCACCGCTTTATTTAAGCAAAACAGAAAATCTGTTTGGGTTTTCTTAAACTTACCTTCCTTCCCTCTCAAAGTCACTGCCTGTCTTATCTCTTGCCACGTATACGTTCCTTGCTAGCTAGAGCTAAGTATAGGTTGGTCCTTCTAATTTATTGAAACTAATTGATTAGTCCATAGTTTCTTGACCGGCATTGATTACCCCCTTCTTCTTCTTCCTTTTTTTATTTTATTTTATTATTATTCCCGGTTAGAAGGTTAGCAGGATAAGGGAGTTGTATTATCATATGATATAATGAATTGACTTACTATGATTTTCACCTATAAAGTGACTTCTTTTAAATTCTTTAAATTTCAGACTACTTCACAAGTACAAAGCGATCATTATTATTTGAAATTTTTATTTTTTACATATCAAATTATTTTTACATTAATAATTTATTTTTTTATATTTTTCAATATATATATATACACACATATATATAGTGATGAGTTCTTTAAATTTACATAAAACATCCTTTGCGGGTGAGGATGTACCATAGATTAATTGAAATAATTTTTCTATTTCTCAATGATAATCCACGACTATTTCAAAACCAAACCATATGCAAGAAACTGAAAAACAGGATAAGCCGAAAACAAAGAAACATCCTAAGGCCATTACCAATAACCAACGCCTAACAAATGAAATGATAGAAATGGACTCCATGTACTACTGAAATAAAATGCAACAGAAAAATAACATCTAGCATAAATTTCTCCAACTGCTAAGAACTAGACCATGCACGTTGCTAAGACCCAACCCATATATGTACACATGCCATTCCCATGCATTACATTGTTACATCTCGTTTGTGTCTCCTGTCAACCTTTCCTCAAATATTTGTGATTTGGTTTGAAACCTTTATCTGGACGTCGTGGCTAATCAATACTTTCCCCACTAGGTGGACTTTTTTTTGCAAGGTCCACATCTGGAAATTACTCAAGCAATGATTGGTCTGTCTCTCATGTGGCATCTTCAGCTGGTAAATGTTTTAATTAAACCAAGTGTTCTTTTTTAAACTTCTTGTCTTTTTTTATCCAGTGAGTATCCAAAATGTGATGGGGCTCAAGTACGATCGCTCCTTCATCAGTTATGGGTGGTAACTTAGTAGAGGATAGTGTACGCTCGCCAATAAATTTCTTTAAGAGGGAAATGTGAAAAACTGGGTGAATGCGGGCTCTCCTTGGCAGCTAAAGTTTGTAAGCAACTGCTCTAATTTTTTGTATCATAGGATATGACCTATAAAATTGACTAGTAAGCTTCTGGTGGGCACGTTTAAAAACTGATTGTTGCCAATAGGGATGCAACTTGAGAAATTCCATTTCACCTACTTTGAACGAGACATCCCTCCTTTTTTTAATTAGTTTTTTGTTTCATGTGATTGATGGAGGCTTCTAGATTGGCTTTGAGCTCCCGTAGTATCACATATCTAGTTATCACTTGCCTATCCACTTCATTGACGGAAGAAAAACTATTATGATAAAGTGGGAATAAAGGGGGGCGGACGCCCATATAACACCTGAAATGGAGTCATTCCCGTTGAGGCATGGTACATTGCATTATACCATAACTAAGCCCAAGGAAGACTGGAACTCCACTTGTGCAGCCATTGATGCATAAAGCACCAAAGATACTGCTTCACATAACGGTTGACCACTTCCTTTTGGTCGTTGGTTTGTGGATGACAGGTGGAGCTAAGTTGTAATTTGGTGCCTGACATTTGAAAAAATTATTTCCAAAACCTGCTAATAAAGACTGGATCACGATCACCAATGATGGATTTTAGCAGTCCATACAACTTGATAAATTATTCAGCCACACCTTGAGCAATAACTTAAACTTTCTTATAATATTTTGAAATTTTCTAAAGGTCCATTTAGGCTCCGTTTGTTTGCAGGAAAATGAATTCCTTTTGGAAAGTGAATTCCGGGGAAAGTGAATTCCTGGAAAGTGAATTCCGGGAAAGTATTTTCCAATGTTTGGTAGTGTTATGAAAAATGAACCGGAAAACACTTTCCAGTGTTTGTTTGTGTTATGGAAAATGAACTGGAAAATAATTTATTAATGAATTAATTTTTTTTTCAAGTTTATCTAATATATATATATATAATATTTAATATAAATATTTAATCACTTATAATAAAAAAATGAAATCTAAAAAGTATAATGATGAATTTTTTTATTATATCTTGTATTCATACATAACTTATTTTATAAAATATAACTATATATGGCATATCATATTATAGAGAAATAAGCTTGTGAAATATTTTTTAAGTAAAACTTATTAATATATATTTTTTTTCAATTTTAAAAGCTTAAAATAAGTTTTTTTTTCATATGAACAAAGCCAAATTAGTTTATGTTAAAGAGTTATATATTTGGGTTTTTTTGTTGGTATGAAAAAAAACTTTTAATCTTTAAGATGCACTAAACTATAATAATTATTTGCACTAAACTATACACGTACAAGATGCACTAAACTATAATAATTATTTGTAGTGGGATCTTTTAATCTTTTATAATATCACTCGTTTTCTCCCTCTCTGTTCCTCGTCTTTTTTTTGTTCCTCCTCCTGTTCTTCGTGAATTGTTCTGGGTTTTTTCTTGCTGGTTCTCAGCACCATTGTACGTGTTTCCAGCGTCTTCGTTCTCCTGCTTCTGGGTTTCTCCCCTTTTGGTCCTCGGTTCTGCTCCTTTTTTTTTCCAGTTTTTTCTTGCTCAGTTTTTTCCCAGTTTTTCTTTTTTTCTTCCCCCTGCGCTCTCTCATCTTCTTTGGTTTATAACCAGAGAATGCCAAGCATCCCTGCAATTGAAACGGCTTCGGACACAGAGAGAATGCCAAGCAGATCTTCTTTGCTTTTCAACTATTTTCGGACACAGAGAGAAGAAGATGCGTTTTATCAATAAAGGAAAGTGTTTTCCTTTTGATAAGGAAAGGAAAACACTTTCCTACGGGTGAAAGTAATTTTCTTGTTGACCGGAAAGTTAAGGAATTAACTTTCCTTTGACTAACTTTCCGGATGGTTGCCAAACATTGAAAAATAAGGAAACTGAATTCCTGGAATTCAGTTTCCTTGAAACAAACAAGGCATTAGCTATACACAAAAAATAAAGGCATATTAGAAACCAAGGGACAAAGGCTTAGGGCGTGTTTGACATACACACCCTTAACTTAAGGTCAAAGGCATTAAAAATGTCTTAAAGGTGTGTTTGGAAAACACACCTTAGATAACCAAACAGGACTTTATATCTTAAAGAAAAAGGTGGCGTGCCAAACATGCCCTTAAGGATGGGTTTTGGGCTTAGTCTAACCACGTGGGCTGGGCCTATCAAGTCTGAGGCCCAAGCCCACATGTATGGGCTGGGCTCAAGCCCAACTCAACTTGTTTTGTAGGGCTAACAGACGGCCAAACAAGCCTATTTCCTTTTTTATAAGTGGGTTGGACTCAGCCTAGTCATATGAGCCCGAATTAAGTCCAGCCTATAAAAGCTTAGTCATTAACCTAGTGACCAAGTTAGTAGCCTCTACAGAATATGAATTATTTCACGTTCTACAAGCTAAATAATACAATAATATAAGAAAAGGGAGCAGGATTACCTAGCATGGGGGTGCTTACTGGTCTATCTTGAAGATGGTGGTCCAGGATGGAGACTCTGGTGGGTAGTGTGGAGTTGTTTTTGTTGCTAGCCTAGGAGAGCCACTTGCTACTTATTCACGGTTGAACCAAATCTACTGAATCTGATCACGTTGCAAGGAGCTATTGGAACTTATTATTGGTTCTTGCAGAGGCAATTTTGTTGATACTAGTTGTGGGTCTGCTATGAGAAGAAGATGTTGGTTGAAGATGTAAGGGTTACTAATGCTTGCGGTGTACTACTTAGGTTGGGGGCAGTGTTACCATGGAAAGAAAAGAAGAGAGAAGAATAATGGTGAGGATTGTAGGAAGGAAAGGGGTTTGTTTTCTAGGTTAAAAAGATGAAAAAGCCTAGTATAAAGGTGTTTTTTAAAGTGGTGTTTGTAGAAGGTCAGAGAGAACTGGTAGGGGTGTATTTTTGCTTCGGTTTTTCTTTGGAAAACAAATCCTCACCTTTTCATCTATATTCCCTCCTTTTCGATATTTTTAAGCTCAATGATAAATCATTATGAAATATTTGATAACTATGTGAGTCAAAGCACACTGACTGATTTAAAACTAAAAGTAGACCATACACATGTCAAGTACAAATATCTCAATGTGGTATGATTGTGGAATTAAGACTATTGTTCGTGAAATCTTCTATAGGATTGGATAAAGATGAGTACTCTCATCATTATACATATAAGACAAATTGTGTGTGAAATATGAATTTATGCTTAATAAATCTTTATTCCAGGACCTTTGCGTATCGGCGGGCCAAGTAATTAGGTTATAATCAAACTTTGAAATTTGAAACTTTTGTTGTACATGTAAATAATATTGTAAACTTGACTAAAAGCTTTCTCTTATTATCTTTATTTCTTTAATGACATTGTTCTACCTATGTTTGGATTTATGTATGGAATTCTTAAGTAGAATATTATTATGCAAGTTAATGTATATCTTCACATAATTTCCCATGATGTGTATAAATAAAATAATCATGTTTTATATTGAACATTACATTAAATTCAAATAAAATAAAACACATGTATAGGTAGTAAATGAATTAATTATAAATCTAGTAAGGTAAGCATAACGTGTGCATAAATGAAAGAAAAGCTTAAGACATGTGTTTAGGTTGTACCTTCTTTTATGTAATTCAAATTAATAAGTATATGGAATTAAATATATTTCTCTCTTAGCATTTATTTATAGTTAAGTTCTTGTGGAATGAATATGATGTAATTATTGAAACAGTGGAATATGTATATATAATGTTAAAAGAATGGAGGGGATTGACTTGTGGTTGAAATTATATGGATTAAAATCTAGGATAAATGGACTATGTTGTGATAATGATTGTGAAATGGATGAGATAGTTGATAACTTGGTATGTTCACTTATAAAGGAAACTCAACCAAATTTTCAATAAAATTACTAATAAATAAAGGAGCATGATTACGGGTGTGTTTGGTATTGAGGTTGCTGTTGTGGTTTTAAAAAAATTATTTTATAAAAAGTACTTTTAGTTGAGGTTGGTTTGGAAAAATATATATTTGGTTAAAACTGTGTTTGAAATTGAGATTGAACAAAAAATAGTTTAATGTGTTTGGTTAAAAAAATGCTTTTCAAATTGAGGTTATAAAATAATTAAATATATATATATATATTAATGATTTTTAATTTAAATATTGTAGATTTAACTATTGTTATTACATCATGAAATAAATAATATTGATATCAAATATTTTTTATTATCCCATTAAACTATGTGCAATGTCATCACATACGAAATCTATCCAACAAGGACTATATTTTCCATGGTTTCTTAAGCGCGCAACAACAAAAATTAATTTTTTAAATTTATGTAGTGTTATTAAATAATAAAGATTGTGATATCTTTATTATTGGAATTGCGATCAAATTTCACAAATGCTACGTCATCATGCGATATCTTTCTAATTTATGTAGTGTTATTAAATGATATTAAATACTTGTTTTTCGAGTAAAACACAATTTTTTTAAAAAACATTACAATTTCATTTCGTACAAAAGTCATTCGACAAGAACTATAGTTTCTATGATTTTTTTTAGCATGCTATAAAATTAGATAAAATATTATCAGGAATAAAATTGAAATTACAATATGAGTAAATTAAATTCACCTTAAACTAATTAAAAAAAAAAAAACAAACAAAAATATTGTTCACGTTCACGTGAACAATGCGAGTGAAATCAATTAACTATACTGATTTTTCGGGGAAAAAAATAAACTAAACTTTTTGCACTGGTTTTTTTTTTTTTTTAAAATGTTCACGTGAACAGTGCAACAATGGAGCATGTCTCCAATGTTCACTGAACAATGGAGCCATGCTCCACTGTTCATTAAAAATACCCACGAGAAGCAGCAAAATGCTGCCTCTCCAAATCTTGCGGCACGACAGCGAAAGTTGGTGGGTCCTACCAAGCAAAATCAGTTTTTTTTTGTTTTACCAAACACTAATTTGTGTGGCTGCGCGTGAACCTCACCCGCAGCCACATTACCACATGTATAAATAGACAAAAAGAATCCATGATAAAGACTCATATTCAATTGAAATGTGTAAATTGTTGTAGAATTCCATGTTTTAATATCCTCTAGAGGATGGGGGTGTTACATCATTGACTTATATGTGTTTATTGATTTTCAGTAAATTATTTTTCTTCTCAATGTCAACATCAATAAAAATATTCTCAGCAACATGAAAAATTAAATTTTTTTCCAAGTTGGTAAACAAAGCAACTCGATATGTATCAACTAACTCGTTATTTTGAAAGATATTGTCTTTTACATTCACTTCATCGTAACCATCCTAAACAACTTGGACATGACCTCTAGGTTTGGTTTTCATTATGGATAACCAATCAACACTAGAATGATCATTTCTACAGAAAAGAGTGTATATGTAATAAACTTGTTGCATTGTTTAGCAAAAACAAAATCATCGTTGACATTGCGAAGTCTAGCTTTTCTATTAATTTTGATCAAACTATGGTGAGGATCTACTATGACTACTCGATTGGTGGTATCATACCAATAGAATTTGAATAAAAATAGTTTATTAAGCTCGTTATGATATTGCATTTCAATCACCTCTTTTAACTTTCTATAATAAATTAACATCAAATTCATTAGAAGTTGATCCCTTGACACAAACTTGACTATTATAAGTCTTTCTACCCTGACCATACTCTTCAATATGAAATATATATCCATTGAAGAAATACCCTTTATAGCACTTGACCTTTCTTTCGAGACCTAAACACAATAAATTCAAACTACCATTAGCATAACTACCATTAGCATTCTCTCTCAATTGATATACCTAGCACATGATTACAACCATTAACAGTTAAAGAGAGAGGTTTAATGAAGTTAAGTATTATGAGATATAAGAATTATTAAGTATTGTTTACATGTATTCTGAACCATATGACAAATTATTCATCTTATAGTAGGAAATTTTAAGATTCGGTTAGAAGTGAATTTTAAAATAGTAAAAATTGACAATGTTACCAATTAGGAATTTTTCAATCTATCAGTTAATGAGATTATAAGAGAAAATTGTTTTAAAATAACATGTTAATATTGTATATGATGAATAAAATGTCTCAATTCATCGCAGTAAATTACATATAATTATGTGCATGTTTGAATTCAATTTCTATCCAGTATTCCCCTCACTGCATTATATAGTAAAGGTCTTGGAACAAAGTTGATTCTTGTTCTCAATTAAAGATTAAACTAGCACGAGATAAATGTTAAGATCTCTTCAAAAATATTAGCCTTATGTATCAAAGCCTCAATATGCGCCTTGTTTTTAACTTTTTTTTCTTTTGGTTGAACACTTATCTGTATGGAATTAAATGAATATTTTAAACTTCAAAAAAAAAACAATAGAAATTTAAGTAGGAAGAATGTGTAATCTCTAACATCTTGAATTGATACATCTATTTTTACTGGACAAGACCTCCAACTTTTTTCTTAAAAAGTAAATGTATGGGTTGAAGCTCTATTGAGTCAAAGAAAGATGGTGAGAATATCATCTCAAGTTTGCAGATTGTCTAGACAATATTCGTTTCAAGCTTCTTCATATATCAAGTATGCAATTTGTTAGAGCATATATCTCTAAAATAATAATTGATCTCTGTGAGTGCATCTCATATCCTTTTTAGCAATAAATCCCAATAATCAAGTCGAATGAGTATTTACAGAAACACATGAAAGTTATGACTTTTCATTCCATACAATCTGCCATCCTCTAAATTCACCAATCTAGGTATGTTTGAAGCAAATCTATCAGGAAAACATATATCCTTAAGTGATTGGTAGACAAATAATTATGCATTCTTGTTTAAGGCAAAGCTGGCTTTGAGTTTTGTAACCCGTGACCCATTATAAATCAACTTCGTGTTATTATGATGACAAAACAAAGGTATATTCATTTTATCCTTTATGATGTTCTTTGTCTTCCCTTTCATATCAATCACCGTGTTAAAAATGTTTTCAAACATGTTTTTTTTATATGCATTAATCTAGAATACGGTGGAAAAGATTAGTCTTCCAACAAGAAAGCTTTAAAAATACTCTTTGCTTTACCAAATTGTGGGTCATAGTAAAAACAAGAAATAATGCCCTTGTACTGTGAGACCACGTCATACAATTCTTTACCCGACAATACCAGCAGTGCAACATCCCTTTTAACTCTACCTATAAATAAGTCTTTTTTTTGTTCTTTTTGTACTTGTGATTGGCTGGCAAGAATATTCGATAGCAATTAAAAAAAAAGACCATTCACCATCATTTGTTAAGGTGAAGGCCTTGTTATTTTTCATATAGTATAGACATGTTAATTTTTCAGGCGTGCTCCAACCAAAAACCATCTCATATGCAAGAAAATCATTGATAGTCCACATCAAAGTTACATTCATCTGAAAATTCCATTTCCTTGAAACATCATACATCAAAGCCCTAGATTATCATAATTGCTTCAACTCATCAATCAATGGTCGAAGATAAACATCTATATTTCTAACTGGAATATTAGGATCAGGTATAACCGTATATAAGAACATGAATTTTGACCTCATATACATCTCTGGTGGAAAGTTGTAAATTGTGAGTATCACTGGCTAAAAAGAATATAGTGCAGCAAACTACCCGAATGGATTAAATATGTTTGTCTATAATTGTAAAAACCAAAATAAATAAATAGTATAGGCCAACCTATTCTAGGTACAAATTATAAGAAACAAACCATCCCTAAGTTAACCAAAAAAGGGAACAAGAATAAGAACAACCCACACCTAAAAACTCTTATCACATTTAAAAAGGAGTATAAATGCAAGGGGAGGAAAAAGAGATGACTTTTCCTCTCTCCCAAAACCGGCAACAACCATAGCTGCAACAACCTTCTCTCTTGTAAAGAAACTCATCCAAAACAACTTGCATGCCACCTTTTTTGAATGCTTGAGTGAAAGAAGAGTTAGAAAAAGGAAGGAGAACCAAAAACACGAAAGGAGGAAGAACTTAGAAGGTTAGCTAGGACAACAAAAGAAGAAGAGAAAAACCAAGAGGAAGAGAAGAAAAAAATCACTAAAACCTTTCCTAAAGCTTGTTTAAAATCGTGTGGTAACATTAAAATCACTTCCTTGTTTGTTGCTTTAAGATTTCAGGAGAAAGGAGAGGGGGAGACCTCAAAGTGAAAGCCTTAAGATTCTTACACTTGTAAATTCAGAAAAAACTAAATGAGAAGATTAAAGAAGAATAGGGAATGAAGAGGACACAATTTCAGAATCTTTATTAAGGAAAAATTGATGAATATGGATGAACAAACCCAAATTAAAGGTTGGCCAAATTGAAAGAATGGAAAGAAAATGAAATGAAGTGATTGATTGTGTAGATTGTGATCTTCTCCTTTAGATATGATCGATTTCTCAAAACTTAAAATTAGGCCTGCATACGACCGCATAGCATGATAGGTCACAAAAATCACCCAAGCATCCAAGATCTAAATATTGGAGATAAAAAAAATATAGTTCTCATCTCTAATTCATGTTTTATATCTTAAAATAACTTAACTTATTTTTTACTTAATGGTGCTATGGAAATACAAATTATAAAAATAAGCTAAATAAAATAGGGTTAGCATAATTTCAAGCAAAGAACTAGAAAGAGAACATTGGATTGAGTTATTAGAGCTAAGAAGTGCAAATTCTAATTGCATTAGGAATCCAACTTGAACAAAGAATTTTGATGGGATTAGGATTGATTAAAGCAAACCTACTATACTGGACCACTCTGTACTCTTTAGACCATAATTGAACCTATAAGTGGAATTTTGTTGTGATTCAAGTTAGGATGAAAACTAGACATCTCAAGATTTCTATCAACATATGGTAGGCCCAATAACTTGTCGAAATGAGAGAGAACACTAGCTTTGAAATCGAGTCTAAAATCTTCCAATAAACCAGCACGAGTCCAACTCATCTTTCTATGATAGGATGATGACATGGTAACTCATTATTGATATAGCAAAGGTCCCACATGATTAGCAAAACCTCTATAGAATATCAAAGTCAATACATAAGTTATTAGAGTCAAATTAGTATAAAGAAACCTTAACAAGTATTTCAGAACCAAATCATATATGAAATTGAATTCAATTAAAAGGTAAATTTGAATTCATTTGATAACATATTACAATTCTTATGTTTGGAATAAAATATTAAACTACATAATTGAATTCAATTAAAAGAAAATGAATTGAATTGGCAATCTTAACTATTTTGCCCTTCATTTAAAAATCATTTCTTATTGTCCAGCATTGTAACTATAAATATCATTGTAAGAAAAATTAAGGACATGAATTAATGTAAATAAAGCATATTTATCACTCAACTATGCTATGTAAAGATTAGAAAGCAAAAAAAAATTGTTGACAAAATACTCAGAATCAATTTTTATGTAATGGGTATCAAGAATCATATCTATAAGAGTCAAAATGGAAAAGTATATTGAAACTAGAAGAAGAGAAAAGGAAAGAACCTCAGCCAGAGGATGAAAATGGAAAGCTATAGCAAATAAAGAAGTAGAGAGTAATAAAAAGCTCATCATCTCCCTCCTATTCCCTCATTTCAATTGCTTTTTGTCAATAAAGTCTCAAGCTTTCCTTCTCAATTTGGCCTTTTTTACCTTTTGCAAGGACTATGCTTTATGTTGGTTGGCTTGCTAGCTAATAAAGAAAAAGAAAGAAACCACAAGGTTTTTTGCGTTTTATAGAGAACCATAGAGGATAAGGTCCAAGGTTTTTGAAGAAAAAAATTTTCCACGTATTATTGGCTAAAAGTTTTTTGTTGAAATTGTGTTTGAAGAAGATACAATACAGAGTAAAGAGAGTAGGGGGTTTTTACAGAGAATAAAAAGTTATTTTTGATGCAACCATATTATTCGATAGTTTCACCCACATTTAATTAGTGTTTTGCCTATGGTTTATATATATAACGCCTTGATATTATTTGTTTTATGTTTTGAATGCACTTTTGGATGAAAGATGCAAAAAGGAGTAAATTGAAGGTAATTGGTAGATTTGACCTTCAGTCGATATTTTGTGCTGAGCGTGAGCTTGAGAGATCGAAATGAAGTGATTTCAGTGGCATTAAAAAGCTAACATCCATACCTTTCTGTACATCCAAGGCAAGAAAATAAAATAAGGAAGAACATGAAAATCATAGCCTTGAAAGTCAAATCTCACAATCTATCAATATTGACCTTCAACCATTCTGACTTGAATATCTGGAGCTACAGAAGTTCAATTAATGCAAACTCAATTTTGTTGGATTCCTAACTCAATTACCTATCAATGTCATATGAGGGAGATATGATTTTTCAAAGATGACAACGGAATTCTACTAGCAAACAGGTTTCGTGAAGATACAAGTCCAGATACAAGTTTTTATTTCAGCAATTTAGCTCTTTAAGTCAAAGCTTGATATTTCATGCAAGGCTATTTCATATTTTTTAGAAAAATAGTTATTGAAGTACTTAAATGTAAATTGTCTACTTAAGGAAGGACTATTTTGTAAAATAAAGACTAGGGTTTCTTATGATATAAAAAGAATGAGAAAAGAGAAGGGGGACAACTAGACAAGAGGAGAAAAACGCCCCTTCCTTTAAGAAACCTGAAATCATGAATTCCTCCTCCTTTTTTATTAGTTATTCAACAAACATGCATGACTAAACTCTTTTTCTTTGTTGCAAGGACATAAAAACCTTTGGATTTCAAAAACTGTGAGATTTATTTTACCTTATTTTTTCAGTTTATATGATGAATATGTTTGTTCTCCTATGCTTATTTTTTCTATGATTGTTTATTTTAATTGCCAGGGCGGACTTTAATTATTATTGTAGACAATCTATTGCTAAGTTTGATATCAAAACCGGAGTTGTGGTATATGAACTTGTGAAGGAACTGAGTTTAATAATTGTGGTGGATCTACATTATTAATCTTAGAGAGAACATTCAATCAAATCAGACATAGACTGCGAACAATTATGTTTTCTTGATTAATCAACTTATCTAGTTCTTAAGGCTGCCATTGAATTAAATTACTAGTGCAGACATTGTGGTTGTTTGATGGTTAGGATTAATTATACGGCGGATTCGTTAACTAACCAATGTTAAGAAGAGATAAATATTCAAAAGATAAATTAATTTTTAGAAGGAAAGAAAGCAAAAAAAAAAAAAAAAGAGGTATTCTGGGAAAATAATTTTCAATGGTAACTAGAATTCAATTCTTATAGCAAATCAAAAGGTCTCCTCTCTCTGATTTGCTTTTGATATTTTTTTTATGAATTGAATTCTATTTGAAAATCAAATCAAAACCCTAGAAAAAATTTTAAACCTTGGAATTCAATTCAATTCCAAGTGAAGTAATTTCATTAGGAATTGAAAACTTATTCACCTCCTTAACCCATGTATAATCAATCCTAACCTCTAAACTAAGGAATTGATTTAAACTTCGGAAATGAATTTAATTCCAAGAATTTCAAGTGAAATAATCTGATTAGAAATTTGTTATGAACTAGAAAACTTCTTCATCTCCTCAACTTCATACATAATCAATCATAACCTCTAAAAAGTATAAGGATCACGTGTAGAACATAGAATAATTTTTTTTTCATGATTATTGTGTTTTTATCTTTTTTTCCTTTTTTGATTTTATTACAAACTTAATTTTTTATTTTTAAAAGATTAATACTTTTAGATTTTAAAATGTCATGAAATTTGTACTTAAAATTATTTTATATTAAATTATAATATATGATATCTTATGTTTTTCTATAAATAAACTTAATAGTTGATGATTAAAATTTTATATGATGAGCAACATATGTTTTTGTTTTTAAATATATTACTAGTGATTAGTTTATAGTGAATTCATGCCTAATTAACTTCAAGTAGTATAAGTATATAATTTTTCAAACTCATGTTTGATTATTTGATACTTGAAAAATATAAATCTTGATTAAATTAACTTTTTATGCGTGTTTAAATATTATAAATCAATTACGTGTTTAAATATTATGAATCAATTGCATCTATCTTGATGTTAAAGTTGTCATGTGATTGAATATTGCATGTTTAATGAAAGTTATTATGTGATTAGGGTTAATTGATGCATAAATACTAGATTAACTAAGAGTTAGGATATGTAGAAAAAAACTTGTTTTTTATGGTTGATTTATTTAAAAAAACATCTAAATTCAATTAATAATATTTAATTATCCTCAAGAAACACTTCTTATAAAAAAATATTTTTCTTTCTATATTTTTTTGACGATTTTCTACTTTTTTTTAGAATTGATTTGTTTTTTTTTTTTCTAAGTTGTTTTTAGTTAGTTTAGATCATAAACAAAATACTCATTTTACTTATTATTTAAAGTATATTTAGTGCACTTTACTTGTTTTGCTTTAACTTAAACTCAAATAGAATGTCTTGAGTGAGTAATTAAGGTCTAATACCTATATTTATGTGGGATAATATCCTTATTTTCCTATTCTATAAATAATTAATTTTATGGGTTTAAATTTTTACCGCTCCGTAAGCACCTCATCACATACACATACAAAACTAACTACAATATGATGGTATGCAACTAATCATTTATTGAGAAGCAGGCTCTTTCAAAGCAGGATGGTGCCCAAAGTTGAACTAGTTTATTCTTTCGAGATCATTTTGTATCAGTCAAATACAAGTTTGCAAAAGTGTAGACCTGGTGGGAAGCGGCAGAATTTGCATGCACCTGTTGACGAGATATCTAGTCTTCAAACTCCAGAGAAGTTTGCTGAAACGAAAACCGATGGTTCATGTCCTAGTATTTAATAGGCCCATCAAGGCTGCCGGATGCAAACTGAAACAAGAAAAGGCAAGGCATTAAGTTAGAACTGAAATATAACGCACGCCTGCGCGTCACACACATACGTATTCAAACGAATGTTTGCGCTCACACACAAGAGATGTTCGTGACAGCAAAGCTATCACAATATAGGCGACATAATAAGGCTGTCTCAACAAAGAAAACCCGACTACTTGTTTCCACCACTACAAGAAATGGGAAGAGCAAAAAAGGTGGGGAATGAAGAGAATATAAGACTAAAGCCCGGTTAGCTATGTAGCTAATGCAGGAAACAGCAATAGAAATGACATTTCCTCACATTGCAGTGACAATGAATCAAAGATCCCACTGATGAGAAAATTTAGACACTGAAAGTCACATTTTCCTTTTCACTAGTACTATAGCACTCACAATTTAACCAAACATGTAAAACTTACCACCAAGCATCACCTTTATTATATTCAATATCTTTAGTATATAGTTAATAGTTTGGCAGCACATGTAAACAAAACTCACTGTTAGAAGTTTGGTGCAAACTAAATTATGAAGGTTTCAAAACTACCATTACAATTCTTACCTGTTGAACAATTGGACTGGCTGATGTCATGAATTCATCAGTCATTCCTTGCCAAACAACCTTTCCTTCATGTAGAAACAACAACCTACACGCAGAGCAGTGCTTAGGAAATGCCACCTTACAGGTCCGTGTCGACAAATAGTGCTAGACTACAACAACTTTTTGACACAGCTAACCTGTCAACAGCCCTTCTAATGGTACTATGTTGATGAGTGACTACCACATAAGACGCAATCTTCTCAGGTTTCCCAAGTGCATCCTCACCTTTCATGTGAACAGAGCGGATGAGATCTTCAACTACAGTAGATGCTATTGGATCGAGTCCGGCTGTTGGTTCATCATATAAGAGTACCTGTTCAGCAATGTGAAAAACTGAGTAACAGGTAAAAAAATCAAAGCAGGATAAAATCACATCAAAGTAACTCTTCAGCAGTTGTGCAACAAAACACCATGAGACAAAGCATAAACAAAGCAATGTTTTATATAAAAGTTAAATAATCAAATCTATAAGATAACAGGTAAAAAAATCAAAGCAGGATAAGATCACATCAAGGAAACCATTATCACTGCACCAGGCAATGTCTCACTAACATTACTTTGACGTTGTTTGAAAGATATAAACAAAGCATTTCCGTTTCCTACGGGAAACAAGTAAAATTTTTTAACAGAAGTTACAAGATCAGAATTAAAAAAAAGCACCATGGAGTACTACTTGGTTAACCACATCCCATCAGCCACCCCTTTGTTGAAGGCAGCATCCACTGACCATTGTCTGCCAGCATATTTAGTGTAACTGAGGAAATATAAAATCATACGATTTCCAATCACCATAAGGACTGAAGCAAAATTTTGGGAAACAGTAATCACTTTTTTTCCCAGAACAAACTTAAACCTTACACCACAAGTAACCAATCTCATGATTATATAATTATCACCTACAGGCCAATCACTCATCACAGGAAACTACCACTGACCATCAAATCAGCACATACTTGCTTTACAGTCAGCCAACAAACTGTCACCAACCACCAAAACCATGGTTGCTTGCCACCATGCATTACCACATATCTCCATTGATCACTAGAACAATATTAACAGGCAGCAGCTAAAATCACAATAATCAAAACACCAATCACCAGAATGATCTTTGACAGCACCTTTCAGTCATCCTATTTGTATAGATTTCCTTACACATGCCAACCACCAGAGGATGAAACGAGAAAAGTCATTTCCTTAACCATATTTTTCATCAAAGAATGTTTAACAGAAAAATGGTCTCAGTGCAGCCATATATTAAGACAGCAACAGATGCTATTAGTGGCAGTTAAAACCAAAAAGATTAGAGAACAAAATTAATTCAGTTGTTTGACATACCTCTGGCTCAATTGTTTCATTTGTGGTATCAAAAATTATAGACCGAGCTAAAGCAACTCTTTTCTTCATTCCACCAGATAACTCAGAAGGTAACCTGTCCTCTACTCCCTGAACATAATATTACGTTTCATCAACCTAAAAGTAAAGGGTTTCCTTATCTAAAATAGAGGCTTCAATAAGAGAGCAGGGAAAAGGAGACAGTTTCTAAGCTTTCTGCAATGATGGAAACTAGCCCAAGGAAATAAAGGCAGTTTCTAAACTTCAGCAGGAAATTGAACTTTACATTGCTGGAAATTGACAGCATTAGATTAGGGGGGGGGGTGTTTAAGAGTATGTAGCAGTTACTTTTCAAAGTGTTTTTTGCTAGAAAATACATCAAAATAATGTTTTTTTATTTTTTTAAAATCATTTTTTATATCAACACATCAAAACGACTTGAAAACATAAAAATACAATTTTAAGCAAAAAAAAATATATTTCAAATTTTGATGAAAAGCAAGTTGAACCGCCTGGCCAAACACACGTGACAAAGTGTATCCATATGTTGCTTAAATATATTAAATTGTGGGCACCGCAACCCATCACGAGATGATTGCTTAGCCAGGAAAGAACCATATGATGCAGTACAAGTGAAATTTTAGATCAAACGTACCTTTAAACCAACTTGGGCCAAAGTTTCAGTCACAAGTTCAGCAATTTGTTCCTCCGACATGCAAGAATTTTCATATCTAAGCAAGTCAAAAGCATTAAGAAATGAGATTTCTTTTTTTTTTCTTTTTTTTTTTCCTCTAGAAAAGGTATTGAAATTAAAGTCATGCTATCAGTTCCAACTGCTGAGAAGAAAAAAGTAATTTCTATCTTACAAAAGGAAACCAACATTTTCACGAACAGTCAAAGAATCAAAAAGTGCTGCACTTTGAAACACCTATCACAAAGAATGTGGAAAAAAGATGAGTGTAATTACTGATAAAATAGCACAAGAGAAATAACCCTTCGATTTATAACTAAAATAAAGATTTACCAATCCAATTCGAAGCCCAGAAATCCCCTCATCGCTGATCAAACCATCTCTCTTTTTACCACGAATATAAACCTCGCCCTGACATTAGATATGGTCTATGTAAAACCACCTAAGGTAAAATACTGAGGCACAGCCTAGTCACTTTAGTATGAATCAGCATAGAAATACAGTTACATAAAGATAAAAGCAACAAAAACTTTAGTTTGATTATTACCCTGTCCGGAGCAAGAAGTCCAGCAATAATCTTCAAAATTGTAGATTTACCAGTACCAGAAGGCCCAATTATTCCAACTGCTTCACCATGTCTAATCTGCATAAGTGAAAACTTATCACCATGCCGATAAATTGATAAAGAATAAATGACGCAATAGGTAGATGAAACAATACACAGATCCACAAAAACACCCTGCCCTCCCTCTCTGCAAAAGAAAATTGGTTTAAAGCATGGCTCGCAATGGCAATTTATTAAAGATACTGACTTGTTAGGAAAATATCAAGCTTTCTGCTGATCATTGGTTTCCTAGAAGCTGGTGAACAAATAGCAATTCAACCAGCAAAAATTTGGGGCTTGAGCCTTGCTCATGATTCAACTAAGTCAGCTTAATCCTATCAAAATAGGTTTAGGTAAATCTATTTTTGGTATTAATAAGCACAACAATCAAATAGTAGCAAATAAGCAATAAAAAAATTGTTAAACAGCAAACACAACATTGAAAAGAATTTCACCTTGAAGCTCACACCTCTTAATATATGCTTCTCTCCAAATGACTTGTAAACATTTCTGCATTCGATGAGAACATCAGAACCATCCTCCAGATCACCTATGGTGCTTAATTTCTCTGCTTTATAAGAATCCTAGTTACGTAATCCATTCAAACCAATGCAAAAGACCATATCAATGAAATTTAAAAGATAGAGAAGAATCCATACAATTCACAACTACATCATCTAACACAAAGAAGGCAAAACATAAGGTGGGCTGCAGTAAAAATTTCCTAAAATACCGAGCATGAAAATAAGCCACAGAAAAACACGATGAAGATGAAACATAAACAGCAGCATTCTACACGAGTATATAAATAATGCAAAAAAAATACAGAACATAAGAAGGAAGGAGGAGAATCTTTACAATGAATTTGGTTGCAGCAAATCCATCGCGTCCTATGCTGTTGGGTGGAGGAGGTGCCACACAAGCACAAACAAAATTTCTCAGATTCTTTCTAAAACAAGGTGAAGTGTTGAATGGCAACCCAGTCCCAGTGGACGGAGCATACCCATTTGGAATGCAAAGCGTAGATAATAGCATTGAACCGGATGAGATCAAGCTTTCTGTAAGCATTTTAAACAAGACCCAGATGGTGTTTTGGGCCAAAAATTACGAAAAAGTGAAGGGAAATTGTGGTTTTTTTTTTTTTTTTGATAGATAGATAGATTGATTGATTCTATTCTTTGACAAAGCAGCAGGAACGAACACGAAAGTGAAATTTTTGATAGATGGAGCTTTCCTTTCCTTTCTAAATTCTACAAGAGATTGTGAAATTTGACACAAGCAATCAAAATTGAGGAACGAACACGAAAGTGTGATTTGGTAGAGGAGAGAGAAACAAAAATAAATTACACACATTGACTTGTGTTTATTTAAAATAAAAAAAGAAAAACATAACACGTTTATGGTGTGTGTCTTCTCACTAATTTGCGATTGTTTTATGAGATCGCATTTGGTACGGGGCAAAATTTGCTTGTTAAAAATTTGAAATTTCTTTTTTATTTAAAAATAATTATTTTAATGTTTTTGAATTATTTTAATTTTTTAATATTAAAATAAATTTGAAAAAATAAAAATAAAATATTATTTTTATATATTTTCAAGTAAAAAGTATTTTAAAAATTAATCATTATCGCAATGTCAAACACTTGATAAAAATTTAGAATTGTTTTTGCATAAAATTAATTATTGTTTTTTGGATTATTTTGATAAGTTAATGTCAAAAATAAATTTTAAAAAATAAAAAATATTATTTTTATGTATTTTCAAGCGAAATTTTTTTTAAAAAAAAATCAATATAGCAATATTAAACACACTCGTTGAATAACATGTAGTTGCGTTCTATCATGGCTTTGATTAAAAAAAATTTAATATAATAAATTAGGGTTTAAGAATTGAAACTTCATGAATTTCAATTTAGTTCATTTATTTTGATTATAGCACAAACATTCTAAATTAACTCTGAAACTTTTTAATTTTCACAATCGCATAACTAAGAACTTTGATTTGACTCCTCTGGTTTGAGCCTTTTTTCAAATTAATCCTTGGTTTCTAATTTGTTCAATTTAACTCCTATCAACCATCAAATTGACCCTTGAATGTGATTGATTTTAGTCCCTAAATTTGCACACCTATTGCACTTTGGTTCTTGATTATGAATTTATTCAATTTAGCTCTTAATTGACCTCCTAAACTTTGATTTTCTTATAATTTCATCCCTTATTTAATTCAATTGAGTTTCTAAAAATTAAATTTGGTCCTTTAAAATTTCAATTTTCTCAATTAAACCCAAATTATACTTTCAAACTTAATATTTCACCAATAAAGTTCTTAATAAAATTAATTTGACTCATTAAAAGTCTAATTAAGTCCTTGCACTTAATTAATTCTTTTAGTTTTGGTCTAACTTAATTTATAAATTTAATTAAACTCATGATCAAATTAAATCAGACTATTAAAAATGTAACTAAGTTCTCAAACTTAATTTTTATGCAAATTCATCCAATATCTATTTAAGTTAACCTTAAATTTGCATTACCTTTAATGTTTAGGTCCTTCGAGAATGCAATTAAGTTTCTTTAAATATCAAAAATCTAGTTTGGTCCTTTCATCTCTTATTTTAGCACGTAGATGCCTTTTTAGTTTGTTCTTGCCAACCAATTCGCTTGTCTTCCTGTATTTTATTTTATTTTTCAACCTTTTTTCTCTTTTTTTTATTTTCATATAAAAGAAAATGATAATTAAGGGGAACCTAAAATTGGGTTGTGACAAGAACCAAATTGGATACCAAATTTAAATGAAATAAAATTTTGATGGACAAAATTGGAAACAAAATCAAGAAAATGTTAAAAAAAAATCAAAAGAATGGGAACCAAATTAGATACAAAAATTAAATGAAATAAAATGATAAGGGATAAAATTGAAAAAAATTAATTTCAAAAAGCATTAAAGTAAAACAAATAACAATCAAAAGAATAAGGACCAAAATTGATTTAAATACAAACTAGCAGAACACATTTGATTTTTAAAAGGGCTAGCATGAAATCTGAGATGAAAATGGAGGAAAAGAAAAAAATTCATTGGAATCTAACCACTACTCCTTCATAAACACGAGTTGGACCACCATGAATAGGACGATGAGGTGCATCTAACTCTATCACAAAAAGTAACGTTTCACAACCGGGAGGCACCACACGCACCATCCAACTCTATAACAAAAGGCAATATTTCACAATTAAAAGGCGTCACACGTGCATCCTAAAGTGTATAGATGCCTCCTACTCGTTAAGACATGCATATCACGCAGTAGCTACTGTTATTTTTTTAATTATATTTATATTTTAAAAAATACTGAATTGCCCATGATTTAAATTGATTATAAGTAAACAAAAACAAAGATGAAAATATAACATTGTCATTGAATGTCAGATTTATTTTATTTTGTTTCTAAGAGGCAAGTTAGTTATGACAGTGTGCAACCAAATCATTAAATGACTGAAAAGCTCCTAGACTTTAGTTTTGACTTTTTATTTTATTTTAAAGATATTTAATTCATTTTACTTTGTATTCAAGATATATAAAGACTAATTTATCCTCGATCAATATGACAATGATAATGTACCCCCATGGAAAAGACTAATTTAATTGATTTTATTTGTGAAGGGGAAAATAGTTATTTCAATATTTCAATCCATAGTAAACTTGTCCTGTGGACAATGAAAGGCTGATGGATTTGTTTTATATAAAAAAAAAATAGGATTATAGAAATAAATGGGCAGATAGGAACAAGGATTTAGCAATTAGTAAACAAAATTTAAACCATATACCTTTTTACTGTTCAAAAATGCATTATTCTCCTCCCTCGTAAGAACAAGTGTGCATTATGCAATTTTTTATATTTTGGCACCTGTATTTTATAAGCTTTACAAATCACTCATTGAATTTTATTTTGAATTTAATCCTCGGAATTTATGTTTTTATGGTTTTATACACTTAAATATGTTTTGATATGTTTTCCCTCACATATCTAATGTGTTGTCAAATGTTATGACATTAAATTAATGACTAGTTTTGCAAAATAAAGTTTTAGCTTTTTTTTTTGTTTTTAAATAAATTGAGAGATAAAAGACCAAAATTGATATGAAGGAAGAAATAGAGAAATTTTCCACAAAAGATAGGTAAAAGTTCCATCGGATCTCTTAAGCTTCAATTTCTTCATCTTATGTCCTTGTTCTTTTAGTTTAAAGAAAATTACACTAATATCTTGTACTTTTTGTTATTATTTTTTTTTCTTCTATTCTTTAAATAATTATTGTGTATATTCTGGAGTTTATAAGTTCATAACACTTTACATCTTCAATTAGACACATAAAAAAATCAATAAAGAAATTGAATTATTTATATTGTTTTTATTATATTTATTTAATAACTAAAGAGCTCATGGTTATGTAAGAATAATGAAAATGCCAATGAAGTTGTTGCTGCTGCTTATTTAAAAAAAAAACAAGTCGTTGTTTATTTGCATTATAATTACAAAAATGTCATCATTAACACGTTTTTAACCACATTTATTCCTTTTTCCTTGACATTTACAGCCACAAACACATATCAAATTCTTCATTTTTGACACGCTATTCTCTCAACCAAGCGTTCATTTCCAACAAATACCACTTTATCAGCAAAAAAAAAAAAAAAACCATTTGAGCACGCTAACTGACCACCATATTCATCTCATTCTTCCCCTTAATAACCATAACTCAAAACCAAAATATTCTTCCTTTTTTTCACAATGATTCCAAGAAACACATAGCTAAAATTCCAGCATAAACACTACTAAAAAAATCAATAAACACATAGTCAAAATTTCATCACAAACCTTACCTAAAAAATCTAGCACACACATTACTAGAATTTGGAGGCACACATACAAAAAAACATTTCAGCACAACAAACACAAACATTATCAACTTGTTATCATATATATCAAATGCTAATAGCTTACAAGCCTAAAATAACTTTGATGGACTAAAGTACAAAAATAGAAAGTACATGAAATATGAAAAAGAAAAGAAAAAGAGGAATAAAAGCAAGAACCTGAACTTATTTTCTTTGTGAAAGAAAAAGCTTGTAACCTGCAGAGTATCATTATAGGGAGAGAGAGGTGAAGTTGTAGGGTATTTTTTCAGATAAGAGAAACACTTATAAATAAGGAGAGAAAACCTATAAAGAGTTCAAGAAAAATAAGAAGCAACAGAGGGATTGTGGAGGAGAAGAAGGATTGATCAATCAAGGTTGAATTGATATGAAACCACTTAGTAAAGCACTCTAAACACCCCAATCTTTATATTACTATAGGGAAAAGTGTAAACCCTTAAAATTTGAAAACTAGGGTTTATATGGAATTGGAAACTTGAAAGGTGTTCTGACATAATTGGTTGTGTTAGTTTGTAGAAAACTTGAGTTAAAGAGATTATAAGATGAAAAATATAAATAATTAAATAAAAGATGAAATCCTTAAATCTTGATATTAGGGTTCTTGAAGATAATTTAGGGAAAATTATTGTAGGGAAAAGTGTAAACCCCTAAAATTTAGAAACTAAGGTTTATATGGAATTGGAAAATTGAAAGGTGTTTTGACACAATTAGTTGTTTTAGTTTGTAGAAAACTTGAGTTAGAGGGATTACAAGATGAAAAAAATAAAGAATTAAATAAAAGATAAAATCCCTAAATCTTGAAATTAGGTTTCTTAAAGATAATTTAAGGAAAATGAGGCCTATTATGAAAATATATCTAGATTTCATTATAAATAAAAGATAAAATCCCTAAATCTTGAAATTAGGTTTCTTAAAGATAATTTAAGGAAAATTAGGCCTATTATGAAAATATATCTAGATTTCATTAGTATAAGGCTTGATTATGAAGAATATATTGATTTATTGAAGAAACAACCCCACACCCTAGAGATATAGGTTTAGCCAAGACAAGGGTTCTTGGTGTGTATTCTTTGTTATGAATTTATGCATGTTTAATGATAAGTGAATATCTTTGATGAATTATATGTAGTTATTTGCATGAAATCTTGATGAAAGATTGAATTTCTTGAATTCTTGAATTCTTGAATTTTAAGGTTCTGAGAAATTTTGGGGAAGAAATTATGATTTCCTGATGAAATTTTTTGAATTTGGAATAAAATTAAGTATAATTTGGTGAAATATTGGGAAAAAAACCCATATAGATGATAGGGATTTAATCCTCACGAGTTTAATGGGAAAAGGGGAGTTTGTAGTAATTAAAAGTGTGTCCTTAAAGATTTCTTTGTTTTCTTTGATTCTTTTAGGTTATTTAAAGAAGATGGGTGATTGTTATATAAAAAAGAAAAGCATAATATGTGTGTATGCATGAAATAAGCTTACATGATAACATTGTTTATATTGGAATGTTAAAAGTTGGGAACCTAAGTTTAATATGAGATAATGTAAGAAAACATATATTCATGAGTAAAAAGTACTCAAATTGTTAAAAGAATATTGAGAAGTACATTCTTGATATTTAAAGGGTGAATTTAATGTAAAACCTTGAGTGATGCAGGAGAGGCATCAATTGCAAAATCCTAGGCAAGTGGGACAAGAACAATGATAGGAAGAGGTAGATGCTTATCACCTCAACTTCCTTAGTTTACAACATTAACTCAATGATTAATTTCTAAGTTATACTATGATAAAGAGATGTTTATGCAAAGTAATGAAATGATTAAGACTAATGAAATCTTGTTAAGTATGCACTTTAAATTGTGTTATATGTATGAAAGTTGGCTACATGAGTGGGGCTTAGAATTGTTGCTACCCAATTTTTGATCCATATTTTTTATAAAATTTTCAAAAAATCCAAAAATAGAGAAAAACAATGAAAATCTAAAAAATATGTTTTTTAATATATTCTCGTTATTTTAGCATTTTTAACGTCGTTTAAAAAATGATTTACATTTTTAAGGGTCTTTTGAACGCGTTCAACTTTTCACGCGTCCTTTTTAAAATCATTGATTTTCCTCATTGAGTCGACGTTGATATTGCTCGTTTTCAAAAAAAAATATAAAAAAATAAGAAAAATCAAAATTTACAAAAAGAAGGAAGTTGAGGGACCAAGTTGAAAAACCTAGCAACATTTTGCCTATAAATACTGGTCTTCAACTCACATAAAAGGGGGGGGCAAATTTTGAAATATAAAAAAAAATACAAAAAAAAAACCCTAAACCTAAAACTTTTACTCTGGCAGCCACCACCCTTTGAAACCAACACAGCCGCCCCCTTTCCCGGTTTTTGATTTTGACCCAAAACCAAGCCGACCTCCCCCCAGTTTTGGAATTTTTTTTTCCACCGTAGCCCGATTTTCTTCTTCCCTTTTTCCCTCAGCCGGTCCTCCATCAATAGCCTCCTCTGCTTTCCCCCGATCTCCCCTTCACTTTGACAGAACAGACTCCCCTCACTCTCAGCCTTTCCCTCAAGCCTCTCCATCAACACCGGTCTTCCCCCAAGTCACCCAGCAGAACAGCCTCACCTCCACCGACCAGCGAACGGGCAGAGCCGTTCTCAGACCCACAGTATACTCTCCATCTCGACGGCGCTCCTCTCAGCCATCAACAGCGACGCCCACAGACTCCGATCGATCCGTTCCTCCGCCTGAACATCGACAGCAAGCCCATCTCCACTGTGGCTTCAGCCGCCGGATGGACGGACGATAGCAACAGCGACCCCTTTACAGCGCCACCCGATCTGGCACCCGAAGCAGAGGAGAAGAAGATGGAACCCCTAACGAACTGACCCGGGGAGAAGACGATCTGAAGAAGGAGCAGATCGAAAAAAAAAAAAACAGATCTAAAACTAACTAAAAATCAACTGCTTGCTGGGTGTTGGGTTTTGTTTTCAGGTCACCGCCGGTAAAAAAATGAAGAGGGGAGGAAGCTGCTCCATACACCCTGGTCTGTCCGGTTTCCAGCGGCAGCGCGTGAACCCACGCGCCGCCACTGTTCACGCTGTTCCAGAAGGGCTTCCCAGCACTGTTATGGTTGTTTTGGGTCATTTTTGTAATTTTCAAATTGTGCAATATAATATTTGTTTAGTTTTGAGATTTTTTTAAAAAAATTTGTAATGTGATGTACAAAAAAAGGAAAAGAAAAGAAAAGAAAAAAAATATAGTGAAAGTGTATGTGTGTGTTTGTATTCGTTTTATGAATGTTTTATTTTTTATACATATTTTTTATGATAAAATTGCAAGGACTAAAGAAGAATTTAATATTTTGATCGGATCACGGTTAAGAATTATTAACTTATACGTAAGTGATATTTCTAATTTCCGATGAAAAGACAATTATTAAAACTTCTTTAACACGTCAAAGCCACGAAGCAGCTTAACTCAGGTAGGGTGCGTTAGGGGTGCTAATACCTTTCCTAACCACAACCAGTCACTTACCTGCGAATCTCTAACAAGACCAGTACATCCGGTTTCCTAGTAACCTTCAATAAATTACTAGGTGGCGACTCCAACGAACCAATTCAAGCAAACGACATAACAAAGAAAAGATCGTCACCCGATGTCGCGCGGGATTTTTCGACGTGCGACAGAATGGCGACTCCACTGGGGAAGGTACTGTTTCTGACATTATTGGACTAAGCTTTGTGTATTTGATGTGTTTAAGTTTTTGCATTTTTATCTTTGTTGTTAATATTTATTTCCATGCATTTTATAGAATTGTCTCATGCATCACCTGTATTTATTTTTGAAAGCACACACAAGCTTCTAGGTTAGGTGGGGAACTAGCGATCTACCCTAAGACTATTGGTCAGGGTTCAGATGCGTGAAACACCTAACTCATATTTGAGTGCCTGCTGGGTAATGGTGGGTATACGTGCCTTAACTATTCTTTGCAACGCCCCCATACTGTCTTTACGAAGAACGTCACTGGGCAGATATGAGACCCTTTTGCGACCAGATAGAAAACCTACCCATGTTCATATAATGAATAGAACTTGTCCTTAGGTTGTATGTGCTATCGTTATTTGCATAAGGGCAAACCCTTCTTGAAGCATCTTGAACTCAAGACTTGTGGGTGACACATTGGCTGTCACTCCGAAAATTTTCATTGTAGAGTTTGGGCAAAAATCACGATTCATGTTCCATCATACAAGAGTTACGACCATATTGTCACCCCTCAAAGGGCGAGTTCATCATATAGATTACATGTTCATACATTTATCATGCATGAACCGGGTTGAAAGGTAGGTCCCCTGTACAAGTTGTGCTGCACGTGATTGAAGAAAGATGAGGGAAGTGAACAAAGGAGTTAGATATAGACTCATTATCAAATTAAGGTTGAGTGCATCAAAGGTGAAGTAGCTGGACTCAGATCTGCTCGAACAAGTGTTGAGCATCAAATGGAAAGAGAGTGTCTGCATAGTCTGTTGTGGGAACACTGCTTGTTCACGTCCAATTGAAGTTGTATCTCTCCTTTTCCGTCATGAACAACAGCAACAATGCCTTCAGTCATTAACTAATGACAACTTTGGTTCTTGTCCAGTTGCACTGTTAAATGTTCATCGCCTCCACATCATCTAATGGAACCAAACAACTATCGGTCTCATGTACATGGTGCATTAGTCTTCTTTGAAGCTACCCTAATTATGAGCTCAATTCCATTTCAGCAGCACAAGATGTTGGTCTGAAAAACCATGATTAGACACTGAACTTCTACGTGGCTGAGCTCTCTCTGTAAAGATTTATTTGTGGATCTGCCAAATGGGAAAGGCAAAAGGGGATGTATTAATTTCATATGCTTTGAAACTTTTTTTTTTCCCACCAGTGGCACGAGCAAAACTTTGTAGTAGATAGAGGAGTCAGGGCTGGTCTGAAAATATGAGTAGTCGTCGAACTTCAACGTGGCAGAGCTCTCTCTACAAAAATCTATTTATGATGCTGCAAGTTAAGAGCGCAAGAGGGGATTTACTAATTGCATATGCTACAAATATTTCTCTCATCAGTTTTAGCACAAAGCCACTGTAGTAGGTTGAAGATGCTAGACTTGGATTTTAAAAAAAAAAAAACATGAGCAGACATCAAACTTCAACATAATAGAGATCTCTCGGCAGGAATCTGTTTGTGGATATGCAAGTGGGAAATCCAAGAAGGGATGCAGTGGCTTCAGATTGTTCATAATTGTTTCCTTCCAGTATTGGCATTAAAACGCAAAAGTGGTTGTTTGCTGCACCGTCAGTGAGGAATCAAAGAGGAAATAAAAGAGTTTAAGATTCATCAGGTTCTCTTCCAGTTTTGACAAACGCGGGATTCCACACTCTTTTGTTTTTTATGCGCTGCCAAGATTTACCTGGCTATGGAGGGGTTTCCAACAATCCTAAAACAACAACATTGGAAGATTGGCATGATGTTGTGAGGATTGCTGACGGAATTGAACAAGTTATGAAGAGAGGAAAGATTGAAGGTTCTGCCAAGGATTCCAGAACAATGATGAGAGATGAATCAAAAGAAGACTCTGACGGCGGGAAACCTTAATTATATGGTCTAGCCAAGTCTCCCTGTATCACTGACTACTCCAATGTCTTTGCCAAAGATAGACATTCATTTGCCATGCGTTATAATCCAGACAATAGATGTGATGTGATGGTGGGGTCCTCGACAATTCCAATGAAATAGTTGCAAGAAGTTCAATGAAACAGTTGTCATGTGAGTTTATTTACCAGCATCTGCCAGATTCCAGACTTTTACTCGACTTCGACAAATCCCATGCAACCACCAATTTCTAGGTGGTATAATCCAGATAAGAGATGTGATGTCATGGTGGGGTCCTCAACCATTTCAAGTCAACAGTTGCAAGATTTTTAAGAAGTGAGTCCTGAAGTTGGAGAGCAAGAGACAAGTAGAGTTTGTGAAGGAGGGTGTCATTGGCTATATTGTCCCCAGTAAATCTTCAGAATGACATGTGATCGAAGGTGCTTGGCAAAACGCAGATATTGCCAGAAGAGCTGATTCAAGAATGGTGATAAAATGTCAATCATATTTTTATGGAATTCTTCATTTTGTTTTGGGATCACATCTCATCCTTTACCGAAACATGTCTTGCTTTTGTCTCTTTGTTGTTTTGAAATCAACAGAGGTTTAGCATTTTATTCTGACAAAATATTTTGATCAAACTCCAACATGCGATAAAGGTTAATCAATCCTGAAGATTAAAAGTGTTTTGATTACAGAAATGACTCGATTCTTGTTGAAAGGACATGAGGTGACTGAACAAATTTTGAGCTTACATATAAATTGAACCACGCATCATATAGCTAAGTTTTAGCAATATGCATAATGACATGTAGTGGATTCAATAGTTATGGACTCGTGAATCATGACTCTTACAAGTTCTAATCATTACACTAGATGAGGTCAAAATTTATCGGTTCTAACCGACCTTGCTTGAAATGAGAAAAGGCCATCTTTGATATCCATTCACTTTCTAAAAATTATATCCCTGGTAGTCCAATTTTGAGCTGGATGGAATATTTTTTTAAAAAATCCTGACTAGGATCACACCCCACACTGGGGGCAAATGGGAGATATTTTGAAGACATTGATGTAATTGATGGATAAAGGGGAAGGCTTAGAACAAAAGTCTAACGATTGAGAGAAGGCTAAAAGAAAACACATAGATTGGGGGCATATAAGAAAATTTTGAGAAAGGCTATAAGTTGAAATTGCCTTCACTTAAAGACAAGTTAAAGATAAAGGAAAGAGAATGCCTATCAATTCTAAGAGAGGCAAGACAGTTTTCAATTGAGAAAAGACAGCAAATGCCAAAAGTCAACACTAGAAAAATCAATGCTTCATATCTTTTGGTGTGTCTCGGATGGAGCCTCTAATGTCTTCAAGATTATTTTAGTTATTCATCAAAGAAAAAGTTGGATTTGCATTATGACTTATGTTAATAGAAGTCTAATCTTTGAGGTTAACAAGGTTATATGTCGTTTCCTCTACAAAGACAATAATAGAAAAACGAGTTGATGAATAATTGATGTTGATCCTAGGTTTTTTGAAACCCTCAAACACCTTTTGAGCCTTTGAAATTCTTTTCTTTCATAACCATGAACCATAGCCTGCATTACGTGCTTTTAAAAGCCCTTTTTAATCAAGCAAGCAATTTAAACCGATAAATGACACTCTCAAAACTTGAAGAGCTTTTCCATAAGGGTCGTGACTTCATGAATTAAGCTACTGGTTATTATGCATGCTGATAAAATAAATACTGAGAAAGGAAACAACCTTTCTTGATCAAGCCTGAGCATCTAGCCATTTGAAATTCACAAAAATATCACCTCATCACAAACCATCAAAAAGGTATACCCAAAATCAGAGTTTAAAGTAGACAGAAAGAACCATGGGAAAGACCATTTTAATCTTACAACGAGTCGATTTCTATTTTCAAAATACAAGACAATCGAAGGACTACATTGAATGACGTGTGTTGGGTCTTTGACCAAAGAAGCTTGAATTTCAAAAATACTTTTCAAACACTGATATCTCTCTGATTTCATTTCAACAATTAGACTTGAATAGACATGACTTTTGAAGTATGAGATTTGATTCTAGAACAAGAAAGATTGTCAAACAAAGAAGAACTCTCATTGAGTTTGCGGAATCCTTGACATGAAATGACATCAACTCTTCTCAAAAGTCCTTGAGACGTTGACTACCTAGGAGCAATTCAGTGGACCTTAAGAAGGAAAACATACAGTATCCAGATCAGCTGGGGGCAAAGAAAGAATCAGATCGAAAAAAAAAAAAAAAACAGATCTAAAACTAACTAAAAATCAACTGCTTGCTGGGTGTTGGGTTTTGTTTTTAGGTCACTGCCGGTAGAAAAATGAAGAGGGGAGGAAGCCGCTCCATACACCCTGGTCTGTCTAATTTCCAGCGGCGGCGCATGAACCCACGCGCCGCCAGTGACGGGGGCGCGTGGGGAGATGCGCCGCCACTGTTCACGCTGTTCCAGAAGGGCTTCCCAGCATTGTTATGGTTGTTTTGGGTCATTTTTGTAATTTTCAAATTGTGCAATGTAATATTTGTTTAGTTTTGAGTTTTTTAAAAAAACATTTGTAATGTGATGTATAAAAAAAGGAAAAGAAAAGAAAAGAAAAAAAATATAGTGAAAGTGTATGTGTGTGTTTGTATTCGTTTTATGAATGTTTTATTTTTTATACATATTTTTTATGATAAAATTGCAAGGATTAAAGAAGAATTTAATATTTTGATCGAATCACGGTTAAGAATTATTAACTTATACGTAAGTGATATTTCTAATTTTCGATGAAAAGACAATTATTAAAACTTCTTTAACACGTCAAAGCCACGAAGCAGCTTACCTCAGGTAGGGTGCGTTAGGGGTGCTAATACCTTCCCTAACCACAACCAGTCCCTTACCTGCGAATATCTGACAAGACCAGTACATCCGGTTTCCTAGTAACCTTCAATAAATTACTAGGTGGCGACTCCAACGAACCAATTCAAGCAAACGACATAACAAAGAAAAGATCGTCAGCCGATGCCGCGCGGGATTTTCCGACGTGCGACAAGAATGATGAACCATAAAATTGTCATGTGTTTGTGTAGTTGTTTTAAAACCAACCTTACAATGAAAAACTTAGTTTGTGAACTTGTGTTGAAAATGTGTATGAATGAAATGTGTTTATAGAAGCTTGCCATATGAGTGGGGCTAGTTTTATTGGTCATTAAAGGACATATTAAAAAACTATTGAACAAGGGATCCTACCACATGAGTAGGGCTAGGTTTATGGTTCTTAGAAGACATATAGAAAATTTATTTGAGTATAGGATCCAACCACATGTGTGGGGATTAAAATAGATACTTTGGGTCGGCCATAAGGAATGGGAACTTGATCATTAAGTTAAGATATCAACCATAAGTATAGGGATATTTATCAAACATGAGATAAACGTTTAAGCGGAATTAATAGAGGTGTTGGTATGCATTTTGAGTAAGATTGTCTTATTAGAATTTGAATTGTTTGTATGATTATATAGATTTATAGTTAACTAAAAATCAAGATATTTATCTTGGAGTGAAGAGTTTATTTTGTTTAAAGTTAATTATTGGTGTAAGAATACCAAGTTCAGGTCTAAGATTATATTATATGTGTTGGTGAGGATTTTCAGGGTTTTAAATATTGTAGACTGATTAGAATATTTCAAGAAACGGCATTTGAACTGCCTAAAGGAAATTTAGAATTTTGTAGTTAACTCAAAATCCAAATTTAGGGTTGATACAATGCTATGTTACCACCAATGATTAATGATATAATATGAAATTTAACTATTATCCTTTTTACTTTGTTTGTTTTATTTTTGACAAGTTTATTATATGCTTCTCAAAACTAGATGGCTTATTTTGTGTAGCTGTAAGACTTTCTTAATAGATTTTATTTAGCTGTAGGATTTTCATGATTCATGATATCCATATAAAACTCATGAGAGTTTGTAATAAACAAAATAAGTGAACTATTATGAAATACTATTTGTTTATGCTGAAGTTGTCATCACTAGTGTTGGATACTTATTTTCATTATTAATATATGATATTGGATGTTTTGCTCTTTTAAGTTCATTTTTCTAATGATAGTATTGTATTGCAAGATGTATTCGTGTTAGTTGGTTTTCAACTGTTATGAACAACTATGGATAAAGTTAGGGTGGGCATGAGTCATCCCAGGTTGTATTTAACAAAACAAAAATCACATTACTTATATAGTATATTATTGTTTATCTTATATGATCATATATTAAGTATGTGAGGGTGGTTACAAATTAGGTACTGGTAGGTTAGAGAATATGATTAATAAATATTTGCAACTTGATTAAGGTTATTAGATTGATCTTATAAAGCCAAAAGCCTCCATTAGACATTTAATGCTCAAGCAACCTTTGTGACCGTACTTTTAAGATCAATCAAAAAAGGCTTAGTAAAAAGTAACTCCTAATATTAATTGCAAGTAGGGGTAAGCAAAAAACCTTCAAAACTGATTAAACCAAGAAAACATGAGAAAAGTTAACCAAAAAAACTGAACCAGGAAAAAAATTAAATTAATCATTTAGAAAACTCAAAAACAATTATAGTCGAATTCAGTTTCTTTAAAAGTTTGAAGTTGAATGAACTAGATCAAACTGAATTGGTTCAACTAGAACTAAACCAACTTGAAACAAAAAAAAGTTATAAATATTATTTTTTTCTAACCCTAAATCAAACAAAAACAATCATCCCCAAGCTTTCTATTTGTCTCTCATTCTTTCTATCCTCTGTTATCGTCATCGGTCTTTGTTTCCCTCTTAATCTACCCACTGACAACTAACCCTCTATCTAGCCTTAACAAACATAGTCAATATATTTGGATAGATAACGATAGCTTTTTTCTTTCTTCTACTTTTTTCCCTAGAGAATTCACATGCCAAGTTCTATATTTCTTTCTTATAATAATCAAATGTTGTTCTGTTTTAAAGGTCATTTAAAATTCAAATGTCAGAAATTATAAAATAAAAATGTACATGGTGCCGTGATTTTAGGCTTATTCATGAAACTTTTCGTCCTGATTCTAACAAAATAAAGGAATGAAATTAATGTTGGATATAGAATTTTGAAGTTTACATTACAGAATTGACCTTACAATTAAGTTTGTAAGAGAAGAATAAACATTGTAGCAACCCAAGTTAGTTAGTAGTATCTAGCATGTTCCTAATTTATTGTACTTCCATTTATTGTCTAATAATGGTCTCGTATGAACATGCCACTTAATTTGTTTATTCTAAAGCATTATAGATATTTATTGAGCTGTATTATTTCAACATTATCTATCAAATGATTAGGAGATGAGGATCAATGACAAGTATAGATACTTGTATGTCACCAATGTGTTGGTTTTCTACTGAAAATATAGGTTGTGTACTCACATAAGTTAAGAGGTATGATGTATATATTATATGGGTTTAGGTGAATTGTATCTAAACATCAAGGCAATGAATTATAATTGTTCTATTAACCAACAATGATTGTTGTTTGCCTTTTTATTTTAAAGATCTAAAATAATGGATGTATACTAATTCTTATTTTAATTTTATTAATGAAAAAGCTAACAACTGAGTGAAGCCATACTTTTGTATTCAATAGTATGTAATTTATTAATAAGCAAAGTAACTCTTTGTTTATATTCCATTACAGTCAAATTATGAATTAAAATCTAATAAATGAACTAATTTTAAACAAAAAGTGCTAACTTTGATTTTTTTTTTTTAAGTGTGTGTAGTCATTAATACATGAAAAATCATTAGGGTAATAATAGAATTATGAATATTATAGGTTAAGCGTTAATGGTGATGAAATCTTATTTTATTTCATTTTCATTATTACAAATTATAGTTGTTATTGCTATTTTTTCTTATTCTTTTTTCTAGAACTTTTGTTTTGTTTTCATAGTATCCGAAGATCCCATCTTTCTTTACCTTCTTAACTAATTGCTTGTGCTTTTTGCTTTATAATGGTCTGGTTTTCAAAGGAAGGTATAGTGAGTGAGAAACAAAGCAAAAGGAAAAGATGTGTGATTTGGTTCTGGTAATGGCATACAATCCCTTCATCTTCTTGCCTTGGCATTTAACAAATAATAAAACTAGGTTGGCTTGATGGATCAATGTGGTTTATTTATAAAAGACTGTAGTTTCTTTGATTACTGTATTAGTATGTTTGTTCATAGGACAAAACTATGAAAAGCTTGGTGGATTGATATGATATTCTCACATTATTGTGAATATAACTCAACCACAAAGAATAAAAAGCTCAATTAAAAGACCAAAAAGTCATCACAATTTGGCAATAAGAATATGCTTTTTACATCAATTAAAAGGCTTTTAAGAGCCCATAAAAATTCATAAAAAACTAATAAAAAAGAAATAGATTTTGTCGATTTCTTTACAAAATAAATCAAACAAAACCGAACTAAAATCGGTCAGTTTGAACTAGTTTTTTTAGTTTGGTTCAGTTCGGTTCAAAATCTAACAAAAAAGATTATTTAGTTATTTTTCTAAATGAAAATAAATCGAACTAAAAATGATCACCCTTAATCGCAAGGCTATGATAAACTCTTTCACTCCCCACTAAGTCAACAAGACTTATGCAACAAACAGAAGAGCCTATCTTTTCTCTAGCCTTTCAACTTCCCCTCCTATTTTCATTTCATTACCTACCTCGATGTGTTCTTTTCTTCACTATTTAGGTAGACTTTTCAGAGAGTTCTTTTTCTAGGAGTTTGCAGATTGATTCCTCGAATCTTCCAAAAAATATTTTTATTTTGATAAAATATATTCCAAATTTCTTTACACACTCGCGCGCGCGTATTTATTTTGTTAAAGTAGCTAGTATTGGGCTTATATATTAAAACTAGACATAGGCTCGTACTAAGTTGTGAGTTTCGATTTTTTCATAAAAAATAATGTTTAAGTGTTGTAAACACGTTATAAAGAAATAAGAAAAACCAATGACTTGGATTATAACCTCAATTAGATTTAAAAAGTTGGTTTTATTTTAATTAATGATAAAAAAATAAGCAACGATAATAAACAGATTTTTTTTAAATCACGCTGGGAAAAAAAACCTTTTGAAGTACAAAATCAAATAAAAAAAAGAACAAGAAAAACAAGTCCTATGTAGCATGATAGAAATATAACCCGAGTAATAAGTGGCGAGCCAACTCGGGTAAACTTGCAAAATCCATAGTCTAGGTCATGAAATCGAGATAACCTAATGGAAAATAAATGTTTTTTAAAAAAATCACAAAGCCAATTTTTTTTTTTTTAAAAAAACACCAAACGATGAAATTAGAAAAGAAAATAAGCAAAAAACAAATATCAACCTACGTTAACTTTTTAGATCCGTGACCTAGGTCATTAGATCAAAAGTAGAATATAAGAAAAAACTCAAAAGCCCAATCCCTAGCAAATTAAATATTGAAGGATGAAATTGAAAAAAAAAAACAAAAATCAATTGCATAGAAGGATCTAAAATAAAATAGCATTTAAAAGAATTATGGTGAAAATTAAAATAAAAAATAAATTAGAGGGAAACATCAAATTTTCAATTTAAGGGTTAAATTGAAAAGATAAATGACTTTAACAAAAAAAAAATTAAAAGAATAAGGATAAAACTGAAACAAATAATACACCTTAAACTTGGATTGAAAAATAAAATTGAAAACCAATAAAAAATTTATAAAAGGATCAAGGAAAAAAAATTGAAATTAAAAGAATAACGACTAGATTGGAAAAATAATACATGACAAATAAATTGAAGTCCTAAATTGAAAACAAATACAACTTTTACAAAAGGATCAAGAATAAAAAATAAAAATGAAAAGAATAAAGATCAAAGTTGAAATATCAACAACAAAAAAGATCACCTTATAATTTTCACAGGAGGAGAGTGAAAAAAAAAAAAGGTCAACCAACGACAAACCACTTCATCACCTCTGACACCTCCGCACTATGAGAAAAAAGACTTGGTGAAACATTTAACGACAAGGCTGAAGGGCATTTCATGCCACTGGGAGGCATTACACATGTTAAACAAAATGTGTAGGTGCCAACAACGTGTTCAGTTTAATTAGTATTTGATCGTTGTTCAAAGACAAAAATGCCTTTAATGAACATCATCATAAAAACCAAAGCCTAAGTAAAAATACCAAAAGACCCATATAACGCGAACCTCGTGATCATATGGTCATACAACCTATAATCAAGATTGAGATCTGATCTCGAAAAACTAAAAGAGGTTTGATAAGAGTGTGGCATAATAAAAACATGTCCCAAGACACCAACACTATTGAAATGAAATCAAATGACTCCATGACGCTAGTTAATTTTTGATAAGTCAGATTCAGTTCGTTCAAGAACCAAAGAATGCAAGAATGTCTTTCACACGTTAAACTAAAAATTCAAAAGTATTATTGATAAAAAAAAAAGTGTTTAAATTGAGACTTATATGTGTTTAAATAGTTCTGAGAAGTTAATCTTAATGGATATATCATTGTGGGTTGGACTGACTCACTTATAAAAACTAACTCAAAACCTTTACTAGTAAGGTCAAACCCTGATCTAAACAAGCCTTGGATCCTAGATGAAAAAAATATTATTTAAGCCCAAACAAGCCTTGGGTTATAGCTAATAAAATAAAAATAAAACCTATAAGTCTAAGTCATGTTCTGCGTGAGAAGAGAAGAAGAAAATAAAACATTGCATGTCTGATACAAGACTTATTTATAGCCTATAATGTTGCTTAATAATCTTAGTGACTAAAATAGAAGTTGTTGCCCCTTTCATTTTGAAGTTATAATATGATTATAATCTTAACCTTGTATTTATCCTTTTTTTAGAAGGAAAATGAAGCTGCCTTTAATTCTTTTTTTTGTTGCCTTTTGGTATCATTCTAATACTATGAAACACAATTATGTTGTTGAATTATTCTTCTTGCATAACAAGAAAACTTTGCCACTACATATGTTTTCTTTTCCATGTTTTCTTGAATTCATTTATTTTCTTTGCCATGTTTTCTTCTCACTTGACAATGTGTCCTATGGTTGGTGTCGTGGCATGCACAATGTTGAACGATGGATTTGCCTCCTAGATCGAGAGGTTTTTTGATGTGTTGGGATAAATCATAAAAATTATGATTTAAAGGGTTTAAGAGTTGTCACCTAGTATTATGGTAATTGAAAAACCTAATGGTATGCAAAAATTTGGGTAAGAGGACTAGTTATGCATAAGAAAGACGCATCACCTACAGTGCACATTATCTATTGTAAGTTGTATTATTGGTCATTTGTTTTTTTTTTTCAAAGTCATGTTTCTATTTGTTGGTTTGTCTAAGGTTCAAGAGAAGTTAGGCCTTGACCTTTATCAAGCTAAAACCTAACTATTCTAAGGCTAAAAAATTAATGTCGAATTTCTTTCTATTTTGTATCTTTAATATTTAAGGATATACTTTACATTGTAATTTTATAACCATAAATATTAAAGTCTATACTTAATTCCTAACATTTTATTTCTGTTAATTCATTTAATTTAATACCAAGAGCATGCATTACGTTGTAAAATTCATATCCCAAATATTAACTAAACAAATTAATTTTTGTAGTGTTTTTGAAATTTCAGGCAAATCCTAAAGAATAATTATAAACTGATTATGATACCCATTTATGTATTTTTTAAAAATATGATAAAAATGCAGTATTTGTTATTGTTTTATATATATATATATTAAAAACTTTTAGATTTTGGTTGTATACACACAAACAAAAACATGTTTTTGTATTTTTGGAATAAGGGATTTTTTTTTTTAGATTTTGGAGAAAATTGAATATTTTTATATAAAATTAGTATCTTACATTGTAATTCTACAGTTCAATATTAAGTGAAATTATTGAAAAAACATGCAAGAAACCTATAAATAATTTTAAAATAATCCTTGAATTTTTTTCAGAATTATCTGAATTTTTTAGGGCTTACTTTGCTAAACACAATAGTAAAGGTAAAGCAATGTTAAAAAAAAGTACAATACCGCTTGTTTTTCAAGCACACCCTTGTCCAAAAGTTAAAGGCAAGAAAAATGCCTTAAAATTGTATTTAGCAAACACGCTTTAAAAGCATAAAATTGAGCGTGACAAACACGCATTTAATGTTGATAATAAAATATTAAATTATAGAATTGAATTTAATTATATTATTTAAAATACATGTGAAAATAAATTGAGTTAGCAATATTAATCTTAGTCGTGTCTCCCTTCAGGAACTCTTATTGAATTAATAACGTCTTATATTATGGACAAAAAAAAACTAATGAAGTTGGTTTTCTGCAATTTCTTAGCAGTTCCATACCCAAACTCATCAAGAGCTACTGTTGACCACATGTATATATGGCTATGGCCACAAGCCTTTGCAGGCAAAGTCAGGGAGGACCACTGAAAGGCTACAAGCAAAAGAGAGTACCAGCGGCAGCAGCAGTAGATGTGCATGCCTGATGCAATCATATTTATTTCATAAGCTTATAACAAAACTAATACAATAATCAATAAGCTTATAACAAAACTTTGTAATCCAGAAAAGATAAAAACAATCTTAATTTATTAAAACAAACCTGCACTAGAAATAACTCCACAGGGTGTCACAATATGCCTACTAATAATCTAGTAATAGAGTAGGGGAAATAAGAGATGTAAGTTATGGTTTTTAAAAGGAATTCAAGAGAGGGTATTATTGGAAAATATTTTTCAATATCAATTAGAATTTACTTTCTTGAATACGTTTGTTGTTATTTTTAAGAGTTAAATTTCATTTCAAATTCAAGTCATATCTTGAAAAACAATTTCAAACACATAAATGGATTTAACCCTATAAATTCAATTTAATTCACATGGTTTTAAACAGTATTGTAAAATAAAAAGAAAACTCATGGCCAATCTAATTTAAGAGAAAAGTTCTTTTTTGTTCTCATACTTTTTTTTTTTTTGCAATATAAATAAATAAATTCACAATCTAAAAACAACCTAAAATTAGGAAAAAAAATCTAAAATTAAATAAAAAATATTATCTTAAGCCTCGATCTACTTGTTATGATGAGGTTTAAAATCACTCTAATAAAACTCCTTTTATTAAGAAAAGCCTAATAAAAACAAGACTGATTTTTTTTTATTATCGAGATTTGATTAATAGATCACTTTTATTTTTCTCTTTGTTTTCAATCAATTTTCTTTTTTTTTTTCTTTTAAAAAAACCTCAGATATTGAAATGTAAAAAAATAAATTTTAGTACTAATCATGAAATTCTAAAAGTAAAGGGACCAAAATGAGTAAATGGATAATTTTTGGATGAAAAAAATGATTTTTTTGCATGAATTCGAAAAAAACCCCATAATTTTTTTTACTTTTTTTTATCTTGATTTTTTTATAACATAAATTTAAATTTTATTTCATCAAATTAGCTAAAAATTTTATATTTCACACATAACTTGAATTGCAAATAATATGCAAAAAGACGAAACTATAAACACATTTAATTATCGCAAATATGACATGGAAAGATGAAATTAAAAAGAGAGAGTAAAGTTCTACAATCAAAATGAAAAATTGAAAAATAGTAATGTTCATTTAGTGAGTAGATATACAATAGCGAATAGTAAAAATTGTAGCTCTTTTAGTTTATTAGTATTAATATTAATTAGTAAGAAATAAAGCCTATTTCGTTTGCTTTTTTTGTTTTTTATATATTAACAAGTTGTTTAATTAAACTGGCTCCATTGATTGATCTAAGTGGCATATATTTTCTTTATGTTGTAGTAAATCGATAGAACCATATCACAGGGATATATATAATTTTCTTATTTTGATGCCAAATTGCCAACTGAAGTTTTTTATAATCAAACTGAAAATAAACTAAAATCTATTTCATACTTGAGAATATTTTTCTGACTACATATCATAAATCGAGATACACAATTCATTTGAGCATGGATGTGCACGACGACGGCAATATGATAATGAAGGAGATTCAAACACTTGAAGGACACACCGATAGGGTTTGGAGCTTAGCTTGGAATCCAGCTACAGCAACTTCTCCTGTCTTCGCTTCTTGTAGCGGCGATAAGACTGTTCGAATCTGGGAGCAGACTCCTTCCACTCGCCTTTGGCACTGCAAGGCTTTTCTTCTTCTTCATCTTTTGCAAGTCAGATAAAGTTGGAACCTATACTAGAATATTTTGGTCGTGTCTGGTTAGGAAGTTGTGTTAATTTAGTAGATTCTTGTGTTGGGAGAATCTTATGATTATTATGGGATGACTGCAGGCAGTTCTGGAAGAAACACACACTAGAACTGTTCGGTCGTGTGCCTGGTCACCTTCTGGGAAATTGTTGGCAACCGCCAGCTTTGATGCCACCACTTCCATTTGGGAAAATATTAGCGGTGATTTTGAATGTGTTTCTACTTTAGAGGTATTTAATTTAAGAAAAAAAGATTGTTTTTTTTTTTTTCCAGTTTGATGAAGTTTTATCATACCTGGGACTAATAATTTATTTACTTTTTAGGGTCATGAAAATGAAGTGAAAAGTGTGTCTTGGAATGCATCTGGTTCGTTCCTTGCGACGTGTAGTCGGGATAAGACTGTTTGGATTTGGGAAGTGATGCCTGGGAATGAATTCGAGTGTGCTTCGGTTTTGCAAGGACACACACAAGATGTTAAAAAGGTTAAATGGCATCCAACTATGGATGTTTTGTTTTCTTGCAGTTATGATAATACTGTTAAGGTACTTTTTTTATGGGTAAAATTGCTCATCTCTGCCTTTTCTTTTTCTTTCTTTGTGAAAAGCTGATTCCAAAATTTCCATTCCTGCTTTCATAACAATTTTAAAATATGCGATCAACTTTATAATTTTCATAGAAATACAGGTTTGGGCCGAGGATGGCACTGGTGATTGGCATTGTGTTCAAACCTTAGGTGAATCTAACAAGTACTCTCTCTCTTCCCTTCCTTCCCCCCCAACCCCTTCCTTTGCTTTTATGCTACTCTTGTAGATGCGCTATTCTTTTTCATTAGACCATTATGCTGGCTAGCTGATATAGTTAGGTTTCACATAGACTTTAGTTAATGTTATTTGTTGGCTTATTGATAACTCCCTTTGCAATATGACGAGCTAATCTAATTGAACAAGGGTTGTTTCCTACTCAGTGGTCACTCTTCTACTGTCTGGGCACTTTCCTTTAACGCTGAAGGAGACAGAATGGTTACTTGTAGGTATGTAAAGCTTTTTCCTAAGTTTGATGATCATTGCTTGGGGTGATTTTTATTTTTAAGGTATCTAGAAACAAAAGCAATTGAATGGATTTTGGGTTGACTTTGCAGTGATGATCTTACCCTAAAAATATGGGAAACAGATGTTGGGAGGATGGTGTTGGGTGATGACCACGCTCCTTGGTGAGAAGCATGCTCATTGGGTCTTCTACTTTTCATTTCTTACATCTTATAGTGCACCTTCACTGTTAGAATTCAAATAAAGAAATGACTTCAAATTAGTGTGAATGACTTGTGATAAAAAAATATTTGAAATTATGGATTGAAATTCTGTTGGTCCTAAGTAGTAGGCCACTTGATAATCTGTGTATTTTTGCAAATGACACTAGAATTATTGTGGCAGAGAATGAAGGACAACAATGGGAATTAGTTTTTATTTATTTATTAGTTTTAATATTATGTAATTATTCTAGATTTAAATATTTAGGAATATTAGTAGTTAAATCAGGATTTTAGTTTCCTTATTGAAGTAAGACTTATTGGTTTTTATTTTATTTTATTTGGTTTGGTGTATATAAATAAGTACTTAAACATTAGTTATTTTGGTCTTTGAATTATTGACTAAAATTTTGAGTTTATACAATATTGAGTGTGTATCTCTTGTTTTACTTTCAAGATTGAGTGTCTTTTTTAATTTGGTCTCTTCAAAATAGTGTGTCTCTCTTGTTGGTGATTTTTGGTTACTATTCTACTTTAATTCTTTGGTTTTGATGATTTTTTCTTCTCCTATCATAGATCAATTTGGTGCCCACCTTGAAATTTGTGTGTTTCTCATCTATTTTTCTTCCCGCAATTACTTTGCCAATTTGGCCGATACCATATCTAGGGTTTTGGCTTTTTCAAACCAAAAAGAAGTCTACTAAAAGAACAGACAAAAATAAGATGACAAATCAAACAGAATTAGTGGTAGTACCGCAGATTCCCCAAGTCACATATATGTGATAATTGAGCAAAATTCCACCCACACTAACTTTATCTTGCAGTGCTAGTTGGGAATTCTATTTGTTCTATTTGTTTCCAGAATTTGTGCCAACATCTGTAGGGTTGGTGGATTTCTTTTCTTTTGGCTTTGTGATAAGCTAATCCTATATGCTACTTTATTGATATGATTTATATGGTTTGAGGAACAAGAATGTATACTACTCTTGCTCATGGTTAATCTTTTGAAAATCATAGAGAATATAATTCTGATAGGAGAAGTGTAGCTCTTCAGGAATAAAGAAGTGAGATAAGCTTTGTTTTGTTTGTTTAGGTGCTTCCATATATCGAAGTGGATGTATTACATGAAACATTTTGGAGAATATATTTATGTTTGATAGGATGTATTTTTGCAAATGACACTAGAATTATTGTGGCAGAGAATGAAGGACAACAATGGGAATTAGTTTTTATTTATTTATTAGTTTTAATATTATGTAATTATTCTAGATTTAAATATTTAGGAATATTAGTAGTTAAATCAGGATTTTAGTTTCCTTATTGAAGTAAGACTTATTGGTTTTTATTTTATTTTATTTGGTTTGGTGTATATAAATAAGTACTTAAACATTAGTTATTTTGGTCTTTGAATTATTGACTAAAATTTTGAGTTTATACAATATTGAGTGTGTATCTCTTGTTTTACTTTCAAGATTGAGTGTCTTTTTTAATTTGGTCTCTTCAAAATAGTGTGTCTCTCTTGTTGGTGATTTTTGGTTACTATTCTACTTTAATTCTTTGGTTTTGATGATTTTTTCTTCTCCTATCATAGATCAATTTGGTGCCCACCTTGAAATTTGTGTGTTTCTCATCTATTTTTCTTCCCGCAATTACTTTGCCAATTTGGCCGATACCATATCTAGGGTTTTGGCTTTTTCAAACCAAAAAGAAGTCTACTAAAAGAACAGACAAAAATAAGATGACAAATCAAACAGAATTAGTGGTAGTACCGCAGATTCCCCAAGTCACATATATGTGATAATTGAGCAAAATTCCACCCACACTAACTTTATCTTGCAGTGCTAGTTGGGAATTCTATTTGTTCTATTTGTTTCCAGAATTTGTGCCAACATCTGTAGGGTTGGTGGATTTCTTTTCTTTTGGCTTTGTGATAAGCTAATCCTATATGCTACTTTATTGATATGATTTATATGGTTTGAGGAACAAGAATGTATACTACTCTTGCTCATGGTTAATCTTTTGAAAATCATAGAGAATATAATTCTGATAGGAGAAGTGTAGCTCTTCAGGAATAAAGAAGTGAGATAAGCTTTGTTTTGTTTGTTTAGGTGCTTCCATATATCGAAGTGGATGTATTACATGAAACATTTTGGAGAATATATTTATGTTTGAGGATTTTTCTGTTTTTCAATTCAATATGCGAAACATTTTGTTTCGGCTTTATTTGAACTTAATTACACTTGTGTTTATGAAAATTTTATGAAAATTGTTGTAAGATGGATATTCGACTCAGATATGGGTAAATTACGAATGTACTACGGGAATATGCATCTTATTAATACCATCTATCCTCCAAAACCTAAAGTCAGATTGTCACAACATGCAATTTATCAACCTCCATTGATTAGCAACATTGAGGTCACCAAAATCACTAGCACTGTTAATTCTTTAGAAACCCAAATCCAAACCATGCAAATTTGCAAACTAATCATACAAAATTCAATAATACATTTGTCAATTCAAAATAGAAGTTGAGCATTTTAAACAACCAGTGTAGAACAAGTTGATGAATGCATTGAAGAAACTTATTAAAGGAAATTGTGATTGTGCAAACACAAGATGAGCACGAATTTACAGATTAAGAAGTTCAAACAACTAATATAGTATAAGAAGATTTTGAAGTGCCATGAGTAAAGATTTTATCATTGAAGAGCTCAAAGATGAGGTTGATCAAATTGACTTTAATGTTCCTTCTAAATTCAATATTATAGCCAAGTAGACTATATTATTGCTAATATTGCATACAGAAGATTGAAATGCTGTAAATGCAAAAAACAAATTTCAGGGAGTGCTTGCAACTTCATGGAGTTTTTGCTATTTCAACACTTTAGAACTTGAGGTTGAGTTTTTTTCCAACCAAGAGAGAATGATGGAGAATGAAGTACTACAATGGAAATTGGTTTTTAATTGATTAGGAGTTTTAATATTGTGTGATTATTCTACATTTTATTTTTAGAAATATTAGTATTTATTATTCAGTTGTTAAATTAGGATTTTTTTTATTGATCGAAGACTTGTTAGATTTTTCAATTTTATTTGGTTTGATGCATATACATAAGCATCCAGACAGTAGTTATTTTGGTCCTTGAATTATTAATTGAAATTAAAACTTTGAGTTTTTGCAAGATTAAGTGTCTCTTGTTTTGCTTTCAGATTGAGTTTGTCTCTCTTGATTTGTTTTCTTCAAGATTGAGTGTCTCTCTTGTTGGTGATTTTGTTTCTATTCTATATCGATTCTTTTGTTTTGGTTTTTGTGCTCTCTTTTCCTACATCATATTATCAATGTGCTTTATTTGAATAATTCAGGAAACAAAGACTTGATTATGATGCTCTTACACGCCAATTTGATGTGAGATTTATGTGGCATAAGATAATTATAGCATATGCTCCCCATCCCTAACCTGTTGTCCACCTTTTATTTTGGATGCCCAAAATGTTTATCCACATCCATTAACAAATCGTATTTATGAGTTTTATCAAAGTTTATTTACTTATGATAGTTAGAAAAAGAATAAGAATGGATTTGGGATTCACACCCCAAAGGTATCAATTATCGTTTCATTTGTATATGGTATGGTGAAATTATAGGCCATTTTCAAATTATGCAGGGTGCTTGCTCACACACAAAACAATACTTGTTGACAACATGGTTTGTTTTTCAGGAATCATCTTTGCACTCTCTCAGGTTATCATGATCGAACGATCTTTTCAGTTCATTGGTCAAGATAGCAACCCTTTAATTTAATTGAACAAAATATCATGTCTTCTTCATTGTTCTATGTTGTTTCTGGCTGTTCCCTTTCTTTATTAACTTATCATTGGTGCTCTTGTGGATGTTATGGGTAACATATACTTTTTCTGGGTTACCCTTTGTCTTTCAGCATTGATTCTTTCTAAATTCTATGTTTTTGCACCCCTTAATTTTTGAACAGGGAAGGTATTATAGCAAGTGGAGCAGCTGATGATGGTCTACGGTTTTTTCTGGAGAACAAAGATGGTTTGGTATTAATAATTTATACCCTCACGTTATTATATCTACTGATTTAACATACCAGGGAAGTTGCTCTGTTATTTGCATTGTATCGAAATAACAAAAACCCCTTAAATTGTTTTTGCAGCATGTCAAGTATGTAGACATAAACAACATTACCATGTATGGATAGTTGCTAAGTTCTCTCTTTCACAAGTTAGCTACATACCTGCCTTTTGGGACGAAAACTGCTTGTTTATTTACTCCTTAGAATAAAAGTGCTTGAGGACATGGTTTTTGGAGTTCAATATATTTTTCACTCTCTATGTCTCAACGGATCCCCCCTCCTTATCTACCTCTTACCTTTCTTTGTTATTCCTGACAATGAACTTCATGGAGTGGTGGTGGTTTAAATTACGCAACTGTTTTTCATTAGTTTTTTTCTTTCTTTTCCTCAGTTCAGTTTTCACATCTTAGATAAATTATTTAGAAGTTCAATGGTTTGATTCTCTCGATTTATTCTTGCTTTCATTTCTTTTTATGTTAGTTTTTTCTGCTGATTAATTGCTTCATATCCAAATCCTTTGATTTGTGAACTTTTCCTGTTTCAATCATTTTTGTCCAGTATAGTGGCATGGAGAGAATTATCCTCAAAACTCAAAAGCTGGATGGATATTTAAAGAAAGGAAAGAACTAAATATTATTGCTCTGAGTGGGGGGAAAATGAAACTAACCACCTTGTCCTGAAAACAGTTTTAGTGCAAATCACTGTTGGGGCACTTTTGTCCTAAAAAGTGGACATTTTGCTAACATTGCTAAAGAGTGCAACTTGTGATCCCCTGTGTGCGAGCTACAAACACATTCTTACTCAACTTAGTTTTTCTTGTGAATTTCTTACACTTTACCTTTTTTGTAATCTTATTTTCATAAAATTAGTTATAGATTTTACTCAGTTCTGGTATCTCAAGAATGCCAAATTTCAGGTTGATTGCAAAAACTATAAGCTAATCACCTAAGTAACCTTTTGAAATAAATTATCACAACATAGATGGAAACACCTGTATCTGATTTTGATTTGAAATTGGTCTGATGAGGTAATGCGACCTTGTGAAGTTCCTATTTATGGATGCTCATAAATTGAGGTTGCCTTACTCTTGGCTTGATATATTGATTAGTGAATTAGGAAAAGAAGGATTAAGTGAGACTATTGTGTGTTTGTTACAGGTTGACGGTCCTTCGTATAAACTGTTGCTGAAAAGGGAAAAGGCTCACAATATGAACATAAACTCAGTGCAATGGGGCCCTGGGGTAAGCTTTCTCTTGGAAGTGTTGAGATTACACACTCACAGCAATTTTTTTTTTGTAGTGTATTTGATGTTTGTGTTTGTGCTGAAATGAATGCTGAAATTAAGTACAATAGGATCTGGTGGGAGGAGAGGGAGGGGGGTTGGTTGTAGATTCTTGGGTTCTATGACGATAGAGTGATGCTTGCCATTCAAGTGTCCTTGTAAACCAAATATATATTTCCCTGCTTGCCCTAATGATACTTAGCTTGAAACAATTATACTACTATCTACTGCACAGAAACAGTAATAATACAAAAAACATGTGCTGACACTTGAAACTTCTGTTCTCTCACCATTCACCCTGCTAAAACTAGCGCAATTTTGGTTAAAATGGTTTTATATCATTTAGCTGTACTGACAAGATGAAAAGCTTGAGCTCACATCTTGAAAAGGCTAAAAAAGGGTGAGGACATCACCTATATTAGAGCCTATAGTGCCTTTTATTTGGTTTCTCATTTTCAAACTTTTTGTGCTGGGGACGGGGAATTAATGCTTAGTATTGAAATCGTGATTGTATTTGTATTGTGTTTCTGTATATGATTGTTGATTCTTGCCAGGAAACCCGGCTACTTGCTTCCACAAGTGATGATGGGAAAATAAAGATATGGGAACTGGCAACTCTAACCTGATACAACCTTTTGATAATGATGGTTATGATTTCATGAAGCACTAGACCCAACTTCTGGGATCTTGAAATTGATACATGTTTTAGATATAAATCTCTTGTTAATCTCCTCTTATAAGTTGATCAGTGTAGTGGATGGAGCTGGGTTGACTTGACGTTTCTCTACCATGGAAGTCGGAAGTTTTCCATATTAAATAAAGCATATGTATTTTTGTTCTTAATGTATTATTTGACTGGTCAAATCTGAGCGACTCATGATACTGGGTTTTAGAACGAGATTGTATATAGTCTGCCAGAACTAAATTGGGAGCAGAAATAAAATTATCAGAGATTGTAATTTGGATATTAATGTTGTCTTTTTGCTTCTTTTTTCACCTGATCATTCCACTTATGGGCATGCTGTTTATATATTAACAGTTGATGTTCTGTTCATAATTTACTGAGTGAAACAGGGGCAAAAAAAAAAGCAGCAGTTTTGAATACAAAATCACAGAAGATACCAAGGTTGTACTACCTATCCGACTGAGTTGTTTATGTGAAAAGCATCGTACTTCATGCTAGGAAGTATTTTCCAAAATTTCTTCTGGTTGCCCTCAAAAGGGGTAAATGGTTCGTCAGAGTAGATCATATCTGGGTAAGGGTCTTTATTCCCGTGAAATAAATGTATTCAATACATCCTGTCTATTTCTCTTATGTATTAATGGCTGCTTGGATTTGCTCCAGAGTTCTCCCTTTTGTTTCTGGCACCACCGTGACCACAAATACTATAGCCAGCGCGTTGATTGCAGCATAAAGAATGAAGGTACCTGAAAACCATTCTTGTATAATTTAACTAACTGCTTTGTGAACCAGAGCTGTCTTTGAAACTAAATGTTTTCAATTTTGCACATCTTGATATCGTTCTTAAAAACTACTATGTAGCTCTTGGTATTTATTTCAGTTCTTCCTTTATTTATTTATCTTGCTAGCTGGTTGCCAATAAATTGATTCTTTGTATTATGCTAAAGTTTTGCATCGTTTCGTTGAATAAGTTTTAGATTTGTTTACCATAGGAGCTCCAGGACATAAGGTAGTTGTAAGTGTAGGAAATCGCCCATGCACCAAACCAGTTCACAAGTGTTGCTAAGCTTCCAGCCACTCCCTTAATATTTATTGGAAATATCTGCAACAAAAGACAATTGTCTTTTTTGGGTGGAATAATGAATTCATAGATGGAATTTTCATCTTGGAACTTAGATTACCTCAGACATTATTACCCATGGAACTGCACCCATTCCTGCTGAAAATGAGCCGATATATAGCTGAACCAAAAGTATTTATCAAAGATACGTAAATGAGAAGTTACATAGTTGGAGAATGATCTCAAGAGAAATATTATTTGAAAATGATTATAATTACCAGTATGCCAGTTAAAGTAAGTGCCGGGACTGATTTGGTTGCCAATTCATTAACCTAGTTTTGCAGAAGGTCACTTTTACATGTCAGTATTTGAGAGAGACATTGAATTTATGAGGTCTAAAGTTAGCAATAACCTTTAGGTAGAATGCAATCGCAGTTATTATACAGCCAAGAATCAGTCCTGATGCAGAAACCTGGAATACATAGATAAATTAACTTTCAATTTCAATACCTGAAGGGTGATGAGTCAAGATGAAATTTCCAGAGCTAACTGCGTTGGACAGAAATTTACCAGTAATAGAGGCTTTCTTCCAGCTTTATCTATTACGGTTGTGTTGAGGGCGGTAACCACAACCTACAAAATAATTTTTTTTTCAATGTACTGCTATTGGACTATGACATTTTGATATCTTGAAGTTAACAAAATTACTGAAAGAAAGAAACCTGAAGAATGGCATAGATTATGGTTCCAAGACTGGGAGAAAATCCTGAAATAATGCAGAATTTCAAATATTAGAGTACCAATGGAGAATCAAAACATTCTAGAAAGTATCAGCAAAAAAGCTTGAATTATTTGATGTTCTGTCTGAAGGCTTTGTTTTCTACTAGGTTAAAATTCTATCATCATCGGAGATCAGGAAGGCTTTCAGGATGGAAATTACCATGTGAGATTATTTTTATGTACCTTGTTCTATTTGGATTATTTTTTCTATTTAATTAGGATTTTACTAATTAGGAATCCTAACACTAGATGGATTCTATTAGTTAGGCAAGTGTTAATCAGACATGCTTTTTCTATAAAGGATTCTAGTTCTAGAACTAGTATAAATCGGAATGTCTAATTTATTGTTAGGGATTCAAACTCACATTGTTCAGACTTTATATAAAATATTATAATTTTTTTCTATTCCTAAACAATGTTGAGGGCTCTAATCTTAGGATTTGATAACCCTAACTTTTATTTATGCTATATGCGCATCAAATATTGGCCTGCTGACTTGAAAGCAGGGTGGACATAAAATTTTATGTTTAGTTCCCTGTTTGGTGGAAAGGGCAGGGACCATGTATCTCCTTTGATAGTAATGTTTATCAAGACCTCTTTACCTGCTGACTCAAAAATATTGCTGACATAAAAGCAGACCCCATTGATTCCTCCAAATTGTTGAAAGACCATCAGTCCTACTCCTATCTGATCAAATTGGCATAAAATGTATCAATTGACTATCAGAGTTCATGAAAAATAAATCCTTTCTGGTGAGGCCAACTGGAAAATAAAGAAATATAGGATTCGAAGGTTGCCAAAGGGAATAATACAATGACTGAGCGGAGGTATCTTCTTTGAAACAAATCTAGGAATCTGGCTTTTGGGAGTCGTTCAAGAGTTTCTATGTAGTCCTGTCACAAAAGCATAAAACTCATCATACTGTTCTTCAAATTGCTACTACATAAACAGCATGCAGAATACAGATTTCAGATAAGAACCTTGATTTCAGTTGCCTCCTGAGATATATCAGCTTCCTTGCCACGAAGCTTTTGTAGAGCTTTTTGAAACTCTTCTTCACGTCCTCTCTTTGCCTGTAACAACGCCATTTTCATTATGTTTATGCGTGTGTGTGTGTGTGTGGATGCAGTGTGTGTATTCAATTGCTGTTCGTTACCAGCCATCTGGGAGATTCGGGAATCAGAAACAGGCCAAAAACCAGAATTGCACAAGGAACAAGCCCTGCAAGCACTCTAGAGGTAAGCTTCCTGCTCTACAAATATTTTTAGTGTTTTCTACTCAACCATTTAAATTTTCTGAAAAACAATGCCCGTTATCCCGTGATGATTGAGTAGGCAATAGATCAAGGAATACCAGTCAATGCCAAAGCCCTCCATGTCAGTACGGTTCCTATTATGAATGCAACAGACACTCCACCGCAGATCATAAGCTGCATCATGAGATGATAGGATTAGAGAGGATCCTTGTCCCATTACATTTTGGTTTACATTATATAATAAATATCTGCTCCGTCCAACTAAGCCTCAATAGAAAACGTAATTTAGAAAGTTGATGTCCCTTCATAACACACCACAGCTTGTGAAATTATGTTATCATTTGAAAAGATACATTTCTCAAGTTCTGTCAGAAGCATATCTTTACCTGATTTGTAGCTGTTAGTGCTCCTCTAAGACTCTTGGGTGCAATTTCAGCAATAAAAACAGGTACCTTGTCAAGATGTCAACATCATTATCGAATTCATTAGTGACATGATGTGGTTTATGCGTAGAGGCATGTTGAGAAGCAAATGCGAGAAGATTAAAATTCTACCACATAAGAAAAGACTCCCATTCCATAACCTGTTGCCAGTCTCCCGAGGTCCAACGCCAGAACCCCCTGTTTTGTATTAATTGAGAGGGTAACAAGAAATAAGATAATATGTCTGGGGAAAAAAATCCCTTTTGCTTCTGAAATTAAGATGACACAAACCTGAGCAAAGTAGATGGCTAGCCATCCAGCAACACAGAAGCTGGTAGCCACTCTCAGCGCCTGCGTACATTCCATACAAGGGTTGAGTCCTACACAAGTGGCACTAGATCCAAAATGGTTCATCATCACAGCATACCTCTACTTACCCCTTTCCGACCAATGAAATCAGCAATGGGCCCACTTGTGATTGCACCAATCATTGCACCGAATGTCAATATTGAACCAAACACGGAATACTTCATAGTTCATACAGACACAAAGAGTAAGAAGCACATGTAAGTTTGGAAGCTAAAAACCAGAGAGTTCATTTGCTGCGTTTAAAACAGCATCATCAGTAAACAGGGGATGCTTTTCTTAATACAAGTACCCTGGATCTAGCTGATCTTTTGATCCTAGAAACTTTTCTCTCAAGTTCAATTTCCGCAGTTGATCTGTAGCCATATTTGTAATGTCTACTGAAAATCAATTGTTCTTCCACAGCTTAAGTTTGCATGTTTCTGACAAGCTAGGAGACAATTTAGTAACTAACCTCTGCTAGAGATAGAGAGAGATCTTCCCTGACAGCATTTTCTGTGGGTGATGAATAGCCTGCCTGAAACCACATGCAGTAAATCAAATCAAGACTCTTGCTTGTCAAGAAACATGTAGGAACACGAGCTAAGTTAGGAAACAGAGCTAATTATCAGAATTGTAAGTTCCTAAATAAAAGGAGGTGAGCTTACACAAGAGCCAAATGCGAAAGAGCCACAGACTGCAACAAAAGTGCTGAGGTAAACCATCCAAACACTTTCTTTGCTGCTACTCTGAGCAAAAGACACATCTTGTTCGCCTGAATGATTTGTCTTGTCCATGAGTGGTTCTCTTACCTCTTCATGCGCAGCACGATTCTTACACTGCTCTAGGTCCTCTTGGATGCCCATGCCTTCACTCTTTTCAGTCAGAATCTGCGGAGCCTGGAGATGGCAAGGAGAGAGTCTGTGAAGGAATGCTTTTTAGATCAGTGATGGATGGGAGAAATAGAAGAAAGAGATACGTTTTTCTTTCTTCATTTTTTTTTTTCTTTACTAAATTTTCCTTAAATATGCTGCCAAGAAGTGAGAGTTCTCAAATCTCAACCACGTACGTGTGCTCAAAGCTTCAATATTCACTCGCACTTGTCCCACCACAACAGCGTTCTTGACTTGATATACCCATCAGCAGCGACTGTTATTACTTACTAAGACAAGTAAGTCTAGATTCCATGTGCATCATAATCAAATAATTAAATGGTATTGCACCTGAGTTCACATGGCCATGGCAGAGTATATATTAAATAATAATATAAATTATATTTTGAGATTTTATTTTAAAGTTTAAATTATTGGGTTGAGATAGTTTTTTAACATGATATTAGTGCTTTAATGATAAAATAATCACGAGTTTGAGTTTCACCATCTCTATTTATTTGATAAAAATCAAGCATAAAAAAATATGGATCTGTACAAGTTTCAAGCTCAAAGAGCTTTCATTTGAAAGGGTGTATTAAAAAATAATATCAATTATATCTTGGGATTTTACCTAAAAATTTAAGTTATTGAGTTGGGATGGTTCTTTGATTATCTATAAATATACTTAGCTAGAAGGATCGATACGAGGTAAAAGGGATTACTTTTTTTTTTTTTTTTTTGATTTTGCATTGTTTAGCCAGACAACTTATGAAATAGATACTATGGGTGAAAATGGGTGAGAATCGAAACAGGAAACGGATAAAAACTCAGTTAAGAAATGGGTGGATTTCTCGCATATTTTCCAATTCAGACGGATAGCTTCTTGTTTAGTCACATTCTTACACCCAAACACGCCATCTAGAATGGATTGATATCTATCATTTCTTCTCTTCATTTTTCTACTTTATCCTCTTCAATCCTTCCCACCGAACAGTTCTTAAGATCCCGTGGCTCCGTTTCAGGGAGGGCAACTTCATTGTTTTGTCTAGAAAGAGATTTCTGTCAACCAAGCACATTGGAAGAGATTTCGTAAAGCAAATTATAATGGAATTATGTTTTATTATATTTTATAGGATCATGAATTTCTTTTTAATCATTTCTCATTGACATTAAATCTACCACAGGAGAACTTTCAGCCGTCAGCAACCATCGCCTAGATTCTGAACCTGCTCATCTCCTCAAAACTAAGTTAAATTGTACAACTTGAGGTATTTTCAGGGACCGTTTGGTGCCTTGACGTCTAATTAATTGTGGGTCCAGCCAGCCTCTAGTGGGTACAAAATTCCAAGGAGTTCTTTCAAGATAAATCATCAATCCCTGTCTCTATTGCTTCAGCCAGCCAATGAGTTCTGCAGCCTGCTCTACGTTTCTTCTTCCTTTTTATATCATCAAAAAGGTATTGCCACACATGGCTACTTGGCATTTATATCATTAAATTATTTGGAAAAAAAAAAAATGCGTGGTTGGCAGATCCAATTTGACTGCGATATTCTCTTGATTCGTTGCGATATTAATGTCTGGCTTTTCCATTTTTTTTACTCGGCTGCGAAACTGAAAATACGAAATTAATTAATATTATGGTAAATATAATTTTTTAAAGAATATTTTATTTGAAAATATATTAAAATAATATCTTTTTAATTTTTTATTTTTTTTTAATATCAGAACATCAAAATAATTTAAAAATATAATTAGACCACAATACCAAATAAAATCTAAAAAAAAAGCTCAAGTAAACTCATTGTATGTTTATGTAGGAGTTTTTATTTATTGAATTAATGTAGTATATAATTTTGAGGAAAAGATTTATAAATTTAAATTATTGTTGGAAATAGAAAAGGTGAGTGGTTATAAATTCAAATTCACTTTCACATGAAAACTAAAAGCTATTATTGAACCTACATTTTTCTTGGATTGACTTTGTCATTTTTTATTGCAAAAAAAATCCCACCTAGCCAATATTAAGTTCTAGATGGCCTTTTCTTCTTTTGATTGATTATTTATGGTCCAAAAAGATGATGTGTTGTCTTAAAAATGTTGGGTTATTAAAAAACTAAAAAATATTTTATTAGTAATAAATTACATAACATTCTATAAAGTTCTTTCCAATAATCATAATAATAATAATAATAATAATAATAATAATACAAGTACTTAAATGTATTGTTAGGCTATTATGAAAAAAAATGATAAAAGATGAATTCACTGCTCCTTGTTCTTTTTAATTGTTTAAGAGAGTTTACTTGTACTTTTCCGTAAATGTTTTATAATTAAATCACGTGATAATTTATTTGGGTAGTATTATCAAAGCATGCATGATATTTAAGGTCATGCATGATATTTAAGGTCATGCATGATGTCAAATCAATATTATTCTCAACTAAATTACTTGTCCAAATCCAGCTTTGATTGGCAGAGTTAGAATTTGAATTCTTAGTCTACATTGATGCGAAACTCGTGATAATTTAATAGTAAATTCATGATAAATTTTATAATGAATTCTTGACAGTCAAAATAGATGTTTCATGAGACTGATATAATATAAACTAGTGATAAATATTGGTATTATTGGAATAAGAACTCTTCATGTAGGATTATCAATTCATGAATAAAAAATATAAAAAAAATATTATGAAACTAGTTAATTTTTTTATAAATCAATTTAGTTTGTTAGATAACCAAAAAATGCAAGTAATCCCTTCACACAAGCTGAATAAATCTAGCAACAATAGTAATTTAATAATATCCACTCTTTCAATCAATTTTTAAAAGTATATACGACTCATGCAATTTATCTAATATATCATCAAGCCTAGATATATGATATTTATATTTCACAATTATGTTATTAATTGCTCCAACACGCATTCTTCAAGTTCCATCATTTTTAAGCACAAGTAATATAAAACAACATAAGCACTCATACTTTCATGAATATAACATTTTATCATCAACTCTTTTACTTGTTTCTGAAGATCCTTTGTCTACTCGGGATTACTTTAATAAGCTAGTCAATTAGAAATCGATGTGTCAGATACAAGATCAATTTGATGTTCGATCCATTTTATCGATAGCAATCCACTAGGAATCTCATCTAGAAACATATCATCAAACTACTGCAACAAAGAAACACAAACACTAGAAATAAAAAGGTCAAGTTCATTAGTATTAAAATAAACTTCCTAGTAAACAAGATTAACCCTTATTCTCAATCCATCCATCCCACTATTTTGTTGTCTTATTAAAGCCATATTGTCTTTAAAATCCTTTATTATCATAGTCAGAAGCTCAAGTTGTTGGACAAAAGCTTGCATTTGAAAAATGTTATTTGCTTTCAGTGTTACAGACTTGTGATTTTTAGATAAATTTGAATTTGTAAAAAAATATTACTAGCAAGAAAAATATATTCTTACAACTGTTATTTTTCACACAATCAAAGGCTTTTCACTCAATTGTTTTCACTACACCTTTACTTATCGACTTATCTTTTTACGGTTCTTTTGGAATAGGAATCAACGAACCAAAGTTAATGGCTATCGTAATGCAATCCAAATATATATAAAGTGACTTAAGAATTAATAAGGTAATAAAAAACAAGTAAAAAAAACTATAATTATTATTTCACAAGTAGCAAAGTGAATTCGTACGAAATATGGATGATATGAAGACTCGAAAAAAAAAACAAAAGAAAAAAAATTAATGAAAGCTCTTATTTGATTCTTGAATAACCCAAATATAATGAAAATGAATTAAATAGGTCAAAACAAACCATAGTAAACATGTTTTTATAACTTGTTGCAAATCTAACTCGTATACAATTTTAAACACCAAAATTGAAACCCAGACTAAATCGTATTAAAAGAATCTCAAAATATTATATGTAGTACCCTTGTACCTAATAAACAATGAATATATAGTTTGTAGATCATTCTCTTGTGTTTAGGTATCAAAAGCCTGTGTATGATCAATTTGCAACAAAATTTAACTTAAAATCGAAAATCTAATCAAACGATATAAAAAAAAATCCAAATTTAATATATAGTTTTATTTCACCCCAAATAACCAATACACACACACACACACATGCAAGCATGCATGTATGTATGTATATATGTATGTATGTATTTTGAAGTGATTTCTTTCCAAGTGTTCATTCCATCATTCACAATCATTTCTATTTTCAAATCATTAAACACAAGCTAATAACTATCCTCACATTATGTATAAATTCAATTTCTACTATCGTGCATGTTTCTCTAAAGATGTTCATTATTACAAGGGATGTTTTCTTCCATTTTCTTTTCTTGGCCAAACATATTGTCTCTATTCTTTCAAGTTTATCATGTAAATCATCACTTTCACTCCAATATATGTCTATGCTAACATGAAATAATCATATATCAATAGTTTAATATTACAATTAAATAAGTTCTACAATTCATGATATAAAACAAGAATATTAAAACTTTTAAAATTCTATTTCAGCCTAGGTACTTCGTTTAAAATACTTATCAAGGTCACCAATTAACAAATTGTATCATTCGATTCTATTCTCTCCTCACTTCTTCATTAGACTGGTTTTAGCTAGCATTTTCTCTATAACATATATAATTTTTTTTCTTATAGAATCTAAAATTATCATTTTCTTATCTCAACTTTTTAATATCTTCATTTAGTCTTTCACAATCATGAGGTATAATAACTCTTTATTATCTCATTTGGGGTTTTCCTCCCATATCTTTTAATAAATTCAAAACAACAAATACTAAAGGTTATCCTCACAACACAAAATTAAACAGAATTTGAGGGAGTGTTTTGGTGATTTTCTTCTCCTTTTTTGTTTTTCCTTCCTCCTTCAATGTTGTTCCAGTTGTTCTCCTCTCTCTCATACTACTTCAATGTTCTTGGTTTTTCACCTCTCCTTTATTCTTCTCTCACTCAAGTATCTTGTATGTGTGACATGCAAATTTTTGGTGGAACTTGTAAGAGAAGAGGTTGTCATGGTTGTTTCAGTCGACCATTAAAGAGAAGAAAAGTCATCTTTTTTCTCTCTCAATATATTTATACTCCCTCTCAAGTAAGGGTAGGTCATGTTTGAATGTTGTATTTTTTTTTAAGTTGTACATTGGCCGGTTCCTTTATGTTTTTCTCGGGTGGGTACCAGGTCAAGTTTTTTTAATAACTATATGTACAAATTTAACTTAATTTTTCTTATGAGGTTTACAATTGAGTTTATTGAGGATTAGACTTTATTATTATTTTTTCTATTGGTTTATATTAATCTTATATGTTGGGTCACAAGTTTGGTAGATTTATCTAGATTAACTCGAATTAATGTTTTTTTTTCATTATTATTTATGTATTATTATTGTTTATTTTTTTAACATATTATTAAATTAACCAAGCATATTAAATTTAGTTAACTTAATGACTTGGTTTTCAATTTTTTTCTTGTTTCTTTTTAAAACATTCCTTTGCTAATATAAAAAATGGTTTTGTTTTTGAAGCAGATCTGCGGGTGAGATTATGCGAATTTTTGCAATTTAATAATCATAGTGGAAAAACACAAAGCCAACAAAAGCTACAAACAAACATGGGTCCCACTAAAATACAAGAGCAAAAGAAAATGATGACTACCAATTGGATGGAGTCGCAACCTGCAAACTGGAAATCATTCTGAAGCAACCATGTTCTATTTACTGTTTAGAGTAGAGAACGGGATTGAATATTGTTTTCGACACTGACACTAGAGGAATATGTGGCTCACGCGCTAATAATTATTTTACCTGCGTTTTTTGTGGATTATATATAAAAAAATTATTAAAAACATACAAGATATTTTGATGTGTTTTTTATATCAAAAATTAAAAATAAAAATAAAAAACTTATATAAATATTTAATTAAAAAAATTGATAATCATCTATATAAATAAATTTAAAAAATCATCAACAATAACTAAAAGAGAAACTAAAAAACAAGTAAAAGATGAATGTAAATCAAAATATTTAATCTCATAAAATATTTACTCAGCTATAATATAGAATAATAACATTATAAAAGAAAACGAGCAAAATAAAAATGTCAAACTACATTAACTTTTCAAAACTATGACTTAAATCATTGGATCAGAATCATTACAAATGAAAAAATCACAAAAACTATCCCTAATAAATAAAACGTCACATGATAAAACTGAGGAAAAAAGCAACTCCACAAAAAGATCTAAAAATTATAATTAAAAGAATAAGGGTGAAAATAAAATAAAAAATAAATTATAGAGAAATAATAAATGTTCAAACGTAAGGTTAAATTGAAAAGAAAAATAACTTTAACAAAAAAAAAACAAAAAAATAAGAGTCAAATTGAAAAAAGTAAAACAACATAAACTTTGATTGAATAATGAAATTAATAATCAATAAAACTTTAACAAAAGAACCAAGAAAAAAATAGAAATTAAAAGAATAAAAACCAAAATGAAAAGAATAATATATGAAAAATTATAATTGAAGTACTAAATTGAAAACAAACAAAGTTTTTTAAAAAATGAATAAGAATGAAAATAAAAAATAAAATAATAAGGATTGAAATTAAAAAACTAAAAATAAAGAGGACAATCATGTACCTTTTCAGACTAGAGAAAGAAAAAAAGTCAACAAGTGATAAACTATCAATCATCTACTGTCGCACGTAACACTAGGAGGAAGAAGACATGATGGTGCTCGCAAAGACATGATGAAAAGGCAAGTTTGGCCATCACGTAGCGTCTCACGTGTCATCTAAATTGAGTGAACACTACCCACTCGTTAGCGTTTAATAAGTACATGCCAATAACTTATTTGAATAAAAAATTAATTGTCTAACGTAAAAATACCAAAACACCACTCATGTCTCTGAATTTTGTTTTTTAAAAAATGATATATGATTGGACAAAAATATCCTTTAGACACACGCCTTATTTTTTTTTAAGTGAAAAGAGAAACATATCCTTGGTCAACAATTATATTTTTTTTTTCATCTAGGAGGTAAATAAGTAATTTTAGTGTTTAATATTTTAATGATCAATGAACCATTGGAAAATATTAAGCAGTACTTAGCACCAAGATATTTTTTTTCTTACACTAAATGGCAAAACAATAACTTCATTGTAGCAATGCTATGTTTAGTGCTACAGTAAAAAAACCCATGTCCCATACATTTTGTTTCGATGATAATTTAGGCAAGTAAATGAGGAATGAGGGTGAAATTAATAAATTATTTTTTATTCGAGGTTTTTTTCAAATCAGAATAGTGGTCACGTATATAGCACATGCCTAACAATTGGCTGCGTATATAGTAAATGTGTGACTTATAAGTTAATTTGTTAGATATTTAACTATGCATTTAAATTAATTTATAATTGAATTGATATTTTTTTTTATTGTAATGAATTATTTTAGCGTTAAAATTAAGATTTTTTTTAATTATAAACTCACCTGCTATGAAAATTAGGTGATTATGTTGACTGCTAGTTGCATATCAAGTAGTCACGCTATGCAGCACTATTTATGTGCTAGTTGCTAGTACTGTGTTGACTTGAACAATGCCAAAAATAAAGTTTGGCAATCCGATAATGAAGGGCCTCATCAGATCTTGTCTGTCATTTGAAGGCAACTAGCCAATTAAATTGTCTACTGTATAGATCTACCTAATAAACAATTTAGAGCTCCCTCGAAGTAAACAAAAAGGACAGATACCACTTTGCCCTCCTAATTAATTTAGTAATAACCGGTAAGAACTTAGAATTACAAATTTTATTATTTTTTTATAATTTCATGTTTAAATCATATATTTGTTAATATTGATGGCTATTAAAAACTTATTTAATTATTAAATTTATTTAATTATTAATTTTAAAATTTATAAAAATTAGTTGAGGTACTTCAGCTGCCTGAACATTCCACATGAATTAAAAAATAAAATTAATAGTAACTAATAGAGAGGTCTAACAGATACACATGCAGAGACCTGGACATGTGATCAGTACCCGTGCATGTCTGTTACAAGAATTGTAGTTGTATACAAAGAAACAGTGATTCTTAATTTTCAGGTATGTCCTCCTTGTATGCCGTCAAGGCCTGCGGGTCACTGGAACGTGTCATCATGTGTGATCTTGCCAGAGACATTTCCTACTAGTCTTTCGATTACCAGTCAAAGACGCTATGAGCTTTTGATTGGATTGGGAAAATAATATAAAAGTTAATTACGTCTGTTTGCGACGGTTGTAGATTATATGATTATTGTATAAATTATGTGCTATTAATTTTTTTTTATTAATATAAATATCCAAATCAATTTATATATATTTCAATTAATTTCTTTACCGATCAATAAAGCCAACCACAACCACCAGATGGACGATCACTCCTCTATATTTGTCTTGTAAATCAGGCCCTTTTCAACCCTAAAACCACCATAGAAACAGATCTTCTATTAGCTAAAAAAAAATAAAATTGTAATGTTTTATTTCTCTAAAAAAGACGGCCAAAAACAAATCAAATTTCGGGCCAAATCTCTTAATCGTTATTTTAGAATTATAATTTATAATTTTTTTTTACTTGTAAATATATTAAATTAATATTTTTTTATTATTTAAAATTTAATTTTAATATTAATATATTCAAATAATTAATAAACATAAAAAAATTAAAAAAATATAACTAAATCATAATATTAAAATAAGCATAAATTAACTTGAAATTCCAACCTTAAAAATCATATGCGATCATATTTTTTTCTACAAAAACAATAAAGACATTCATAGCCTTCCACACCATCACGTGTCATAATGCGCTACCACTATCCACTTTCATCCCGCCAACCTTCATCGATTCCCGCGATGCTTCGTTTTGTTTTTTTTTTTTTCAAAAAGTTGTGATGTTGGACTTGTGATGTGAATTTATTGGCGATGAATTATTATTATTGATGTCCATAAGCCAATCAATAGATGAAGCGTTGTTCAATGATGTAGCTGTTGATGTGTAGATGACAAAAGTTGTTAGGGCACATGATTTGACTTTTAGCTACTCAAAATTATAATTTTTAAATATCATATATGTTTCTTCGATGAGTTTATTTTATTGTGTAATGATTATTTTTATTATCCAAGAAGCAAGCTCGGGATATAAAGAATCATCCGGCCATCGTTGATGTCGATAAAGTGAATAATATAAATTATTAATACACGGTTCTTTATTATTTTTAGAAATTTTAAAATAAGAAAACAACAATTTATTTGTTATGAGAATCTTTTGTTTGCCGACGCACAAGAACTATTTTTGGATGCTGAGATATATTTTCTTCGACGTGATGAGGAACTTGAGCTAGATTAATGCAATCTCCATTGTAAGTGAGTGATGGTGGTAAGGCTATTTTTGCAAATAATTATTTTGACAAAAAGCTTAAATTTTTAATTTTTAAATATATTGATTGTTTTTTAGATCATGGTTCTATTCGTTGGTATACTTAAGATTTATAATAGATCTTTCTTAGTGAGAAAATCTCTATCTTATCAAGTTAAATCTTAATCATTCTAGAGTCTAAATTTTAACATCGCATTTATTTTTTACTTTTTATATTTAATATCTAAGGCTATACCTTACGGTATATTTTTATACCCTTAAATAATAAAGTCTACAACCAAGTCCTAATATGTATTACTACTAATTCATTTAATTTAATATTAGGAGTATGCATTAAGTTGTAAAGTTCATATTCCGAATATTTATTAAAAAAATTAATTTTTTGATATTTTTTGTAATTTTAATCAAATCTAATAGATAATCATAAATTAGTTATGATATTTATTTTTGTATTTTTTTAAATACACGATAAAAAAATGCAAATTTTTATTTTTTATAAAAATATGCATGAAGAAATTTTAAAATTATATGTATGCACACAAATAAAACATATTTTTTTGTGTTTTTGAAATGAAAAAAGTTTTGAATTTTTCAAAATTTCAGAAAAAAACACGTATTTTTAATATCGAGTTTGTATCATATAATACAAGTGGGGAAAAAAAGATATATTTTTATATTTTTGAAATAAGGAATTTATTTTTTAAATTTTAGAGAAAAACATGTATTAAGTAAAATTGTTGAAAAATACATGAAAGACCCACAAATAAATTTAAAATAATCCCTGAATATTTTTAGATATTTTTTTAAAGTTATTTTGGGCCTCTTTAGCTAGAAATTAAAATAAGAACAAACTAATGCTAAAAAAGAGGTCATAACATGCTCTTAGTCTAAAACTACAAAAATAAAAAATATCTTTAAGGCCGTGTTTGAAAAACATGCAGGGAAAAAAAAAATTTCTCTTTGGCATAAATGGGGGCATGCTAAACTTGCCTTTTAAGTCTAGGTCGGGCTTAGCCCAACAATATAAATTGAGCTTACTGGATCCAAAGTCCGAGCCCGCACATACAGGTTAGGCATACCAACTTGATTTTGTTAGGTCAGTAGACTATTTAAAGGCTTCTTTATGAAACTCGTCCCAGCCACACCGGCTGGGCTAAGCAGGAGGCCGAGCCTCATTTCTTCACTAACCCGGCCCGATGGCCATTATCTTGCAAAATTTGAATGAATGCATTCATGTTTTCACCTCCTGCACTGCACACACTTCTTCTTTTTTCTCTTAATTATTACACAGCACACACACCTACATGCATAAGCTTATCACATGAGGAAGCAATAGAAGAAGAAGGACATTACCTGGCCTAGGCGTGAAGGTTTGATGGCAATGATGGTTCAACCGAGAGGGGCTGCTGTTGAAGTTGCTAATGCAGTCTTTGAACCAAGAAAACATTAACTTGGGGAGCTTCACTGGTCTAGAAACTTCGAGGTTTGACAAGGTGCTGGCGTGGTGCTGCCAGAGTCACTGGTGATCCACGGTGGAGCTACTTGCGAGAGGAGAACAAGGGTGGAAGTTTGCAGTGAAGTTATGGTGATGGGGATGGATCACGATGGTAGTATGGTTTCTAGTTTAACCTGTTTGCAAGGGAAGGGTTGTCTGGTTTTATTTTTCTTCTTCTGGTGCAAGGGCGGGGTAGCTTTTTTTCTCTCCCCTTTTCTCCCTCTCTTTTGCTTCGGTTTTCATCCTCTTTTATCACTTGAATTTCACCCTCATTTATAGGACTCATTTATACGAGGTGAAGGAGATGCTTGGATCCTTTCCAAACTTGAATCATGACCATTGACTCGCCTAGAAATTGATCACAAGCATTGGCCATAAGCCAACAACCTGGTATTGTCCAAAGCAGGTTGTTGAGGCTGGCTGGGTAAACGGTTTTAGCCACTTATTGCAGCGGCTACAGGGCTACAAACCGGTAGGGACAAGGCTAAAGAGGTGGTACAATGTCAAGGTACGGGGTGATGTTCTTTTTAAAAAAGATGATAAACAGTTTCAGATAATATTTTCTCTAACTTTTTTTTTTCTTACTTTATGTTGACTAAAATAATGTTATTTTGATTGTTTGGATCAAAATCCATCTTAACATTTAAATAAAGTAGCGTAGTTTTGGCTCTTTGAAATGCCCTAAATTTTTTTTTTATTTCAACTCTTAATCTTTAAATTCCTTCAATTGAATCCTGAATTAAAATTTAATTTTATAAATTAATTTAATTTTACCCTTATAAGGTTTTAAAAATACCCTTTCATTTAGCGTATTTTTTAAATTGGTCTTTAATCTTGGATATTTTTAATGTCATCCTCAATTAAACTTCAAACTTGTAATTTATTCAATCTCACCTCTATTTTCAATTAAATTTGGTCCTTAAATTCGCCTGTCTTTTGCAAAAAAAATCATTGGTCTTAAATTTCTTTAATTTAATCTTTAATTGACCCTCAAACTCTGATTTTCTTGTAATTTTACCCTTGATTTCATCCAATTGAATTTTTTAAAAATAAATTTGGTCATCAAAAATTTCGATCTTCTCAATTAAACCTGGATTAGACTTCCAAATTTAACTTTTTACCAATTAAATCCTTAATAAAATTAATTTGACCTATTAAAAGTCTAATTAAGTAATTGCACTTAATTAATTTTTTTAATTTGGCCTAAATTAATTCTTAAATTTAATTAAACATTTGATTAGGCTTGTGATTAAATTAAATTTTCCTATTAAAAATCCAATTAAGTCTTCAAACTTAATTTTTATGCAAATTCATCCGATATTCACTAAAATTATTGTTTTTCACATTTGAGGATGCAATTGAGCTTTCAATTTCACTTTTAAATCCCTCTTTAGTTTGTCTTTCCCAATCAAGTTCCTGGTCCTCTTTTATTTTTTATTTTTTTTATTTAAAAGTAAAAGGATTGATTTTAAGGAAAACCTAAAATTGGGTTATGATAAAATGACGACAAAATAAAGATGACATTTAGAAGCATTATTTATGAATACATTTGTTGTTTAATATAAATCCATTTTAAGATCTAAATTTTAAATTTATTTGAAAACTCACTCCAATTATCTCAAAAGCATTTTTTTTAATCACACCTACCTAATTCAAATGTTTTTGTTGATTGAAATTAATTTCTTGAAGTTATTTATAGATTAGAATGAAGAAATCAATAAAAATGCTAGATATTATAAATTTGCACTTCTAGAAGCTAAAATATTAGGAATTATCTTAAATTTTTCCAGATGTTGATGTTGTAATTATGATGTGTTTTATTAATTAATATATTAGTATATTTATCTTAAACTTTCTCGATAATTTAACTATATAATTAATCCATCATTTCTTTTTTCACATAGCATCATTTAAAAAAAAAAAATATAAGCAAAAGGAACACTTGATATTATTCACACACTCCTCACAAATTTAATACTAAAATTTTAGATAAATTAATTTTTTTTTTGGCAAAGTGATGGGCTTGACATACCAAAATACTAAGCTTAAGTGATGAAGGTAAGAAAATACCTAATTGAGCGCGTGTGAGTAAAAAAACAGAGGGAGAGACCATTATGTAGCAAAGAAGAAGGAAAATAAAATAGGGATAAAATGAAGGAAAAGCATGAAAATCAAGGAGAAGAAGAAAGAAAATAAAAGAAGGAAGAGAAAAGAGAGGCCCGAATAAGCCTAACTCGACCAACCAAGCTAAAAAGGGAAGAAGGGAAGAACAAAGAGAAAATGGGAAAAGATAAGTAGAGCTATGAAAGAAGAGGAGGACGCCCAACCAAGCCTAATGTATTTGTCCCAAGTAAGTCCAGCAAAAGAGAAGAAAAGAGAAAGGCCTAACTAGGCAGAAAAGAAGAAAAAAAAAAAAGGAAGAGAAAAGCAAGGAGAGGTGGTGTAAAAATTAAAGAAGAGAATGAGAGAAAAAAGAAAAAGAAAAAAGAAATGAGGTGTCAAAGCTCCTCCATGTCTTTAATAATAATACACACCATACAAGAAGGTTGGATACCTAGACAAAGCCAATGCCACCAAAAAAGACCATCATTGGGTGCTAGAAGCCACCACCACTTTGTTAGAAGACAGTGGGCTTATGCACGCATCAACACTTGTTGTACACTCGCAAACCTATTTCTTTGTATTTTTCTATTTCAATCTCTATTTCTTCAATAACTCTCCACCTCATTCCCCAAATGTAACCTAATAAAGGCTCAACTTAGGAGAAAAGAAAAGAAGGAAATGAGAGAGAGAGAGAGAGAGAGAGAGAGAGAGAGAGAGAGAGAGAGAGAGAGAGAGAGGAACATCTTAATTAAGCCTAATAAGGGCCTAACTAAGGAAAGGAAGAAAAGGGAAAATAAAAAGAAAGAAAAAGAGAGAAGATGGCCCAATCAAGACCAATAATCTTGTCCTAGTCATGCCCACCAAGATGAGAAGGGGAGCATAAGAAAAAACAAAGAGAAACAGGGAAAAGATGGTTAACCCAAACTAGCAAGTACATTAATCATTTTTGTGTTAGCAACTCTTAAATTAGATGTGATATGTCCAATACACCACCACCATCCTGAATTGTTCTTTATACAAGTTGTTAGTATAATGTGTGCTTGAATTTCCTTCTTTACAAATTATCAATGTGGCACTTACCTAAATGTCTTGTCTCACAAGGTTAGCACCTCCATGAATAAATTTTTTTACAAGTTAATTGTTTGGTTATTTATTCATGATAAAGCAATTATTCTTCATGATTATTCTATTAGTATGATGCGTAGGATATTTACAATCCTACTCACCACAAGGTAAATTCATGTGATCCAAGGGTATATAAATATCAATCAGGTATGAGACACAAGATAATAGATCCAGACATATAGCTCACGTAATGACATAACACATACTCTTTTTTTTTTTCCTTCTTCCATACATTATTTTTCTACCATGCTTTACTAACTTCGGAATCAAAAAATCTTTTATTCTATATAGAGGACTTGTTTTGCAAGGAAATACAAACCACAACCCATCTCAACTCTTTAAAAAAAATTGAGCATATTAAATAACCATCAAAAGGTCTAAATTCAGTTAAAGTATTTTCGACTTCGTCAATAAGAAAAACTAAAATCTTAAAAATACAATACAAAAACCAAAATTTTACTCTTCTATTAGAAATCATTATCCATTTCATTTTTTATTTTGGATGATGTAAAGTTGTTATCCATCTTTACATGGTTTTGTTATGCCTTATTATGCATTCTTTTATCTCTACTTTTTAATTATATATATATATATATATATAGAGAGAGAGATATATATATATATATATATATCATGTATGTATATATTGATAAGTATGGAATTTATACTCTATGGACATAACTCATGTCCCTATACTTCAAATTATATTCATGGGAAAAACGAGCTCAAAACCATTATGGGTCTCAAAGCTCACCTAAATATCCAAGAAACAAATAAAACTTATATTCATATGGTTTGCTATTCAAAACCTAGTATAGCACATGACTCTTTTAAAATAAGGATCATTGATTTGGACTTCTAGGAGCCTTGATGGCCCAAGAAAGTCCAAAGCACCCGTCTTTAAATTGGACTCGATGTATTCATAGAACCCAACATTACAACACCTTCTAAATAAAAGGCTTACTAATATCTCATGGACTTACCAAACTCTAGAGAGGGTTAATACACCTAAGACTTATTACTACACTTGAATGCATAATCCTCTAGTCAAACATGGTTTACACTCCACCAACCACAATAAAAAAAAATATGTACATGCATTAAAAAAGAATACGCTTCTTGATTACGTGTTCCTAGAGGTTGTTCAAGTTATTGTCATTAACAATTTATAACCTATAAAATATAGAACTATAACAGATTTTGTGGTGATCCATTATTACTTTAGACTTTTATCTCCAAGTAGTCCATAGTACACATGGCAAGTTCATTGATCATCATACTATTGCATCAATAAACACATCTACATGAGTTCAAAAAGCTATATAAATAGTCTTGAACTCCAAAATAAGACTTTAATTTTTTCTTCCTACTCAAATTTGAATATTCTCTGCAACCAAACATGCATATACACAACCTCACAAGGTTTTAATCTCTTGCCTAAACTGATTTGGGTATCGGAAGATACCCAACCCTTTCAAGGAACTTGTTTAGTAGGTGTTCCGGTTATCCAAGCTCAACCTTTTACGCTTTCCAAACCACAAAAATTATGGAAAGAACATAATTTTTAGAAGAATTTATTGGCGCCCAGTTCTTGCTGGCCATGCATGGAGACAAATGAAATTATAAACAAAGAGTGGGGTATTCTTTTCTTGTGGTATAATTCAACAATCCATCTCATAGCTCGCCGACGAATTAGATGAATCTTCACACTTAGCCGAATTCGCATGAGGATAAATAGAACCCAAGTAGTGATCTGCATGAGCATAATTATTGACTTGCACAGTCGCTCTATCGTGGTCTGAATGTGGCCTTGGGTTGAAAAGCAAGCACACAGGATGTAGACACCCACACACACACACACAATAAACAAAAGCACGCTTTGATTACATCATTAAATTGAAGTAATAGTAGTTAATATGAATAGAGTAAGAAAATAAATAAAAAGGGAGAGTCAAGGCAATGGCGGACGCGCAAACCGCAACCAATGACTCGCCACTCACCAACAATAGATTATTATTATAGACTAATGCCCAACCGACCAAAACAAATTAAGGATTTTGTCCATAATCACGATTAAACAAAACCCAAGTTGATGTCAATGTCCCTGCCTTGTCGTATTAGAGAATAATTTCAAAACATAAACAGCTAATTTATAATGGACAGTCCATAAAAAGACAATGGACAACCAATGCTAATCTGAGCAACTAAAGCGGAAAAAAATATATATGTGCGGGGAAATTTTGGTGGGATTGACAGAAGCAACTATGAGCTTATTATATTTTCAAAGCATTAAGGCGTGGAAAGTCAATTAAAGACAGGGTTCTGTGTCCTTATCCAAGCTTGTTTCTACCATTGAAATTTTAAAGCAGTCCGCAGCAGCTGAATTTTTATGATTATTATTATTTTTTTCAAGAGAAATGAGTGTAAAGACTAAAGAGGGCTTCGAGAAATTAGTATTATTATTATTTTTAATACATTGTTAGAAGTGGTCCCTCGTAATACATCCAAAATTCCCAACCACTGGTAGATGAGTTTCCTCCTGTCAAACGGAAGCTTAAATTCCTGTTTTTTTCTGGCTTACTATCCCAAGTTCCAAACAAAGCCCAACCACAATGTGCCATCAGGAGCTGACAAGAAATAATCAAGTTTTGACGTAGACCTTATGTCCAATCACTGCATTTGCCCGAAATTTCGAATCCCTTTTTGGTGGACGGGGTTTTGTGCCCCACGCCATTGCCACACGCCCTTGTTTTTGCCAATTTTTCAAGGTGGTTTGGTTGAGGGAGCAGATTTCTTTTTCTCGCTGTGCCAAGTAAAATTGTGGATTAAAATCCTTGATGGGATACAAAGAAAGTGGAGGTTGATTTGCGTTTGGTCAATGGTGATTTGTTTTCTTTTATTTTTTTGACAACAATGATAATTAGCAAAGGCCCCTACAGAATCTGCACTGACACCGGATCTAAGTTGTTCTATTCTCATATGTTCAACAAATAATTGCCAAGGCTAGACGTTCGAGTAACGAAAGCAAGGATGAGCAACAAGATTGATAGATAGATAGATAGATAGGTAAAAATTAAAATGCAAGCAAACGTTATGTAAATATATAATTCTAGAAGACCTGCGTAACATACAAGTTCTTCACAAGATGGATATGTTCAAGTCTATGTTCAGAAATTAGTGCTTATATGATATAATAAAGTGCTAAAACAATTTCATCAACCACCAAACATTACCCCCATGCTTGCTTCTACCTCCCCTAGCACTGTGGCTGGAAGCTGATCGGGGTAAGTTTAGAATTTGGTGGTTCAGCTGATTCATGGAAACAAAGTTCAAATCCTCTAAACCGCCGGAACTGGCCCTCTCGAACACCTTGCTTTTATGCCATCCAGATAGAAGACATAAGCAGTACTCTCTCCAGACCAAGGGCCGGCAACTGGTTCACGAAGATACAGAACTCATGTCCCCACCGCCAAGCGGTAACATGATAAGGAGTAATGCTACACAATATTCTTATGACTACGCGCCATCAATGGAAGAAGGGGTAAAAAAGATACAACCCAAGCGAAATGTCAAGGTTCTGTTATGTATGGCTGCCTGCAGGTAAGGTTACGAAGTCTATTAACAGTTAGAATTCACAAACTTTTTTATCTCCTCCATGAGACAATAGAAGTGATCGTTATTTGGCAGGAAGTAGAACCCTATGGTGGCCTGTTTTAGATAGAGAAGCTTCACTTCATGGCCAGCTCTCTGGAGTCCTTCAACATAAGCCAATTGCCAGTCTTGAACAAGATCGAAACCAGCCACAACAACTAGACTCTTAGGGAACTCCAGTCCTTCAAGCTTTTTCCCCCTTGGACCAAATATATTACATGCTGGATGGTCCCTGTCTTCTCCTTCAGGTAGATATGCTCTCCAATACCAGTCGCGGTCTTGAATTGTAACAAAGTACTTGCCATCTAGTATCTTCTCTGATTCTGTTCTCTGTTGACCACCAAACATTGGGTGAAGAAGAATATTACCCAGCACATCGATTTCTTCCTCCGCCGCTCTCGCGGCAACATGGTGAGCTATATTACCGCCTGAACTATCGCCAGCCAAATAGACATGAACCTTAGAATCCTTTCCACTTTGAAGCCAAGTTCTAGATTTAACCCACTTAAGAGCCGTCCAGCCATCATCATACGCGCAAGGGTATCGATACTCAGGTGATCGACGATAATTAACAGACACCACAACAGCCTTGCAAGCGCTGACAAGGCGGCGACAGAAGGTGTCATAAATAGCACTATTAGCAGAGGAATGAGTAAAGCTTCCACCATGGAAGAAGATTATGACTGGAACAACCTCCGTAGTGTTCAAGGGCTTTTCAAGGTCTACAATGCCCCATTGCGCCTCACTTTCAGGGGCAGGTTGGTAAACCCGGTTAAGGAGGCCCGTCGTTCTGTCAACATGATCAAAGGAGAAAACGCCATCAACTGGGATGGTGTTGGCCTGGACCTTTCGTTCAAGGAACTCTGCCAATTCGCGGTTAAAGGTCCCATCCGGGCGGCGAAGGAGATTATATGCAAGCTTGAAATTGGAAATGAGGACCCATGTGTTTAGCGGAACAACCCTCTGCAAGAAGAAAATAGGATTTTAAGGAATTAGACGTTTTCTTATATAGAAAAACTAAAGGTTTACACGATCTTTGACCTTGGATTGATTGAGAGCCAAGCCAGTCATATATGTATGTACATCTTAGATATTAGAGAATGCGTCAGGTTTTTCTTACAGGTAGAAGTAGTTGAATACTGGTAATGCTAAATAAATCATGTGAAGGAAACTAGACAGATTAGAGCTTAAATGAAAGTTTTTTCCAAGAATCTTCAAAATTAGACTTTTGTCAAAAGACACCGTCGAAATAATTAATGCTGAAAATTAAGAACTTGATGAACTACTGAATCAGATGAGAAGAAATTGCAGCAGCAGCAAAATTAGCTCTTAAAATGACTCCAACCGAAGTCAAATTCTTCATCTTCCAATTTGAAAATCAAAAGAAACCACGAAGAAGAAGAATCATTGATTTAAGCTCCAAAAATCTTCATTAGAGCAATGATAAATACTGAAAAGAAGGTGATTTAAATGAAAGAAAGAAGGGAGAAGGAAAAGGAATGGTGAAGAAATGAAGAGAGCACCTTGGATTCATTTAGGTTGACTTCATTGCTACCAGCCATGAGGGAAAGAAGTGAAAAGATACCAAGACGATAAAACCCAGAAGCTAAAAACACTAGAAAGAAACCAAACTCTTCATTGTTTCATTTCTTTCACTAGAAATACTTGAATTCTTCTGTCTCTCTCTCTCTCTCTCTCTCTCTCTCTCTCTCATTCCTCTTATTGCTACAATATATATACAGCTGCAGCTATATATCAGGGAACAAAGAGACTGACTTTGTGTAAGAGAGAGAGGGGGGGAGACGTATATCTTCTTCTCGGGAGAGAGAGAGGGTCAAAGGGACAAGCAAAACTAAAAGAGCGACGTAGGTGCACGGAGACGAAGGAGACGACAAAGCGGGCGGCCGAATTAAACTGTTCACGTGGGTCCTCCCATCTCCCATCTCTCCCTGTGTTACTCTTTATATAAAAATACTACTCCTGTTCACTACATGCTGTGCTTGTTCTTTCTTGCTTTCGTGTTTTATATATATATATATATATATATATATATATATATATATATATATATATATATATATATATAATCTTCCTTATTTCCATTTCTTGACTATGGGGTGGTTTACATGTTTGAAAGTTGAAACTATGGCTATTGCCAGTCTATGATGAGTTGTTTGGCCTCTTTTGCTACCTTACACGATAAGTTAAACACCATTTGCTAATAAAAATAAATGAATCAATCCATCCCTCCTTTTCCATTTATCCTCGAGGATTTTATATATATTCTCTAAAAAATTCATTCCAACAAATGTCCTTTTTTTATAATTTTATGGGCATTTTTTTTTATTTCATTGTGTGTGTATATTGTTAAATTAAGTTTATAAGATCTTCAAAACATGTTTACTATAAGCTGACAATCAATAGATAATAGCTTATAAACAATAATTTTACAGGCAATAACTTTGTAGGCGATAAAATAATGGGTGATAATTAAGTAGGCTTATAATATTTTTTGTACTTAGGCTCTGTTTGTTTGCAGTAAAGTGAATTCTTTTTGGAAAGTGAATTCCGGGGAAAGTATTTTCCGATGTTTGATAGTGTTATGGAAAACACTTTCCAGTGTTTGGTTGTATTATAAAAAATGAACTGGAAAATAATTTATTAATAAATTAAAATTTTTTTTCAAATTTATCTAATATATATAAAATATTTAATCACTTACAATAAAAAAACATGAAATCTAAAATGTATAATGATGATTTTTTTTATTATATCCTATATTCATACATAGCTTATTTTATAAAATATAACTATATATATAATATCATATTATAGAGAAATAAGCTTGTGAAATATGTTTTACTATTCCATGAAACCATTTATAATTCCATTACGTGCGAAATACATCCGACAAAAACTATAGTTTTAATAATATTTTTAGCATGTAATAAAATTGGATAAAATATTAAGCTATAAAATTCACTCTAAACTAGTTTTTTTTCAATGTTAAAAAAATAGCACACTTAAAAAAAAAGAAAAAAAAGAAAAAAAAAAGGTTCCCGCAGGCAAGTGAACAGTGCAAGAGAACTGCACTGTTCACTATTTTTGAGTGAATAGTGTACGCAATATATTGTTCAGGTTAATTGCACTGTTCATTGAACAGTGCAATTAAACATGAACAGTTAAAAAAGCATGAAAACGACAGGATTGGGCCCACATTAGAAAAGTGTTTTCCGAGAATAAAAAGCGGAAAACACTTTCCTGAGGTTAACGTTAACATTTTTCTTTGACCAGAATTTAATTTCCTTGACTCACTTTCCATGTATTTGCCAAACATGGAAAAGTGAGGAAAATAGTTTCCAGGAAAGTGAATTCCTGGAAACAAACGAGACCTAATAAGCTTATAAACCAAAAGTACTACTCGTTTGTTTGCAGAAAAATAATTTCTTTTTGGAAAGTGATTTTCTTAAAAAGTGAATTAATTTTCAATGTTTGGTAATATCATAAAAAATAAATTGGAAAACATTTTCCAGTGTTTGGTTATGTTATGGAAAATGAGCTGAAAAATAGCTTATTGATGTTTTATTTTTTTTCAAGTTTATTAAAATAATAAGGAACAAATCTTACAAATTAAAAGGTTAAATGAAATTGAAAAAAATCTAATTTCATAAATTATCTCAAATAAAATAAATAATAATCCAACTAATGGGGATAAAATCTAACAAATAAAAAAATTGAAAGATGATGAAATTAAAATAATAATAATTACAATTTCATAAATTATTTCAAATAAAATAAGTAACTATCAAAAGAATGAGGACTAAATTTGATAGATAAAAAATTTCAATTAAAAAAAATGATAAGAGAAAAACAAATAAAAATCATAAAAATAAGGATCAAATTTAATATAAAAATCAAATTAAATTAAATTTTAAAAGATGAAATTAAAAAAAAATCAAAAAAAATATATATCAATCAAAAGTTTGAGAATCAAATTTGATATAATCAACAAATAATATGATATTTCTAATTTTTTCTTACAACTTATGAAAAGCGTTTTCCGCCAAACATAAAAGGAAAAACTTTTCTGCAAGTCAAACCAATTTTTTCTTTGACTGGAAATTGTTTTTCGTTGACTAACTTTCCTAATAGCAAACAAACACATAAAAAGTTTGGGAAGTGGTTTCTTGAAAATCACTTTCCAAGCAAACAAAAGCCAATGTTTCATTATTTAGGAGTTTCAATTCGTTAATGTAATCAAAGTATGAATTACTCTATGAATATAAGTATTTATTTTCTAAGTTATTGAGTTTACTTTACATTCAATTTATTTTAATTATTTGTTTACTTTTTCAATTGAACTTTATTTATGTGGAAATAAATTTAATTATATTGATACTCATGTAACTCTGTAATACAAATTTGAAATTACATTAGTAGATGTAGGACTAAATTTTAAATTCAAAATTCAAACTAGGTAACTTAAAACTCTAATTTTAAGTTGCAAAGTTAATCAAGGCACACACAAAAGAACCTACATCAAACGATCTCCAATAAGTGTTTATTTTTAGGTTGGTATTCAATTTTATAAGTATATTTTTTTATCATATGATTAAATATAAAAAAAGTTTATTAAAAAATTATTAAACTTAATAGAGTCTATGATCTAATTCGAGGAGAGATTGAGATTGATCTAATCTGTCACTGCTTCAATATTTTTTTAAAAAAGATTATCATCTTGAAGTTTTTTTAAAAGTTAAGTCATATTTTTATTGGTTATCAAGGTTGCATTTAGACCCATGAAATTAATCTATTTAAGTTGGCCTAGCTTTCACATGGTTTAATTAAAAGTTAAACAAAAAATTACGTCTATTAACTTGTTTAATAACGATGTTAAAAAATATTTACACCCTTTTAGTATTTTTGTATATTTTAAAAAAAATTGATTTGACGTGTAATAAATATTACTACAAACACAAAAGTTTGCTATAAAACAAAAAAATAAATTAAAGGGAAGCAGGCAAATATTTTTCTAATTGGATAAAATGCCAAGGCACATGGCGACAAAGGGTTCCATCTTGACTCTTTTCCTTTGCCAAACCCCACTCCCTTTTATCTATATTCGAATTCCCTAAAATACCCTCCCTCACTACAAAATGCCATTAACGAAGACATGTGTTTTGTCATTTTGTTTGTAATCAAGTGCATGATAGCATGACTCGTTATTAGTCCTTAATTTGTGAACTTTATCATAGCTTGATTCCTTTTATTTGAGAACTTATAATTTAATCCCTTAATTATAGTTGACAGTTATCTCATCACACCATCAATTGTTCTTATCTAAGTTTTAGAAGAGTTTAAATTTTTAAACATGTTCAAATCAATATTATTGGGTCTAGAAAAATAACCAAAATGTTTTTATAAGAGTTAAGAGACTAAGTTGTAAGCTTTTAAATAGAAAGGATTGAACTCTTACTACTTTCAAGATACAAAGATTAAAGAACACTTTGCTCGTCCTTTTTGTCAGGGTTCGAGGGAGTCGTGATAAGAAAGCTTTTTAGTTTTTCTTTCCTTCTTTGTTTATAGGGTCATCTAGCATGGACTTTGGATTTTGTCATTTATATGGAGCTTTGTTTAGTGTTTACCTCATCAGTCCGAGGAATGAAACACGTATCACCCTAATATAGCTCACGCTATTTGATAGGTTCCAAACTTGAGTTTTTTTCTAGCACAGTTAAAAAAAAAAAAAAAGAGTAATAATCCATATGTTGTATATGACAACATCTGACATGGGAGTAGTAGAAGATATCCTGAACATTAGTAAATGAAAGAAGTAATCGAGGGCTTTCTTTTGTCAAAGCTCAAAGCTCACAACAAAATTAGCAAATAAAAAACAAAGATGAAGCAACTATAATAAATGATCACCAAGGTATCAAGTTTCACAATTGTGAAGGAACTATAAGGCAAGAGTTGATTCTAAAACAAATAAAGTAAAGGGATGCAATCCTTAATGCAAACAAACTTGTTATCACAAAATAAAAAGATATTTTTAAATATATAAGTTTAACATGTTGTATTAAAATACAATGAAAAACATAAACAAAATAAAATTTAAGGCGTACATAAACATTATCCTTAAAGATATTTTCTCAACATAAGGTTATCCTCCAGGATTCAACAAGTTTCTCCTCTAAAACAAGGGTTATAGAAACAGCTAGACCAAGATCGAAAGGAAATACCAGCAAGCTTTGCAAAGATAGGGAAATACTATGGTTTTTTCAGCACGCCTTGATTATAAAAGTGCATGGTATATATAAGTTGTTAGGATGTCATAGCTAGGCAGGAAATAAATTAGAGAATTAAAGACTTGTTATAACAGTTTAAAAAAATAAAAGAGTTGTTAGAGAATTAAAGAGTTGTAACTGTTAAAAATAAAATAAAATAAAAGAGTTGTTAGGATGTTGTGACCATTAAAAAATCAATTTCAAGTGTTTAAGAAGTTATTATTTGAGTTTAAGGGCCAAAAACAAATTATTGTTGGAGACCAAAGATTTATAAAGTATTGGAGTTGCCTAGTGCGGGAGAATCAAAGATTTTCCTTTTTAGGCTCAACATTATGCGTATGAGCCCACTATACTTTTCTTGTTGGTTACTATCTTATATCAAAGTTCATTATATAAATACTAGATAAATGTCTTATTTTTTCAATACAAAATAAAAAGTTTTATATATATTGTATGTTAATAAGAAGTAAGTTGTGTTTTTTCTGTGAGATAAAAACTTTTTGAAATAGTCTTAATTATTTACAACACAACTTTTTGATCCTATATAAAACAAACAAAAGGGGTCTCCATATCACCACCCAATAAATAAAAAAATCCACTTAAAAAGAAAAAACAAACCCAAAAACTAAGAAAAGCCAATAAAAGAAACCCAAGAAATGGAAGAACGTACATATTTCAGACAAACATATAAGGAAAGACAGAGACTTTGAGAGTGAGAGACAAAGGGGTTAGATAAATAAAAACAATAAATACAAGATTGGAGACATGGGAAATATAAGGAAATGTGAAAAGAAGATAAATATATCGATACGGTTACGTTAAGTGAGTAAAAAGAGGATGATGGCTATGACAATGTAGAGAGTCGCATATCTATTTGTGACTCGAGTGTTGCAATTAGTATTTGTAATTCGGGTATAATAGATATTAATTATTGCTTGCTTAATTATGCTAAAATCCTAATTATTTTTTTGTTATTGTTATTTTATTAAAATCTGTTTTTAATTATGATAAGTTTCAAAAACACTACTCAAACTTCATCCAAAAGTCCGTCCTTCCTCATTCCTCTTGAAATAAGTTGAAACGACGATCAAATCACCTCTATAGGATCCCTTGTCCAAGTCCTGGATGATGGTTAATTCAGGGAAGAAAATAGGTACATGCCTAGGAGTTACTGGATTAATATATTAGTTATGTATATTATGCCATGAGCCTAGTCAACTTTTCTCAACATAAAAAAAATGTACTGGGATAATGTTAGTATTTTGAAAGAAGTAAAAAAAATTCGAAACTCGGGTTATTAACTCGATTTGGTTTAATAAATGTAGATAATTTAATAATATAATAAAAAAACAAGTGACGACGGTAAATAAACCAAACTAAAAAATATATACAATGATCAACTCAAAAAATAAACACTCACCAATATTACAGAAATATATCCTAAAGAAAAATGAAAAACAAATGAATCTCAATCCCTAACAAATCAAATCTTAAAAGATAAAAATAAAAATAAAAAGAATAAAAAAAACAATACAAGCCCACCCTAGTCATCAAACCAAATAGACGACTTAGTCATGAGGTCAGGATAATCTTGTACTAAGCAAACTATATAAAATAACAAAGTTTGAGTCTCAAACAGCCAGACGTTGAAGGGTGGAACTAAAAAAAATCAATCTAAAAAAAAGAATAAAAAACAAGTCAACCCGATTTAACACGCTAAGCTTGTGATCCCAGACATGAGATTGGAATAATCTTAAAGAAAAAGAGTGAAAAAATTCATGAAACCCAATCCTCAACTAACTCAGTGTTAAATGATAAAATTAATAGAAAAAATAAATTTTAATAAAAAACCTAAAAAGGATTGAAGTCAACTTGAGCTAATATTTGAAACTTATGACCTGGTTCATAAGGCCAGGACTAACACTATAAAAGGCAAACCCAAAAAAATCATGAAGTAAAATCCTTAATTAAAATAATATTGAAGGGTGAAACTAATAAAAAAAAATCTAATAAAAAAAATAAAATAAAAATAAAAAGAATGAGGATTAAATTTGACATAAAGACATGAAATCAAATATCGAGGGATGAAATTAAAAAAGAAGATTCAATTAAGAAAATAATAGAAAAAATAACATCAAATAATGATGACCATATTTAATATAAAAACTAAATGAAACCAAATGCTAAAAGAAGAAATTGAAAATAAATCAATAAAAAAAGAATTCAAAATAAAATAAATAGTAATAAAAAGAATAAAGATCAAATTTGATACAAGAAATAAATGACTTGAGACTTTTTTAATTTTGGCATGCTAGCGTGATTTTTGAGGAGATGAGAGAGAAAAGAGGGAATAAAAGAAAAAAGCTCCATGAAGCCCAACTCCTATGTATGCACCTTCACACGTCAAACAACCAAAAAGATCATGGCATGACTCTTCCAATATAATCGTGGATGCAATCGTTAGGTCATCGAATGACTCCAAGCGTGCCCCTTGATGACCATGGAAGCCTACCACCTATTTACCTCAGTCCCTATATTTATTTTAGTTTCAATGTTTATTCCCAAGCGCTTAATTGTTTTAAATTAGCTAAATTTTATTTTATTTTTTAAAACTAAGCATCAACTTAGCACTATAATTTTCTCTTGATATTTCAAGTTCCCCTTATCAAGACAATCAAAACAAACTACCAAGATAAATCCCGAATAAAACCAAAGGGATCAAACAAAAAAAAGTAAAATGACTAAAATTAAAAAAGGGACATGCACTTCCTCTTTTACCATGCAAATCAAATATTTCTTTAAGCTTTGATTTTGGTTTCTTAAGCTTTAATTATTTTAAATCAATTAAATTGAATTTCATTTCGCAAAATCAAGAATTAAATGAATGAAAAAATATATTTTTTCAACACCTCTTTATCCCCGTATGCATGCATGTAAGACAAATTACCAATACCAACTACATATAAAAATGATTTTAAAAGACCAAATAAGAAGATAAAGAAAGTGAGAGACCATAGTGTAAAATATCCTAAGGATTAGAAAAAAGAAGAACATTGCTTCCTCACATTGAAAGACTAAAAGGGCTTAGTTTTCTTATAATATAAATATTTATATTCAATTTATCAAGTCTCGAATATTAATTTATGTATATTCAAGACTTGATAAATTGAATATATATATATATATATATATATAAAAGATAAAAGTGAAATATCAATTTGAGTCAGTTTAAGTCGATATATATCTAATTAATGTATTTGAGATGGTTCGAGTCAATATTCATTTTGTTGATGTTAAATTGTTATGTTCTCTGTTTTTGTCACTTGTTTTATTCAATTAGATTTGTGGGTTGTGATCGACTTAGAGCAAACTTGTCAATTTTGTTCTGGTTGGCGTTTCAATTTTTTTTATTAAGACAATAAATTTTGGTTTTAGAGCATTTCAGTATTCTGTTTCTCCTATAGTTTTTCTCTGTGTATGTGTAATTCAAAATACTAATTCAACATACATTATTTCAATTTAAATTTAAAAATAAATTAACTTTAAATTATGCAATACAAACACAAAGTTAAGCATCTAAACATGATTTCAGAATTATAAATATTTTTAAATGATCAAGAGTTAAAAATTAAAAAAACTTCAACTTGAAGTAATTCAACACAAGCAAAATATCAAAAGATTGAGAAAGTAAAAAAGTTTTAATACAAAAAAAAAAAAGCATAAATCAAACATAATCTCCATCATTAACATAAAAATAAGGATCTTGATATTATGATGGCATGTAAAGAAAATCATTAACTAGATATTCAAATAAATTATTATTTCCAGTAGGCTTATCCTCATTATCAAAATAGATTTTTTCATTTTCTAAAGTCAAAGTAGACAAAGTTGCTTTAATAGCCTCTCAACTTAAATCCTCTTCATTAAAAAGGTTAAGTTCTTCACAATTCACTAATTCAATAAGTCAATGTTATCAAAGCTAACGGAATCTAAAACATTAATTGTTTTGCTTAAATTCCTACAAAGTACAAACATAAATATAAACAATATATATCAATGATAAACTCAATTTTTTAAAAAATAATATCAATGATAATAAAAATAATAATTATTATTATTAATATTTTATTTTTGTTGAATCCTTAAATTGTAACAAATAAAACCCAAGTAAAATTATATTTTAGTTTTGTCAAACTTTTATATGAAATGGAGCAAATTATGTAAATTCAGAATACCTTAGCTTGAATTTGGATGAGAAATTTAAAATGACCCCAAATCTTGAACAAGAAGATATTTAGAGCATGCTTGGTATTGTAGGAGTAATTGTAATTTAAAGTGTTTTTTTTTGAAAATATATAAAAATAATATTTTTTATTTTTTTAATTTCAGCACATTAAAATAATCTATAAATATTTAAAAAATAATTTTAAACTTAAAAATATAAATTTTTAATAAATACTATTTTGACCGCAATATTAAGCATGCTGATATACTACACTGTCAGGGTTTTTTTTTATTTGAAAAGGTAGAAGGTACCCTGAATATTCCGGAATTTATAACCTTGATTTGGATTTAGAGTGGCATTTTCGCCCTTGTGGGCCCGGAACTCGATCTGCCGCCCTTGGTTTTGATTGATGAAAAAGATACATATAGTACAAGCTAGTGGTGGTCATGATGATGGGAGTAAAAGTTAGACCAAAACAAAACGAAGAAGAAAGTGGCTTTTCTTTTTATTGGCGACATTCTTGTGTTTCTAAGCAAACGGAGACCATTGATTTGGTTGGTTCTTCGTTTAGAAAAGTCATCAAATATAGTAATCCTAAGATTCTTTGTGATTTTCTTATACGCAAGTCGTCGCCACAATTTATTTGCGTAAGTTTACTTTTAACTTTTATGTTTGTTATGGAAAGAAAATAATAAGATATTTAGAAATATATCAAATTATATTTTATATTGTGAAGTTTATTAAAAAATTGAGTTTGAAATGTAATTTTTGTGAAGTAGTTTTTACATACTTTTTTAATTGAGTTTCATAAAACGTTATTTATTTTTGGGTTTCAAAAGCGCTTTTAAAAAACTTTGAATTTTGTTTTAACTTTAAATTAATATTTTTTTTTGTGTTTTCAAATCAATTTAATGCGTTGATATCAAAAATAATTTTTTAAAAATAAAAAAAATTATTGTAATGCATTTTTAAGTAAAAAACACTTTGAAAAACAACTATAACCACACTTGTAAACACAACTGTCCAAACATTTATAAATATTTTTTGCGACACATAAATCTCAACCATAATTTTTACCTAACATATATTTAAATCCAACTAACTACACATAACCATATTATTTTAAAACTTATTTTTTAAAAACCATAACCACAAAAGCTACCTAAAAAACAAATACACTTGACTCATGACTCATGCAAGCGTTATGTTATTTGTTTAGTGCAAAAAATTGCAAACTCTTCTTATCCTTCAATAAATAAAATTAAATGTGTATAAATATATTGAAAATTGAGATTTATATGTTCTTCTACATGTTATTAAAATATTAAAAATGTAGCCTTTTTATTGAATAAAATTTAAATATATCTTGTGTCTTTCATTTTTTTTATTTTTTTTAAATGGAATTTAGAAGTAAAAAGTCTCCAACGTCTAAACTATTGGTTTGAGTGGAATAAGTACATGAATAAATAATTTGATATAATTTACCTCTTAACAAGAATGGAGATTTGACCAAGTAATTTGACATGTCATCACCCAAAATATGTTTTATTAGAAAAAATGATTGAATCCTAATTTATTTGATGAGTAGTTGTAATTAAATAATTTCTTAAACTAATAATCCATAGGAGTTGAGAATCTTACCATTTCATTTATACAGGGAATGGAAAACAATGATTGATTTGGCTTAAAATAAGAGTTGAGAATCTTACCCTTTCATTTTACTTGTAAGCATTCAACAATTTTCTAATTCGTATCTCATATATGTTATAATATCTCATAAAATTACTAAATAAACTTGTAAAAAAATTAAAAATAAAATAAACAAGAATGTTATTCAATGATTAGCTGTAATATATATTTAAATTTCTAAAAATTAGATGGATAAAATTACAAGAAAAATTATAAAATATATTAAAATGAACAACTAAATCATCATAGCAATCTATAATAATTTTATTTTTTCTTTGCATTTTTACACTTTAATTTTTTTTTTCAATTTCAATCTCTTATGACTAATTTCATGACCAGGTTGATAAAATTTATTAAGAAAATAAAAAGCTCGGTAATAAAGGATCAAAGTGAAAAAAAATCCATGGCCATTCTAAAATTTAGAAAAAGGTTATTTTTCATCCTCATATTTTCCTTTTTCTTGCTTTACAAACTATATATTTTTGTAATTTCAATTCTAGTTTAAAAATTTCTTTTCTTAATATTTAAGTTTTTAAGTTCAAGAGAGGAGAGAGAATGTTGATTGGAAATGATGAAGAGAGAGAAAGTGTTTAGTATGACCACTTTTTGATGATGAAATTCGTCATTCTTGATTTAAATAGGTTTTATTCAATGAAAAGAATTCAATGATGATGGAGTTTTTTATAAACATACATGGGAATGTATATTAGGTTTGTTTTGAATTTTTTGATTCAATTGATTTTCATTCTTTAGATGATTTTGGGGTTAGTAAGTAGTCCTTTAGGAAGGTTTTTATGATGTTTATGAGTTTTTTATTTGTAAAAATGGGTTGAAAACTGAATTTTCAGGCTAAAAATCCCCACTCTATGAATTTCTAACTATTACCGTGTTGACTAAATTCTGGGTTGGCACCTAAAAGACGATGTGTCATTTGTGTTTTTTTTTTTTTTGAAAAAGTTAAGGGATGGACAACAACCTTTAAAAAAAGATATGGTCCTTATACACTGGTCTAGATCAACTCTATACACCTAAGTTTTTTTAAGCCCTAAGTGTGCTAAGCCACCTAGACGCGCACACCTAGCCTAAACTATATATATATTTTTTCTAATTTTATGTTGTTAACTTTGTATTTTTGTTGAGTTTTTTAATTTTTTTAATTTTATCATTTAATATTATGTTGGTTTTAAATTGGTTTTTATATTGTTTTATCATATAATTAAATAAAAAAATTATTAAACCTAATGCAGTTTATGATTCGGGTCATAAATTTAACATGTTAACCCTGATAGACCCATATCAATCCAATATGTTTTGATTTCAATATTTTTTAAAATCATCTTGATAATGTTTAGGTTGCCTTTGAACTCACATGTTTAAGTTTTTTTGTTATTTATTTTTTTATGCTTTGATTTTTTTTATTTTGAATTTATCAACTTGATTAATTCACATTAAAATAATTTTTATATAATTTAATTTAAGCTTAAACTAAATAAAAAGTGAAGTAAAAAAAAATTAAATTTAAACCAGTAAACAACAATATTATTTTTATGTCCATGAACGTTTTTAGTCCGCCCACGTTATGTAAAGTAACCTAGCCATATACTCCAGGAAAAAGGAAGCTAAGATTATAGTTTAAAATTGTACAAATAAAATTATCCTATGCATAGGTGGCTTAGCAAGTTAGCATGTGCCCCCCCCCCCCCCCTCTCTACCAAACATATTTGCAATTTATTTTTGCAATTTAACGTGCGGCCCATAACCGCTTGTGCATTAGGTCAACATCTCTAGGAACAAGTTTTGGCTTCTTGTGCGTAATGTTGACGGCAGGAAATTATTATCCGTTTTGACAAATTAGCTCTAACTTGTTATAATTTCCTAGGTCAAGTTTTCCGTCTAAAGACCATCCATACAAATTTAAATACTTTCAATGTTTTTGTGTACGTCATCCTTTAATTTATTATTCAAACAAATATTTTTATTAACTGACCTAGATACCTCCACATGGAAAATTCTAATCCGACAGAACAAATCTGAAAAAAAATAATATAGTTACATAGTGTTCAAATTTTTTTTTTATATATTTAATTAGATTGAATATAAAATTTTCTAGTGAGAGGATTTATGTTAGTTTATATGATAATTAGCCTTGATGCTACCGAATTTTTTAGTTTTGTTTTTTTGTAAAAAAATGATGCTCACTACTGAAATTAAGTAAATAAAATAACATAAAAAATGGTAGTGACAAACTTGTAACCTTGATAATCAAAGCTGAATCAACTTGGGATATTTCATTAAACAGACGACTCAGATCATAAGTTTCGAATAACTTAATAAAAAAATAAAGATGATTTTAAAAATATTTTTTTAATAAAAAACCTATGACCTGAGTCATTAGACCCAAAGCACATAATCTGAAAAAACTATAAAGCTTAATTCTCAATCAATTAAATGTTGAAGGATAAAATTAAAAAGAGATTTTAATAATGCAAAAGGATTTTAAAAATAGCAACTAAAAGAATAAATATTGAAATTAAAATATAAAATAAATTTTTTATATAATTAAAGGGTGGAATTAAAATGTTTTTAATAAAGAACAAGAAAATTAAAAAGAATGAGAATCAAAATTAACATAAAAATAAAAATAATATTGTAATTAAATGGTTAAATTAAAAATAATAATAACTTTTATAAAAGGGCCAAGAAAAAAATTAAAAATCAAAACAATGTTAACCAAATTAGAAAATATAATACTATCAATTTGAATTGAAGGATGAAATTGAAAAGTACTAAAACTTTTACAAAAAGTCTAAGTATAAAAATTAGAATTCTAAAGAATGAAGACCACATTAGAAAATATAATATTTGTTAAATTGAGATTGAATGATGAAATTAAAAACAAATAAAACTTTTAGAAAAGGGTCAAGATAAAAAAAATTAGAAATTAAAAGAATAAGAATTAAAGTTGAAACGCCAACAATTAAGAGGGTCAAGTTGTAATTTTTTAGGGAGAAGAGAGAGAAAAAGAAAAATAAAAGAAAGACCAACCATCGCCAAATCGGATCACCAATGGATACACGCACCTCACAAATAGAAAAAGGACATGACGACACTTCCAATAACATGGTGGAATAACATTTTTAGATACCAGGATGTGCCATATAAGTTGTTTGAATTTTGCAGAGAACCAATCCCATAAGGTGCCAGAGAACTTTGCAGAGAATTTTTGTAATGCATCCCTGAGGGTTGCGCCATCCTTGAGCATATAACTAGTTAGCCATGAATGAAATTCAAGGATTTTGTCTCGCTATTTTACTCGTAAGATATCATCCAGAGTATAATAACCACTTGAGGATTGAGATTTACTTCATCATCACTACTAACTGGTTCATCCACACCAACTCTTGTGGTAGAGGTGGGTGTCAGAGTAGGCTCTTGTCGAGTCCGTGATGATTGAGGATCAGATGTCTGAGTTGGAGGAGGATTAGCCATCAGTAGTGGTGGCATAGAACAAGTGTTAGAAGAATCATCTTTAGTGAAAGATTCTTTAAAAGTTATTGGAGTTTTGTCATCAGGAGTCTCTTTTTCAGATATATTGTTAAGAGGTTCACGAGTAAGGATTTTAGGAATAATATGTTAGGAATATGTAGTAAGAAAGGACTGGATAGAGTTGGAAGGTTGGTGACATGATCAAAAGATTGATATCTTATCCCAAGTGCAGAAGTGTTGAAGTAATGAATAACCTGGCAAGACTAGGGTAGAACCACAGGGAGGTGAACTATATAAATTACAAATAACATATATATTTAATAAAACAAAGAGTTTATGAGAATTTTATGGGATATTGATGTCAGGATTAAACAATAATAAAACAATTGTCAAGGTTAGATGATCCACTAATAATATTAAAAATAAGTATAGTATAAACTCTTTTTATTAATCAATTGGAAACCACACACAAAGAAGGTTTCAATCGGATGATTTATCCTTAATAGTTCATTATAAATTTTTAACATGATCATATTAATTATCTTATTCTAGTAACACCATACTTTTAAATATTGTTAGGAATTCATGATGGTAACTTATGTTAACAACAAATCAAGTGGCTATGAAAATTCTTTGAAAGTGCCAAGCATTTTTTGTACCAATTGTTATACAACACAAATCTAGATTAACCATTTAACAAGCAAGGTATTAAGAATTAGTAAGATAAAAAGATAAGACATGTTAATAACAAACTTTCTTGGATATAAACATTGAAGTTTATGTTGAGTTTATATTATACTTATTCTAACACCATTAGTGAAACCTTTTCACCTTGACATAATAAACTTAGCTAAACATAATGAATAAGATAAAAATAAATAAACAACATAAGAACATAAGTATAGTAAAGGAAATGAAAAGCATAAATAAGAGATTAAAAAAAATATAACATGAAATAAAACTTAAACATTACAAAAATATAAAGAAAGAAACAAAGAGCATGATCTTGATCTGAACAACCAAGATTCCTAAATGCATGGCAAATACCTCCTTTTATAGGCCAAAATTTGAAACTATTGATTTGATGACTAATTGTTGAGTGGATGACCACATCTTGACTTGGTGAAAATCCTTATCTTTTTGTCTAAACAAAACGTCATTGATAACGTCAGCATTTGAACCGAGTTAACTCATGAAAGTTCTAGGAAATTGTCTCATCTTTCCAGAAAAAAAAAAAATTAAGGTCATTTGGACTTCTAGAAGTCGAGATATTGACTGAACATTGAGCAGTGTCTGGGCTGCAGTACAGATTCGGACTTCTCCGTTGTTGCTACAATTTGGACTTGAAAACGGCATTTTTAAATCTTGGACTCCCATGAAAGTTTTAGGCCTATGTCTTAGGTTTCCATTCATATAGAGCATACCTAAATTCAACTCTACAGCTCCAGATATGAACTAATGACCGAACAGTGTTCTAGTTTGGACTGAATCAACATCTCTCTTCTAAGTTTGGTCCTCTCTTTGTCTTTTAAATTTCACTAGTTAAACTCATCAATCAATCATTTGATTTATGTGATAAGCCTGCATTTAATATGAATATTTACCAAAAATTAAAGGTATCTTATAGTATCAAACTTGTTATTATAAAGCATGCTTTCGTTAAGGAGTTATTGATATTTCAAGTAAAAATGATGATATAAAACCTTGATAAAAATACACTTTTAAGTACTAATCAATTGGTTTGACTGGATAATAAGTTGATAAGGGTCCTGGAAGTCTTGGGAGGGATCATCAGGTTCATTCTTGTTAGATTTAAAAGAATTAGAGGATGAAGAGATTATAGGGATTGGTGATCTGGGTTTTTTTAAAGTGGTTGATACTAGGGTTTTTCATTTATCTTTTTTGGAGAGAGGTTTGAAAAGTTTTTCGATGTCTGGGTTTCCAAATAATTAAGGTGTGGGACGTGGAGGTTGTGGATTGTAGGAAGGGGAATGTTTAGCCCAATAAGGGTCTGGATAATAGAAGGTCATCCTAGTCTGTTGAGGTTCAAGAAATTGTAATGGCTTAGATTTGGATTTGGCTAAGTTAGCCTGAAGAGATTTGAGTTGTATTTTGAGAGACTTAATCTCCGGTTCCTTCTGAGGGTCTATATATTTGCTATTAGAAGCTTGAATGAGTAAATACTCATGGATGGTAGAGACCCTTTGTTGAATTTTAGCAAACAGTTATTCTAGATTAAAAATTCTAGATCAACAGAGATTATCATCCTTTTCAGATTAGTCTGAACCAAGTCAACCTTAGATTCAATTGAAGAACAGAATTTTAGGCGATGACATTTTGACTTTGCCAATTGCGAACTGCTTTGGCTTGGGTGACTTATTTAGGGCGTCTATTAACATTTACGCCTTGAGGGTTATGAACTTGTGGAAGAGTTCGAACTCTATATTTGACTTGTTCTTGTAAAGCAGGAAAATCATCATCATAAGAACTTGTAGGTTGATACATGGAGACTATGGGGACTTGTTCTAGAGTTGCCCAATAGGGAGGAGTATATTTGACAAGATAGTCAAATTTTCTAGAGGGTTGTCCCAAAGTGTCGAATGTGCTGTTTCCTTGATCGTATTTGTCTTTCAGTTTCTTACAAGAAGATTTCCTTTGTTGTCTGGGGGAGTCATCTTCCATGTTTGGATTATGGCAACTGTCACAATTATAAGTGTCCTAAAAAACATGGTTGTCCTGAGTGAAAGAATAGACATGGAGACCGTCCTTAGAGAAGGATTCTACAGGTACTGAGAGAGTGAATTATTTTCCAGGAAAATGAATTATTTTTCGATGTTTGGTAGTGTAATTGAAAATAAATTGGAAAACACTTTCCAGTATTGTTTATGTCATGAAAAATGAGTTGGAAAATAACTTATTAATGTTTTATTTTTTTCAAGTTTATTAAAACAATGAGGAATAAATCTTGCATATTAAAAAAGTTGAATGAGAATGAAATTGAAAAAAAAAACATAATTTCATAAATGATCTCAAATAAAATAAATAATGATGAAAATAAGAGAAATCAAATCTAACAAATAAAAAAATAAAAGATGAAGAAATTAAAATAATAATTATTATTATTTCATAAATTATTTCAAATAAAATAAGTAACAATCAAAAGCATGAGAACCAAATTTGATAGACAAAAAATTTCAATTAAACAATGATAAGAAAAAAGCAAATAACAATTATAAAAATGAGAATCAAAATTAATATAAAAATTAAATTTTAATTGATGAAATTGAAAAAAAAAACATTCAAAATAAAATATATATAGTAATAAAAAGTTTGAGAATTAAATTTGATATAATCAATAAATAATATAATATTTTTAATTTTTTTCATAACTTTCAAAAAGTGTTTTTTACCCTAAATAAAAGGAAAATATTTTCTTAAAAATCAAACCAAATATTTTTTTATTAGAAAGTATTTTTTATTAATTATTTTTTTTAATAATAAAAAAAAATATAAAAATATTTTTCAACAAACAAACAACCGCTTATAATTCAACACTTGTTTTGCATGTGAAAACTAGTACATATCAAGATCCAGACAAAACGCCTTTCCTTTCGTGTTCCAATGCGAAACGCAACTGTTTAATCCAAAACGTAATATATATTTCGCATAGAGGCACCAATGATTTGAATAACTTGGTACAAAGCATTGTTAATTTCAATGCACCTTTTTATCTCCACTACGTATGTACAATGAACCTGAGCTTTTTTGATGATTAGGTAAGAAAATAAACTTTTTATTTATTTTTTAATTTCTATTGCCAGGTTAAAAACAACACTAAATTTGATACAATGTATTTGAGGTCTTCTCTAGCGATTAGGCTCTCTCTCTCTCTCTCTCTCTCTCACGTGCATGATTACAATCATCATTGTCAATAATAATATATTTGTGCATAAAAGAGCCCGTAATGCTCTAATTGTTAGGTCGGCGAGAAGAATTTTGTTATAATTGTCTTTTAAAAATTTTTTAATTTAAAATTATATTAAAATAATTTTTTTTTATTTTTAAAAAATTAATTTTAATATTAGCACATTAAAATAATCTAAAAACACAAAAAATATTAATTTAAAATAAAAAAAATAAAAATTTTAAAATTTTTTTAAAATATTTTTAAAATGCAAAACCTATTAGAGTTATCTCAAAACCGCTCTCAATTACTATTCTAGTATAGTGCATAAAGTGTAATACTTATTTTTAAAAATATAAAAAAATAAAAATAATATAAAAACATTAAAAATATTAATTTTAAATATAAAACAATTTTAAAAACCATAAAACGTTGCCCCTCAACCTAAACAACCTCTTTATAAAGAACTTCACTTCTGTCCTTTTATGGGTGGGAAACTTTATTTTAATTTGGCAATCATTCAAAATTCAATGATGACATTTCTTATTTTTATGTAATTGAATGAATACTACTCCAATAATGCTCACGCCCTATCACAAGGCACTTTCATATTTATTTTTTTCATTACATGGTAATAAAAATATATTTTTATAAAAAAGATAATGAAGAGATTTTTTTTTTATCAAAACTGTCTTTTATTATAGATGTATTTCTCTCTCTAGAAAAATTATTTTTTAAGCAAAATCTTACTATTATTGTGAAAACAAGTTTCAATAAAAAAAATAAAAAAATAACGAATCAATCATTTTTACACTCTTATATATAAAAAAAAATATAAGAATAATAAATATGATAGAATTATATAAAAAGTTGATGATAAAAAAGAAAAAAATTGATATTTTATTATTATTTATTATTAATGAGAAAAGTATTTTATAATTTTTACATATTAGGTTAATACATAATTATTCATGAAACATTTGCTAATATTATCATAAAAAGCTTTAATGTTTTTAAATACAATAGCATAATAGGATAATTCCTTATATTTTATTTTAATAAATAAATATAAAAAGAAATTTATTCCAAAATTAATAAAAAGGAAAAATGTTAAAACAAAAAGGCTAGGCATCAAATGTCTGCAGGCCTGCCTTTTATTTCCCATCTTTTCTGCTTCTTTCTTCTGACATAAGACATGGCAGCAGGTGCTTTTCTTCCATGTTAAAAAACAGGGCTATGTGTTAATTGTTGAAAATATAATCTTGGACCGTGGATGGGTTTGTGAGCCCATAATAACCCTGCTGGGGTCCAAGAAAGGCCCATGATTTGGATTGTGAAGGCCCATAAAAATCAAGGATGGTAATTGGTGGGCCGGCCTTAGAATTGGAGGAAAGTCAATCTTCAGTTAAGAGAATGTCATGAAACAATTGACATTTCCCCTCCTCTGAATTACTAAAATGTCGAGGTCACGACATTTCAAGATTTACCTGATACATGGCGGCTGTTTCAAGTTCGATCTTCTTTGTGTACCAGTGTGTCATTTCCGCGATACCTTACTTATCTACTGGACTTGCAAGATGTTTAATAGGTCAGGGAATTAGTCGTGGTGCGCGTAAACTGGCCCGGACACTCAAGGTTATAAAAAAAAATAAAAAAAAAATTTACCTAATACAATGTGTTCGATACAATAACTTCACATTTAATGAATTGCCATCATTGTATCAAATAATAAAGAGTGGTGTTTTTTTTTTCTTCTCAATATTTGTTATTCCCGCTCTATCATTTATTGTGGAGAATAATTATGTTTCTTCTATTTTATTGAATCTTAATTAAATAATTTTTATTTATATTCTAAAAAAAAGAATATACAAGAAACATATATATATTATTTTCCAAACATTCAAGTTATGTAATTTATTTTACAAACTTAATATTGAGTTTATAGTTATTGTAAATTTTATAAATAAGTCACTAGGGAACCACTATTCTAAAATTTTCAATTACCAAATATAATATTATAAATCATAAAGCATAAATTAGTACTAATATTCTAATATTTTTCTAATAATGTAATGACTTGGATATTAAAGATATGTTCTGAACTAAAAATATAGTAATTATAGGTATAAATTTCTTTCAAGAATTCATAAAAATCATATTTGTATTTTTATAATGATATGTTAAAGATATGTTCTGAACTAAAAATTCTTTCAAGAATTCACTAAGTATTTTTAAATTGCATATGACCAAGTCGCTCAAATAAAAATCATATTTGTACAAAATAAAAAATAAAATAAATAAAAAATCCGTGGCATAAAAAATCCATATTCCTAGTTCTACAAAGATCTTTAATGAGCTGCAATATAATCTACAAGTGGGGCAAGGAATCATTAATGTTTCAGAATCCTTTTCTTTTAATGATTCCTTATTCATCCTAACTACACAAGGAAAGAAGGGCTAGTGGTATTTAATGACAAATTAGTTATTTTTATTATTTTCTTTCATGTTTGGGCTTAATTAAAACTTTACTTTCAACTAGGGTCCAAGTCTTGTTTGGATCAGGTTATAGGCTTTTTAATTTAGGGTTTTTAGGTTAGTTTGTATGAGGGCCAGTTCAGCCCATAAGAGTAGATCCATTAGGTAGGATAGAATTGAAAAATCTTCTAATTGTAATAGAATTTCCAGATGTATTTTCGAAAGAGTTACCAAGGTTGTCTCTAGAGAAGGAGATTAAAGTTTCCATTGATATATTTCCTAGTGCACCTCTTGTAGCTTAGTTACCTTACCGAATGACACCTGCATAATTGGTTGAATTGAAAGTTCAGCTGCAAGAGTTGTTCGATAAAAGATTTATACGTCCAACTAATTCACTTTGGGGGCCCTAGTATTGTATGTAAAGAAGAAAGATGGGACTCTCAGGCTTTATATTGACAATAAACAATTGAACAAGGTGATAGTGAAGAACAAATATCTTCTTCCATAGATAGATGATTTATTTACTCATTTTCTTTAGATAAGTTTGTAGTCGTATTTAGAGATGATATTATGATCTAATTAAATGCCTATAGAGAACATGAGGAACACCTAAGGTGTACATTGCAGACCTTGAGGGATAAAAAATTATATGCTAAGTTGAATAAGTATAAATTTTAGCTGAAGGAAGTGGTTTCTCTCGGACATGTCATATCACCATGAGATTGAAACCTTATTAATATTTAGAGTCCTCAAAATTTAAAAAAAAAAGAAAAAGAAACATGAGAAATTGATACGATAACCACTTCGAAGAATGAGTTAGTAACTTTTAGGAACTAGTCCATGAGAACGGTCCACCGAGGTTGATTTAAAAAAAAACCTTTAACTTTGATTTTGAACAATTACTAAACATTGACTCATAATTACAAGTACCATCCTTATACTAGAGAATCACCTATGATCATGCAAGCTTTTATGACCTAAATGAAGGAAGTAGGTGGTCTAACTTGAAATGGATGATACTTCACTCTATAAGAGCTTAAAAAGCAAAACAAGAAGGGGAAATGGTAAACATATGACTTACAATGCTAAAGATAAAAAAAATTATAATAGGCGATGAAAAGGCCATGAAATTTCTCAAGCTCATGAAACACAATGAATATAACTTAATTGAATAATCGAAAAAGACCTTGATCAGGATGTCCCTGTTTTATTTGATCCTAAGCTTAAAGCCACATTGTAAAACCTGGCAAAAAGTGTTAAATAAAGCCCACATACCTTAAGATATCACTTTCAAGTCTATAGAGCAATTGGTAGGTAGAATATAAGACACAAATTATCTGTATTTTATAAAAGATAAATTGGATTCTAATGGTACTAGGTACAATAAGGTTTTACATATTTTTGTTTAGTGTAAAGATCATGTTATTGCTAGATTTTTTTGTTGATAATGGATCAACTCTCAACATGCTTCTTAAATATACATTATTTTATTTATTTATAGATGCATCTCATAAATGGATAAGTAAGATGATGGTCGTCACTTATGATAAAACATTAAGACAAATAATTAGTGATATTGATATTGAATTAGGTACTGGACCATATCAATTTCTTATTACTATGCATGTAATTGATATCCTACCAATTTGTAACATGTTTTTGGGTAGATCTTGGATCCATTCAATTATAAAATCTTGATTAGGCCCATGCCTTTTAATTGATCACAATCTTTTTAGGTCCTATGCTTGTATTCTAAAAGTAAGGATTGAGCCCTATTGTGGTTCTAGATCTCAAATCATTGTGTTAGATCCTAGTAGTTACTTATCTTTAATAACAAAAACAAATATCAATTTACACAAACTCTTAGCACGTGTGTATAATTGGTATCTTTATCATAAAAAAAACAAATGTGAAGTAGCTTACCTTAAGTAAAAAGTATAGAGTGACTACTATCTTTTCTATTACATAACAAATCTCTTACAATGAATTTATGAAAACCAGTTAGGGTTTTTAATTACCATAAAACAAGACAACGATCTTTTTTTTTTAATTTTAACTTTTTACATTTAGTTCACAAAGATATCTCATGTGACATCCATTAAAAGACTAAGTTCAAACTTTGAAAGAAAAGGAATAAGATTTAGGGATGAAAAAACCCAAAACTCATTGAGCCTCTTATGAATTAAATAAAAAATCATTAATCTTAAAAAAGGTAATTATTTTAATATGGATAATGATGAAAAAATTTATCGTTGAAAAGACACCCAACCTAATAAGATGGGTACAAGAACATCTCCTTGTATAAAGAGATGAGGATGAGGATGAGGATAAGGGTGGAGAACATGCTATCCATTCTATGATGAACTTTAATTTAATTTTGTAAAAACATATTTATTAATATTTTGTATTTCATCAAGCATATTTTTTTAACAATGACCTTTTAAAACATTTTTTTTTTATTGAACTTATCTTTTTGATTGTTTATATTTAATCATGTATTAGAGTTAATTAAAACTCAATATTTACATGAGTTTAGGTTTTTTTTTTTCATTTTGCATTGATTATTAACCATTACATTATAATTCCAAAAAAAAAAACATTTTTTTTTATTGAAAGGAAACCTCATACCCGCCTCAAAACGGATAAAGTAAAAAATACGAGGGGAAGGAGTAAAATGTACCCATACCTATCCCATTGCCATCCTTGGGCAGGGAGGATAGCACATGGAAGGGGGTCACCTTTAACTCTTCCAATTGGGAACCCTTCAACTAATACCTATGAATTCAACTAAAGAATAATGGGTCAACAATATCCCCACCTACTGCTAGCCTCCACAGCCATAGGAAACACCAAGATGAGAAAAACTCAACTCTCTTCGTCCCTCATTTTTAAATAAGGAAAAGAGAAAACATCTATTTTTGTTTTTGTTTTCACAACAAAATGCATTTATGTTACTTTAATTTCCATGTCTTCTACGCTAAAATAATAATTAAATCATAAAAGAAAGGTGTTTTGTTAGGCGCAACAGAGGCGGAGCCACTTCCTTAATTTTTTTATATTAAAATATTAATATAATAGCTTAATTGATCTAGACTTTTTTTTTTTTTGAACTATTGTCCCCGCCTCTCTCATTTCTATAAAATTTCTCTTCAGGTTCTTAGCTATTAATTAGTTAAGCAAGTAACCTCTTATGCTTTATACTTTAGATAAGTTTCCTTCTTCTTTTCTATTTATTTTATTGTCTAATTTTAGTTTAATTAATTTATAATTAGTTATTGAAAGTGTTAGGGTTTATGATAATTTATGGGTTTGGTGAATTAATATGTATTAGAGTAATATTATATACATATAAATATGAATATGAATATGAATTGAAATGAGTTTTGATGAATTGATATGTATTTTACTATGAATTTTATATAAAAAATGATAGTGATAAACTTATTAATGATTAAAAATAAAGTACAAGACAACTAAAAAAATTAGAGACAATAAAAAATGAAGTACAAGACAATTAAAAATGAAGTACAAAACAATTAAAAATTATTGTCAAGAACTTCATTAGTCCTTGGAAGATCTAGAAAAAGATGAATAAAAGTTTGATTGTATATGTTGAGAAAGATATTAAGAATGGAGTCATTATGAAGCAGTTTCAAAATATAAAAACTCAAAAAGAACAATTATAATATAAGTTTTTTTTATATAACACATGTATATATAGTATATAATATCAAGCATTTGTTAGTAATTTGCCTCCTCGTTTTAAATATCCTAGCTCTACCACTATTGTTGGGGATGCAATAGGATTATAGTTATCAACGCTAGAACGTAAAGATGTACATTTACGCTTGACGTCATGCCAAAAGTAATAAAAAAGATGTTTTGTCAAGGGATTCAGTGTCATTGTAGTTATCGACTAGTTAGGTAGATCTAGCTACGCCGCGAGCTTACCTTTTATTTTAATAAAAAAAATATTATAAAATTTAAAACTCAAGAACGTTGTGTATGGCTACAATGTTGGATCCAAGAGCATTAAGTTTGACTGCAACGTAAAACTCAACAATAATATTTATAATATTAATAATAATATTTAACTTGTCTGCCAAAATTTTTATTTTTTTAATCGTTCAAAAAAATATGGTTTTTCTTTGATAGTAATAATTTTTTTTAAAAAAAACATTTAATAATAATAATAATAATAATAATATTTAGAAACCTAAGAACCAAGAACCTTGGTTCTTGATGCTGGACCCATTAGCCTTAGGTTCTGACGCCAGACCAAAGAGAATTGACACCTTACACAGGACTCATGGAATTGGATCCTAACGCAGGACTCATTTGCCTTGGGTCCTAAAATCAGACCCAAGAACATCGGGTCCTGATGCAAGGCCCATTAGCCTCGGGTTAGGCGGGGCTGCAAAACCCAAAGGATTTGGATCTGCGTTGTAGCCGCACACAAACTCCTTGAGTCAGGCACTCCTTTCCAGCCCCAAGTTTCTTGGGTCCAAAATGGAATGCCTGGCCCAAGTTAATAATAACAATAATTGATTTTACCTTTTAAATCAATTCTATATTTGTTTTATAATAATAATATTTTTTTACGAACTTGTTATTATTAATGAATATAATAATATTAAACTCGCCTGACCTAATTTCCTATAATATTTGTAACACAAATAATATCATTTTAATATTAATACTATTAATTATAATAAAAATAATATTATGTATAACACAAATAATAATATTTTTTATATTAATATTTTTAATCATTATAAAAATAATAATATTTATAACAGAAATAATAATATTTTTAATATTAATACTTTTAATTATAATAAAAATATTAATATTTATAATACAAAAAACTTAAGACCCAAGAACCTTGGAATGGGTACTAATGCTTAACCCAAGAGAATTGAGTACAGACACAAGATCCAAGGCTAACGGGTCCTGACGCAGGACCCAAGACGGGGTCCTGATGCATGACATAAGAGAATAATAATAATAATAATAATAATAATAATAATAATAATAATAATATTTTTAATATCAATAACATTATTTATAATAAAAATAACATTATTTATAATAAAAATAAGAATATTTATAATACAAATAAGAATATTTATAATACAAATAAGAATATTTTTAATTTTTTAATTATTATATTCATAATAATAATTATAATAATTATAATAATCTTTATAACAGAAATAAGAATATTTTTTATATTAATACTTTTAATTATAATAAAAATAATAATATTTATAATACAAATAATTATATTTAGAAACCTAAGACCCAAGAAAAAAGGTCTTGGACTCAAGAGAATTGGGTCCTAAAGCAAGACCCATTAGCCTTGGATACCTGCTTCGGACATAAGAGAATTGGGTCTTGACCCAGGACCCATAGTCGTAGGTCAGGTGGAGCTTAAAAAACCAAGGAATTTAGGTATGCGCTTTAGCCATGCCCAAGCTCCTTAGGTAAGCCGCCCCTTTCCAGCCCCGGGATTCTTGGGCCTAGAAGGGGATGCCTGACCCAAGTTAATAATAATAATAACAATAATAATAATATTAGTAATAGTAGTAGTAGTAAGTGATTTTACCCAAATATTAATTATAATAAAAATAACAATATTTATAATACCCTGGGAGGCTTTGCAGACCTAGACGTGTAGGTCTACACCCAATGCATGGTTTTGCAGACCCCAGACACATGGGTGTGCACCCCCCAAGCATGCGGGTTTGCAGACCGCAAGCATGTCTGCAGATCTTTGGCACGCGGGCCTGCAGAACCCAGATGTGCGAGTCCTCAAACCTGCTAGCCTAGTTTTACAGCCAGGCGCATGGGTCTTACCCAAGCGCTCGGGTCTTTACAGACCCAACACCAGGTGTTTGCAGCCTGGTCTGCAACCAAGCGCGTGAGTTTGGCCTTAACACCCAAGGCATGGCAGGCCAACTCCAGGTGTCTGCATTTTGGGGTATGCAGCCCCACCAAAATCCGAACTGACCATTTTCTCCCCAACCAAAAGACAACCCCACCCTCCTCTGTAGTTTTTGTAACTCTATATGGCAAGGTCAGCTCTGCCATTACACCACTCCAATCTACAGTGATTTTAGCAAAGAGAAAACCCAAACAGTGAAATCACTCTAACTCTACAATACCAATCCATAGTACTTTTAGCAAAGAGAACCCAAACAGTGCGATCCACAGTGAAATCACTTATAGTCCATAGTAATTCACTGATGTGATTGCTGGAGTCTGTTGCCTTACTATGGCTGCCTCAAACAGTGTAATCCACAGTGAAAGCACTCATAGTCTATAGTGATTCGAAATAGTAAATTTACTCACAGTCCACAATAATTCACTCTACAGTAAAATACTGAGCTTTTTTAGTTATAGTTAATATTAGTGTCGTCCACCAAATCATATAAAAAAACAAGGTATCTTATGTATATATTTTGATTATATATGCCATATTACTTTTTGCAATGATGATTTTCTTTTTTCTATGGTTATCTAATCATTCTTTAGATGTTATTTGGCATTAGAGGCAACCATTCTTTTGAAATGTTTTCAGATTTTTTTTAATTTTAATTAATTTTATATTTTTGAATTATTTTGATGTGTTGATGTCAAAAATTAAATTTTAAAAATAAAAAATATATTATTTTAATTTATTTTCAAGTAAAAAAACATTTTTAAAAGCAAATTTTACCACTCTTCTAAACAAACCCCTATAACCATTTACATTTGTCCATGTAATTTTGAAATGTCAGCACCATCTCAATTATTATTGAGCTATCAGATTCTTTCACTAAACATGCTTCATCTAAATTATTTAAATATTCTTATCTTATTCATATCAACCCCTATATGACATGTGATGTTTTTATAGGTTTTTGTTTTTTAACGATAAGCTTGTGATATTTGGATTTGGAATAAAAATAGTTTCTTCTTTTAACTACATAGAAATTTCATTGATTCTAAATTATTTGTATAGGATGCCTAGTGTATTTAGAGATAACAATGGGTATTCATAAGTCAGTTTTACTATATTATATTTTATTCATTATCTAATGGTAAGTAATTTAAATATTTTTATCTTATTCATATCCACAAAGATATCTATTATCCGGGTACTATTTATTCTTCAAGATAAAATAAAATAGTAATATATATATATATATATATATATATATATATATATATATATATATATTACGTCTTTTATAAAACCAAAAAAACTTCAACCAAAAAGGCAAAAAGTATTTCAAAACAAAAATAATTCAGAAAGACAAGAATAAAAAAATGCAATTAGGGATAAAATTGAGAAGAGAAGTTAAGAAAAAAAATTGAAATTAGATAAACAATTAAAAATTGGGAAGCGAATGACTGAATTGGAAAAGATAGCAAAATGCAAGGATAAGAAAAATGCAATTAGGGATGGAATTATGAAAAATATTGAGCAAAAGGTTGCAATTAGCTAAATAATTGGAAACTGGAAAGCTAATGTCCAAATTGGAAAAGATGGAAAAATGCGAGGATCATTTTTTATGCAATCATAGACAATTGAAATAAAGCAAGAGAAAAAAGGTTGAAATTAGTTGAAAAAAAAAATTAAAGATTCAATGATTAAATTAAAAAATACAGCAAAATTGAAGAACCTATTTTTCAACATAAAAATTCTATTTAATGAAATACCGTGTTTTGGGAAAAATAACATCGTTTCACAACAAAAAAAAAAGAAGAAGAAGTGACATTACTTTAGGTATTATGTGTAAACAAAGTCTTCTTCTTCATTGCAACCTTGTAAGTTTTTCTTGTTTTCATTGTTTTGCCTTGACTTTGAGCAGTTTGATCTCTCTTTATACCTCTCAGAAATGACAAAACACACACCATTCCTTTCCCACTGAATGTGTGCTACAATCTCTACCAAGAAAGTATGTGCTTTGACCTTATGAAGTTGTTGCAAAACTGGTGCAAAGAGGCTACAACCATGGTGGATGGTTGATATTGATCCACGAAAACCAATATCCAAGGTTATTCAACCTAGAAAGGTTCTAAAAGCTTCATCATTTCTTTTAAATAAAGGGAAATGCAAGAAACAATAAAGCCAAGCTAGAAAGATAAAATTTCAAGTTTGAGAGAGAGAAGAACAAGAAAATGAGAGTTTGATATGAAAGAAGTGAGGGCAGATTGAGATAAGAGATATGAGAGGTGAAAAAAGAGGAAGTAAAATCTATAAAAAGGAAGGGGGGGGAGAGAGAGAGAGAGAGAGAGAGAGAGGTGCTTTGAACAAAGAGGTACCATAGATGAAAAGATGAGAAGAAAGAAATTAGAAAATAAGAGAAAAGAGGAAAAAACCAAAGAGGGAAAAAAAAACCCAAGAGAAAACCACTTGAAAACCATACCACTTGTTGCTACCCAATTTTTTACCTATGTTTTTTTATAAATGTTCAGAAAAAACTATAAATAGAAAGAAAAAAATACAACGAAAACCCCAAAAAATGTATTTTTGATATAATTGCATTGTTTTTAGCATTTTTAACTTCATCTCATAAGAATTTAAATTTTCAAAGATATTTTGAACGTGTTCAACTTTTAACGCGTTATTTGTACAATCATTTATTTTCCTTGTTGAGTCAACATTGATATTGCTTGTTTTTTTTTTTTTTTAAAAAAATAGAAAAATCAAAATTTGCAAAAATAAAGAAATTAAAGGACCAATGTGTTTTGGGAACCAAACTACTTTGCATGTAAATAACCAGTCTTCACAACACATAAAAAGGGGGCGGAGAAAAATTTATAGGAATAGGGGAGGAAAATTATTAAGTAAAAAACCCTAAACCTAAACCTAAACCCATTCGATCTCTCGGCCGCCCCCTCTTGTTTGGCCAAAACCATAGAGAAACTCCCGATCTGCCCCTTCTCATTGCCTCCACAACGCAGGCTGCTCTCCTCCCATTCCAGCCTTCACCCAAACCACCCTTTTCTCTCTCGCATCCTCCAGCTCTAGCTGCTCGTTCATTTTGCAAAGAAGACCAGCCTCCCCCATCTCTTGTGCAGAAACGAGAGAGAACCTCACCTCTCTCTTTCCCCGATATTCATTTGGCTTGGAGAACCAATTGGACTTACCCCTTTCTCCTCCTCTCAGCGGTAGTTTGTCTCCGCCTCAACACAGCCAACAACCTTAGCTACTCACACCATATACGTGTCCAGCGTTCCCTCTCTTCAGATATCACCAACCACCAGCAGTAGCAAAGACACGACAAAAACCAGTTCCCAGTAGCTCCTTCTTGCCGCCAGCTACCTGAAGCAAAGGAGAAGAAGGCGAAACAAAAAAAAAAGATCTGCACTGAAACAGATCTGAAAAAAAAAGACCTCGAACAAATCATTGTGTGTTGCATACTTTTTGGTTTTTTCCCTTGTTGCAGGTAACGATGGTCCTTATTGCCGACGAGGAAAGAAAAAGGGGAGGAAGCTAAGCCAGATGCACCCGTCCCCTTGTTTTTCTTGCGGCAGCGAATGGGTTTAGCCGTCGCGTGTGGAGTAGACATGCCGCCACTGTTCCATGGTCTAGAAACCTTCTAGCACTGTTCCTGCAGTTGCAAAAGGCCTTCCCCGCAATTCCCAGATTGTTTTGGGTTTATTTTGTAAATTTCAAATTATTTAATGTATTGTTAGTTTTATTTTGAATTTTGGTGATTTGGAACATGAAAATATGGGTGTAAGAAAAACATAATGAGAATGGATATGTATACGTGTTTGTATTTGTTTATTCATTATTGAATTATAAAATCAAAAACATAAAAAAATAATTTAATGTTTTAATTTGTATATGGTCAGGTATCATAAGGATAAATAAAATCACATTGTATTTCCTGTGAAAATGTAAGAACATGTTTCTACATATATTTTTGGATTTAATAGCTGATTTATTAAAGCCTTAAGAATTTGGCTAATATTTTAATTTTTTGCATCACATCAAATCACGAAGCAGCTTACCTCAGGTAGGGTGCGCTAGGGGTGCTAATAATTTCCCTAGCCACAATCAGTCCCTTACCTTTGAATCTCTAACAACGACTAGTACACTCGGGTTTCCTAGTAACCTTCAATCAAATACTAAGAGGCGACTCCCAAACCAATCAAACAAATAAAAAAGTTTGTTGTGTTTTTTCTTATTTTATTTTTGTGGCAAATCGTGGGGGGATGTGTGACAGAATGGCGACTCCATTAGGGAAGGTGCTGTTTTCGACATTATTGGACTAAGCTTTGTGTTTTTGATGTGTTTAAATTTTGTTGTGTTTTTTCTTATTTTAATTTTGTTTCATCCATGCATTGTATAAAATTATTTCATGCATCACATGTTTAATTTTAAAAAGCACACACAAGCTTCAGGTTAGGTGGGGGACTAACAACTTACCTTACTTCTTTTAGTCAAGGTTTAAGTTCGTGTAAACCCCAACTCTTCATTAAGTGCTTAGACTGGTAATGGTTGGTATACGTGCCATCTCAATGCCTACTAAGCCCCTATATGGCCTTCAAGAGGGTGATCACTATGAAAACAAAAGATCCCTTTTTAGAGACGAAGTAGTAAACCTATCCTATGTCTCACGTAAAAAGATTAGAACTTGCCTTTAGGATGCATGCTCTGTATACATTGTTTTGCATCTGTGCAATCCCTTCTTGAAGCATCTTGAATTCAAGACTTACGGGGGATATAATGGTCATCACTCGAGAAATTTCTATTGTAAAGTTTGAGCAAGAATAAAAATTATTGTTTCATCATACAAGAGTTACGACCATATGTCACCCTTTGAAGGGTAAGTTCATCATATAGATTACATGCCATACATTCATCATGCATGCACTGGGTTGAAAAGTAGGTTCACCCACATAAGCTTTGCTACACTTGATTGAAATAAGATAATGGAAATGAAGATAGAGGTTAAATAGTGGCTCACTGTCAAGAGAAAATTGGAGCATCAAAGGTGAAGTAGCTAGACTCACATGTGCTTGAACAAACGCTGAGTTTTAAGAAAAAAGAAAGTGGATGCCTATATAGCCTTCCATGGGAACACCATTAGTCTACAACACAAACAAGAAAAAATGATTGGCTTTTCTTGTCAGCATTCCACCAGTGGTGGCCATAACATCGATGCTTTGTTTTTTCCTTCATTTTAATCCTGAATAGCAGCAACAACACCTTCAGACATCAATTAAAGATGATCTTCTTTCTGGTTCAGCTACGCTATTAATTGTTCATTATCTCCAGATCTTCCAATGGCACCCAATAGCTGCTAGCCTGGTACATTAGTCTTCTTTAAAGTTACCGCACCTGTGAGCTTAATTCCAGTTCAGCAGCACAGGATGTTGGTCTGAAAAAAAAAAAACATGATTAGACACTGAACTTCTATATGGCAGAGCTCTCTCTGGAGAGATTTTTTTTTTGATCTGCCAGTGGGGAATGTAAGAGGGGATGTAGTAGTTCATATACTATGAAACTCTCTCCTATTACTGGCACCACCAAAACACTATAGTAGGTAGAAGAGTCAGACCTGGTTTGAAAATATGAGCAGTCATCGAACTTCAACATGGTAGAGCCTTCTCTACAAAAATCTGTTTGTGGCTCAGCAAGTGGGGAATACAAGAGGAGATGTAGTAGTTTTATATGCTATGCAACTTTCTCTCAGCAATTGCATTAAACAGGAGTATCATCAAACTTCAACAGAGCAGAACTCCATATACATAGATATGTTTATGAATTTGCCAATGAGGAATCAAAGAAGAGGTGTACTAGTGTTAAATCATTTATGATTGTTTCCCACTCGTGTCAGCATCAAAACACAAAAGTAAGGAGAAGAGAAAGATCTGGGTTAAAATATAGGAAGAAGACTGAAACTTCAATAGAGCAGAACTCCCTCTACAAGTGTATGTTTGTTGCACTGTTAGTGAGGAATCGAAGATAAAACATAGGAGTTTTAGATTCATCAGGTTCACTTCCAGTTGAGACACGTCGGCAATGACAGTGTTGTATGTTTCGGTCCAAAGCCCATTTTCTCCATTTTCGTGGGGCCAACACCCGTTTTAGAACACAAAATTATTTTTAACACTGAATTTTAGTTGTGATTTTATTATCCATTGACTAATATAGAATAAATAACTCTTTAAATGGATTTATCCTTAAAAGTTGACTAAAAAATGATCTTATATATATATATATATATTCAATCCAGAATATTGGTCATGATTTTATTTCAATGACCAACATATGATAGATAACCTTTTAATGAGATTTATCCTTAGAATTTGACACAAAGTGATAATAAATTATATATATTTTTTCAATACTAAATTTTAATTGTAATTTTATTCATAAATCAACTTATGTTAGATAACTCCTTAATATGATTTATCCTTATAAGTTGACCCACATAATGGTAAGATTACCAAAATATATACATTTTCAATACTGGATTTTGACTGTAATTTTATTATCCATGGATCAATAAAGAATAAATAACCCTTTAATGGGATTTATAGTTAAAAGTGATCAAAATTCAATATTGTAAACATAGGTATATTTGTATGTTTGTTGAATTTTGATCATAATTTTATTATCCATGGATCAACATGGGATACAAATACATAAACCCTTAATGGGATTTATCCTTAGAAGTTGATTTAAAAGTGATAATAAAATCATTTCAAAAAAAAAAAATCAAGTTACATTAAACACTTATTTTCATTAAAAACAAACAATAATGCATCTTATCTTAGGTAGGATGTATAGAGTGATGTCTATCTTTCTAATTATATAATCAGCCTCTTACCTAGAACCTCTAAAAGACAATTAAAGGTTTCTAGTTACCATAAAATTAGGTGGCGACTTCTTCTTTCATATTACCCATTTTCAAAAATACCTTGCCATGATGCCCACATGCGACATTATTTGTCGTTCTTTGTTAAATTTAGCTTTTTTAAAATAATATTTTTTAATTAAAATAAATTAATTGATTAAAAAATCATGAGATGTTTATTTAATGATATATTATTATTTTTTGCTTTCCAGGTTGTTACTCTAACATCATGTACAACCTGTTTTGGTGTCATTGTTCAGGTTTTCATGTTGGCATTATAACCAACTTGGTGAGCTATTTCTAGTGGTGGGGTGTTGTCCACAGTGGAGTGACGGTGTGTCTCCAATAGGCTTTTCTTTTTTCTTCTCATGAGTATGATAATGATAACTCATTTTTTTATAGTTAATTAATGTTATTTTTTTTGTTCATTTTATTTTTTCTCAATCCCTTTTCTTTAATCATATTATTAAATTAACCAAGCATATTGAACTTAGTCAATTGAATAATCTGTGTTTGAGATCTTTCTTGCTTCTTTAAAAACATTGGCGTCTCCTGAACATCTTTTTTTAACATTAGCATCACGTGAGCCATCCATCTAGTCTTGTCCATTACACATTGAGTAAAACATATGGTCATTAATAGCTATCACCCTCCTACCTACATCATTTTCCATGTGCTTGCTTATAAACTTCTGAAATGATAGTGGGATGCCTACTTTTCTCACCAACAGCTATCACCCTCCTACCAGTATCTCCAATAACTACCATCAATGTTAGGTACAACATTTACCTTAATGGAAAAGCATTTCTTCTCCTCTACTTCTTCATCAAGTAAAACATTTGGTCTCATGAGCTATGGTATAAATAACTCAAGCCATCCACATAAGTAGAAGAGGATCACATAAAGCAAGAGAGGTCACATTATACTACACAATATGATATACATCAAGGTTGTTAAAATCGTGATTTTGACACGACATGAAAAGTACTAAACAAACTCGGATTATAAAAACGGATCGTAAAATCGTAAGAAATTTTAAAATACATCAAAAAAAATTCATGCCTCAAATAAAAATTCATAAAATTAATTCAGTCCTATAATACTAAAATGGCATTCAATTCAGTCAAATTCAACAATTTTCAGTCCAATTTTCACCCCATTAATTCAGTCCAATTAATTCAGTCCTATAATACTGAATTGGCATTAAATTCATTCGAATTCAACATTTTTCAGTCCAATTTTCACCCCATTAATTTAATTAAATTCAGTCCAATTAATTCAGTCCTATAATACTGAAATGACATTCAATTTAGTCCAATTCAACAGTTTTCAGTCCAATTTTCACCGAGTAATATTTAGTCCAATTCAGTCAAGATATATAGTATATATTGTGGCATTCAATTCAACAATTTTCTCACCCGATCAATTCCATTCAATTCAACATTATACATATACAAATTACAAGACCATGCAAAATGAATTACAGGGTAACAGACTAACTAACAATTAACACTTAATAGGGCAAAAAACAAATCTATTACAGGGGCAAAAATAAAAAAACCTTGACTACAGTGATGATGATGAAGGCAAAATGAACTTACGGTGTTACCTGCTGCTGTTGAAGATGATGATGATGAGCTGAACGACGGCTGCTGGTGAAGATGATGATGATAAGCTGAACGGCTACTGGTGAAGATAATGATGATAAGCTGAACGGCTGCTGGTGAAGAGGCCCAATCACCCTATGTCGCCTGCTGCAGAGGAAGCCCGAAGCCGTGAGTTGTTGAGGAGATCGTTGTCGGCTTGTCGCGGTTAAAATCACGATAAGCAGAAAAGGAAGCCGCGATCGTGAACACTGAGGAAAGAGAAGGAGTGAAGACTGGAGTCACCAGACCGTGAGCACTGTCGCTCTTATGGAGGATGGAGATCGTTGTCACCACTTTTGTGGTTGCCGATTAGGGATTTGTTCTGTTGGAAAGAGTATTTGTGCATTGTGATTTGTGAAGATTGATTTGTGAATTGTGAGTATTTTCACCTGAAGTGAAGACAGTCACGTGAGTCCGTGACTGTGAAAGAAAAATCCAATAGGCGTTTGACGGCTGGACATGAGGGGGGGGATTTTGTTTCAGCGCCTCATTTTGGCAAAATCGCAAAATCGGTCCTGAAATCATGATTTTGCGCGATTTCATCCGATTTTTGCGATTTTACCCGATTTTACTCATTTTTTATTTTTTCAAGCGATTGAACACGTAATGCATGTTTTGACTCGTAAAATCGTATGATTTTACGAGTTAAAATGCGATTTTAACAACCTTGATATACAGTATTCCCTTGCTCAACCCACTCTTCCCTTTCTCCACGCACTCTTCCTCTCTTGCATATACTCTTGGTCAAGTCTGGTCACCCAATCATCTCATCAAGTTATGGCTAAGTCCAGTCACTTCAGCATCTTATCAAGCAATGTCATGGTCCAGTCACTCATCGTCTCAGCAAGTGGTGGTCATGTTCAGTCACCCCTATCAACTCATCAAGTAATGGTTAAACCTAGACACTTCAACCAAAAAAAAAAGTTTTTAAAATCCCACATTAATATGATTTTCTTATGATTTCATCACCTTAAAAAAATGCATTATCATGATGGGCTTTTTAAGAAATTTTGCACATCTAATAATCCTATCCTGGTGAATAACTAATATACTAAACGCAAGGGGTTGGGAACAATTATGTTACTATTTACTTTTCCCCTCAATCAAATAACAAGTTGCTTTGCTTAGGAGGGTATTAAGGACTTTTTTCTTTGTGAACAGTAAAAATACTAGAATGACCTTGGAACCAAAAAATCAAAAGCCTTTGGTCTAGGGGTATTATCAGTTTTTTAAAAGTTAGGGTATAATTAGATTACTAAAATGCCTTTTAAGTCAACAATACCAAAGCTTTTAGTCAAGTGTTATTTATGTCTTTCCAAATTGGTTTATTTTTCTATTTTCCTATTTTCTCAAGAGTATTGTTGTATTTTATCATAATAAAATATTAATAATAAATTTCAAAAAGTTGTTGGGTGCATGCATTACACATGCAAGTGCGTTGGTTGCGCCCACACACTTTAAGGAGTGTGTATGACGTCTTTTAGTGGTAAAAAATATTCATCCATCAGGTAGTTAGATGTACCACCGTATCCTCTTTCATATGGTATAGCATGTCTCATCGATAGTTAGGTGGTTTGTCATCGATTGAGTTTTTTTCCTTCTTTTTTTCTCTCTCCCTTGAAAAAAAGAAGAAGAAGATTGGTCTTCTTTGTTTTTGGCATTTGTGCTTTGGTCTTCTTCTTTTGATTTTTTTTTTTTGCTTGACTTTTTATTAAGATTTTTATTTTCTTTCAATTTCAATTTGTGATATAGTATGCTTTTCAATTTGGTTCATAATCTTTTGGTTTAAGATTTTTTTTTTACTTGACCCTTTTATAAAAGTTTATTCTGTGTTATTGTTTTCAATTTGATCCTTGATTTTTTTGAGTTATTTCTCTCTTCAATTTAGCCCTCCCAACAAAAAATTGTCTTTTTTGTTATAATATCTTTTCCCCTCTCTTTTTGAATAAGTGTTATTCTCTTCAATTTCAATTATTCATTTATTCCATTTTTATCTGTTCTTATTTTTTGGATTTTTTATTTATTTCATTAACCCTTTTATAAAAAAATTATTATTTTGTAATTCCACCTTTATTTATGGTGTGTTATTGTTTTAATTAATTTCCTCAATTTGTTTTTTTCTTTTTGCTTGATTGTTTTTTCAATTAAACCCATCAATTGAAGAAATTTAGTTGGCCTCAAATTTTTTTTTTTTTTGATGTCCACCTACATTCTTTTAATTACAATATTTTATTTTAGATCTTCTTGTGTAGTGAATTGTTTTACCATTATGTTCTTTCGTGTTTGTTAACATGATTTTTTTATCTAATTTCATGCTCCCATTGTTTTTTTTTTCTAAAGTATCATGATATTTTTTAAAAAATATTGATTAACATCATTATCTTTTCTTTTACCATCTAATTAAAATAAAACTAATGTATTAATTTTTGTCGGTATTATAACTTGAATAGTTAATTTCTCTTACTTTTTAAAAATTCATCTACATCACCAAGATATTGTTTTTTATAAAAAAAAAAATACAAATTGTTTGTATCATCTAACCATTATATATTTGCTTTGACAAAGATTCTTTTGTTGTGAAGTGACCTTCTTAATTAAGCCTGGATTTGAGATTTTACTTTTTATGATTTTGAAATATTAACCCAAGTTTAGAAGATTTTTACAGGTTTGTTTTGTTTTTCTTGTTATTAAATTAGGGTTGCTTTTTTATATTATTAAATCATCCAAACCTATCTTTTGCTTCTTTAAAAATCCTAGCGTCATCTTAACATTTTTCTTCTCACGTCCAAAATTTTTTTACCCGGCCCGTGCTATAATGCCCGCCACTGACAGAGGTTTTTTTTAATTTTTTTTTCTCTCCTTCATCATTCATTCATTATATTTGAATTTACTAATATATTTTGGTATAGATTCTATGATTATAATTTTATATCTCAAATCACAAGTTTTATAAGTTAAAGTATAATTATCTTGAATTAATCTAATATATAATATATATAGAAGACTTAATATCCTAACCTTCCGGTCAAGTGGTTTAATTTTCTTTCTAAAAAAATAAAGAAAGAAAGAAACTGTCTCAAGAGAAATGCGTTTGGAAGAAAAATGAAATTGACAACTTTCTAGGAAACCCGACAGGAAGCGGTCATAAATCAAATTTGTTCAAAGTAAAATAAGCGTGGAGGACACGGCGTCTCCGGCAAGTTACTTGTCAAGCTTCTGCCTTTAGTTTGCTGCTAAGAATTCGAAATTAATAATTCCCATCCTGCCATGGTCATGGGAATTTTGGGACAATATATAGTAATATTTATTTATTTATTTATGCATATGATGAGCTTATATACTTGTCGGCCCACAAGTCCTAATACTTTAGAATAACAGAATATGCTCCAGCTAAGTGGTCCCACAAGCCCTTCAAAGAAGAGCAGCCAGCCATAGTGGAATTGATCTTTCATCAATCATCTTGCAGTCATCATCTCGTCATCATCTCCTCTCGATAATTCCCTGCTTCCTTCTCAAACAATGACTTCTCCTGCATTTTTTTTTTAATATTCGAGTCTTTTTATACTTTTTACTTGAAATTATATTTTAGTGTTTTTAAATTATTTTAATATATTAATACTAAAAAAAATTACTTCAATACAATTGTTTTTTAAAAAATAAAATTTGAACTCACAACCAATAATAAATGGATGGAAGGTAACTTGTATTTTTTTAATAAAAAAACATAAGTTTTTAATTTTTAAAGTTATGATTTATAATTAAAAAATATTATAATTTTTTTAAAAAATAACACCTCCAATCCAAACATAGCTTTGGCTGACTAATCAATCAACTATGAATATATCAAGTCTTGAATGAGAACCACTTGTAGAAAAGTAAAGCGCAGATAAGAGAATCTCACCTGAAAATCTTCGTCTTCTTCCTTTCCTCTCCACCAAAACAAACCCCAATTTCAATTTCCTGACAAAAGAAGAAAAGGAAATAAAGAAGGAAGTGAAGTTCAAGTCTCCATGGACAGACTGGTAGAGGCAGACGTGAAGGAAGTGGAGATAGCATATAAGGGAAGTCAAAACTGCAGCTCAACTTTCAGATTAACCAACCTTATGCACACCATGTCTGTGGCAATCTCTTTGTCCACGACAAACCCTTCTGCTTTCTCTTTCGCACAGCCTTTCTCTATAATACCACCTTTGTCTTCCTCATCTTACACAATTGTCCTCTCTCAGTTGTCCGAACAGCCTCCTCTGTCTACTCCTCCCGATGCCATCTCTGTTAAATCATCCATGCTACCTACAGGCAAGGCTCATGAGGATGAACTCCGCCGACTGTTTTCAAAACCTGGACGCCATATTTTTAGAGACGCCACCATACCTGTCTACCTCGTGGGTCCCCAAGTTGCTGAATATATCATCTCCAATCACACCCAAATTACTGATGTCTCCTGTTACTTCAACAGGGCTATTTGTAGATGTACCGGCTCCCAGATCACAGGACTGCTCAAATCTGCTGTGCCATCTGGTAATCTAAATTTGGTCTCTAGCTTGATTGATCACGGTGGTAATGTCAACTGCAAGGATTCAGAGGGACGGTCCTTGATCTCTCTAGCTGTTCAGGCTGGGAAGATTGATGTTGTTAAAGTTTTGACTGCTTGTGGATGTGTGATTGACGGCTCGATTGATAAAGTCTTGCACTATGCAGCAGCTATAAATAGAGTGGATTTGATGGATGTTCTGTGTGATAGTTTCGAAAATATTGAAGTAAATTCAGCTGATTTACGCGGTAGAACTCCAATTCATGTCGCTGCAAGCAGGGGCCATGTTGAAGTGATTAGATTCTGTGTGAGTGCTGGAGGGAAACCTGGGGTTTTGGATCATGACGCGTCGAGTCCGCTTCATTTGGCAGCACAAGAGGGGCACTTAGAGACTGCGGAGTATTTATTGGATTGTTCAGATTATTCTGTCAAGCATGCAGTGAACAAAGAAGGAAAAACTGCTTTCTCTATCGCAGTTGATAATGGACATTCGCATTTGTATGATTTGTTGCATATGGGAGATGTTTTGCATAGAGCAGCTAGAGTAGACGATGTGAATGGTATCAAGAGTTGCCTTGCAGAAGGGGCAGAGGTTAACAGAAGTGACCAGAATGGATGGACACCATTGCATAGAGCTGCCTTTAAGGGAAGAATTGAGAGTGTTGAAGTGTTGCTTGGTCACGGAGCTCGAGTTAATGCTGTTGACAATGCCGGGCATACACCACTTGATTGTGCGGTGGAAGCAGGGCATATGCAGGTTGCTCTGTTGTTAATTGCTCATGGAGCTTGTGCAAAAGTGAAAAGTCTCAGGGGGATTGGGCCTCTGAATATGGATTGCTTTAAGAACCACCCTTCTCTAGTCAAGCCCTTGTGTCAAGAAGAAGAGAAGAGTGAAACTGATGTATCTGTTTGCTGATCATGAAACGAATTGAGCTTTAGCTTTCATTTACTTTTGCCATGGATTGATGCGGCCTCCGTGAAGAGTGTTCTCATTTTTTTGTGTTTGTCGACCTGCCTCAAAAGTTCCTAGGTAATTTCAGTCAAATGCGGGCATTGAAGAACTTGACTAGGATAGATGTATTTGTTTGGTCGGATCTCGGTTCGCTGGGAGTAACTCCCGGAGTTCCGACCAGTTGTCTATAGTAGTTTTGGTAGGCAGTTGTATAAATCACGTTTCAAAGTATCAAGAAGTTTATTATTTCTCTTATATTGAATGAGGAATACATGCAAATATATATATATATATATATATATATATATATATATATATATAGTACTGAACAACCAACCAGATCCTACAATCAAGCTATTCTGCCTATAATATTACTCATGTGATTAGGAAAGAAATAATAATGTTCCTATAATTAATCTATCCTACCATATACATTAATGCTAAGAAAGAAAAGAATTTTGCAGAACAGGAAACTTGTAGAAATGGAAAGAATCTTAAGAAAGAGGAAAGAATCATAATATTTCAACACTTCCCCTTAAGTTGGTGCATGGATATCCCACATGCCCAACTTGTCAAGAAACTTTGAAAATACTTGCTTTGAAACTACCTTGGTTAGGACATCGGCTACTTGCTCATCAGTATGAATTTTTAGTAACTCCACGATTTTCCCATCCAACTTTTCTTTGATGAAGAATCTGTCTAGCTCCACATGTTTGGTACGATCATGTTGTACTTGATTATAAGCAATGTCACATTCTGCTTTATTGTCACAATATTATCGAATTATTTGTTCAGGAGAATAGCCCAAATCGCTTAAAAGAAGTCTTAGCCATAATGCTTCATAAATTCTGAGAGACATACCTCTGAATTCAGCTTTTGCACTAGAACGTGCTACTACATTTTGTTTTTTGTTTCTCCATGTAACAAGATTGCAACCTACAAAGTTAAAATACCTTGAAGTAGATCGTCTGTCATCTATTGATCTAACCCAATCAGCGTCAGTATATTTATCTATATTTTGACAATTTGTATTCTTTGTGAATAATATTCCTTTTCCAGGAGCAGCCTTCAAATATCTCAAAATTCGTATAACTGCATTCATATGTTGCTCTCCAGGATTATGCATAAATTGACTAATAATACTTAGTGCATATGCAAGATCTGGCCTTGTGTGCACTAAGTACATCAATCTTCCTACAAGTCTTTGGTGCCTGTTTTTATCGACCAGTATATAATTAGGATCAACATATAATTTCAAACCTTCTTCCACTAGTGTATCAGCTAGTTGACATGCTGACATACCAGTCTCTTGTAGTAAATCTAAAGTATATTTCCTTTGGGAAAGGAAGATACCCTTTCTAGATCTAGACAATTCGATTCCAAGGAATTCTTCATTTTGAATTCTTTGGACAAGTAATTCTGTAAATTCTTCCTTTCCTCAGGATCATTTCCTGTAACCACCATGTCATCAACATATACAATTAGTGTCATGATCTTATCATGCTTTCTTTTCAGGATAATTTGTGATCTAAATTACTTTGGTGGTAACCAAAGTCTATCATAGATTTTATGAATCTTCCAAACCATGTTCTTGGAGAATGTTTTAATCCATACATGATTTCTTTAATCTGCACACCTTTTGGCTGCATATTTTTGGTATCATGCATCCTGGTGGAAGATCCATGTAGACTTCTTCAGACAACTCACCATATAGGAAGGCATTTTTCACATCAAACTGTTGTAATGGTCAATCCAAGTTTGCGGCTAGGGATAACAAGACTCGGACTGTGTTGATTTTTGCTTCTAGTGCAAATGTCTCTATATGATAAATCTCATATGTTTGAGTGTACCCCTTTGCCACTAGTCTTGCTTTAAAACGCTCAATTGTACCATTTGCTTTATACTTTATAATAAAGATCCACCGACACCCAACTGGCCTTTTTCCAGGTGGACATTCAACCATTCCCCATGTCTTATTTTTTAACAACGATTCTATCTCTTCATTCATGGCTGCTTTCCATCTTGGATCGGTTAAGGCTTTCTGCACACTGTTAGGAATAGATACAGTAGATAATTGATTTACAAATGACATATTTAATTCAGTCAAACGATGGTTAGACATATAATGACTCATGGGGTATTTGACTCTACTTGAAAGTTTAGGTTCATATGTAGATTTAGGAATACCTCTGGTATGACATTATAGTAGTGTTTTAACCGACTCAGTTATATAAGCAACCTCGACAGATAATTGGTTTGGTATGTTACTTTTATCCCTTTCTTGGTTAATCACCTCAGCTTGTGAGTCATCACTACTAGTCTCCACGATACCCATATCTTCATTACAACATTCATCATTAGTATCTCTATATAGATCCATATTCGTACTTATATCCACTGTACTACTCTCATCTTGGTTATTTGGCAAAACATCTGGACTTCATAGTCTAGAGTCTGAAGTTCATCTTGATACTCCTCTTAAAGTTTAGACTTAGAAAAATACATTGAGTCTTCATGAAAAACCACAACGATAGCTTTTCTAATGAGTAGCATACCCAATAAAAACACACCTCAATGCCCGAGGTTGCAACTTGTTGCGTTGATGTTTATGTAAATGGACGAATACAACAAATCCAAATACATGAAGAGGTAAGTTTGGGGCTGCTAGAGACACAACACCTTCTATGAGGGCTTTAGATGGCGTCTTGAAAGCAATAGTGCTAAAGGGAACCCGATTGATCACATAAGTGATGATTTTTTCTTTCAGCTACCCTATTCTATTAGGGGTGTATGTGGACAAGTTGTTTGGTGAATGATTCCATGGGTTCTTAAGTACTGCTAAAGTTCACAACCTATATATTCTCCATCATTGTCATTAATGAAGAACCTGAATTTTTGCATTATATTGAGCACTCATCATTTTATGAAATTGTTGAAATAACACATTTACGTCACCTTTGGATTTCATCAAACATACCCAAGTCACCCTTGTACAGTCATCAATAAAGATAACAAATCATCGAGATCCACTCAATGTAGTACCTTGGATTGTCCCTAAACATCTGAATGTATTACCATAAAAGGAATTGAGCTTCTATTCAAATGTAATGGAAATGAAGCATGATAGCTTTTTGCAAGTTCACAAACATCACACTTAAAGCTTGAAGTATCATATTTTGCAAATAAATTAGGAAATAATTTTATTAAGTAACCAAACAAGACATGCCCCAATCGTCGGTGCCATAACCAAATATCTGATGACTTCTTCTCTCCTTGAGAACCATCTATTGCCAAAGCTTGACACAACTTATTTGAACTTTTTGACGTCAAGTTGAAGTAGTATAACATCCCTTGTTTAATACCATAACCAATCATCTGCCTTGTTCGGATGTCCTTAAACACACAAGAGTTAGGCTAAAAAATGATAATACAAAATAAGGCAGTGGTTATTTGGGAGACAGATAATAAATTATAATTTAAAGAGGGAACAATTAGAACAGAATCTAAACTCAACCATGCACTATTAGAAACAGGTGCAGAAACAATAAAAAACTTATCGCTGTCATATGAAGCCTTCCTAGCCGTATTAATTTCACCATGTGTTTCGAAAATTGCTATAATAGGGGTTATCATCTTCAGTGTCTTCTTTCGTGGATCGCAGCTATGATCCCACCAGTTTGTATATCCCATCAATTCAAAGCATTTGCTTTTAGTATGACCATTTTGATCACAGTGACTGCATTTGTATGCAGATTTATCAGCCCCATTCTTTTGATGATTATACCTTGTTCTCTCCTGCTGATATTTGCCAGATCGATTTTGGGCCTTCATTGTTGAGGTTTCAAAGTGTTTTGTTCCTCCGTTCATCATTGTACATCGAATGGATTCATGGCGGATTAGTGTATAACACTCTTTTAGTTCAGGAACTGATTCTTTTCTCAGAATTTCTCCACGGATTTGTTTGAAGTCATCATCTAATCCAGCAAGAAAGATATGCACCCTCTGCCGCTAAACCAATTTTCTATAGGATTCAACATCTTTCTCACTCTCCATGATCACCTTATCACGGTGATCTAATTCACCAAAGATCTCAGTCAGTTCCCTATAATACACAAACAATGTTCTGCCCCTTTGTTTGGCAGAGAATGCTTTCTTGTTTAAGGCAAAGACTTGTAACTCATCTATTCCATCATAGAAAGCTTTAGAGAGAGCTTTCCAAATATCACGAGCAGTAGGTAAGCACAGGTATCTCTTCATTATTATTGGAGACAAAGACATCGAGAGCCATCTCTTGACCTTTTGATTGTCTGCGTACCATTTTTCAAATCCCTTTTTTTTTCCTTTATAGGTGTCTGTGTGCCACGAATAAAGGAGAGTTTCTCCTTCTCAGCAATATACATTTCAATGATTTGAGACCATATGTCATAATTTGTTTCATTGAGTAGAATCCCTACATTAAAAGAGGATATTTCCATTGAATAATAATTGGACCAAGTTTGTTACCATAAGCTTCAACATCTGATTTGTTCAGGGTGGTGTTTGAAAAAAAAGAAAGAAAGAAAGAAGAAGAAGAACCTTTCAGGTAGTCTCTGATACCAAGTTTAAATCAAGTATAAATCATGTTTTGAAGTATCAAGAAGAGTTTATTATTTCTCTTATATTGAATGAGGAATACATGCAAATATATATAGTACTGGAATAACCAACCAGATCCTACTATCAAGCTATTCTGCATAAAGTATTACTCCTATAATTAGGGAAAAAAAAAATATTATTGTTCCTATAATTAATCTATCATACCTTATACATTAATACTAAGAAAGGAAAGAATTTTGCAGAACAGGAAACCTGCAGAAAGGGAAAGAATCATAAGGAAGAGGAAAGAATCATAATATTTCAACAGATTTAAGGATATATAGGTATGTATTTTGCACTGGTTTCAAAATAAATTTAAAGTGGGTATATCATTTGGATGATAGCTTTCTACATAAACTTTTTGTAGGAGTTGGATGGAATGACATTTGTTTATGATCGTCAAAACCTGTTATTAATACAATTAAGTGTTCGTAGATGCAACTCAATAGAGAATTTTAAAATTAATAGATTAATTATGTGTTAAAAGTTTATTGAAATACGTGAATATATGTGGGAGGGTTACGGGGATTGTAAGTTTGATTTTCAAGGGCAAAAAAATAGATTAATATTGGGATATTAATTATGTAGTTAAATGAGTGAATTATGGAGGGTTTTTGGAATTTTTTTTAAAATTACCATATTCAATGATATAAAATTAAAATTGGCGAGAAAAATTTATTGATTTTAGAATAGCAATAAATTGAAGTTTACTTCTTGATAATTAAATTGGTGTGCCAATGACATAAACATGATTGTATATATATATATATATATGCAAATGCATGTCTACTCCTATTATTTCCCAACCTAGTTCCCACACAGATAAAAGCAACATAAAAAAAAACATGTATAAAAATACAAAATTATACTGAATAGGGATGATATAGAAATCTTAATTCAAGATTTTATTACGATATATTTTCTCTTCAAGTAATATACGTCTTTAATAGATTTACAACTTCTTAAATAAATTTAATAACTTAACTAAACCAACAAGGAAACTCGTAAATAAAGTAAAAGTCATAAACAAACTAGGAAAAACATCCTAAATAGAGCTGAGAAAATATTAAAAGAGTTTTAATCTAAATAGGAAAAAAAAGCCATAAACCAATTAGAAAAATATAACAAATCTCGAACAATAACTTCTAAGCATTATTAGAAAATCTTACCAATCGTCAATTGTTGTGAAATTTTAACCTATAAAAAACAAGATCCTAGAATCTCCTAGGAAAGTTTCAACTTGATATAACGATCAAATAAAAAATTATGCTCAATAACATAAAGTTGTGTAGTAGAAAAAAAAACCCTCTAACAATCAAATAAAAAATAAGGTACTGAGACAAGTCATTGAAGGTCATAAATGCAAATTCTAATTGCATTAGGAATCCAACTTGAAGAAGGAATCCTACAGGGATTAAGATTGGTCAAAGTAAATATGTCAAATTAGACATTTGTGTACTCTTTAGACCATATCTGAAGCTAGAGATGGAATTTTGATGTTATTCAAGTTGAAATGAAAATTAGACACCTCAAGTTTTTCATATATATATATATGATGTCTAATAAATCATCTAGACAAGAAAAAATGACATGTTTGAAATCAAATATGAAATCTATGAGCAAACTAGTACAAGTCTATCTCATATTTCCATATTAGAATTGTTGTTACCCAATTTTGACCCATCTATTTGATAACATTTTCAAAAAATAAAAAAATAGCGAAAAATAACAAAAATCCAAAAACTACATTTTTTAATATATTTGCATCGTTTATAGTATTTTCAGCATCGTCTCAAAAGAATTTAAATTTTCAAAGATCTTTGGAACGCATTCGACTTTTAACACGTTATTTTTAAAATCATTGATTGTTCTCATTGAGTCGATGTTAATATTGCTTGTTTTCAAAAAATACAAAAAAAATAAGAAAAATCAAAATTTACAAAATAAAATAAAATTGAGGGACCAAGTTTAGGACCTAGCAACATTTTTGCATATAAATAGGAGTTTCCAACACATACACTATGGGGGGCCAATTTTGCACAATTGAGGGGAATCACAAAAAAACCCTAAACTACAAAAAAAAAAAAAACCATCTACCTTTCCTCCCCCTTATCCAAGCCACCCCTCACTTCCCCTCTATCAAAAAGAAAACCAAAGTCGCCGCTCCTCTGGCTTGGGATTTTGTCTTCGGAGATCAGCCCCTCTCCTTGATATCCCTTCCTCATCTCACCAGACCTCACGCTCCCTGAGCCAAACCCATACCGCCTGACCTTCTTTTCTCCCCAGGCCATCTCACCTTTTCTCTTACAACCGCCCTTGTCCCCCCCTCTGCCATTTTCGGCACCTCTCCTTTCTCGAACAACAGAGAGCCCCTCACAAACTTTCCTTCTACCGTCTAACCACAGCAGCCGCCCTCGAATCCCATCTTCTCCCCCCATTTCCACATATCTTCCCTCTCAACTGCTCCCTTCTCTAGCTGCCAGCTCGCTAAGACCAGAAAGAGGGCAGAGTCGTCCCCCCTCACTTTCTCCTCTTGTTAGCCGTTTCAACTTCTTCTCCAATCACCGACCGAATCAAGCCTCCCTTCCATTCAACCACCAGCAGCTGCACAGACACGACAGAAACTCAGCCGTCAGCCACTCCTTGGACATACCACCGGCCACTTGAAACATAGAAGAAGGTGAAACGAAAAGGAAAAATAACATCTACAGAAGAAACAAATTTGAAAAAGGGAAGACCAAGAGTAGATATGAAAAGGAAGGAAAAATTAAAACCGATTGTCTTGCATCCTTTTCTACTTTTGCAGGTGACGGGGATCCTCACCATTGGCAAGGAAGTGAAAAGGGGAGGAAGCCGAGCCAGATCCCCTCAGGTTTTTGGATTTCTTGCGATGGCACATGAACCCACACGCAGCCAGTGGCAGAAAACACGAAGCACTGTCTTGCAGCTCCAGAAGTCTGCCTAACACTGTTCTAAATTGTTTTGAGTTATTTTGTAAATTTCAAATTGTTTAATGTAATGTTTGTTTAGTTTTGAGTTTTTATAATTTGTACTTTGTAAATATGGATGTAAAAAAAAAAAGAAAAAAAAAATATAGTAAAAGTGAATGTGTGTGTTTGGATTTTTTATTTATTTATGGATGTTTTTTTATATGATAAAATCGCAAAGAATAAAGAAGAATTTGATATTTTGATTTGCTCACGGTAAAGGACTATGAACTTACACATAAGTCGTATTTCTAATATCCGATAAAAAGACAAAATTTTAAAACTTCTTTAGCATATAAAAAACACAAAGCAGCTTACCTCAGGTTGGGTGCGCTGGGGGTGCTAATACCTTCCTTAGCCACAACTAGTCCCTTACTTGTGAATCTCTGACAAGACCAGTATATTCGGGTTTTCTAGTAACTTGTAATTAAATACTAGGTGACGATTCCTAAAAACAAACAACAAAATGAAAAATCACCAACGGACACCGGGCGGGTCACATGCGATAGGAATGATGACATGACATCTCATTAATGATCCGGAAACCTTTCTAGAAGATCAAAGTCAATGAGCAAAGCATTAAAGTCAAACTAATATAAAGAAAACTTAAAATAAGTTGATTAAGAATTAATTATTAACTAAAAAACTTCTTCATCTTCTCAATTCCATATATAAAGGGCTGCTTATTTTGCTTTATAGATACTGGGTTGTTCGTTTGGGATTGCCTATGGTGGAAAATTTGAAAACTTCCTGGCAATCCTCACTCTCAGCCACTCTTATGTCTCCCTTGCTTTGATTAATTCATGATCTATTTTTATTGTTGTTTTATCTATGTTTTGGGTTGCCTCTCCATCTATATTCGCACCTTTTCCTCCTCTTTAAACCGTGAATTTCATCCCCAAACCTATGTTCAGGATCTTATTTTTCAGCTATGAATTTGTATCATCAACCCTAGCCTTGCAATTATGTGATAATCAAAGAAGTCAATTGACAATGTTTATTGATGTTTTCTTGCAGTCATGGTACTGCTTCGGTCATTTTCTTTTTAATTGATTTGTTCTTGTAATGTTGGATTCTTTCTTGTTTGTTCTTTTTTTTTTTTTGATGACCCTGGGTATCCAGGCTAGCTTATGTGCACCGTTGTCATATAACCCTACGTATGAGGAAGGAATTTTTTTGTTTTTTTACTTTTTTTTTCTTGCATTGTTTTTTCATGCTTTGAGTGCTGCAACTTATTATTGGAGCTTGGGTTTCCCAATTATTCCTTACATCTCTAGCTTTTATTTGTTGTGTTTGGCTATTTATTTGCAAGGTAAAATCTGGTTTTATTGTCGCTTTGTCTTTTATGGGCTACTTCTCAGTCCAGGTTTATGCCTAACTAAAAATTAATAAAATAAAATAAAATCAATTTGCAAAAATTAAAACATAATCCCAAAATAACAAAACTAATGACTAAAAAATAAATTCTAAAAATTAGGCTTTTGCATAACTCTTATACAACTTGTCCTACATTAATCTCTTTCATCTAAAACAACCTATACTTTGATTTGTCTTAAAATATAAAATGGTTGCTTTCTAGGACCAAAGTGGAAAAGACAAAAAAATTAAAAAAAGGTGGTAGCTTCAAAGTTTGCACAAAAAGTCTATTTTGATTTTTATACTTTTCAATTTCTTTTTTCATTCTCTTTGGTTTTAAATTTTTAATTTTGATCTAAAATTTTATTATTCTTTCTTTTTAGCCCCTGGTTTAAGAGAAGAGATAGAGTCGCTAGATTTGGTGATAGAGAAAAAAAAAATTCAATTTATAGTGATTTGACCCATAAAAAAAATTAATTTTCGTGTTCATAGGTTTCATTCGACGAGATGAGTCTCATCTGAGTGTTCTGTGGCCTTTTATCACCTAATATATCATCACATGAGATGGTATATCTAAGCAAATGAATATTTTTTTTTTAATTTTGGGTTGATTTTGAGTTTTTAGATCAATTTCTAGTTATTGGAGTCATATACAGGTTTATCAAAGTGTATATGGTGTTTTAAGTCAAAAATAGGTTGAAAATGGATTTCTAGGTATAAAATCTACCATCCTGATTTTTCAGCCATCATTATGGTCGGATTCTATGAAAAAGCAGGCGAAACTTATTTATATAAAAAAGTGTGAACAACAGATCATTCACGCTTTAAAAAAGAAAAAAAAAAGTCATACTAGACGCGTTGGCCCACCCAAGATAGGCCTGCATTAGACGCGTTGGCCCACCCAAGATAGGCTTGCATGCCTAAGCCTTTTTTTTTCTTTGTCCATTTGTTTTTTTCCTTTTATTTTTTTTATTTCATCCTTTAATATTGAATTTTTATTGGTCTTTAAAAAATAATAACAAATTTTTATGATTTTTTTTAATAGAATATGATTGATTTTATTTAGTTCACGAATGATATTTCAACATTTTTTTTCTGGTGTTAGTAGGCATTTTTTATGTGCAGTCCTACTTATTTTTTTTTCTTTAATTTTATTCAATCACTTTTCTATGTATTTTATTTATTTATTATTGTTATTTTAAATAAAACATTGCTTCTAAAAAAAAATGTTAATAAATAAAATTTAGTCTATGGTTTGTGTTTTGAACTTTCTAGTTTGGTCTTTGGCTAAATATCATTTAGTTTTTGCTTGCTTTTCCACATAAAATGATAAATTTTTTTTTTGATATGTGCAACCTTGCATAATATTTTGTTTTCTTTGATTTTATTCAATCACTTTCATGTTTGTGTCTATTTCTAGTATCATTTGATATAATAAAAAAAATAATTCTATCTCTTGATTTTTTCAGTTTAGTCTTTATAAGTTATAGTTAATTTATCTTTTTGTATTTATTAATATAAATATTTCTTAATTTATTTATTTAAATACATGCGTAAGCTTTTTTTTATTTATGATTGATAACTTTTTAATGAAAAAAAATGCGTTGGAAAAGCTTGTAAATTCCTTTTTTTGGTTGAAAAAAAATCTAACCGGATGGAAATTACAAGTTAAATAAATAGTTATAGTTATAGTTATAGAAAACACTAAAACATGTGAGCATTTTACTATAGATAGAAACATGTTCACCGTATCATGTATCAATATGGACTCATTGTTCTTTTTTTTTTTGTGCCCTCAAAATTTTATTTTATTTTTGTACAATTACATCCTTTTTGACCCAAATTAAAAGATAATTGATTCATGTTTGTTCACCAATGAAAAAATTGAAAGCAAGAGAATCGATGTGGAAAAGGCTTTGAAAATGAATGGTGAGTTTAAATTTCTTTGAAAAAATCTAATTTAGTTCTCAAACTTTTCAGATTATATCTATTCAGACCTTTAATTTTTTTTTTCTTGCAATTCAATTTTGGCACAAAAATTAATTTTTATTATTTTTAGTCATTGGTTTGGAGGGGGGGGGGAGAAAGAGAGAGAGAACATTAATTTTAACCACCAAAATACTTGATCTTAGTATTAACGAGTTCCATTTGGTGAAATTTCATTAGATATTTTTCACTTTAAAATTGCCTAAAAAGCTATATCTAAGCTTGAGAAGTTTTTTTTGTTTCAAGTTAATTTTTGTTTTTTTGTGGGGTTTTTTAGGTTGTTTAAGACCATTATTGGGTTTATCAAAGTGTTTAGAATCTTTTCTCAATGTTTTAGGTAAAAAATAGGTTTTTAAGTCAGAAAAACCATAAATCCTAATTATTCAGCCACCATAGTAGCCGAAATCTAGTTGAAGAAAAAATGGATTGTAGGTAAAAAAAAAACACCATAAATCCTAATTTTCTAGATAAGACTTAAGGCTAAAATGTTCAAAGACACTTTTAACAAAGTACAATCCTTGATTTAAGACACATAGACTTATTCAAAGAGGCTAAGATGTTCCAATTGTTCTAGTGGCAAGACTTAGGGTTAAGAGATTCAAAGAGACTTTTGATAGACTTATTTAAGACACATAAGATAAGATGGACTTCAAAAAAATATTAAGTAAAATAAGTACTATCCTTAATTAATTATTCATGTTCAAGATGGGCTTCTAAGTGGACATTTAAACATTACAAAAAGATTAAAATAAAAAAATTCAAATATATCAGTTTTGACCTTTAGCTAATGTTTTGGTCATATATGGAGCTCCATAAGTAATTTGAATGCAATTCTAGTTGAATTACAAAGTAAACATCGAGAGTTTTCCAATAATATATGATACATTTTCTAATTCATTAAGATGAGAGAGAACCATGCATTTAAAGTTAAGCTTTGATTAGGCTAATAAATTAGAAAAACGACTTTAGTCTTATTTAAATTAGTTGAGCTATTATTTTATTTATCTTTTAATTATTATTAGGCCTATCTTTATTTAAATTTAGATTTATTGAATTATTATTACTTATTATGTTTATCTATATTTATTAAGAATATCCTATTAGACTTGTAATTTTTTTCTAATATAAATACTTCTTTATAGAGATTTTTTGTTAAAAAAGGAGACTATGTTTAATAAAAAAATAAATATTTTTGCTATTTTTTATGTGATCGAGTGATTCTTATATTAAGTTCTTGAATAAACACATAATTTTTTTGAAGAATTGATAAATTTTGTTGTGATTTTATACTATTTATTTATATATTTTTATAAATATAAAGTGATAATAATCATTGTATATAATTTTAATTTTTTAAAAAAACTTCCATTCAAATACAATTATAACATATATTGGGAGGTGTGCATATCAAATGATGAAACTCAATAAATTTAAAATCGCCATCGGCTTTATAGCCGAGGTAGCCTTTGCTTTAATACTCGAAGAGAGAATGCTGAATTAAATGACATGTGGATCATATAAATGAAAACAATGAAGTGCACATTGACAAATTAAATAGTAGAGGGACCGACGAGTTCATCGAGCCAATTCTCACCTGTGCTATTTAAAAACTCGTCGGATTCTTCTTCTTCTTCTTGTTTTTTTTTTTTTGAGATAATTGATATGAATAGGCTGATCTGAACGAAAGAAGATTTCTTTTCGTGTTTCATAGATTAACGCTCTCATGTAAGGTCTGACTCAGTTGGGACTCCTGCAAGCACTAGACATTAGACACAAACCTTCTCCTCCTTCAATCTCCAGGACTAGACATTGACAAATTAAATAGTAGAGGGACCGACGAGTTCATCGAGCCAATTCTCACCTGTGCTATTTAAAAACTCGTCGGATTCTTCTTCTTCTTCTTGTTTTTTTTTTTTTTTGAGATAATTGATATGAATAGGCTGATCTGAACGAAAGAAGATTTCTTTTCGTGTTTCATAGATTAACGCTCTCATGTAAGGTCTGACTCAGTTGGGACTCCTGCAAGCACTAGACATTAGACACAAACCTTCTCCTCCTTCAATCTCCAGGACTGGGCTGCTAATTACTATTTACCCTTTTCCATTAGCTAAATAAACTGTTAAGATTAGGAGTATATTTTATTCCACAGTATTCAAATTATTTTATATCTAGCGTCGACTAGTAATAGTTTTTTATCGCATGTTTAGGAATATGGTCTTATTCATGTTTTTAAAATTTTTTTTATTTTTTTTATTTGAAATGAATATTTTTAAATTGTATTAATATATAGATATTAAAAATAATTTAAAAAAATATAAAATTTTATTTTAATATATTTCTAAAATAAAAAATACTTTAAACTTTAATCCTAAATAATTATCATAAAGATAAAGGATTAAACAAAAAAATAAAAAGGAGAGGTTGACGGAGCATACAGCCGTGGCCCCACCACCACCACGCCCACCCCCGGGTCCCGATCTTTTTAGTTTAGGACTTGAGTGTTATTGAAGTATTATTGTTAATAGAGTAGAGGGGGTGGGAAATGGGATCCAAGCCATGGCTACACCCAGCTCCCGCCTATCGGACCTTGGAGACTTACTGGAGTTCTGATGATGATGCTCCTGGTTCTCGATGTAGCCACACCTTGACTGCCGTTGCTGCTACTAAGTCTCATGGCCCTCGACTCATCCTCTTCGGTGGTGTCACTGCTATCGAGGGCGGCGCTTCCTCCGCTCCCGGAATCAGTTACAGTTTCCACCTCTCTCCCTCTCTATGCTGCTCCTGCTTTGCTTAATATTAAATAAATTTAACTGTTTGGTGCAGGATTGGATGGAGCCACTAATTCGGTTCATTCTTATGATGTTCTTACTAGGAAATGGACTAGGTAGGTAACAGTACTTTGTTTCTTCTTGTTCTTGTTCATTTTTTTTATTATTCGAAAAATAAAAAGATAAAGGAAAAAAATTGGACGATTAACCTTTGGTGATTGTTGTCTAATGAACAGAATACAAGCTGCTGGAGAGCCACCGTCTCCTAGGGCTGCGCACGCGGCAGCTGCTGTTGGTACTATGGTTGTTTTTCAGGTGATTCACTGTGAATTAGGATTTGATTCATTTTTCTTTTTATTTGATTTGTTCACTTAATGTGAGCTTTTGGTATTGATGAATGGCTTGTATGTATGGTTTAGGGTGGGATAGGTCCAGCTGGGCATTCCACCGATGATCTCTATGTGCTTGACTTGACCACTGACAAATTCAAGTGGCACCGGTCAGTTTCTTCTTTTCCATCAACCAGATTTAGCTAGGGGTTCCCTATTTTTCTCTCTTTACTTGGGATTCTTGATTTGGAACTGATTGTTATATTTTGGTGCTTGATATGAGCGTAGAGTGGTTGTACAGGGACAAGGGCCTGGGCCTCGTTATGGCCATGTAATGGACTTGGTTGCCCAAAGGTACCTTGTTATTGTCAGTGGCAATGATGGTAAGCAAAATTTTCTGTTCTGCCTTTTATCTTTAAGATCTTTTGGCTCTTTAAGGACTGGGTCCTTTTTAGAAGTCCAGTGTTAAAAACTTTGTTTCATGGTTGTTTTCTGTTTGATTATTGGCATTGAATATGCTTAGCTTCCATTTGTAAAATTCAGCATTTTGGTACTTGTTTTTAGATATAGGTTTGGGCTGTTGTTTCTTTATGCTTAAGTGAGGTTATCATGATAAGCTGTAGGATTCTTGAATTTGGAGTAGCTTACCCTATTGATGGACAATTGTCTTAAATGCTTAATTTTGAATATTTTTATGTTATTTCATGCCAGGAGAATGGACGTTGATGTTTTGTGCTGATGATTATGCATTTTTCCATGCTTTATAACTATGTAATAGTGATTTTTCCCATTATATTCTAGGTAAAAGAGCTTTATCTGATGCCTGGGTTTTGGACACTGCCCAGAAACCATATGCATGGCAGAGGCTAAATCCTGAAGGTGATAGACCTTCTGCTCGAATGTAAGTTTGTTTAGAACAAACATTTGCAGAAGTGTTAAACTTCTGCGTTTGTTATTTTCCCATCTACGCATGTTTTATGTCTGATGTGATGTAGCATTATTTTGTAGGTATGCAACAGCTAGTGCCCGTTCAGATGGAATGTTTTTGCTTTGTGGTGGAAGAGACGCCTCTGGCACAGTATGATCTTTTTTTTATTTTCAGGGGTTGTAAAGCAATCAATTCTATTTAACTATTCTGCATGATTATATTATAACAGCAGTTTGTTTTGCTGTAGATATTTGTTTCTAGGACAGTAGGACTAGCCTGTCAACTTAGTGTTTGTCCTCGTGGCATTTATTTTATTAAAAAATAGGCATGCATATTCCTGGTGTGCTCAATGTGTAAGGGCATATAATAAGAGATGGGAGATCAAGGTAATCAAACTAAATAAATTTTTCTAACTTTGTTGAACTGACAATATGATGTGCCATGAATTTTATGTGGGTAGGGCCAGACTGCGCTGGCCTGTAATCCAAACCTTCCAGATGCATTCCCACACCTAGAGTAAATGAGTGGGACCTTGCTTGTCCTCAACCTTGTGGATCAAATGTGACATATTTCTCTTTCTATGAGGTTGGTAACTGGAAGTAGGATGTAATGTTTGATCAAATACATAGAATTCTTGGAAAAACTTGAGGCAAAACTCAATGTGAAACTTTTATTACATGGATTATAAGCAAGAAAGAAGTTAAGTTCAAAAGTGACTTAGAAAACTTGAAGAAATGAACCTTTGGTGCATGTTCTTGTTTATTCACAAGCTTTGAAAATATTATAAAAACAAGTGACTTATGGTATAGAACATTCATTTTCCAAGTTGCAGTTGTGATGAGAAATCAGAGCACTCTCTGTTCTGGAATGATTTTCCTACTGTTTCTTTGAAATTTTCCATTACTTTTTTCTGTCAGGAACCATTCATCTGGTTTTTATGATTTTTTCTCTATTCAGGCGTAACTGTTGATTCAGTGCAGCTTCACTCTCATTGAAGTTCCTTTCGTGCTCAACAGTGTTGTTTTTTGGATAAAGAAAATTTCATTACTGATGGTGTTACTGTTTTGCATTTCAGTTCTTTTACTGATCACAAGTGTGTGCTTAAACAGGCACTTGGGGATGCTTATGGGCTTCTAATGCATAGAAATGGTCAGTGGGAGTGGACCCTTGCTCCTGGGGTGTCTCCATCAACAAGGTATCAACATGCTGCGGTAAGTGACCACTAGTCAGGGCGTTTTAACTTTTTAGATTATGCATAGATAATGAAATATATCTTTTGAAGTAAAATGTTTGTTGGGACTCGATTACTGAAGTTGATCTTGTTTCTTCTCTATCAGTAAAAAGTTTGACATTGTTTTCTATCAGGTTTTTGTTGGTGCACGTTTGCATGTTACAGGAGGAGCCCTAAAGGGAGGACGCTTAGTAGAAGGGGAAGCAGCTGTTGCTGGTAAGCCTTTTTCTTTGCTGTTCTTATCCTGAAAAGAGGGGTTATATTGTAATCTTCAACAATTTTTTCTGTGAGACTAGTGCTGGACACTGCTGCGGGCGCTTGGTTGGATAGAAATGGGATAGTTACTTCTTCTAAAACCAGCAAGGGACATGCTGAATATGATCCTTCTTTGGAGCTAATGCGTCGTTGTCGCCATGCATCTGCATCTGTTGGTGTTCGTATATATGTCTACGGTGGTCTAAAAGGAGGTGAAGTTTCCTTTTTTGTTCTTTGGGAGACCTATTAGTCCTGCAGTTGTAGCCCTCCCCTCTTCATCCTTTAATCCCTCCAATTCCTCATGTGGGCAGGTTTTAATCACAAGTCACTTACTACAAGTGACTTTAACATTAAGCTTGGCCATAACTGACAACATTGTACTAGTTAAATTGAGAGGACTACTCATAAAATAGGAATACAAGTATTTAGGAGTAGAAATGTTCTTAGATGAAAGTTATACTGTGAAAGAAAACAAGAAGAGACTTGAATAGACTTACATTTTGTTTGTGGCATTGCTGGTTTTATGCTTGAACTAAACCAGACCAAGGTTGCATGTGCCGTAAGTGTTACACCATATAGCATTTATATTTTTGTATCCTTAAGTTTCTCATTGTAGTAATTATTAGAGAAGCTTTTTGATTGAGGAGTGAATTCTTTGTATTATTTATTGTTATTTTTGTTTCTGCTGTTTTATTTTGTGTTGGCTCTCTTTTGTATCTTATAAAGCAGTATTACTGATATGTTATTCTATTTAAAGTTCAATTACTTTTGCTGTTGTAATTGAAGTGTAGTAGTGAGTAATTTTGAAGTTTGTTGACTAAGCACTGTACGAAGTCCCCTTGATCAGGAGCGCCTTTTTCTTCTTTTGCTATGGACATGTTGTGCCACAGTTTTGCTTATGATTCAAATGGTGCGTGATGTTGATATTGTTGCCTGTGCAATCAGCTATCTATTATGTTTCAGTGTGTTGAAGTAATATTATCTTTTTGTCCTTTTCCTTTGGAATTACTTTTCACGATTCATTCTCTATTACCATTTTCAATTTTCATCCCCATCCATTGAATTCTTACCCATAAATGTATGTTCTGTGCTATGTCCTTTGTAAAATTGAGCTTACAAGTCAAGCATCAATAAAATCTTTGTTGAACTTTTTCTGCATATTTGAGGGGAATGCATGAAGCTGTGCCATTTAAGATAACACATATCAATGTGATCTTTAAAAAGAGACATTAATTTCACATCAGCAAGGGCATGCATTCATTTAGCACTATTATCTATATTTTACATTTTGTACTCTGGATTATAATTCCACAACCATTCAGGTAGTTATTGTGGGGTCTCTTTTCCTTGTTTGGTAAGCATAAGAAATGGAAGTCAGTAACTTCCGCACAAGAATGTTAGCAATTGCTTGTAGCATGTTTAATCAACCTATTGTGCTTGTGCGCCTTGATGATTGTTTGATTGATTGGCACTAGTTTAGGACATTATCTTTGATAGACAGAAAAAAAATATATGCAGGAGACTTACATCATTAAGTGGATTTTTTTTTGGTTCTTGATCCCAATAGCTTAATGATCTTATTTCTTGACAAGCAACTATGTTGAGTTTGGATGTGCTATGCTTGTTCAGACCCGGAGACTTCTGTTAGGACAAAATTCCTCTTTAGTGAAGATAGGACTTCGTTCAGTTTGCTGGACCATTCTATTCTATCGAACCCGTTTCCTGGTCACCTGTTGTGTTGGGATGATCTCTTTTCATTCTTGATAGCTCTGCCATCTTCTACGTCCCTACCGAGAGCCAGTAATTCACCATTCCTAATTGGTTGCTCTAATGTTAACTTAAGTGTTATGGTATCACAAAAACAACTGTGCAAGTGAAATTACATGCATTTGTGGATCTTTTAGATCTTGTTTATTGATTTTCTGCCTGATGGTAACAAAAGTCTTTCTCAAGCATTCTGAAGAAATCAAGTGTCTGTAATAAGTATTAACAGTGATCAGAGTGGATTTATTGTGTACAACACCTTTTTTATCTTCTTGTTTAGTTAGGCTGTTATGCAGCTTATGCTTATTTGACTCATCCTTGGTTCCTTTTCTTCTGCATAACCTGCCATTAAGCCTTAATCATTTGGTTCTCATGGAATTCATTTCATTTCATTGTGTATTGCAAACTTAAGAGATGCACACATCATAGCCAATTGCTTTGTCTGCAGATGCAGTGCTAGATGATTTTCTGGTTGCTGAAAATTCCCCATTCCAGTCAGACATGAATTCTCCCATTTTAACATCTGAGAGAGCCTCAACAATAACAAGTCCCCGATCAAACCATTATAATTTAAATTCTTTTGGAACAACTACCCCTGATGGTGGATCAGAGATCCCTTTATCTGGTGGTATCAGGTCTCAACCTTCTCTATATCCCTCATGTCATGTCAGCCCCTTTCCTATATAAATTCATGGATTTATTTTCTTCTGTAGCAGCATGGACAAAAATTCTATGGAGAAATTAAGGGAGGCATCTGCTGCGGAAGCTGAGGCAGCTAATGCTGTCTGGCAAGCTGCTCAGGCAGCATCTTCCAATCCTGCAGAAGAAACATCTGTATCTGATGACAATTCAAAAGTGGCAGAAGCAACTTCAGATGGAAGTGACAATGAGGCTGATGTTCGCCTTCATCCTAGAGCTGTATGCCCTTTTATCTGTGGCTTATAAGAGTGGTGCAGTTGTTCTTTGGTTGCCATGCTGCTAAATCACACTGTCTTGTTCTTATAGGTGGTGGTTGCTAAAGAGGCTGTGGGAAACCTGGGTGGGCTGGTAAGGCAATTGTCATTGGATCAATTCGAAAATGAAAGTAGAAGGATGCTTCCTATGAATAATGATGCATCTTATCCTGCCAGAAAGTTCACCAGAAAAAAGTCTCCTCAAGGCCTGCATAAGAAGGTAAGACTTGACAAATTTATGAGTATTTCTATCTCTTCATTAGCGCTACTTCATGCTGTTATGTTGCAGATTATTTCCATGTTGCTTAGGCCTCGAAACTGGAAAGCTCCTGCAAATAGGAGATTTTTCCTGGATTCTTATGAAGTTGGGGAACTTTGTTATGCTGCTGAACAAATATTTATGCAAGAGCCAACGGTTCTGCAATTGAAAGCCCCAGTAAAAGTCTTTGGTGATCTTCATGGACAGTTTGGTGACTTAATGCGTCTATTTGATGAATATGGATTTCCATCCACAGCAGGAGACATCACGTAAGTATTACATTGTAGCTCTTATGCTTGTGAGGAACATGTTGAGTATGATCTGGAGAGCTAATTGATAGTGGCATTTAATTTCATGCAATCTAAGAGATTGAGGAAACTAAAAACGAAACTGAACCATTTAAATTGATTGTCACTCATGGGTGCTCTGTTGTGGGTTTACAGTATGGATTTTGGATTAGGCTTTTCTATTGGCTAGTTTGTTTTTTTCAATCATGATGGGTGAAGTACCAAAAACTATGTTTTGTCCCTGTGGGGTGCAGTTGAGTATAATTCATGCTTCATGTTGAGGCAGGGAAGTGGGATCTGATGAAAGTGCAGCTGCAATAGCTAAGTGCTTGAGTTGACAAAAAGTAATAAGGTCTCTCTGCTTGATAGAGATGATTCCTTCATGTCCTACACAAACTGGCTAAACTAGTAGGGAGATGAGAGTTTGTTTCTTGGGAAGGGGGCTTGTGAAAGGGGCTAGAAAGATGTGATCACAGTAACAAAGATCCATATTCTTACATGGATTGACACTACTCCAATATGCTGAATTGTTGTTGGTTAATAAATCATGTTCAAATACCCAAGTTACCGTTTTTCAACATTATTTTAAAGTTCCACACATTTTTCAACTTGTATGTATGTTGTAACTGTACCTCAAGAAAGGCATTGTGATTAGCAATCTACAACAATATAACTCGTCTTGTCTTCGAGAAGGCATTATCGCTACCATTAGAAAAGCACTAAAATTCTTAAATGTTTTAGAAAGGTTGTGTTTGAGATTTTGGTGTAAGGTGTTTTTCAAAATAGAAAATGCATCAAAATGAAAAAAATTTCATCGCTTTTTTTATTTGACATTAGCATATTCAAACCATATTAAAACCATCGGAAAACACTAAAAAAAACATCAATTTGATATTTGATTCATGCCAAACGCACTTTTAACAAAAAAAGTTTCAAACTCACTCCCAAACACCCAACTCTTTTTTCTGTGGCCTCCACTGACTTTCTAAAGAAATCATGTCGTTTAATGTGTCATGCCCATATTCTTGGAGTCATCGGCACATGATAAATGCATGTGTGCAGGTTTGCTGTTTATGTCATAATTGAGCAAGCAATGTCCATAAGTCATTTGAACTTGTTATATGGTTCTATTTCCCTTCTCTTTCTTATCCTCATTTTTTGACATTCTTCTGCTTAAATAGTTATTGCTCTATACTCCATTTGATATTTATGTCTATGACAAGCAGTGGTTGGTGGGCACTGTTTCCCAAAAATTGGGTTGAAGATACAATACATGTCCTTTAGTGTTGCTTATAGTAAGTTTTCATTTGGATAATGCTTAACGCGATAAAGGGCCTCCAGCTTATATGTCCAAAACAACAAATTGATAATTTTAGAACAGATTGTGTGATTTATCTCTGTAGTTGATTAACTATGCTGTCCAATTTTATGGTTCAGGTACATCGACTATTTGTTTCTGGGAGACTATGTTGATCGAGGGCAGCACAGTTTGGAGACCATAACTTTGCTTCTTGCTCTTAAGGCAAAACTTGTGCTTTCAATGAACAAAAGTTTCACATGAATTATATTTTAGCACTGTCCTTATATTGATGGTGTGGTGCCTTTTATTTTGATTTTGCAGATCCAGTATCCCGAGAATGTCCACCTGATACGTGGTAACCATGAAGCTGCTGATATAAATGCGCTCTTTGGTTTTCGTATTGAATGCATTGAAAGAATGGTATAGATAAACATGCTAAATATAGTTTTCCTGAAGGGCCAGTACATCTTTTGAAAATTCAAAATGTTCAAATGTGATAATAGCATTTCACAGGGAGAGAGTGATGGGATATGGGCATGGACACGTTTCAATCAACTTTTCAACTGTCTTCCACTCGCTGCGCTTATTGAGAAGAAAATTATCTGTATGCATGGTGGCATAGGAAGATCCATTCATTCAGTGGAACAGATAGAGAAGCTGGAAAGGCCCATAACAATGGATGCTGGATCTATAATTCTAATGGATCTTCTATGGTATGCTTCATTCGATTTATTTTACTTGCAATCTACCATTGCTTACATTAATTTGTGTTATGAAACTTCTCCATTCAGGTCGGATCCTACCGAAAATGATAGCATAGAGGGTTTGAGACCAAATGCTAGGGGTCCTGGTCTTGTCACTTTTGGGGTATGCATGTCATTGTTTACATCTGTTATGTTTGATGATCTTTAGTTATTGTGTTTGGTGTGGTTTATCACATGCAATATATCCCAAGTCATAGTGAATAGAAACAATTTGTTTTTTGACTAAATTATAGATATCGCATCAACCTTTGTGGAAAGCAATTAGCCTCTCAAAACTTCTTATCTTGGTCCCCCGATCAATATATATGTAGAGATTGAATTCCTATAGCAGCTTGCTTTAAATTCTTATACTGTAGTTAACGGCAGGAAAAAAAAAAAACACTCCTTTCTTTTATTTAGAAACGAGCCACCAAAATCTTACTTTCAAATTGGAAGAGAGACAATGTTCCTCGCCTACTACCATTAAATGTTGGATGTGAACTTAAGAAAGTTTAGGACTTCATTGTTGCTATCACTTATTGGGAACCAAAAGAAAAATCAAAGGTGACAGGTTAACTCGCCATTGACGGAAAGTTCAGCAGTGTTGGCTTGTTTTAGCCTCAAAGGTGACAAGTTCACCATGATCTTTATATTAATTTTGAAATACCAAGTGACTTACCACTATAAATTTATAGTCACTGGCAGTTTGCATTTCCACTCTTATGAGCTGCTACTATCTCACTTTTGCTGCTTCAGATGTCCAATGAATCTATGCTAGCTTATGATGTCATCAGTTTTGTATGCTTATCTCGCACCGTATCTTTTTAATTTGATGCACTTTCAAGTTGCATGTGTTATGAAGCATTTGCTTGTTTTATCTTTTAATGTCATTGCAGCCTGATCGTGTAACCGACTTCTGTAAGAAAAATAAGTTACAGCTGATTATTAGGGCACATGAATGTGTCATGGATGGGTTTGAACGGTTTGCCCAAGGGCAATTGATTACTCTATTTTCTGCAACCAACTATTGTGGTAAGCTAAAGAGCTTGAATTTTCTCCTGCTAAAATCCAATTTGAATCCTAATGTGATGTATCAATCCAGGGACTGCAAACAATGCTGGAGCTATACTGGTAGTTGGCAGGGGTTTGGTTGTGGTTCCAAAATTAATTCATCCATTGCCACCTCCCCTTCAGTCACCAGAGACGTCTCCGGAACGTGTCATTGATGATGCATGGATGCAGGTAAGATTTATAGCCATTTTCAATGTTGGAATACTGCTTGGTATCCACAAATCTGGAAAACCTATCCCCTAGCTGGCATTTAATTGTTTTCTCTATGTTTCTGTTGTCTTTCAGGAGCTTAACATCCAAAGACCACCAACTCCAACACGGGGTCGCCCTCAACCCGACCTTGACAGAAACTCACTTGCTTACATATGATGCTACAAGACCCCCTTTGTTTGTAATCTGTGGAATTTCATTGCACCACCTGTCTTTTCTTGCACGCTTGACTGTTTCGATGGTCAATTTCATTCAGCATGTCTCCCACTTTGCACAGGTCTGGTGCTTGTGTTGTATTTTTAGATATACAAGTAGACAACTTGAGAATGATCCAAGGCATAGCTGTTAACTAGTGAGTGTGACATATGTACAATATAGCACGCAGAAAAGATGGTATTTGTATTTCTACTGTTGATAGATTATAGAGTGATCAACCTTTTTGTAAAATAGACGAGGTATTTAATTTACAGTATATATTCATTTGATTTCTATAATTGGTGTGCTGAGGCATGTAGAAATGACTTTGCCACGGTTGAAAATTATCGGTCGGAAGGTGAGGTGGTCAGTTGCAGTATGAAAATGTCATTTGCTAGTTTTTCTTAATCTATCAATATTCACAACCCTGGTTCACTGCTAGCTGAGCATCGAGTCCACCAAATTAATTATGAGAAGGGGGTGGTGACGTGGAACATTTGGCTCTCATTTCTTAAAATAAACGTCTTCCACCGCCGTGGATGCATGGAAATACTCTACTTTTTTAAGGTTGTCATATTCGGAGTCTCCACTAACACCATAGCGAATTCCCCTACCTTCTCTTTAGCCCCCGTGAATGTTGTTCCTGTTGCAAGAAAAGATGCCATTAGCTAATCGGCTAGAGTGCATTGCACTCTTGTGTCACAGCTGAAAAAGAAAGAAGAAGAAAACAGAGTAGAGGGGGAAGCGGGATCGATTTAAATCGATTGTAACCCAACGACTGCGTTTTGTGCAGTCTTTTTAAATGAGAACAAGTTAGAAAGAATGGCCAGGTGTGGAGTGTCACGCCGACAATAGAAAAGAAGTAGAGTGTCTTTTTATTCCCTAATGATTGAAACAGAAATACATGAAAAATGAATGACAGAAATTTCCAAAATTCTCTCCCGTTCTCTCCCTTTCTCTTCTCTTCTAACAAATTCTGAGAGTGTAACTACAGCTCTTCTCCTTCCCATCTATATTTCTCCTCCATTGTTATATCTTTAAGGCTCACCCTTTTCACTTGCAGCAAAGTGGTATTAGAGCTCACCATTTTTGGACTTAAGCAAGATGCCACCAGAGAGGTCCCAAAGGTCCCAAGATGTGAGAAGGGTGGATGATTATTTGGAAGCTGCTAACCAAAGAGTTAATGGAATAAAGGTTAAACCGAATGCTCAATCTAATGACCTTGCTTAGCTTAAGGCCATGATGAAAGAGATGGCTACCCAACAAATCTCAATAAAACATACTCTGCAAACACTACCAGGAGAGACAAGTTCTTCCCAAAACATCCATGCTTCTCAATCTCCTGCAACAACCAACAGCCAGGGATGGATTGGTGAGGGGATCACAATATTCCTACATGTTATGCAAGCCCAAAAGAGACTTCCTTACCTTTGAAGGTGAGGAGGTACATAAATGGTTGTATAAATGCAACCAATATTTTGATATTTAAAAAATACTCGAATATGACAAGCTGAAATTAGCCTCATCTTATCTAAATAGTTTAACCCTTTATTGGCACCAGAATTTCATAATTAACCTATAAGGACAAGAGGTTATAAGGGCTGAATATGTCAATGCCTTGTATTGTAGGTTTGACAAGACAAAAGGATCCTTTAGAAGAGTTAACTAAACACAAACAAAAATATGATCTAGAGGGTTACATCAAAGACTTTGACATACTATGGAATAGAGCTCAAATTTTTTAGAAACAAGCATTGGTATTTTCTTGGGAGGTTTAGAAAATGAGGTTAAGAACTTAATGAAAATGTTTGAGCCTAAATCTCTCAAACAAGCCTATAACCTAGCTAAGCTACATGACAATACACTCACCTACCAAAAAACAATCCTAACCAGCAGGCTTCAAATTCTAGACTCTGATGAGTCCTAACCAGCAGGCTTCAAAGTTTGTCTGCCTTGCAAACACCAACAAACCAAACTCTAATCCCACCTTTAATACATTTAAACCTCCCGAACTTGCCTTATTACCTATGCCTACAAGACCACCAATCAACAACACTAATATTTACCCCACCGATAAACCCACCATACTTATTAGAATAAAAAAGATGAATGGCAGGAGAGCCAAAGGGTTATGCTTTTAGTGTGATGAGAAGTTTGTACCCGGGCATTAGTGAAAAAACAAAAAGTTATATTCATTATGAATAATAGAAGATGATGAGAAAAACTTAGAAGAAGAGGAGACTATAAAAACAATGAATGTGGATGTTCTTACCCCTCATTTATCACTTCATACATTACAAGGCACTATGAGATGCCACATCATTAAGGTGTGGGGGAAGATAGACAAATGTCCTATATTCTTTTTGATTGACTTGGGTAGTACTCACAACTTCCTCAACTCCTATCTTGCCAATAAATGGAGATGTATTGACTCCAATCAAGCCTATATAAGTAGAAGCAATCAATGGAGGTACCATATCTTGTGCAACCGTATGTAAGAACCTATCATGGAAAATGTAGGGTGTTCAATTTCAAGCTGATATTTTTGTTATGAAATTGCAAATCTATGATGTGGTTTTAGGCATACAATGGTTGAAATTATTGAGAAATATATTGTTCACTAATGAGGATATGTGGATGTCCTTTTAGTGGCAGGGCAGAGAAGTGACATTGAAAGGAGACAATCCTAGGCTAGTTCAATCCATTAGGATAGAGGAGTTAAATGGGATGCTAACCAATGACACCTTGCTAGCATAGGTAAAGCTCTATAGTTTAAGAATGTTGGAGGATGTTGGCCAAATACTTTATTCTTAGGAGGTGTCCTTTCCTTTCAAGTAAGAAGAAGGTTCACCCTTGCTAGCTCTGCTGAAAACTTATCAATATATTTCCAGTAATTCTAAAGGGTTACCCCTAGTTAGGAGGTATGATCACAGGATAACCTTGAAGGATGAAAGTCAAACTGTCAACTTGAGACCCTATAGATACTCTAGATTGAAGAAAGATACATTAGAGAAACTAGTGGCTAAAATGTTAGAGGATGGAATTGTGTAACCTAGCAATAGTCCTTTCATCTCTCTAATTGTGCTAGTCAAGAAAAAGGATCAGACATGAAGGTTTTGTATAGATTTTTGAGCTTTTAATAAGTTGATTGTGAAAGATAAGTATCCTATTTGTATTATTGATGAACTGTTAGAAGATTTAGAAAAGGCAACCATTTTTTCTAAGATTGATTTAAGGGTGAATACCATCAAATTTGAATAGTCCTGGAAGTTGTTTTTAAAACAACCTTTAGGACACACAATGGTTATTATGAATTCTTTGTCATGCCTTTTAGACTCTTTAATGCTCTTATAACTTTTTAGAGTTTAATGAATGACATTCTTAGGAATTACTTGAGGAAATTCATTCTAGTGTTCTTTGATGATATACTAGTTTACACCAAGGAAATGATTGAACATTTACATCATCTTAGAGTTATGTTTGAACTATTATGTGCTAATCAACTAGTTATAAAGAAAAGAAAGTTGCACTCTTGTTGGATTGAATCATTTGTTGTTTCTAATGTTTTTTCTTATGGTGCAGTTGAAATTACAAGTTTAAAAACGAACAAAGTGCTCATGGTCAATGAACATCAATTGAAAACGTTTTATGAAAGTTGGTAAAAAAAACTCACCATTTCTGTGGAGTTAGCTGAACCAATCTATGAAGCATAAGCATGCGATGTGTCAAGACAATAACATAAAATAAAAGCGCTTATTGGGAGGCAACCCAACAAAAAAAAAATCAGATTTGCCCTTTTTTTCCTTTATCTTTTATTTTTTGCATTTTACCTTATTTTCATTATCTTATATTCTTTTTTTTTTAATTTCAACATTGACGACAATGTTGTGTTTAAAGTGTAGGGGTATTGGGAGAATTTTGATTTTCTTTGTTGTTTCTTATAAAAAAAGAAGTCAAAGTTTTATCTTTTGAACTCATTGGTTTATAAGAATATGAGTATTATTTATGAGAATTAGTTGAGATAGATATAAATATAAATCGAATGAATTAGTATGCATGCAAGTTTTAATGTTTAGTTAGTTTAGAGATTGACTTTGAAAATATCTTGTTTCAAAAATCAATTTTTTAAAATGCTCTACTTCCTTTGGTTTAGCCTTCTCTTTTCCTTTCTTTTACCTCACCTTAACCTTAGCCCCATTACAACAAAAAAGTAAGACCTTTTGATTCATGTACTACTTGTAATATTTTAGTAACGAAGATGAGATTGAAGAGCAAGCTTATGGCACAACATATTCATTGATTGAATTTGAGAGATTTAAACACATAACTCCTAAATGCGTGAGTGTTGGCGTGTATATCAATGAGAGGATCTATCATTTTGGCATGACATAGATTTCATTTAAATCCCAACGATTAATTGAGTTTTGAAGTTCACATGTAAATAAATTCATGAAAATTTATATTTTTATCCTTATTGATTATATTCTTGTTTATAATGCATATATTCTTAGACATTGATATGAGATTAGGAGATTAGTCATAGTTATTTTATTTATTTATTTTAAGTTTGATTTTATCTCTCCTTTTTTGAGGATAAGCAAAAGTTAAGTGTGGGGGGAATTTGAAGCTACTATATTATTTGATAGTTTTACCCATATTTACGTAGCATTTTGCCTATGTTTTTTTTTATATAAAATGCCTTGATATTCTTTATTTTATGTTTTGAAGGCACTTTTGGATGTAAGACTAAAAAAGAAGTAAATTGGAGGAAATTGACATATTTGACCTCCAATCGATGTTTTGTGTAGAGCTTAAGCTTTAAAGGTCGAAATGAAATGATTCTAGTAGTATTAGAAATATAACATCCATAACTTTCTATACATGTCAAGAAAAATAAAAAGAGAAAGAGCATGAAAATCATAACCTTCAAAGACAAATCTCACATTCTTTCAGTATTGATCTTCGACCTTTCCGACTTGAATATCTTGAGCTAGAGAAGTCCATTTGATGCAAACTCAATTTTGTTGGATTCCTGAATTGAAGACCTATCAGCATACCCAATTTCAGCAGAAAAAGAGCTCATATGAGAGAGATATGCTTTTTATAAGATGACAAATGAAACCTGCCAGCAGACAAGTTTTTTTTGAAGAAACATGTCCAATTTACTTCCCAAAGTATCCAAACTGACATACAAGTCTCTATTTAGACAATTTAGCTCATCTAAGTCCAAAGTCAAAGCTTGAAGATTTTATGCAATGCTATTTCTCTTTTTTAAGGAAAATAGTTATTGAAATACTTAAATGTAAATTGTCTACTTAGAAAATAACTATTTTGTAGGAAATGAGGATAAGGGTTTCCTATCAAATAAAAAAAAAAAGAGGGAAAGGAAAGAAGGGGCAACCAAAAAGAGAAGAAGGACTCTTACTCAAGGGTTTTTTTGGGATTGACTAGTTATTATAGGAAGTTGTTGAAAGGATTTGGTGAAATTTACAGACCTCTTACTCAGTTATTGAAGGACTCATTTGGATGGACAAACACAGCTACCATGTCATTCAATCAACTTAAACAAGCAATGTCTAAACCTCCTGTGCTAGCACTGTTTAATTTTGACAAGCAATTTATAGTGGAGACTGATGCTTCAGGGGTGGGTATATGAGCTGTTTTAATGCAAGAAAGGGATCCAATTGCTTTTATGAGCAAAGCCTTAGAGCTACAACAACTAGTTTTGTCTACATATGAAAAAGAGTTACTAGCCATTGTCTATGTTGTAACCAAATGGAAACATTACTTATAAGGAAGGTGTTTCCTAATCAAAACAAATCATTCTAGTCTCAAGTTCTTATTGGACCAAAGAATACTCATGTTGCACAATAGGTATGGTTAACTACACTCTTGGGTTTTTATTGTGAAATTAAATACAAAAAGGGCAAAGACAACCTTGTTGTAGATGCTCTCTCCAGGATTTCTAGTAAAGAGTTGTGTGCCTTAACATTATCTTTAATTCCGCCAATATCATGGAGGAAATTAAGAAGACTTTGGAAACAAACCAAAACCTACGGTAGTTAATTGTGGAATTGAGCAAGAATGCAAACTCACATCCTAACTACAAATGGATTAATGACACTCTCATAAAAGGAAGGTGGCAGTGGAACATGATCCAAGCTTGTAGACTAAGCACATCCATCTCTACCATAACTTTGCAGCTGGGGTGCATTCAGGAGCTATTGTTACTACAAAGAGGTTGGGGGTAGGTGTTCTATTGGAAAAAGTTACAAAAGCTAGTAAGGCAATATGTTCGAGAATGCTTAATTTGTTAATAAAACAAGGTTGAAAATGTTAAGTCCACTAGACTATTATAGCCCCTACTAGTGCCCACAACTCCCTTTATTGACATTAACATGAATTTTTTTGAAAGACTACCTAAGTCAAATGGGAATGAAGTAATTTTTATGGTTGTAGATAGGCTTAACAAATATGCACACTTCATGGCACTTTCTCATCCTTATTCTACCATTACAGTAGCTAAATCTTTAATGGAAAATGTCTATAAACTCCACGAAATACCAACCACAATTGTGAGCTATAGAGACAACAAGCAATATGGGGCCAACTTATAATATTCCACTACATATCATCCCCAGTCTGATGGCCAGACTGAGGTGGTCAACAAGTGTATAGGAGGGTATCTAAGGTGTATGACAAGGACTGTACCAACATTATAGGGAAAATGGTTGAGCTCATGCAAGTGGTGGTACAACATCAATTATCACACTTCTACGAGGAAGGCGCCTTATGAGATACTTTATAGGGTTGTGCCTCCGATGCAGATTCCTTATACACCTAAGGATTTACCAGTGGAGGCTGTGGATCAATACTTAACTTAAAGGGAAGATATGCTCATGTTAATCAGGAATAATCTATTGTATTCTCAAAATAGAATGGCCAAGCAAGTAAATACGAAAAGAAGTGAGAATAATCTATTGAGGGAGATTTTAGTTATATGAAGCTAAAACCATACCAACAACAATCCATTCACAATCGAACTTCTCATAAATTAGCAGCAAAATACTGTGGTCCTTATCTTGTTATTAAAAAGATTGGAACAATTGCTTATGAATCACAATTACCTACAATAGCTATAATTCATCTTGTCTTTCATGTTTCCTAGCTGAAGAAGCATGTAAGCAATCATACTATCCACTCTAATATTCCTACTCCTTCAAATAGATCTCTTCTGAAACCACAACAAATTATTAGTAGAAGAATGGTCAAAAGAAGAAATTTTGCAGCTACTCAATTCTTAGTTTTATGGAAGAACTTACCCTTGACAGAAGCAACCTGGGAATATGGTGATGAATTATGCTTGAGGTTTCCTGAATTTCACCTTGAGGACAAGGTTATGGTCATGGAGGGGGAATTGTCACACCAGAAATGAAAGAAGAAAAAAAATAAAGCAAAGGGGAAATTAGGATTGATTTAAATCGATTGTAACCCAACGACTGCGTTTTGTACAATCTTTTTAAATGAGAATAAGTTAGAAAAAATGGACAGGTGTGGAGTGTCACGTGATGCACCATATTATTCAATATATTTATCCCATATTTGCCTAGTATTTTTCATATGTTTTATATATAAATGCTTTGATATTCTTTGTTTTATATTTTGAAGACAGATTTGACCTCCGATCGATGTTTTGTGCAGAGCTTAAGCTCTTGAGGTCAAAATAAAGTGATTCAAGTGGAATTAGAAAGCTAATATCCATACCTTTATATACATATATGGAAAGAAAAATAAAAATAAAAATAAAAAGAGCATGGAAATCACAGTCTTCAAAGACAGATCTTACATTCTACTAGTGTTGACCTTCAGTCATTCCAACTTGAATATCTTGAGTTAGAGAGATCCGTTTGATGCAAACTCAATTTTATTGGATTCCTGACTCAAAGACCTATCAATCTCCCACATTTCAGTAGAAAAAGAGCTCACATGACAGGGATATGATTTTTCTAAGACAACTTATAAATACTGCCAACAAATAGGTTTTGTGAAGAAATAAGTCCAATTTACTTCCCAAACATCCAAACTGACATTCAAGTCTCTATTTGGGCAATTTAACTCTAAGTCTAAATTCAAAACTTGAAGATTTTATGCAAGACTTGTTTTTTAGAAAAATAGTTATTGCATTACTTAAATGTAAATTGTCTACTTAGAAAATAACCATATTTTTAGGGAAGTAGGGATTAAGGTTTGCTATCAAATAAAAAGAAAGAGAGAAAGGAAGAGAGGTTTGCCAGAAAAGAAGAAAAAACTCCACTGTTTCATCCTATACCCAAAATCATTTATTCATCTTTTCTCTTAACTAGTTTCTTATTAGACATGCAAGGCTAAGTTCTTTTTCTTGGTTGCAAGGATAGCAAAAACTTGTGAAGCAACTGAGTATGTTTATATAATGAATATGAGTATGTTTATTTTCCTATGATTATCATAGCAGACTCTAAGTTATTCTTCTAATTAATCTATTGCTAAGTTTGTTATCAAAACTGGAGTTGTGATATATAAACTTGTAAAGCAACTTAGTTTAATAATTATGGTAAATCTATGTTATTAATTTTAGGGAAAAAAAAATTCAATCAAATCAAATATAGACTGCAAATAGTTATGTTGTCTAGTTCTTAAGGCTGCTATTGAATTAAATGACTAATACAGACACTGTGGTTGTTTAATGGCTAGGGTTAGTTTCACTGCAAATAACTAATATTAAAAAAAGATAAATATTCAAAATATAAATTGACATTTCATTTCAATGATTAGTTCTTTTTTTTTTTTTTATCAAATGTAAGTATTGTATAGATCAAAAGTGTTTGCAAGACAAGCTTGCGGTACAGGCTGGAGACCAGCAATACAAGGAAAAAGGGAACAAAGTCCCTTAACTAACACATAAGCAAGATAAGGTTGCTGAACAAAAAGCAAAGGGAACAGACTCCCTTGTACAATCCATAGGCAAGTCAAGCTTGCTGAATAGAAAACCAAGGGAACATACTTCCTAGAACAACCTAGAATCTGAACAGGCAACAAAGCCAAAAAACAAGCAACAATCCAACGATGAGAACATCGGATAGGGAAACCAGCAGCAAAAACTCCGTCCAAACCCGACAGCACCAGATCAAGAGACTAGTCGAATCAGGACTCCTTCCAATCCAGCAGATGGGATCAAAAGACAGGAGCCAGGAACCCACGGACTTGAGCCAAGGACGGACAAGCCGATGAGCATGAGAGGAAGCCATGCAGCAAAGAAGTCCACATAAGCAGGACGTTGACAGACAATCCATAAATAACAACAAGCCATCAGAAGAGGACCCCCCATGATGAAAGGGAGAAGCCCCCACGTGATAGAAATCACAGGCAGCAGCTTCAACGAGGAAATGAAAGCATAGGTAGACATGAATGCTTATCACGCAGGAAAAGAATAACTGTCTGCCACCCATATGACACAATTATTTGCCATCCATAAAGCACTAGCAGCTGAGAATAGGTGGCAATAACTCAGCTATGAATAGAAAACAAAAGCAACTAACAGTTGGAGCAGCAATCAAACAAGGCCACGATCAAGAGGGGGCAGAGCCCTTTAATCATCACGCTTAGACAACAGAGCAGAGCCACTCAGAAGCTCCCACGCTATCAAATTAAATGGAAGATCATGCAAGGGCTGGGAAATAAACCCCTGCATGCCCAAGCCACGAATTATCTCTCATCAGCTCAGTAACGGGACCATGCAGAGAGGCGGACCCTCCAAATTACAACCAAAGCAAATTGAAGCATTAGCAGCCAATAACAGTACTGGACAACTGCTCCCCCCATGTAGGAACGAGGAATCATGCACGCCCCATTACAGCCAAAGCAAATTGAAGCATTAGCAGCCAATAGCAGCACTAGACAGCTGCTCCCCCCATGCAGGAACGAGGAATCAAGCACGTCCAGCACTCTGAACTCCCGCCTATCAAACACATTCATGCAGACACATTCCTGCATGCTCATGCAGAAGGGAAGAGAAGAGAAGCCCAACGAACAACATTTCCCATGGTCATTAGGCTGCACGCCACCACAGAACATAACCACTAGAGGCAGCCCCAACAAAGAAAGAACCAACCAAATGCAGCCACTTATATCACAGAGGCGACCACCAATTATAATAGAAATCCAAGAGATACACCAGCCAATCAGGAGAGCTCACTCTTCTCCAAAATAAGAGCAAGTATTCATCCAATGCTCAGGACACATGGAATGTAAGGCCACGACAGACCATGCAGAGGCAGTAGAAGAAGATCTCGGTCAGGGGTTAGAACAGACCACGACAACTTGCTATCCCATCTTCACGAGGAGTCACCAGGCAACGTTGATGAGAAAATGATTTTTCTCATGGAAACTAAGCACCATGAAGAAGAGGATTTGAAATTTTTGAAAAACCTATGCAGGAAGGGCACTTTTCCCCTCAAATATTCTCTTGTTCCTTTCATCCCATATCAAGTAAACTATCATGCTGAGAGAGACTCGTCGCATTCTAGCTTCCAAATTCTTCCCCCTGGTTGACAGTCCCCGCACAACACTCTTTAGGGTGGACATGCGCTTGTTTATTCTCAGCCAGTCTTTAGTGTTGTTCCACAAGGAGGATGTCCATCGGCAACCAAAGAACAGATGCTCATGGCTCTCCTCGTCCTGCCTACAAAAGATACAGAATGTGTCGGTGTGGATGAATCTCAACTGATCTCTAGTTCTGAGCTTCCCAAGCATAGCAAGCCATAATATGAAATTGTTTCGGGGAAGGGACCATTGCTCCCAAACTGTCTTCTCCCAGGGGATGGCTGAACCTTGAGGTCTGAGTGAGGCGTAGGCATTTGAAGTGAACCGTCCTGCTCTCCGATCCTAGCCTGTCATCAGCTCAATAACCTGTGAATGTCCTCCATAGGCTCCAACGAGTTGATTTTTTAGAGTAATGATGGATTTCCACAGTGGGGATGAAGTTTTTTGGCTCTGAGCGTTCCAAATTGAGTGGGTGTGAAGGTAAAAGTGGTGTAACCATCTAAGCCATATGGAATCCTGCTTCAGGTGGATGCTCCATAGTTGTTTTGCTAGAAAACTGTTGTTACAGGCTTGAATATCAAGTACCCCCAGGCCTCCTTCATTTTTCGGTAAGCATATAGTTTTCCAAGCCACAAGAGCAGACTTACTCCGGGATACATTTCCTGTCCACAGGAAGTTTCGACACATACAGGTGATTTGCTTTATAACAGCTTGTGGCATAGGAAAAATAGCAACCCAAAATTGCACCATACCGTGTAAAACTGACTTGATTAGCTCCAGTCTACCCGCATAGCTAAGATGTTTGCCCACCCATACTTGAATAGCCATTTCCAATTTGTGAAGAAGAGGAGAATACTGACTTGCTAGAAGCCTATGTGGGCTTAAAGGAACCCCGAGATACCTAAATGGAAAGGTGCCTTCAGAGAATCCAGTGCCTGATAAAATGGCTTGCTTCATACTGTCCCCTACGCCTCCAAAATAAATGGATGATTTGGAGGTATTAATATCCAGACCAGACGTTTGCCCAAAGGTCTTCAATGACTGCATCAGTGTTTGAACCGAGCCCTTGTCCCCATGGCAAAGCAGGATAACATCGTCAGCAAAAGAGAGATGGGAGATACCGAGAGGCTTGCATTTCGGATGAAACCGGAATGAAGGATTCTGATGTGCTGAGTTGAGTAGTCTAGAAAAATATTCCATGCAGGTGATGAATAAGTATGGTGATAGGGGAATCCCCTTGCCGCACTCCACATTTTCCAGGAAAAAACCCAAACAGCTCTCCATTAATAGCCACTGAGTAGGAAGCTGTTTCAACACATGTCATCACAAGATGCACAAACCTATCTGGGAACCCAAGGAGAAGCAGCAAATGACGCAAGAAAATCCATTGGACTGAGTCAAATGCTTTTCTGAAGTCAATTTTTATCAGACATTTAGGAGATGTTCTCTTCCTTTCATAATGCCTAATCAGCTCCTGTAAAAGATTTATATTATCAGTCATGCGACGACCCCCCAGGAAAGCGTTTTGCGTGGAGCTGATGATACCAGTAAGGGCATGCCCCATTCGGTCAGCTAGGATTTTTGAGATGATCTTGTAGACTACATTACAGCAAGAGATGGGCCTGAAGTCACTGGTATTTGAAACATGGGCAGATTTCGGCACCAATGCAATAATAGAGTGATTTATCTGTTTTAGAAGTTGTCCTGAGTGAAAAAAATCACGCACTGCAGCACATAAATCCTGCCCCACTACTTCCCAAGATTTCTTGAAAAAGAAAGAAGAGTACCCATCAGGACCCGGGGATTTATCATCACTATCGCACGTGTGCGGCGTCGCGGCGAAAATCATACATGTTTTTCCATTTTCTTAATCTACAATGTAAATCTATCTATATCTATGGGGATACAAGAAAATATTGTCTTTTATTGGTAGAAAATGGAATGGGAGTCGCCACCTAGTATTTTGGTCACTAGGAACCCTAACTGGTCTTAGAGATTGGGTACGGGGACTGGTTGCGTAAAGGGAAGGTATTAGCACCCCAAATACGCCCTACCTAAGGTAAGCTGCATTGTTTTATTGTCTGATAAAAACTAAGGTGTTAGTGTACTTCTAGTTGTTGGTCTTTCTATGGTTCAAGAAAAATCCTCCTCGGTAAGAAGGTCTTTTATCTTATCGGGTAAAATCATAACCGTTCTAACGTCTATACCAAAACTTTATTAATAATATTTAGGAATACGTTTTACGTATAAATTAGTAATCCCAAATACTAAAAGAAAACAAAAAGATATTTTTAGAATTTTTGAAATATTGGTCTAGTTCTCATGGCTTGAATAAACTGGTTATTAAAGCCAAAAATGCATGCTAATAAATATATTGTTTTGAAAATTTCCTTTGTTGTGTGAAAATATGATGTTATAATATTTATATATATATATTGGAGAGACTAGGCCGTATTTTAAAACAAAAAAACATTTTTTTGGAATTTTTTTTTTTTTATGTTTTAACGAAAATCAGGTATTTTAATACGGGGTTTGTATTCTTACGGTATAAAAATACAAACCAATATTAATCCACCTTATTAAAAATATGCAGGAAAAAAAACAACAATATTTTTAAGGATTTGTTTTTTTAGAATTTTTTTGGAAGCAAAAAAAAACATTTTTTATTTTGAAAATCTTTGATGTTTTGACGAAAACCGGGTATTTTAATAATGAATTTATATCTCTACGGTATAGAAATACAAACCATTATTAAGCCATTTTGACAAAAATGCAAGAAAATCAACAATATTTTTCAAAATATTTTTTTCTTATTTTTATACATATAATATGCAAAGATTTTTTTTATTTTTTTTTATTTTATAAAATTATAATACACACACCCACACACACACACACACACACACACACACACACACACACACATATATATATAATTCACGTTCTGCGTGAACAGTAGGACGTGAATTATATTTCACGCCTACTATTCATGCAGTGAACAGTAGATAAGGAGGAGGAAGAAGAAGAAGAGGAGGAAAGGAAAAGGAAGGAGGAGGAAAGGAAGAGGGGCTCACTTGGCCGAAGAGGTTGTGGCTGTTGTGATGAGGTGGTTCAGCCGGTGGTTGCAGCGGTGGAGTTGGAGGAAGACGGCGTCGGTTTCTTGTTGCAGAGGAAGAAAGAAGAAGAAGAAAAATCTGCAGAAATTGGGCGAAAATGCTGGTTTTTGGCTGACTTTGGACCAGAATTTTTCAACCCCCAGATCATCAAATCCGACTCTATTTATAGGCTGTGGAAAAGGGCAATCTTGTCTATGTTGGGGAAAAATTGCAGCCCTTGATTCAGTTGGGAAGCATCTCAACCGTTGGCTCAAAGTGTGTACCTCGAGCTGCCAAATTTGGCAGCTCCAGGCTGTGAACTGCCCGAGGTGGCCACTTTGAGCCACTCAACGGAGCTGTTTTGGTGTTTATAGGCTCGAGCGGACAATGCTAGGGGATAGAGAGGTTTTAGGTGGACATGTTGGTGCACGGTTTGTCGGATTTGGGGGCCACACGAGCCGAAAAATGCGCCTGGAAAGCAGCCACTCGGGCAGTTTTTTCGGGGAAGAAGATGAACAGTAACCAGCCGATTTTTTTTTTTTTTAAATTGATTTATTATTTTTGTGGGGACCCAAAAATGGATTACAACAGATGCCCCCTCTTTATAATGCTTACGGAGTAGGGGTTCTGCGCAGTAAGTTTTATAAAGATAAACCAAAACTGAACTTCCGAAACTGATATGGTCGAAGCTTGATCGAAGCTGGATCAACCTGAAACTTTGTCTTTACAGCAATCCTCTTCGGCCCAAAAAAAACTATGATCAAAATTTAGTCATCTTGAGATCCCTCCTAGCGATCTCTTTTAACCCCAAAAACTTGGAATCCCATCTGGCGATTCTTCTTAACCAAGGCTAAAATATGAAGTCCCTTCTGGCGACCTCCTTTGACCAATATCGAAATGCGAGATCCCTTCTGGCGATCTCAATCAACTTGGAATCTCATCTGGCGAATCCTTTACCCATAACCAAATACAAAAACGCGTGTGTGGTCTTATTATGATGGGTGACTTGCCCGAGTGGAAAAGGGAAATAGTGGTCTCATTATTATGGGTGACCTACCCAGGGGGGAGAATGGCCTCATTATTATGGGTGACCTACCCAGGTAAAAAAAGATGAAGAATGGTCTCATTGTATGGGTGACCTACCCAGAAAAATAATGGTCTCATTGTATGGGTGACCTACCCAAGATAATGGTCTCATTGTATGGGTGACCTACCCAAGAAAAATAATGGTCTCATTGTATGGGTGACCTACCCAAAAAATAATGGTCTCATTGTATGGGTGACCTACCCAAGATAATAGTCTCATTGTATGGGTGACCTACCCAAGAAAAATGATGGTCTCATTGTATGGGTGACCTACCCAAGGGAAGAATTCTTAGTAAACTCCATGCGTTTCTAAGAAATGGTTTCAATATGAGGTCCCTTCTGGCGACCTTCCTTGATGAATGTCGAAGTACGAGATCCCTTCTGGCGATCTCAAATAACCTAGAATCCCATCTGGCGATTCCTTTTATTCAAAGCTGAAATATGAGGTCTTTTCTAGCGACCTTCATCGAAATACGAGATCCCTTCTGGCGATCTCCTTTTCTCAAACAACCTGGAATCCCGATCTGGCGATTCCTTTTATACGAAAGCTGAAATTTAAGGTCCCTTCTGGCGACCTCCATCGAAATACGAGGTCCCTTCTGGCGATCTCAACAACTTGGAATCCCATTTGGCGATTCCTTTTAACCAAATGTTGTCGATGTCGTTCTTTCTGCTGGTAGGGTTTGAAAACCACTATTTGTTGTTCTACAATCAACTTAATGATTCTTTCTTCATCCATAATCTTGTTGGAATGCGCTAAGATCTCCTCCTGTAACGATCCAAAAAACATATATGCAATGATTTATGATTAGATGCAATGCATGCATTCGTACCTGGTTTTGAAACATAGGTCCCATCCTCTTCTTCTAGTTCATGAGACTCCCTCTTAACATGAACTTGCTTTTGAAGTCGTATGCTGGATTCATCTCTCGTGTTGCCTATCATATTCTTGGAGAAGAAGTCTTTGACTTTCTTCAAGTAGTCCTTTTCTCAAAATGTATGACTTGTATATGCCTCTTTGTCATGCTTTTGTCAAATGCTTTAGCTTGGTTTTCAAATCTATAGGCTTTCATCCAATTTTAAACACGTAAAACTTTTCATAAAACATCTCGTCTTGCCCCCAGTGTAGGGGTGCGATATTAGTCTGGGCTTTTATATAGAGAAGCCAGTGATAAACTTTTTTAGTGAGTGAAGAGATAAATATATATATATATATATTTTTTTTTTTTTCCATTTCAAAATGCACATTGTTATGGTTGATAAATTCTATTCTTTAAAAGACAATTACAGATGATTATAAAGTGACCACTTAATCATTTATCCATGCAATTTATTATGCTATCAATGATAGGGTTGTATTTTAGGGTTAGCTTTTCTTAAATTTCATATTAAACCATTTTATGATACTTTATTTGTAACCACTCAAACTTGTTCAAAAATGCATAAACTCATCATTTATTTAAAGAAAAGGTAAGCTCAAAGACAAACACCAAATCTGGCTGACATCATAAGCTCTGATTGCCCACTAGAGAAAATAAAAGCAATGACAAAAGCAATGACAAAAACATGCTAAGGCAAATAAAGTTGTTTTACATTTTGAAAACTACGAGAAGTTCTTGGGTCAACCCGTTCTGAAACTTCTTCTAGTGTGTGGAAAGTCAACCGAGGCAATGCTTCATCTTCCTTCCCCACTTGCGTTTCCTTGTCTTCTCCTTCGATCTCGCCTTCTTCATTATTGACGATTCTTGACCAAGGTTTTCCAACCCTTTATCCCCTATCACTTTTGTCATGACTAGGCAATGGATTTGAACTGATATTGGGTGTGTCTTCAAATGACACCCATCCTATCTTGATGAGCTTCAACAACATGTTCTTGAAAGCGTAGCACGTTTCAAGACAATGCCCGGGAATACCAGCATGGTACTCGCAAGTCAACTCGGGCTTATACCAGATGGGGAATGGTGGTTGTAGTGGTAATGTAGGGATAGGAGCGATTTGTCCAATGCTCAATAGTTTGGCATACATGTCCTTCAAAGGCATGGGTAATGGCGGTAGTTGTTCTGAAATGTATCTTGTGTTTGGTCTTTGGTGGTTGTTTTGGGTGTTAGACTGGCCATTTGCTCGATTAGGGGAAAAAGGTTTGTTAAAGTTTATGTGGGCCACATGAGAGGTAGGTATTTGTGGGTTATATGAATCCGTTATCTTGTCATTGGACCCACCTTCGAAGTTGTTAACGGGACCTTTTATTTTTCTTCCGATAAAACCCTTTGTCTCCAATGGCTCAATTATGCGTCCAGCTTTAATCCCTTGCTCTATTCTTTTCGCTATGCGTACAACATCATAGAAATGTTGAGATGAGCTACCCATTAAATGCTCATAGTAGGGTGCCTTGAATGTATTGGCGAACAAAGTCACCATCTCCGTTTCTATCAAAAGGGGTTGCACGTGCATGGCCTCGTCCCTCCATCTTTGCGCATAAGCCCTTACTGATTCTTGGCTTCTCTTTTCCATTGACATAAGGCTCGTTCGATCTGGAGCAATTTCCAAATTGAACTTGTATTGCTTAAGGAAAGCCTCAACTAAATCCTTCCATTTCTTGATCTTGGCATTATCCAGCCTCATGTACCAACTTAGCGCCGACCCTGATAGACTGTCTTGGAAAAAGTAGATCAGTAACTTATCGTCATGAATCACCTCAGCCATCTTATTGCAATAAGATCGAAGGTGAGTGTTTGGACATTCCAACCCAGTGTACCTTATAAACTCCGGTATCCTAAAATCTTTTGGTACCGTGATGTTTGGTACCAAGCATATTTCAGACGCTCGCATGGGGTCAAACCAGTCATTTCCCTCGACTGCTCTTAACCTTTCTTCCAAGGCTGATATCTTGTCATCGTTCATAAATCCAGTGGACCTATTATCGGAAGGCCCATCTACAGTAATGTGAGCTTGAAGGGGCTGAATGGGAATGGCAGGCGCAAACTGTTGCCCCGTCACTGAATCTGCCCCCAAGTTCTGAGATACCCCCGGGACATGAACTGACGGTGCTCCTATAGGTGGTTGGGTAGACGTTCCCTCCCCGTTCTTGGCTCTTAAAAGTTGCTCGAGCAGATTGGTCAGTCGAGAAACTTCATTTTTCACGGATTCCAACTCGGTCTGGTAGTGCGACTCTAAATGGGCTCTTTCTTCGTTTTCCATTCTTGATCTGGACCGGGTTTGGTGGACTCTAGGTGTGGGACCTATGTTTCACGATTTGGAATGTATATGATAAACAAAAATATGTGATGAAGATGTGATGCATAAGTGATGCGCGATGAGTTTATCCTTATTGATCTTGATGCAAATAAGATACATAACCTAAGGACAAGCTCTATTTATTAAGTGAGAGTGGATAGTTTTTTCTATCTAGTCTTAAAGGTTCTCATATCTGCCCAGTGACGTTCTTCGTAAAGACAGTATGGGGGCGTTGCAAGGAATAACTAAGACACGTATGTCCGCCATTACCAAGCAGGCACTCGGATATGAGTTGGGTGTTTCACGCATTTAAACCCTGACCAATAGTCTTAGGGTAAATCGATAATTCCCCACTTAACTTAAGGCTTGTGTGTGCTTCTCAAAAATAAAAGCAAGTGATGCATGAGACAATTTTATACAATGCATAAATAATACGCGTAAAATAAAAAACCAATATGTAAATAAACGGAAAGGCATATTAACAATAAACACACGAAAACACAAACAAATCAGACAAAAACAAAGCTTAGTCTACAAGGTCCCTAGTGGAGTCGCCATTCTGTCGCACGTGTGTGGCGTCGCGGCGAAAATCATACATGTTTTTCCATTTTCTTAATCTACAATGTAAATCTATCTATATCTATGGGGATACAAGAAAATATTGTCTTTTATTGGTAGAAAATGGAATGGGAGTCGCCACCTAGTATTTTGGTCACTAGGAACCCTAACTGGTCTCAGAGATTGGGTACGGGGACTGGTTGCGTAAAGGGAAGGTATTAGCACCCCAAATACGCCCTACCTAAGGTAAGCTGCATTGTTTTATTGTCTGATAAAAACTAAGGTGTTAGTGTACTTCTAGTCGTTGGTCTTTCTATGGTTCAAGAAAAATCCTCCTCGGTAAGAAGGTCTTTTATCTTATCGGGTAAAATCATAACCGTTCTAGCGTCTATACCAAAACTTTATTAATAATATTTAGGAATACGTTTTACGTATAAATTCGTAATCCCAAATACTAAAAGAAAACAAAAAGATATTTTTAGAATTTTTGAAATATTGGCCTAGTTCTCATGGCTTGAATAAACTGGTTATTAAAGCCAAAAATGCATGCTAATAAATATATTGTTTTGAAAATTTCCTTTGTTGTGTGAAAATATGATGTTATAATATTTATATATATATATTGGAGAGACTAGGCCGTATTTTAAAACAAAAAAACATTTTTTTGGAAAAAAAAAATTTTTATGTTTTAACGAAAATCAGGTATTTTAATACGGGGTTTGTATTCTTACGGTATAAAAATACAAACCAATATTAATCCACCTTATTAAAAATATGCAGGAAAAAAAACAACAATATTTTTAAGGATTTGTTTTTTTAGAATTTTTTTGGAAGCAAAAAAAAACATTTTTTATTTTGAAAATCTTTGATGTTTTGACGAAAACCGGGTATTTTAATAATGAATTTATATCTCTACGGTATAGAAATACAAACCATTATTAAGCCATTTTGACAAAAATGCAAGAAAATCAACAATATTTTTCAAAATATTTTTTTCTTATTTTTATACATATAATATGCAAAGATTTTTTTTATTTTTTTATTTTTTTTTATTTTATAAAATTATAATACACACACCCACACACACACATATATATATATATATATATATATATATATATATAATTCACGTTCTGCGTGAACAGTAGGACGTGAATTATATTTCACGCCTACTGTTCATGCAGTGAACAGTAGATAAGGAGGAGGAAGAAGAAGAAGAGGAGGAAAGGAAAAGGAAGGAGGAGGAAAGGAAGAGGGGCTCACTTGGCCGAAGAGGTTGTGGCTGTTGTGATGAGGTGGTTCAGCCGGTGGTTGCAGCGGTGGAGTTGGAGGAAGACGGCGTCGGTTTCTTGTTGCAGAGGAAGAAAGAAGAAGAAGAAAAATCTGCAGAAATTGGGTGAAAATGCTGGTTTTTGGCTGACTTTGGACCAGAATTTTTCAACTCCCAGATCATCAAATCCGACTCTATTTATAGGCTGTGGAAGAGGGCAATCTTGTCTATGTTGGGGAAAAATTGCAGCCCTTGATTCAGTTGGGAAGCATCCCAACCGTTGGCTCAAAGTGTGTACCTCGAGCTGCCAAATTTGGCAGCTCCAGGTTGTGAACTGCCCGAGGTGGCCACTTTGAGCCACTCAACGGAGCTGTTTTGGTGTTTATAGGCTCGAGCGGACAATGCTAGGGGATAGAGGGGTTTTAGGTGGACATGTTGGTGCACGGTTTGTCGGATTTGGGGGCCACACGAGCCGGAAAATGCGCCTGGAAAGCAGCCACTCGGGCAGTTTTTTCGGGGAAGAAGATGAACAGTAACCAGCCGATTTTATTTAAATTTTTTTTTTAAATTGATTTATTATTTTTGTGGGGACCCAAAAATGGGTTACAACAATCACCAATGCTAAAAAGAGCCAGTTTGATATCATCATTTGTAACAACTGGTAGTAAGGAAGCTTGCAAAGTAGCATCAAGTCTAGGACCCCTGGAGACAACAGATTCATCCAGGGGGGAGTGGTACGAGAAGTACCTAGGAGCTGTTGGTAGAAGCTGACAAAAACATCCCCTACCTCGGCCATGGAAGTTGTGAGGGATCCATTGCTGCGACATATAGCAGGAATATAATTCTTTTTGTGCCTGTGGTTCATCAATGCATGGAAGAAACTAGTCCCTCTGTCACAGTCCTTGAAAAAGTTGCATTTTAGTTTCTGACTATAGAACATTTTCTCTGCTGATTTTAGATTGATAAGGTCCAGACGGAGCTTTTTATCCCTAGCCAGAAATTGTTCATTGTCCTTGTCATTTTGTAAAAGGGATTGATGCTGCTCCAGATCAGCTTCGGCTCTACAGACTCTCTCAGAAATGTGAGAAAAATAAAGTTTATTGAGTTGCTTTAAAGGGGCCTTGAGGAGTTTTAGGCGCCTGCATAAAACAAACATAGGAGAGCCATAGACTGCTACGCTCCATTGCTCTGAGAGGAGATGCTTAAAATCTTTATGCTCAGCCCACATGTTGAAAAACTTGAAACTAGCATGCCTTCGTTGATGTAGAGGCCCAATGCAAACTGAAATGGGAGAGTGATCTGAGAAAGCACCTGGGTTGCTAAAATGCACTTGAGCTGATCTTTGAAGACCCGACCAGTATGGATTCACCAAGACCCTGTCTATTTTGCTCCATATTTTCCCATTTGTCCAAGTGAATTTGCATCCTGTATAGTTAAGGTCAGAGAGACCTAGCACAGAGCAGCAAGTTCTAAAGTCAGAAACTTCATAGGAGGATACAGGTTCGCCATTATGTTTATCATTTTGAGATAAGATAGAGTTAAAATCGCCAAGAATAATCCAGGGAGAGTTTGAGCTCCATTTCTGCAAGTCTTCCCAGAGACTTCTGCGAGCAATAACAGTGTTATACCCATAGACAAAAGTTGCAAGGAAAACACACTGGTTCACAAGGCTGCTTATTGTGACGTGAAGTCCCTGAGCAGTAAAAGCATTGAGCTCAACCTTAACAGTGGAGGGATTCCAGAAAACCAAAATGTGTGCAGTGTTGGCAGCTGCAACATTTGACAAAAATTTCCAATTCTTTAACCGGAGTTTGTGCATGAAAGAGATTCCAGAAGTAGTCAACTTTGTTTCTACAAGTCCACAAACATCTAACTTATTCTTTTTCATGAGGTTTACTACCTCATGTTGTTTGAGAGGGTTGTTGAGTCCTCTCACATTCCAGCAATGGATTTTCATGGATGAGGAATGGTGGGAGAGTCCCCACCACTACCATATGACATATTAAAATTTCTTTGCACTGAGCTCCTGGTAAGCATACCGTTGCAGCTTTGTGTCTTCTGGTGTTGCCATTAGCATCAACTGAAATTACAACTTCCTTCCCTTTGGCAGGAGAAGGGAATTCCCTTCCGCTATGACTACGCTGCTTTTGGTTACGAGTCCTGACCCCACACTGGTCAGCCACATTAATTAAAGGAACCTTCACCGAATTACCAACCACAACAGTGTCACCAGTAGTAGTTGTCGATGGTGAGGAGTTGTGCGCCTCACCATCACAAGAAGCAATGTGAGGGGGCTGAACATCACCTATGCAAACGGGAGGAACATTCACAGGATTACTAACCAAAACCGTATCTCCTGCAGTGGTTGCCACATTATTTGTTCTGGTAGGGGAGGAAGCTGCACCATCACAATAATTCGCTTCCAGCGGTGCAGTGGGAGTAGTGGAAGGACGCTGAACTTGTCCAAAACCAGAGGCTGTCACCGATGGATCTGTTTGAGAGGAGGTCTGAACGGCTCCTGTGCAAGCATGAAGAGAGGGGGGAGTCGGGGAAGTAAGCACTGGCTCAGAATCATCTACAGCCTTCCCCTTTTTCTGCTTGCTAGATTTGCGAGAGACAACGGTAACCCAACCAGCAGAATTGTCAAGAGCAGCGTCTGGCCTAGTGGTGACCTCAGGAGCTTCTTGAATGCTATTGAGATGGCCTTGCGCCGTTGGAGGAAAAATCTGGGGAATGCCTTCAGAAGCCTCTTGAATGTTATTGTCTTGGGGATGGCCTTGCACCATTGGAGGAGGAGGAGTCTGGGGACCCAACCTGCCAAAAACAGTTCCTTTATCTACGCCAGCCTGAGGTTGGGGTTGAGGGCAAGGTACCTTGCTGGTAGTGGCAGCAGCCTTGGAACAAAGGAGACGAGTGTGGCCAAGGACAAGGCAGAAGTTGCAATACTTGGGCAGGGTCTCGTATACAATTTTTTGCTGCAAAGTAGACCCTTCAAGCAAAGAAATCTTCACATTGTGATGGAGTTCCTCAAGGAGATCAATTTCCACCAGTACTCTGGAATAGGACATACGGGCTAGATTTGAAGTAGGCTGATCACATTGGATGGGTTTTCCAATAACGCTAGCTATTTTTGATAGACAAACTGGGGACCAGCAGCACAATGGAAGACTTGGAAATTTTACCCAAACTGGCACCCGTGACATCTCTGCACTGGAGAAATCAAAATATTTTGTCATTTGCCTAAGAACAAGTGGCCGGCCATAGACTAAATAGGGTCCTCCACGAAGGACTGCAAGTTTGTCCTCCTCTGATTTGAAATGGTAAATCAACCAGCCAGACTCATGGATAGTCAACGTGGCCTCACACTTCTAGTTAGTGGCGATAATTCTTTGAAGCGCTTTGAAGCCAGGATTTTTCCCAGAAACATAACCCACAGCACAAAGATTCCAAATTTCAAATCGCGGCTGGATATCCTCTAGGGATATAACACAGGTTTGGGAAAGGTGATTAAGTGAAAAATTTTGAAGTTTGGTGCAGGGGTTAGTAGATTTATTTGAACTAAAAAGATCTCGCCATTTGTTGTTGCTGGGAGCAGGGGTAGGTTTACCTGCAACGGAGGGGGGGCAAACTCTTTACTGCCAGAAATAGGAGCTGAAGACATCACTTTCTTTGGCAGCAAGGGGGGTTGCTCGGCAGGGAGCAATGGAGGAGGGGAAGACAAGTGGGGGGCAGGGAGCATAGCAGGAGCTTGAGGGGAGTCTTCACACTCTTCATCCGTGAAGTTGAAATCCAGCTGATCCTCATAAAGGATCTCATCGTCAGAGCAATCTTCCACCAGAACCACATCCAAATGTTTGGAACCAGAAGCAACCGCCATTATGGGGAGGACCCACATAATGGGGTAAAGATGGAGGCAAGGGGGGAGGGGCTGGACAAGGGGGGAAAGGAACGACATCAGCTTCAAGTTCTTCGCCGAGCTCTTCATCGTTATAATGGTTAGCTTCAAGGGACCCAACAAGGGGTCCATTTGCGCCAGCACCGCTGGATGATGGGCGCTGGACAGCAGGTATTGGTCCATTTATGCCACCAACACTGGATGAGTTGACGGGGAGAGGGGAGACGTCCAGCCTATCAAGAGCTGGCTTGATTTCAAGAACGGTAGTGGAAGGTGGGGCTGGGACATGTGGGCGCCGAACAATAGTTGCTTGTTTCCTTTTGCTTTTTTCCATTTGATAAACGGACAGAAAGAAAAAAATTGAAAGGAACGGGCACTAATTACTGGAGAAAGGGACAGGTGCAGTAGGCAGCCATGATCGAAGGGGGAAACAGCTTCAGGTGGAAGGAGAGCATCTCTCTCTAGTTTATTCAATGATTAGTTCTGATTTCCTAGGTAGATGTCTATTTGAGACCAATGTTTGTTCTCTTGATAAATTTCAGATTTTTTTAAGTTAGCTTGATTGTTTCATTCTATTTACCATAGCATAGCCTAAATAACTTCAACCCCCCCTCCCCCAATTTCATATCATCTAGCATATAAACCCAACTAAACCTTCCTTGTGGGATCAACCCCTTGCATGCTTTACACTATTTTGTTTATTTAAGCTAGGGTAATTAATTTATGTGACCGCGACATCGCAACATCACACTAGCAATAGAAATGAAGTAGAGTTTTTCTTTTTATTCCCTAATGATTGGAATAGAAATGCATGAAAAATGAATGACATAAATTTCCAAGATTCTCTCCCTAATTCTCTCGTTCTCTTCTCCTTTAACAAATTCTGAGAGTGTAGCTACAACTTTTATCCTTCCCACCTATATTTCTCCTACATTGTTTTATCTTTAAGGGTCACCCATTTAATTTGCAGCATTATCACCCTAGAACTGGAAATTAATAAAGGAGTCTCGTCAGCCACAAACGCCAAGCAGGTCTTGTTTTGTCATTTCCAGTATAGTTCTATCTTTTTCCAAAACTATGAACTGTGTGTTAATGTTGCTTTCAAGTGCAAGTATTGTCTTTTAAACAGACTATCCTTCCTTGTCGATCCTGAAATTATCTATCTACTAGAACTCTTTTCAACTTGTAATTGATCTAATTAATTAAAGATAAAGCAGGATGTATGTCTAAAAAGAAACATAAGCTAGGTCTTAAGATAGATAGAAGTAGATCTCTTTTTATTTCGGTCATTTGCACAAGCATCTAAAGTACAACTCTATAGGCATTCATTATATATATAACAACACTTCTTCAATCTACCTTTTAAAAAACAAATCAAGTAAATAATAAATTGACAAACGATATAAAATCCCTTGTCTTTTTATTAAATTCAAGGATACACATATGTCAATCCCTCTCTTTATAGGAAGACACGAATATACAATTATGGGTAAAGTAGTCTCATCTGTGGTTATATCATTTCGATTTTATTTTTACAAATAAAATAATGTTATTTTGGATATAAATTAAAAAAATAAAATAAAATCAAGTCAACCAAATTGATAGGTTCAACCAGGTCAACTTTGTTAAGTTTGGCTTAACAAGAAATGAAGAAAAGAATAACAAAGGAAGGAGAAGAGAGAAATAAAGGAATGAGAGAAGGAATTGTTATGAATATTATTACGTGAACTTTACGTAATCATGATAGTAGTTATACTCCCTCAACATGCATTACATGATTTATTCTTCTGTTAACTAACTCTAACAACTTCTTTGCACGTGTATTAATGCCTACTGCCAACTAGCTTCTTGAACTGCTAATAAAGACTATAACAATACTCCCTCCTTAAATGCATTCTTGTCCACAAGAATATTCATTTATCCAATGTCATGAGCTGCGTATTGCACTTTGAAAATTGCATTTGAAGTTCTTCAAAATCCTCTCATTGCATCTTCTGGAAAAAGGTTGGACAACTAAATCAAACCTATTGTCACCGCCATGTTGTCTTTCTTCATCAATTTCCTATCCAGCATAGTTACAAGAATGATTTTCAGTCTTCTTTCCTTATCTAACATCGGTAATTTAGAAGATGTTGCTGCTTCATCTCCAATCTTCTTTTTAAGTAAAGACACATGAAATACTTGATGCACTAAACTTCCCTCTGGTAACCTTAACTTATATGTCACCTTCCTAATCCTTTTACTAATTTGATAAGAACTGTAATACCTGAGATTAAGCTTAAGATTCTTCCTCAACACAATACTGTTTTGTCTATAAGGCTAAAGTTTCAGGAAAACCCAATCACCTTCTGAAAATTCCTTTTCAGTTCTATTCATATCAATCATTTGTTTCATCCTGTGTCTCACTACTTCCAGTTTCCTTTTCAATGTCTGATTGATATTAGTCCTTCTCTGTGACACCTCTTCTATTGCAACTATGATAGTGCCTTATTGACTAATTAATTCTTTCTAGGGAGGAGCATAACCATAAAAAGCTTGAAAAGGACTTATTCTCAAGGTTGAGTGGTGACTAGTATTATACCACCACTATGCAAGAGATAACCAATGATACCATCATTTGGGATAATGGGTAGCCATGCATCGAAGATATGTTTCTAAGCATTGGTTCACCCTTTCAGATTGACTATTTGTTTGTAGGTGATAGGTTATACTCACCATCAATTGAACCCCTAGCTTCTTGAACAATTCTTTCCAAAATATATTGGTGAAGACCCTGTCCCTATCCGTCACAATAGCTGTAGGCAATCCATGGAACTTGTGAAAATGATCTAAGAACAATTGCACAATATCTTGTGTTCTGAAAGGATGATCTAGTGCAATGAAATGTCTATATTTAATAAATCTATCAATCACTTCCATAATAACATTTCTTCCTTTTGACTTTGGTAATCCTTCTATAAAATCCATTGGAATGGCTTCCCGTGTGTCACCAGGGACTGATAATGGTTGCAATAACCCAGGATAAATTACCTTCTCAGTTTTGGCTTGTCTACATATATTACATTTGTCCACAACTTTCTTCACCATTCTTTTCATACCAAACCAATAGAAATTGTCATTAAGCCTCTTATATTAATTCTGGATGCTAGCATGCCCATCGACATAGGAGTCATATATAAATTTCACTAATTTGGCTCTGAGCTCCCTTTTCTATTCCACTACTATTTTGACCTTATATCTCAATACCGCATCTTCATAAGTGTAATCTGGTTCCTCTCTTGTTCCAGTCATCCTACCAATGATAATGTTTTGTATCTTGGAGTCATTATCATAGGATGCATGAACTTCTTCATACCAAGGTGGTAGGATCTTGGTCATTGCTCCAAGGTCACCCTTTTCCTTGTCATGAACTTTATTGCTGCCCTTCCTAGATATTGCATTTGCAACAATGTTTTCCTTACTTTTCCTATATAGGATTTTATACCTCAATCCTAAGAGCTTAGTCAAACCTTTCTTCTGGATCGAAGTGCGAATTTTTTTTTATCTAAAAGGTATTTCAAACTTTCAAGATCTATTTGTATTATAAATTGCTCTTGTCCCAAGTAGTGTCTCCATTTCTCTACTACCATAAGAATAGCCAAATATTCCTTTTCATATATGAACAATCCTATGTGCTTAAGGCGTAAAGATTTGATGAAATAGGCTAATGGTTTACCTTTTTGGCTTAATAATGCCCTTGAACTAGAATCATATGCATTTGTTTCTAGAACAAAAGTCTTGGTGAAGTCAGTTACGGCCAGAACTGGTGCCTCACACAAGGCTTTTTTAAAACTGATGAAAGCCTGTTGAGCTTGGTCATTCTAGCCAAAACTGTTCTTCTTCAGCAGTTCTATGAGGGGTTTACTAATGACTCCAAAATGTCGTATGAACTTCTTGTAGTAACCAACCAATCCCAGGAATCCTCTCAATTCCTTCAAGGATCACGGTATAGGCCAACTATCAATAGCTTCAGTCTTCTTCGTATTAATTGCCACTCCTTCTATTGAAATCACATGCCTTAAATATTCCACACCTGTTGTTCACCAAAAGCACACTTGGATTTATTGGCAAGTAATTGGTTAGCACTCAAAGTTTCTAAAACATTTCTTAGATGATCAAGATGTAGCTCAAAAGTAGGGCTGCAAATGAGTATATCATCGAAAAATACCAACACAATTTTCTTAGAGAAGGCTCCAGTATGTTGTTCATCAGTGCTTGGAAGGTGGCAGGAGCATTGGTGAGGCCAAAGGGCATTACAATGAACTCATAATGATCTTGATGTTTCATAAATGCTATTTTCTTTATACCTTCTTCATGCATTTTGACCTGGTGGTAACCCAATCTCAAGTCTAGCTTGGAGAAAAATCTGGAACCATGCAGTTCATCTAGGAGATCATTGATAAGAGGGACTAGAAACTTGGTTTTGATGGTTTGATCATTGAGCTGCTTGTAATCTATACAAAATCTCCAAGTGTTATCTTTTTTTTTCTTAACTAGTAGGACTGGTGAAGCAAAGAGGCTAACATTGTGTTGTATTATTCAATTAGAGAGCATTTCCTTCATTAGCTTCTCTATTTCACCGTTTTGAATGAAAGGGCTTTTATAGGGTCTGATGTTTTTGGTTGTGAACTTGGTTTCAATGGAATTTTATGATCAAATCTTCTTATGGGTGTTAAAGTTTTTGGTTCCTCAAAGACCCCAGCAAACTCTTCCAATAATGTTTTAATCTCTGCAACGTCCATGGTTGATCTGTCTTTTTCTTTTGTTTCTATTAAAAAGAACTAGCCTGCTAGTCCAAAGATCACATCCTTGAAGTTCCTCTGTTCCTTTATTACTGTTATCATCTGCAAGCCAACATCTTGAGAGATCCCTTCAACTCAATCCTTCTACCTTCCTTCTTAAATGATAGTCTCAATTTGATGAAGTCAAAGAGTATTAAAGAATACTTTTTCAACCAATCTACCCTCAAAACTATATCATGCCTTTCTAATTTCAGCACTCTCAAGTTGGCCTTGAACTCATAGCTTGGTGTAAACCAAGTAAATTCAGGACTATACACCTCACATAACATGACATTCTCATTAGACATAACCACTGTTCACATTTTTGGTTTTACTAGTAACAACATTCAACTTCTTAATCATGATTTCATCAATAAAACTATGTATACTACCATTATCTATTAGGATTATAAAGTCTCTTCCCTGACAATCTCTTTTAATCTTTATAATATTTTAGGTGTCACTCTTAACTAGAGCGTTTAATGATAGTCCAAATTCATCTATCTTGTTACTCTCTTTATCTTGATATTGTTGGGTTCCTTCCAATTTCATAATGCCTTTGCTCTCCTCCTCCTTTATTCCCTCTATCATGTGTAAGCCTTCAGCATTACATATATGCCCCGGCATATACTTATCACAACATTTAAAGCATTGTCCCAATATTTTTCTTTGTTCAAACAAACTATCTAGGATTTGCTTAACATTTTCAATCCTAGATTGACTAAAAGTTTTGGCTGGAACATTACTTGTAATTCTCCCATTGTTGAATGGAATGTTAATTCGTTTCTTCTTGGCTAAAGCATTGTTAGATTTTTCTTGTCATTTGACCTATTCAAATGCCATCAACACATTTCAAGATCTTTAACATTGGTTTGATATTATCCTTCAGCCCACTAATAAAACTAGAGACGTAATATAATTCAAGTAATAACGAATTAAGAACACTCATCAATGATTTCAATTCTTCAAACTTTTCTACATCATCATCCACGTTTCTCTCTTATACTAGTTTATTGAACTTCTCAACAATGTCATCTCTACTACCAAACCTTATGCAAATAAGCAAATAAACTAGGAAAATTCTTCCCAACTAATCAATGTCTCATTCCCTCTTATGAACCCCTCAAACCAAACATCCACCCTTGCTTCCAGATAATATGAGACCAATTCAACGCCCAGATGTACAGGTACTAAGTTGATCTTGAAATATTTTGCCCCTAGAACATTGACAATTCCATTCTTAGTAGTGGTATGTTATATCTTGTCCTACTTTGTTCTTGTCCTATCACATGATCTCCTTTATACTGATTCCTGCTTCCTGCTTCCTGCTTCCTGGCATGTTAATTTAAAAGGTCAGGTTGGCATGTTATAAATCACAAAGTACGGTCGAGATAGACACTGAAAGCTCTTGAGATCAGAACTAGCCTTCATGCCTAATGCCATGCATTCATCTTCGGCTTCTACTGTCACCCATTGAATCGAATTCCTTGATACTCGTCGATTCATCTTCCAAGAACAGGCACTCTCGTGCAAATGGGAACTACCTTCTTCGCTGTTGTGACAGCTGCTTTATAAACTACTAATCCAGGCCTTTTCATCATCAATACAAGCAAAGGAGTCACATGTAGCTGCTCAGCACTTTCTGACACCTTGGCAGGTGCCTGCAGATGCCATTGCTCCTACATTCACAGTGGCATCACTCAGTACTGTGGAAGGACTTTCATCTTTATCTTATTTAACCTTTTTTTTTTTTTCAAATTTCTTCAGCTAATATAACAACCCTTCCCATTTAAATTTTAGAATTCTTGTTAAGCTTTGATGGATGTTGTGCAATATTTTCATGTGATTTAACCTTCTATTTAAAATGAAAGAGCTAACCTTCTGAACCTGCTCATGGTTTGGAACTCGAATAAAAAAGAACGATACTGCTGGTAAACAACTACTAGCTCTACATTCTAACAAAGAAACCTAGCACTGAAATTGTATCATTGAGGTCGTGACGTATATTCAACTCTCTCATCACCCCCAATCTTCTGTGCAGCTTCATCAAATGACATGCCTGTGGCTTCAGATGGGTATGGAAGCCTCACCCATCTCTCAGTCTTGAGCTCTGTAACATCCACGGCACACACCGTTGATTCGTCCAACATCCTTCCACACCAATTGTCTTGCACCTGATATACTCTCCCTTACCATTCTCTTCTACTGGCCCGTCTACAAGCAAATTGCCCTGGCTTGCACTGAACAAATTATGAAGCACCAATGTCAACAAAGTCTGACAATCCTATACCAGCCTCGGGATCTTCATACACAGCAATTTCTGATGTGTTTTGAAGGCCTCTTACACTTGATGTGATGTTATCTTCACCTGGGCTCTCAGGTGACTCGTGCTGCAATGCTTGTCCAACTTGATTTTCCGGAAATGTAATATCAACTTCCATTGGTGCACGGACATCCTTACCTGCACGAGCTAACCTTGCTTTACGATTGTTGAGCCTGTGATGGCAAAAAAATAGGCACTTGTTAAAAGCATAACAGAGCACTGACCTATCTAATTAAACTTCTGTAGCACGGTAAGAAAAACTTTTTTCCAGTTTCAGCCTGCCAACCAGGCACTGATCTATCTAAGAAATTCAGTGGCATGAACAACGACATGCTGATTGAAAAATCAAATTAGTATAACGTGCAAATGGAAAAAATTCATAGATGCATACAAATACAGAACAGGAATTTCAGAATAATTTCCCAGGAACAAAAAAGAGGTTTGCTACCTAGAATGCCAATAGACAACTCAAATGATAATTGCATGAGTAGCAGTACTGGAAGATTTTTGCAGAGAGTCCTAGAATTAGCATTTAATACACAATCTTTTCAGAGTTTGCATCCAATAAATCTTCTAATCTAATATGTAAGAAATAAAACGCCCTTGTACCAAGAGTTCTTGGGCACCTGTGATTTATTCCTGTCCTGTATAAGAAGCTTTCCACAAGAAACATTGCAAAGTAACTACATGGAGAATCAACTTTTAAAAACTAAATGAAGAGACATTTCAGTAATAACCGAATTGTGCAATTATCTCCTCTTTTATAACATTAACAACTAAAAGAAGGGTAACATAAGAGTTCAAATAAAATTCTTTTTCTGGGCAACGGCTATATTAGGCATCTATTTACAAGTGCAGTTGACCCAAAAATAATTCCAGTAATGCCACGTTTCACTGCCAAGAAGTGGTAGAACAAGAAAATTCAAAAGCCCCAACTTGAACAAGACCTTGAGAATATAAACTTTTAATCTTTTCCTACACTATTAATTTTGAATAGAGTATAACCTCAAGGAGAGGGGCAAAAAAGTGTTTTTAAACCAAGGAGTGCAAACTATCAGAGAAGGTGAAGCTTCTTACCAATTTTTCAGCTGTGAAGATGTAACTTCTGATCCCTGGAAAACACAATTAAACTTATTAAGCAAAATAAATAAAAAAATAATAAACACGTGATCCTGGGGGGACACAAATAAAATTAACTGACATAATAAATAATTTAAAGGTGCATTTTTACATACATTGAGACTTAATTTATCAGCCCATGACTGTAACGCTGCTGCATTTCGCTGCATCTCAGGTTCATCTAGCAGGGCTTTCTCCATAAGTGCGATTTGATAGTCATTCATAATAGTTCGCTTCCTTTTTCTTGGCTGCTTTTCTTCAAAATGAAGACTTTCAGATTTTTCACAATTTCGAACTCCCTGGCAGCCACTTCCTTTTATATGCGCACTTGATTTCAGTAAGTCACCATTCACCACTTGACCTACAAAAGTCTTTCCTCTAGTTGAACTTGTATCTGAGCCACTTGTCTCAACATTATGAGAATCTCTATCCATCTCTCTTAAAACTTCAGAAGCGCATGCACCAGATTTAGCTTTGTCTCCCCTCATCACATTAGCTTGATTCATATGCTCATTTCTGAAATTGTGCTTCTCCTCTTCTTGAATAGCTGAATTCTCTGACATTTCCTCCTTTTGAATATCTGACCTGTTGTTAAGACTTGAAGGTTCCTTCTTCACCATAGGTGATGAGGATGCCCTAGTGCTTTGAGCTTCCTACCAGGAATCAAATTTTTCTGTGAGAAAATGTAGGATATGTAGAGAAAGGCAACATAAAGAAGACTTGAAATCCTTAATCAGAACCATTACGATACATAATCTTAAGAGTTTGACCCTGAATAAAATATTCTATAACTTCTAAAGTTTCAATAATTATATGATAATACTCCACTAAAAAAAAGTAATTACTCGGTTCTAAACTTTATTTTGGACTTCTGTCAAGCAATCTGTTTGTCACCAATAGCAAAGAAAGAAAATTCTTTTAGCAGAGTTAATTTATAACTTACGCCACATCAAAATATATTTTGATACACAATCTCTGTAAACTCTCAATATATCTAAAAAAATTAAACAAATATGATTGTTAATGTAAACATTGTACTCTTCTATGAAATGTGTAATAATAGTAAACAAGTTTGATCAGATTATCATGAAAAGCATGGAGAGCTCAAGAGCAAGAGTAAAAGAATCAACATAAAAGCTAAATGGGAGATAAGAGATAAGTGCAATGTGTAACAGAGATATATCAAAATGAGAGACAACATGAGTAGCTGAGATAAGTTGAGTCACATCAATTGTAATATAAAGAGATCATTAGTGAAAAATCATACAAATGAATACTGAGCAATACTTCCTCTTTAAGCGTATGCTGAGCAGACTGCATTTTTGTTTGCTTTAATAGCATTTCATTTTTTTAGCTACTTGCATGTAATTCACAAAGCTTAAATCTGATGATCTCATAACTTCTTAAATTAAAATAAAAAATTGAATCTGCTTAAATGTATTAATCTTCTGTTTAGTTAATATATTGGGTTCAATTTAGACAAATAAAGAAGGCAAGTATTATAATACCTAGATTTTCATTATTCATTAATTCCAGGGGGGTCAATTGACCCCATTATTGTTTTCCTGGCTCTGCCCATGTTTGTCACCTTGATGACCAGTCACCAATAGAATCACACATCAAATCAAAATTGAGCTTTAATGTCAAATGGTACATCATCATACTATTGTAATAGATAATTGTGACAAATAAATAAACTTCCTTGTATTAAAAAATAAAAAGATTGAAATTCCAGTATTCACCTGAAGATGCTCATCAATACTGAGTCTGGAGAACTTATCCAAAGATATTGACCTCTCTGATTTGATTTCCTAAAATATTTTCAGTAGCAGAATGTTAGCAAATTGAATTTGACGAGGAGAAGAAACAGGAAGTTGCTGATGTTGGAGTGGATAGAGAAAAAGAAAAAATTATTAATCATTGAAGGGCAAAACCTTACTTGAACTTGGTTTTCTTCAAAATCAGCAGGATTAATCAATGAATGTAACTGGTTAAAGAATACCCTGCAATAAAATATAAATGAAAAAATAAGCTATTTTACAACCAACAAATAGACAATAGTTACTGAAAGATTGAAAAGATGCTTTAGACTCAATTAGTTACACCCACACCCTGAGTACAACACAGAATAGAAGCTTATTCTGGAATTTACTTAGACTCTGAGTACTTTCCCTTCAAAATGCAGCTTATAGTGCTGAATTTAATTTCATGTTGTCAGGCAGAGATTGACAACCACTCAAAGAATCCAGAAGCATACAAGGAATTGATACACTGCTATTATGCAGAATATTATGGGTATACATTGCTGGAAAAGGCACCCCATATAAGCTATGTTTCACTGCTTTACTCAACTTTTGCTGACTTTTATAGAGGCATGTAAGTGGAAATAATGGAAATAAAGAGTTGGGAATTGGACCATTCATTTGAAGTGATGTTTCTGACAATGCTTGCCAGCCTCTTCAAATTTTTGACAAAGCCCAATTTAATTTGTGTATTTGTGTGCAATATTTTGAATTCTAAGATCAATAATATAAATTCGTTCAGCAAAGTCTCCCAAGCTATATGTTAGTGAAAAAGCCCATTTAATGAATAGTCTAAACGAAAAAATCAATCTTCTCTCTCCTTTTTTCCTTCTCAAAGTTAGCTTTTACCATTCGACCGATTCTATTCTTTAAAATTAAGCTAAAACACAAAAAGAAAAGGAAAGAAAAGAACAATAACACTTGTAGTAAAACAGCCAAAAGTGAAAATTATAGGAAGAAAGTAGCATGGTTGATGTTTAACTCACCTTAAGAGCTGTACATCCTCCTCATTCAAAAAGTTTGGAATTAAAGACTCTGCATGACTTAGCAATGAACCTACACATGCAAGTTACTCATGGAAAACCCCACCAACTTTTATGCATCATGTCTATTGAGAAAATCACAAGACTGATACTTACAAAGGTTCTTGCAAACTGTTACAGCTCTTTGAGCACCAGAAGTAAAAGAAAACCCAGGCAGTGATTTAGATGGGTCCATCCTCATGCACTCCAAAAACTTGTGAAGGAACAAGTTTCTTTCCTGTTCTGTGGACGAGAACAAAATTTTGAATTACTTAATCTATACAGCAGCCACCAGATCAATCATGATGAATATTTTGGAAGATTGTGTGAGAGAATTCACCTTCACAAATGTTTGGAACAAAACAGTGTAGGTTGGCAATTAGTTTCACAAATAATGAAGTTCTCTGATGCGCATACATAGCTTGAGGCATGTTACTGGGAATTAAAGTAATTTCTAAATTTATTGCATTTGACAGGTTCGCTGCTGCAAATGTGTCTAAAAACCACCCAGCTGCTGCAAATGTGTCATACTCCAGAGTAGCATCTTCTTCTCTTGGTGGAAATTCAGACGAACACCAGATTGATAAAAAATCTCCATGGGGGAGCGAAAAAATAGCGGTCATAACTTTGGTCTGTAGAGCATATTGATATTTGAAAATGAAAAAGGAAAGTCATGAATCTCTCTCCATGATGGATGCTTTGAAGCATAACGAGTTGGAAATACACAACATTTAAAAATTACATGCATTTTCAGTGGCTTCGCAATTTTTAACAACAGAGAACAATGAATTTTTTTGTACATTATGTAGTATATGTCTAAACTTTAATGTTTTTCAGAGAAGATATCAGAGAAAGTCACTTAAAACAATTCAGCAGAAGTAGCATGGTGAAACTAAGTGAGTATCATGCCTGAGAATCCAAATGATTAACTTACAAAGCAAGTTGTGATAAAAGATCTGAAATTTGAATCATCTGAGAAGATATCAGCCAGACGCATAGCATTGAGTCGCAAAAGCCCCATGGGAAAAGTTCTGTCTGAACATGGACTAAGATGATTGGGATCTTTGCTAAGTGCAGCCTTCAGTAATTCAAGAATCTACATCAAAAAGTATTAATAGCAAGCATTAAAAACGAGGCTTCAAATGGAATAAAGAAATAGGAAACAGTGGGTTGAGACCAGTTTGGTCTGCGGATCACCAATAAATGAAACTGGCCAATATCTCTGCCACAAAATAGATCTATGTTCACGATTACTGTGAGTGGCAGGAGATTATCAACTTTGCAAAACACTTTTGGTTTAGCAGATGTGCCAGGTAAAACAAATAAAAATTGTGGGTTGCATCACTCTGCCTCTCCATATCAAAGCCCACTAATGCACTAATGTGCTAGCACATTTATTAAACTAACCTCTAATACTACAGACTTTGCCAAATCAAGACTCCCTGGAGAACTCGCTACCTCATCAAGGTAAGAAATGCTTTCTGCTTCACACAAATGCAATAGCTGCATAAAAACACATGGTCATCAGAATAAAAAATCAGGGATATTTAGACGGGCAAGGAAATAAGAAGTTATACAAGATAATAACGGAGCCTAAGCCTTGCCACTACATTAATACTTACAATCGATAATACTTTAGCCTTCAGTCTAGATATTGCAGCTACAACAGTGAAAGAATCTACAAAAGGAGGTGTAACGTTTAAATTCAGGATGGCCCGTGCCAGAAAAAGAACACCTCCCCTTCCACAAAGTTCCTGAAATGGTATTATACACAGATATTTTACCAAAATAATGAAAAATGATAAATAACAAAAAGGATTATTAAACATGATATGTCCATGTAAAATATAAAAAGGAGACTTATAACTAGCATGGATACCATCATCAAGATCATTGAGGCAAATAAAAGTTATAAATTATAAGGATTATTAAACATGAGATGTCCATGTAAAATTTAAAAGGAGACTTATAACTAGTATGGATACCATCGTCAAGATTATCGATGCAAATAAAAGTTATAAATTATAATAGCCTCCTGCAATATTTCACAATTGTTTCAACATTTTGTTTTACTGCTCGATCAAAATGCTACAAATGAAAACCTCCATGTTTCTCCAACTGACTTTCCTGCTTTTTCACCACATACAATCACATTAACTAGATGCTTCTACTTCCGATTTGGTCCAGCAAGAAGAATTTCTCCATCTTATGTCAAACACAGAGAAAAACATCGAAGCTGGCATCTCTTGACATACAGCTTAAAACCAAACATATAGAATAAGATGGTTCTATTTTAGAAACCTTGTTCCTAAGAAGGCGCTCGCGAAACACCTTTTGCTGGCACAATGACTGAAGAATCTGTAAAGAAGCCTCACATTGTTGGCAGATATAGTTAACTATTTGTTCAGCTGTTGGACTTTTCGCATGAAGACCAGTATATTGATCTGACAGCTTGACCTGAAGAAATCTAATGGCTACATGAACAGCTCCAAAAGCTGCATCCATAAATATGTCAACCTATAAGAGAAAATTCATGATCAGAAAGTCCATAAATGTCTCTGCCTTCAGAGCTTAAAAGCTCAAAATAAAATGATAATATGATCAGAAATTGTTAATGAAAATGGAGTTCATAGATCAATCAAAATTTAGTGGCGAGAGTGTGGGAGTGGCAGTGGTGCTGTGTACCAGTTAAAAAGAAAAGGACATTTTGAATCGAATCTGGGTTTTAGTTCAGTTTTTCTAACATTTCATAGCCTAAATTAATAAAAATAGGTTATCTAGGTCAACAGGAGGGAAAATTCCCTCTCAAACCATAGCCTTGAACCCACATGTAACTGATATGCTGATCCATGTCAATTATTAATGAACAAATCAGCTACTGACAGGCATCCATATTTGAATTGATTATGCAAAATTTAGAAATTAGAAAAATCTATTGAAAAAATTAAAGATCATGCCGTTGATAGTTAAAAATAGCAAAGCTCAGCCAATAAATATCTCATTTTCTCAAAAAAAAAAGAAAGAAAAGAAAAGCTTTGCAATGATCCCATGAATATAGTAAACCCATTTCTCTTAAATATCCAAAATCATGTGGGAAGATTGTACCTTGGGGTGAGCAAGCAATACTTGAACAAGATCTTGCCATTGCAAAGATATACATCCTGACAATAAATGTAGACTGGATGCTACCAGTGCTGAATGCACAAGTAACAAAGAACATGAAATACAGTTTTCCTACATAACAAAAATAACCCTGGTAAACGTTAAGAGTTTGGGAAGTAACCCCTCAAGAGTTAAATACTAAGGAATACCTGTCTATAACCACTAAGAACAATTAGTAAATAAAACACCAGATCCAGCAGCTGCTCTGATACTTTAACATCATCGAGCAAAACCTGTATATATAACGCAAAAGAGCATCAGGAGAGAAATGTGTTTTGCTTCAATATTTCATTTCCAAATTTTTAAGAACATAAATATCTGAAGGTGAAAAGAACACATCACAGTTTCCAAGAATAAACAAAAAGATTGATCGTTTACAGAAGAACAATGGGTAACATCCAAATACAAGTCCCTCTAAAAATAATTTCAGATACTGATAATAAAGAACCCAATGTCATAACTACTTCAAAACAACTTCCAAGTGCAAGGACTTAGAATAGCTTCAACACCACAAAGAAAATTTTTTAAAAAACAATTCAAAGAAAAAACAAGACAGCTGCACAGAAAGACTACAATATCCAAACCACAGATTCAAGAACCTAAAGTCCTAGGAAGATGGGGGTACGTGTTTTCAGCTAAAATTAAAATAGTGACCATTCCTATAATTTTCCAGGGTTCATAAACACATTGGAGCCTGACTTTAAATACACATCCACAGATTTTCAAGAAATGTGTCAGAGTTCAATTGCTAAGCAAAACAGACACCAAAACTGATGCTACATAAAAAAGAGATGATGATGATGATGATGATGATAAAGACTAGGCAATGATTGGTGAAAGCAACCTGCTCAAGTTTACTGTTCCGAGGTGCTAGATCACATAAGGAATGCAAAAGCCGAATCCCACGCAGCAAATATCGCAACAGTGATTCATCTCTATCAGATGACATAAGTACTGCAATAAGGTGTAATGGAAGAAAGCCAGCCAGTTTTTCCACATCAATCTGAGAAAAAAAAAAGTGATTTAACATGCAAGACGGTGGTAAAATAAGAAACCATAAGTGTGATGATGATGAGTTTGTTTCCTGACCTTTATTGTAGATCCTTTTTCAGAATGAAAGGGAATTGTAAAATTTTCAGAGTCCCTTAACAATTTGTTAAGCTCCTGACAGCTAAGACCATGTAACTCTTTCACTGCTGAAATTAAATCAATGACCTGTTCATATAAGTAGACGCTTAGCCCTGTTAGAAAGAGGGGGTGGCTCAAGAGAAGTAAAACTGAACATGAAACACAGTTGAATAATTAAACAATGGAATTGATAAAAGTTTTTGTGGGATTAAGCAGAAGTTCAAGAAAATAAAAAGAAACAGAAGAGCTGGATGCTTGAAAAATGAAATGATGAACCAAGTGAGCTGATCAGATACAATGAAGCAGAGATGATTTTTTCCATTATCCAACCAAAACAAATAAAAATAACAAAAAAAAAATTTTAGCTGAGTTAACAATGCTTACTTGTTCAGCCATAGATGATTCTTCCTCAGCAAGCCGCATGCAAGAGCCAGGACAAGAAAGCTGACAAGAAAAAAATAATGAACTACTGCAACCAGAACAAAAGACAGAGCATGGATGCTGGCAATAATATAATGCGCTCAAGGCTATAAGCAGCTAAAGGGGGGAAGAGGGCAAGGGCAGACAAATGAAACAAGTACACGCCAATTCTTCAATGATAAGGAAAAAAGAGCTTATAGAGAAAATACCCCACAGTTTCCAACATAGACTATAATTCCCACATTTTTGGTAGAAGATAGCATTTCTGCTTGAAAAAGTAAGAAGTACCCTGAATAGAGAAAATATTGCAAAGTTGTGAACTTGCACTTGATATTCCATAAATGTGATAGTTGTAAATGAATTTAAGAAAAATTCTGACCCAAAAAAAGTACTTAATCACCTTAAAAAAGAAAAGGGTACCATTTTCTTCATAAAAAAACATTTTAAGCGATCACAAACTACTATATAATTCTACTTAATGCATTGCAAACCTTATCTTATTACTTCATAAAGAAGGAGCTAAAATTATAGTATTTTCAAGTAACGATCACACCAAGCCTAACTCCTGAACTTTTTTGCAATGGCAATATCAACTTGTAGGAATCCCTAATCACTGACAGATCTAAATATATTTAGTGTCTAATCTAAAAAGGAAGGATAACTCTCTCTATTTGAGGTCAACCTCATAAAAGCAGATACTTTGAATCGGTCTAAAGCTTAAATCCCTTTTCTATCTCCTTTACAATCAATCAGATATTGAGGTGGAGCCTTATCAAAACAACCATGGAAGATACTCAAAGAATACATGCAAGCAACTCCACAACCACCGCATGCCTGAAAATGTAAATCCAGAACTACAAGAGGAAATATCCAGTCAAATGGGAATGGAGTTCGTTTGTTTTAGATGAAGATGCAAGACCTAGAAACCATGATGTGCCTAATCACTCCCTGGAACTCAATTAAGTGTCATTTGTGACTGTTGAGTAACTATATGATGATCAAGGAAAAGTATTATCAATTAGCTCTTCCAAATGGTATCTTCGAATTCAAAAATGTAAAGATTTTAAAGGCATGAACTTATTATTACGAGATTTGAACATGCTTCAATAAGAAATAGGAAAATAAAAACCCTAGATTTCACTCTCAAAGTGAAGTGAACATTGAAAACCCTAAAACGCTATGGAAACAAATAGGTTACAGGGGAAAAAAAGGAAAGGAAAATAATGTGAACAAAATATAAAATTCAAAAACAAGAGTGAATTAAAGAGCTAACCTTTTGAGCCGTATCAACGAGCTAAGCGCCAAAAGGAACCCAAAAAATAAATTAATTCATGATGGGGTTTCTTGGTTTGGGTTGGGAGGGTTGATAGAAACGTCCAAGTTTGAAAATATGTGAGAGTCTGTGCTGTGTGTTTATAGGAGGATCGAAGGAAGACTATAGGCTTCCTTTTCTTTTTCTCGTTGGTGGGGTGGATAAAGACCATAGGATTGCTTGCTATGAGAAAGGGACTCTCTTTCTTTCTTTTTTTAATGTTTGTTTGTTTGGCTAAAAATTGAACCAAGTAAATTGTTGTCTAGTTACTCAGCTTTTAACTCGCATATAACCTAGTCCTGTATGTTTCTAAAAGTTATAACTTAGTCCTTTGACTGAGTTGACTTTTGTTTTTTTAACTGTCGATTGGCTTTTCTCCATAGTGATGCAGGAAACATACCGGGTGAATCTGCATTAGACACAATGGCAAGTGTCACGCGATAAATTTTTCGCTCTACAAATAGATTCATGCAGCAGTCTAGTCCCCCCACTACTCAGTCTTTTTTTTATCAATCTCATTCATATTTACCTAGTAATTAAGTGTTTTTCTCATCAAGAAATTTCTCACATTCTCTCACGTTATGTAAACAAGCAGAATACACAAGTGACGATGCACAACACCTAGCACACTGAGAATACAAGAAGAACTCTCAATTTTTATTTATCTCGTCAACAAAGAATTACATAATAAGAGTGTGTGTGTTATTCACAGAAATAGCATGCTACACAGCCAAGGCTTTGCAGCCTATTTATACACAAATATAGGCACACCCATGATCCCTATTTTTCAGGACATAGTGGGGTACTTTCTCCCTCATATTCTCCATGATCTTAGTGACTTATTTTCCAACAAGTAATGGACAATTACCCCTCATGATCCAGCAGCTTGTAGGGCAACACCTGTTCTGCCCCACGTTCTTCCCCCATGATCACATGATCTTGGATGTCCATAACTACTACTAACCCATGTTCTGTATACCCACATGGCAGCCCCAACTGTCAGTTTGTGTTGTGTAAACTATTAGGTCTCTTGCATGCCTTGGACAGTCTTTCGTCCAAGTTTTAGATCGTGCCAAGCCAAACCCTTGACTTGCACAAGCTATTGTACGCTACCGAATTCGTATCTGCGTGGGCAGTCTAAGTTTACAGCACCCTATTCTCATCGGCCTATCCCCTAACGAATTTTCATGTCTAGCCTGGACAGTCCAGCATCCAACCCCTGTTCGTCGAACAATCTGCGCTGCCGATTTTCCCTGACAAACATATAACTGCATAAATTTGTGTTGCGATTTTATCGCATTGTTGGCATGGTTGCCATCACCTTTAGGCATTGTTTTGGACAGCTTGTCGAAGTGTGCACCTCGTGCATATTTAACACTGTTACAGCTAGCCTTATTGTTTTAACCAACTTTATGGATAGTTATCAATCGTCTCTATTCATGTCATATGATATACACAACTTTACTCTTACTTTCTAAAATAAATATGAGTGCTAGTTTATCATTGTGAAAGTTTTTGTTTTCAAGGTGTTTAATGATAAAATGTCTAATATTAGTAAGTGATTTGGGGCCTAAGTTAATATTTGACAATTTTTATATAGGAGGTGATTATAAACTTCCTAAAAACAACGATAAGTATATGTGTGTATGCTTTTTATTAACAAGTGAGGTTATATAAGGTGAGAAAATGGTTATTGCTTTTGTAAAGTTAATCACAAAGCTAGTCATAGAATGTTTATTTGTTTCTATGTTTATATGTTTTTTTATTTATTTTTTTCATGTAGAAATTTCAAAGCATCCATTGTTATCGCCAATCTAAATCTAAAAAGGGTTTTATCTTATGTTTAATAACTATTTAAATTCTATTTTTTTATGGCAAGGTTTTAATTCCTCCATATCACATATTAACATGTAAGGAAGCAAATTTATTAGTTCTATAGCAAGAACATCTCAATGATCTATGTGCAAAATGTATTAAAAAAAATCATCATCTAGTTTTATGGTAACTACAAATCATAAATGGTCTTTTAAAGATCTTGAAAAAGAGGCTGATTATGTTAAAAGAAAGATGAAAAACACTCTAAAACATCCTACTAAATGTAAGCTTCTTCGACTTTGTTTTTAATGATATAAATATACCTATTGTGCTCACATACATTTTTTTATCTAAACTAATGCTTGCATTTGTTTGTAAGGTAAAGGTATATTAGGATTTAAGATAATGATTTGGGATCCAGACCTAGCATCAAGATCTAATCCTTACTTTTAAATTAAAAGTGTTGTACTTGAAAGGATTGTAATAATAAATTACGTTTTGACCTCATTCAAGTTAATTATGTATAAAATGGGCTTTAGGGTTAACACTAGCTCTCAATAAGCCTATATGAGATAATGTCAATCAATCCTATTAAACAACAATATATGGACGCCCAAAAATAGATTCACGCTAGTCAAATAAACTATTTTTTTTTGAATTTTTGTTATTAAAAAAAAACAAATATTGAGGAGTCATATATTAATAGTTCCTATTATTTGCTTGTACATATCCTTGAACAATGATCAAATGATTCATTTATCTCATGTTGACTTTACGAATAATACAAATAATTATTAAGTGATAAAAATGATGGAAAAACAAAAGAAAGAAAAAGATATGATATTTTTGAAAATAATCTTGAATGTAGTAAAATCAAATCATGCATCAATCATTTTTATTGTCCATACGTTACGATTCTTGAAGAACAACCATGTGTAGTTCTTTTATCTCGGTTAACTTTATAGACACAAATAACCATTAATTCATAACTAACATAAATTCATACATCGAGTCATACATCTAGAGAAATAACTACAAGTCCACTTAATAAATAAATAAAAAACAATAAATTTATTACAAAATTTCCAAACACAAATGAGCTAACATGTTAGGGTTCAAGGTAGACCTTTGCGAGTCACCGAAGTTAGCTAGAAATGGACTGAAGCTGCTTGATTGAAGAGGAATAATAGCAGTGCGTGGTGGTCATATATGGGCAATGTACTAGCATATAAGAGTCACGCATTTTTTTTAAAAGTAAAAAATATCAAACAAAACAAATAATTTAGGGTTGAAATTTAGGCCATACTTAATGTTTTGCTGGATTTGGAGACATTTGAAAGTTGTGGAAAAAATCAAATGAAGAAAAAGAGGTTGGGGTTTCGAGTCTAGTTTTTTTTATGGCAGATCAGGTATTGTTTTGAGGTTGATTATAAGCTAAATTTCATGATCAGGATAGAGGTCATGATGGTTGTGATAATTGCAAGTATATGTTGTCAAGTGGTAGGAACAATGGTGTGGAAAAATTATTATGGTAAGGGGGGACTAGTTTGGTTTATTGAGCTGCAAAAAAGGATATAGATGAGAGTAATAAATGTGGTTACTATTATTGTTGGCTTGGCCAACAACATATGAAGAAGGAAGAAGAAGGAGCAGCTGGTGAAGATGGTACTGAATTTAGATAGTGAAGGCTGTTGTGATTGATTTTAGTTGAAGGATATAAAGAGATGAGAGGGGTTGATAAGAAACCTAGAACCCACGTGTAAGAAAAAACAAACCTAAGATAGCTAAAATTAGATCTAGTAGATAAAAGCTTGACACAATGATTACTTGAACTAAGAAACCAAAGCAATTGAAATGAAACCCCGCCTAATAATTACAAAGAATCATAAATGAGACGTCTAAAGAAAAACACCATAAATATTGATATGAACCGAGTCATGTCTGAATTTAACCTTAAAATACATGTTGACTAGTTTTGCAAGATCATACATATCTCTCAAACAATACATTAAAACGAGTTGAAATTGTACAAGGAGATACTAGACACGTGTAACTATGTTTTGGTAAAATTTCAGGTCAAATAGAGTTCAGAAACATATTATTTTAGAGGGTCAAAGAAATTAGACAAATCTTATTAAATCTACTAGACTTGACCTTTGTATATTGACATGACCAAAAGATTGATGTCTTTTCTCAAGTGCAGGAGTATCGAAGTAATAAATAACCCAGCAAGATCGGGGTCGAATCACGGGGAAGTTAACTATATAAATTACCAATAACAACAACAATAATAATAATAACAATAATACTAATAATAATAAAAAGGACTTTGAGATGTAAGATTAATGTGGGGGTTAAACAATAATAAAAACAAATGTCAAGGTTAGAGGATCCACTAATGGTATTTCAAACAAGTATAGTATAAACTTTTATTACTCAACTGGAAATCATACACAAAGGAGGTTCCAATCAGATTATAATTGTTAACATGATTGCATTAATTATCTTGTTTGAGTAATGCCAATACTTGTAAATATTATTAGGTATTCATGGTGATAACTTATGTTAACAACAAATCAAGTTCCTTTCATAGCACAAGTGTGGGTTATACCATACGGTTGGGCTATGAAAGTGCCAAGTATTTGTTGTACCAAGGGTTGTTCAACACAAATCTAGATTAACCATTTAACAAGCAAGATATTAAGAGTGAGCAAGATAATAAATATAAAACATGTTAGTATCAAGCATTAAGTCCATGTTGAGTTTATACCATACTTATTCTTATACCATTAGTGTAACCTTTTCACCTTGACATAATAGATTTAGCTAAACATAATGAAAAAAAGAAACATAAATAAACAAGATAAGAACATAATTATATAAATAAAGAAAAGAAAATGAAAAGCATAAACAAGAGATTAATATAACATCAAATAAAACTTAAACATTACAAAATACAAAGAAAGAGAGCAAGAGCATGATCTTGATCTGAACACTAAGATGCCTAAATGCATGGTAAATGCCTCATTTTATAGGCTAAAATTTGGAACTATTGATTTGACGACTAATTGTTGAGTAGGTGGCCAACTCTTGACTTGGTGAAAATCCTTATCTTCTTGTCTGAATAAAACATCATTACTAACATCAGAACTGGAACCACCTGTACCTTGAAAGTTCTAGCAAATTGTCTTATCTTTTCAGGAAAAAAAATTGAGGTCATTTGGACTTCTAGAACTCGAGATATGGGATGAACACTAAACAGTGTTTGGGTTGTAGGACAGATTCAGACTTCTCCATTGTTGCTATAATTTGGACTTGAAAACGGCCTTTTTAAATCTTGGACTCCACATGAAAGTTGTAGGCCTATGTCTTACCAAATCTGTCCAAACAATTGAGATCATTTGGACATCTAGAACTCGAGATATGACTCAATTACCAAACAGTGTTCCAATTTGGACTGCACCAATATCTCTTTTCTAAGTTTGGCCCTCTCTTTGTCCTTTCAATTTCAAAACTTGAACTGATCAATCAATCCTTTCATTTATGTAATATGCCTGCATTTAAGATGAACATTCACCATAAATTAAAGGTATCTTATATTATTAGGAATGTTATTATAAAACATGCTTTAGTTAAGGAGTTATTGATACTTCAAGTGCAAACTGATGGTATAAAACCTTGATAAAAATGCACTTTTAAGTACTAATCATATATCGTTTGGGACATATCTAGAGCTACAAGTAGAATTATGATGCGATTCAAGTTGGACTGGAAACTAGACATCTTAATCTTTCCATTCATATATGGTAGGCCTTGTAATTTAGATAAGAGAGAACGATGTGTATGAAGTTAGGACTGAAAATCTGTCAAAAATATGTGAAAATTAAATATTCAAGCTATATGGAGAAATTTTGGCATTAAGACTTTGTTTTTATTATCCTATTTTATTTATTTATTTATTTATTTTTAAATAATTATTTTTAATTTAGGTTTGTTCTTGCCCATTAAACATTGTTTAGGAGTTTATTTTATTATTGAACTTATATTAGTTAATTACTAGTTTAAAGTCATTACCTTGCAATCTAAAAAGGATCCATTAGAGTTAGTAGAGGAGACTATATTTTGTTTTTTAGCTATAAATTTCAGCAGCAATTTGAAGAATAAACTCGAGTTTTTTCTCTTATTTATTTGTGGCAAAACAATCTTTCTTTACAAAGACAAGGATCGTACACTAACTTATCAAAGATTAATTGACTTCGTGGTGTCATTCACATACTTAGGGCTCTTAGATACAATGTTATCTCTAGGTCCAAGTCTTTTTTCAATACATTTAGTTCTTAGGTACATGGTTACCTTTGGGTCAAGGTTTTATCAAACCTAATTTTCAGTTTTTTAGGTTGTTATCTAATTCGTTAGTGGTTGGTTGACCACGTGATAAAAAGGTTTATATTAGTTGGTATCAGAGCTAAACTCCAAAAATCAGGTTATTTCCTTTATTTTCTTCTTGTTAGTTTCGATTTTCTTAGCTTTAGTCGTCTTTGATTTGGTTTTTGATTATTTCATGTTGGAGCTTAGTAGTTTGTGTCTATGGTTCCTAAAAAAAAGTTGTTATTTTAGTTTGTTGCTATCTCAGAATATATCAGTAGCATAAAGAGAAAGAAAAACATATAAAAGTCACTTTTTTTTAATCTGCTACAATACACAAACAAGGGAGAATTTGGATAAAAACAATTCATAAAATTCTTAAATTTTATATACTAGATCTAGGATTCCTATTAGACCTCATATAAAATTTAAGCTCATTTGGTGATAATTGTCTATAATAACCAAGGTTAGGATTAAAAGTTGTTGTAACAAGTCAGATTTATATCAGAAGAGAATTTCAAGTTAGATAAGTTCACAAAATTCTAAAATTTTATATACTAGGTTTTAATAGCCACCTATATAAAATTTGAGGTTATTTGGAGTTTGTTTGCTATAGGAACTAAATTCAATATTGAGACTTGTTGTTACGGATCTAATTCATGTCAGTAATTCAAACTTGTTTTACTACTGTTATCTTTGCATCTTTTTTCTTTCGCGTCTTAAAAAACATTCATTTTTCATACAAATTTGTTTATTACTTGTGAAATTGTAATTGTAGTTTCGTTTTTGCTTGTTTCATATTTTTCTTACTTCTTGAGTCATATACACATATTTAGATACACTATTAAAGCTGTTATATTTGGTGTTGATTTCAGTTTCGCAAGAGTCAAATAAAGGTGAGACTGGAGGAAAAAGGCGTAGCGAGCACATTTGAGTGAAAAATCCTATATTTGATTAAAACATGAGAGAAGGGTAAATGCATAAGGGAGTGGGTGAGGAATATATATTACTTGTCAACTAATCATTTTTTAGATTCAAAGATGCTGGAGGCAAGCAACAACATGGCACCATAAAAAAGAGACAATTAAAATGTAGCTTAATTACGCATTATAAATCAATGGATGAATCAAATATCCAAAGAATTTGGAGATAGGTTAGAGAAGCAACATGTTAATGATTATGGTGGGGTTTAAATTAGGCCCGAGCAAAGAAATTTTAATGTTAGGAGGGTTGTTAGGTGAGTTAACAATAATATGGATGAGTTTGTGGTTGATAATACGTACATGAATGATGTTGATTTTGAAGATGTGTCCGTAGAACATGGGAAACATTTTGGATAGTAGCGGAATTGTCAGTTTATAGGGGAAACATATGGTGATAATCTTGGTCAGAAGGATGATTATAGGTATCAGGACCATAATGCTGAGTTAGGTGGAGATTTGTATACAATTAAGCTGAAAATACTGGCTTTTCAGGGAAAGAATGATATAGAAGTTTATTTTGAATGGTAGAAGAAGTTGGAGTGAATTTTTTAGTGTTATAATTATCCAAAGCCCAAGAAAATCAAGTTTGTTATGATTGCTTTTACTAACTATATCATTGTGAGGTAAGATCAGTTAATGACAGACCGCAAGATGAATTATAAAAGGAAAGTTGATACTTGGGATGAGATGAAATCCTTTGTGAGAAGGAGATTTATTCCTAGTCACTATTATAAAAAATTGTATCAAACGTTGTAGAGTTTGAATTAGAGTACAAAGAGTGTTGGTAAGTACTTCAAGGAGATAAAACTTGTTATGATTCGAGCTAATATTGAGGAGGATAAAGAGGCTATTATAGTTAGATTCATGAATGACCTTAATCATAATATAACTCATATTGTTGAGTTCATCATTAGAGGAGATGGTGCATATGGCCATGAATGTAACACCCCATAATTTTTTACACGTAAACTAGCTTCTTTAAGTCTTGAACTCAAGAAAATCAGGAATGTTTTTTTAAAAAAAATTTCTAAAAATTTAGCAGGGTCTCATTTGTATATTAGATATCCTAAGTGTCGACATTAATATAATCAAAATTAAATACACTCCTTATTCTCAAATCCATACAAATTCATTACCATAATTTTGATCCAATCATCATGAATCACATCTCATTATATTCCACATTCCTTTATTCATTCTCAATCACCCATAACATTTCAAACTTTTATTGTTTACATAACAACAACAAAAACAACAACAACAATAATAATAAAACATCATAATAATTAATAATGAACTTTACAAAAACTAACATTAAATATGTTTATATGGTATCAAACTAATTATATTGATTCTACACAATATATTACTACATGGATAATATATACCTAAGACTTTAGTTTTACAAAGTTTCAAGAAACATGTAATTTTACATCATTATAGCTAGCTAATAATTCTAGTTAATTTAACTAGAAAACCTCTTAATTACATAGAAAAATAAGATGTTTATAGTTACAACACAAAAGTTTGATCATACATCCCACTAATCTATAATTATCTAAGTCTAACAAAAGTAACAATTAAAGACTACTCCTGATGAGGTACCTGAAATATAATCAACATTTCTTATTAAGTCTTAAAGCTAGTAATTTATTAAAACTTTAAGAAATTCTAAATATTTTATCTAGATCATATTACAACCATTTCTTATAAACATTTAATAATCATTCATTATGTTTATTCATATAATCCCAAGCAAATCTTTTAACACTTATGACAAGACAAATAATCCCGACATTTTCGTATAGAAGCCAACAATCTAGAATTCTCTCATGAATATTAATAATCATTCATTATGTTTATTCATATAATCGTTCTTGTTTAGAATTCAGTAATTCGGTATTTCTTAATAAATATTAATCAATCTAACGAACCCATCTTGGTTTCCAATTAGTCCGACTTTTCTATTCGGAAGCTAATAATCAAGCATTTCTTAACAAATACTAATTAATCCGGTGAACCCATCTTAATTGTCAATCAATATGGCATTCTCATTTAGAAGCCAATAATCCAATAGTCCTTAACAAATTGCAATTAATCTGGCGAACCCATCTTGGTTGCCAATCAATCTGACTTTCTCATTCAAAAGCCAATAATCTGATATTCATTAACGAATACCAATCAATCCAACGAACCCATCTTCATTACCAATCAATCTGGCCTTTCTATTTGGAATCCAATAATCCGGTATTCCTCAATGAATACCAATTAATCCGGTGAACCCATCTTGATTGCCAATCAATTTGGCTTTCTCATTCATAAACTAATAATCTAGTATTCCTTAACCAATATCAATTAATCATTTCGATATACATATCTTTCTTTCCATATATGTAACTCATATCAACTTCTGCATTTTACATACGAACTATCACACAATTAAAAGTAATTGAATAATTATAAAGAAGCATTTCTATGAGGTATCGAGTACCCATTTAAACAATTGAATGTAACATTGCTCTCCCAATTCAAAGTTCCTACTTAAAACTCTCAATCTCTTTCCATCATATATGCATACATTTTTTTTACTTCATAAATCAACATCTTCCTCACTTTCCTTTACATATTTAATCTTTCTTAATTCAATTTCAACTCTAACATCATGAATCAGTTTTCCATTACAATCATTCATGGACATATCATATTTTCACAACTCGTATCAATTTCCTAACAAACTTTGACCTTTTTAATGTACATTATCCTACTTTTCACAACATAATTATCTCATTACACATAACACTTCTATAAGAATTGATAAAGGTTTAAATAATATTTAAAACATTCTTAAAGTTAAGGTGTTGAACACCTACCTACTGTCAAAACTTGAGTAGTACCTCTTTACTGCTACACAGCTCTTGTGACCTCTCTTGGATCCATAAGCATACCATGTTATTTCCTATTCAACGCATACTCCATATAGAAATAACCTAAGTTGATTTCTTTCAACTTAACCATCATCCACAATTCAACTTACATTGAATTTTCATTTTAAATTATCATTTAATCATTTTTCTTATTTTTTTTTTAAAGAGACTTTTATAATTCACACACACTTGCATACCCAAATTTCATTCTTACAACCTCTACCAATTAAGTCTTACATCAAGAACAATTTCTAAGAATGTGTTTGTTTTGTGGTAATTCTTGTGGTTGTTATTTCATAAAAGTGATTTTTTCAAAAATCACTTTTATTGTGTTTGGTTAAAATTATAGTTTGAATTATTGTTTGACCAAAAGAATGTCATGATATGTTTACTTAAAATTGTGGTTGGAATTGATGTTGTACATAAAATGAATAAAAAGGACACAAATTTATTTCTTATGTTTTAAATAGCAAAAATATCAAATAGTAGAAACAATAATCGATATAAAAAAAATTGTTCACTTTTTAAAAATAAAATATACATTATTGCCCAATCAAACTTGCTGCAATGCCACCACGAACATAATCCATACACAAAGCCCTCTAGTGTCCACGTGTTTGTGATCGTGGAATGACATTGGTTAAAATATCATTAAAAACAAAATTGGGATGACGATCAAACTCATTACATGCAACATTTTGGATCGACTTTCTTCTAATATAATTATGTAGTGCAATCGATGTGACAACAATTTAAACTTGTGTTTTGTATGGAAACACATGCATGTTCTGTAAGATTCTCCACCCTTTTTTTTTCAAACTCCAAAAGTACTTTCTATTACCTATCATATCGATGAATGAACACAATTGAATATTTCTTCCTGACTTTGCGGTTGGCCTCATTGATGAAATTCAAGAAGATGATATCTCTCACCTCTATATAGCCCCAAGTAATCGCAATCATTTGGATATCCTATATGGCCGCAAGTAACCGCAATCATTTGTTTACATGCAATGCTTCTATCACACACTTTTTAACACTTAAATATTCATGCAAAATATCTAAAGCCCTTTTAACACTAAAATTCCCCATTAAATCACCTCCACGAGCTTCATGAATAAGTAATTCATGCATAAAACTACCAAGCACATATAATTTATTATATTCAAACAAGTAACCATTAAGTTTTTAAAACTTTCCAAACACTAACTTCTCACGAGCAACATACACATTAGTGAAATTATTATCATTGGTATACAATTCTTTCATATATTTAAATCCTAAAAATTTCACATTCATAATAGAAAGAAGAATATATCTTTGCAATAATGCATCAAACACTATATTTTCCTTATCTTGCTTGTATTTAATCATATATGGAAACATTTCAATGATATCCACTCACTTGACATGTCGCTAGTTCAACTTAACTTGTCCTTTCAGATATTTCAATGATTCATGATCCAAATAAATCATGAATTCTTTAGTCATAAGTAATGTTGCTAAGTCTCCAAAGTTCTCTCCAAAGCATAAAGCTCTTAATCGTAAGTAAGGTAATTTAACGCAATGCTACTCTATTGAGCTTTTCTCTAAATTAGGCAATAAGTCATATATTATACATTAAAATGGCTATAATAACTATTCTTAAGGTATCATATTCAATCTTAAAAGCTTTTGTAAATTTAGGTAAAACTAATAAAGTTGTTGAACAAAGATTCTCTTTAAGAAGTTTAATTGCATTATTTTGTTTAAATCCTCATTTAAAACCTACTGACTTTTTAACAATTTCAGTTAAGATGCAGTTAGAGTACTAAAGTCTTTAATAAATCATTTATAAAATTTAGCCAAACCATGAAAACTTCTTATCTTAGTGATCAATTTAGGTGTAGGCCATATTATTGGATAAACTTAACTTCTTTTCTCAGCCATTTCAATACCTTTTGCATTAACAACATAATCTAGAAACACAATTATTTCCATGCAAAAACTACACCTTTTCAAATTAGCATTACAACAACTCTTTATGCAAAGCATCAAGAACATTATGTTAATGTTCAACATGTTTATCCAAACTCTTACCATAGATCAAAATATCATCAAAATAGATAACTACAAATCTGCCTATAAATGCAAGTAGCACATAATTCATCAATCTCATAAAAGAATTAGGTGCATTAATAAGATTAAAAGGCATAACTAACTATTCACACAAACTATACTTAGTTTTAAAAACAGTTTTTCATTTGTCACCCTCTTTCATTCTAATATGACGATATCCTTTTTTCAAATCATTTTTCATAAATACACAATAATCATGTAATTCATCTAACACATCATCAAGCCTAGGGATACGACGTCTATACTTTACTATAATATTATTAATAGCGTAACAATCAACACAAATCATCTAAGTTCCATCATTTTTAGGCACAAATAGCACTAGAACAACACTTAGACTCATGTTTTATCTTTAATACCCCTTTGACATCAACTTCTTAACTTGCCTTTGAAGTTCCTTTGTCATTTTTGGATTACTTTGATAGGCCGGTCAATAAGGAATCATAGTGTCGGGTACAAGATCAATCTGATCTTTGATTCTTTTTATCAGTAGTAAGCCATTATAAATCTTGTTGGGTAATATATCTTTAAACTCCTACAATAAAGAAACAATCATACTAGGAAGACAATAACCAAGTTTGTTAGTGTTAAAATAAGCCTCTTTGTATAAAAGTGCAATCATCGACTTGTTAGAATAAAAAAAACATTTTTGATCCATTGTTCTTTGCATAAAAACTTAGATTTTTATTTATTTTTTCACACTCTTTTATTTTTTTCATCATTTTTTCTTCTCTCCTTGTGTTTTACCTCTACTCTCAACTAAAACTATTTCTTTTCCTTTTTTGGCTGAATCTATTTTTTTTTTTCTTTATGGCTCCCATGTTTTTTCTTTATGGCTCCCATGTTTTTTCTCTAAACTCATAATCTCACTTGTATTTTCACTCCCCTCTACCTTTTTTTTTTTCATTTTAACTTTAATTGGTTTTTGTAGATCTGTTTCGATAATAATGATATAAGTGTGATAAAATTTTCATCTTTTACAAAAATATATCTATTCCTAAACTTATCATATATAATTTTCCTATCAAACTGCCATAAAAATCCTAATAACAAGTGACTTGTATGCTTAGAAACTACATCATACAAAACCTCATCAGAATGCTTTCTAATAAAAAATGACACCAAGACTAGTTTTGTAACTTTTATTTCACCATATATTTTTTTTAACCATTGAAGCCTATAAGGTTTATGATATTTAATAATGTTCATATTCAATTAAATAATAAATATAGTACTAGCAATATTAGCACAACTCTTCCTATCTAGAATCATATTATATACTTTGTTGCTGATATGACATTATATGAAATACATTATCTCTTTGCTGCTCTACATCATATTCCTTGACCTGAACATTAAATACATACCAAATTCTTAACAACTCACCCTCAACCAGATACTTTACATCCCTATTACTACAATTATCAAGTAGTGGCATCTCATCATCTTTAGATCTATCACTTTCTGATTCAATCTCACTGTGATCCTTTAAAATCATAACTTTCTTATTTAGATATTGAGAAGTTATGTGCCCAACCCTAAAACACCTAAGACGTTTAATATCATGGTTACAAGTAGGTTGAATATCAAATTTACCTTTAGAATTAGCAGTAACCTCTTTTTTTACCTTAGCAGGTTCAACCTTATAATTGGCCTTGTTTGAACAGCCCTATCTCTCTCTCTTATAATTTGGCCTCCATGATGAGAAAGAACATGAATTACTTACTTGTCATTTACTACTCTTACATATTTGTTGCCTTTTAACTTTTATAGCTATATGTATCATCTCTTCTAACTTAAAATAATGTTGTAATTCTACTTTATTTACAATATCGTGAATCAATCCATTTAGAAATCTTGTCATTATTGCTTATATGTCCTTCACTATTTTAGCTCTAATCATAACGATTTTTATCTTTTTGTGATAATCCTTTATACCCTTAAACCCCTAAGTTAGACTCTGCAACCTTTGATATAAACCTCGGTAGTAGTTTCTCAAAATAAATCTTTTCCTCACAATTGTTTTCATATCCTTCTAAGTAAGAATGGGTCTCTGATGGTTTCTCCTTTTACCCAATATAAGTTGATCCCACTAAATAATCAACTTTGTTTATACTAGTTATTGCAAACACCATCATATAGTTATGGTAATGAAAAATAAACTCAATTTTCTTTTCCCACACTAAATAAGCCTTAGGATTGTTTCTACCTTGAAATGCTGGAACTTTTATCTCAATACTGTCCAAGTTTTTATCCAAGCCATTGTGATACCTAAAATCTCAAATTTCACCCCTATGGTTGAACTGATCACCTTGATAAAAAACCACTTGCCATTTGGTTTTTAGGCTGTCGAAACCTATCTTTAGCTCCTTCATTGTTATTCTCATCAATAAACCCATTTATAGGTGGTGTAACTTGCCTTTCTAGCTTTCTAACCTTTAGAACCTTACAATTCGTTCCTCCTCGTAAGTTATTAATCTTATTCTCATGCCTATCTAATCTATCAAAAACTCTCATAAACATTAATTCCACCCTTTTTTAATTGTTTTTTGTATAACATGTATAAAAAAGGTACAATCTTTTGGTGGTGGTGATGCATGTTTAGAAGACATTGTTAGAGTCTGAGAAACAATAAAATATATCATCAAACACTCTCTTATGTGTATACACTTAAATAGATATCACTTCTTCCGTGTTTCAATCAAATATAGCTTTTCACGATAATATGCTCATCTTTTTACCTTTTACCTCTCATACTTATCTTTTCAATCCTTTAAGTAATGTCTAACAATAAAAAATAAGAACTTCAAAATGGCAACCTCATATTTTTGGATTCAAAGGAGCAAGAAACAACAAAAAAATATATGGAAAATAAAATACGAATATGAAAACAATAACAAAATGAATCAAATACAAATACAAATGAAAAAGTAAAAAAATGAATGTAAAAGCAAGAAACTAATGTAATAAGATTATAATAAACTCAAACTAACACTAGAATAATGATTTCAATTGAAACTAATAGTCTTAAACTAAGAAAAAATCTTATTGACACAAACTAACTAATAGTTAATGATTTCACAACTTTAGACTTACCTAAACCTAAATGTGTCCAAATAAACCCAAAATCAATATTTGAAACTAAGATACCTAATACCTTAATAATATCAAATATAGGTGTATATATTTTCATTTTTAAATTCAAACTTTTGATGATTCAATTTACGATAAAAATTCTACTGCTAATAAGTTACGATCTCTTTAATCTTTTCTTTTTCTTTTTTGTTTATACTTTATTGATTTATAATAATTGAAATTCAAATCAACTTTGTTTATACTAGTTATCGCAAACAATCAAATTTGATGAAACAATAAAAATTAACACATACATTGTAATAAAGATAAATAAAACTTAATTTTAGAGCCTTACTACCAAGTGATACGAACTTGGCGGGTAAGAACCCTTGAACCCACATGTAAGAAAGAACAAAACCAAGAAATATAAAATCAAATTTGGTTGACAAAAGCTTGACACAATGATTACTTGAACCGAGGCATTGAAACTATTAAAATGAAACCCCCACCCAGTAATTATAAAAGAATCACGAACAAGAAGTATAATGAAGAACACCACAAAGACAATTGATCTTTGATAAGTCTAAAAAAAGTTCTTGAAGAACCAAAAGTAAAAGCAAACCTCATACATTTATGAATAAACCAACTTGAAAGGAAAAATCTAATTACAAGCTAAATAACCATATTTATACTAGGTAAAAATACCCTAAACAAGGCTGAAAAAAATATTAAATGAGTATTATTAGAAAAAATAATCCTAAACAACCTAGGAAAATGATGCAATTTTTGTATATTAGCTTTTGGATCTTATCACAAGGTATTCTAGATGTCCAATCGCTATGGAATTTTAACCCTATATAAAATAAGGCTTTTGTAAAATAAGGCTTTTGTACTCTTATGAAAAAATATTAGCTTGTTTCAATGGTCAGATCAAATGTTATATTTGTTAGCGTAAAACTATGTATTAGAAAAAAATAAGCTCAAAATCATCAATAATGTCCTGAAATGATAAAAAAAAAAAAAAACCCTTTAAAATAAGCTTGTTGTTGCCCTTTGGTTTACTTGTAGGACATGGACTCCTTGTTAACTTTATTTTCATATTAGATAATAATTTTTGAGTTGTCAAACTTATCTAATATAAACTCTTTTGCTGTTATAAATTTTTTCACACACAATAAAGACTGCTAAACTTACATTGAATCAATAAAAAACATGGAAAAACTTGATTAATCAAGGTTGTCACCTACTCTATTTGGATAGCCCACCATTGCAAAAATAATTAGGCCCATGTTGTAGATGAATCATGCCCCTCTTTAATGTAAAATAAATTAATTAAGATTTAATCATGACTTTTAGCCTCTTTAAAATTCACAATTCTGATCCCTATAAAATTCTAAAATTATATAAAAATTAGGCATCTGGAATCTTTTGGTAAAATATCAGCTCAATCCAACAAACAAATAAAAAATTATGCTTGTTTGTGTAAAATTATGCACTAAAAAAATAAGCTTAAAATCGACCTAATAAGCCCAAAATTGACTTAAGCCTATCTAACTCTTGCATTAATAAAATCCTGATAATTCTTTGTTGATATATGAAAGCTTGACTTGGGCTAAATATATTGAATAAGCCTATTAAGTGTCCCTTTAAGCTTCTTGACCCATTGACCTTGTCATTAGTCTAATTGGCAGCTCTAGTGAGTCCATTAATATTGTAGGTTGATTTGTATCAGGTGTGGCTATGTTTGTGTTTTTGGCTAATGATTTTTTTTTTTTGTTCTTCTTCTTCTTTGCTTTAACAAGCTAAGTGGATCTTTTGCAAGAGTGTGCGTTTTTTTTAATGATTTTCTCATGTCCCCTTGTTTTTTCCTAGATGTCATTTATTTATATTGTATAGGATACTCTATATGAAAAGAAAAACTAAACTGCAAAAATAATGTTACGCAATTTATATTGTTTCCTTCTTGATCATGAATTCCAAATTAATTAAATTTTCTTTTCTTAATGTGTAGGATCTCTTTCAATAATTTTTCAATTTTTCTTAGGGGATGTTTATAGATATAGTTGGGTTAGGTTTGAGCTTATAATTATATCCAACCCAACTTCTAATATTTAACAAATTATAAACTTGATCCATTTAATTGTTTTTGAACCCAAACAGATTAAATATATAAAGTTGGGCTAAATTTCTTATGGATATTATAAACATCCATGAGTTGGGCCTTATAATGCTGACTTTCAGGGGGTTGAACTTAATTAGAATTAAAATTTAGGCTCAAGAAATTATACAAACCTTGTTATAAACTATAACAAATAATTTATACTTAATATATTATCTGAATCAATTGACTAAAAATGGAAGAATCAATTGAAAAAAAAAACCATACAACAACAAATTAAGTTTGTTGTTATAGGGTATATAGGTTGGATCGGGTTGACTGGGTTTCAAAAATCTCAACGTGCTGCCCAATCTTTGACATAAATTTCTTAGGTTTCTAGACCTAATATCATTTATAATATCCATATTATTTGACTTTGACGAGTTTAGTCAAGTCAAATAATATAAATATTACAAATGAGCTAATTTTTTTTTAACACCCTAATTTTTCTTGATCCTCTTATTTATTTTTCTTTGTTCTCTTTTGCATAATCTTCCCTTTTTATTTTTAGTCTCTACTCTTCTTAGTCCCCTATTCTCTCTTTCTTTTTATTTCACTCCCTAGACTCTTTTTCTTCTTCTTATTATTTATATCATCATCATAATAAAAACTAAATACCAAAATATCAATTAGATACATATAAAAATTGAGGGTGAAATATTGATTATGACAACGTCTATGCTTTATATTTTTTTACGAATTTGAATACATCTCATCATTTAAATTTTTGCCTATAATCAAGAACTAATAAAATAAAGGGAGGGGAATTTCCTTATTCAAAGAGGAGTGAGTAACAAATGAAAATATAGAAAAAGCAACTTATCAATAAGAAAAACAAAATAAGATGTGCATCAAGCAACTTATTTAGAAAAACCAATGGAAATAAAGAAATAAAAGTGCGGCAAAAATATAGAGAAAGAAAAGGAATCGCCTCTTAGGACGGCCGTCGTATTTTAGTTTAATAAAAGATGCACGTGGAATTAAGAGAAACCTGTTCTAATAAAGTGAGTTAGCTACAATTATTAGCCTGTTACAGGTATTCTAACATAAAGAACTATGCTATAATTTTATTCAAAATACAGGGAATAAAGCTTGAGCATGGGCTATGGTACAGAATTGTGGGCTTTGGGTAATGGCATTTTAGCTTAGGTATTGGAGAATCAAAGGGTAATCTTACCAGCCAGCCTGCTAGCTGCGAGCAATTGTATATCTCTTTGTGCAAACCACTGATAAAACCCTAAAAGAAAAGCAAAGCCATCTGCAATGGCGGACCTTCTTGTAGAACAACCCCGAGAAATCACCATCTCTAAAACCTTCCCTACAAAACCAAAGCTAAAACCCAAAGCTAAAACCCCATCGAAAACCCCTGAATCCAAATACTGGTCCTCCTTCAAATCCCACCAAATTTCAAACCTCATCTCCTCCATCCCTTCCATTGATTTCTCACCTATATCCCCACACCAATTTGCCGCCACGAATTCCGCCTCCCTCACTCTCTTCTCCTCCCAAACACTCTCTCCCACCTCCACCATCTCCTTCTCCGATGTTGTCACCTCCTGCTCCTTCCGCTGCGACGGCTCCCTGATCGCTGCCTCCGATCTCTCCGGCCTTATTCGGGTATTCGATGTAAAGACACGAACCCCGCTTCGTCGCCTGAAGTCCCACGCGCGCCCTGTTCGTTTTGTTAAGTACCCGTTACTCGATAAGCTACATTTGGTGTCTGGTGGTGATGATTCTGTTGTTAAATACTGGGATGTTGCTGGAGAGAGTGTGGTTTCGGACTTGTATGGTCACAGGGACTATGCGAGGTGTGGTGATTGCTCTCCGATTAATGGAGAGATATTCGTTACTGGGTCTTATGATCACACGGTAAAGCTGTGGGATGTGAGGGTTGATAGTAAGGAATCAGTTATCGAAGTGAATCATGGAAAGCCAGTTGAGGATGTGATTTTTTTGCCCTCAGGCGGAATGGTTGCGACTGCAGGAGGGAATAGTTTGAAGATATGGGATTTGATTGGAGGAGGGAAGATGGTTTATTCGATGGAGAGTCATAACAAGACTGTTACTTCTATTTGTGTAGGGAAAGTAGGGAAAGAGAGTGGAGAGGAGGCTTTGCAGTATAGGATTTTGAGTGTGGCTTTAGATGGGTATATGAAGGTTTTTGATTATGCAAAAATGAAGGTTACTCATTCCATGAGGTTTCCTGCCCCGCTTATGTCCACTGCGTTTTCTCAGGATTGTATGACGAGGGTCATTGGATCTTCCAATGGGATTATATTTGCTGGGAGGAGAAAAGGAAAGGAGGATGTGGGAGAGAGTAAATCAGGGAATTTTTGGGCGCTAGGCAGTGCAGAGGAACCACAGAGGCGGGCTTTGAGGCCAACATATTTTAGGTATTTTCATAGGAGTCAAGGGGAGAAGCCAAATGAGGGGGATCATTTGATAATGAGGCCAAAGAAGGTGAAATTGTCGGAGCATGATAAGTTGTTGAAGAAGTTTAGGCATAAAGAAGCGCTGGTTTCAGTTTTGAGTGGGAAGAATCCAGAGAATGTGGTGGCTGTGATGGAGGAAATGGTGGCAAGGAGGAAGTTATTGAAATGTGTTGTGAATTTGGACGAGGAGGAGCTTGGGTTGTTGTTGGGTTTCTTGCATAAGCACTCAACTATGCCAAGACATTCAGGTTTATTGATGGGGTTGACTAAAAAGGTACTTGAAATGCGGGCTGATGATATTAGAGCTTCTGATGCTTTGAAAAGTCATATTAGAAACCTTAAAAGGTCAGTTGAAGAGGAGATCAGAATTCAACATTCACTACAAGAGATACAGGGTGTAATTTCTCCTTTATTGAGAATTGCCGGGAGAAGATAGAACTTAAATGGGGTTATATTTAGTGTTGTGATATTGCTGACACCTTGGCTTAGGTTGTCATTAGTGAAGTTTTGCAATTTTGCGCCATTGATGTTCTTATTCGAATAATTCTTCTCAAATTTTCAGATTAGTACCCTTGTTTTAATGGCGATGGTGTTCTTGCTCTGATTGTAACTGTAGTTACACGAGATGGTGTTTATCCATTTTGTATTGAATGTCTTTCCCGCCACATATCTGCAGGAGAGGTGACGAAAAAACTGTGTTTCATTCTAAATTTAATATTGAAGGTTCTTTCAGTCATGGAACTACCTCATTCTGTATCATGGTGCTCGCAATTTTTTTGTTTGGTAATGAACCTCTGTTGTTTTGCATGGCTTGGTTTGCAGTTTATGACTGCAATATTTTTTCAGTGTGCCTTTTTAATATATATATATATATAACGTGATTTCATGGCATCCCTCGCAACCCTAATGAATTCAGCAGAGAAGAAATGCCTCACATTCTGGTGTTTGTGTGTTGGCGTTCCTACATAAGAACCAACAGGTGTATGCTCCTCAACGTGGGTACTATTTTGCTTCTGTACAGGTTGCTTCGTTGCTTGTCCTCAGCTTTAGTTTGGGAACTGCTTTGCTTATTCTTTATTGGCACCTGATGACCGATTCTGTCTGATACTAAAGTTGCTGGTCTTTTGCTAACCATGTTTCGGTTTAATGGTTTATGCTTTGTCTTCACAGCCTCGCTGTCAAGAAATGCATCGCATTGCAGGCTCATGATCTTTTCAGCTTTGGTTTTCAAGTTTTAGGGATGCTAATGGTTAAGAGGGGGATAGAAGCCAAAAGTAAAACGAGAATGAAATTGACCATCTTTGATAACCATGAAACCACAAGAATGTTGCTGGCGATTTTGCTGTTATTGATACTGCCGCTGGCCTCCCTGTTAGATGCGTGGAGAAGAATAAACAGATTACAAATTGTGTTTTTCATCCATGGAGCATGAACAGCACGGAGCTTGAAAAAGTAAGAATTAAGCTGCACCTAGCCGAGCATAATGCATTTCGCACCTGATATTCTAGAAAGCAAAAACTCCTCTGCTTCTCCTTCTCTGGCCTCTGTTTTCGTTTCTTGAAATTTTCAATCACCTGGGCTTGAAAGATGTCCTAAGCAAATGTATCAAAGGAACCTCTTCCTCTTCCTCCTCATCTCGCTTCTCTTCATCTTGAGCGTCCTATACATCTGATCCACTAATCGAATCCTCTTCTTCACTTAAACCATTCTCAGCGTACAATCTCTTTCCCTCTATATTATGGCACTTCCTTGGACTACCCAGAGTCTCGGAGCAGTCCTCTCTTTCTCGTATGCAGACCTAAGCAAATGTTCTATTGTTCTTAGCACCATCTTACATTCTCAACATGGGGGGGGGGATGAAACTCAATGCAGACCAAGAGGTTAAAAAACCACCGAGCATTTAAAACCAGCCCTGGTAATTTTCACTCTTGGGACATTCAATTAATGAAAGTGGACTGCTTTAATGAACGGCGCTAACTCCAATGCTAATGCAATCAATTTTGAATGCGGTTTATTTTTCTGAAATTAATAGTTTGGATATCACAGACTTTTAAGATTATTGTAGGTGTGATGGATTAGTTAAGATGTAGGTAAGTTAATCCAAACATCTATAATTAAATGGTAATCTGAAGGGTAGGGCTGTCTCCAAATTATCCGTCCTAGAATCCCATAAGCAAGTAAATGGTATTTCTTGGAAAAAATCTGGCACTTCACCAGGATTTCTATTCTTCCATGGCAATCACCGACTCAAAAGTTTCAACATGTACCGCCGCCATTGTCATCGTCAATATTAATGCACTATGGCACCAGCATATATATATATATATATATATATATATATATATATATATATAGCTCCACTATTAAAAATCGCTGTGGAGACCTGAATGATTGGTTATTGGACAAAGAAATTGTTTCTCCTTTGTATGGTTCCTTTTGTGCCAATTGGGCACAATCAACACCAAATCTGCCTCGATAACTTAAATCCTCTTATCGTTGAAAACTTTAATTAAATATATGGTTAATGTGCACATTGCAGCATAAATTAAAAATAACATTTACTTATAAATTAAAAGAATTAATTAAGTGGAAGGATTTAATTAAATTTTTAATAGGTCAAATTAATTTTATTAGAGATTTAATTGGTGAAAATTAAATTTGAAAGATTAATTTGAGTTTAATTGAGAAGATTAGAATTTTAGAGGACTAGATTTAATTTTTTTCAAAACTCAATTGGATGAAATCAAGGATGAAATTAAAGAAAATTAAAAGTTAAATAGTCAATTGAGGATTAATTTGCATAAATAAGAAATTAAGGATCAAAATAAAAAAGACGCTAAATTTCAGGGTTGGTGTTTGAGTTTGGAAGGGGTGAAATTGCACAAAACTGAAAGTTATAAGATAATTACGGGTGCAATTAAAAGAAGTCAATAGATTAGGGACTAATTTGACTTTTGGTCACATCTTAATTTTAGAATCCTAATTGACCAATGGTTATCAAAATAGCACCATTTCATTTGAATGAAACAATGCCTTTTGGCCAAAACAAAATTGTTTTGATAAGTTTAAAAATTAAAAATAAAATAAAAAAGGGGTCAGACGACTTGTTACCTGTCTATTACAGATCTTCTACCTCCCTAAAAGATCTGAGAAGACTTATTCTGTTGCTATCTTTCAAGTTTAAAATCACCCTCATCTCTTCCTCGAACAAGACAATAAATGCACCCTCCACATCCTGCATGTTGTACTCCTACCTAGGCAAAATAAAAGCTCTTTTGCAACCCTGGAGTTACTGTTGCAAGAAGCCAAAACCCACGCCTTAACTAACTAGGCTTGCTAGTGTACCCACTTTTATCGACTCTGAAACACAGCAAAGCCTGACCCCCGACCTTAATGGATCGTTTGGATTGATTCTTCTACATCAAAGGGAGAGAATAGTCCAACTGATATCCCCAAAAGGGATCTCAATAGCCCTTTAAAAACTCATGCAAAAGGCCATAAAGAAAAAGGAAGAAGAGGAAGGACGAGAGAAAATAAGGTAAATACATTGATTACTCTTTGAACCACTCATCCTCACCATTCTTACCAAGCTCTCTACCCGTTTTTAAACACACAACTACACTGCCACACACCATCATAACTCAAGGAAAGATACCAAGGAGGCAACATCTTTAGATAAGGTAAGCTTTCAAGTTTGATGAGGGAGTGTATCTTAATGAGCACACCCCTCTTTTTCCATTCTATTTTTATTGTTATCTTCTACATTTAGTGTCCATTATGTTTTCTTTTAAAGCTTTTTGTTATGTTAAATGCAATAGGTGTTTATTTTTTTATGTTTAACCATGCCATGTTTTAGTATATATAAGTGTTGTCCAAAGTTTAGTTCAATGTTTAAGATTGCTTTTAGGTGATAAATATTAGGTTGAGATACATTCTTAACACATGTTTTGATGTTCATGATAGTTGTTGGAGTCTTTATGATAGCATGTTTCGAATCTTGGTTGTTGTCTTGTTTCTATTGTTCTTAAACTATTGTTAGTGTTTTGATAGGGTTGCCTAAGCCAAATGTATGTAGTTTATGGTTAAAAATGTGAAAGATGATCAATCTAATTGTGCTTTTGCATAGAAATAGATGTTTTGGTAGCTTAAGTTGTGTATATTGTTTTCCTCTTAATTTTTGTTTTGTTTTGTTGGATAGTTTAAGGCAATTATAGGAACATGTTTGGGACTTGGTTGCTAGGTTTAGGTTGTTTCTCCTAAGTTTTAGTGTTGTTTATGGGTTGAGGTCATTTCTAGGTTTTTTTTAAGGGTTTTGCATTTTTTCAGGGCAATGTTCTTAGGTAGAACATTGCCTTGGCTACATGATTTCGACCAATTTGGTTCATTTCTTTGCACTAGCCACTTTGGATGAGCTTTTTAGCCAACAATCTAGGTTTCTTTTACATCAATAACATGCATTTTAAGGTTTTAATCATAGAGTTTTAGTTTTTACTAAAACCTTCTTTGACCAAATCATAACGATTCAATGATAATTAAAATGAAAAGGTGCTAATTTTATTTATCCTTGCATGATTTCGAACCTCTCTGTACCTTTAAATTTATCATATATGATCTAGTTTAGAACCCATTTTTCTGGATTCTTCAATGATGTTCTTTATATCTTTGTTTGTATTGTTTTTGTTATATGTTATGTTTATGGGCTTGGGCTTCAGGCCAACAAGCCCAACTCATATGGTTGGGTTGAGCCCTTTTTTATTTTTGTCTCTATGCTTGAGCTTCGGCTTAAGAAGCCTAGCTCATATGCCTAGGTAGAACCCATTCAACCATAAATATATGTTTGGCTAGCCAAGTTCTTACCAAAGGAAAAAACTTTTTTGTGTTCTTAAGATGAGTTTGCCAAACACAACCTTAAAATAATTTTTGTGCCTCTGATTTTTAGTTAAGGGAATGTTTTGACAAACATATAAATATTGAGTATAAGATGAATTAAGAAAAATATTTATATGAAGGTATTTGAGTAATCAAGAGAGAATTTATCACCCTATATGAATTAAGAAAAATATTTTATTTGTTCTCAAGTAGTATTAATTGCAAGTCTTTGCACAAGGTGAAATGAGATTTGAAAAGAGTTTCAAATTTTATTCAAAAAATTAATGACTATGGTGTTGAGAATAAATATAATTTGACAGAGTACACACATTTCATGTTATATTGTCTAAATTAGAATCAGAATATTGTTGATGAATGAATAATAATTACATTGAGAAACTAGGCAGTAAAAGATTAGGTCACACTTATGACTTTCATAATATTTAAGAGATCATGAAAGTTTGTTAGACATTAAACTTGATCTTCAAATATAAATCAATCAATTGTTGAATTGATAATAAATTAATCTATTTAATTTATTTAATCCTATTTTATTTATGATTGTGATTTATATTTTGACCAACTTATTAGAGAACCTAGTGGGTCATACACATAAAAACCATTGGTCAAAAAATAAAATGGAATAATTAATCAAGTGTGACTTGATTATAAATAAATTTAGAAATTGAGGACTAGAATGCAATTTATACAGAGAATTACAATTCTAGACTTAGAAAAATTAAGTAGAGATTTATTGAATAAATTTCTAAAATTATCCTGAAATAATATATATGATATTACTTAAGGTGAAAATTGATATTTTGCTATTTATAGGGTTTTCAAGTTTCCCTGTAAAAAATGCCATGTCTTTTATTTTCAGAGTAGTACATAGTACAATAATAAATACCTAAAAGCATAAAAGAAAAGAACTAACATTTAAAAAGATAGCAATCTCTCTCTCCTAAAAGGGTTTAAGATATTTCTCACAAGTGATTTGTATGGGTTAGTGTTAGAGGTCGAATACTTGGATGATTTGTGGTTTGTGATAAACCAACCTTGAAGCAAGTATTCAAAGCCAAAAAGAAAATCTAATCTTCAAATAATATTTTTTATAAACCTTAAACAACTCTAAATCTATTTAATGAGATCTTGAGATTCCTGGAAAAAAAAAATTAAATTTATTGTTTTTTTTGTGTTTATGTTTTTCATGAAATCTATGAGAAATAATATTTATTTCTCTTCTTAATGTATTTTTTGTTTGTAACATCTTTTTATGTCTCATCTATTTTATAAACATTAGAGATAATTATGGGAGAACAAAAAACAAAGTGATTATACAACATAAAAATATGCATAGACTATGTTTTTATGCATAAATGTTAACTTTAAGGTAAGTAACCTAGTTCCATAGATCAAGATTAAGAAGAATTGCCTTTTAAAGATATCTTTTTCTGGATTAATAACAAGTAGTTAACATATGAAACACTTAGAAAAGCTAAGAATATGCAAGAACCAAGTCACCTGAAATATTTAGTTGTTGTTCACAAAGTTCCAAACATCTTTGTAGAACATATATATCTAAGCAATATCGTAAGACTTTAAGCTTTGTTGAAGAAAATTTTGTCTTTTTGAACAAATACCATGCTTATGCAAATATATTACAAACCTTTATATAACATAATTTTGAACAAACTAAAGGTAAGGCATTAAAAAAAATCCAATATATATTACCAATAGGCCATAAAAAGCATTTAGTTACAGTCATCTGTTAGTGAAAATTAATGAACTTACTCTATAAGCTAATTGATTTCCATATTTAGCCTCTTCCTTTCCTTTAAAAGGGGTCCTAAGAAAGTGTTCAAGTTATTCAAACAAGGATGTGTATTTTTATGGTAGGGAATTTAATGATTTTTCATAGATAATTTCAATATTTACAATAGATTGTAGTGTCCACAATATGTGCAAATACATATTGAGAATAAAAGAACTTATAATTGGGTTAAGCAAGAGAAATTATTAAATACATGGAAGAAAAATATGAGAAACACAAATCATATATGGTTGAGACATATGGTATGTGTCATAAATCATGCTTGTATATACACAGAGACAATGAAGATAACCCAACTTGTTACTTTTTAGTTGAGAGATTGAGCAAATCCAAACCCAATTTATTGAATTTTATTTAGTTTTATTATTACACTTTAATTTATTTTATTTTATTGGAATTTTATATTTTAGTGGGTTTTAATCCTAAATTTGATTATGATTATGATTTTACTATTTATTTGATATTTTTGACAATATGATAAGATTAGGATGAATTGATAAAAAAGTTACAAACTTTCAACTTTTCAACCCCTATTATTCCTCTTTTCTTCAAATCATTTCTTTCTATTCCTTAACCCGTTTCTTCTAATTCTAATATTTTCTTCTTCTTTTATTTATCTTAAATCTTTATTTGTCTCATGTCACCTTTGGTACAATAGCAAGGCTTTTAATTATTCTTATAATTAAATGATCCATAAGCCAGTTTCTAAAACAAATCTAGAATATGTGAGGTCCCCATCAATAATGATTTAAAAATAAAAATGTAAATTTATTTTAGCCTTTTTTTTTATAATCAAAATCTAAAAAATAATAATTTTACACTCTAGTCAAACATGTCTCCATACTATTCATCTACCCCTACAACCACCTGCCACCAGCCACCAAACTCATTATCTAATAGTGCAAAACATATACATCAACTAATTTCCCACCAACAAACAACCATTATGCTAAAGACTACCATACATTAATAGATGCACTAGCAACAACCCTAGCTTAACCCCTTCAATCGTCGTAAACACCATTTATAACCATAAAAAATCAAGCAAAATGTTACAACTTAACATTGTAACTTACTAGAGAAGTGTAGAAAGATAAGGCATGGAAGCTTGTAGGAAGAGAAGTTCAACAAGTTACATGATAATCATGTGTAAATAAAAAATAAAATATGTGATGAGTAAGTAGTTAGTTGGAAGTTGGGAGTTAGTTGAATTCCTTATATATAATATTGTAACAAGAAGCGTGACAAACAAGTAATGGAGTAATAATTTATATATTAAACCTTTTTTCTTTCGTTCTTTCTTTCTTTCTTCTTCTTCTTCCTTTCTAACATTCACCTGTTAAGGCCAAGGTCTAACAATTGGTATGAGAGTTAATCCTCGACCATGAATATGATGAATGTGGAAGAATATTGTAAAAGACTTGATGAAAAAATACAAGGGATTCATCAAAAAAATTCAAGAACCAATGATAGAAATAAACAAGGTGGATAAAATAAGACAAAAGATCTAATCAAATCACTTTAAAGATCGAAGCCTTGACTAACCATATCCAGTCATTCTTAGCTGATCAAATGGCAGGAAAGACAGTTGGGGATAATTCTGCAAGAATCTTGTCAAATCCAGTGAAATTTGAGCTCATGTCACTTAGGAAAGAGTACTACATGGATTTAGAAGCCATGGCCGTGGAGAAAATATGGGAAACCATGATCACTACAAGGCTAGAAACAATCCAATATTGCCAATAATGGTTCTGCCAACCTTCTAAGAGATAATCCCAGAGGATGGGCAAAGAAGTGTTAACAATTCTTCAAACTAAACTTTGTGCCTATTGATAAATGGGTAGAAGTGTCTTCTTTATACTTTGATGAAAATGTAGAGATTTGGTTTGAGGGATTCATGTATGGAGGTGAATATTTGACCAATTAGGATAAATTCTATAAGGCTATTTGTAAAGGATTTGGTAGTAAAGATGATATAGTTGAGGAATTCAACAAATTGATACAAGATAAAGGAGTGAAAGATCATGTGGAGAAGTTTGAGGAATAAAAATCTTTGATGAATGAATTAAATCCTTATTTACTAGAATCTTATTATATTTCTAGCCTCATTAGTGAATTAAGGGAAGATACCAAGCCGATGCTTAAGATCTTGAAACAAACTTTATTTGATACAATCTTTTGAGTAAGCAAAATAGTAGGATGAGTCTAATAATGTTATGGCTAGGAAAAATAAGATTGTTCAAATATCAAACCTTCCGTTCAATATAGGAAGAACAACATGTAACTTTTTATCCAAGTCTTCTAACCAATTAAAGATTGAGGCACCTCGAAGGACGAAATATTCTTATGATACTTTGCATAAACAAAGGAGAAAACTAGGCTTATGTTTTAAATGTTGTGATATGTACATGCCTGGTCATCAATGTAGTCCTAAAAGATTACATATGATAAAGGGGAAAAAGGATGAAATGGAAGAACTTTTAGATGTTGAGGAGGAAAATAGAATTGGAAAAACAATAGGCAATTGTACTGTTAATGAATATTGATTATCATTAAATGCACTGACAGATAACTATGTTCACGGTACAATTATGATAAAGGAGAGTTGTCAGGGTAATAATTATCCTAATTAATATTGGAAGCACCCACGGTTTATATGAGTAAAGCAATTAAGGTTGTCATTGTTAAAACCATAGTGTAATGACAATGTGATGTTGTGTGATGCTCAAAGCTCTGAACTCATATGGTTCATGCAAGATTACAAATTCAGTGCTGACTTGAGGATGCTAAAGCTGAGAAGGTGTAATAATGTGTGTTGGGAGTTGATTGACTGAGATTATACTCACTTATCCTATTTGATTTCATCAAGATAAAATTATCATTTAGGATGAAGTAGAAAGATTGAATTTAGAGGAATTCTCAAAAAAGCTAAGTTACGAATAGTTTTTGTAACTAAAGTACATAAAAAGTCTTAAGAATGCAATCTATGAATACATTAGCTAATTCTTCTCTATAGAAGCTATCAGTGAATCACCATAGATAGTAAAAAATTCACAAGTGAAGACTTTATTGGAAGAATATCAGGAAGTCATTGATGAACCAAAATAACATATTCTAATAAGACAAGTGGATCATATAATTTCATTAATTTCAAGATCTAATTAAGTGAATATAAGATCCTACAAAAGTTTATTTATCCACAAGTAAGAATTTGGTTAAAGAGATGTTACATAATGAGGTAATTCAGCTTAGTTACAGTCTTTATATGTCTTATATTGTTAGTTATAATTCATGGAGATTTTACGTTGATTACAAGAAGCTTAATGGTTTTATTATTAAAAATAAGTTTTCAATTCCGTTAACTGATGAGTTGATGGATAAATTGTATGATTCTTAATTTTATTCTAAATTGAATTTGAGGTCTAGTTTTATTATTATGATCATTATGAGTTTAATGTAATGCTATTTGGACTAAAAAAATACACCGACTATCTTTCAGGCTTTAATTCATCAAGTATTACAACTATTGTTTTAGAAGATTTATGATAATATTGTTTAATGATATATTAATATATAATTCTACATTAGATCTGTATATCAATCATCTAAGAGAAATATTAAAGGCATTGAGAAAGAATCAATTGTATGCAAAAACATCCAAGTGTTCTTATTGTGAAAATCAAATAGAATCATATCAGCAAAAGTGTTACCATAAATCCTAAGATTGAAGCAACAAAGGATTGACCTGCTCCTAATTCAGTTAGAAAATTAGAATTATAAAACCTGGGGAGAACTAAAAGGAATCAAACAGAAAATAAAACCTGATTTCACCAAACATAAATTATCAAACCAATGGATGGAGATACTTTAAATTTATAAGAGAGAAATTGTAAATTATGATACACCAGGAAGTAGTATAATTGGCTACAGTTCTTGATGCACAGAAACTTTCACAAGGAGGGACAAGATGGATTGATCCAACCATCAGGCATTCAAGCAACATCAAGTATTAGCCATGGACTCAATTAGGAGCTGATAACCCTCTGGTACTGCTGTCTGTGCAAGCACACACTCTGCTAATGCCGGAACATCAGAATTGAGGTCCAGAAACTTGGCCAGAAATAGCAAGAGATGAAAATCAGAAATTCTCTTCACAAATGGAAGATTCTTTGCACGGTCCAGATGACTCCTCAATGCTCTCATTGTCACTTGTGTGATCCTGTTCTCAATGGGGAAGGTTGATGAAAGAGGGCCCTGCATTAAATAATTCATGGACAAGATCATTGAACTTCTCCACAAGAGGCAGCAGAAAAGATATAATCATCCAGGATTATGCCATTAGTATCTTGAAAATTCATTATGGCATGATAAAGAAGAATCAAATGAATGAATAGCTCCCCAGCACAGATATCCACTGAATGTCATGTGACAAAGTCAAACAGGCGATTTCTACTGCTGTACAATTTTTCATTTTTCCCTGCTTACGCTGCATTTATCTGTCAAAACCGCAGTTTCCTTCCATGAACGAAAAAAAAATCCTAGATTCAATATCAGCTGATAGTCCAAACACGGATAGCGTCATTCTCAGGTTTCATCCAAAACGGAAAAAACAGTACTGCATGTGTCATGCTCCAAATATAGAAGTTCTAGCAATCTCAAATATTCATTATGTAACCTACAGGCATGATCTAGCATCAAAGGTGAACTTGCTCAAAACAGAAAATGCCTAACCATTCAAACTTGTAGCTGTTGCATGAATTCGAAATACAAGTTCCATCCCCCAGTTTCAGGAAACTGGGCAGTCAATTGAAAAATGGCCCACTGATTTATTCACCCATCTCTTTTTCTTAGTGGATCTGTGTCTTTTGTACAGTTAAATTTCCACAATGGAAAATATATGGCATCAAATAAATTCCATGCGAGACACCAATTAATATCAATATCACACACACGTTAGAGGCCAAACAACTTGTAGTATATTGCCCCCTCATCCTATGAATGTCATCTTGATAGGAGGCTATGTATTCCGGTCACAACAGTAATTCATGCTGTGGGATAAGTGCAGGTTTTGTTTTCCTCATTACTGTAATGTACAAACACCATCCCGTACATATTCTCCAAGAACATGAAAGATATATTGCTTGTTTTATACAACTGTCAGACGACATTGAATCTAATATCTAGCAAGGATTGGAAAAAATACTTGGAATCTACTTTTTTGAATAATTAAACGAGATGGCTTCATACTCTAACCCAAAACCTTGCGTGACTGCACAGCTAGACAGAATCCCTCATACAGCACAACTTATATCACTAAACCATCCCTTCAAATGCTTCTCTTCATTTTCAAGCAAGAATCATACTCAGACCACTCTAAAAGAATTTTGCTATACAAAGGATCCTTTCAGGCTTCTCACAATAAGAAGCTCCGATACTCCAAATAATTATACCTTATGTGTAAAGGTTGAAAAACTATATACACCTCAAAAGCAAACATTCCATCTTGATTTTGCATAACACATAAACATAACTGTGATTGTCTAATGCCAGCACATAAAATAACCATACCCCCATCCTGAAATTATTATGATTTATTGGACATACGATATTGCTATCTTTGTTGCCAGCATATCCATATCCATATCCACTCTTTGTGGTTATAAAATATGGCTGACTCGTTATTCCATGATATTTGTTGAGAAAAAACATCACATAATTGACTAGCTGGCCCTTATAACTCCAAACCACCACCACCGCCAAAAACTTAGCCATCCAAGGCCTAGTAAAAAGAAGAACACAAAGGAATATATAAAAAATTCATCTCTAGCAATCTGCACTTTGAAATAGAATGATTTATGTAAACTTCATATCCAGTTCCAATGACTCTAGCTTAACCATTGACACATATATAGCTGCAAAAATTCTAAAGAAAGGAGATTCCCCCCCCCCCACCACAAAAACAGATATATCGTTCTAAGAACCTAGCTAGCAGTCTCATCTCATGTATATGAAGAATGGAACTTCAACTTATACTAGAACTTGATAATCAAAAACTAGATGCACTGCACTACTGCAGTAATCAAAATGAGAACAGTGAAAGTTGACACTTCCTAAGTTAAGCTATTTGTGTCACAAAAAAAACATGAACAAAGAGAATACATGGACTACAGAATGCTGAGCCCCGACCTGGAAAGAGAATCACATCCCAAGTCACTCTGAAGCACACTCTAATGCATATGATAAAATGTTAACCTTTTGGCTCCCAAACTTTTCTTTTTTCTTTTTTTTTTTGCCCCTCGTGTTATTCTCTTTCCACATTGCTGGAATGCTAGAAACCCTTCTCGTCAATGAAGATTTGGACAATTTCAGTTCAAAAATAGCTTAACACAATGAAATAGGAAATCTTCCATCTAAAATCCAAAACTAACTCAGCTTTCATGGGCTATTTATTACATATTCTTTTTCTACTCAACTATCAACTATCAATCAATAAAGCACAATCCCAATTCCCAGGGAAAAGAATACTTATCAACCAAAGATAAAGCCCAATATCAGAAAATAAACAGCAACAAAAGAAATGCAATTATCAAATTTAAGGAAAAAGACTAAGGCGTAACATACCAGGTGATCTAAAATCTTGACAACGACCAAGAAAAAATCATTATCGACCTCCTTAACATCCTTGCTACCAACAACCACATCTTTCTTCATTTTAGACAACTTAGGATCGGCATCTTCCCCAATCTCCGTCTCAAACCATCCTTCTTTAAACAGCCTAATACACATATCACTCATCTGAAACGCCTCGAAATGCACATCGGCTCCCCCATCCTCATTCACCTCCAACTTCACCACCGCAGTAACCCACTCTTTCAATTCACTCTCAGCATGCAGCTCCGCCGCCTGAAGAACTTCCCTATGCGACAACGTATAGTCCTTTTTGTCCTGCACTATAGTCTGCGTAAAAATAAACCCCACTCTCCTCATTCCCAAACACGCCGCAATCGCCTCCACTAATTTTTCTTCATCGGAATCTCTCAAGAGCATCAAAACCTCTTCAGTCCCCTGCTGCGGGGGCTCGTATATGAAATCGACTTCAACCTTCCCCTCGTCCGACACCGTTCCGTACATAAACCCACCTCTTTTAACAGCAAAAGCGAGCGTTTCATTAACATAATGCTGAAACGCATTAGCGCAATCGCGATCAAACGAGACAGAATCGCAGTGGGGATTTTCTTGCCTGGTGACTCTCATCTGTTTGGCAATAAGATCGTCGATTGTCATCTTCCGGCCGAAAGAACCAGCAGGTCGAACAGCGGGGCCGGCAATAGTTCTCTCACCATCGTAGGCTAAGAAGATAAGGGAGCCGTGAGAGATACTGAGGGAAGAGAGAGGAGTGTCAGGGTTGGACATGTCAGTGAATTTGAGGAGATCGGAGGGTGATTTGGCTAAGAGGAGGCTTTGGTTGGTAGAGAGGGTTTGGCTGCGGATAGGGATTTGGAGTTGGTTTTGGATTAGAGTTTTGAGTTGGGAAACTGTGATGTTTAGGTTGTCGATGGAGACGCGTTCCAGCCCGTCTCTGCTGCGGATTCGAACCATCACCATCTTGCTTGTTTTGAGAGTATTGATCAGAATTCTGATCGTTAGTCAGAAGAAGGAGAACAGGGTCCTTTGCTTTGCTTCGCAGTGTAAGAACAGAGCGAGCAGAGGGCCTTTATCATTTTTTTTTTATATATGCGATGCTTGCTGGACGGGGAAGACGGTAAAAAGGACGCCTCGCAACTCATCTTTCCTATAAACGGTGTCGCGGTGTCCTCTACTGCTGGAGCGCTTTCCACAACGACGCCGTATTTAAAAAGGGCGAACTGTATCTTCTCCCTTGTAGTCCACAAATCTTCCATTTCAATCCTATCACGTCAGTCATTCATAAGACTCCTTAATGAAAAGTGGGAAGGAATCACTTACAGTAGATCAAATTAGTGTATAAAATATGGCTATTTAGGTTAATATGGTAAACCTCATTTAAATTTGATTTTAAATTAAATAAAAAAATACTGATCGACTCGATTGATCTTAATTCTAGATTTAATCTGGTATGAATTTTGTAGAGGGATAACTTGTATGATTTTGGGACAGTAGTTCAGGGATTGGGTACCTACAGACGAGAGGAGCGATTCGACCATTTGCTCTGCTGCTCACCGCTTGAATCTCTTGAAAAACTCAAGATATCATTCTCAAGCACAGTCAATCTCCAAAGACTTTTGAACATATGTGACCGGAAAAGAAGAAGATTGCCACCTGCAATTCACTGGCATATGTTCTTTCCATTATACATGATGCCATGACAAGTATAATGATCTTTCCATTCACTGCTACTAATTTCTCCCGTAGCTCACAGTGGTAAATCCTCAACTCCAGCAACCCAAAGGCAGTTTTCATCCGCCGGAATCCATCATGCCTCCACTGTGATTAGCAGTCCAGCATCAGCCTATGCACCTGCCACCGGGCACCTCTTCCCGGCATAGCTGACAATCATGATTGTAATTCAAAACCAAAAGTCTAAAATGCTATAAACAAAAATCTAGCATGAGTTATTAACAAATAACTGGGAATGCATGCTACCATGTTGAGTAAGTTAATAAGTTCATCCATACTCGTCTTCTTTTTCTTTTCTATTTTACAAAAGAAAATCTATTAGAAAAGAGATGATCAAAGATAAAAATGAGATACAAGACCCAAGAATGAAACTCAAAAAGAAAAATATAAATAAAAAAGCTAGCTACCCTCAAAATTATGTGAACAAATTAAACTCATTGCCTTTTGAAAACCAAGCAAGAGATTAGGGAAACAACCCTCTAAATTTTACTATTGAAGAAGTGATCCTAGGGCTGCATGAATAACTATCGAGGGTAATAGCAACTCTAAAGCTACAATGCTTAGAAGGAGATTGGAGTTGCGGTAACGGGTGAAGTTAGGGTTTGTTTGTTTATGTGTTTTTAAAATATTTTTGAAAAAATTTAATTTTTTTTTAAATTAATATATTTTTTGTATTTTCAAATCATTTTGATGTGCTAATGTCAAAAATAATTTTTAAAAAATAAAAACAAATATCATTGACATGTATTTTACCATAAAATATTATTTTAAAAGCAATTTCAACTATACTGCCAAGTCAAAACTGAGTTTTATTGTATGAATCACATTTCTTATGCATATGGATCCCATTATAAATTGAGGTTTAACCTTAGTTCTTGAAAAGCAATTTACATTTGCTTTTTAAAAGCACCATTTAAGAGATCTCTCATCATCATCTCATTCCCAAATTTTTCTTGCCTTATTATTCTCCTTTGTATTTCTCTGAATTTGGCAGACTCATTCAACAAAAAGTAATTTTCAATGATTATAAGCTTTAAATTGTTTTTTTTTTCCTATAAATTGAAATCTTATATCAGTGCACCCCTTTCTTTATTTATCTTCAAGTCAAATCAAATTTAACATAGATTTTCATATGATCTGGGCTAGCATTGCATTATTTTTTTGGTTTGTAGAAATAATCAATAAATATGTGTTGGGGAAACTCAAACAAGAAAAGAGTAAGGCGTTGGGAAATATGTTCTTGTAACAAACACTAATCGTGAGTTTCTTCCTTATCTCCATTTGAAAATTTATTTTAATTTTTGTGATGCTTTATTAATTTATTTTAATTGTCATTAATTATCAATGTTGTTAATTAACTACAAACTATTGCTCTCGAATGCAACTTGTTCTTGAAAGTAGGTGATTTTCTTTATAATTTTTTTTTGTTGCAATTACTCATGTTTTATGGAAGTTTTGTATGTTTTATTAATTTATTAACATGTGTTTTGTCTACTCTAAAATGGGTTTCCTTTTAGTTCGATTAATAGTTGGATTTGACTGTTGCTTCTTTATTTTCTTTTTGTATATAGCTGGAAGGAAGTGTAATTTTTCTGTTTGGTGAGGATTGAATTAGGATGTTGTATAATTGATGAAGTTTTGAGGGTTTTTTTTCATATAGAGGAGTAAACAATCATCTTGTTTATAACAAACAAAAGTCTTGAATTGCAGATTGGGTTTGATTTATAGAAAGTAGTGTTGAAAGTCTTGAATTATATATTGGATTTGATTTGTAGAAAACAATATTTGCTATAACTGGGTAAAGTTGTTGCGATCAAAACAAATAAGGGAAAGTTGTATTAATCATTGCTTAGCATTTTTGTTCAATATAGACAACCTAATACCCCCATCCTCTCTAACCAAAATCACTTGGTCTATTCTATATGACTTTGATGCTAGCTCTATTATATGTCCCTCATGCTTCTAGTTTAATATTAAGGGAAACAAGACACTATAAAAGGCATTCAATGCTTAAATAGAAATGAAATTTACTTTTAAAAATTAACATGAACAATTGATGCTCCAACAATAACCCCCAATAAATAGATAAGGTAGTCAGTTTCAAAACTTGAAGTCCAATTACTAGAAAGCTGGGGGAAAGAACAGAGAAAGGACATTGTTGATTTTTATAATAAGCAAGCATATGACATGCCTATAATCATCTTTATAATTACCCCTCACAGCCTGTTGTTTGCTGTTTTGTTTTATCGTACAAATTATTGAAACTACATTGTATCAACATCTCATGCTTTCAGTTTTCCTTAAAGAAGGGTTATTAAAGTGTGTTTGTAAAATACTCAATAAACTAAAGTGTTTCATAACATGAATTTTATACTTTTTAGTTTTTCATATTATTTATAATAAGTATTTTGTGTTTGTGTTAATGCTGATTTTTGCATATAAACATGATATCATTGCTTGTTTTCTTTTGTTAAATGTTTTAAAAGATACAATGGAAGATCTTGAATCAATGGATAAGGCTACCTAGACAATTGCCTAATACTCATTTCGATAAAATAGGATGAAAATTTCTTATAACATCATTCAAAGAACAAACTAGCCATGCATTCACTAAAATACAACTGAAAAACAAATAGGATGGATGCAAAAAGGATTGGAGGATATGAACAAAGCTGATTTCTGAAACTAGTGTGGGCTACAGTAGTGAATTAAGACCAATTTCAGCTAACGATGGGTGGTGGAAAGCAAAAAATCAAGTTAATTCCTCATGATCCTAACAATTTCATTTGTTGTTGTTAGATTTCATAAAAAAATTTAATACATGATGTTGCATTAATTATTTTCAATTCTTTTATGTAAAAAATTAGAGGAGCCAAAAAATTTAGATATGCTGATATTGAATCGTTTTTAAAGTTTAAATTTGAAAGAATATATTCTAACATTATTGCTACTAGAGAGTATGCATGGACTCCATAGTCAGGAGTACCTAGTGGCACTAAAGTCAATCCCGAAACAAGCAATGTCAACATTGATGGTGTTGATTTGGAAGAAGGATGTGATGATTCGAAGAAGAATGAGATTCTAAATTTGGTTAATGACATGTCTCGAATGGTTGGCGGGGTGAATATGTCGAGCAACAGCAACATAAGGAGTAATGGCAAAAGAAAAGAAAGAGAACCTTCTAAGGTTCAAGCTAAAAAGAAGAAGACATTTGGAATTGGCATATAGCTGCTATCAAAGTGGGATCAACTTGAGAGTATGTCAACTAGGAGTGATTCCACTTCTTTGCATATGGATCGGCAAGTTGTGGTATTTCTAAGGTGATGGCTGAGTTTCACTCAATTTCTAGAGTTTCAATTGATGATGATTTTCATGAATTTGCTATGGAGTATCTGAGTATAAGAAGAAAAAGAGAAATATGATCTAGTATGGGTGGTAATGAAGAGAAGCTGAAATGGTTGAAGGGAATGCATACACGAAGTAAACGTGCTTAGCTGACATTAAACATTAAAATTTGCAGAATCTTCACCATTTTCAATTAGAAAAAAATTTATATGGTTAAACATGTGATTTATATTGACATTCCATATTATTCAGGTGCAAATTTGTACATTTATTTATCCAGAATTCTATTCAAAATTTATGAGAATTTTCATCCTAATTCATGAAATTTTTTAAATAATATTTTATCCAGTTGGAATTTATTTCATTTATTATTTATTATGTGGTTTACAATAATTGACATGATTATATAATTATATTCAATTTGAAAAAGTAATAGCTTTTGTGTTCTCTTCTGTCGAATTTTCACAAATAGTTTGTTTCCTGTTGTCTCTTATCAATTTGTATAAATTCCTTATTTTCTAGGATTATTTAGTGGGTTTTGTTTTTGTTTTTGTTTTAACTTAAAGCATCACAATTTGCAGTGCCAGGATGTTAATTTAGTGTCTCTTATGATTCGAAGGGAAATTGTATTCCCACAATTCTATTGATGACGCAGTATAGACTGTACTCACAAGGAGATCTAAAGGTATCGATTACAAAACCACTTAACGTTCAAACAGTTGGGATTTTTATGCTCACACTTACATTTAATTTTTGTTGGTTTTCCAGGCAGAAGGGGTTTCTCGTAGAAACCCAGAAAATAACCAGGAGAAGCATGCAAGGGACCAGCTGAACAGGGGGGATTGTGCCTGTTGATACATCTGTCCATTGTTTAGCAGGAGCCTGGTTGTGGAGCAAGTTGTGCCCGTTTGGCACTGCGGTTGAACTTGCTTTTCAGAAAATTTCAATTTTTTTTTTATTAAAATTGAGTGTGGTTTGTATTTTTTGGATCGTTTTGATGTGCTGATATCAAAAATAATTTTTAAAAAATGAAAAAATATTATTGGCATGCTTTTCGGCACGAAAAGCTATTTGAAAAGCAACCGCTACCACACTTTCAAACACCCCTACCAGAAGACTTCGCAGGTGCTACAAGTTTTTCTTAGGGTAAGTGAGATACCTGTAGGACAAAGATTGACATTATAAGTCAATAAAAAGGATGCGAACAAGGCACTAATGACGTTTTGACTAAGCATTCATCTGGCTTTCTGCTGAATATTCTTGATCGAAGTGTCCCCAACATGCTTCGGAAAACGCTTTGTTTGCAGATTTTGACTTGCTCTTTCCCATCATGGTTGCTTCTGTAAATTAATACTGCATTAATTCTGTATGCTTTGCCTGCACTAGGCTAGGGAGTGTCCAGTTGTGATGGAGTGTTAAGAGTGATGATTCTATTGGGTTCCTGGGATCATTACACGCTGTGAAAATAATAAATTTAAGGTGATATTTATGAGTTTTTAGGATCTTTATTAGATAATTTAGAGTTATTTTATAATTTATTATTTGAAGATTTGATTTTTTTTAACTTTGAATAATTCTATAAAAGTTGGGTTGCTGCAAATTACAAGCTGTTCAATTGTCTGATCTCTAACAGTATTTATAGTGAATTTTAAAAACCCTACAATTGATTAAATATATATTTGCCCCTTAAATAATATTCATATATTATTTAACGATAATTTTATAAATTTAATCAATCAAGTCCCTACTTGATTATTGTAAGGCTAGAATTATAATCCCTAAATTAAATACATTTTAGTGCTTAATTTCTAAAATTATTTTCAATCAAGTCACACATAATTAATTATCTTAGTTTAATTTTTGTATAATGGTTATTAATGTGTATGACCTATTAGGTTCCTAATATGTTGGTCTAGATATAAATTATAACTCTAAACAAATAAAATTAAATAAATTTAACAATTTAATTTATTATCATTTCAATAATTGATTAATTTATATATAAAGATCAAATGCATCATCTAACAACTTGTTATGACCCTCTCAATATTAAAAAAAAATAAAAAATCATAGGTGGTTTGACTTAATCTTTCAGTAACTAGTTTCTCAGTGTAATTATTATTACTCCATCAATAATATTTTGATTTAAATATTTTTAGCATGGAATGTGTTTGTCATGTCAAATCATATTTATTCACAACATTATAATTATTGATCTTTTTAATAAGATTTGAAACTATTTTCAAATTTCATTATACCTTGTGCAAGGATTTAACAATCAATACAATTTGAGAACATGTGGACTATTGACCCTAATTCATCTAGGGTGATGAATCCTTTCTTGATCACTCAAATATCTTTATATAGTTTATATTGTATCCAATGTTTGCCTATTTGATACATTTACCAAGATAATATGTAATATGATCAAAACATAACACTCTATGTATAAGATAACTCAGTGATCTCAAGTCTAAGAATTACTTATATAACCGTCATGTGAGCCTTTCCATTAACACAAGTGATATCTTCATATAGAATTCTCATGCAGGTCAGTTTAGTATACATGTCTTATGACAAGCACCTACATATCAGTTTTATGTATACCTTATACCTCAGTTTATGAGAACAACTGTTTCCTTTCATTAAAAAAAAAAAAAAAACATAATATATATTAATCTTAACGGATGAGATAAATGTTCAATATTTAAGAAAGCATCGATCGGGAAAATTTTAGGAATAATATTTTGATGCAACAAGAATCTTATAATTATAATAATTTTATAATTTCTTTTGCAAAGTATTTTTGTTCCCTGAACTTTATATTTACTCTAGATTTATAAATCAAATATTAGATATATGAATCTAATATTATATGAATATTAAAAATATATTAAAATTTTATTAATAATAAATATATATTTACATAAATATAATAATATCATATACAATCAATTGATTGATTATAGACATATTAAAACAATTAATTGGCTAAGGCATGTTAAACTAATAGATTCAGCTTTGGGCTCTGTAACTTTCAACACAGCGCTGAAAACTTTACATTTATGTTTCATCGGAATGTATGTCTAACCTCGGCAGTTTAGGCTCCGATGTAATATGTTCCCCATGTCTAATTCCCTGTCCTCTGTCTTCTGTACAACAGAAACAAAACCTGATTCTGAGTTCACTGTTGGGCGGTTCACTTGTTATATTACGGGCGTATACTTTGCTTAACAAATGTTCATTTATGATAAAGTTCAAAACTAATTTGGAGCTGTAGCTGAGTACTTTATTGTGTGAAGTTTGAGTTTCTGAAAATTCTCGTGTTAGATGCATAGGATTTCTTCTTGATTACTGGAGTTCGTTGTCTTTTGCTCCTTTACACTTCCAAATTTATGGTTTCATGTGGTTTGCCTGGCAATCAAATGCTTTGATTATCAGAAATCAAACAATAAAGCTCTCCCCTAATATTTATCCATTATTATGAGAAAGCTTGGAAGATTATACAGCTCACAACATCACTAGGATTACCAAAGAATTTTCTTTTAAGAAAAAAATATATAGCAGTTAATCATCTGTACAATTGGTATCTCTTGGACAAATATACATACCGCGTTGAACCTCTCTCCTCTCTTTCTCAAAACAGGGAAAATTCATAAACCAGAAAAAAAAAAAAAAAAAAAAAAAAAACAGAAGAAACCCAGTAACACCATTAACACAAATTGAAGGTCAAGATGGTTTGGAACATGAGTTAGAAAGAGAAATAACAATAATCCAGCAGACTCCAGTTACGAAGCCAAGCAAGCCTCCCAAAACAACCTGTTATTCTCCTTCTCATTCATTGATTCGTTGGCTGAATCCACTGAAACGCATGATTTTTGCTTCATTGGTAACCCAGCATGTCCATGATCAACCCGTGATTGATAAACATGAACTCCCTCCTCCTCCTCCTCCTCCTCCTCCTGCTGCTGCTGCTCTTCATCAACCACATTATAATTAACATGATATTCTTCAACCTCACTGTAGACACCATTAACACAAGAATGGTATGATGTATCACAGCTACATGACTCTGCATCACCATCATCATCATCAACAAGATCTATGATGGTCATGTTGGGATCAGAATCAACCTCAGAATCACCTGTAGCCTCCACTAGCAAGAAAGAAGAAACATCAACAGATTTCTTCATTCTCTCCATTAATTTCTTTGTCACACAAAAAAAAGAAGCAATTAATGTTTGATAGTTTGTGACTTTGGTTAGAAGATTTCCTCCTCTAGGACAAAGCCCAAGTATTTAAAGTACTAAAGAAAATAATTAATGTTGGATCGTCTTGTAATTTGCTGAGTTTGAACTTTGAATAGAAAGAAGTAAGCTTTCTTTTACTTGTTTAGGTCAAGCCAATTAAATTAATAGAAGGGAAAGGCGGAAAGCCATGAAAGAGATTGAAATGAAAGGTCGCAAACAACCATCAATCATGTGACTAATCTTCTAGAAGGTATCATACATGGTAGGGCAGGGCAGGGCACGCAATTTATAATCATCATCAACACCTCCTAGTGATTGGACTTTAGACACCCCTTTCTTTCTTTTTCTTTTTATTTTTCTTTTTGATATAGGAGTAGGTTAATTTGTGGAATAGTATTTTTATTCCTTTTTCTTCTTTATTTTAGAGAAAAGAAAACATTGATATGTAAAAAAAAAAAAAAAAAAAAGCATTAGTGATTTCTAATGTGTGTATAATATTTTTACATAAAAGCTAATGATTAAAAGGGCTACAGGTAGGGTAGTAATCCAATCTATCTAAACTTGGTAAAATATCAAACTTAAATGACATGAGTCTAACTTGCTTCCAAGCCCAGTACCCTTAGGTATAGCTACGCGCTGAGCCCAAATACATGTGGGTCTGGAAAAATGTTAAACTCAATACTCTTGGGTTGAGTTATGTGTCAAGCCCAAGTACATGTGGGTCTATTGAAATACTAGACCCAACACCCTTCGATTCAGCTACGCGTTAAGCTCAAATGCATATGGGTCTAGCAAGATGCTAAACCCAATATCCTTGGGTTCAGCTACATGCTGAGCCCAATTATATGTGGATCTGATGAAATGTCAGACCCAACATCCTTAAGTTTAAATACATATTAAGCCCAATGCAGTGGGTCTAGCAAGATGTCAAACACAATATTCTTGGGTTCAACGATGTATTGAGCCTAAATGCATGTGGGTCTCATAAGATATCAAATCCAATGGTTTTAAGTTTAACTATGTGTTGAGCTCAAGTATATGTGGGTTTGGCGAGATGTCAAACTCAACACTCTTAGATTTAGTTATGCACTAAGCCCAAGTATATATGGGTTTAGTGAGGTGCTAGACCCAACATCCTTGAGTTCAGCTACGTCTTAAGCCAATGTACACATGGGTTTAACGAGATGTCAAACCTAACACCCTTACGTGTTGAGCACAATTACACGAGGGGCTGGGTTCACGAGGTGTCAGACCCAACATGCTGAGCCCATGTACATGTAGGTTTTGACAAGATGCCAAACCTAACGATTTTGGGTTAAGCTAAAAGTTAAGCCCAACTACTTATGGGCCTAGCAAGGTACTAAACCCAACATCCTTAGGTTCAATTACGTACTGAGCCCAAATACATATGAGTTTGGAAATATGTCAAACCCAAGATTCTTAGATTCAGTTATGTGTTGAGCCCAAGTCCACGTAAGTGTGAAGAGATGTTAGACCCGACATCATTGGGCTTGGAATCATTACATCTCCAAATACATATAGAATTGATAATCTTTTAAGGCCCCATATTAGGTCACAAGGATTGTTTTTGTTTATTTTTATGTCTTTTAACATAAAATATTAAAGGTTAAGAATGATAATCTCCCTATATCCCTAAGTACATAAAAGTCTTTTAAAAACTTATTTCATCAATATTAACATTGTGTAAGAGATATATATCACTCATTAATAGTGTGCAAATGATATTTATATTCCTAATTAATGTATCAAGAGGAGATGACATTCCAACAATTCCATTCAAGCAACATGACAAAATTTAAAGGTTATGCATACATATGAACCACCTGGGTCAAGTTTTTTTTTTTTTTTGTTTTTACTATTCTCTAAGCATTCATATGCTTAATTTTAGAGCATTCATCATACATGACTAAGAAAAAATATTCTTATTATTGAAATTTATAGCTCATTCTCTCATTTATTATGACCCCTTATTAAAAGTGACTGACTTTATCATCAAAATGTTTCTAAATGACACCAAAAAAGGATTATTTTGTAGGTGTCAAATCTTCTATCACAAATCATCAATTTTGTGAATTCTGGAGAAGGGAATATTGACATGAATATGTTATCATCCTTTATCCAAACACTAAATAAACCTACATTCTTGAGCATATTGGATTTTGAAACATCATCAATTAGCGTTGTTTGTAAGAAGCTAATTAAAAAGTTATCAATTAGTTTTTGACATCTCTAATCGATATTAATGGCAAACAATTAAGATACTCTTAAGATGGAATGTGTCACGAACCTCCTTGCAGATGCTAGCACGCCTACTCCATCAGAGTTTCAACAACTCATCAATTAGGAGTAAGCCTTTACCCAAGTAATGTTAGCATCCCAAAGGCAACATCAGGCCTTGTCTCCTCAACAAGTCAAAGCATATAAGGTAGCTCCATTAATCATAACCTCTCAACCACAAGCAGTCCCCTTTGCTAGGAGTCAATTGTATTATCCAGAGAAGGCTGAGCAAAATAACTTAGAAAGCTTTCCTCCTCAATGATCTCTTTAAAGATCGTTCTAGTAGACATGAAGCTCTCCCAATAAACAATAACTTTATACATGATCCTTCTAGCCACCGTGGGACTAAAGTTAGCTATCAATCTTTCTATTCTATGCTAGAATCATTCAGCTCCTAGAGCCAATTCCATAAAAGTCAAGAAAGAGTACGACTGGTAAATACATCCAAGATAAAGCTTACAATCCCTATTATATAATAAGATTATCTTTATTTGAGCGAGTTTTGTACACCCTTATCCTTAAGGAATACATCTCCACTAAGATGACTTTAGCAACTTAGAAAGCTTTCCTCCTCAATGACCTCTTAATCTCTTTAGAGATCGTTCTAGTAGACATGAAAGCTTTTCCAATAAGCAATAACTTTATACATGATCCTTTTAGCCACCGTGGGACTAAAGTTAGCTATCAAACTTTATATTCTATGCTAGAATCATTCAGCTCCTGGAGCCAATTCCATAAAAGTCAATAAAAAGTATGACTAGTAAACATATCCAAGATAAAGCTTATAATCCTCATGATATAAAAGGATTATCTTTATACAAGTGAGTTTTGTACACCCTTATTCTTAAGGAGTACATCTCCACCAAGATGAATCTAGACAACTATGATGGTCGCATGGATCAACGAGAACATGTCTAAAACATATATAACAACCTTGAGTTGGTCATCCAAGATAGTGATGTTATATGTAAGATCTTTCCTACACTTTTAAATAGTTAGTACAAGCTTGGTATAACAACCTAGGGTTAGCCTCTATCATAGGTTTTAATGACCTATGTACTAAACTTATGCCATGATTTAGCATCAATATACCCGTCATGAGGAGCTCTAAAGAACTCTTTGGCATTACTCAATCAGAAGGGAAATCAACCAAGGCATGTTTAAAGAGGTTCAAAGAAGAAATGCTCAAAATAGAGGAATTGATTGAGTTAGTAGCTTTAGAGGCTTTGATAAGTAGAGTGAATGAACGTTTTCTATGGAAATATTTGTATGCTTTACCAGAAAGAAGTTTTTTTAAGGTAAAGAAAGTCATGGAGAATCACACACAAGTAAAAAAAAACCAATATGTTGAGGCATGGGCCTCCCTGTTTCTACTAAGAGGTTGAAGATAAAAAAAAAACTTTCAAACAAAATTGTTATTTCAGTAGAGATAATAATTCAAAGAAATGTCAGAAAATGCCAGTAAAAGATCACATACAATACCCGAGAGGAGACATATGACTCCCCTAAATGCCAACCTTGTTAAGTATTTACAACCATTAAAGGAAAAGACTTTATTCAATATCCACCCCTTTTATGGTGTCACCTTCACAAATACGCACCTCTAAAAAATTTTGCTTGTTCCACAAGAATAAATGACATGATATGGATGATTATTTCATATTAAAGAAAGAAATTGAAAAACTGATAGCTAATGGTTATCTAAAAAATTATTAAAGGGCATGCCCACATAAAATATGATAGAGTAGAGCTCAACCAACATGCCTAAGCCCTTCCTAAAATCAATGTGATTCTAGAGGGCACTTTGGATGAGAGAGATGCTTCTAATGGAAGGAAGAAGTATGGAAAACAAGTCCTTATAATGACTTATTAATAGAACCCATGACACAAGCTTATAACTTTTACTCTAGAAAATAGAGAGGAGGTGGCTTACCCTTATAAGGACACACTTGTAACTTCCACAATTCTTTCTAATCATCAAGCCCACAAGGTGTTGGTAGATGATGAGAACTCAATTAACATCTTGTCCAGAGATGTTATGTCCCAGACAGGGATAAATCCCTCAAGAATGACTCCTATAAAAACCTTTTTTATTAGGATTGAAGGATCAAGAGTGCTAATGAAAGGTACCTTGGAGATCCCAATCATAATAGGCACATACCTTAGGTGCCTTACCCTTCAGCAAACCTTTATATTATCATGGCATGCACGACTTCTAATGGTGTTTATTCCTGGATCGAAGGGGTTTTGGATGTGTTGGGATAAATCATAAAATTACGATTTGAAAGGTTTAGAAGTCGCCACCTATTATTATTGTTACTAGAAAACCTATTGAACTGTAAAAGTCTGGGTATGGGGATTAGTTGTGCACAAAAAAGACGCATCACCCTCGGTGCACATTACCTATGATAAATTTTATTGTTGATTGAGTGTGTTCTTTCTAACTGCATTTCTATATGTTAATTTGTCTAAGGTTTAAGATAGATCTCCCTCAATAAGAAAGTATCTTTCTAATCAGACTAAAACCTATTTATTCTAAAGCCTAAATTTTAAATGTTATATTTATTTATACTCTGAATTTTTTTAACCTAGGGATATACTTTACAATGTAATTTTATACCTTTAAATATTAAAGTCTACAATGATTTCTAATATTTTATTTTTATCAATTCATTTAATTTAATATCAAGAATATGCATTGCATTGTAAAATTCATTCCCTAAATATTAGTTAAACAAATTAGTTTTATGGTGTTTTTCAATTTCTAAATAAGGAATTTTTGTATTTTTTAAATTCTAAAGAAAAGCTTATATTTTTAATACTAGGTCAATATCTTACAATGTAAGTCTACAACCCTAATATTAAGTGAAATGGTTGAAAAAACATGTAAGGAACTCATAAGTAATGTTGAAATGGTTCCTGATTTATTTTTTCATAATATTTGCAAATCATGTGAGTATAATGAAGCTCTAGACCCACATCTTTTGGTTCAATTACGTACTGAGCTTAAATGCTCGTGGATATAACAAGAAGTTAAATCCAATATCTTTAAGTTTAGTTACGTATTGAGCCAAAGTACATGTAGGTCTGACAAAATATCAAACCCAACATCTTTTTATCCCAACATCTTTTTATTTAGCTATAAGCTGAGATGAAATGCATATGGGTGGAGACACCAACCAAAAAACCATTAGATTCATAATCATATTAGATTTTAAAATATAATTTTTTAAACAAAACAAAAGGGAACAATAAGGGAGGGGGAGAAAGGATTTGCAAGATGTGAATTAACACACAGACACTAGTTTTTTTGAGTTACAAAATCAACTTTAAATTTCTTAATTAAGCTTATTGTTAGTGGACCTGGGAGTTGATAATTGATATATTATATGCTATGCTAGTGTCAAAATTTTATTAGAGGAAATGGAATACCAAAAAAAAAAAATAGCCAACTTAATTTAATATTTCTATATAGATTAAACAAATTCTAAATAAGAGATTGGAATATTTTTCTTTATATGAGCAACCATTCAACTATGAAAGTCAAGATAGTACAATTGAAGGGCCATGAAAGTCAAGATAGTACCATTTTGCAATGTTTATGAAACGTAAAAGAAAATCAAGGGTGGTCTTGTTCTCACCTTGAATATTCAAACACAAGAAAAAGGGTTGTTTTGTCTAAAAATGAAAAAGAGAAAAATTATAATCCAGTCTCTATACTTTTAACATTGTCTAGGTTAGTCCTTTTTCATTTTGAAAGTCATAAATTAATCCCTTAACTAAAGTTGACTATTGATTCTTCCTAGACTATACAAATTACCCTTTTTAAATGCTATTCTATGTTGTCTACAGCAGGTGAGGTTGCTGATTTTATTATAAATGAAGGATATGTTAAAGGGGGGAAAAGTTCAGTTCTCTTGAAAGTAAACAAATATGCAATTTAAAGATTGAATATGATTACTGTAAAGTAAAAGGGACTAATTAATTATTTTATTAAAATTACAGGATCAAATAATAATATACTCTGTGTAGGCTATTCCACAAAAAGGACAAAACCAAGGCCTACGCCTACAAGCTTCACTTTGTGGAACTGCAGCCGTAACCCATGTCTTTAGTAACTTGGAGCTATTGTGCACGGCAATCACATGGGCTCCACTCCACTGCTCTCCTCTCCTGGTAATTTTACAATGATCCTGAGTACCGTATTAATTATTATTTTTTGTTCAATAATATAATAACTAATAAACTAATATATATATATATATATAATAGAGAAATTTTAGGTTTATATATCCGCTTTTTTTGTCATAGATTTATATTCTTTCTTTTCTTTATATTTTTTTTAATAAACAATAACTAATAAACTTATAAAATACCACTAATTACTATAATACAAGTAAAATAAATTTTTCCCTCCCCTTAATTTTAGCCCTCACCTAACTAGATAAAGTCACGACAATCAACCACTACTCATGAGACATTACCACCAACGACACCTTAAAGGACACCACGGGTAAGTTTACAGGATTTGTGAAGTAACAATGATGTTATTATCCTCATCTAGAAAAATATATCAGCATATATTAAAAAAAACAAAATTTAGCTAAAAATGTACTTATCATTTTAATTTACTTCATGTGTATTATATATTCTTTTAATACGACTTACCTTTTTTATGACATTTTAATTACCCCTTAGATATAAGTTGGGTTCTTATGGAGGGATATTCACTTTTTTTTTTTACTTTATGATTTTAAATTTTAAATTTATTATTTAAAAAATTTATTAAGAAAACTTAAATTTGATTGTATATATGTAGTTTAAAAAAAAACTTCATTTTCATTTATAAATGAAAAATATTTTTACTATCCAATAAATAAAAAATATAACAATAATTCAAACCTTATGGTATGGTCACATGAACAAAAAAAACTAAGTCTGTAGCAATTTTATTGTGTATTCTTTCACAAATCACTATAAATTGGAATAATTATTTTTAAAAAAAATTAATTTGATCCTCAAATATTTTTTTTTAACAATTGAGCCTTTTTTAGCCCAAATTTACACCTATTTGCTTTTTTTTTTTTAGAAGAAAGGTTAAATTAAAAGACAAATAATTAAAGTAAAAACGACGAGTAACATATGTGGCGACTTTGAGACTTGCTTGAAAAGTTCATTTTCATCCTTCATGCTTTTCATCTAAAAGGTAAACCGGTCTCTCTAACTTTGAAATATTCAATTTTAATATCAAACTTTATTTTCCTCTTTCTTCAGTTCTTTTTTTATTTTTATGGAGGACAAAGCGGGTCACCGTATTAAAGAGAAAGTTTCCATTGGTAAAAATTTTGGCCACTAAAACAGTCTATTTTTATATTAAATGGTTTCATATGAAAAGAAAAGTTAAAATTAGATGTTTTCCTACCCCGAAACCGTCTAAAAAACATATTTAGGCTTAGAAGATTTTTTGTTTAAGGCTGATTATGGGTTTTGGGGCAGTTTTTTATGTTTTTAGATGCCATGAATTGGTTTAATAAGGTTTCAATGGTGTTTTTGGTAAAAAAAAAAAATATAGTTTAAAAATGAATTTTTTAGTTAAAAAAACAAGAATCTTATTTTTCTAGCCACCATAGTGGCTGGATTATTGGAATGATAAATGACATATTGTCTGTCAATACAAATGACATGTCATCTTTCTTTTTTTTGTCAAATAATTGAGCAAACGACATGTTGTCCATTCCATTAAATTCAAAAAAAAAAAAATTAAAGCCTCACTTGCGTGGGCCTAAATTTGCTAGCTCTTGTGTAAGTGTTTTCTTGGTGGGTCAGGTACTTGGCCTGACCTCATTGTTTTTTTTTTTTTTAATATTGATTTTTTATATGTATTTTTTAAAATAATTTTTACATATATGTTTTGATTAGTACCCCTTATATTGTTTTTTCTTTTATTGAATTTGGGTCAAAAAAAGGTTTGAAAATGATTTGTTTTTTCTTATTTAGCTTTTTTTTTAAATAGCAATTATTTTTTAATTATATTGGATGAGTTTAGTGTTATTCATCTATATATATATATATATAGATTAAATTTATTTTTTTGAAATAAAAAAAATATTTTTTACATTATTTTTAATATATGCCGTGCATAAAATGTTGTTTTTTATTTTATTTTATTCAATAAATTTTATATGTGTTTCAATTTATGTTACAAATTGATTTTAATAAATAACTCTATTAAACACAATCTAGTAAATGATCCATGTTGTGATATTAAATATCTTGATCTACAATTGTCTATCAATCTTTCCAATTATATATTTATTTATTGTTAATGATTATTTATTTACAAAATAGTTTGTGATTAATTTAATTAGATGCATGTATAAGTTTTTCAATTTACATTTAAGATTTTTGTTTTGTAACAAAACAGGTTGAAAAAATCTACTTGTTCATTTATTATTATTATTATGTATCAGTGTTTTCAATTTGATCTTTATTGTTTTGATTATTTTTTTTTTCCTTGAACCTTTTATAAAAAGTTTTTTTTATTTTACCCTTCAATCCAAGTTAATTGTGTATTGTTTTTTTTTTCTTCTTTATTGGTTCTCATTGTTTTGATTTTTTATTCTTTTTGTTAATGTTTATATTCCTTTCAATTTAACTCTCAAAATAAAAATATGTTGTTTCCCTTTAATTTATTTTTCTTTTGATTTTCATCCTCATTATTTTAATTATTATTTTTTTATTAGATTTGTTTTCTTTTTTTTTTCAAATCATCCTTCAACATTTCATTTCCTATGGAATGAGCTTTATGATTTTTTTTTAAGTATAGTACTTTTAGTCTAATGATCCGGATCACGACTTTAAAAAACTTAGTAGGGGTTGACATTTTTCTCCTTTTCTTTTATGGTATCGTCATTCAACATTTTTTTTAAAATGACTTTGTGGTTATTTTTAATATTTTTTATATTGAATTATCCAGACCTTATGACCTAAAATGCGAGTTTGTCAAATTAATTCGGATTAGGTTGCCCCTTAATGTCCAGATTACATATCTACCGTGTTGACTCAAATTAGCTCACACCAGTTTTCTTTTCTTTTTTCTTTTATATCTTATTTTGTCCTTCCATGTTTAATTGATTAAAAATTAAATAACATCATCTTTTTACTCTGAGATAAGTTTTTTTTTTTCATTTGATATCGTTGTTTTTTTCAATATAATTTAAATAAAACTAGTTTATTTAGTTGATTATAACTATAATTTAAGTAACTAAATTTTTCTTTTTTTAAAAAATAATAATATAGTTGTAACGCATAAATTATGTAATTTACTAAAAGAGCTAAATGTCTTTGTCAGTATTTACGCATAAATTACACTATGGATTGAAGCAGTGTAATGACAGAGTTGTCTCTGCCACGAAGAGTTGCAAAGACTGTAGGGGAAGGGTGGAGTTGTCTTTTCATTGGTATGCATTTGGCATTGAAGGTATGGTTGAGGAGAAAATGATCAATTTTGATTTTGATGGGTTACGATGGGGTTGCAAGGCCCAGGTTGCTAACACCTAACGCTAGGCTGCCATGTCTTGGGAGCTAGAGTCCAACCCGCGTACCTAGGGTCTGCAGAACCTCTCCACTGGATTTGCAGATCCACGTGCCTAGATGTGTTCTTACCCCAGCCTGGGGTCTATAGACCCACCAAGGGGTTGTAGACCCCGCGAAGAAGAATAAAAAAATTGAAAAACAAATATAATAACAATTATTGTTGTTATCGTTAATAAATTTTTTTAAAACAATTATTACTATAAAAACTTGAGCCAAATAAGTTTAATATGATAAATATTATTTTTTGTATTATAAATATTATTATTTTTATTATAATTAAAAGTATTAATATTAAAAATATTATTATTTGTGCAATAAATAATATTATTTTGATTATAATTAATATTATTAATATAATAATTAATAAACTTGAAAACATTATTATTAATATTGAAAAACAATAATAGATTTGATTTCAAGGATAAAATTAAGAATTATTATTATTATTATTATTATTATTAGTAAATTTTAAATAAAATATTATTATGAAAATCCATAAATGTTTTTTAAAATATATAGATTTGATTTTAAAGGTAAAATTAATTATGATTGTTGTTGTTGTTGTTGTTGTTAACTTGGATTAAACATTACTTTCCAAACCTAAGAAACTTTGGGTTAGAAAGAGGTGTCTAACCGAAGTTGCTTGGGTATGACAATGAGTGCAGACCCAAATCATCTGGTCTTGCAGACCCGCCTAACCCAAGGCTCTGGGGTCCGATGTCAAGATCCGAGGTAATGGGTCTTGTATCAGGATTCAATGCTAATGAGTCCTCCCTTATAACCAATGCCGAACCCAAGATTCTTAAGTTTTAGGTTTCTAAATATAATTACTTGTATTATAAATATTATTATTAGAATTAAAAGTATTAATATTAAAAATACTATAATTTGTATTATAAATATTAATATTTTTATTATAGTTAAAATTATTAATTTTGAAACAATATTATTAATATTGAAAAAAAATATTATTACTATCAAAGAAAACCATATATTTTTTAAGATTAGAAAATATAAGAACTTGAACAGACAGGTTAAATATTATTATTATGGGTCTTTTTTAACCCCCATCTGGGTCTACAAACCCCTAGAGGTTGCAGACCTCGTAGAGAAGAATAACAAATTTGAAAAAATAATATAACAATAATTATTATTAATGTTGTTGTTATTATCGTTAATAATTTTTTTTCACAATATTACTATAAAAAATTGAGTCAGACAAGTTTAATATTACTATTAATATGATATATATTATTATTTGTATTATTATTTTATTATAATTAAAAGTATTAATATTTAAAATATTATTATTTATGTATAAATTTTATTTTTTTTATTATAATTAATATTATTAACATTAAAAATACAATTATTTTTATTATAAATATTTTTATTTTGATTATAATTAATATTCTTAATATAATAACCAATAAATTTTTTTAAAAAATTATTAATATTGAAAAACAATAATATATTTGATTTCAAAGATAAAATTAAAAATTATCATGATCATAATCATTAGTAATTTTTTTTTTTAAAAAAATTAATATCATCGAAGAAAAACAATATTTAAAAAAAACATAAATTATTATTGTTGTTGTTGTTATTATTATTATTAAATTAGATTAAACATCTCTTTTCAGATCTGATAATAGATCCAAGTTGCTTGGAAGTAGTAGGAACACAGACCAAAATCTTTTGGGTCTTGCAACCATCTTTGGACCAAGACATTTGGGAGTGGCAGCGGTGTGAAGTCCTAACTGACCCAAAACATTTGAGTCCATTTACACCTTAGGCTAACGGGTTCGACGCTAGAATTTAAAGATTTTGGGTCTTCCATCCTAACCCAACTCTAATAAATTTGGATTGTAGCTAAATCAATGACTCTTTGACATTTATAAATATTATTATTTTTATTATAATTAATATTGTTAATATTAAAAGTATTATTATTTTTATTAGAAATATTCTTATTTTTATTATAATTAATATAATAATAACCCGCAAAGCCGCACGAGCTTAGTATGTCTTAGTATAAAAATAGTGTGGATTGACCAGTTCAGCACTCAATTGACTGCTTTGAATTACAGGTCAGATGGTCAACAATATCAGCCTTAGTATTTATATTTTATCACGCAATCATTAGTTGAAGATCAAGCGCCCTGCTAAAAGGATTTGCTTGTCGGTTGGTTCTGTCAATCTACCTTAGTATTTTCTTCCTTCGCTCTTTGTGGACATCTATTTTTACTTATTTTTATTAAAATTAACATCTATTTTCAGAAAGGGCTTAGGAATCTATTTATTTTATTTATAATTTTATTTATAGATATTTATTTTAAATACCAAAAATTATCATATTTATGTTTTAAAAACAGTAACTAAAATATTTTTATTTAAAAAAAAAACAGCATGAAAAAGTTAGGAGCAATGTCAGTGAAATTATCATTGGATTCCTCTAAATAATCAGTAAATCGGCACACACTTCTCGAGGAAATGCAAACAAATCCTTCAAACTGAAAATGACATGAAAGTTAGGAGCAAATTAAGCGAAGACAAAATCTTAGCTGGTGGTATACGGTGCCCCACGTCTGAAATAATTGTGGGCGGCGGACTTGGATAAGGAAGACAATAAAGCCTGTTTGATACTGAGATTCGAGTTTTCATTTTAGAACGATATTTAAAAATATATATTTTTATAAAATTATCATGATGATTTAAAAAAAAAATTAAATTACATATTTTTATACAAAGATATTAGAATCATAAAATATTTTTTTTTTACAAATAATCAATTTTATAATTTTTTAGAAGAAATCTTTAAAAGAAAAAAACATTTTTGATTCATGGGTATTTATCTTACACACCATTAAACCAAAAAAACCTTTAGCAACTGTATTGTCAGCCAAACAATGTCTTAACCTTTGACCCAATTGGATTGACTTGAAATTTTTTATTCGACCATAAACCGAACCAAAAACATTGATTTGACCCGAAAACTAAACTAAAACCAAAACTAAAACTTAATACGAATTAAACTTAATAAAACACAAAACACAAAAATCTTTGACCAAAAGCATATTAAATGCAAAAAAACCAAAGAACAACTCAAGAACATGAAGAACATCCAAGGTAAACCCAATAACATGGATCTCAAATCAGACCGCATACAATCAAAACAAAGACAAAGAGATGTTGGAAATCATCCAATGATCTCTAATTCAGCATATATTCACTTCGATTATCAAAGAATCAACACAATTTTATCAAAATGAGTTTCGGTTTAAAATCAAAACCCTATAATTAAAACCCTCAGAAACTTGTTATTGATGTAAATAAACCCTATATTATTTACTATTCAAGTTGGTCAAATGGTTTAGTGTAAAGAATTGAATAAAAACTTGTCCAAATTATGAGGCTAAGACAATGTTCTTTCAAAGAACATAAAGAACATTGCCTTAGAACCCATAAAGATGCCCAGATATACACATCATTATCAAACCTCAAAAATGGCTTTCTAGACCTCTAAACATACTGTTTTTGATCCTCACAAATCACATTATCAATACCAATGCAAATGTCATTAGAGACCACCTGAACTTGGCAGAGGAGAAGTATACCTTTCGATTAGATCCATTCTTGCTCAATTTAGAGGTCTATAGCTCAACATTCATTCATTTAAATATGTCAACTCGATCAACCGAGAATCTCAAAATACAGTGATGGTTGATTAGGGACAAGATGTTGTTGAGTTCGTTAAAGAAAACATAATATAAACGTTTAATGAGGATAGTTGATCTTTGTATAACGGGTGTTTCTCAGTTGAATGATGGTGATTACAACCTTAGAGGTGGTCAGAGACACTATATTCATTCACCTGAAAGTGCATACTCAATCAATCAAAATTGACAAAGAAAAAGCTAATTAGTGGCCAAACGACATATTGTCTAGGTTAAACCCTAAAAATTAGGGTTTTTAATTTGGAATTTGAAAATTTTCACTTTAATCCCTGTTCTTCAAATTGCCTTTAATTGCACTCATAATTGTTTTCTAAACTCATAATTTCATGCAAGTTCACCGCTACCAAACTCAATCATCAACCTCGATGTTGGCCTTCTGTTTCATTTTAGTCTTTGGTTATGAAATTATGCATCTTAACCTTTAATTGATCAACAAACTTCCAATTTCTTTAATTTGGCCTTCGATTTGATCAATTTCAACCCCTGCATTCATGAGTCCTTTTTAGTTTGGTCCTTGGTTATGGATTTCCTCAATGAAGTCCCTAATTGTTCATCAAACTTCTATATTTATGCAATTAAGCTCCTGATTTAATCAAATCAACTCTTTAAAATTGCAATTCAACCCCTAAACTTTAATTTCTTCCAATTAAAGTCTAAATTGACTTCAAAAATTAATGTTTCTTAAAATTAAATCCTCAACAAAATTAATTAAGTCTTCCAAAATTTCCATTGAGTCCTTATCTAAATTTGTTTTTCTTTGTCCAAAATAAAAATATTTTCACCAATGGACCCCTTTTGTCAATCAAAATTGGGTTATCAATTTTGTCAATCTTATATATTTTTGGTCCTCCAACCTTTTCACTTATCATTTTGGTCATTCGCCACCAACTTAAGCAATCTTTTAGGATTTCTTCCTATATATCCTCTTATATTTTGAATTTTCTTTTTATATTTTTTCTTGATTTTTTTGTGGGGTCAAAAGTAGATAACAACAAAGAGAATGGAGGCACATCAAAGAAGGAAGACATCTTGCTCTCACATCACTGTTTAGGGAGATAGTGATCCTTAGGTATAGAAAGCGCTTGCTCTCACATCACCGATGATGAAAATGGTGGTGTTGGTGATGATGCTTTTATATGCAAAGGTCAGTCGAATGATTCCGATGTAAAAATGTTGGGAATTTTAATTCTTCCAACAATAGATAACGAGTATTGTTTATTTACCATTTTTTACAACTCCTTATGTAGGTTTAATTATCCTTAGTTATGGCTTTGTAGGTCATTGCATTTCCTTAATCATTATGCATAAGACATGTTTTAGATTTTTCAAAATGTGGTGAATTAATTGATTAATGTTTGTTTAATGTTTTAGTTTTATTGATATGGTGTTTTTTGTTGCAAGTTAACTAATTTTTTCATCTTCTTACAAGTTTATTACAACTTAATAATGTTTTTTCTTCTAGAAATTATTGGTTTCTGATCCAACGGTTCTTTCTTTCATGTTGTTAATGCTGCTTTCATTTGTTGTCTTGTTGGTTTATCAGTTGCAATTCCATTTTTCATCACTCCAGTAGTTTCAGTTGCACTTTGGTTTTGTTTTTTTTCTTTGTTTGTTTTTATATATTGATGCTTTGTTTTTATTATTATTATTATCTTAGGTTTTTAGTTATTGGCTTAGCGAGGTTTTTTGGTTGATTGTCTATGTTTACATGTTTATGCATTGCTTTTTCAAGTTTATATATGATGTTTTTTCTTTTGTTTTTGTTTTGCTTGGTATCCCTTTGGGCTCTAATGCTTATTTAGTTTTTTTTTTACTCTGTACTTTTCTCTTAGTTCTTTCGTTGTGTTGTTTTAGTGGTGCTTATTTTTCCTATACAAAAAAAAAAAAAGATTTCTTTTAGATGATCTTGGTGTTTTCCATCTCATGTTTTGTTAGTTGTATTTTTAGCGTCATTGGGATGTTGACTAGTTTTTATTGGGTTTTATTTTTTTTCACCCTTGTTTATTGTATTTTTCATTGTTGGATGACGTTCTTTGTTGTCAAATAAGTACACAGAAGAAAGATGAATTTTCAGCGGATTTTATGTTTGAGGTTGAGGCTTTAGGTTGTGGATGTTTGATGCTTTTTATTAAGGCATTTTACTTGCCATTTAGCAGTTTATGTGTTCTTTATTATTTATTTAGCTTATTGTATTGCCATTTTTATAAAGGTTTTGGTGTGTTTCCCTTACTCTTTTTCTTTGCGGGGTTTTAGTTTTGTGCCTTCTGTTGTATGTTTTTTATATGTTTATTCTTGATACAATTTGAAGGTATGTCTATTTGTTCATGTTTTGCCATTCTTTTATGTTTCATCAACTAAAATATTCAAATTCTAGTGTTGCTTATGATGTTTTCATGTTTTTTTCCCATTCACATTATTGTTTGCTCTAAGCTTATTACATTGCTATTTCTCTAAAGGTTTTTGATGGTTTTGCTTGCTTTTATTTCTTTTCTTTGTTTGGGTTTTGTGACTTTTGTGTTTAAGTTATTTTTATGTTTACTCTTGATGTAATTCATTTTTTATGTCCTATTTCGTTCAGTTCTTTTCATGTTATTTCCCTTTTACATTGATTTTTGTTCTTAACTTTATTTTTAGATTTATGTTTGTCATCTCTTTCCTTTTGTTTTATTCGATTAGTTGTGTTGCATGTTTAGCTTACCCTTTGATTGTTGCTTTTATGTTTCCCACGTATAAATCATCAACTTCTCTTCTTTTCCCCCTCTTAATTTGGTAATTTTCCATGTTGCTAGCAACTTAATGGTTAGATTGTAAATCGAGATCAAGCACCCATTATGATCCACATCATAACATGTTATGCATGGTTGCAGGTAGCAAACAAGGTTTAGTTATTTTCTTTAAGACACAAGTCACTATGGATTGGAGCAGTGTAAAGATGTGGTTGTCCTTTCCAAAGAAAACTTGATAGGTATGCACTTGGGGGTGGAGTTGTCTTTTTCATGAGATACATTTGGCTTTGAAAGAATGGTTGGGGATAGAATGGTCCGTTTAGGTTTTTAAGGGTCTCGCACTGAGGAATTGCATGGCTGCCAAACCCTAGACGCACAGGCTAGACCTACGCGCCTAGGTCTAGCATCACACATGGTTGAAAGACCCAAACAAACATATCTTCATTATTATAAACAACTCAACACAAAAATCTAATTTAACATTTTAGATCTAAAAAATTCAAATCACATCTTCCCATTGAAATAGTTCATGTTTTATGCTTATAAATTTGTTATTCCTTCAATAAAAACTCTATCTTCTATTATTATTATTATTATTATTATTATTCAAGTAAACTTGAGTCAAACATGTTTACCATACCCAAGTAACATGAGTTAAAAAATTATTTATAAATGAAGTATAAATACTTTATAAACACCAAACCATCACAAAAATCTAATTTAACAATTTATATCTAAAAATTCAAATCATATCTTTCCATTAAAATAATTCATTTTTTATGTTTATAAATTTGCTATTCTTTCAATAGAAATTCTATTTTATGGTTGTTACAAATATAGTTTTTGTTCAAAAGAATTGTTTTAAAAAATATTTTAAAATCTTGGGTTAGACTTGGTGTAGAGACTTGGGTTTGACTTGGCTGCTAGACCCAAGTATAGAGACTTGGGTTTGGCTTTGTCACTAGAGCCAAGGCTTATAGGTCTGGTATGGCCGTCAGATCCAAATCTTTTTAAAAAATATTTTTTAAAATGTAAAATATATTTTTTTTACATTTTTTTAAAAAATTATTATTGATCCGCTGTGAAGCATAGGCCAATAAACTAGTTCCGCACTATAATGACTTTCTCTTTTAACCTGTGATGAGTTATAGATTCATGGCAATGCTAATAAAACTCACAATATTTTATTATTTGTAGAAAACATACAAAACTCTTTGTTATTTTTGTATACTAATGTTTTCTTCCTACTCACGTAGCTCCATGTCATGCTTTAGTTTCAACCATTAGTTATTGAACTATTTGGTTTGGAAAGTTACCTTCATAAATTTATTTATAAGCTACAAATTGTAATTTTGTTGTATTGTTTCTCTATTTTATAGAAGTTTAGATTGTTTTTGTTGTAATAATTGTTTGCTACTTCTTTAATAAATTTTGATGATCATTGTTATAACCTAATTGTTTTATAGAAAAATACATTTTTTATATTCAAAAATCAAAAAATATTGTAAGACATGAGAAGATAAGCCTTCAAGCTGCAACTGACCAAAATAACTAGAATGCAATATTTTCACACTATGGGTATAAGAAAGACTTAAAAGAAAGAAAATGAAGGTTGAAATCCAACTTGACCAAAATTAGAAAATTAATCAAGTTTAAGAACTTAATTAAAATTTTAATGCGTTTAATTGGCTTAATTTAAGAAAAAAATCAAGTTTTAAAGTCAGTTTGACCAAAATTGAAAGAATTAATTAAGTTCAAGGACTTAATTTAACTTCTAGTAGGTCTTATGGATTCAATCGAGACTCAGTTAAAGCAAAATTAAGTTTGGAGGCCTAATTTGGATCAATTCTCAAAGATTGAAAGCTTAGGGACATAATTAAAACTTGGAAAGGCTTAATTGGTCCAATTAGGGGTTCAATTGAAATAAATTTAAATATTAAAGGCTAATTAAGGGTCAAATTAAAGAATTTCAATACCAATAACCAAAATGCATGGCGTATAAGGGGATTAAAATTAATCAAATTTATGATCCTTTTGAAAGAGATTGAAAGTTTGATGGTTGATAAGGGTTAAATCATATAATCTGAAAACTAAAGATCAAAGTGCAAAAGGGATTGAGGCTAATCGAAAGCCTACATTTTAATAAATGAATATAGAGATATAAACCTTCAAATCAAGAGTGGTTTGATCGCCATCGTAAATCTACATACCCTCTATAAGATTAAGATCCTTAAATGAATCATTTGTGTTCCAACCTTCACAATGACATTGACAAAGTACCCAACCTAATAATTCATGACGGGAGAAAATTTCATTGTGATAGAAATACTCTAATGTTGTTTCTTTATTTGTGATTTCTGTTTATAAGAGGAAAAAATAGGTCCAAACACCCTATATTTTTAGATAGGAAGGTTTTGGAAGAGAGAATAAGAGTCTTTCATAACAAACTCATGGCAAAAACCATCATGGTTTTTCCATGTTTGGTTTTAGTTTGCTTATAAAAAAGCTATCTACTCTTAAGCACAAGAGGAGAGGGGAAAAAGAGAACACAAAAAGAAATCATGTCTATGAAAAAGCTCACGTGATATGTACACTAAACTAATTCACAAGAAAATTCCATATAAAAAAGATTATTTATGTTTATGGAAAGGCTCACGTGATAGTTATATAAGTGATTTTTAGTTATCTTATTTAGAAAGTGTTATGCTTTGATTTTGATTGCATGTTGTTCTAATTATAGGTAATAAATGGATAGATATTAGGTATAACATAAACTATAGGAAGGTATTTGAGTAATCAATAGAGTATTTTTCACCCTAAGTGAATTAGAGAAAATATTTTGTATGTTCTCAAATAGTATTAATTGTGAAATCATTGGTTAATGTGGAATGAGATTTGAAAAGAGTTTCAAATCTTATTTAATGAATCAATAACTATAGTGTTGAGAACAAAAATAATTTAACAAAGCAGACATACATCATGCTACAATGTTTAAATTGAAACATTCTGGATAAAGATATAATAATTAAACTGAAAAACTGATTACTAAAATGTTAAGTTAAACCACTATGACTTTTCTTAATATTTGAGGGATCATGACTGGTTGTTAGATATTATACTTAATCTTCAAAAACAAAATAATCAATTATTGAATTGATAATAGATTAAATTATTTAATTTATTTAATTCTATTTTATTTAAAATTATTATTTATATTTTTGAGCCAACTTATTAGGAAAACTAATGGGTAACACACATAAGAGTCATTGGTCAGAAATTAAAATGAGATGATTGATCAAGTGTGACTCAATTGTAAATAATTTTTTAAAATTAAGGGACTATAATATAATTAATACACGATATGACAAGTAAGGACTTGATTGAATACATTTCTAAAATTATCCTAAAATAATACATGTGATATTATTTGAGGGACAGATTGATATTTTATCATTTATAGGGTTTTGAGATTTTCCTATAAATAAAATGTTATATATATATATATATATTTTTTTTTTTTGCACATGATAGTACATTATAGAAACACCTAAAAAAAAGCCAGCATTCAAAGTTATAGTAATCTCTCTCTCTTAAAAGGGTTAGAAGATTTTTTGATGGTGGTTTGTATGAATTATCATTAAAAATTAGACATTTGAATGATTTATAGTTTGCGATAACCTAACTTTGAAATAATTATTTAAAGTTGAAAATTATATGATTTTCTAGTTATCATTGTTGGTTCAACAATATCTTATAGACCTTGAGCTATCATGTAACTTTTGATACAAGTTCTTCAATTCTCTTAGTTATCATCTTTGAGGGCTTCAACAACAGTTGCTCCCGGGAATATGTATGTTGCTATGCATAAAAATACTGTATATATCACAATTGAGTTCAATGCTGAAGACAATTATAGCATATTATACATACACAGAAAAGCACTTTCACTGCAGAAAATGACAATTTGGAAATTATGTGTGGGATTTTGGGTTTGTATATATGGAAATTATTTGTAGGATTTTTGGAAATTATGTGTAGGATTCTGGGTTTGTATATATGGTGATTTGAAATTTAGGTGGGCTTGTGACGATGATGATGGTATTTTTGTAATTTTTTGCTGCAACTTTTTCTCCTCTCTTTGCTTGACATGTGGATTTTTTTTTTTTAATTTGCTTTGTTGTCCTAATCATCCAATGCTTCTTTTTTTCCCCTCTTTATAGACCTGGCTATTTCTTTGCCACATTTTTTTTCCTTCAAATCACCAGATTAGTTTGATAAAAACTAATTTTTCTTTTTCTTTGTGTTAATATTTATGTTGATTCGTTCATAGGTTTTAAGGGATTTTCAGCTTGTGATTGGTAGAGAAAGTTTATGAACTACGAAGGTGAGAGGAGAGAGAATTTTTTTAGGTAAGTGATGTTGTTTGGTTTTTCAATTTAGTGTATTTTATATGCATTGCATGCACGAAGAAAGCAAGAAAAGAAAAACTTAAGCAATGCATTTAGCAAATATCATCGATGTAATTTAATTGATTAAATTATAAATTTATTTTAAAAAAATTATGACTTTAAGTAGAGCAAAGTTGATAGCATTTAATAGAAAAAGCCAAAATTAATATAACAAGATATATTTTTAAAAAGCTTATTTAGGCTCCGTTTGTTTGTTGGAAAGTAGTTTCCTTTTGGAAAGTGAATTCCGGGAAAGTATTTTTTGATATTTGGTAGTGTAATGGAAAATGAGTTGGAAAATACTTTTCAGTGTTTGGTTATGTCATAGAAAATGAGCTGGAAAATAACTTATTAATATTTTATTTTTCTCAAGTTTATTAAAATAATGAAGAACAAATCTCACAAATTAAAAAGTTGAATGAGAATGAAATTGAAAAAAATATATAATTTCATAAATTATCTCAAATAAAATAAATAATAATCAAAATAATAGAGATCAAATCTAAAAAATTAAAAAAAAATGAAAGATGAAGAAATTAAAATAATAATAATCAACATTTCATAAATTATTTCAAATAAAATAAGTAAGAATCAAAAGAATGAAGACCAAATTTGATAGATAAAAAATTTCAATAAAAATATGATAAGAAAAAAGCAAATAGCAATTATAAAAATAAGGACCAAAGTTAATATAAAAATAAAATTTTAAAAGATCAAATTGAAAAATAAATATTGAAAACAATATATATATATATATATATATAGCAATCAAAAGTTTGAGAATCAAATTTGATATAATCAGCAAATAATGACATTTCTAAATTTTCAGGAAAACACTTTCCTGAAAACCAAGCCAAATTTTCTTTTTACTGGAAAGTGTTTTCCATTGACCAACTTTCCTGTTAGCAAACAAACACAAGAAAGTTTGGAAAGTAATTTCCCGGAAACCACTTTCCGAAAAACAAACACAGCTAAAGGGAAAACACTTTCCTGAAAACCAAGTCAAATTTTTCTTTGACTAAAATTGACTGGAAAGTGTGTTCCGTTGACTGGAAAGTGTTTTCCGTTGACCAACTTTTCTAATGGCAAACAAACACAGGAAAGTTTGGAAAATGGTTTTCCGAAAACTACTTTCCGGGAAACAAACATGGTCTTATATAAAATAAAAATATCATACTATTCTATATTTAAATACTAAATAAAAAAAATTAAAATATTTTGCAGGGGAACGGGCCCTTACTTGCTTTCTCCTCGTTTTGCTCCTGAAGTCTTCGAATCTTATAAACTTCAGGACCACTGAAAATTTATCTAATTATTAATTTTAATATCCGTGAGATTAATTAAAATACGTAAAAACCGTTACAAACACTCGTTGTAATAATAAAAAAACAAACAAACAAAAAAATAATGCATTTAGTGCTTCCAAGTTGCAATGGTTCTCCTCCTACTGTTTCTTCAACAAACTGAGAAACAGGAGATTGATGGGTGCTATGTTTTTTATCGATTTTTTTTTTTCGTTTGCAATTTTCAGGAATGGGGTTTTGTTTTGTATTTTCAAGCAAATGTCATTGCTCTTTTCTTTTTTTTGCGTTGGTTTTTTTCCAGATTCTGCATAGATCATTGTTGGGTTTCGTTCTTTTATTCTTGCCATAGCAGGGACAAAATAAATATAAAATTATACGCAGGTAATTAAAATTAGATAAGTTGGTTGATAAAAATAGCTAATATCAAGATATATAATTTCATATCACAAGTATCCCTTTAAGATTTTTTATTTGATTATATAATAATATTTTTTCCTCTTAACAATTAAGATTTTTTTTAATATAAAAATATGTCAACATATTATTATTTTTTATTATACCCACACCACAGGGGTGCAAGTGAAATGCTTAGTTACAATATATACAAGTCTTCGCATAACTACGTGCAATATATACAGGAGCTAATTGATTTTACTAGTCACTAATCCATAAGAGAGAGACTTTATTTTAGATAAATTGAGACGGATCCCAATTCTGCATGTTTTTAATGCATGTCATTTATAGAAAAATGGAGTAAAATCATGTTTTTTTTTCCTGCATTTTATTAATTATTAAATTGATTTTATTTTTTATTAATATAAATATCTAAATCAACTTGCATGTATCTCAACACGCAATAATGTTCCCTTCATTCCTTCCTTCATGACACCTCCTCTGCAAGACAGCAAGAGTCCTCTCAAGGAAAGCAACGGTTTATACATGAGTTTCTTGGATCTTCATGGAATTCACTTCGACTTCGAGAAGAGCCGTCTTCATAACATTAAAAAAAACAAAAACTAACTTAACGCGCACAAATGTTTCAAAATCAGATCTATGACAGCCATGTGAAATGATTTACAGGAGTACCACCAGAATGAGGAGCTGGAACAGATTATCACAACCCCCAAGTTTAAGCTTGAAGCTTCAAAATCAGAGGTACCTGAATCCTGTGAGGTGAACCACCAGTATCTTCAATGTTTAGGAATGAGGAACTGCAAGGAAAGATTGGGCCAACAAATTGCTACCCAAAAGAAGCATCTTAAACACTTGTGATCTAGTGCTGTACTGAGAAGATAAACCACCGGTGTTGGTGTTGTTGTGAATTCTCAGCTGAGACCAGTATTGTTGCGGCTGCCATGGAAGGAGGAGTTGAAGATGTTGGAACTAGTGCTGGACCGAGAAGATAAAACTTGTGCTGTGAGTGTCGGTCAAAACCTTTGATATGTCTACACTATGTTCCCATTCTTTAAGCAAGTAATTTCATATGAAAGGAAGAAAACTTGGAGTATGGAACTGCTGCTAATGGTGGCGGTGAAGTTAGGTGGTTGCTCGGTGCTGCTGTGGTTGGACTGCGTTCTACCACAGGAACGGACAAGGTGAAACAGTTGTCTGCTGGACCGAGATGCTGCCAGAGCAGGGACCAGCAGCGCTGGACTGCTCACGGTGTTGCACAGGAGAAGATGAAGTGCTGGTGGAGGTCACGATGTTGCTTCCATGGAGGAATGGAGGTTGGCAGAGAAGGGTTAATTATGTTGATTCTCTATGGCTTGTTACGGGTTTTTTTTTACTAATTATCTCTTAAAATTTATCTTTTCATTTTATGAGTGCTATAACCATTTGTTTATAAATAAAACAAATTTATTATTTTTACTGCCAATTACAAAACACTTTTATTAGCACATCAAAATAATTTAAAAATAAAATCAAAATCAAAATTTACCCTAAATACCCATGACTCGTTTAATTAACCAACAAAAGGAAGCAAGGGATTAAAAAAAGGTCAATCTAATAATAAATAGCACAGCATCAGAGAAGAAAAAGAGGAATATCAAAGAGTGTTTGTCATGAATGCCACAACAATATTACTAACAGAAGCTCTCAGGGAAAAATCAATAAATTGGTAATTAATCTCTAAATGAACTTCCATGGTACACAAATTACAAATTGTATCGCCACACAATGCACAGTGAATTACAAGTTTTGGGAATTTCAATCCCATGAAGCAATTACATGACCACAGAACTCATCTGCTGATCAATAAGGTTTGCTCTGTTTATTGTCTTTCTTAAGCTGAACCTTCAATTTCTTACCACCCAATTGGCATCCATTCATCATGGTAATGGCATTTTGAGCTGCACCTGGTGAGTCATAACTCACAAATCCTGCAAATAAAGGCCTGTCAGAGACACAGGTAGATCTCCTAATTGCAAATGTCAGGCTCGGAAGTAAAGTTCATACCGAAACATTTGCTAACACCGGTTGCTTTATCAACAAAGACCTTGGCACTTAAGACCTGCCCAAATGCTTGAAAAGTATTGGCAAGCTCTTGGTCACCGAATTCTTGAGGTATATGATATATGAATAAATTAGCACCAGGTGGACCTAAGATGAATAACACAGGCATTTAGGAGAAAAGAACCACAGGAATGCAAAAAGGAGTAACAATTAACAAGGCATGGAATAATAATAATTATATAATAAACATACCTTCCACTTGACCCCCAGAACTTCCACTGGCAACTGAAGATGTTGCAGAATTACAGCTCGGAACTGTGGGTGATAATGTACCAGGAGAATTACTCAAAGGTCGATGACTCATCATTGCTCCAGGATATACAATTGGATACTGAAGACCTGGCATCGTAGGATAAGCAGAGCCCATATAACTAGCGGGAGCATAATTTCTAGGGGAAATATTGAGTGAAAGGTCAGGTCTGATCCCACCACGCAGACGGTATGGCACAAGTTCATAAGCTCCAGGAGCCTACAAGGAAAACAAAGAAACGACCACGCTCTTAACACCTTTTTGATTTTAAATAGTAAATGAAAAAATGTTTGAGTTAAATGAAGAAAGGAAAGCAAGATACTAAGTTAGGGAGTCAAGAAAGATCCTGACAACTTCCAAAAGGTTTTGGTAACTGCAGATTCTGGGATATTTCCTGAAAAATAGAAACAGACCTGGTATCCATATCCATTATAAGGGGGAGCATATCCCATTGGCAAGGCACCAAATAATGATGGATGTTGTGAATCAGTATTGGGCATAGCTTGAGATTGTGTTTTCTGGGCCCTCCGAGCCTGCCTTTCCTTTTCTGTATCTGCCCATTTGACAACCAAAGGAACACTTGAACCCTAACAAAGCAAGAGAGCGATCAGACCGCATATCATTGATTCATGCATCCATATTAATGCTGAGCTCCAAGTTTCAAACGGGTTTACGATGACTGGCCCTTGAACCTCAATTCTTTATAACTTACAGAAATAAATAAATAAATATATAAAACATAAACTCAACAGGGAGAAGAAAAAGAAAAACTAGTTAAAACTTGGAACTTGTTCCTCCAGCATCTGTTAAGAATGCGACAAGGTCAAATGAAAGATAAGTTTTGATTTTAGATCTATCATTTGTTGTAAGAGAAAAATATATTGATATTGATACAAGTTTGTGATCGGTTTTATACCTTCATCTTGTACAGCCTATTCAGGAAATACAAGTTTTGGTTATTCAAGTTCAGAGAAAGCTACATAAATTATTTTAACACAGTTACTTATGCTATTCTGCAAAAAGTTCATCACCTGTCTGACCAAATAGTTAGCATACCACCATCAAAGTGACTAAATGACAGATTTTACCAGGCAGATCCATGATGTTACATTATGTAGCAAAACCTTATTCAGTTCGAGTACAATTTGATAACCAAAATTTATTAAAAAGACAGACAAAAAAAGATGACGTTTCCCATCACATTATTAAACAGCATAGAATTAAAGTTGGGCTCTAACTAGAAAGAATAATTGCTTGAGCTTGAAAACTATGTTCCATTGGCCAATAAAGCTCACCTCCATTTTATGCTTTCCATTGATGTCCTCCAGGGCAGCATGGGCTTGTTCTTTTGTCTCATACTTCAAAAAAGCACAGCCTGCCAATTAGTTAATTGAGATCAGCAAGAACAGTACAGTTCAGTCCTTCACAACAACAGCCAGATAAGAAATCAGGATTATTAAATAAAGAATACCTTTGCTTGTTTGTTGTGAACCTCTTAGTATTTGTAAGTCCTTTATAATTCCATATTTAGAGAATAAATCGGATAATTCAGCTTCAGAAACATTTTTTGGAAGCATACCAACAAATAGTTTGTGTTCTGGATTGCATGGACAAAAAAAAAATCATAAGGGGACATGCTAAATTAACACTAACATAAAAGTATAAGATAAGGAATGAGAAATCTTGCTGCAGCAATTCACAGTAATGATCTTAATGGCAAATAAATCAATAGTCAAAGATATTTTATTACACCTAGCCTTTCCAACTCTCCATCTGCATACTTCACTTGCAACGGACTAGATGCCTGAATTGGAAAGAAAGAAAAGGATGCATTTCAATTAGAGAGACAGTGAGATAAATGCATTAGAGCTTAATTAAAATAAGAGCACAAGTCATACAAAGCCAGCACTGATCAAGGACCACATTGCAAGTTATTAGACTATCCAACCACTGAGATATTTAACAAAAGAAGGCATTGAGAATTAAACCCCTAAATAAAACAGATTATACAAAACCAGAAAAAGGCTAGACCTTAAAGAATCCTGATTAACTGAAACACCCAGGCCAGCAAAATCCCAGATTGCATGACTATTCATCTACAATAACAGTGATTGAGATATGATGTAATTAACCATCAAATGTTGAAGATCAATTGCGAACATATGCTGCAATATCTAAAATAATCTATTAATGAACCAAAAGTATCGATGGTTTTTCCATAATGATTGGCTTTACATTCAAATTTAAAATATTCAAATAAAGTCTTAAGACTCCATCGCAACTTATTCCTGCAGAAAGGTGTTTTTTTTTTCTGTCACAACATCCTTACAATACATTCTTCGAAACAATTTCCATTTTGGTTTAGAATCTCCCAACATTTTCTCTCATCTACAGATGCATCCTAATTTCATTTTGAATAGAGCGACTCGCCCACACTTTTCACTGCCATATCTATTCACAATGATCAAAGCCCACGCTCTCATCACCAATATCCAATATAAATGTATTGTATATGCATCATTATATCCATTTTATCAAAATCAACTTCTGTTCATCCCTCCTAAAACACCACCGTCTTTCCCATACTCTATTAGCAATATTACCGTGATCTCATTGACAAAACCAGTCCTCGTTGCAACAGATTCCAACTCCAACACAGTAAGATTTACTTGTGATGCAAACATATTCTACTACTGTAAATCACCGAGGCTTGTTTTGACATGATTAATAATAGTTAACTAAACAGTTATCAACATCAGTAATCTATAACCATTACATCACAGGATCCACAGGTCACTCACAATATATCAAACACGGTAGAAACCATCCCATGGCTCCAAAGTCAACCACAGTAAGTAATTTCCATAAATACCAAACTAAAATAAACTACTTAAATTAAGTCGGAAGAATTAATCAATCACATTTCATCTACAATACAATGTGGATAGAAAACAAGAAATCAGCAAGTTGTAGACTGTACAGAGAGAGAGAGAGAGAGAGATCAAATTAGAGGAAGGACTAACCCCGGGCAACGCTTTCTTATTATGACAAGCATTAACAGCCTTATCTGCTTCTTGTCTGGAAGGACATATTAGAAAACAACAACCTAAGAGAAGAGGAAATTAGGGTTGCAAGAACCATTACACACTGCGAATCTTGAATGTGAAGAATTTAAAGCAAGTATGCAACCTCGGGAAGCGCGAGTGATCTTGTCTTTAATGATGTTGACTTCGTCCACCAAAGCGAACTCTTTGAACATTGCCAGAAGCTCATCTTCTGTCATGTTCTTCGGTACTTGACCTACAAATAGCTTCACGCTCTCTTCATTATTGCTGCTGCTTGATTTCTTCTCCTTTTCACCCTCCGCCATTACCCCGAACAAATTAAATTAAACACTCCCCCCTTCTCTCTCTCTCTCTCTGTTCGTGTTGGTGTGCTTGTAACACACTCTCCCCTCCCCCCCCTGGAATTCTTCACTGGCTTTGTTTCTCTCTACAGATTTCTCGTGTTTTTTTCTTTTTTGGTGATTTCGTCGTCGCATGGAAATTGGGGGATTCCTGGATGGCAAATTTGGATCTTCGATGGATAAATTATAAAATTAAATAGTTTCCATTTGGGCTTAGACTTTTGATTATTTACAACACTGACCTTACAGCTGTTTCAGACTAAAGTTTTTAGGCTTGGGGATGGGTGTGCTTTGTGTAGTTATTGCTTAGTAGTCATGTCTATTCAACTATTTCTCAGTTTAAATTACTGTAACGCCCTTCTTCTTCTTTTCTCTTCTTCTCTCTTGCATGGCATGGCATGGCAACCGGAGTGATTTTCCCTCCTCTCTCTCGCGGGTTATCTGGAATTTCTTCGCCATATATGATAGCAAATCTTTTTTTATTTTTTTTAGAAAAATCATCACTATCTACAATCATTTTTGGAATTTTAATTTGAATATAATAGACGAAACAAGATAGCAGTGATAAGGATTTTGCCGCGTTGTGATAAAGGCCTGAGGCTCTAAAATTAAAAGCGAGCAGCGTGCATCTCCCCATGGTTCTTGCTTGTGTTAATTGGAGCAATGGCCAAAGTATGTATGATTGACAGATAGATATATAATGAAAAGGACAAGCCTCAAGTCTCCCCTGTTTTTATCTTTCTGTGCAGTGTTTAAAAACACAGTTGTATTTATGTTTTTAAAAAATTTATTTATTAAAAATTTAATTGTTTTAGATTGTTTTTACTAGTGTTAAAAATAAAAACATATTATTTTAATATAATAAAAAATCCACTTAACATTTTCCCTCCTCCCTTTTAATTTTGCATACCTACGATGACATGTCCTCAAGGTCTAATCTACGTTTTCGACAACAAAAACAAAAACGAAAACGAAAACAAAAAGAAAGTGAAGCCCTTTAACTAGAAACACTATTTCTTCATGTTTGGCGGCAATTCTGCTTTAAAGCATGTGCAAAGATACGATGAGCTAAAATTGGCAAAAAATAGGAAAGTACTCTTTACTCACGATTAGGAAAAGATTGTCGTGTTTTTTTTAGAAATATTTTTTTATATTAGTATTTTAAAATGATAAAAAATAAATTAAAAATTAAAAATAAATAAATATTTTTAAAAGAACGGCTCACCATGAAAACAAACAAACACCTAATTCAGTAGTGGTTGAAATTATCTAACTGGATGAATGTTTAATTTTGTGCCTTCAACATTTGCTTGTCCTCTTATTATGACTTTTTTTTTTTTCCTAGCAAGACAAACGTTCCTAACATGCCTTTTATAGAGAACTCTAATTATTATTCACTCACGTAATGTACACTGTCACTGATGGGCACTATGGATTCATTGTGCCCATGAATTTTATTTTATTTTTCATTTTCATTCCTTTTTTGTTTTTAATTTTGCTATTTAAGGACCTAATTGGAGGCTAATTTTGTGTAAAATTGTTAATGAAGGATGAAATTAATAGATAAAGGACTAAAATGAAACATGCAAAGAACATGAGTGGTGTTTCTAATTCTTTGTGAAATGTTTAACTTAGTCCTTATTCTTTATTAATTATGAGAATTGGATCCCTTTAATTTATTAAGTTTCAACAAAATATCAAATTTTAAAATAGAATTATAACCAGTGGTAAAGAAACGTTTTATAAATAGAATTAATCTAATAACATTTTATTTATTAATAAATAAAATTAACCTTTCAATTAACATAAATTAACTTTATTTTTATTTTGTAAACTTTATATATATATATACACACACTAATGCATTTCTTTAAAGCATAAATAGTAAAAATAAAAAGCCTAATTCATTTAAAATTTAAAGAACTACAAATAAAAAGTATACATGTGATTCGTTTGTAACAAAGTCAAATTCACTTAAAATTCAAACAATAGAAAAAAAAACTAATTATACATATTGTTATTTAAATTTATCTTTAGAAAAAAATATAACAAAAGCTCTATTCAAAGATAATTTAATATGAAGATAGGATTGACATGTTTAATCTACTCTTGTTTCTTTTACATATCTCTTTCATAATCATATATTCTCACTTTCTCAACACCATCATTAAAGGGGGAGTCACCAAATCCAATTGAAGACCAATAGAAACGATCTTCATGGTTTAAGCCAATATAATTGGCTCTCTATGTCAATTATCAATAATAATGTATTTAGCTTTCTTGGCTTCTTGCTTGTGTTGTTGACTCTGTTAGCAGCGACGCAAGGAGATGATGCCATCAGTCTGACGTGCTTGAACGGTGACCAAAACTCCCTCCTTTCTTGTTCATTCATAGTGGTAAGTTCTCATTTTTTTTAAAAAAACATTAAATAATTGTTTTTTATTTTTTATTTTAGCATATTAAAATTATTAAAAAAACTAAAAAAAATTAATTTATTATATTTTCAGGACAAACATATCCAAACATTATTGCAAACTAAATGCCAAACAAGTGCTAAAAGGATGATTTCAATTGTTGATAGATGATTTTTTTCTCTTTTTAATTTTCTAAGGTGGAGCAAGGACTAAGGGTAATAGGGGCTGGAAAAATAACTTTAGGCTTTTTCACTTTGCATCGCAAAAAAACATGTAATCTACATAATCTAAAAGGTGTTCCGAGCACAATAAATTAACAGTCTTTGGGGATCGATTTTGTTTAAATTCCTGATCAGCTTAAAATTTTATTTGAAAAAATCTTGAAATGGTATTGTTTTAATAATAATAATAAAAAAAAAAACAAGTTCTTCCACTTACTAACCATTAACCATTATGTTATAAAATCATTTGGTTGATTCTCTAACCAAACTAATTCTTCTAATTGGAGTTCAAAATTGATTTGAATATTGTATTAGTTTGAACATCTTCTCGAGTTCTTTGCTTTTCTATTTATGATGGACCATGATTCATTGGTATTTTTTAATATTTGTTAGAAAAATATTTATTTTTGACATAAACCCATAATGGGCTTCGAGAAAGTATTTTGATCTTAATAATAGTTATGGACCTCATTATAACCCATATCAAGCATCTTTTGAGCTCAGGCAACGAGCCTGAGCCTAGGTGTTAGGCTCTAGCCAGTTACTAGGCATGTGCCTAGACATGGGGGATTTAGTCTCGTTTTTTAGCTTAATAACATGGCCAAATGTTCATAAGCATAATGAGTGTCCTAAGCTCAAGCATTTTAGTTCCTTATTAATGCATGTATATGAGATATTTGTTCCTCATTAAAACTTTTATAAGAGATATTTGTCTTTTATTATTGTTATCATGGTAAAATAACTTCCCTTATTATTGTTATCATGATAAAATAACTTTCAACCTTGTCACTCAATAATAATAATAATAATAATAATAATAATAAAGATTCATGAGCTATAAATATTTTTTGAACTACCTAGGTAAAATGATTCACAATTTATATTAAAAAACATACATATATCCAAAACAAGAACAGATAAAATTTTCTTAGAATTTCATGCTCTCTATCATATTTATTACTCTTTTCCTTTTCTTCTATAAGTTTGTAGGCTTAATCATTTGATAGTCCTCGAATCTCCCCTAAAAAAGACCTGTGGATCAAATTTGATAAAAAACAACATGAATATTTCTTTTAATTAAAATAACATGGATCAAATTTGACAAAAAAACATGTGTTGGGGCTTGGCCTTCGAGGGTCATGCATGCTTGGCTTGTTTCTTAGATATCTCTTTATTTTTTTTTTATATATATGTTTTTGACAAAATCTATTTGAATTAATTTATTAAAATAATATTTTAATGATTTTATAATTGTTTCATTGTTTTAAAAAAGATTAAGCTTTTTTATGATGATATTATCAATTGCTTTATTAATAATTATGTATTAGCATAATATGTTGTTTTTTTAATAATTTGCTCATTAATATTAAATGAGAATAAATAAAATATATTTTTATATACTTTTCTCAAATATAATTTTTTTATACTTTTTTATATTGGTGTGTAAAAATGATCAATTAATAATTTTTTAATTGAAACTTGCTTTTACGACCCAAACAAGTTTTTACTAGTAAAATAATGCTTCTAAAAAAAAAGGCATGTTTTTGTCAAGATAAAATAGAAATAGATGAATAAGAAAATTAGGTTTTTAATTAAAAATATATGTTTTTTCCTTCTTAATTCAAATTATTATAGTTTCTGCTAATATTGTTTTTTGATTGCTATTGGTTTTTATTCAATGAACTATTGCTAATAAAAAAAAAAATTATTGTAAAAAGAAATGAATTAGAGAAAACTATTCAATGAACTATTGCTAATAAAAAGAAGATTTAAACTCAGAAGGGAAAAAGAATAATAATATAAATGCACAGATGGAATGCTTCGTTGATTGGCAGCTAGCAAGTAACATTCTGATAACACTGGCATGCAGGACACCGTTTTATGGCCATGGTGGAATATCTGTACCAAGTCAAAGAGGGTGTATTTTTTGTTTCAGAACCTGCTATTTGATCAGATGGAGCTTGACCTCTCGTTGGCTGCAACAACAAGGCAATCGGACGGGCAGCAATGCATTGTTTGCCGGCCGTCGTATTCATGGACATTCTCTGCCGTGCTTGATTTTAACACTACCAGTAGCAAAAGGCCTAACTTTATACAGTCAACTTGGTATTATCTTCAAATTCCAAAAGTCAATAGATTCGAAGGGGTGGCCACCATCATTTTCTCAGACTTATCCACAGCAGCAAGGCTAGGTCAAACTACTGATGATCATGGGGATCTGGACGGGGTGTCAAAAGGTATGATCTTAATCATAAGAATTAAGAAAAAGAAAGGGAAAAAAACCCTAGCCTCGGTTTGGTTTTTAGGTTAAAGGCTACAGTATGATAGTAATTATATAATTAAAATGTTGCTTTACGAGTAACTTTCGTGAGGAGAGGTAGAGCTTGCTTCAAGAAACTCCCCGGAAAAAGTCAGAAGAGAAAGTTAGCTGTACCTAAGCAAATCAAAGGGAGCGGTGGTCAAACACGTACCAACATGTTGGCCACTAATTGCTCTACGTACAATCTGTCATAAAATATCCCAGTTGTTTATAGCCATAAATTAATGTATAAGAAAAAGACAAGCGAGAAGAGAGAGATGCCACCATTTTTTTATATATGCATAGAAAAAACAGAAAATATGGATGTCATGCTCTATTTGTTTCCTGAAAAATATATTTTTTTAAAAGTAAATTTTAAAAAAATAAATTATTTTTTGATGTTTGGTGGTATAATAAAAAATAAGTTGAAAAATATTTTTCAATATTTGGTTATATCATGAAAAATAAGCTGGAAAATTAACTTATTAATGTTTTATTTTTCTCAAGTTTATTAAAATAATAAGAAACAAATCTTACAAATTAAAAATTTGAATGATAATAAAATTGAAAAAAATATATAATTTCATAAATTATCTCAAATAAAATAAATAATAATCAAAATAACAGAGATTAAATCTAAAAAATAAATAAAATAAAATAATAATAATTAACATTTCATAAATTATTTTAAATAAAATAAGTAACAATCAAAAGAATAAGGACCAAATTTGATAGATAAAAAATTTCAATAAAAAAATAATAAGAAAAAAACAAATAATAATTATAAAAACAAGGACCAAAGTTAATATAAAAATTAAATTTTAAGAGATGAAATTGAAAAATAAATATTCAAAACAAAATATATATAACAATCAAAAGTTTGAGGACCAAATTTGATATAATCAGCAAATAATATGAAATTTCTAAATTTTTTAAAAAACTCCGAAAAGTGTTTTCCGCCTAAATTTTCCAGGAAAACACTTTATTGGAAACCAAGCTAAATTTTTCTTTGACTGGAAAATGTTTTTTGTTGACCAACTTTTTTAATGACAAACAAACACAGGAAAGTTTGGAAAGTAGTTTCCCAAAAATCAATTTTTTTTTGGCTTAATGACGTGTTTGGCAAACATGTCCTTAGACCTATTTTGACAATTTTATTTTGAACAAAAATATGATTTTACTAAACATTATCTTCAAAAAATTCTTTTAAAAATAAAAAAATGATTTTTGCTTATCACATAGAGCCTAATATTTATAAAAAATACATTTTTTATTTATAAGAAAGCAGAGACAAAATGTTTTTTCTTAGCATGGTTTTAGAAAAATACTTGTGTTGATTTTCCTTTATATATTTTGAAATTTACACAAAGTTTGTAAAATTCCTTAAGGATTTGACCTGTATTTCAATAACTCTACAAATTGTAATTTATAAAAATTAATGGTCAACATCATGATATAAACATTGCACTTATAAGTAAACTGATATTTAAATACCAAAAGTTGACTAGAAAAATTTCAGGATTATTTTAGATATTCACTAATTTTAATTGAAAATATTTTTTACCACAGTATATGAGTTGTAGAGAACCCTTTTACCTTCTAGGATAGGTGAACCATTTTAAGGTACCTATATGGACCATTCCCATAAGAATTTAATTAAGTATATAAGCCTATAATACATTTAAAATGTCAAATTTATTCATGAGGGTAAATCTTTATTTTAAACCATAGATAGACTACTGTTTAGGAACTCATTAAAACTTTTAAACCATATTCAGACCACACAATACAGTGTACCTCATGTAAAATATGTTAATGATGTTAATACCTTCTCTAGTAATAATCAGTTCTTTACCCTTGAAATTTCAAATAAGACCTATACACTTGGGTCTTCTAGTAACCATGAACCAAAAATTAGGTGATGACTCTTCAATCCTGACATCCCTCCACGCTACACGTGTATATATGATAATTATAATAACTTTATATTTTTTTTTATAAAATATTTTTGTTCCATAAACTTTATTTTTATTCTAAATTTATAAATTAAATATTAGATTTATTAATTTAAAAATAAATTAATTTTTTATTAATAATAAATATATATTTATTTGAATATAATAACACTACATGCAAATACAATTCTTATTAACTAACATGTTTCTTTCATTAGTACAAATGTCCATATCGTGACCTAATGCAAAGGCAAAATATTGTTCCCTGTCTTGCATTTATCTTTCGCACTGTGGACTGCAACCCTGAATCTGTATGTGGTGAGCTTGTTACTTTCTGATGAAGATCTACAGACTTGTCTTCCCAGTCATCATCTGAGCAACCTCCTTTACCGTCAACATACCCGACCTTCCGATGCCTCAGATCATATCTCTGCCGGCAGCCTCCAGAATCAAAAGACTCATTAATACTATTGCCGAAAAAATCAATCCTTTTGTGCTGATCACCATCAACCCATTCAGAGGTCTTATTCTTATGAGTTGGGGTTCTGGTTTCAATACCTTTGGCCAAATGTTGACAGCCTCTCGCACTCAGAGCAGGAGAAACTCTCTTCCCGACAGTGTTCTTGAGCTCAGTTCCAGGAGAACAGTTCAGGTCATTACATGGTAGGAAGTGATCCACAAAGCCAACCTCAGAGACAACATAATTTAACCTCACGAACTCTTGATCACGTGTAAGCAATCGAATCAATTTTCCCATCAGTATCTTCACCATTAATTAACGCCCCTTCAGATAGTCAAGTGAGACAACAAGTTCATTCATCACACTCTGCCTCGTCAATACACGAAGGTCTAAATTCATTTCTAGAATCAAAACATGTCATCAGAGACTGTCAAGCACAACTGTATCATCATTATCATCATCATGAAAAGGAAAAGTATCTTGGAAGTGTCGATAACCGCTTCTATTTGTTCACTGCCTACATTTGAAGAAAATGATCAGGTTTTCATAAAACGAAAAATACCCATTCTTATTACATGTGAAGCAATTCCAGTTGTAAAATTAAAAAAATATAAAGTTATGTTATTACAAGTGAAGTTCAAAATTGCTGAGAAATGAACTGATAGTTTCTAATAAAAAAAAAACAAGAAGAAGAGGAGGAGGAGAATTAGCAAGCAGTGAGTAAGAAACTGAGATTCAATCATGAGGTGCTGCAAAGGGTGATGAGTGATGCCCCTTGACAAGACAATCTGGTTGAGATGATGATGATCAGTGATCAAGGGTTTGTTTGGAAGGAGGGAATATTTATTTATTTCGACACTGAAGCAGAGGGAAATTTCTTTTCTTCTACTATTTAAAATTATATATTTATAATTAACACGGGAAATGACAACAAGGGCATTTGGTCTAGTGGTATGATTCTCGCTTAGGGTGCGAGAGGTCCCGAGTTCAATTCTCGGAATGCCCCTTTTTTTCCCCCTATAATTAGCATTCATATTTCTTTGCCCACCGAGGTTCGAAGCGAACAATGTTTATCTATTTGATGTTTCAATTGTTTTAATGTACTCCCTAAAGTTTTGACATCGAATCAACTAACAATTAATATTTTTCGATCTCAAAATTATTAATATTTTATGAAATAAAACCTTTTGCAAATAATTTGATGTTTATCTCCTACTTTTAATCAAAAGATCTAAATAATGCTACTACATTTATCTTTGAAAGTACAAGTACGAAAATTATAAAAAGTAGTGGAATGATAGAAAATCTTTAAAATTATTAATCTTATAATTTAAAAATTTAAAATTCAGTTAACTATGAGTTTTGAGATAGTAAAAATAAATAATATTACTTACAAGGAATTGAACAATTTATTGGTTTATAATAGTTTAAGAGATAAATTGTTTGAAAGTAATGACATCATGTGTTATACTTATTGAATAAAATATTTTAATTCATCACAGTTAAATAACACATAATTAAGTGCTTGTCTGAATTCTATTTCTATCAAATATATTCCCATTACAATATTTTTGTATAAGTTTTTCATGATAGGAGAATATTGACAAATTCTCACTCGAAGACACTTCCCCACCATTATTATATTTTGGAACGCAATGGATTTTTGTTTTCAAGTGAAGATTGAAATAATATAAGATAAATATTGAGATTTCTTCAGCAATATAAATCTCGCATATTAAAGTTTCAACATGCATCTTGTTTTTTACTTTTATTTTAAGATTGAGCAAGTAATTGTATAGAATTAAATGAATATTTTGTATTTTAAAAAAATAGGATTTTAATTATAATATATGTGAAGCAATTCACCACCATTATTATGTTTTGAAACGTGATTGATTTTTATTTTCAAGTGAGACTTGAAATAGTATAAGATAAATATTGAAATTTAAGTTTAAATTTTAATTGATGTTGCACTTTCAAAGCACAACAACTAGTAAATTTCATGCTTTTCAAGCATAACATTTAGTTTAATATTGCGCTTTGAAAGTGTGATAATGTCAAAGTTTCTATTTCACTAATTGTTTTTTAAATATTTCCTATTTCACTAAATTTTATATTTACTGTGATAAATTTATTTTTTAAAAAACAAAATAACGAGAGCTATTGAGAAAAGTTGATGAGATGGTTGGCATTCCAACCAATGAGCTTATGATTTAGTTATGCTCCACCCTAGCTAATAGTGCCTAATGAAACGCCTACTCTTTTTTTTTTCCTCGTATCTTTTCCTCTTGGAACCTCGTAAATATAATGGCATTCCATTAAAAATATATATTTGAAGTGTTAAAACAATTCAAATTATTTTTCAAAAAAGGAACCTTCATGATTAACTGTTATCTATTTAAACTGAAAATGACCATATTAAACACTCGATTGGAACTATGGCCTGGCCTAAACGAAGGTTTGCTAAAACTAATTTTGTTTTTAATTTTTTTTATATTTTTAAATTGTTTTGATGGGTTTATATTAAACAAAATTTAAAAATAAAATAATATTTTTATGTATTTACAAACAAAAAACACTTTGAAAAGTAAACGCAGTTACGCTTATAAACACCTCTTAAGTGCTTGTTTGACATTGTAGTAGTAATTGTTTTTCAAAGGTTTTTTTTACTTGAAAATGCATCAAAATAATATATATTTTTATTTTTTAAAATTTATTTTTAATTTCAGCATAATAAAACTATTCACAAAAAAAAAATTAAGAAAAAATTTAAAAATTTAAAAAACACTGCAGAAACAAACATTTACTCAAACTCTCTGAAAATGCTAAGATATAAATGTTGAGATTTTTCAAGCTATGGGGTAGAATATCATGGGATTTACAGGAGTTGGACTAGGTTTGCCAAAATATTGGATTTCATTTCTATCCAAGTAAAAAGAAAATCAGAGGATGGCGACAGGAAGTTTCTTGTTAAAGGAATCTCCTTCTTTCTCAGGCTCTCCTTTCCCAAACGTCCTGAGCAGTTTAAAAAAAAGACAAAAGGCTGGTAGGTCCAAAATACATGGGCCTTAAATTGTACTCCAAGAACATCTAAAATGAAACAGCGTGGATCATAGTTTCAGACTTTCAGTGTCATTGTGGGCTCCAAGTGGAATTTAACCTCAAATTTTACAAACAATGCTACTCTCTCCAAGCATGTTCCTTGTTCCTAAGCCAGCTATTTATTCCAACATGGTCATTTATGTTCTCATGTTGTTCTTCATTTCGAGCGAAAGATACAAAGCACCAATCATTTTCACTCTCCCGTAGCATCATCATGTATAAATTAATTATTATTACTATTATACAAATATTATAAAAGTAGTATAATTGATTTTTTTTTAGTAATGTGAGAAAGATGAGAATTTGTTATTTTTTAAATTGGGTCATTGGAGGTTAAAAATAATGGGTTTTAATGTTATGTTTGGATAGTATCTCAAAATGAGGATGGAGATAAAATTATATTTAGTTGAAGATATAAATATGAAGACATATAATAAATTTATCTTTAGATATACTTTTTAAGTGAATTTATATCATTTTAAAATAGAAAAAAATAATAAAAATATTTTTATGGTGACAAAACAACGCTTTATCTATTCTAACTTTGATGTTGTTCTTTGTCTTTTCCTTTACGTCCATGACCGTGTTGAAAGTGTTCTCAAATATTTTTTTTTTGTTTTTTTTTTTCTATATATGTATGATATCAAGGTTATGGTGGAAGATATTGGTCTTAAAAAAAAAAAACTTCCACAAAATACTTTGCTTTACCCAATTATAAGTTAAACCAAAACTAGAAAACTTCTATTTATCGGATTGAAAACCAAATACAATGTCACCGTACTCTGACACCACACTATATAATTCTTCATTAGAAAGACGCAGGGGTGCAATATCCTTTTCAACTCTACCAATTAAAAAATCCTTTATGTTCTTTCTGTACCTATGATTTGTTGCCAAGAAATGTCGGTGATAGTAAAAAAAAGATGTTTTACCGCTGTTTGTTAGCGTGAATGTCACGACCCGAATCCCGGATCCGTGACTGGCACATAGGCAAGGTTCCCCTCCAAGGTTCCGTACCTATGCGAACCCAAACTTATCCTTCAAAACTCAATCAGAGTTGTTCAATGCAGCAGTAACAACAACAAAACTAATTTTATAACATAATTCGATTGTCTTAATACAAGAGTTCATATATATATTCATAGTTTTGGAGCACTAACTTGACAAAAAGAAATGTACAAATTACAACCAAAAAGCAGGTTCAGAAGATTCAACAAAAGTGACCTGCTATCAAGGTATAAGCTTGAAAAGGATAAATAATGAGAGGGTGAGTTCAACAACTCAGTGAGTAGATAACGTTTAATATACACACACGAGGTAATACAGTAATGAGAAATATATATATACAAGTATGGCTCTAGGTTCTTATAGAAATGTTTCTCAAATAGGCCATAACAAGAAGATTATATGGTAAAGTTCGTCAGAAAATGAAAATGCAATGAGCATGAGGCTCCGTACTGTGGGATGATCAGTCTACATAGGTTGGTGACTCCCCCGACCAACTAGGGTTCAGATACGATGTGCACAAAGACTAACACTACCCTGTTAGCATGGGTATTCTGACTGACATACCATAGGTTCATAATCGTAATCAAACAAACATATTCATATCTCAAAGCTCAACTCATGACATCAATTAAATGAGGAGCTATCAATTCAGAAGTCAATTCAAAATATATGCTGGTTCATATCAAGAATTCAGATTCAATAATTGATCATGCTTTATCATAACAAGGATAACAATTAGCATATATATTATCAAGAAGCATGATTCAATTCATATTAACAAATAAAATATTTATAATATTTCTCATGCATATGGAAAATTATCCACTCACCTGACTCAAAAGCAAACAGAAGCCAAAAGCAGACGCCGAAGAAAATCCTACTGACGTCCTACCGGTAGAATATCAAGATTATCTGAATACAAAAGGAGACATATTCAAGAACGACTCAAAAGAATATATAACCTATTTAATACACTTAACTAAGTGTGTATTCCGTAATCCTATATGTTTTTGAACTAACTAGTCAATTTTCTTAAAAACCCAAAATCTAACGGTTTTCCCGAAATCTAATCCATAATAAAAACAACTAATAAAAATTAGTAATAATTCACTAAGTAACCCTTAATTATTCATCAAACTAATCTGAAAAAGATAATATTACAGCTAGAGACTAATCTGGAATTTTTCCATATTTTTAGGGCCAAATTGCAACTTTTATCAAATGGAGGACCAAACTAAAATTTGTCATAAATCCATGAATATACTGAAATTCTGACCTTAATTAATCCTCAATTCTGTCCAGGATGTATCATGATGCTCCAGGGACCATTCTGGATTTTTACCAAAATTTTAGGGTCAAATTGTAATTTTTGTTAAATTGGAGGACCAAATTGAAAGTGTTAAATTCTCTTATCTATACAGTAATTCTGTCCATAATTCATATGTTATTCTGTTCATAATATCGGAATATGCTCCAGGGACCAATGTGTAATGTTCCAAAGTTCGGGGACTAAACTATGATTTTCACAAATTGAGGGACCAAATTGAATTTTTGTCATCTTCAACCTCCAATCCAGAATTTTAACAGAAAACCCACTGTTCTCTCCAAAATTTCGAACACAATTTCATCATTCAAACAAAATCACAACTAGAACTCATCATCTTTCAATTCAATCTCTCAAAATCATTCAAATAATCAAATACCCACAATAATCAACCTCTATCATTCAATTTAATTCATCAATTTAAACCAAAAGACAAATTCTCAAAACCCTAAAATTCATCAAAAACCAAAATTTAACTTCAATAACACATATTTATACATTTAACAACCTAAATCTTACTTTTAAACTTATTTCCTCCCAATCTCTTCCTTTTTCCCTTATTTTCCCTTCTTTTCTCTTCTTCTTCTTCTTCCTCCCTTCTCTCTCACGGTTTGTTCTTTAAATTTTCAGATCTCTCTCTTTTTTTTTTCTATTTATATTTATCAAGTTTGTTGAATTACTACAATACCCCTTATTCATTTATTCCAACTTTTAAGACTTCAAGGGCTTTATTGTATTTTCAAACTCATTTATTTCAAAACATTACAGTGAATAACTTGTTATTTTTCATGCAGTATAGACATGCTAGTTTTTCATGTATGCTCCAACTAGAAATCATTTCATAAGCTGGAAAATCATTGATAGTCCACATTAAAGTTGTCTTCATAAGAAAATTTTATTTCGTCAATACATCATAAGTCAAAGCACCGGAGGACCACAACTACGTCAACTCATCAATCAATGGTTGAAGAAAAACATCCATATTTCAACCCGGACTATTAGGACTGAGTATGACCATAAATAAAAACATGAACTTTAGTCTCATGCACATCCCTAGTGGCAAGTTGTAAACCGTGAGTATAATATATCAACAAGAATAAGGAGCATCAAATAACTCAAATGGATTGAATCCGTCAGTATATAACCAAAGATGCACATTCCTTGATGCAGCTAAAAAATAAGGATGAACACTGTTAAAGTGTTTCCATATTTTACCATCTGAAGGGTGTATCATTACTTCATCCACCACATCATATGATTGGTGCCATGTCATGTGCTCAGCAGTTTTTAGTGACATGAATAAACTTTGTAGTGTAGGTGTGATTGAGAGGTATCTAAGTTTTTTATGTGCAACATGAGTCTTTTATTTGCTAATTCTGGGTTTATAATTGAAATGTCCACATGTCCTACACTCGGTCAACTCAGCATTTCAAGGTAGTATAACATGCAAAAGTTTGGACACATGTTAATTTTTTAGTGTCCTAGACCGAGAGGTGTCATTATGAAGTTAGTAGTATATAAGTTCTCTTTCAGCTTGTTTCCTTTAGGTAAAATGCTTCTCACCCATTTGACAATTCTGTCGTAATCGGCCTCACTCAACCATAATCCGAATTGATGGTAAACACCTATTCAACGACCGATAATTTACTGTGATTTGTGAGCCATCCTATAATGGTTCATCAGAATCTTTCAAAAAATCAAAAAATCTGGTCGCGTCTACATTAAGTTCTTCATTTATGATTGAACATTGACCAGCATAACCCTGATTCATTGTCATCGCATCCATAACCATGGTTCTATAAGGATTAATGTTGTCATTTACAACTCTATGGACGCTTTTAGCATTAGAAGTTGACCCAACCATCCTTTCTACCATAGTCTCGTGAGGAACAAATGATTCTCCGTATGTTTACCAGTACAGGTATTCCCGTATGAACCCTTTGTGTAGAAGATGTATTGTTACAAGATCTGGATCAAGAAACTTTTTATGTTTACACCTCTTTCATGGACACCTAATACCACATCCACTAATATTTCTTAGATTAGATGTTGTGTAATTAATAAAATCCTGAATCTTATTACAATAATCCATCCTCAGTAATCCTTGGGGTGAATCTCGATACATCTATGAATGATCATATTAGGAACTTAATTATTTAATTTATTTAATTCTATTTAATTATAATTATAATTTGTATTTGTGCTAGCACATTAGGAACTTAATGGGTCACACATATTAATAATCATTAGTTAGAAAATAAACTAGGATGATTTAATTAAGTATGATTTGATTAAAATACATTCTAGAAATTAAGGACTAGAATATAATTAATATATGAATTATATTTCTAGATCTAGAAAAATCAAGTTAGCACTTGATTGGGTTAATTTCTAAATTTTTTCTTTATTAATATATGGATATTTTTCAGGAGGCAAATTAATATTTTTTCAATTTATAAGATTTCTCATATTTTCTATAAATAGTAAGTTATGTCTTTTATTTTTTATGGTTTTTTGTTAGACTGAAAAATCTATGTAAGTGATATAATAGAGAGCTAATACTCTATGTATATTAATTTATTTATTCTAAATAGAGATTTAAAAAATTTCTTACTAGTGGTTCGTGTGAATTACCATTTGAAGCCAGATAATTAGACAACCAGTGGTTTGCTGCAACAACTCATTTTTTAAGGAATTATTCAAAGCCAAAAGAGATCAAAACTCCAAGTAATAAATCTCTAAACAATTCTAAATATGTTTAATAAAATCCTAAAACTCCCAAATAATTTTATTTTATTGTTTCTGGTGTGTGTATGATATTCAGAAAACCCAATAACTTCCTCAAAGTAAACTCTCCAATCATATCTTGTAATTTTCTTCTCTTGCGTGCGTCAGTTACTTAGGTTTCCCCCTCGTTTTCCTTAATTAGTTGGAATAGCAAGTAAAAAGTTCTCTATTTTGCTATATAATTAATTAATTTTCTTATCTTTTTAGAGTTGCGGTTATGTACCACTGGTTGTTAATGCTTCTGCCATTCTGTACATTTTTGTTGCAGCCATATCTTTTAATGCTACTGCTGGTTTTTCTGGTTACCCTCTTGAAATCTATTAGTTGCTTTAGCAGCGATGCCAAGTTTCTATGATCATGTCTATCCATTTCTCGTCATGATATAAGCAAATTAAGGCACCATAATAAAACAAGGTAGTTGAATAGTAATCAATCATGATGATACTTGAGCGACAGCTTTCCATAACTTCTGCTGCTGTTGCAAATGCTGCTACTTGAGTTGTTTATGTTACTTTTGAAATACCTATTACAACTGCTATAACGACTAGTATTTTTACTTTGAGCTATGTATGAAAAAACAAAAAAAGTTTACTTACCATTTTATAATATTTTTTTGAAAATTTAAGTTTACATTATGTTTTTGACAACCTTACATTAGAGGACTTATTAGATGCTGGTTCAAAGTTCTATTGACACGGAGCAGACTTGCATTCCAAGCAAGTTATTCCTATATGAGGTGGTATTACAAGGCAGAAAAGCTGTCTTAACCAGTGTTTTGCAGGCCAGCAGCGATGCCCTTCATGGTTAAAATAAGGGTGTCTTCCAGGCCTGGTGCGTACTCACTTGCAGGGTTAAGCTTCACAAGCTCTGCAGCCGGTTTGGTCGACTCCATGTAATCTTTCGACAAGTGTGGCCTTACGGTCACATGGTAGTCAGGATCACGAATCTGCTTCAAAGTGTAGGCTTGGAAAACATTAAGGGTTGTGATATATGCATCGCGAAGACGAAGCCTCTGCTTCAAGTATGGGTCTCCTTCAAGAAGGTCTTTATGGCCGGCAATCTGCAAGCACGTAGAACATAATGGATTTATTCACAGGTGGATCCAAGCCACGTCAAAGAATTGTGGCAATAGACACTCAAACACAGAACAGGGTTGGATCTAGAAATGTTCAGAAGGGAGAAAAAATCAAGGGATTTTGAGTAATTTTTAATATAATTTGGTCTCTTACACTAATGGTTTATCCCCATACCTGGAGGAGGAAGAGCTTATTTTCTTCATAGTTTGCTCTCAAGCGGTCCCCGAAGGGTCGCAGTTCTTCGGACACTAGGAGCTTGTCATACAAAGCAGCGATTCCTGGACCTCCCTTGGCAAAAACCATCTCAACTAAGTCAATTGTGACTCTGAAGAAAGGCCACTGATTGTACATCTCCTGGAGCGTGTGGAGATTTTTTGTATCCTTCTGAATCACATGCTTAAATGCTGCTCCAAAGCCCAGCCAAACTGGTAGATGAAACCTTGTCTGGGTCCAAGCAAAGATCCATGGGATTGCTCGGAGTGATTCAATGCCGCCACTTGGCTTCCGTTTTGATGGTCGACTGCCAATGTTCATCCGACCATACTCCAACTCTGGTGTTGCCTGCACCGTGGAAATTCCAAACACCAGATAAGGGAAATATGTCCTTCAGCACAATAGTTCCAAACAGTGAAAATGAAGGACCCACAAACTATTTCAAACCTCAAACACTAAACTACTGAATTTTGTAGGAGTTTTAATGAGGTTAAGCCCAAACAGTGTAACATTTAATTACTCCGATAAGAGCAAAGAGAAGGAAAATATCCAGTTCGCTAATCACAAGAATAATTCAAGACTTTCCTAGTGAATTGATAAGGATATTAGAATTTTGTTGCTGTGGTCAGATTGAACAGATTTATAGGAGTACTGACAATGCTGGGTTAAATACTTACAAGGCGGAAGTATTCAACAAAACGAGGTTCTTGGAAGACTATGGATCGGTATTCTTTTGTCGCAACAATTGCCATCTCATCCATGAGAGCACGCCATTCTGATTTTGGTGAGACCGGAGGATGCATTCCATGCTCAAGTGTGGCAGCTGTAAAACGCTGGAGCGTTCTGAAACATAAGTGCTCTTCACCAAAGGACTTTTCAATAACTTCTCCTTGAACAGTCACACGAAGTGATCCATGAATGGTGTCAGGTGGTTGAGATAATATAGCGAGATGGGTAGGCCCTCCACCTCTTCCAACTGTCCCTCCTCGGCCGTGGAACATGGTTAGCTTAACCCCAAATTGCTTCGCCACCTTCACAAGCTCTTCTTGAGCCTTGTACAGCTGCCAAGCAGCAGAGAGACGCCCAGCATCCTTTCCAGAATCTGAGTACCCGATCATGACTTCTTGCTTCCCCTTGATCCGGTCTCTATACCAATTTATTGAGAAGAGACAAGCCATAGAAGCAGGAGCGGCTTCAAGATCAGCCAGCTTTTCAAACAATGGAACAACCCTAAGTGGTTGTTGGACATGACATTCACGTTGTAGCAGTTCAACGGCAAGTACATCAGAAGGGCTCGTGGCCATTGAGATTATATAAGCACCAAAGTTGTCCGGAGGAAGTTCTGCAATGACATTAAACGTGTCCAGCACATCAGCAATTTCTTCAGTTTTGGGAAGATCAGGTCCAAAAAGAGGACGTTTGCCACGGAGCTCAGACAAGAGCCATTCCCTCCTATGCTCCTCAGACCATTCTCGATAGGATCCAATGCCCAAGTGCTTTGTGATGGCATCCAGAACATCAGTGTGCCTGTCAGATTCCTGCCGGATATCAAGTCTGACAAGTGAGAGTCCAAAGGTAGAAACTTGCCGTAAGAAATCAAGGAGACTTCCGTCTGCAATTGGTCGATCACCACAGGCACACAGTGATCTGTAGCAGAGTTCAAGAGGCTCGAGGATCTACAAGAACAAAAACCAAAATCAGTAAAAAAGGATTTCTTTCATCTGCAGAGTTCTAGAGGCTCGAGGATCTACAAGAACAAAGACAAGGAAGGGACCTGCTCAGCATTAGTGAAAGTTGAATCCTCAGGAATGTCAGATTTCCCATTGGCTAACAACTGACGAGAGCGTTCGCGGGTGTTGTACAGCTTGTCCCTTACATTTCCAAGAACAACACGATATGGCTCATTTGGAGGGATCTGTTTCCAAAATTCTGTTCTCATAACCCATGCAGCAAAACAAAACAAACAAACCAGAAGCTCTTTATAAATCCAATAAACTGTAGAAAAATAAATAAATCGATCTAAAATACATCAAATGAAATTGTTTTTCCACCGAGTTTGAATATAGTAGGAAACTTCTGGTAAGGCAGGCGCGTGATGTTTCATGAAATCGGTGTCACATTGCCATGCGTAGACCACTTACATTCCTGATCTCTACATTTTGAAACATCCTTAAAAGGAGAGTTGATGAATACCTATGTAGTGTTTCGCATATCTTTTTGAAGATGAATGAAGTTCATCTGCGCGAACACGAAGTTCTTCATTGCAGCGCCACATGGACAGCTGCAAATGAAATCAGACAAACCGATAACAAAAATGGCATGATTATACCCTGAAGACTACTACTGTACACAATTTTTGTAATACCTCAAACATAAGATCCTCTATCTGGGAGAAATAGAGATTAGCAGCCATCATCCTAGCTAGTAAGCAAACATCTCGTGTAACTTCAGGAGTTACACGAGGATTTCCTGCAAACAACATAAAAAAACAATAAAATAGGCAGACATTATCCATGGAACGTATGCTACTCGTAGAGGGGAAAGGAAAATGAAGTAATTTTACGGTGATCAGTAAGTAAATAGTAGTATTTTATTAGTCACTTTTTAGAGCATGCTTCAAAGAAATTGAAAGATACAACTAGAAAACAAAACTCTATATAAAAATATTTTTTATTATTTTTAGTGGGTTATGAAATTTATATTATCTATTTTCTTTGTGTCTATTTTTTTTAATAAAAGAAATTGACCCTAAAAAATAACTAAATAAGATTTCACTAGTTATTCTCTAGTTACCATAAAATATTTCAAGAAAAATAAAACTCTTGAGCAACTAATTCCTTGAATGGATTTGCTTAGGAAACAAAAAAAAAACAAAAAAAGAGGGGAGCTTGAAGTTTTAATCATGTTATAATTATAAATAAATATAAAACAAGTCCAAGAACATATATATATAGTTTCTAGTAGTTTGTTTTCGTGATTTCTTGAGGTCTCATCGTAATGAACCCAAGCGATAGATTTCGTGATTTCTTTAGGTCTCATCGTTAATGCCAGGGTGCTCAGCTAAATGGAATAAATTTGCTACAAATGGGATAGCAACAAACCATTGAAGACAGCAAGGAGACACACTTACCGTCACGATCCCCACCCATCCAAGAGGAGAACTGGATGACGGGGGCATTATAAGGAACGCGTTCTTGTATTCCAATGTTCTTCAAAGCTGTGTCAACCCTCCGTAGGAACTTCGGAACACCCTTCCAAATTGTCTCATGGAAGTAGCTCATTCCCGCCCTCATTTCATCTTGTGGAGTTGGAGGAGTTCTTCGGATCTCATCAGTGCGAAATGCAGCTTGGATCTGCATGAGGGAGAAGCAGATACTGTAATATTTACACTCATTCTAAACAAACAAAGTTGCACACAGCCATTATTATTGTCTTGACTAAGATCTAAGAAGTTAATGCAAAAGGAGGCTGCGGGCATTCAAGAAGTGTAATTGCATTGATTAAACAAACATAAACAGCCACATGATCTTGAAATTGAAAAGGGTACGTTCATCTCCTAGCCACATTATTCGGAAGAATATTTAGATCAATAAAAAGGCATTTATAATTGCATTTTAACCCGTGCCAGAAATATAAGCCAGATGACGAAGGAATGCATGGCCAATTGGCATCTAGATACCTCTCTTTGTAAAGCCTCGTCAAGTTCCTGCTTATCATATGGAGTAATGTCCTTGGCGTGCAGCTGAGTCAGACAATTCCGTATCCTGAATGCATGAAAAAACGAGGCAATATCAACAACAAAAGAAGATTGACAACAAGGTGGCATCTAGCATGGTATGACATCTTTGAAGCATTGCTTTGTTAACCTAACTCCACCAGAACCGACCCATCACTCAAGGTCAACACATCTCAAGAAACATTGCATTTCTAACACATTTATCACTTGAAACACACCTTGCATGCTTTTGAAGCAGGGATCTACGGACAGATTGAGTAGGATGTGCAGTTAGGACCAAATCCACAGTCTGATTCTTCAAAGCTTCAAAAACTTCCTCTGGCGACTTGTTCAACTGCCCCACAAGTCTATTGAGTGTCTCCTCAATATCTGATTCAGTTGTTGCCGAATTCTCATCAGCAAAATCTCCCTTCTTTAACTTAATCCTTCGTCTATAAGCAATCTGAACCTCCTCAGCCAAGTTTGCCAGATTAAGCATGTGAGAGAATGATTTTGTAACAACAATCGAGTCCCCAGGATCCAAACTCGTTACCACTCTCCCAAGTTCCTCCAACTTCTGAGGGTCATGCTTTGCCTCGTACTCTGCTGAAAGCTCGTAGCAGTCATGAACCTAGCAAGTCAGCACCATACTAAGAATTAACAAAGAACTGGAATAACTATAAGAAAAAAGAAAGAAAAAACACGACTGCTGGTAACAAAGATAAGACTCAAGTACCGTTTCTCTGATATCCTGGCCATGCAAATCCTGCAATATATCAAGAAACCGGTCCAATAACAAAGCATCATACTCCACCAACTTGTCATCCTCAGAGACCTTCCCTGGTGCCAACAGCCTCAACTGTGCATCTATCGATGCCATCTTCTGCAAATTCTTACCTGCCATTGCTTTTCTTCTTCCTTCTTTGCGGGAACAAACAAACAAACAAACAAATATACTCTGTTCTTGGTTTGGCCTGTTCTGTTACTTGAAAACTCTTTTATAGCAACATCCCAACAAACATACAGAAAAATTTAATGAGAGCAGAGGTTGAAAGGAGATAATAGATAGAGAGCAAAGTGAATCTCGTGAGATTTTTTACAAACCAAGTACCTACCTCCAACCACAAAGAAGAAGATCGCGTAGGTTCGTAGACAACGGGTAAGTTATGACCTCAACACATGAAAGCCACTCAAAGAAACCACACATACCTGCTTTACATTTTGTCGCACGTGAGGGACGCTGAAATACCCGTATCGACTTCCAACATTAGAAATAGTTCTCTAGTGGGTTCTCTGTTGTTAGTTAGTAGTGGGATTGGGTTCATTCGAAAATCACGAGTTACTTTTTCTCTCCGTGTTCATCTCCTCTACGTAGGTATACTTGAACTACATATGGTAAATATTATACAAGAAAATTTCAAAATGATATATGTTTTGTATTCCAAAATTTTTTTTATTGTATAATTGTGGATTTTCCTTTGATATAGGAAATACATCTTCAAGTTCCTATTTTTTTTTTGTCTCGAATTCTTATCCTAAATTTTTAATTTCATCATTAAAAATAAAAAAATTAATTTTTATTCGATTTATTTGAAAACTCGCTCTGGTTCTTTCAATCTCAAAAGCAAAAAAAACTCATGGTACCTTGCAATGCAAACAAATAAATTGGATTCTCAATATAGCAATGAAACACATTTTTAATTGGACGATTGAAAAATATGTTGGGAATTTGTTTTATCATGCCAATTGAGAACTTACAATATTACTAGAAAATCTATGAATATAAATTGAATCACCAACATAATTTTTTTTGTCGGTAATTTAGGGTGATATTTACCGATTGAATTTATTTTTATCGCTAACTCTGTCGGTATTTACCGAGGAAATCCCAAGTGGAATAGAAGGAATTTAAAAAATCAAATAGTACAATGGTGTGTAAGTTTTTGTAGATGATATTACCTACAAAATTATAGTTGGATTCAAACACGAATGTCCATATAGTTACGTGTTACTTATATCGACAAAATTATCGATGGAGTGACAGGCAAAAATAGTCTATCGATAATTCCACGTTAATAGTTAATATATAACCTGACCATTGACCCTCCCCTCCCCTATTTCTTCCCCTTTGCAACTAAACAAACAACCCCCCTCATATCCCTCCTCATCTCAACACAATTCATTATTCTTTAACTTTTCCAGTCACAACATCCATGTTCTGATTGAAATTTTATTATGGATTTTTCATTTTAAGTAAGTAAATTTATTATTATTTTTATTTGAACACAATTTTAAAATGTCAATTTTTTTTAATGCATATTTTTGTAATGTTAAAAACCATCATGTGTTAAAAAGCAGGTTGCGCCAATAGAGGAAAAAAGAAGAAATAATGTTCAACAAAAGCATAAGCATAAGCAAGAGAATAAGTGTTTTAGGTATCAAAGACTTTGGAATTATGCACCATAATGTCCAAATAAAATGATTATGATTTTAAGAGAAATGGATAAGTAGAGTCAGTTAGTGATGAATCTGAATGTAAAAGCATGCTAGCACTTGAAGATGCCATAGATGTTTGAATATGATAATGGTGATTCCTTAATTCTAAGGAGTTCTTTGAATGTTTAGGTTACTGAAGAATATATTGAGCAACAAAGGAAAAATATCTTTCATACTAGATGCCACATAAAAAATAAGGTATGTATTATGATTATTGATAATGGTAGTTGTATTAAGATTTCTAGCATAACTTTGGTTAGAAAGTTGACTTAACTACTACTAAGCATGCTACATTGTATAAGCTTCAATAGTTGAATGAATATGAAGAAGTTATGGTGACTAAACAAGTTTTAATATCATTCTTCATAAAGAGATATAAGGATGAGGTTTTGTGTAATGATGTTTATATATATGCCACACATATTATTGGGAAGACCTTAACAATCTGATAGGAAAGCCAAACATATTGGTTTTAAAAATATGTATACACTGGAAAAGGATGAGAAAACATACGTGCTTACAACATTGTCACTTAGACAACTATATGAAGATTGCTTGAAGCCGAAGAAAGTAGAAGAAGCTGAATAAGCCTTATTACAAAATAATGGTGAGGATGTAAGGCTAACTGAGAATAAAGTGAGCTATGAGTGTGAAACATCAAAGGGTAAAGTTTCATCTATTAAAGATAAATTTGAAGGCTTTGACAAAAAAAAATTTGAAGGGAAGGCTTAGTGTGGAGAGAAGAAAGAAAGAGTGAGAAAAGAAGAGTGTGTAGAAAAAAAAAAAAGGAAACACCTTGATTTTTATGTAAAACAAAGTAATGTTACACATGGTTTTTTTTTTTTTACGTGTCTATAATTTTACTCTTAAATAAGGAGGCATACTTTAACACTGACAAACTTGATTTCTATGTTCCAAGTGTTTATGTTTGTTTGGTTACAGGAATTTGAAGATGTATTTCCTATTAAAATTTTAAGTGGATTGCCACCTATAAAAGGAATTGAACATCAGATTGACCTAGTACCAAGTTTGGTTATTTCAAATAGACCAGTTTATGTAGAAAATAATTATAAGGAAAAAAATGAACTTCAAAGACAAGTGGATAAGTTAATGTCAAAGGGGTACATTCGAGAGAGGATGAGTTCGTGTGTCATTTTTGTACTTTTAGTACCCAAGAAAGATGATACTTAGAGAATTTATGTTGGTTGTAAAACAACCAATAACACAGTGGTGAAGTATAAACATCATATCCATACATTAGATGATAAGATGAATTACATGAATCTTATTTGTTTTCAAAATTGATCTTAAAAGTGGATATCATCAGATTAAAATGAAAGAAAGTGATGAATGAAAAACTACTTTTAAAACTAAATATGATTTGTATAAGTGGCTAATCATGTATTTTGGATTTACTAATGCGCCCATGACGTTTATGAGATTAATGAGACATTTATTGCGTGCATTCATTTGTAGGTTCATAGTTGTTTATTTTGATGATATATTGATTTACAAAAGGATTAGATGAACATACATATGATTTAAGACAAATACTTGATGTGCTTAGAAATGAAAGTTTGTATGCTAATCTATTGTATGCTAATATAAAGAAGTGTGACTTTTGCATGCAAAAGATTGTTTTCCTTGGATATGTTATTAGTGAAAAGGGTATTGAGATGGATGAGGCTAAAGTTAAGGTTATAAAGAGTGGCTTACACCTAAGACGGTAAGTGAGGCAATAAGCTTTTATGGATTGACTAGTTTTTATAGAAGATTTGTAAATGATTTTACTACAATAGTTGCTTCATCAATTGAAATTGTAAAAAAGATAATAAGTTCTAAATGAGAAATAGAACAAAATAAAGCTTTTAATTTGTCAAAAGAAAAACTTATTTCAACCCCATTACTTACTTTGCCTAACTTTACAAAAAACTTTTTAAGATTGAATATGATGCTTCATGTATATGTATTGGAGCTGTTTTAATGCAGAATAAAAAGCTCATAGCCTATTTCAATGGAAAGCTTAATGGTGCAACTCTAAACTATCCAACATATAATAAAAATTTATATGCATTAATAAAGACTTTGAAGACTTAACAACATTACCTATGGCCTAAAGAGTTTGCAATTCATACTAATCACTAATCTTTAAGACATTTGAAAAGTTAAGGTAAGTTGAATCATAGTCATTCTAAGTGGGTGGAATTTATTGAGACATTCTCATATGTCATCAAATACATGTAAGGTAAGGAAAAATATTACCGCAAATGTATTATAGCGAGGCATGTTCTTCTTGATAATTTGAATTCAAGACTTTTAAGGTTTTAGTACGTGAAAGAATTATATATTGACAAAACTGATTTTGGTGAAATTTATTTCTAATATGAACTTGCGGTATCTAATGGATGTTTTAGGCATGATATATTTTTATTTAATGATGAAAGATTATGTGTGCCTAATTATTCATGGTGGCAGATTAATGGTTTATAAAAGGAGGTTTTATGAGTTAAGTTAGAAAGTAAACTTTTATTTTCTAATATTTATCATCCACAAATAGATAGTCAAATTGAAGTAGCAAACATGACTTTAACTTAATTATTAAGAGCTCTCATTTAAAATAATCTTAAAAATCAGGAAGATAAGTTTTCATTTATTGAATTTGCATATAATTATAGTGTGCATTCTATTACTGATTATTCATTGTCATAAACTCATTTTAGGTTTCCCCTTAAATTTATCTTTTTCCTTTTAAAATAATAAAAATAATAATAACATAAAGGCTGATAACTTAGTAAAAAGGGGCTGAGAAGAGTTTCAAATGTATAGAAAAATCAAGTTGAATTTTTGGATAAATCTGAGAGCCCAATTGTACCCCATTTGAGCACTAGATTGAAAGATCATGCAAATTAAATATTAAATCAAATGATTATCAAACAAATTTGTATAAAAATTAAGTTTGAGAACTTAATTAGATTTTTTATAAGTCAATTTGATTTAATCATGGGTTCAATTAAATGTTTAATCAAATTTTAGAATTAATTTGGGTCAAATTAAAAGAATTAATTGAAAATAAGGACTTAATTAGACTTTTAATGAATCAAATTAATTTTATTAGAGATTTAATTGGTAAAAATTTTAGTTTTTTGTTTTTGTCAAGGTTTTTTTCTTTTTTTTGGCAGCTTGTGAAGGCAGGAACTTCGTTCCCTCTTTTAGCTTGCTGCACCTTTATTTTATTTTATTTTTCTTTTTGTAGTATTTTCTTTAGTGTTGCATTTTATCTACCCTACATGCACAAGTATAGAGACGTTTTGGGTCAGTTTTCTTGTAGACCCGTGTCAGAGTGAGAGCCTGATTTTTCTAAGCATTTATTTGATAATTCTTCTAATTCTGAGGAAATGAGGACCCCTCAGGATTACCTCCAGCCTACACGCACAGCCACACCATTATGCATCATGTTTCCAGCTAATACTCGCTAACTGGATTTTAAAACAATTACTCGCTACTTTTCATGGCATAGAAAATTAAAATAAATATGTGCACCCTAATTTGAGATGGAATTTACCCTTCAATTACTCGCTACTCGTCACGTACGACCTGCAAGAAACCCAAATGGTGGTGGAATTTACCATCTCAAGTAAGAGGATAACTCTGGTTTGACAGTTGTGATTGTTTTTTAAATAAATTTTTATATTAAAATATATGATAATGATATTTTTTTTTATTTTTAAAAAATTATTTTTTACATCAACATATTAAAATAATTTGAAAAAAAATTTAAAAATAATAAAAAAATAAAAAAATTTCAATTTTTTTTAAATTTTTTTTTGAAATACACAGGTTTTTAAAGGCCAAGATTGAGATGCTCACTAGGGAGTTGGATGTGTTAAAGACTATGTACTTAAAGCCAAAATATGTGGCTAATCACCCTAATTTTAGCTTGAAGGGATGTACGAGGAACAATGTAATACCTTAGGTGTGTACAAGAAGCCTTTTACACCTTTCTTTGATACAAATAATCCGAGGTGGCGCAAACACCCTAATTTCAGGTTGAAGTTCGAAAACCAGCCGCCGGCGCAACCCCTTTAGAAGACATATCATGCACCTTCCTCTTCTAGGATTCCTTTAGAAGACACTTTGCATGCTTTTATTGAGGCAAAGGTAAGACTAACCAAAAGTTTGAATCTTTGATTACGTAGTTTGTTGAAGAAAACATGGAGGAAGATGTTTGTTCTTCCTGTGGTTTCAGGTTCGAGCCCTGTGTTGCTCATTTCATTGTGGTTTTAGGTTCGAGCCCTGGATTGCTCATTTGATAGTCACTGGAGGCTTACATGATCGTTAACTTCAGGTCCCGTGGGATTAGTCAAGGTGCGCGCAAACTGGCCCGAACACCCACGTTAAACTAAAAAAAAAACATGGAGTTATAGAGCCACATCTCCCCCTTTAGTATGAATAAAAACAAAAATCCTTGGTTGTAACAACGCCGGTTTATTTACACAACATTCCATTTATATATAATTTATTATCATTTAAAGTACAAGTTTATCCATAAAAAAATCTATAGAATTTTCTTTAAATTCTCAATATTAAGTTATCAACTAAACAATTTTCACAACCTGCAAATATCAAATTCATATTTAATTTAGATATATGCATATTTTTTTATACAAAATTATATTACAAAGCAAAATATCCATTTCTTCCATTTACATTTTTTGATTAAATAAACACAAAAAATAAAAATATATGATTTATTACTAGGCACAATATTACAAGGTTCCTGAAAATTTATTTAATACAAAATACAATTTGCTTTATATACAATAATTATTTAGTATTATCTCTTCTATATATTTATTACATCAATTACTAAACAATTAATTTTTTATTTTACTCTTAACCTTATAAATAAATACATTTAGTAGAATTTAAGAACATACTAATGTTCTCTCTAGCCCAAGCCAAACATTTATTCTATTACCCAATTAATTGATTTCTCTAATTGCTCATTAACCAAAGCATTAATCCTTTATTTTTTTATTACAATTTAAATAATATTTAAGTTTTAAGACATTGAGCACTTACCTGATGTTCAAGGGCTTGAAATGATCCTCTGTTGCTGAGTAGGTTCTACAACCTCTCTTGTACAAACAAAAATAATATATCATTTTTCATTAATTCGCTGTAAAACTCAATTTTATTTTCCATATAGATTACAAATTCTCAAATCAGTTGCATAAAAAATTTCAAATTATTTCCATGCATAAATGCCATTAAATAAAATTATAATTGTTTTTTCTTAGCAAAGTTCAATACCATCCCCAACTCGTTCAATTAACAACTTAATTTCTCTTTCAAATTAATGTTCACCAACACACACAAGAAAAACATATCCATTATGAAATTTCAAAATTTATATTTTTCTCAATCTTCTCTTTTTAACAAAGCTTACATCTCACACATGCACTAATAATTCAAGTCAACATGTTTTACATAATTTATGTATTCTAACTTAAAATCCTAGTCATATCTCTCACCAATTCTTCTCCTTTTATAATTCAATGTTCATTAAATATTCAATCACATTTAAATAAATTTATTTTTTCTATTCCAATCCACCATAAATACATTACACAAATATTTATTAAATTTCCATGTTCTTCATTTTTGTGTAAAATGGTTACCCCTGGCTATCTCTAAAACACCCAATTTTTTTCTTCAATGTTTCATTATTTGCATTATCTACTTCTTATTTCTTCATAATTACATTAAACTACATCAATTTCACACTTTCCCTAAATTTTCTCTTAGGAACCTTAATTAAAAAATCTAAGAATTATGCATCAAATCCTTCTCTTTTCATTCAAAGTTGTTTAAATAAGCTTAGAACTTCTTACCCGACAATAAAAGGGACTTTAAAAGCTAACCAGTCAAAGTTTTTCCACTCTTTCAATTTTTCTCTTTTTTCTCCAAGAGTTACAACCCTGATCTCTACTCTCCCTCACTTAGTTTCCTTTTACAATCTAGAAGCGATGGTACATTCCAAGTTCTTGAATGACTCAATGATTCACCCTCAATCCTTCTCTGTTTGATGTATGCGATGATTTGATGTTAAATTATTTTGAAGATGGAGTACATGATGAGAACTAATAAGCACTAGTATTATTTATAATAGTTTCATATTTATTTTACAAAATTTGGTTATTTTAATTGGGTTTTAATGTCAGCCCATTAGTCTATTAGGATCAAGTTTATTTTGACACTATAAATCCTATTTTGCAAGGATTGCAAAACACATTGGATCATTATTGATTTTGTTTTAATTTGGTGTGTTTGTGTGAAGATTGTCCATACTTATTAGTTCTTCATTAAACTATTTTGAACTTATCAAAAATCTATTGTCATTATAGCATTCTTCCTTATATCTGAGTTCACAATTCCTTCTAATCATTGGTTTGGGGTCTTTATTCTAATAACTTTGGTGCATTGATTCAAGTAATCAGTATATCAAGTTCTTTATTGTATTCTGATTTTAGCTTTCTTGAATTGTTTCTTTCTTAATTATGGATTAAAGGATTCTTACCTTTTGAATTCGCATCATGCTCTAAATTTTGTATTTCAGTTTAACTTTCTTGATGTGAGCTTTACAAATAATTTGTTTTAAAAATATAGATTTATGTACGATTTCGAACCAAAACACTTCTTGCAACCTCCTAGAGGATTTTTGGGACAGTGGTTATTTGGCTTTTTATAACAAAAAATGATGGTCATTTTGTTTGATGATTTCTTTTTGGGTTTAGTGGGGTGGCCATTATGTTTAAATATGCTCCAACTATTTTTTGAAGTGTTCTAAATTTATTAGCTTTAAAACATTATAGGGTTCTTTCTTGCCTTTAGTTTTGGCTGTTTTCTGTAGTACTATAAATCATAATAAATAAAATGTTTACATGGTGTAAGGACTTAGGATCACCATCCGCTGTGTAGTTCATCGATTTTCATTTGTTCAATTTTTTTGTTTTGGTTCAAAAACATTTGTTATGTCATTTCTTATAATCTTGATGAGGTATGGTTCCTTTTTTTTTTTTTGGAATTTTCTTATAAACATTTGTTATGCCATTCTATATGCATTTCTTATAAATTTGATGGGGTTTAGGTTCGTTTTGATTTTGAATTTTAGCATGCCTTGTAACATTTTTCTTTATTGACATGGGTGTGTCTAAACTGTTTTTTCTTTTTTTTTTATTTTGTTTTCTTTTTGCCACTAGTATGAAGTGTGATCCTAGTTAAGGCCTTTTAGGAAGAAAAAAAAACTATTGGGCTTTAAAAGGAGCAACAATGGATTATTTAATTGAGAATGTAGAGGAAAAAAGGCTTTTCATCATTTCCAACACACTTATTTGGGTTGACAAGGGTTAATCTCTATTGATGTAATCTTTATACCTCGTAGAGAACTGCTGATCATAAACTATGGCTCTTGTGATGCAATCCTAGCTTCAACACCATGACATTTATTAGAGGTTTCATTGGGTCTAGTCACAAGACTTAGAATAAAGAGGTTGAAAAGGGAAATTAATGGAATTCTTCAAGATACATGAGCTAAGGTGAATTTTCTTCAAGATTCATGGGCTAAAGTGGACTTCAAAAGATAGAAAAGAACGAAGAACAAGCCTACATTTATTTGATTCATGTTCAATAAGGGCTTCTAAGAGAGCATCCAAACATTACATAAAGATTCAAATAAGAAGATTCAAATTTGCTAATTTTTTACCTTTATTTATTGTTTCGGTCATAACTAGAGATACAAAATAAATTTTGATGCGATTCTAGTTGGCTTGGAAATTAGATATCCATATATTTTTAGTGGTATATGGTATATCTTCTAATTCATCAAGAATAAGGAGAATTATCCATCAAATTAGATTCTACCAGTAGATTACAAAACTCAAATTTATCTTGTTTTAATTAGTTAGGATATTATTTATTTATTTTTAGTTTATTTTAGGACCTGTAGTATTTAATGGTTTATTTGGGTCAGGTTTTATTTTATTATTTTAATTATTTTGAACTTTTAATGTGTTGAGGTCTATTTATCAAGTTTATGTCCATTAGGGTTAGTCTTCTATTATATAAACCAATTGTTAACATTATTTTTTCAGTTTATAAAATTTTCTCTAAAGTTGTCGTATATTTTGTGCTTTGTTTATCTTTACATGGTTGAGTGATTCCTATACTAAGTTTTTAATTGAACTTACAAACTCTTTAAATGACTGATGATTAGTACTTAAAAGTGCATTTTTATCAAGGTTTTATATCATCATTTTGCACTTGAAGTATCAATAACTCCTTAACTAAAGCATGTTTTATAATAACATACCTAATAATATAAGATACCTTTAATTTATGGTAAATGTTCATATTAAATGCAGGCTTATCACATAAATGAAATGATTGATTGATGAGTTTAATTATTGAAATTGAAAGGACAAAGAGAGGGCCAAACTTAGAAAAGAGATGTTGGTGCAATCCAAACTGGAACACTGTTCGGTAATTGGGTCATATATCGAGTTCTAGATGTCCAAATGACCTCAATTTTTAGGAAAGATTTGGTAAGACATAGGTCTACAACTTTCATGTGGAGTCCAAGATTTAAAAAGGCCGTTTTCAAGTCTAAATTATAGCAACAACGGAGAAGTCCTAATCTGTCTTGCAGCCTAGACACTGTTCAGTGTTCAACCCTTATCTCGAGTTCTAGAAGTCCAAATGATCTCAAATTTTTTTTCCTGTAAAGCTAAGACAATTTCCTATAACTTTCATAAGTATAGGTGGATCCAGTTTTGATGCTAGCAATGATGTTTTATTCATACAATAAGATAAGGATTTTCACCAAGTAAAGAGTTGACCACTTACTTAACAATTAGTCATCAAATCAATAGTTCCAAATTTTGGTCTATAAAAGGAGGCATTTGCCATGCATTTAGGGGCTTAGTTGTTCAGATCAAGAACTTGCTCATGCTCTCTCTTATATTTGTTTTGTAATTCTTAAGTTTTGCTTTCATTAATATCTTGTTTATGCTTTTCATTTCCTTTCATTTACTTAGTTAACTTGTATCTTATTTATGTTCTTGTTTTTTTTTATTTATGTTTCTCTTCTTTATTATGTTTAGCTAAGTTTATTATGTCAAGGTGAAAAGGTTACACTAATGGTGTAAGAATAAGTATATTGTAAACTCAACATGGACCTTAATGTTTAATATTAACATGTCTTATCTTTTTATCTTACTAATTCTTAATACCTTGCTTGTTAAATGGTTAATCTAGATTTGTGTTGTATAACACTTGGTACAACAAATGCTTGGCACTCTCATAGCCCAACCGTATGGTATTACCTACACTTGTGTTATGAAAGGAACTTGATTTGTTGTTAACATAAGTTAGCATCATGAATTCCTGACAATATTTAAAAGTTTGGCGTTACTTAAATAAGATAATTAATATGATCATGTTAACAATTTATAATGAGCTATTAATGACAAATAATCCGATTGGAACCTCCTTTGTGTGTGGTTTCCAGTTGAGTAATAAGAGTTTATACTATACTTGTTTGAAATACCATTAGTGGATCCTCTAACCTTGACATTTGTTTTTATCATTGTTTAATCCTTACATTAATCTTCCATCTCAAAGTTCTCATCAACTTCTTCTTCATCTTTATTATTATTATTATTATTATTATTATTGTTGTTGTTGTTGTTGTTGTTGTTATTGTTGTTGTTATTGTTGTTGTATTATTGTTGTCTATAATTTATACAATTAACCGCCCTGTAGTTTGACCCCGGTCTTGCCGGGTTATTTATTACTTCGACACTCTTGCACTTAGGAGAAGACATCAATCTTTTGGTCGTGTCAACTGATCAACTTCGTTATAATTTATACTTCTTGTTCATGTCTTGTTATAGGCGTAGGGAAGGGGAGATCAATTGCATATAACTTTTGTTCTCTAAGACAAGTTCATGTTAGGTCAAGTTGCAAACTTTTCTTCAAACCTCAAATTAGTAATCTAAGAAATAATTTTGCATCATTTTGTTTCTTCTACATATTATTATTCATAATGTTAAAACAAAATGATATGTGAGGCAAGAAAGGTCTTAAAAAATGGATGGTTTTCTGATTTTATTTTCTTTTGGTTTGTTTAGGTTGAACCATTGTGGAGGTTGTTGGACATAGTCTAAATTGCAAACACTTATTCACACATTTTTTACATCCTATATTTTAAGATGGTGGAATTAGGATGTCAAATGTTGTTTTCAACAAATATCGAGTTGTTTTCTAAAATTAATATGCAATTTGATTTTCATTCAAGAAGAGTGGAAAAAAAAATACTCAATAAGGAATTGTTCGTAAAACCAATCCACTTGAAGTTATAGAGCTATTATTAATGAGATCATGTCATGAAATTGGTGGATGAATAGAAACAATAAATAGTTGTAAGAAATGAAACATTGGTAGAGAATATGCAAAAAGATTTTAGTCTAAATTTCACTTTATTAATTTTGCTAAAAATTATACATTCACACTTAGTATTTCTTTACAAAATTTGAGTTTATAGGCTTAGTAAGATCCTCTCCATCCATTCTTGAAAATATGAGTACTCCTTGTGAAAGGCTTTTTTTGATCACATATGGGATTTATAATTAGATGCTCATTTACTTTTATTCTCTCCCATGATTGGAAGAATGTTCTCTAACACCAGATCCATTTCTCTAAACTCTCTAAGGTGAACCTTCTTATCATATGTCTTGGCCATTCTTGTTTAATATAGTTAGGACTACGTATTAGAAATCTAATGGCTCACACACATTAAAAATCATTAATCAGAAATTAAATTAGGATATTTAGAAATATAATTAATACAACAATTATATTTCTAAACCTAGAAAAATCAAGTAAGGACTTGGTTGAGTTAATTTTTAAAATTGTCCTGAATTAATATATAGATATTATTCAGGGGGGAATTGATATTTTGCCTATTTATAGGGTTTTTCTAATTTTTCTATAAATAGTAAGTTATGCCTCTTATTTTTAGGGTAGTCTACGTCGACAACGGTAGCTCTAGCAGCCATGCTGCTATAGCAAGAAGAAAAGATAAGGGCAGAATTATGATTTTATCCCTAAGCTTTGTTTAGGGTTTCTTAAGGGGTAGAATTGTGATTTTACCTTTGTAACTTATATCTAATTACTTTTAGGTATATTTGGGCATGAAATGATGATTTTAGCCCTCCATATATAAAATAATGATTTTACATTAAAATTAAAATCCTAAATTAAATTAATTATAAAATTATTTTTTCTAATTAGATTAGGATTGAATTAAAATGTTTAATTCAAAATTTTTGACTTTTGTCATATCCTAATAGGATTAGGATTTAATTAAATGGTTTAATTAAATACTATTTTAAAAAATAGTGGGAGATAAAATTATGATTAAAAACTCTATCTAAATTTGGAATTTAAATATATATGCATGAAACTAATACTTTCTATCTATATATAAATAGGTTGGTAGATGAAAATGAGTAGTAACATATCCTTACAAATAGTACTTGATGCTCCCTGTTGAGGATATTAGAGAATAAATTAGGAATGAACATCAATGTCATGTTAATGATGATGAACAGGCTACATACGTGATATTAAACATTATATCATCTGAACTTCAAAGACAATATGAGAATATGAATGCTTATACTATAATTATGCATCTCAAAGAATTATTTGATGAAGTCAGTAGGATTAAGAGGTGTAAGAATTATTTGTTGTTTTTAAGTGAACACCCATGTTTTGAAAATAATTGACTATATTGAGAAATTTAGGCAATTAGGTTTTGTTATGGACCATAAGTTATGTGTTGACTTGATTTTGCCGTCTTTACCCCAAAGCTTTTTGCAATTCATTATGAACTATCACATGAGCAAATTGGATAGTACCTTGCTAGAATTACTTAATATGCTTAAGACTATTAAAGAGGTTCTTTTAAAGGAAAAATATCTAGTTCTTCTAGTTCAGTCTTCTAGAATATCTAAGAAGAGGGATAGAAAAAATAAGGGTGATGTATCTAAAGTAATTTGTCTCTGGACAATGGATGTTGGAATGGTGTTGGAATGGTTAGCTGCTCGGATGAAGACTAAGTTGTAGTAACATCAAAGTTAAATGTTTGGACATAGACTATAAATGTTGGAATGGTCGGTCATTTTAGTGAAGATGAATGAAATAAAGTAGTATCATATTGGATGTTTGGACATAAATTATAGATATTATTATATTACTCCTCGATAGGATAAAAAAGGAATGTCAATTAAAGTGTAAACATATGCATACAAGAATAGAGATGATAAGTCACTTGTGAAATCAGTGTCTAAATTTGAAATGAATTATTATCATGGAATGAATTTGTAATTGTAGGAGAGAAAAACATATGTGTGTATAATATGACTTTATGCTTATCCATTGTCTGCACTATTATGTTTTGAAGTCCATGTTGTACGCCACCGCATCGGTTATTTTCCTTTTAGGGTGGTATAGTTTTGCCAGGTAAAACTTTTGTATATGCTTTTGTAGTTTATAAATAAATTATATGCTTGTAAAATAATTAAATTTAAATCTTTTGAGATGTATTATTAATTATCTTGCTTCTAGTTTATATTTTGCCCACATGTACTTCCTATAATACTAAATGCTTGTCTGCATATAAAATATGATTCATAGGTCATGGGTAGAAATTTTTGGAGCAATATGCTTGAGGCTACTGAGTTATGATTATGATAATTATGGATGGAATTGATGATAACGAGCCTAAGGTCACTTTTATGTGAAAATGGGTCATCGTTGTGTATGTAGGTATTTTTATAAAGTGGAGCAAAACCCTGGATAGTGTTTATGTGTAAAGGAATTCTTCGCTAAACAAGATCAATTCGTTAACTTAAAAAAAAAACAATTGTCCCCTTTTTTACATGAAAGTGTATATTGCAAAATGTGAAATCATCTTAAAAAATCGTAACGTGTTCTAGTTTGAATGCAGGAGGAAAATATATGTCTTTAATAAAAAAAAAATATATTTTCTTATTATTTTATAATGAAAACATGTTTTATAAATGAAAACTTATTATTATCTTAAAAGAAAGTTTTATTAAAATCCGACTTGATAGTTTCACATGATTGGAGGAAAAAAAAAAGATTAATTTGAAAACTATATAAAAATTATATAATAATAAAATAATTATTTCATTTTCATTGAATATTCATGAGCAAATTTTTTAAATAAATTATGTACATTAGGTTTATATATATAATTTATAAAATAATTGTTAATACTGTCATAAAAAGATTTAATCTTATTTGAAACAAATATGACATAATTGAATAATTTTAAATATCATTTCAAAATTTATATTATAGTGAATTTAATTCATTCCGAATTAAAAAATAAAAAGCTTATGGATCATTTTAAAAGAGGTAAGGTGTCTAATCCTAGAAGGATAGGTTCATCAATTCACTTAAAAAATAAATAAAAAACCTAAATGCTTTGACATAAAAGGTCAGACTCATGTTCTTGTTATTTTTTTAAAAAACAAATGAGTATACAACACGTTATCCACATGGACAAACAACATTTTATCCACTAGTATATATTTTGGTGAATGGAAATTTAAGGATCGGAGCTTTTTACTCTAAAAAACTTAAATATCAACTTATTTTCTACTAAACACATTTTAAAAACATCCTAGAAACCTCAATAATTATAATTTTACCTCCAAAACACCCTTTAATCAATATAAAAAAAATATTAATTAAACAAATAAAAACAATATTTCAAGCAATGATCTATTTTTTCAGGCATGGTTACAGAGCAAAACAAAATTTATAGAAATCCTATCTCCAAAAACAAACCTATTAAAATCTAGGTTGATTTTATTATGATTGGAAATTGGCCATACGAAATCTTTTTTCTTCTATTTTTTTTATGACTTTTTATTTTTATTTTTATAAAAATGTAAGAAAAATAAACTTTTAAGTTTGAAATGCAAACTTATAAAACTATAAGCATCAAATATGAAATATAAAAATACAAGAACAAAACTGTATTTTTATGTCTAAAAACAAGGAAAAAATTACTCCACAATGCTTTATTTATGAAGAAACAATGTTGAATAATAACAATCAATGTTCAAACACCATAAATCTTTTAATATTATTGTACAGTATCTTTGAATTTGCTTAAAAAATAAATCCTAGAATAAAAATAATTAACAAAAATTTTAAATCGCATGGGAAAAACATTGCATACCTGAACATATTTTACTATTTATTGCTACAATATAATTAATTTTTTGCCTTTTTTGAGTTGGGGGCTGTTTGATTTTTCTTTCATGCCTCATTAGTCATTACAATTTTGACCCGGGGTATATGTGACATTTTACTTTTTTTAGTCCTACAATATATTATTGTACAGATGACCTTTTTAGCCTCAAAGTAAAAAAAATAACATTGCTAACCAAGTGTATTTAATTCTTTTTATTTTCTTGAATGCAGTAAAAAACATTATTATCCTTATAATCAAGAAAAAATAAGCCATTACTCCAAGGATGTTTTAGTCTTTCCACACAGGTTTTTTTAATTGATTCCACATTCAACGCCTCTCGACTGTTAAAACTTCCCTTCCACCATGTTATTGGATGTGTAGTCACGTTCTTTTCTTTTTGACATGGCGTGTGCCTGTGTTGGTTGGCTGGTTTGTCAATGGTTGACTTTTCTTCTCCTTTCCTACATTGAAAATTACAAGTTGGTTCTTTTTGTTATTGATATTTCAATTTTAATCCTTATTATTTTTTTTTTAATTTGTTTCTTAGCCCTTTTGTAAAATTTTAATTAATATTAATTTAGTCATTCAATTTTAATTTGTCAATTTTCTCTCTCTTATTTGATCCTTATTCTTTTGATTTATATTAGCTTTTTTGAAAGTTTTATTGGTCTTCAATTTCATCCTTCAATTCAAGTTTATGGTGTATATTTTTTTCCAAATTAATCCTCATTTTTTTTTTAATTCTTTTTTTCTTTTGTTAATGTTATTTGTGTTTTTAATTAAACCCTCTAATCAAGAATTTATAGTTTCCCTCTAATTTATTTTTTATTCCAATTTTCACCCTTATTCTTTTAATTAACATTTTTTTATATTTAAAATCCATTTTGTGTAATTGATTTTCTTTTCTCTTGTTCATTCTTGAACGTTTGACTTGTTAGGGATCAAGCTTCATTGTTTTTCATTTATAGATACTTCCAGTCTAATGACCCGGGTCACATGTTTGAAAGGCTAATGCTGATTAACATTTTTTTTTCTTATTTTTTTTTCTGATTTAATCATTTAACATTAGTTATAAAAATAATTAAAAAATTCATCGTTCGACATTAGTTTTTCTTCCTTATTATTTTAATTTGTTTTATTTTATTCAATCAATTTTATATATGTGTCTATTTCTATTATCATTTGATTTAATGAAAAAATTATTTTAATACACAAACTCATTAAACACAACCATATAAATGACCCGTATTGCAAAATCAAATATCTTGATCTAAATTTATCTCTTGATTTTTTCTGTTTTTTTTAGTTATCATTAATATTTTTTTTCATTTATTTACACATATGAATATTGATTTATTGAATTAGATGTGTACATAAGTTTTTTGAGTTATATTTACAGGTTTTATTTATTTATTTTTATGTAAAACAAACATTGAAAATGTCTATGTATTGAAATTTCTTTATTAGGAAAAAAAAATCTGAGGTGTGGCAGAACGAGTTAAATAGCTAGTGTATACTAACATTATCATCATTATTAATTTGTAAGGAAAAAAAAAATCAAATGAAAAGTCTAAACTTCGTAGCTTTACAAATTCTCAAAACTCCTAATCAAGTAAACAAGTGAATTGAAAAGGGAGAGAACATGAGATAGAAGAAGCAGAAAAAGCAACCATGTAGGTGATAGAGATGGTGAGCTGATGAAATTGACTGGTGCGGGGCGATCGTTTAAATAATGATATCTGAAAATTTCTTGAGAGATCAATTAAAATAAACGGTTAGAAATAAAGGATGGGGGTATCTTTTATCGTATGTTTGAAAATATAATAAAAATTAAATTTTTAATTTTAATTTAATATGTTAATATTAAAAATAATTTTTAAAATTCTATAAATAGATCCAATTATATTGGCTAGATGTCATTGCATCGAATTGACGTGCACCTGGGTTTTCTCCCTCTCAATCAACCACATTAGGCTAAATGCCAAAAAAATGATCGGCTTGCCGACTTTATCTTCGTTTCCATTAAAGACAGTAACAAATAGGATCCACCAATTTTCCAACTAGTCCCAAACACATAATTAGTTAGACAAAGTTTCAATAGCTTCTTGATTAGTTCGGTTTGATCCACGTTTGTGGATGGTGTTATACATGCATGCACCCAAAGATGGTGGAAAAGAGAATGATTAGGTGGGGCCATGTGTTAATTTGGAAGGCATGTTATTGTGCTACCAAAAACCAGACATAAAGGGGTTTCATCCCTTCTTCTAGAACACTCTTTTAGGTTATTATATATATTAAATATTTATTAGAATTTTTTAGATTTCTTGAGTTTAATCTTTTAGTTTTTCATGACACTTAGGTCTCCTAGTATCCTTTAACGTTCTTATTTTTTTCTTTTATAAATAGACTATTATTTTATATTCTAAGCATTGAAAAAATATACAAGAAAATGTATGAAATTTTATTTTAAGTTTTATTCTAAATATATATGTTCTTACTTGTTTTATATTTTCTTAACATATTATTACCACAATTAATCTACTTAATTTATATTAAAATCTTGGCACATATGAACTTTTATGTTATGGCTTGTATCAATTTCAATATTTTTTTCTTTTCATTATTGTTCATACTTTGTGAAATATATTTGACTCTGTAATTTATTTTGATAATTTTTTTTATTCATCAAGATTTAAAGTTCTTGAAGAACTAGTATTGTAAGTTTTTGAAGAATTAAATAAATTAAATACAATTCTTGAAGAACTAGTATTTCTAAAAAAACTGAATAGCAGTCTTAAAAGATTGATTGTTTTATTTTATATTCATGATTTTATTTAATAAGTTGTTTCTTTTTTTATATAGATAATGTCGAATCGACAAAACTTGATTTTACCGCTCATGATATATCTAGGAATAACTTTTTTGTCATGGATCCTTGACGCTGAGATTCATCTAGAAACTATGAATCTTAGAGAGACCATAAAAAAAAAAAAAAAATAACACATCCTTGCAGGATTATGCAAAAGCATTGATTTTCTTTTGTCACCATCTCTATAGAGGATTATAAGTTGAATATCTCACAATAAAAGATCCTCTTGTTCTATGGTAAAATCTAAAGGAAATATATGATCACCAAAGGTTTACCATGCTCCCTCAAGCTTGTTATGATTGGTTGCACCTGAAGCTGCAAGGTTTTTAAATCGGTTAGTGAATATAATTCTATTATTTTTAAAATTACCTCATGGTTGAAATTGTGTGGTGCAATTATCATAGAAGATCAAATGTTAGAGAAAACATTCTCTACTTTTCATGCCCCAAATATTGTCCTGCAGCAACAATATAAAGAACAAAATTTCGAAAGGTATTCATAAATATTTTCATGTCTTGTGGTTGAACACAATAATGAGATTTTGATGAAAATCATCAATCCCATCCCACTGGTTCTAAACCATTCCTTGAAGTGAATGGAACCTTTGTCCAAAAAACAAGAAAAAACCACGGGTATAGATATGGAATAAATAAATGGAAAAGGAGAAAAGAAAATCCATGCGCTGGTTTTAAACATAGGAATATTCACATGAAGATTCGTTTACCAAGCGAAAAATCATGTGATGCATGTTCTCAAAATAAATTAATTACCAAACTATCACCATCAAAGGTTGTTATAGAATCATCATCTTTTCTCCAAAGAAGAGTATGTCTAACTTACATGTCTAGTTATGTCTTTATTTATACTAACTTTAGATTTAAATAAACCCTAATGAACCCCCCTTAGGTGGACTTATATGAGGTCCACTTACAACTGACCCAAATAAGTAATAATAACCCAAATACTAAGAAGAAAATAATAAAAATCCAAAAATTATTATCCTAAATATGCTAGAATCAGATTTGTCACCATTAAGAAGTCCCAAATAAACTAGGAAATCTAATATGAAGGTAAGATTAATTCTGAAATCTTCTTTCCTTGTTGTAACTATGATGAATAAGGAATTCTTGTAAGAAAATGATTTTGAAATATTTATGAATCCTTACCATACTTGAAAACTATGTTGCAGCCCATTAAAGATCTTTGTAGAACTAGGAGATTGCCAAAACAAGCTACCACATCCTTTTAGGAAAAGAATTCTAGCCAAATAGAAAGTCCACAAGTCAAAAGGAAGTAAATAACAAAATTCATACAGTCTATGTTGACCAGTATTGTGGAGCTTTTTTGAACTTTGATTGACTTAAAAGTTTAACCCAAGGTAGAACAATATGTCAGGAGACTCCATATAAAATTTTAGCTTGATCCAACAATCATATTGAGAATTATGATTGTTTCCGTAAAACTGCATAGTTATATATTTTACATCAAAATCCGAATTTAATGTTACCTGGATCGTATCATTCCCTCTCTCTTCAAGATGATTCATCCTCGAATCACCAACAAGTTCAACGAACAATTCCTTAGCCTTTTTTTGAAGCCTTTGGAGTTCTTTTCTTGCCAACAATCGTCACCAACAACTTTGGATGAAAGTAGCAGCCATTCTATTTCATTTATCATCATTGCACCATTTTTTCTCTTCTCTTTCTGAAGCTTGCTAGGCATTGACTGCTGTCGTTAACACATCAAGTTCTTGCTTCATCTCCCTTAGAATACGAGATAGACTTTTGGAATCAATTTTTTTAACACTAATCTCTTTATTTCTCTCAATTTGATACCACCTCTCCTTTTGAATCTTGCTTTTTGTTTTTGCCATAACACCTCATCAAAATACATGAAATCCCTTCTATTTATCTGTTGCTGAAAACCTTCCCGATGGCCTATGGTCTCATCATTAAAATCACCATCACCAATATCATCAACGTCCTTTGCCTTTCAGCCTCACTGCCATTGTTTGATTTCGGTTCAACCCCAACCTTTCTCACGTCTTGGGTACATGTTTCAGCAACGTTACCATATTTTGCCACCTTTTCAAGTTTTTCACAGATGTTCCCCATCATAAAATTCATTCTTTCCATCATATTCGTCATGGCTTGCGTTTGGGATTTAAGTTCTACATCGGGAGGGGGTGGTGCGTTGTTTTGTTCTGACATGATAGTACCTGCAAAAATTATTTGGTGGTAAAACAAATCCTCACATCACTCGTATTTCGTTCAAACACTCTTAATATCCTCACACGCTTACACCTCTCGTCTCACCTTCTTGCGGAATTAAAACCAACACCAAATAGAACCAACTTATTAGTGCAATCCAAATATATATATATATATATATATATATATATATATATGACTCAAGAAGCAATAAAAACTAGAAAACAAGCAAAAACAAAACTATGATGATAGTCTTGCAGTAACAAGCGAATCTATCCGAAATATGAACGAAACTGAAGACTTGAATAAAAAAAGAAATGAAAAATGAAAAATGATGAAACAACACCCGTGAAATTGGTAACCTATGAAAGTCACTACAGATGAGAGTTATTAGCATTAACTAGTTTTTTTAACTCATGTCATGCCACGACTTATATCAATTTTTTTTTTATCTAAAAAACATATAAAGATATCAAAAAAATATAAAATCTAATGCATTTTGGCTTAAATATTTATAAAATACTTAAATAGTAATATTGGATGATATATTTATTTTAAAAAATATTAAGAATGCAACATGTTGAATGAACCTAAGTCAACTATAGCTAACTTCTAAAACTCGTGATATGAAATACAAGGTCATTGTAAAACCCTGGAATCAAAACAAATTAGGAACCTCAATTATAATGAACTAAATATTGAAGGTCAAAAGTAGACATTTTTTTTTAAAAAAAAGAACCTAAAAAATATGACTCAAGTAAACCTATATGAGTTGTCAGCGCAACACTGTTAACTTTCCCAATTGTTTCTAAAAATAATCCTGGACTTGGATCATTAAGTCGATTGGGTTTAATATGTTCAATAAATTTAATAATATAAAAAAGACAACTCTAATTTAATAATATGAAAAACTAAGTAAACTTGGACCAATCTCCGAAACATTGTTTAATCTTTGAAAATCACAATATGTGAAATCTCAAACATCATTCAATCTTTTACTATTTTAAAAAAAAGTGAAATGACAAAAATAATCTTGGTCAAAAGTTCTAATTGTTTTCACCTATAAGGTAAAGTAGTCATTTTAATAACTAATGAGTCATTAAAAAAAAACTAAATTATCTCCAAACCTAACATATCTAATTTTCTCAAGGGAAAACAAAACATAATTTTATCATTGAAGTGATTAATATTATATGAATGTATGTAATGTTGAAAAAATAAAAAACAAGTAAGAACATCCATGTTCATAATAAAACTTAAAAGAGAAGTTCATACATTTTCTTGTATATTTTTCTCAATAATTAGAATACAAGACAAATAGTTTATTTATAGGAGAAGAAAATGAGAACATTAAGGATACTATGAAACTCAAGTGCCATGAAAAAACAAGAGATTAAACTCAAGAATCATAAAGTCTAAGAGATTTTAATGGAGATTCAATACATATAATTATAGATTTTATAACACTTCCCATTGAATGACCATGTACTAAAAATATGTCTCTCTTAAAACCTTGCAAAAGAAAACCTAATGGAAAAAAAAAACCCTAAATGAAGGAAAAAGAGTACAACATTATTGTGTGATTTTTGAATACTTCATAATTCAATAGAAGATTTTATACACACACACACTTCAAGATCCATATTTGAATACTTTTAGATTTACAAAAATACCAAATTACCTCATTAAAATCTTGCAAAGGAAAACCCAATGGAAAAAAACCTAAGCGAAGGAAAAAAAGGTACAATTTGCATTGATTTTACATCAAAAGTACATGTCTTATGATAAATCTTTAAAATAACACATTCTAATACTATGAACAAGTTTCTTGAAAGTTGGGGATGATAAAACTTTGTCAATAAGTCTGTTAATTTATCACTTAACCTGATTTGCTTGATACCAATTTTTTCCTGTCATTGAAGCTCGTGAATATAAAAGAACTTTGATGAGATATGCTTTGTTTTGTCTCTTTTATTGTAGGTTCCTTTAAGTTGAGTGATGCAAATAATATTATCTTCAAACAATACTATGGGACTTTCTTCAATGGTTAAGAATCCACATTTTTCTTTATGTGCTGGATAATTGACCTTAGACATATACATTCTCGACTTGCTTCATGGATTGCAATAATTTTTAAATAATTTGATGAAGTAGTCACTAATGTTTATTTGATAGATCTCCAAGAAATTACAATACCTCAATATGTAAACAAATAACATGTTTGTGATCTCCCTTTGTGAGGATCAAAGAGGTAACTTGCATTTGCATATCCAATCAATTGTGAATTTAATCCACTATAAAATAACCCTATTTTAGTTGTTCTATAGAAATAGTGAAGTATATGTTTGACCCTATTCCATTATCTTTTTGTGGGAGTGGAACTATATCTTGCCAATAAATTGACTATAAAACCTATATCTGGTCCTATATAATTTGCAAGATACATGAGTACTCCAATAGCACTAAGTTATTATACTTCTGGACCAACGATTTCTTTATCCTCTTCTAGTGGTAGAAAATGGTATTTCTTCACATTAAGTGATCGAACAACCATAGCAGCGCGCATGCATGTCATCTCTTGAAATTGATAACCTATGAAAGTCACTGCAGATGAGAGTTAGTAGCATTAACTAGTTTTTTTTACTCATGTCATGCCACGACTTATATCATTTTTTTTTAATCTAAAAAACATATAAAGATATCAGAAAATATAAAATGTAATACATTTCAGCTTAAATATTTATAAAATACTTAAATAGTAATATATTGGATGATATATTTATTTTAAAAAATATTAAGAATGCAACATGTTGAATGAACCCAAGTCAACTATAGTTAACCTGTGAAACTCGTGATATGAAACACGAAGTCATGTAAAACCCTGGAATCAAAACAAATTAGGAACCTCAATTATAATGAACTAAATATTGAAGGTCAAAAGTATACATTTTTTTTTTAAAATGAACCTAAAAAATATGACTCAAGTAAACCTATATGAGTTGTCAGCGCAACACTGAACAAAATAAATGTACTTGATAGTATTATAATTGTAAACCAGCGCTAGATAAGTAATATAAACTAAAGGTATGATGGAGCCAATATTTCATGACGGAAAAAAAAATTGTGTTGGTGATAAAAAACTTAGAGACTGAACAAAATAATTTATAGCAATCCATAGTGTTTTGTGAGGAAAGATACGGTGTTTTCGCCACATGATTTAGCTTTTCTGTTAATAAAAAATAAATAAATTATAAAGCTAAAATCTCTACAAACTTAATATTAAAAAAATCGACAAAGATAATTTTGGAAGGAAAAAAATCCATGAGGAAAAATGTTTTAGCAATTGGCAATGTTTTGTGAGGAAAACTATAGTGTTTTCCCACAATACAATCGACAGAGATAATTTTAGAAATAATCATAAAAAAACCATTTAGAAAAATAGTATAGCAATCTACAGTGTTTTTAGTTATTTTTCATTGAATTTACTTTCTTTTAATCGTCTAAATTCCATCTCAATTTGAATTCAATACATATATTCTTTCATCATGCATTACCTACAAGGAAGGAATTGAAATTTAAATATTTTTTCACATGACCAAAAACAAATCTCAATTTATATTCTTATTTTTTAATTGAAAGAATATATGTACTGAATTTCAGGTAAAAAACAAAAATGAAAGTTATGATCAACAAAGCTTTTCCATGCAAGTTGCAGCAAGGGTGAAAGAAAAAGATTTTTCCCATTCAGCTAGTTTTTAAACAAAGACTAGTTTATAATTAGAGCCATGAATTGCTATGGAGAAAAATTTTCAATCAGCTCAATATTAAAAAGATAAAATCGATAGAGACAATTTAAAAAAAAAAACAGGGACAAAAAAACTATACTGGAAACACTATAGAAATTCACAGTATTTTATGATGAAAGCTACAATGCTTCCCCACATGATTTAGCCTTATTTGTAATGACTTATAATTGTAATTCTCAATCAGCTTAATATTAAAAAAAATCATAAGAAAAAAAAAATATATGAAGAGACACAATAGCAATCCACAATGTTTTGTAAGGAAAGCTACAGTGCTTTCCCCACATGATTAAGCTTTATTAGAAAGTTAAATTCTAACAAGCTCAATATTAAAAAAATAACATCGACAAAGATAATATTGAACAAAAATATTACAAAAAAAAAACACAAAAGAAGCTGGAAAAAAAAATCATGTGAGGAAAAACTGTATCAATCCATATTGTTTTGTGAAGAAAGTTACAGTGTTTTCTTAACATGATTTAGCCTTACTTATAATTGTAATTCTTAACCAACTGAATAGAAAAAAATTGACAAAGATAATTTTAGAAAAAAAAAAACTATATGGGAAAAAACACAGTAGCAATTCATAGCAATTTGTAAGGAAAGCTACAGTATTTTCCTCATGTATTGTAACTGTAATTCTTAACTAGCTCAATATTAAAAAATAAAATCGCAAAAGATAATTTTGGAGAAAATCATATAAAAAAAAAACATAAGGAGAAACACTATAGCAATCAACAATGTTTTAAAGGAAAAAAATTACAAAACTAAATTCTCAATCAGCTTAATATTAAAAAAATAAAATTGACAAATATAATTTTGAAAAATAAAAAAAAACATTTGGAAAAACATAGTAGTAATTCATAATATTTTAAAGGAAAAAAATTATAAGGTAAAAGTTTGAACCAGCTCAATATTAAAGACAAAGATAATTTTAGAAAAAAAATAAATAAATAAAAAGAGGAAAAAAAGAAAAAGCGCAAAAAAAAAAGTAAGATAAAAAGAAGAAAAAGAGACAAAAAACAAAAAAAAAAAGAGGAAAAAAGAAAAAGTGCAAAAAAACAAAAAAGTAGAAAAAAAAGAAGAAGGAATGTACCGTGGATTACTATTGTAATCCACAGTACATTGGGTGTGGGTGAATACTGAATTCCCCACACCTTTTGGCTTATTACTTAATGTAATTATGCTCAGTGGTTCTGTACTGCAGGAGCCTAATCATGAATACTACTGAAATAAAAACTGTTACAGTGGAACCAAATTAAAGAAGTAAACTTACAGCGAAACCAAATCATGAATACTACCTAAAAAGTTTAAAATTCAAAAGAAGCTTAAGTCACAATTTGTTTACTGGAAATAAGTTTTTTTAAAAAAATAATTTTTTTAAAAGTAAATTTTTAGAAAATAGATTATTTTTTTATATTTAACAGTGTTATGAAAAACAAAGTTAGAAAACATGTTTCAGTATTTGGGTATATCATAGAAAATAAACTGAAAAATAATTTATTAATGTTTTAATATTTTTTTTTAAGTTTGTCTAACATATATAGAATATTAAATATAAATATTTAATCACTTAGAATAAAAGAATGAGATCTAAAAAGTATAATGATTAATTGTTTTTTATTATATCTTATATTTATATATACCTTATTCTATAAAATATAACTATATATGCAATATAAATATTTTAAATATAATATTATAGATATATAACCTTGTGAAATACTTAAGTAAAACCTATTTTTTTTTTTTCATTTTTAAAAGCTCAAAATATTTTTTTTTAATATTAAGAAAGCCAAATTAGTTAATGGTATCACATAAGAGTTAGATATTTGGGGGGTTTTTGGTATGAATATTTTTTTAGAGATAAATAGATACAAAAATATTTTGATGGGTTTTTTGGATAAAGATTGTTTTTTTTAAGGGTATGGACATATATCCCTTTAATATATATCATTTAAGCATCAGAAAATAAATATAAACATCTTACATAAAAAATAGTGATGCATAAATATTAAGTTTTGATGTCATACACATACATATTAGTTCAAATTAATAAATATAAACATACTAGACCAAATAAAATATGTAAACATACTTGTCAAATAACAAACATAGACTTTTTTATCTTAGTAAAATCATGTTAGCAATCATATTTGTAGCAGTATTGATTCATAAAATTTTGAACCCAAATGTTCCTTAAATTAGCATTTTTTGCCATAAATGCTTATGCCAACATTTCATTTTGGACCAAGTGATCAAAAGTAACACCAAGAGTGATCTCATAAAGCCTTCAATTTTCATCACTTATGTATATAGCTCATTAACATCAAGTTGATTTTTGCTTGTACTTTAAATTGCAAACGCTACATCTCCAATCTTTTTAGGCAACTTCTCAACACTAATATCTTCATGCATACAATGTTTGTTCCTATGTTGTCTCTTTTGTGCACTAGAGGAAGATGTCTCTTTTTTTTTTGAAGTTTCTTCATATTCCCCTTCATTTTCAATTGAAATAGGTTGCATTTCAATGTTCTCTTTCAGGTTGATATCAACATATGATTTTGCATGATTTCTGGTTGTCATGTCTTTTCCAACAACAATTGTTATTGCTTCATACATGTCAAGTTTTGTTTTTGTTTGAGATATTTGTCTTGATTGGAATGTGCCTGTTAATAAAGTTTAAAATATGAAAATTTTTAGTTCCTTGTATAAAGTTTTGGAAACAAAAGTAAATGTAAAAATTTCAAAAAGTATATTATGTATCATACCTTTACTTCTTCATCATATACATCTTTTAAAATTGTAATCATCTTCAAACAATCATCCCAATCAAAGTAATTTTTATTTTTATGTTTGGTTATTATTCCCCCACCTTTTTTTCATAGTTTTGAAATGATTGTCCACATGCTTAGGCTTGCATTACATGTTGAACTCTTGACTAATTTTTGTAGCCACATTTACAAAAGATTATGCTTTAAAGGTGGAAGAAGGCTTGTTTCCTTTATGTGTCTCCTTGGCTAATATCTCAAGTAGCATTTGAGACATAGGCTTAGACCATATGAAGTGCTTACCCTTGCATTTTTTGTTCTTTATGGTACTCATTTCTATAAAAAAAATTTTTTTACAAATTTATATAAAATCAAATCATAGAATATTTAGGTTTAATTAATTTTATATAAAAAATATACAATTAATATTTAAAAGAGAATACATAAAATACATAAGAAATTTTAATAAACTTAATAAACAATCTAAATACATAACAAAGAAAATACAAACTCAAGAAAGACATAATAAAAACAAACACATATAATTAACTCTCAATTACTAGTTTCTTTGAATGTTATAATCATTCCACATGGTTGATGCAATCATTTCTCCTTTTGTTATCAACTTTCTATTCTCTTCCCTCTCCTCCCGTTGGCTTAAGTTGATTGTTCATCTAATTAGTTCACTTTCCAAACATATTTCTTCCATAAAAAAGTCATAAGAATCAACTCTTATTATATGATTATGAATAATACAACATGCAAGCACAACATTCACTTGTGTTTCATAAGACCAACAAGGTTTTCAATCAATTGATCTAAAATGACTCTTTAAAATTCCAAACCCTCGCTTAATAGCGGTTCTCAATAAGAAGTGTCAAAGATTAAATAACTCTTTTTTTATTTTCTAGTGAATGTTCTATAAACTCATTTATGTGATATCGAATTCCATGAAAATGAGAAATGATTCCTTTTCGAATACCGTAACTAGCATCACCAAGATAATATTTCCCTTCAAATAAAAAATAAAATCTATTACTATCTTTATCTAATTAGACATTTTATATGTTTGTTGCATATAATAAATATTTTATTTTATATATTTTGGAATTTTTAGACCACTAGGTCTTGATAGTACATCACCTAAAACCTGTGAATTGTGTGCACTTCCTTCCTAACCAGCAAAAACATTTATAAATTTCAAATCAAAAGTTATAGCTGCTAAAACATTTTGTGTTGCCCTCTTTTCAACCTTAAAAATTTCCTTGAATTTCAACAGGAATATTTGCAGGGACATGGTTACCATCAATTGCCCCCATGCCATCTTATATAAACATGAAAAAATAATTTATAACCTTTTCTTCTAGATGTAAATAAGTAATATATAAAAATATTGGTATTGTTCTCATACCTTAAAATAAGGATAAAATCTGTGATTATTCATTATCTTTGCTGGCACTGTATCCCCTAGGTCTTTAATAATGTTCTTGTATAACTTAAGAACTACTTTTAATACAATTCTAAAGTAATTATGGATAGTTTTAACAGACCTATAGTATATCCCACAAATAAAATGAAATCTTTGGTTTTGGCTTATAATTTATAAGAACACAATTACTTGTTCCCTAATAAATATAATTTTAGGATTGTATAATTTGTGTGATGTTCTCGCAAGTCGTGACCTATTATGATCAACTCAAAATCTGTTAAAATATTATATTAGGGAGTAAGTAATTGTGTTCATGGTTTGATGGTATAATTTTATTGCAAAATTCACTCAATCTCTTTACAGTTTTTCTACCAAACCATTTCAATTTTTTTTTTTTATCAAGATTCAGTTAAAGTCGAACTGCAAGCAACTATTAGTAAGGGTTTCAAATTTAGTATTTTTAAAGTGCAATTGAAAGCAGATCTAAAAGAAAAAAAAGAAAAAAAAGAACATGGACTGTTGCTACCAAATAAGAATCACTCTTGAGTGAAAGCATCACACTTTCAAAGCAAAGGGCTTTAATTTATTCATAATAGATATGTCATAATCCAATTGAAAGACAACAAATAGATAAATATTTAGCCTTGAGTTACTACTAATCCTAGTTGGTCTTGGATTTCTATGTAGGAAAACATAAGATTCATATAAGAAACATAAACAAGTCCACTTTATAAAGACTAAAAGAAAACAAATAAAATAGGAAAATAAAAGTTTGATCATAATACTAAAATTTCCAGTAATTTGTAAAATCACATAATGACCCTTGACCTTTCTAACTAGTAGCAGCCTCAACTGGAATTGAAAATGGTTTGAAAAACTTAAACCAACTCTCATAACCAATCATATTAGCCTTTATCCCACAAAATTAAAGCTTGGGTTGAAATCTCTTTCCGTCCTTTCCTTAAACATGCACCCAAAGTCAAATTTAAATTCCTAGGTTGCATGATGTAGTTAGCCAAATCAAATGCTAAGAAACTAGCATAGGTGTTTTTCTTTTATGTGCTTTGATGCTTTGACATATGATAATATGCACCCATCACAGAAGGTGCTAATGCTATTAGGGAATTGACCAAGAATAAGTAATAATAAAGGAAAACACAATTGCTTACCATGATCATGCATACAAATCCTTATTGAAGTTCGCTAGTATTAAGAGAACTATTATGATATTATGATATGTAAAATAATGAGGATCAGAATATGAAAGTATAACTTTAATTTATTATTAAATTAGAGGGACAAGAAGGGAAGAGTCCATAACATAAATAATTCCAAACAATAGCATCTAAGATCTTTTAAAGTAGAGGCCATTCAATTTCTTATAAGCATATAGGATTGAATCAATAAGTAAATTAACAAGCAAGATCCTGAGATCCTAACAAAACAAAGCATGGGATTGCTTTGTTTTTTTCCTAGAAACCAAACAAAACATAAAAAACACAACAAATTAACAAGATCATAAGATTTATGCCACAGTCACAACTACAAATCCAAATACAGAAGAGGAAAACATAAAGCAGATAATAGAGAGACATTTGAGGAAAAATGTTACTTGAAATAAGAGGATTCAATAAGCTTCAAGGGAGATTGTTGCAGATTACAGATAAAAAAAGGAAATTATGATGATTTAGTTCCAATAAAGAGATTTGAGAGAGAGAGAGAGAGAGAGAGAGAGAGAGAGATTTACAACAATCACATGAACGTGTTTTATGGAGAGATTTCTAGTAAAGAGATTTGAGAGAGAGAGAGAGAATTTGTTCTGGTAAATACACGATAAGTTTTTTGAGATGTTTTTTGTACATAAAGGAAAGTATTTTCCAAGGATAAGAAAAGGAAAATACTTTCCTGGTATAAAGGTTTAACTTTTACTTTGACTAGAATTCATTTTCCTTTGACTAATTTTTCTATAAATTTACCAAACATAGAACAGTGAGAAAAATAATTTCCAGAAAAGTGTTTTCATGGAAAAAAACAAAGCCTAAGTAAAGTTTTTTTTATAGGAGATATTAGGTTACTTCGCAACTTACGTTGCAGGTCAAGCAAAAAAAAAAAACAAAAACATGAAAAAGAATAATAAGGTTGTGAATTTTTTTTTTTACATTGTTATTAAATTAGATCCAATGAGTTAAAATTAAAAACTCTTGATAAATTAAATCTTATAGGAGTTGATGTAACTAGATCTAATTAACTTCACAGAGTCAAAGGAAAAAATAATTCATAGGAGATAAAAACCAAATAATCGACAATAATCGACAATATAATTCATAGGAGACAAAAACCAAATAACCCAAGCACAAGAGTCTAAAGGCAACTTACACAACTGGTAAAAACATAATTTAATTAAAAACAATTCAAGACAATATTTTTTAAAAACATTGAGATGACAATATGCTAAACTAAACCTAAACTCTTTTTTCATGGATGTTTTGAGAAACATACCACCGCCGTCGGACTTTTCTTACTAAATGAAACCCATTAACATCAAGAATACTGAGTTTCATAATTGAAAAGTAACAAATCAATGATTTTCTCTCTCCTTATCATTTTCAAACCACTTTATCTTATGCATAAAAAATAAGAAAATAAATAATGAAGCATATTCAATTCAAATATCTATTTATGATTTTGTTTTTTTTAATTAATGTATCTATCTATTTTTAAAAAAACATTAATAGGACCTCACCTATACTTGACCTACTTGATTTTTAAAAAAAATTCTAAAAACCACATTCTCAAACCAAATCTTCATCCACAAACATGAGTTCCATTATTTCTATAAAATCAACCTGCTTCAATTTCTTAAATAAAAACACAAATAAATATAATAACAACATAAAACTAGCTGTTCATGGTCTAAACCCAATGGTTGGCCTTAATTTCTTCAATTTAATTCTTAATCATGTTATTTCTACACAAAATCATTAAGGATTATTTAAACCAATATTTTCCATATTCAAATTACAAACCTAAAATCAGAAAAGTTTCATTTCCCCACCAAAACTTAAATAAAATAATGAAATTAATTGCAAAGAAACATAATATAGTACTTAAAACATATATTTTAAGTTAAACAAACATGGAAAAACAATTAAATCTAAGCTATCCATATTCAAATTACAAACCCTAACAAACCCAAAATTTAGGGATTTTTATTTTTCCACCAAAACTTAAGTAGAATAATAAAATTAATTGCAAACAAACATGGATAGTACTTGAAAAAAATGCATTATGAGTTAGACAAATATAGGAAAAAAACCCATCAAACCATCAAGATCAAACCTTAAATGGTGGAGGGAGGGAGGGAGGGGGGGGGGGGAGGGAGGGAGAGAGAACTACCACAATTGGAATGGAAAGAGAGAATGTTGTTGACCACTACTTCTAGACAGAGGAGAGAGTGGGCAGGAAATGCAAAAATTAGGGAAGATGGGGGGAAAATTAGGGATTGCCTAATATATCTGGATTTTAATTCAGTGATAAAATCTTTCATTATGAAATTCATTGATGATTTAAAATGTCATTAAAATGTCAATGGACTTACCAATAGAATTTTTTAATTCCATCGATAAGTCCATCTGTAATTTCAAGAATTTTTAAAACTTTTTGAAAACCCTTTGAAATCACCAATGAACTTTCATCCATTGGCAATTTTGTCGGCCAATTCCAATTTCATAAATTTCTTCCTCAACTCTTTGTAATTCTAAGTTCATTTTAATGTCCATTGATTAGTACTTAAAAATACATTTTTATCAAGGTTTTATATCATTATTTTGCACTTGAAGTATCAATAATTCCTTAACTAGAGCATGTTTTATAAAAAAAAGTCTGATAATATAAGATACCTTTAATGTAAGGTAAGTGCTCATTTTAAATGCAGGAATATCTCACAATTCAAAGGATTGATTGTTGTGATTAACTATTAGAAGTGAAAGGACAAAGAAAGGGCTAAGCTTAGGAAGGAGATGCTGATTTAATTTAAATTCGAACACTGTTCAGTCATTGGGTCATATCTAGAGCTATAGATCTTGGATTTCAATTTGGTTTATATGGCTAGAAAGATAAGAAATAGGCCTACAACTTTCATGAATAGGGAAAGACCCAAATTTTCCATTTTCAAATTTAAAGTTTGGCCACAAAAGAGAAGTCAGAATCTGTCCTGCAATACAACCCAAACACTGCTCAGAATTTTACCCATATCTGGAGTTCTAGAAGGAAAAATGATGTGAAATCTGGTAGGTGGAAGTAAAATACAATTTCGAACAACTTTTATTTAGAAGACATACTCAAATTCTGATGCTAGCAATGACATTTTATCTAGACAAGAGCTTAATGGTTCTCCACCACGTCCACCAGCAGCACTACTTAGTATTTTAGACATATCTCGAGCTGTAGTGATCTAAATGCTCTAAAATTTGGTGGGTAGAAGGAAAATATAATTTCCAACAACTTTCATGAGAACACTTTGCCAAATTTTGATTGGATCAATGTCATTTCATCCAGCCAAAATGCTTGAGTACTGCTGTCCACCAAAGTCCACTAAATCAATAGTTGGCCACTACATCAATAATCAATTACCAAATGAATAGTTCCGAATTTTAGCCTATAAAAGGAGGCATTTGCCATTCATTTGGGCATCTTGTTTTTCGGATCAAGATTATGTTCTTGCTCTCTCTCTTTATATTTTTGTAATGCTTAAGTTTTGCTTTCATTAATCTCTTGTTCATGCTTTTTATTTCCTTTACTGTACTTTGTTTACTTATATCATGTTTATATTCTTATATTGTTTATTTATGTTTTTATTCTTCATAATGTTTAGCTAAGTTAATTATATCAAGGTGAAAAGGTTTCACTAATGGTGTTAGGATAAGTATAATATAAATTCAATATGGACTTTAATACTTATATCCTAAACAACTTGCTATTAACATGTCTTATCATTTTTATCTTATTAATTCTTAATACCTTGCTTGTTAAATGGTTAATCTAGATTTATGTTGTATAACATTTGGTACATCAAATACTTGATCCTTCATAGTCTTCGGCCGACATCGTTGTTATGAGAGGAACTTGATTTGTTGTCAACATAAGTTAGCATCATGAATACCTGATAAAATTTATAAGTATGGTGTTACGTAAATAAGATGATTAATATGATCATATTGATAATTTATAAAGAGTTGAATTGAATCAAGATGAATCAAATTTAACTTGTCAATATATAATATGGTGTTACATAAATAAGTTAACAAATTCTTTGTCTAACAAATCCTTAATTTAATTTGAATCTTCTTCATCGTTGAATTGAAGTTGGTTGATCTCTTTAGCTTCATCAACTTTTGTATGTTTACTGGTACTCAATATATCATTTAACTTGTCATCATCATCATGAACATAAGTATTCTTGGTGACATGAAAATTTAAATTTTCTTCTGAGTTAGTAGATAGAGCTACTCGATATAAATCAAAAAGCTCATGAATTCAAAATATATTTTCTCCTCTAGTTACTTTATCGTTACAAACTTTAACAACTTTGACACAACTCTTATGTAATTTTCAGTATAAAAGACATATCCATTGATGAAATACCCGTTAAAAACTGGACCGTTCTCTTAAAACACAAAGATAGTAATTTCAAACTATTAGCATTGCCTCCCATATTGTATACTTAGTTAAAGATAACATTCATTAATTATTAATTAAAAAAGATAAGTAAATGTATTCTTAATAGATTTATAAATTATCACATACTTGTGTTTTAAGCAAATTATTCATCTTGTAATTGAAAAATTTATGCTTCAATAAGATATGAAATTTGAGATAACAAAATTTGACGATGTTGCCTATGAAAAAGTTAGTGAAAGTTTAGACTATATGAGAATACAAGATAAAATGATTTAAGACTATAAAATTGTAAAATAGACTTACTTAACAAAAACTCTCAATTCATCTCAATTAAATAACATATAATTATGTGCTTGTTTGAATTCAATATATGTCAAATATCTTCTCAAGATTGTATTCTTCAACAATAGTCATCCAAAATGAGAAAATATTGAAAAACTCCTACTTGAAAGAACTTCACCACCACCATTATCTCTTAGAACATGGTTGATTATTGTTCTCATGCGAGACTTGAAATAATACTTGATAAATGTTGAAATCTCTTCAGCAATATAAACCTAGCGTATCAAAGCCTTAACACGAGCCTTGTTTTAAATCCTTTTCATAAGGTTAAACAAGTACCTGTATGAAAAGTAAAGAGATTTAATGATCAAATGTCTTAAAAAACATAAAAGATACTTAGGATGCATGTAATCCCTAACCTCTCAAATTCATACATCCATTTGTATTGCACATTACCTTCAACTTTGGTCTCATATGCTAAATGTATGGGTAAAGCTCTAGTGAGTCGAAGAAAGAGGGAGGAAAGATCATCTCAAGTCTATAGATTATCACAATGATGTTAATTTCAACTTATTTGAGCAAAGATCTCTAAAAGTGACTAATCTTCATAATTGCATTCTATATCCATTGGCAATAAATCCCTATAAGAAATTAGAATGAATATTTACATAAACACATTGCAGTCATGACTCTTCATTTCATACAATTTATATTCCTCCAAATTCACTAATATAGCTATGCTCAAAGCATATCCATAAGAAATCACAAACTCTTAAGCCATTTGTAAACAATAAACTGTTTTTTTTTTAAGGTAAAAATAGTTTTGGGCTTTTTAACATATATCCATCATTAAATAACTCAATAATTTGATGGTCATAAAACAAAGCTATATTCATTCTAGCTTTTATATTGTCTTTTGTTTTTCCTTTGACGTCTATAACTGTGTTAAAAGTATTTTCAAACATATTATTCTTTATATGCATGACATTGAAATTATGGTGTATGACATTGATCTTCCAATAAAAAAGCTCCAAGAAAATACTACACCAAAACCAAGAAATTTTGGTTACCAAATTGAAAATTAAATACAATGTTCTCGTATGAGACTATATCTTACAATTCAACCAATAGTACCAGCGATGCAACATCCTTTTCAACTTTATCTTTCAAGTAGTTCTTTCTATTTTTTTTGTATTGATGACGACTGGACAAGAACTTTGGTGGCAATAAAAAAAGAAGAAGTTTCACCATCATTCATTAAGGTCTCTGCCTTATTGTTTTCCATACAATATGTACAAAATAATTTTTATATGTTCTAATCCTGAAACCATCCCATATACTAGAAAATCATTTATATTCCACATCAAAGTTGTTTTCATATGAAAATTTTATTTCTTTGTGACATCATATGCCAAATCCTTGAATAACCATAATTGATTCAATTTATAAATTAACGGTTGAAGATAAACATCTATATTCCTACCTACACTCTAAGGATTGGGTACGAATGCAGACAATATGAATTCCGACCATATATACATCCCCGAGGGCAAGTTGTAAATTTTTTAGTATGACTAGCCAACAAGAATAAAGTGCAAAAAAAGGCCCAAGTAGATTAAACCTATTTTAACATAAACCAAGATGTACATTGTGTGGTTCTATTGAAAATTAAGGAATTACCCTATTAAACTGCTTCCAAGCTTCATCATTGAAAGGGTGCACATGACATTATCCATCGCATTATGTGAATGATGCCATGTCATGTGTTCAATAATTTTTAAAGACATAAATAACATTTGAAGCCTAAGAGTGGCTGACAAGTATCAGAGTTTTTTATATGCAACAAATGTCCTTCCTCTAGCATTATTGAGTTTATAATAAGCATGCCCACATGTTTTGCACTCAATAAAATTTGTATCTTCATCATAGTACAACATGCCAAATGTTTGGGCACATATCAATTTTTTAGTATCCTAGGCCAAGGAGTTTCATCATGGATTTTATAGCATACAAGTTCTCTTTCAACCTATTTTCATCATGCTTTTCACCCATTTGATAATGCTCAAAACTAGCCTCACTCAACCCATGATATGATTTGATGGTAAATGCTCGGGTAATGACTGATAATTTACTATGATTTTGCACTCATCCCATAATGGTTCATTGGCATTTTTATTTGTTTTTTTCATTTACGTGTGAATCATCACCTAAATAACTATGATTCATTCTCATTGCATTCATCATCATAATCCTATAATAATTACTATTATCATCTATAATTTCATTTATATTTCTATAACTAGATGTTGAGCGAATGATCCTTTCTAACATGATCTCATAAGAAACATAGGGTTCTTCGATTGCAAACCAACATAAGTATTTCTCTACGAACTTTTTTTTTAGAAAAACCATCATCACAACTTCTGATTGGTGGTACTTTTTATTTTTATACTTCACACACAAACATCTAAATTTATTTCCACTAATATTCTTCAGATTTGAAAGTGAAAAATGAATGAAATCCTCAAACCCTCATGGCAAATCTTGATACATCCAAGAATGATTATCCATTACTTATGAAACCTATCTAGAATATTGATTATAATGTCTATTAATAATGTAACCATCAATTAAAAATGAATTCATGATCCACTAGCCTACTATTGTTTATGCAAAAGTCAATGTTACATCAAAATGTGAACTAAATAAATCAAATTAGCAACAAGTAATTAGTGGCCAACTAACTATTTATCATTTGTTGATTCAAATTTATTCAATCTAAATTAATACCATTTAATTGTTATCAATTTCATAAAAATTCAATTTTCTCAACATCTCTAACTCAACAATAAAATTGAAAAAAATATATGATTGGTACCCATTAAATAACTCATCATTTCTTCTAGTATAACACACCTGAATTACAAAATTAAAATCAATTTCATCAAATTACAAAGAAATTTAATTTTTCACAAATCCCAAATAAACCCTAACATATAAATTATATTGTAATACAACAAAATTCTTTTTGAAAAGGCTATGAAATACTTAAATATACAACTAAACTAAAAATACTATACAAAATATCAATAAATTAACCTAAAACATAAATAGATAGGTTTATGATGCAACCATATTATTCGATAGTCTTACCTACATTTACCTAGTATTTTGCTCATGTTTTATATATAAAATGCCTTGATATTCTTTATTTTATATTTTAAAGGTATTTTTGGATGTAAGATTTAAAAAGGAGTAATTTAAAGATAACATTTAGACCATGTTCCAACTTGTGTCGAATATTTGCATATTTGACATTCAATAAATGTTTTGTGCAGAACTTGAGCTGTAGAGGTCAAAATAGTATGATTCCAGTGGCATTAGAAAGATAACATCTATACCTTTCTATACATGTATGGAAAGAAAAAAAAAATCAAGAGCATGGAAAAATCGCAGCCCTTAAAGACAAGTCTCGTATTTTGCTAATTTTAACCTTCGGCCATTCCAACTTGAATAACTTGAGTTAGAAAAGTTCATTTGATGCAAACTCAATTTTTTTTGGATTCTTGACTCAAAGACCTATCAACCTACCAAATGTCAGCAGAATAAAAAGCTCATATGAGAGAGGTATGATTTTTCTAAGACAACTCATAAAGGCTATTTGATGCAAACTCAATTTTTTTAGATTCCTGAATCAAAGACCTATCAACCTACTAAATATCAATAGAAAAGGAGGTCATATAAGAGAGATATGATTTTTCTAAGACAACCCATAAATTCTACTCGTAAACAGGTTTTGTGAAGAAACAAATCCAACTTCTCAAACATCCAAACCAACATGTCAATTATTTCTTCATATGGAAAAAGGTTATTATTTGGGCAAATTAACTTCACTAAGTCCAAAGTTAAAGCTTGCAGATTTTATATTCCTTCTTTATAGGAAAGAGTTATTGTACTACTTAAATATAGATTGTCTATTTTGGAAAGGACTCTTATATTTTTTTAAGGATACAAATAGACTAGTAGGAATGTGGAGAGTAGGGTTTTCCATCATATAAAAAGAAAAAGAGAGAGAAAAAGAGGGTGGTGACTAGAAAGAAGAAAGAAACTCACCTTTTTTCTTACACCCAAAATTATATTTTCATCTTTTCTCTTCCTTAGTTTTTCAATAGTAATGCAAGACTAAGTTATTTTTCTTGGTTGAAAGGATACAAAAGTCTTCAAATTTCAAAAACTATAAGATCTATTTTATCTTTTCTTTTCAGTTTATATGATGAGTATGAATGTTTTCTTACACTTATTTCCTATGATTGTTTTGTTTGATTATTAAAGTGAACTCTAAGTTATTATTATAATCAATTTATTGCTAAGTTTTCTATTAAAACTAGAGTTGTGATATTGAACTTGTGTAGAGACTAAGTTTAATAAATATGGTAGATCTATATTGTTAATCTTAGGGAAAATATTCAATTAAATCGAACATAGATTGCAAACAGTTATGTTGTTTGGATTTATCAACATATCTTTTTTCTTAAGGCTGCCATTAAATTAAATTATTAGAGTAGATGTTATGGTTATTTAATGGTTTGGGTTAGTTATACTACGGATTGGTCAACTGACTAATATGAAGGAAAATAAATTAACATATCATTTGAATGATCAATTTTGATTTATGTTAATGGATGTTTAGTTGAGACCAAGGTTTTTCTCTTAATAAGTTTCAGTTGATTTAATTTAGTTTGATTACTTTATTTCGTTTACCCTAACATAGTTTAGATAATCTCAAACCCCCCTAACTTTGAATCATTTATCATAAAGACCTAAACTAGATCTTCATCATGGGATTAACCTCTTGACTTCTCTATACTATCTTATTTGTTTAAGTTAGGGTAATTAATTTGTGTGACCACGATATCGCAACAATTTACTTACTATGTGTAGGAAATATTTAGTAAAAAAGTGAACCAAGATAGTGATGTCACTGAGTTTTGGAGGTGGCCAAATTTGTGAGGATAGGGCCTAGACTTAAGGTAAAATAAGGAAGACTGTTGTTTTCTACTGATGCAGAATTGTCCCTTAAATTGGTAATTTGTGGTTTCAAGAAACGTTTGCAACTTGACCAAACAAGAACCTTGTTTTGGCAAACCAAATTTATATGTAATTGGTCACCCTCACCCTACATGTATAATCAGATGCGAACAAGAAGTATAAATTACAATAAAGTTGATCAATCTTTTGAAGAGTTTGCAAGTTCAATCAAGAACTTAATATGAGAATCACTTAACCATACAAAGAGAAATAAAGCACACAAATGTGCCAACTTCATAGAATGTTTTTTAAAAAACTAAAAAATAATGTTAACTATTGTTTTATATAGTAGAAAGGTAACCCTAATTTGACTTGATAGACCCAAACTTGATAAATAAGCCTTAACATATTAAAAGCCTAAGATAACTTAAATAATAAAATAAAACCTAACCCAAATAAACCCTTAAATGTTGTAGAACCTAAAATAAACTAAAAGATAAATAAATAATAGCTCGAGTTATTGAAACAAGATCAAAGTTGAATTTCATAATCTCTTATCCTTTTTGTTGATGAATTAAAAGGACTACAATATATCATTATAAAGTTGTGGATTTCTCCTTTTCAATACAACTAGAATCGCATCAAAATTCATTACGTAGCTCCAATTATGGACAAAATAATAGTTAAAGGTCATAATTGACATGTTTTGAATCTTCTTATTCCAATATTTTTGTAATGTCTGGATGCTCCCCTATAAGGTCTTCTTGAACATGAATCAAATTAATCAAGGATTGTTCTTCATCCTTTGATATCCTCTCAAAGTTCACCTTAGCCCATATATCTTGAAGAAAGTCTACCTCAGCTCATGTTTCTTGAAGAAGTCCATTAATTGCCTCATTAAATCTTTTTTCTCTAAGTCTTATGACTGGACCCAATGAAACCACTAATGGATCTCTTGGTGTTAAAGCTAGGATCGCATTATTCCCTCTCTCTTTGAAAAGATTCACTTTCGAATCATCACCTATATCAAACAAAGAAAGGTCAAATACAATAAATATAATACCAACACCATATTTAACTGGTAATTCTATTTTATAGGCATTATTATTGATATTCTCAATGATTTGAAAAAATCCATCTCCTCTTAGCATCAACTTAGATCTCCCTTGAGCAAGAAATATCTCTTTCCTTTTATGCACCCAAACTCAATCTTTTGGTTCAAATACCATTGTTTTCCTTTTCTTATTGGCTTTAAATGCATATTACTCATTCATCTTTGCAAATCTTTGACAACATGTGCTTTTCTATTCCCATCAAAACTAACTCTTTCATCAACAAGTGAAGAAAATAAATCCAGTGAAGTTAAAGGATTAGAACCATTAACAAGTGTAAACATCTAATGAAAAAAAAAGAGTTAAGCCAGAAATGACTCCACTATCATTACTGATTTCTAAATCGACAGTGACACTGTAAAACCTAACAAAAATTAGTGTTGGACTGGTCTATCCTAGGGGAGAATTAGAATAGAAACCAATCAAAGATAACCCAAAAGGGAGATAATGTACAATTTATTAGTACTTAAAAGTGCATTTTTATCAAGCTTTTATATCATCATTTTGCACTTGAAGTATCAATAACTCCTTAGCTAAAGCATGTTTTATAATAACATATCTAATAATATAAGATACTTTTAATTTATGGTAAATGTTCATCTTAAATGTAGGCCTATCACATAATGAAAGGATTGATTGATGAGTTTAACTACTGAAATTGAGAAAACAAAAGGAGGGTTAAGCTTAGAAAATAGATCATGGTTCAGTCCAAACTGGAACACCACTTGGTTATTAGATCATAACTGAAATTATAGAACTTGGATTTAGGTCTGCTTTATATTGATGGAAAGCTAAGACATAGGCCTAAAACTTTCATGGGAGTGCAAGATTCATAAAGGCTGTTTTCAAGTTCAAATTATAGCAATAATGGAGAAGTCCAAATCTATCCTATAGCCTAGACATTGTTCAGTGTTCAGCCCACACACTTTAACATATGATTGTGGGTTGTACATTGGATTATTACATTATTTATGCTCTTTTGTTAAAGGTAACAACTAAGGGAAAAGGATAGTATATGATTTGCAAAATAATAATAATAATAATAATAATAATAATAATAATAATAATAATAATAATAATAAATGTAAATAAATAAATAAATAAATAAAAACATAGATAAGTTTGGTTTCATAGCCTCCATAACCTGAGCAATTAAGCCTGAAGGGGTGTTTTAACACCTAATACCCTAAAGTCAACTGACTTGGGAGCTATTGGCCAGTGCTTGTTACATAAGTTAAAGAGAAAAGCTTAAGGGAATCAAACATTACACTATCTACGTATCAATATTTGTAACGCGAGTTACTAAGCTCGTAGAGGTGTCTCAACACCTAATGCCCTAAGACTAACTAGTTTGGGAGTCATTAGCAAAAATCTCAATACATGGGTTAAAGATGCATTGTGTTTTAAGTTATATGTATATATATTAAAAAAAGAAGATAATAATCTCAACCCAAGGAAGTTTAACCTTACAAAAAATGAGAACATAATATTGTTTTATTCTAATAAAAGCCCTATCATTTATGTTTTCATACTTTGAGCACATAAAAAGAAGGTTTATTAATATCTTGTTTCAATAGTATGAAACAAATATATAAATTTAATGAGAGTTTGTTTATTTGAATAGATTAATGGAAGTTGAATGATGAATACCTTGCTTTATGGAACTTGCAAATTGTTTTTCTATTTTAAAGCTTTGATTACTAGGGACTATTAATAAACTGGTTGGGGGTGTAATTAATATTTAAAAGTGCTTTTTTATCAAGGTTTTATATCCTCATTTTGCACTGGAAGTATCTATAACTCCTTAACTAAAACATGTTTTATAATAATAAGTCTGATACTATAAGATACCTTTAATTATGGTAAATGTTCATCTTAAATGTAGGCTATCATATTAATCAAAAGATTGATTGATGAGTTTAACTACTGAAATTGAGAAAACAAAGAGAGGGCTAAGCTTAAAAAAGAGATCCTGGTTCAGTCCAAACTGGAACACCACTCGATTATTTGTTCATAACTGGAGTTGTAGAACTTGGATTTAGGTTTGCTTTACATGGATGGAAAGCTAAGATATAGGCCTAAAATTTAATGAGGAGTGCATGATTCAAAAAGGTCGTTTTCAAGTTCAAATTATATCAACAACTGAGAAGTTTGAATCTGTCCTGCAGCCCAGACACTACTTGGTGTTCAGCCCAAATACATTGATTCATTTTTTGTTGGAAAGCTGAGAAAATTTCCTAGAACTTTTATGACATAAATCTGTTCAAATTCTGACGTTATCAATGATGTTTTGTTCAGACAAGTAGATAAGGATTGTCATCAAGTCAAGATGTGACCACCCATTCAACAATTAGTCATCAAATCAATAGTTTCAAATTTTGGCCTATAAAAGGAGGCATTTGCCATGCATTTAGGCATCTTGATTTTCATATCAAGATCATGCTCTTTATTTCTTTCTTTAAATTTTTGTAATGTTTAAGTTTTATTTCATGTTATATTTTCCTTAATCTCTTGTTTATGCTTTTCATTTCCTTTACTATACTTAAGTTTTTATGTTGTTTATTTATGTTTCTCTTCTTCATTATGTTTAGCTAAGTTTATTATATCATGGTAAAAAGGTTTCACTAATGGTGTTAAAATAGGTATAATATAAACTCAACATGGACTTCAATATTTATATCCAAGAAAGTTTGTTATTAACATGTCTTATCTTTTTATCTTATTAATTCATAATATCTTGCTTGTTAAATGATTAATCTAGATTTTTGTTGTATAACACTTGGTACAACAAATATTTGGCACTTTTATAGCCAACCGTATGGTATAACCTACACTTGTGCTATGAAAGGAACTTGATTTGTTGTTAACATAAGTTAACATCATGAATTCCTGACAATATTAAAATTATGGTGTTACTCAAATAAGATAATTAATATGATCAAGTTAAAAATTTATAATGAACTATTAAGGATAAATCATTCGATTGTAATCTCCTTTGTGTGTGGTTCCCAGTTGATTAATAAAAAGAGTTTATATTGTACTTATTTCTAATACTTTTAGTGGATCCTTCAACCTTGACAATTGCTTTTATCTTTGATTAATGCTCATATTAATCTTACATCTCAAAGTCCTCTTTAACTTATTATTATTATGATTATTATTATTATTATTATTATATAGTTAACCTCCTTGTGGTTCAACCCTAATCTTGTCGGGTTATTTATTACTTCGACAGTCCAGCACTTGGGATAAGCATCAATCTTTTAGTAGTGTCAACAACCCTTCTCTAGCACCCAAACACCCTACCTCATTTAAGAAGGGGTATAAATACAAGGAGAGGGAGAGGGAGAGGGAGAGAGGGCGACTCTTTCTCTTCCCAAGACTAGCTGCAGTAGTTGTATGTGTCAAGTTGCATGCTTTTGACCCCTTTCCTCCTTCCCAAAGAGAGCTAAACAAACCCCTTGTTGCATGTGCCTTCCTTAGGCATGAGAGAGAGAAGGGAGAGCTTGAGAAGAGGTTTAATAGCTGCAAATATGGATGGAGTTGAGGTCTAGAACCGATAGGGAGAAACCAATAGAAGAAGGAGAAACCAAGAGATGAAAAAGAAGGGAAAATCGAGAGAAGAAGAAAAGATATACTATCAAACTTTCCCCAAATCTACTTATATTCGTAAGGTATGGGTCTTGTGTTCTTGTAGATATTCATGCTTGAAATTGAATGATTATGTTGAATTCTAAGAACAAATTGTATGCTGGAACCAAAATGCATGAAGATGTTCATGCTTGAAATTATATGATTTTGCTGAATACTAAAAGCAAAATGTGTGCTAAAACCAAAATGATGTTGATGTCCTTGCTTTAATTTTGAGATGGAAATAGGTTGTAACATGATTTTGTGATTATTTGTGTGATAAAAATAAAATACAATCATTATATGTTGTAGAATTATTATCACTTGTGTATGTTTGTGTTGTTTGATGATGAATGATAAATGAAGTGTGATTCAGTGAGTTCTATATCCACCCTGAGTGAGAAAACATTGGTAGAGGGTAGCCTAGTGTAAGCCTTACACTAGGCCTAAAGGAAGAAATGAAACCGGAAATGATTCCATTGCCGCTACCAATTCAAAAATCGGGAGTGATAGGGGTTGCGTTGATGATTTCTGAGTCGACAGTGACTAAGTTTTCATCAATAAATTTAATGTTAGTAGTGAATCAGTTTTTGCTGTCGAATTACAGTGTCAACAGTGAATCAGTGTTCACTGCCGAATAGTGGTGTTGGTTTTCAATGCTAAATTGCAATGTCGGTAGTGAACTAGTTTTTGTTATTGAATTGTGGTGTTAGCAGCGAATCAGTTTTTGCTACTGAATTGTGGTGTCAGCAGCAAATCAATTTTCAATGATGATTATATGTTCTAGCGAATTAGTTTGTAGATAAATCGTCATCACCAGTGAACCAGTTTTATTAACAATTCTACGTTTCAGTAAATTTGTTCGCTTGTGAATTTGCGTCACTAATGAACTAGTTTTCATTAACTAATTTCTATAGCAAATTTATATATTTGAATTGGTCCAGTGATTGAAATGATTATATTATATGATTGTGTAAAATGTGGAACACTTGAATGCGAACATGTGAGTTCTTGAAATATGTATGGTAACGAGTCATGTGATTTCAAAATGCAAATATATTGATTTGTGACAATTGATGTGTCAGGTGGTGCGATCGGGATTGGACCTTTAACCGGGCAAGGACACCTCACAAAAGGAACAAGTAGGTGGTTTCCACCTTTTTCTTGTATAACATTAATGTTCTTTAAAAACTTGTTTGAGGATGATATATAATACATTGTGATGAATGTTAAACTGACTATTAAATGTTGATTGAGTTATTGATGAAATTGAGTTTTTGACGAATATTAAACCAATTATGAAATGTTGATTGGGTTGTTGATGAATGCTAAACCGATTATGAAATGTTGAATGAGTTATTGATTAACTTCTGCTAATGGCATCTGAGATGGATGATTAGGTTATGATTGATGATTAGCTCCAGCTTATAGCATTTGAGATGGGTGACCGAGTTGTGTTCAATGATTAGCTTCGGCTAATAGCATCCAAAATGGATGACCGGGTTGTGATTGATGATTAGCTTGGGCTAATTGCATCCGAGATGGATGACCGGGTTGTGAAGCTTCGGCTAATGGCATCCAAAATAGATGATCGGGTTGTGTTTCATGATTAGCTTTGGCTAATAGTATTCGATATGGATGGCCGAGTTGATGATTGGCTTCGGCTAATGTCATCCAAGATGGATGATTGGGTTGTGTTTGATGATTAACTTCAACTAATGGCATTCGAGATGAATGACCGGGCTGTGATTGATGATTAACTTCGGTTAATGACATTTGATATGGATGGTCAAGTTAATAATGATGATTAGCTTTGGCTAATGTCATCCAAGATGGATGACCGGGTTGTGTTTGATGATTAACTTCAGCTAATGGCATCCGATATGGATGAACGGGGTATGATTGATGATTAGCTTCGGCTAATGGCATCCGAGATGGATGATTGAGTTGTTTTTGATGAATAACTTCGACTAATGGCATCCGAGATGGATAGCCGAGTTGAAAATGATGATTAGCTTCTGCTAATAGCATCTAAGATGGATGATCGGGTTGTGTTTGATGATTAGTTTCAGCTAATGGCATCCGAGATGGATGACCAAGTTGATTATGATGATTGGTTTTGGTTAATGGTATCCATAGAAATGACGGGTTTGATTTCATGATTAGTTTTGGTTAATGGCATCTAAGACAGATGCCTGAGTTAAAATGTTGTGATAAGCTATGGCTAAAAGTATCCAAGGTGGATGATCGGGTTAAGGTGAAGTAATTAACCTTGATCGATGTTAAACTTCAGCCCCTCAACTCCTATGGAGAGGTTGGGGTGTGTGAGTGAAAAAAGTACACTTAACGAAATAATAAGAGATGTATAATGCATATAAGAAGTAAATGAAGGAGTTTACCCACTATAAGTTAATAACGTAAAGTAATGATAACATGCTTCTAGTTGTTTATTATTATGTTAGATTATTTTCAATTCTTGTATCCATGTTGTTTTTGCAATAGGGATATCACACAATCAAGGTGCATGAGGAAGCCCGTTCCACGGGTTTATATATTTAGAAATGTGTTGTGTAATAGCATGTCTTAGGTGTCATGTTGAATATTTGTCATTCGGCACTTTTGGAAGGACTTGTAATGAAAATTGTAATGGAACACAGATGTGGATGTGTGAGCATGTAGATATGATGTTATAAATATATTTATGTGGTATTCTCTTTTATGAGGATGTCGTGTTGTGAAATCACATGAGGATCATATGAAAGAAAGTACTAGTTGTGTAAAATTATTGTTCGACACTCGTGTAAAAACTTGTGTTGATAACGAGACTAGAATAAGAATGCAAACTCATGAGTATGTCAATATGTTATAATATAAATGTATGAATATGAAAATATAATATTATGGGCATGTGTATTAAGTATCTATTTTATGAGAATGTTGATTTATGAAAACTATATTAGTATGATGCCATGCTAAGGAAAGGAACCTAATTACTAATTTACGGAATGCCATTGTGAGAAGTATCGAGAACCTAGGTAAAAAAAAAAAAAAACAATTCCATTGATTTTGGCTTTGAAAAAGCTGGGTCATTATTTAAAAGGAGAAAACTTTGTTGTAAAATACATAATTCTATTATATGCAAACTAGAATGACAAACAATCTTCCTAATTTTTAAAATTTTTCTGGATAATAGTTCTCAACAATTGAGTTAAAGTTCTATCTACCACCTTTGTTTGGTCATCTATCTGTAGAAGACAAGTAGTAGAAAATAAATATTTAGTTCCTAACTCACCCTATAAAACTTTCCAAATGTAGCTTAAAAATTAAACATATTTATCAGACATAGTGCTCATTGGAACACCATGTAACCAAACTATTTTTCTAAAGAAAAGATATGTTATATTTGTTGAATCTCTATCATTTTTAGACCTAGGTAACCCTAAAACAAGAACCTTGAATATATCAATCCAAGGTTCCTTAGGTACCGATAAAGGTGTCCATGTTATGCATGACTTTAGACTTGGCTTATTTACATGATATGCATCTATCACATATTCTTTGAACATCTGTTTTTATGTTAGACCATAAAAACTACTCATGTAACATATGCAGAGTATTAGTTACCCCAAAATGTCCCCTTAAACCACCCCATGAACTTCATTCACAAGCAAATCACATAATAAACATTTAGGCACACATAATCTATCTTTAAATAAAAATCCATCATGCCTAAAATACTTATCAAAGGCTGAATGATCACATTGTACATACACTTGACCAAAGTCGTCATCATCCAAATATAATTATTTCACATGTTCAAATTCTAAAAGTCTAGTATTCAAGGTATTAAGAAGAACATACCTTCAAGGCAATGCATCCACAATGATGTTTTCCTTACCTTCCTGACCTTGATGACATATGGAAATGTCTCAATGAATTCAATCTACTTGGAATGTAACATATTCAATTTACCTTGCCTTTTTAAGTGTTTTAAAATTAATGGTCTGTATGTATCACAAACTCCTTAGGCTAAAGATAATGTTTCCAAGTTTCTAAGGTCTTCACATGCATACAACTTTTTATCATATATTGGATAATTAAGACTTGTTCCATTAAGTTTCTCATTGAAATACGTTATGTACGGTCCATTTTCAAGCATTAAAATTGTTCCAATACCTATACTTGAAGCGTCACACTCAATCTCAAAAGTTTTTGTAAAGTCAGGTAAAGCAAGCAATATGGCTGAAATCAACCTATAATTTAACAAGTTAAAAGCCTTTTCGTGATCATCATCCCATTTAAATCTTATTGTTTTCTTTATAATTTCAGTCTGATGCAACTAGAGTACTAAAATCTTTGATAATTGTTTTTCTAAAAACTAGCTAGATCATGAAAACTTATTGCCTCACTTACCATCTTAGGTGTAGGCTATTCTTGAATATCCTTGATCTTTGCCTCATTTATCTTAATCCCTTTTGCACTAACAACATAACCTCATAACACCATTCATATTATGTCAATATCACAATTCTTTATAGTAACATCTAATTTTTCTTTTCTAAGTATTTCAAGAACTTGTCTAAAATGATTAATATGCTCATCCAATCATTTTCTATAAATTAAGATATCATTAAAATAAACAACAACAAATTTTCCAATGAAAAATCTTAACATTCATTAACCTCATGAATGTACTAAGGGCATCACTAACCATTCATACAATTCATATTTAGTTTTGAGATTTGTCTTCCATTCATTTTCTTCTTTCATTCTAATTTGATGATAACCATTTTTCAAATCAATTTTAGAAATACAGAAGAATTATGCAACTCATCAAGTTATCCAACCATATTATTCCATAGTTTCACCCATATTTAACTAGTGTTTTGTCTATTTTTTATATATATAATGCCTTGATATTCTTTGTTTTATGTTTTGAAGGCACTTTTCGATGAAAGATGCAAAAAGGAGTACATTAGAGGTAATTGGCAAATTAGACCTTTAGTCAATGTTTTGAGCAGAACGTGAGCTCTAGAGGTCGAAATAAAGTGATTCCAATGGCATTAAAAAACTAACATCCATACTTTTCTAAAATGCTAAGGCAAGAAAATAAAATAAAGAAGAGCATGGAAATCACATCCTTCAAACTTGCAATATGTCAATGTTAACCTACGGCCATTCCAACTTGAATATCTGGAGCCATAAAAGTCAATTTGATGCGAACTTAATTGTTTTGGATTCCTAACTCAAAGAACTATCATAGATCAAATTTACAGACAAAAAAAATGTCATATGATGGAGATATAATTTTTTAAAGATGACAACTAAATTCTGCCAGCAAACAGGTTTCATGAAGAAATGGGTCCAACTGTCGTACCCCAAAAAAAAAAATTCAGCGCGCGGCATCGGCTGGCGATTTTTCGTCTCGTTGTTGTTTGCTTGAATTTGGTTTGTTGGAGTCGCCACCTAGTAATTGATTTTGGGCTACTAGGAAACCTGATGTACTGGTCTTGTCAGAGATTCGCGGGTAAGGGACTGGTTGTGGTTAGGGAAGGTATTAGCACCCCTAACGCACCCTACCTGAGGTAAGCTGCTTCGTGGCTTTGACGTGTTAAAGAAGTTTTAATAATTGTCTTTTCATCGGAAATTAGAAATATCACTTACGTATAAGTTAATAATTCTTAACCGTGATCCGATCAAAAAATTAAATTCTTCTTTAATATATTTGCAATTTTATCATTCAAAACTATATACAAATAAATAAAACAAAAATACAAGCACACACATACACTTTCACTATTTTATTTTTTGTTTCTTTTCTTTTTCTTTTTCTTTTCTTTTCTTTTACATCCATATTTACAAAATACAAATTACAAAAACTGAAAACTAAACAAATATTACATTAAACCATTTGGAAATTACAAAAATGACCCAAAACAAATTCAGGAATAATTCTGGGCTGCCTAAACAGTAGCGGCGCGTGGACCCCACGCACCGCCGTGACTGGCGGCGCGTGGGCCCACGCGCCGCCCCGAAAATCAGGCAGCGTGAGGGGGCTGTAATGCTTCCTCCTCTCTTCAATCTCTTGTTGTCCGTCACCTGCAAATCCAAAAAACAACACAGCAAGGGCAGTCGATTTTAAGTTTTTTTTTTTTAGTTTTTCAGATCTGTTTTTGGGTCTTCTTCATCGGTTCGGGTCTGCTTCCTTCTCCGCCGATCTGTTCTGATCTTTTGCTTGCCCACCCTTCTCTGTTTCAAGCACTCGGCGGTGTGACCGAAGGGCTGCTGGTGGAGGCTTCAATGCGATGCGGTCCAGCGGGCTGGGTTCTCCGATGGGGGAAGCCTGTGAAGGGGACTCCTGCTGGGACGGTGAGGACGACGTCCACCAAGCTGGTGGTGGATCTCCAGTTCTGTGGAGCTGCTTCTCCGTTACTGTCGGTGGACGGTGCTGAGGGAATGAAAAACAAATCGGTGGCAGAGGCTGAGAAAGGGTTGTTGTTGGGTGGTCTGTGGTCGGTGGGAACAGCAAGGTGAAGGGGGCGAAGGAAGAAGAAAAACGAATCTGGAGGGGGGGGGCGCCGCTTCTCTCTTTGCTTCGCCGGGTTGAGAAGCGAGAAAAAAAATTGCAGTAGTCGGGTCCTGCTGTTTGGCTGGTGGGTGGTGAAAAAAATCAAAACCAGTAGGGGGCCGTTTGGTTTGTTCTGTTGGCCGAGAGGGCTGGTCTCGAAAAATCTAAGGCCAAAGGTGGCCCGGCTGTGTTTGGATTTTTAGGGAAGGGGCGGCTGTGTATGAGAGGGTTTAGGTTAGGGTTTTCTGTATTTTTTAGATGTTGTCAAAATTACCCCCCCACCTTGAATGTGTTGGAAACCAGTATTTATAGGCAAAAAATGTTGCCAAGTTTTTCAACTTGGTCCCTCAACTTCTTTCTTTTTGTAAATTTTGATTTTTCTTATTTTTTTGTATTTTTTTGAAAACGAGCAAATCAACGTTGACTCAACTGCGGAAAATCAATGATTTTTAAAATGACGCGTGAAAAGTCGAACGCGTTCGAAAATCTTTTAACAATTTAAATTCTTTTTTAGACGACGTTGAAAATGCTAAAATGACGAAAATATATTAAGAAAACATATTTTTTGGATTTTCTTTGTTTTCTCAATTGTTTTGGATTTTTTAAAAAATATATCAAAACATGGGTCAAAAATTGGGTAGCAACAGATGCCTCCTCTTTACAATGCTTACGAAGCGAAAATCCTCAAAATTTTGCATAGTAAGCTTTGTAAAGAAAAAAAAAGGAAAATGATTTCATTATCTTGGGCGACCTGCCCACACACTCACACTGATCTATTTTCACGGGCGACCTGCCCACACACACTCAAAGTGGTATATTTTCAGGGGTGACCGGCCCACACACTCACACTGGTCTATTTTCACGGGCGACCTGCCCACCCAAACTCACTCTAGTCTATTTTCACGGGCGACCTGCCCACACATACTCACTCTAGTCTATTTTCATGGGCGACCGACCCACACTCTCACACTGGTCTATTTTCACGGGCGACCTGCCCTTTTAATTGGGTTTACTTAAGATCCCATCTGGCGACCTCATTCAACTGGAACGAAAATATTGTGTAACTCGGTTAACTTGAAATCCCATCTAGCGATTCCCTTTAACCAAAGCTACATGAGATCCCATCTGGCGACCTCATTCAATTGGAATGAAATATGCGTAACTCGGTTAACCTGAAATCCCATCTGGCGATTCCCTTTAACCAAAGCTACTCGAGATCCCATCTGGCGACCTCATTTAACCAAAACAAAAGAATGTGTAAAAAGATGGTCTCATTGTATGGGTGACCTACCCAAGAAAAAAGATGGTCTCATTGTATGGGTGACCTACCCAAGAAAAAAGATGGTCTCATTGTATGGGTGACCTACCCAAGAAAAATGCTGGTCTCATTGTATGGGTGACCGACCCAAGAAAAATGATGGTCTCATTGTATGGGTGACCGACCCAAGAAAAATGATGGTCTCATTGTATGGGTGACCGACCCAAAAAAAATGATGGTCTCATTGTATGGGTGACCTACCCAAATGGAAAAAATATGATGAAGTGCGGTCTCATTGTCATGGGTGACCTACCCGGATGGAAAGAATATGAAAAAGTGGTCTTGTTGTGATGGGCGACCTACCCAAATAGAAAGAATATGAAGTGCGGTCTCATTGTAATGGGTGACCTACCCAAAAATGGAAAAAAATGAAGTGTGGTCTCATTGTAATGGGTGACCTACCCAGATGGAAAAAATATGATGAAGTGCGGTCTTATTGTCATGGGTGATCTACCCGGATGGAAAGAATATGAAAAAGTGGTCTCGTTGTGATGGGCGACCTACCCAAATAGAAAGAATATGAAGTGCGGTCTCATTGTAATGGGTGACCTACCCAAAAATAGAAAAAAATGAAGTGTGGTCTCATTGTAATGGTTGACCTACCCAGATGGAAAAAATATGATGAAGTGCGGTCCCATTGTCATGGGTGACCTACCCGGATGGAAAAAATGTGATATGACAAGTGTGAAAAATAGGACTTACCTGGCGAAGTCTGAGGGGATGACAGAAGAAGGGCTAGAAAACTTGGTGCTTCCTGATAATTCTCAATCATAGGGTTTGAAAACTCGTGTTTCCTAACTGCAAGGGTTGAAAACTCGAGGCTTCCCGATTGCAAGGTTGATCTTTTCATTTCTTTGGGATTTTCCTAATGGTAAGGTTTATCCCATCTTCTTTTTATTCCATGATCAAAACCGATTCTTTATTATTATCACCACCATGCTTCCTTCTTTTTCCACCATCTTGCTGGACCTCATTAAGGGTTTTCCTGTAACAATTCAAAAATATGTGCAAAATTTTTTTTTTTTTTTTTTTGAGGTTAGATGATATGCATACATCCTTACCTGATTTGAAATATAGGTCCCCATTTCTTCATGGTGTGTTTCTTTTCTCAAACGTTGGAGTGTTGGCAGTGAACTTCAATGGCTTTTCGCTCTTGCTTACTCGAGTCATCTCTTGTGATTTTGACCTCTAGGAAAGACTTGATACCATCATACTTCTTTGTCCTCTGCCTCTTTATCTCAAGGGTTGCCAATTTTGCTTGATATTTTCTTAGAATGGGAATCATGGAGCCAGCCCTATCATATGTTTCGTTATTGCCCCCTAGCTTGATCATGCCCCCAAGTGTTCAATTCAGGTTTGGGGATGAGGCTATGTGAATGTAGGTTTGACAGGGAGGTGTTTTCATGCAGAATTTTTGGAATTCCAAAGCTATTCCAGACACAAAAATCATTTTGACATCGATTCAAAGCAAACTCATTCTAAAAAAAATTCAAGTGATTCCTATGGAGAGGTTATCAGAAGCGATGAAAATTTTTTGTTTTGGCTTTTGGTAAAAAATATGAAGTGACCTCTGGTTTGTCAGAAAAGGTTTAAATTTCAATTTGAGGGTTATTGAGAATCGAGGTTCAAAGCATTTATTTTATTTGCATGAATAATGATTTGGTTCACATGAGAAAGCATTGCCTACCGATCCAGATTGCTTGCCTTTGATCAGAAAGGGCTTGATTAGGCACGTAATGTAGGCTTGGGCTCTTGGTTATGAAGAAAATGATATTTGTAGGCTCAAAAGGTGTTTAAGGGATTTGAAAACTAAGGATCACCTATGCTTGTTTCTTGACCTTTTGTCATTTGACTGTCTTTTGAAAATTGTCTATCGTGCCCCCTTGTGTTGGGCTTGGACTTGTTCTCTTTGTTTTTTGTTTTCTTCATATGGTTTTGAGCATCATAATATATATATATATATATATATATATATATATATATTTTATGCTCAAAACTTCTGATCCTTTGGATTTTTCTTCATGTCCCTCTAGATTTGTTTGGGCACCTTTGATGATTGAGAATTTTCTTTTATGCCCCCTAGTATTGCTTGGGCACTTTCGATCATTGAGGTTTTCTCTATGTCATCGCACTTGCCCCCAGTGTAGGGTGTGATCCTAGCCAAGGTTATTTATCTCAAGAAAAGCATAAGGCTCAAAAGGGGACTGCAAATGATATATTTTAGCCTCGTGAAAAGATTATCAAAGATGGCTTTTCTTCATTTCAAACTCATGCATTTAGGATCGGTAAGCCTTACTTTCATGCGAGTATGTAATGTGATTTCTCATTATTCATTCAAATAAAACTCAGCTTTTGAAGTCACTTCATGGGTTCTTGCTGTTTTTTTTTTTTTGGGTTTTTCTAGGTGTATGGTTACCTTTCTAAGGAATCACCTGAATTTCCAGAACTCGTTTGTTTTGGACAAACATCAACATAATTTCAGTTTCTGTACTAAACTTTGAATTCCCAAAAATCCTTATGAACATGTGCGATCATGCATAGTTTTGAAAGAAAGGAAAACACACCCAAAGATTCTTGGTGTGATGGTTTCATGCTTAAAGATTATACTCAATATGTTATTTGCATGAAACAACAACAAAAATGAAGGTATGTTATAAACACATGATCTTATTAACAAGAAAGGCTCATTTGACAAGGAAAGTGTTGTGGAATTTTGAGCCAAGTTGCTAACAAAAACTGGAACAGGTTGAAACAAAAATCAAGAAATTTTGCAGGCATGATCAAACTAAGGTTTTTTTTTTTTTTTTTTTTTTGCAGCACAAGAATGGGCTCCATTATGCACCAGTGGTGCAATTCCCTTTGGTCAGCCTTCCCACCAAAGCTTTTTGCAGAAAATACATGATTGCACTGAGGCTCTTGACAAATCTTGCCCCCAATTTCTTCGGGCTGAGTCATTGTTGGGTTTTGAACAAAGATGATAGGTCGGTTGGAAGGAACTTTCCTAGAGTTATTTTTCAGTATCTACTCGAGTAAGCTAGAATAAGTCACACATGTCTTCAAAAATTACGACGAGCATACTCTTCATCTTCCGAGTTTTTCTTCATTCAAAGTCGGGTGTTGTAGACTCGTAGGGGACCTACTTTTCATTCTGGTGCATGCATGACAAATGTATGAACATGTAATCTATATGATGAACTCACCCTTAGAGAGGTGACAATATGGTCGTAACTCTTGTATGATGGACAAGAACCGTGATTTTTGCCCAAACTCTACAATGAAAATTTTCGGAGCAACGGCCAATGTGTCACCCATAAGTCTTGAGTTCAAGATGCTTCAAGAAGAGTTTGCCCTTATGCAAAAAACGATAGCACATACAACCTAAGGACAGGTTCTATTCATTATGTGAACATGGGTAAGTTTTTATCTGGTCTCAAAAGGGTCTCATATCTGCCTAGTGACGTTCTTCGTAAAGACAGTATGGGGGCGTTGCAAGCAATGGTTAAGGCATGTGTACCCACCATTACCAAGCAGGCACTCAGATATGAGTTGGGTGTTTCACGCATCTAAACCCTGACCAATGGTCTTAGGGCAGATCGCTAGTTCCCCACCTAACCTAGAAGCTTGTGTGTGCTTTCAAAAATAAATACAGGTAATGCATGAAACAATTCTATAAAATGCATGGAAAAAAATATTAACAAAAAGATAAAAATGCAAAAAACTTAAACACATCAAATACACAAAGCTTAGTCCAATAATGTCAGAAACAGTACCTTCCCCAGTGGAGTCGCCATTCTTTCGCACCCCAAAAAAACAAAAATCAGCGCGCGGCATAGGCTGGCGATTTTTCGTCTCGTTGTTGTTTGCTTGAATTTGGTTCGTTGGAGTCGCCACCTAGTAATTGATTTCGGGCTACTAGGAAACCTGATGTACTGGTCTTGTCAGAGATTCGCGGGTAAGGGACTGGTTGTGGTTAGGGAAGGTATTAGCACCCCTAACGTACCCTACCTGAGGTAAGCTGCTTCGTGGCTTTGACGTGTTAAAGAAGTTTTAATAATTGTCTTTTCATCGGAAATTAGAAATATCACTTACGCATAAGTTAATAATTCTTAACCGTGATCCGATCAAAAAATTAAATTCTTCTTTAATATATTTGCAATTTTATCATTCAAAACTATATACAAATAAATAAAACAAAAATACAAGCACACACATACACTTTCACTATTTTATTTTTTGTTTCTTTTCTTTTTCTTTTCTTTTCTTTTCTTTTACATCCATATTTACAAAATACAAATTACAAAAACTTAAAACTAAACAAATATTACATTAAACCATTTGGAAATTACAAAAATGACCCAAAACAAATTCAGGAACAATTCTGGGCTGCCTGAACAGTAGCGGCACGTGGACCCCACGCACCGCCGTGACTGGCGGCGCGTGGGCTCACGCGCCGCCCCGAAAATCAGGCAGCGTGAGGGGGCTGTAATGCTTCCTCCTCTCTTCAATCTCTTGTTGTCTGTCACCTGCAAATCTAAAAAACAACACAGCAAGGGCAGTCGATTTTAAGTTTTTTTTTTTTTAGTTTTTCAGATCTGTTTTTGGGTCTTCTTCATCGGTTCGGGTCTGCTTCCTTCTCCGCCGATCTGTTCTGATCTTTTGCTTGCCCACCCTTCTCTGTTTCAGGCACTCGGCGGTGTGACCGAAGGGCTGCTGGTGGAGGCTTCGATGCGATGCGGTCCGGCGGGCTGGGTTCTCCGATGGGGGAAGCCTGTGAAGGGGACTCCTACTGGGACGGTGAGGACGGCGTCCCCCAAGCTGGTGGTGGATCTCCGGTTCTGTGGAGCTGCTTCTCCGTTACTGTCGGTGGACGGTGCTGACGGAATGAAAAACAAATCGGTGGCAGAGGCTGAGAAAGGGTTGTTGTTGGGTGGTCTGTGGTCGGTGGGAACAACAAGGTGAAGGGGGCGAAGGAAGAAGAAAACCGAATCTGGAGGGGGGGGTGCTACTTCTCTCTTTGCTTCGCCGGGTTGAGAAGCGAGAAAAAAAATTACAGTAGTCGGGTCCTGCTGTTTGGCTAGTGGGTGGTGAAAAAAATCAAAACCAGTGGGAGGCCGTTTGGTTTGTTCTGTTGGCTGAGAGGGCTAGTCTCGAAAAACTCCAAGGCCAAAGGTGGGGCGGCTGTGTTTGGATTTTTAGGGAAGGGGCGGCTGTGTATGAGAGGGTTTAGGTTAGGGTTTTCTGTATTTTTTAGATGTTGTCAAAATTACCCCCCCACCTTGAATGTGTTGGAAACCAGTATTTATAGGCAAAAAATGTTGCCAAGTTTTTCAACTTGGTCCCTCAACTTCTTTCTTTTTGTAAATTTTGATTTTTCTTATTTTTTTGTATTTTTTTGAAAACGAGCAAATCAATGTCGACTCAACTGCGGAAAATCAATGATTTTTAAAATGACGCGTGAAAAGTCGAACGCGTTCGAAAATCTTTTAACAATTTAAATTCTTTTTTTAGACGACGTTGAAAATGCTAAAATGACGAAAATATATTAAAAAACATATTTTTTGGATTTTCTTTGTTTTCTCAATTGTTTTGGATTTTTTTGAAAATATATCAAAACATGGGTCAAAAATTGGGTAGCAACAATTACGTTTCGAAGCATCTAAAACCAAAATCCAAGTTTTTATTTCAGTAATTTAGCTACTCTAAGTCAAATCTTGAAGATTTCATGCAAGGTTATTTCTCCATTTTTAGGAAAATCATTATTGAAGTACTTAAATGTAAACTGTCTACTTAAAGGAGGATTATTTTGTAAAATAGATACTATGATTTCCTAAAATATAAAAAGAATGAGAGAAGAGAAGGGCCGGTAAAGAAGACAAAAACGCCCACTTCCTTCAAGAAACCCGAAATCATGCATTCCTCATTCTTTTTTATTAGTTGTTCAACAAACATGTAAAGTTAAACTCTTTTTCTTGGTTGCAAGGACACGGAAACCTTCAGATTTCAAGAACTGTGAGATCTATTTTACCTTTTCTTTTTAGTTTATATGATGATTATGTTTGTTCTCCCATGCTTATTTTTTCTATGATTGTTTATTTTAATTGTTAAAGAGGACTCTAAGCTATTATTGTAGGCAATCTATTGCTAAGTTTGCTATCAAAACCGGAGTTGTGGTATACGGACTTGTGAAGCAACTGAGTTTAATAATTGTGACGGATCTACGTTATTAATCTTAGGGAGAACATTCAATTAAATAAAAAAAAAGACTACAGACAGATATGTTTTCTTGATTAATCAATTTATCTAGTTCTTAAGGTTGCTCTTCAATTAAATTACTAGTGCAGATATTGTGGTTGTTTAATGGTTAGAGTTAGTTATACGACAAATCCGTTGACTAACCAATGTTAAAAAGAGATAAATATTCATAATATAAATTGATGTCTCATTTCCATGATCAGTTCTGATTTCTGTCGGTGGACGTTTACTTGTAACCAAGGTTTGTTCTCTTAATAATTTTCTGAATTCGCATATATGTGTAGGATGCCACTGTCTGCGCTGCCGAATCTCGCGACAACCCCAGTTCTCGTCAGCCTATCCCCCTGACGAGTTTTCCTGCTTGGCCTGGACAGTCCATCGTGCAGCCCATGTTTGTCAACAATCTGCACTGCTGATTTTCCTTTGACGAACCTACAACTACACAAATTTGCGCTGCCGATTTATCCCACTGTTGGCATGGTTGCCAGCACCCTCAAGCATTGTTTGGACAGCATGCCGAAGTGTGCACCTCGTGCACATTTAACACTATTACAGTTACCATCATTGCCTCCTAAGTTTTTATTAGCTTTTATTCATTACGCCTTCTACTTGTAACAAGTTGATCCCACAAACTAATTGCATAATTAATGAATTCAACCACAACCAATTTAACCTTTTTTTTCTTCTAAACACCTTTGGCAATCAAACACAAACTCTACTTTCTTTTCCCAATCCAAGTAAGCCTTCATATCACTCTTTTCTTAAAACCCTAGAATTTTGAGTTCAATACCACCCAAATTATGATTTAAACCATTATGCTCCTCAGAAGTTCTACCCTAGCTGAATATATTAGTTGTCTGTGACCTACCTCCTATTCTCCTCTTAGGTCGTGACTCATACACATGACTTTGTTGCATTCAATATTTTCTACCATAATCCTACATCGTCTTCCTCATCTTCTTCTTCAGTATTATTCCTTACACTCTCATCATTTATTGTAGCCCTAATGGTAGGCATTTCAAACCTACTTATTAACACCTTCATCATAGCTTCCATTTTATCATTCCTTTAATCCACAATTCTTGCCTTTATTTTTGCTCAACACTTTTTGAGGACATTATTTAATCCAAAAATAAAGGTTAGTAGTAAAGAAAAACTTTCCTCACATAAACCTCGCGTGTTTACTCTCACAATAAAATTCACTCCTCTCGTGTTTCACATAATTTATTAGGCTTTTCACTCTACTAGTCTTGCTATACCTTTTATCACTCCATTCCACTTTGGTTCTTAAAAGTAACTTAGCAACTTATCAAATAATTAACCAAACTATGTAATAATTTATTTAATGATTAAAGATTCAAAAATCAACAATTATTCAAACTTCTCAAAACAAAACTTGAGGACAAGCTTACAAGTAGCAATATAAATTTATGTGAATATAATGATGAAAACGAAGACACTAATTAAAAAGCAAGAATTATTATTAAGAAACAACAAAAGCTACAAAATTCAAAAAAATAAAGAAAACAATGCAAGAAATCAAGAAACTAAAGGAATTGATGCATGATAATTCTATTCTACCCAAATTTGCAAAAAACTAATCAAGATCACAAAGAATTTTCAAGACAAGTTTTGGATAAACCCTAGTTCATGCAAGATCCAAAATTTTTAATTTCTTCTCCAAGAATTCTTTTAAGATTGTGATTGTGATTTTGATTCTTCTTTCTTTTATTCTTTATATATATGTGTGTGCGCGCGCGTGCGTTGGATTTATCAATTTATTGTTTTATATATAATTGTTCAACAACTGCAAGAATTTTTCCTATCAAAACAAATTTTCTTCCTCCTTTTTTTTGTAAACGAACATACAATCAAGTTTAATCAAGAATCAATAATTTCTTCCTTTTTTTGTTTTAGTTGAAACCCTAGAGAGAAAGAAAACAAGAAAACAAACCTTATACATGACATGATCTAAAAAATCCTTTAGATATGGCAAAATCTAAAGAAAACCCTAGAATTACTTGTAATAATAAAAAGTAAAGAGATATAACCTAAAATTAGTTATGCTCTATACCAAACTAATGTGAAATTGTCACTTAGATTGTTAATTTAAGGTTTGAAAAAAAGTTTGTAACTTTACCCAACAAGAACCTTGCATTGGAGAACCAAAGTTTTATGCAATTAGTCACCCCTACCCTATTCCTATAACGAGATGCGAATGACAAGTATGAATCACAACGAAGTTGATCAATCCTTCAAAGAGTTTGCAATTTCAATCAATCACATATAGGGAAAAAAAACAACACAATATTAGGCAAATTTAGAGAAGATTTCATAAACTGAAAAATAATATTAACGATCGGTTTATATAGTGGAAAGCTAACCTTAATTTGACTTAATGGACCCAAACTTGATAAATAGACCTTAACACGTTAAAATTCTAAAATAACTAAAATAATAATATAAAACCTTACCTAAATGAACCCTCAAATTCCATAGGCCTTAAAATAAACTAAAAGATAAATAAATAATAGTCCAAGTAATTAAAACAAGACTAAGTTGAATTTTGTAATTTAGTGGCAGAATCAAAGCTCAACTTCAAATGTATGATTCTCTCTCTTATTGATGAATTAGATTGTCTACCATATATCACTAAAAGATTATGGGTGTCTTCTTTCCAATGAAACAAGAATCACATCAAAATGCATTATTTAGCTTCAATTATGGCCAAAACAGTAGCTAAAGATCAAAACTAACAAATTTAAATCTTCTTATTCCAATCTTCTTGTATGTCTGAATGCTCCTCTAAAAGCCCTTCTTGAACATGAATTAAATTAATCAAGGCTTGCTTTTTATTTTTTAAATTCTCTTGAAGTCCATCTTAGCTTATGTATTTTGAAGAAGTCCATTAATAACCTCCTAAAACCTCTTTGCTCCAAGTCTTGTCACTGGACCTAGTGAAACTTCTAATAGATCTCTTGGTGTTGAATCTAGGATTGCATCATCTACAGTGATAGAAAACAAGGAAGAATAAGAAGAAGGAGAAGAAATGAGAGATAGGGTTGTTTTTTGTTATAACACTTTTAAATTTGTTGATATAATTTCCGAAAGAAACTAGTGATGGAATATTTTACATGATAATTTCATTAGCAAATAATGATGTGTCATGTTACTGATATAATTATTAACAAAATATTTATTAATTTTTAATTATTTTTATTTTGTTAGTAATTTAATTGATAATTACTAACAAAACATATATATTTCACCGTTAGACTTCGACAAGTTAAGATTTTCTGTCGCCATGATCATCGAATAATATTGTTGGTATTGATCCATCTCTAGTCCAAAAAATGAAAAAAAAAAATGGTTAGAGAAGGAATTTTGACGCAGAATAATTCTACCTAAATCCATTGATAATTAGCAACAAAATAGATTCCGTCGCTATTTTCCTTCATTCTTGTACTAATTTACTTGGATTCCAAATATACCTCATTGTAATAAAGAGCACACATGTTGAATAATTATCATAAATTTTTTCGACACAAAAAGTATATTTTTGTGTCAATTTCCACATGTAAGTTGAGTTTAAATTCACGTTTCGGACAATTTTAAGAAATCATTATTTACACTAGTTTGATGCATTCATGAAAAGGAGTTCTCCTTGGTATTGGTTTAAAGTTTGAATTCAAGAAGTTAAAACAAATAGAGAAAAAAGAAAAAAAAAAAAAAAGAAGGTACACTTCTTTACTCAGCAAGCTAGAAGGAATATAATTATCATAATTTGGAATCATTTAAAAGTCAAAAGTTTTGGGTATCCAAACATCAAAATTCTCAGGTATTAAACCTTACCCGGCTACTCAAAATTTTAAATTTAATAATTTGATAAAAGAATGACAAACATATTATTATATAACGGAATGCTACTGTGAAAAATGAAGGCTTGGCATCAACCTTTGCGTCTCATAGCGAGTCTCAAACCTAGCAATCGTGCCTAGTGTGGATCAAATGATAGAGGTTTAATCACTTAGAAAGGACATACAATAATTCTATGTTTTATTTATCAATATAAATATCACTACCCACACTAAACGTAGAGTTAATATTAATGGGCACCAATAAAAAAAATGAAAATGAAAATGAAAACAAAATAAAAGAGAAAACAGAAAGCAACGGCATTGGCCCATGGTATGTCTACTCACCAGCCTCTATGATGTGAACTCCATCTTCCTCCCCACTCCCATCCGCTATTGCTTTACCCCCCCGCCGGTTCTCTTATTTCTTAATTACCATATTTAGTAAAATATATAGATCATTAACATTAATCTTCATCCACGGCAAAGATGTCCAGAGAGAGAGGAAAGGACATAGCTGAAGGATCCACTGAGAATCAACAACCAGCAACGCCTAGTCGTTATGAGTCGCAGAAGAGAAGGGACTGGAACACTTTTGGGCAGTACTTGAAGAACCAGAGGCCTCCAGTTCCTCTTTCTCAGTGCAATAGCAACCATGTCCTAGATTTCCTTCGATATCTTGACCAGTTTGGCAAGACTAAGGTTCATCTCCAAGGTTGCATGTTTTATGGGCAGCCTGAGCCCCCAGCTCCTTGTACTTGCCCTCTCAGACAAGCTTGGGGCAGCCTTGATGCTCTTATTGGGAGGCTTCGAGCAGCGTACGAGGAGAACGGAGGCACGCTAGAGACAAACCCTTTCGCTAATGCTTCTATTCGGGTTTACCTTAGAGAAGTGAAGGACTATCAAGCTAAGGCAAGGGGGATCCCACACAAGAAGAAAAGGAAGAAGCAGATTTCAAGCAAAGGAAATGATGAATCAAGCTCTGAGATGCAGTTTCCTTAAAATCCCAATCGGCTTTCCACCATCTGTGCACGTATGGTAATCAATCCCTCGCCACATTTACTTTTTTACTCTTTTTTTTAATGATAGATTGCCTGCTTTAAATAGACATCGATAAATATCAAGCAGTGTGATTTTCTGCCCTCATGAATGATCAGCTGTCATGGTTTTTTTAATTTAACAACACGAACTTCAAGCCCTGCCCCACCATTTTTTAGAAAAATTATAATTTATATTTCCAATCGAATTAAAATTTTAAACCGTGTAAAATAATGCTATTACTTTGATATATAATATTTTTCAAACTCAAGGAACATATCACTCTCCCTTCTTATTTGCATCGTTTCTCTCTCTCCACTGCTTTTTCTCTCCAGAAATTACCCTTGCAGCAGATCTTTACAGGGTAATTTGAACATTAGTATCCTGCCCTTTGTATCTTCATAGATCTGCATGTTGTGCGATTTCAGATTTTGTGGGACATTTGCATGTCAATATATGCTTTTATTTGTTCATTTCATTTGCGTGGAAGTGAACCCTTGTTGGAAGATTAGAAGTGAGTATATGCTCCAAAACAAAACATCATATACAGTTTTCGCATTTTACAGTTATACTTATTGCACGACGAGTTAATATAAAATCATTATGTAAATCTCAACAAAGTTCAAACAGCTCTTACTCAAGAAGGAGGTGAATTTCTTTAATATAAAACCATTTCTTTTAATTCTTATCAAATAAGTCTTTGGATTTGACAGTTTTTTTAACACTACTGGCGATATTTTATCAATGTCATGTGTTGAAGTCGCTCTTCAATAAATTCAAATGACACTGCTTCAAAGCTAGGTTTACAGGTTCACTGTGTTCTTCCAACTCCAATATATGTCTGACTTCATTCATTATCATAAACATTCTATTCATATGTATGTGTATAATCAGCCTTTACCATAGTTAGGAAGAATAGAAGACTTGACGAATTAGTTAGCCAACCTTTTCTATTTATATATGTAGGGCACTGCATAATAGTTAATGTAGAAATTACAATATAGTGTAATTTCCTATAATACGCCCTCTCAAGCTGAAGATGGAGGATCAACCCGAAACTTAAACCAAAGATCAATAAAAGAAGTAGTAGGGAGTGGTTTAGTCAGAACATTGGCAAGCTGATCATTGGAAAAGATAAAGTGAATTTGAATGTCCTTCCTGGCAATCCTGTCATGTACAAAATGATAATCAACCTCAACGTGTTTACTATGTGCATGGAAGATAAGATTCACAAACTAATAAGTAGCACCCATATTATTACACCAAAGCATAGGCACAAAAGTAGGAGTAACATACAAATCTAACAATAAATTTTGAAGCCAAATAACCTCAATAATGTCATCGGCCAAGACTTTATAGTCAACCTTAATAGAAGAATGAGCAATCACACATTGTTTGTCGGATTTTTAAGAAACCAGTGTATTAACAAAAAAGACAAGATATCCACTTGTAGAATTACGATCATCAACACTACCAGCACATTCAGCATTTGTAAAACCATGCAAGGCAAATGATGAGCTACAAGTAATATGTAAGCCAAAAGAAAACGTACCCCGAAGATAACGCAGAATGCGTTTAACGTCAGCTCAATGTGTATATGTAGGAGCATGCATAAACTGACGGACCTTGTTAACTACAAAACAAATGTCTAGTCTTATAAAAGTGAGATATTGAAAAGCACCAACAATTTGATGAAACTATGTAGGATCATAAAACAAACAATTGAGCACTATAGTAACATTTGAGGTAGAAATAAAAGTATCAACTGGTTTGCAAGAAGACATACATTCTTGATTAGGTATGTCAATAATATATTTATCTTGTTGCAGCATAAGAGCCACACTAATAAAATCAACTCTTGAATCCTGAAGCTTAGACTCTAAACTCAACAACTATATCAATCGGTGAAGCAAGACTTAATTGCTTCTTATAAGCAAAATATCATCAATGTAAACGAAAAGATAAAAATTTATCAGCACCTATAAACAAGATGAATAATGAAGTGTCCACCTTATAAGCTTGAATGCCAATAAAGAAAAGATACTCATTCAAGCGAGTGTACCATGCTCGAGGAGCTTGTTTTAAGCCATATAAAGACTTATGTAACCAACACACATGAGAGGATAGAGTAGAATCAATAAAATATCAAGGTTGTTGCATGTATATCTCTTCGACAAGTTTCCTATTAACAAAAACATTATGTATATCGAGTTGATTAATCTTTCAACCACGTGAAACCATAATGGAGAAAACCAATCAAAGAGTTACTTATCTAATGATAGGATTAACATTCTTAGAATAATAAATACCTTATTGAGTAAAACCTCTAGCAACCAATTGAGCCTTATAACACTCAATGTTGTCATCTAAATGATGTTTTATCTTATACACCCAACAACTACCAATAATATTCATTAGATGAGAAAAAGGAACCAAAGACTAAGGGTTGTTGGAACACAACGCTTAAATTTCATCCTTTATAGCATTGTGCCAAGCCTCACACCTATTAGCATAAAAAATGTAATTGGTTCATAAGTAAGAGGAGAGAGTGCCCAAGAGAGAGGGTTGGTAGACGTAGTTCAAAAAGCCGTCAAATTTGCTGTCTTTAGCAGCTATAAACGAAGAACCATATAATGTTCACCAACTACTAAACTAGAGGCAAGTAAGCCCAAACTTGTATGCTACTGTAGAAAACAAAAGGAGAGGTCAACAACCAAATTCAACCCAGTTGGAGATTCAAACCAAGATGTTGGATTGACAGCAATAGACCTATGTGAACCAATAGCAAAACTAAGAGAACCAACAAAATTATACCTGGAAAATGGAAACTCTGAAGGAGGAGATCATATGCCTAAACAATGATAATTAGATAAACAAATAGATGGTGACATAAGGGCAGGGCTTATGGGTTATTTGATGGTGGTAGAAATAGTAGGCAGTATGGTTGGTGGAGAGGTCATAGATATAAGGGAGGGAAAAGGTAGTGAATTAAGCAAATTAGGAAATTATGTAGTAGGCATATGATGTGGAAAGGTGTTGTGGGGTTATACCATCTTTTCAGATTTGTCAAAAGGCAACATTTCTTCATGAAAACGAACATGATGCGAGGTATAAATACGTTGAGATGTGAGGTCAAAACAACTATAACTAAAATGAGAGGAGTCATAACCTAAGAACACACTTGAAGAAGAACAAAAATCCAACTTATGCACATGATATGAATGTAGAAACAGAAAGCAAAGACACCTAAAAATACATATAAAATCATAATTAGGAGTACGATGAAAAAGACACTCAAATGGTGATTTATTCTAGACGAAAAGAGTAGGCATATAATTGATAAGATACACCAATGATTTAAATACATAATTTCATAATTGTAATGGGGCTTTACATTGTCCGAGGAGAGTAAGACCACTTTCGATAATATTCTGATAATGACATTCAACAATGTCATTTTACTCATGAGTATGAGGACAAATTAAATGATGATGAATATTGATAGACTAAAAGAAAGTGTTTAACTTGTGTTATTCACTACCCCAATCAGTTTAAATAAATTTGATTTTTCATGAAAATTGATGCTCACTAAGAAACTTGAAAACGATGGAAAAAAAAAAATACATTACATTTTGCAACAAGAGGATAATACCATTTTTATTTTGTATGCGTATCGATATAAATAACAAACTAATAAAAAGTATTAGAGGAAAAAATAGGAGTAAGGCTCCAAACATCATTAAAGATTAAATTAAATGAAGTTTTGTGACACATAGGTCCCAATGATAAACGCGACGACTTTTCTAGTGGACATGCTTGACATTGTAAAAATGAATGTTTAGATGTATAAGCAAGTTTATTATTTGATACTAAAAAATTAAAAACACAGGAAATAAGATGACCCAATTGATGATGCCAGATCACAAGGAGACTAGTAAGCTTGAGGAATTGACGTGGCAAAAGACTTAAACAAAATATAGAGACCATATTTACTCTAACTGAAAATGAGCACTACCTTGGTGGTAAGATCCTTAATATAAAAGACAGATGCGAGAAATTCAAAATAGACATTATTATCACAACAAAATTTCTGAACAAAAAGTAATGGTTTTGTAATATGAGGTACATGAAGAACATTAAATAAGGTAAAAGTGCATTGTGAGGTATGTAATGTAGTATGCCTAATATTAGATATGGAAAGGCCTTTACCATTACCAAGATAAGGTTCAGACCCAGTCAGAGTCACAAGAGCAGGTGCAACTTGTTGATTTGTACCAGTGTTGAAAAATCAATCCACAAAGTTAAGAGAGGAGAAATTACTTAGCACAATATTGGCATTTGGCTATTGTCTATGAATGTGAAGCTAAGAACATTGAGGGCTTTATGATCAAAGGATAGGCAAAGTTGGCACCTAACATTATTTGTAAAAGAACAGTTATTAGATCGTTGTGAAAAGCTATTATTCCTTATGTTTTGTTGCCAATTGCTTTATCTCTAGCCGCTATTATAAGACCCTTGAAAACCATGAAAATCATACCTGTTTTAGGTGTTGTTTTGATTGCTATTGGAATGCCAACTTCCATGAAATCTTTCTCTGCCACAACTAAAATTTGGATTGTTGTTATATGAACCTAAGGACTAATGGTGGTTAAGCTAGCATGGGTAATAAAAAAGGAGTGGCAACCATGGATTGAAGAAAGGTATTGTGAAAAAACTTATAGGTAAGGAGATGACTATAAAGATTTGCATACAAAAGACATTTTGCCTTGGTCACGAGGGTTATTAACAAGTCTTTGAACTCACTGCAAAAATGACGAAACACATACAAATTAAAATCCTTTAGAGAAACTAATCGACCAACAATTGCTAATTCATCAAATAATGTTTTTATCTTCTACATATATATATATATATATAATATACCAAATCATCATCTTTACAAAGATCTTGAAAAGATCCATGAAGTTGCATAATGTGACAATTAGATGGGGAAGCGAGGGCAGCTCAAGAGTATACGATACAAAATGTGTGGTTTGGAAATTGACAACAAGATGTAGTATATCCATTGCAAGAGAACAAAACAGTGCACTCAGAATAGGTTGATACTACTGCTTCTAACAAAGAAAAAAATAGATTAGTCTAAAGAGACGAACCATTAGTAATAACCATATGAGAAGGAGGACACGACAAGAAGTCATCAACAAAGTGATGGTTATTATTCTTCTTCTTCTTAATCTTATTATTATTATTATTCGATAGGATTATAGGAACATAATTAGATTAACTTTGGTCTATTGGTTAAACCAATCACACTGTCATCAAAATTTACTGCACCATATACGCAACTAGTTAAAATAGAATTAACTGCAACAACCAATTCCAGACACTAGAATCCATTGCACCAACTAAATGAATATGTTTGATCCATCCCATAAACAAGGTTCATGCGTTAATATTATTATTATTATTATTATTATGCAAATATACAGCCCTAGCTATGCAGATATATTTAGCACTAGACTCAGGCAAAAGCTGGCCTATATGTAGCCTTCTAGTTGGCAAACCGAAGTAAAGAACACTATTAAGAGTATAATATGATTTAGTTCTGTTTTTTAACTTAGATCTAAGAATCTTCAATCAACTAGGTATAATTACCATCATGACACTTTTTCATCTTTAAAGACTTCATTCTCATTCCCCTTGATGAAACTATACACAAGATCTCTCGTTAAACTATTAGTAAGTGGATCCTTAATATTTTTCTTTGACCTAACTTATTCAAGAAATAATTTCATTCAAGAATAAATGTTTGATGTCTTTGATATACATGTCTAAACTTATCATTATACATATTACTTTGTGCCTTTCCAACTATTGAATAGTTATCGCAATGGACATAAATCCTTGGGACTAGCTTTGGCCAGCATAAAGTATTCTTTAACAAATTTCAAAGCTGCTTGGTTTTCTCCTTAGCTTTGTATAGAGCATGAATCTTATGATACATATTTACTTAAAAGACTTCCAAAACATTTATACTCCACTAAGTGTGAAAACATATCTACTTTTGGATTTTGAGTTCTTATTATTAAATATCTAATTCACATCACTATATCTCTCAAGTAGTGTAGTGCAACCTATTGTCCAAGGTATATTTTAAGTATTTGAATGTTTTATTTAATTCTTTTCAATGATCTAAAACCTAGATTATTGATAAATCTACTTAGCTTGTTAACTGAGTATATGATATTTGGTCCTGTGCAATTCATAATATATATCAAGCTTCTAATAATTAAAGAATATTCCAATAAAGTATCCCTTCACCCTTTTTTGGATAGACACTATTTTTTTATTGTTGTTTAGACAATATTATTGTCACCATTAAAAAGTTTATCAATAGTTTTTTCAATATAATGAGATTCGAACAATACTAAATCATCAACTATCATATAAATTTTAATTCTTGGTATAATATACGCAACACCTCATACTTTCATATCAAATTTATTAGTTAATATTTTCTTAGTAGACTTGGTCATCAATTATCATTGTTGTCCAATATTAACAAGTCATCCATATAGAGATATACAATGACATAACATTTATTTATGTTTCTTACATAAACATATTTATCAACCTCATTAATTTTACATTTATTTGACAACATAACCTTATCAAACTTATTATGATATTATTTAGGAGCTTGTTTCAAATCATATAATGACTTGAAAAGCTTACAAACTCTTTTTCTTTTTATTTAACAATAAATTCCTCAGGTTGTTCCATGTAAATCTCTTCGTTAAGGTCACAATTTAAAAAAGTTGTTTTTACATCTATTTGATGTATTTCTAGGTTATTAATAGCCACAATGGCTATAAATGTCCGTATAAACATTATTATTAACATAGGTGAGATTGTATTAAAATAGTTCATATCTTCTTATTATTTTAAAACCTTTGACAATAAATCTTGCTTTGTATTTGTTAATGACTCCATCAGCTTTCATTTTTAACTTAAAAATCCATTTATGCCTTAATAGTTTTCTTTTGGATAGAAGATCCACTCATTTTCATGTTTGATTTTGCATGATGGACTCAATCTCGCAATTAACTACCTCCTTTTAATATGAAACTTCAGGGTAGGATATTGCCTTAAAGTAGCTTCAATGCTCATTTTCCAACAAGTTAGAAAATGAAGGTCAAGCATTCGTGACATTTTCATCATCTTACTTTTTTTTTTTTGCTCAATTTCATTATTCCTTGAAGATCATCATCTAAAGTTTGATGAAGACCACTTGAGCTTTCTTTATTTATTCTTATAAGTGAATGAATTTCTTATGTCTCCTTATAATAAAACAATCTTCTTTGAGAGATATAACATTCCTTGACTATATTATTGTATTGGTATGAATATAATTAATATTTAATTTATATATAAGAAATTGATATACACTACTATTGTATACATATACAATGAATATGTATCCATTATTTTAGGTCTTGTCTTGACCTCTTAAGCAATAGGTATTGTCACATTTATAAGACATTACTATACTTTGAGATATTTGAAGGAAGATCTTCTTCCTTTCCATAACATATAGGGTGTCTCTTTTAATTTTTTTTGTGAGGTACTTTGTTACTTTAATTGTCAAAATTGCCTCCCACAATAATTTCTAGGATGCTAATGAACTTATTAACATGGTATTCATTTTTTTCTTTTAAAGTTTGGTTTTTACATTCAACAATGTCATTTTGTCAGGATGAATAGAGAGTGGTAATTTTATTGATAATATCATTGAGAATAAAATTCACTAGGAAGTGCCTCATATTCTCTACCTTTATTTCTTCTTATTGCTTTTATTTTTTTTAATGAGTTGGTTTTCAATTTTTTCTTATAATGTGTAAGCATTCAAGAACCTAATATTTTATTGTCACCTTTTGAAGTTCACACTACTAAACTTCTCAAGTTTCTCACAATGTATCACAAACAAAAAGTGAAAGGAATCATTCCTGCCAATTTTGCATAATCTTGAGTAGAGTTGTATTTTTCTATTAAAATAATAAAAAATTTGATTACTTCGAGCAATAAAATATAAAATCAAATAATTCACTTATCAAAGGTTTAGGCAAGCAAATATATATATGAAATAAACAATTAAGATAAAGATTAAGTCTTAAGATTATAAAAAATTGTTTAGCAAAATCAATGATATATTTGCAGGATTATAAATATATGCACAAAAGAGTAACATACCAATACATTAAACAAAAGTATAATTATAGAACAATGTATAAAGTCCTTACTTGTAGAATTTCAAATAAAAAACCAAAGTAGGAAAGAAAGTAGTTAAGATTGTATCATCTATGCTAGCTTAAAGCTTAAGTGCCCATCAATTGATGCAAATATTCTTAGTGCAAGGATTCCAACAACAATACCTCAAAATGATGCACTTATAAATCAAGCCTACAAAGTAGAAAACTTACACAAATTTTATATCTAGAACAACAAAACCTAAAGAGCTAGAGGAAGGAGATAACATGAGAAGAAAGAAAGAGGAAATTTTTCCATCTTCATCATTTTCAAATGAAATCCATCAACTCTTATTTATATAGAAAACTAGAGATGTAGAATTAATTCATCCCAACTATTCATTGAATTTACATAAAAAATAAATATGAAAAGATTTAATAAAAATGATCAATAAATATGACAATTCATTAAATTTACAAAATCAATATTTAATCACAACAAGTTCAAATTAATGAATGTAAAATTAATTAATTACAATTAATTTCTAACAACTCATTGAATTTGTAAAATTAATAAATTAAAAAAGAATTTGATTACATCAATTTCTTATTCATATAATGTTTTTCAATGCTCAAGAAACAATCACAAAAGCAGCAAACAAATGTTGATGTGACCACTAAAGCAAGTTTCATGCATTACTTTCTTCACATTATCGGAATTTGGCATGTAAGAGTAAGTTAAAAGTATCTTAAGTCTCATCTGACATTTAAAATAATTAAAATTCGTTGGTTTTCTTTATTGCCAAGTTATAAAAGAGAGTCAATTTGCTGTGTATCATGTTTGAAAACCTAATATTGTTACGAAAGAGATAATCCAGAGATTATCTTACACAGTAGTGAGCTTATGCAATAACCAGTCTTTGAATTTGAAAACCTAATATTGTTACGAAAGAGATAATCCCGAGATTATCTTATACAGTAGTGAGCTTATGTAATAACCTGTTTTTGAATTTAAAAGTGCTGAAATAACTGATGCATTTACTTGACTAACTGCCCCTCCAAGCTTAGTGTCGCTTGAAGTGAAACTAAGCTTGATCATTAGATAAGGAAGCCAGTTGAAATTCTGTGAAAATGTAAGCAACATGCCATTAGACCTGAGCAACGTCTTGTTTTATGTCGAAGTGATGGTCCAGCTTTATATGCCTTGTTCTTGCCTTAAATACTGAATTGCAAGCATGTGGGTCAAAGCAACTTGTATGAAAACGTTAAATGGCAGCACCCGGAAGCATGTAGATATTGGCTGGAATGGAAGATGAAATCTCTAACGAAAATCACACGTACGAATTGTAATCTTTAGGTACTGAGTATCCTTAGCTGTTAAGTTGATAACCTGCACTGAACTGGAAAAATCCCAGCGAATCGCCGGCCATAGTTAAGTCGGTTAACGACTGTGTTCCGTTCAGTGGATCATCATTTCAAAAACCAATAAAAATGTGCATGCATACTGAAGAATAAAGTGAATTTTCAACGTAAGTGCTCATACTAGCTGCTTTAGTAATGATATCTTGACCATGTGATATATAGCAAGGGCTTAATCTAGCATGCATTTTGCTATCAATTATTTAAAAAAAATGAAAGTTTCATCTGTGAATGGAGGAGGGTTTGAGAGAGAAACAAGAGTATTTCTATGGCATGGCATTTATAGTTTCATCTGTAATAATAATGCATACATTTTTCTCAGCGCTTTCTATCACTTTCTTCTTCTAATCTTTGCCACTTTCTTGAAGGATTATTGCTCATTATATGTTCTCTGAAAGAATTGATACTACTTGAAATAATTTAAAGCAATGCAGGGTTTCTATTGTATATTGAACAGCATTTTGATCTCTTCACGACATTTTCCTCCTTTTCTTTTTCTTTTTTCTTTTCTTTTTTCTCTAACCAGCTACTTAGAAATTGTAGCGTATCCTTGCAGCATCGTCTTCAAGAAGGCAACTAGCTAGTAGAAAGGGACTGTTAAAGAACAGAATTTCTAGAGCTCATTAGATCTTCTGGAATCTCGGGGTACTGAATCTCCTAATCAGTTGTTATCTGAAATCTGTGTTCTTAAAAATTCCGATTTGCTTTATTAATCCTAAGTGTGCGCCTGATTTTTGTAGAGCTATGAACAACCATATATATATATATATATATATAAATACACACACACAGATAACACATCTAACATTCATAGCATCATGACAATATTGAAGAAACATCATTTTCTAAAAATAGTAGGTTGCTGACTAAAAGTTCATTAGTAATAATATATCTAGCATTTATGAAATCTTTGTATTTTGTTCACCTTTTTCATGCATATAAAAGGTGAACAAAATACAAAGATTTCACTTGTAATAGAAAAGTGATAAAAAAATTTAGTTGTTCTCTCTACATATATAGATCATCTCATTAATGGTCAGATGGCCAGATAAAAGAGAGCCTTCGAGGCTTGACCTTGTAAATCATCTCATTAATGTACCACCTTTAACTTGAAAAGAATTTCAATCCTTTCTTTCTTGAAGAGAATTTCTTCAACACCTTTTTAATACAAACACATTTGTTTAGAAAAAACAAACCATTTTGGATATTATATTACATGAGCTGCATCACATTAACAAATTAACAAAAACATATTCAAATTCTCTAAAAGTTAAAGTTACGAGTGTTTGAAGACTCATTTATAAACAATGGATTTTATACCTTTAGATGGATCAACTAAGATCCATACCTAATTGGTATACAAGAAATCCATCTTAAATTTCATAGCTTTAAGAAATTTTTTAAAATCAATATTAGATAAAGGTTCTATATGGTTGTTAAGCTCATCAAGTATGAGATAATCATTTTTTTTTATCTTTCATGAGATGTTTATATTTTATTGGTGTATAACGTGTCTTATCAAATCTACAAAGTTCTTGTATTGGACTTGAACTCTAGTTGAATGTTAGTTTATGATCCTCAAATTTCTTTAAGTTTTATTTTTATTTTTTGTATTATTGTCTCCTTTAAAAATGACCAATGTAGCATGTAAAAAAATAGTTAGAAAAAATTTATTTAATTCTATTGAAATTTTATTGATGTACTATTAAATTCTACAGTGTTAAAAGAAGAAAAATATTATTATTAAATTAAAATATTATTATATAAAATAAAATATGATATGATATGATAGTCATAAAAAAAAAAACTAATAACATTTTATATTAATAGAGACAAAAAAATATCAAAATTACATAGTTTATAAGTGGCGGAGCCAGATTACTTAAAATGAGAGGGCAAATTAATTAACAAATACTATATTATATAGATATATATTAAAAATTAATTCAAAATAAATATACTAACTTATATAAAAAAAATTAATTTAAAAATACTTTTAAAATAAAAAAACTTACATTATAATTATTTTCTTTAAGTTTTCATAATAAAAAAAATTCAGTTTATTTATATAATAATTATAAATCCTCCATATAAAACTCATAATAAAATACATATTAATTAATCAAAACCAATTTTACACCCCATTTGTCAAAGAACCATCTCAACTCAAAAGCTTAAGCTTTAGGTGAGGTCCCAGGATATGATTTATATTATTCTCTTACACATTCCCTCAAGTGAAAGCCCTTTGGGCTTGAAACTTGCATAGGCTCACATTACCTTGTGCTTAATTTTTATCAAATAAATGGGGATGGTGAGATTCGAACTCATGACCGCTTGGTCATCAAGGCTCTGATACCATGTCAAAGAACCATCTCAACCTAAAAGCTTAAGCTTTAGGTGAGGTCCCAAGATATGATTTATATTATTCTCTTACATCATTACCATGTAACATGCTGTAAATAATACATGGATATGGATCATCATTGATAGTTTAAATTTATATCATTTTTAAAAATAAAAAATATATTTTTTTTTAAAAAAAAGAAAAAATCAACCCTTAATTTTGCAAATATCAATATTTACTCACTAACAACAATTGAAATGTTTACTTGTTTATCTCATGAAAAAATTTAATTCCATATCGTAACCAATTAATATAACCTTTAATTAATTTAAAATAATTAAATTAATACCTATTCTTTAAAAACAATTAAAAAAAATTAAGGGGCAATTGCCCCCTTAATTTTCTATGTGGCTCCGCCATTGAGTTTATCCAAAGCATAGGTAGTAGATATCAGGTTTTTCTTTTTAAAGTAGCACAATAAGAGAAAAAAAAAAAAAAAGGAAATAACACAGTTCAAAATTTTCTTTTAAAAAATAGTATAGTTTAGTGAGGCGCAGTTGATATTTGTGCTTCACAAATTGCATATAATATTTATGGCTTTTTTAAAAGAAAATACACAATTAAATAAGTTTGATATAAAATAGAAATAAACTATTTTGAAAAAATCAAATAGAGCAATTTAGTCAAGATAAAATCACGTGGCTCTACATTGCCACCGCTACCCCACCTCTCATTTATGTAATGTCACTAAACCCGCCTTCCATATATCACATGATAGTGTATAAAATTCTTTAGAAACTAAACTTAAAGCATAAGTTGTTAAAAAATAAAATAAACTTGTGATCATCAAAAAATTAATATTTAATATGGTTTATAAAAATACTTTTTAAATTAAAATATATTAAAATAATATAATTTTTTAATTTTTAATATCAGTCATTCAAATTATCAAAAACATATAAAAAATCAATTTAATATTTTTTTCAAATAAAAAAAATTAAAAATAGATTCAGCAGCAAAATCAAAATCTCCTCCTCTCTTTTTCAAGTCAACCCTAAAACTTGTAACAAAAACCCACCAAACCAAAAGCAAAGAGGAACGTTAGCTGGTTGTTAAGGCAAAAGGGCATTTGCAAGGGCTATGGCTATTACCCTCAACGATCTGCCGGATGTGATTTTGTCAACCATTTTACATCAGTTTCTGATACTCAAACCTGAAATTCGCTCTCCCTGGTAAACAGGAAATTCCTAGCTCTAGAGAGAAGCACCCGCACCTCCCTCACATTCTGTGGCAACGCGTGTGATATCCACATGACTCCTACCTATTTCATATTTGATGACTCACCTCAACCTCTCTCTGCTCTCTCGTTGGGGTCGTTCTGATCTCCTATCCTTCGCCACCTTGGACCCTTTCCTCCTCCACCACCGCCTTCATTTAGCCTTCCCTCTATCAACCTGGATTGAAACATATACTAAGATTGAAACATATACTAAGATGAATCACTGTTTTATTGTGGAATGTATAGCAAGGTTGTCAATTCCATTTCGGTAGGTATTTCGTTTTTTCAATTAGAATGAAATATTTCAGTTTTGGAGTGTTTCGGCATGCCGTTTCGGGATTGTACTATTCATATATATATATATATATATATATATATATATATATATATATATATATATATATATATAATTCACATTGAAGATAAATTAATTATAAATTATGCAATACAAACACAATATCAAACAAATATAATTTTAAAATTTAAAATATTTCTAAATAGTCAAGATTAAATAGATCTTTAACTTAAAGTAATTCAACTTAAACAAAATATCAAAATATTATGAAAGTAAAATGTTTTAACAAAAATATTTTAAATATAAAGTTAGGTTAATGTTATCAAGTGGCTAATGAAATCTAAAACATCCCTTGTTTTGCTCAAATTCCTACAAAATATAAACATGAAAAAAAAAACAACATGAATATAAACCATATATATTAGTGATAAATCTAATTTTAAAAAATTAATATTATTGTTAATGAAAATAGTAATAATAATTTTCAATATTATTATTAATATCATTGTTATTGAAAATAGTAATGAAAAAGAGTTCTTTTATAATCGGGTGGTTTAATTAATGAAATTGAGCAAGGTTCAATTTGATTCAATAGCTTTTTAAGAACGGAACGGAATATGTGGAATGAAACCGGAACGTTTCGGACGGAATTTAGCCGAAAAATCTAGAACGGACCGAGATTTAAAATGAGATGAAATTTGTTCTGTTTTGTTCCGTTTTTTGAATTGGTGTGGAATGTTTCGGCCATTCCGAACAGAACGGAATGGAATTGACAACCTTGCTATATAGTGCAGTCCACAGTAAAACACTTATGTCTTAGTTTTAGTGTTTTTTTTTTTTTTGCTTCTTTCTTTGTTTTTTATCTTTTAACAAAAAAAATTTTAATTTATTTTATTAATGTTAAATTTTTTTATTTAGTTATCATATTTTCATGACATATTTTCCTGGTTTAACGGGTTAACCTGGTTTAACAACTTAATCCAGAATATTTTTTTCTTTTTAATTAATTTTTTTTGTTTAGTTTAGTTTGTTAATGTTAAATTTCTTTCTATTTAGTTGTCAGACTTTTATGACATATATCCCGAATTTCACGGGTTAACCTGGTTTCACGGGTGAACCCAGTTAATTATGGGTTGACCCGTCAATTTTTTTTGTTTTTTTTATTTTCATAAAAAAAATTTTGTTTAATTTAGTTTGTTAATGTTAAATTTTTTTTTATTTAATTATCAGACTTTCATGACATAGATTCTGAGTTTAACGGGTGAACATGGTTTGATGAGTAAGCCCGGATTTTTTTTTGTTTCTTTTTCTTTTTAATTAATTTTTTTCGTTTAATTCAATTTGTTAACATTCACTTTTTTTTATTTGGTTACCAAACATTCATGACACGGATCACGGGTTTAATAGGTTAACCTGGTTTGACGAGTTAATCTGGAAATTTTTTTTTTTGCTTTTTTTTCGTTTAGTTTAGTTTGTTAATATTAAATTTCTTTCTATTTAGTTTATTTTTCTTCTTAAAGGTTTTATTTTTTTTTAATTAATTTAGTTTATTAATATTAATTTTTTTTTTATGTAGTTCTCGGTTGATGCCTTTAGTTTTTCTTTTTATTTTCTTTTTGTTTTTTTGTTGTTTTTTTGCCTTTGACTGTGGACTGCACAATGCAGTCCACAGTGAAAAGGATAATGCCTTTTGTTTTGTTTTTTTTGTTTCTTTTTAATTAATTTTTTTCGTTTAATTTAGATTGTTAATATTAAATTTGTTTTTTATTTAGTTGCCAAACTTTCATGACACGGATTCCGGGTTTGACGCGTTAACCTGGTTTGACGAGTTAACCCAGTTAATTCTGGGTTAACCCATTAATTTATTGTTTCCTATTTATTTATCAAACTTTCAAGACGCGAATCCAAGGTTTGACGGGTTAACCTAGTTTAAAAGGTTAACCCAGTTAATTCATATTTTTTTTCTTTTTCTTCATTAGTTTTTTTCTTCAATTTGGTTTTTTTTCTTTGTTTTTTTATTTTTAATTAATCTATTTTATTATCATACTTTTATGACACGACCTTGCAGCCAGACCCACGTCCAATGCTATTGGGTCTGGTATTGCAGCCAAACCCACTTAAATTTGGGTCATGCAAGTTTGATGTTATTATTAATATTATAAATATTACTCTTGGGTTAGGTGTTGCAACCAAACCTAAGACTCTTGAGTATAAATTTACAGAAAGATCTAACACTTTTAGATCTTAACTTTTTGTAAAATGCAAAAAATAATTAACCCGCGGCATCGCGCGGGTCATGTAACTAGTCACCATCTATTCTTGATCTGTTTGGTTTCTCTAATATTCTTGATCTATTTGGTTTTTCTAATATCATTCACATAGTAAAAATCATAAAAGGAAATTATTCGAGAGTTTTTAGAATTTTGTTAAACAAATTTAGAGTTGTTTAGGGATTTATTACTTAAAATTTTGATTTTTTTTTGTTTTAAATAATTCTTTAAATATTGAGTTGTTATAAACTACAAGTTGTCTAATTGTCCGACCTTTAACGGTAATCTATACAAACCACCTGTAAGAATTCTTCTAAATCCCTATTTAGAATAAAGAGATTGCTATGCCTAGAGTGCTAGCTCTAATTTTGTGTTTTTGTAGCTCTTTTGTCTAATAGGCAATAATTCGAAAAAATAAGACATGGTTTACTATTTATAGAAAAATTTTAAAAACCCTATAAATTGATAAATATCAATTTGTCCTTGAATAATATCCATATATTAATTCATGAAAATTTTAAAAATTAACTCAATCAAGTCCTTACTTGATTTCTCTAGGTTTAGAAATATAATCTTTGTATTAATCATATTCTAGTCCTTCATTTCTAAAATAGATTTTAAGTCATACATAATTAAATCATGCTAAAAATTCTGACTAATGGTTCTTAATGTATATGACCTATTAGATTCCTAATATGGTGACCCAAATATAAATTTTAATTTTAATTTTAAATAAATTAAAATTATTTATTTATTATCAATTTAATAATTTATTTATTTAAATTTAAAGATCAGATGCATCATTTAGCAACGTGTCATAATCCCTCAAATATTATAACCGTCATTAGTGGTTTAACTTAGCCTTTCACTAACTGTTTTCTTAGAATAATTAATATTTTTTCATCAATAATGTTTTGATTTAACATTAAAGCATGAAGTATGTATTTCATGTTAAATCATGTTTGTTCTCTACATAATAGTTATTGATCATTTGAATAAGATTTGAAACTATTTTTAAATCTCATTCCACCTTAGCCGAGGATTTCCTAGTCAATACTATTTGAGAATAGATGGAACATTTTTCTTAATTCACCTAGGGTGATGAATCCTCTCTTGATCACTCAAGTACCTTCATATAATTCATGGTATACTCAGTGTCTATCTTTTCATTACCTCGATTAAAATATGTAACAGGATCAAAATACAACATTCTTTATATAAGATGACTTGGTAATCTCAAATTTAAGGATCACTTATACAACCGTCACATGAGCCTTTCCATAGATATAGGTGATCTCTACATATGAAATTCTCATGAGAGTCAGTTCAATGTATATGTCTTATAATAAGAACCTACATATTAGTTCTAAATATCTCTTATATGTCAACTTATGAGAACATTTGCTTTCTTTCTTAAAGAAAATAACATAATATATATCGGTCTTTACAGTTCTAATGAATGTTCAGTATTTAAGAAAGTATTGACTATAAACATTTTACAAACAAAGCTTTGATGCAATAGAAATCTCATAATTATAATAACTTTATAATTAAAAAAAAAACATTTTTGTCTCATTAACTTTATATATACTCTAAATTTATTAATTTAATATTATATTAATATTAAAGATAGATTAGGTATTTATTAATAATAAATATATATTTATATAAATATAATAATATCATGCAAAAACATTTACTACAGGACGCATTAAACTAACACGATCTCCTTCCATCCTCCACATCCTCGTGGCCGCGACTGAGCCTTGTCAAGCTCATGCCTTCGCATCAACGCTCCTTGTCCCTTCGTCTTGGAAATGATTTAGTCCCTCTGTTTTGAGCACTGCCAGGCCCTTACTAGCCTCGCCCTATCCTGTTTTTATTACTAGACTGAGCATATCCCTCCAGTTTTGCAAGCCTATCCCAGCGTGTCCAAGGCCCTGACATCCTTGGATCTTTTTACTGCTGGTTCCAAGTCTGACGAGATTCACGCAATCACTGCAGCTTGCACTGGTCCAACCAAGTTTATTAATTGTTTGGATCTTCGATCCAGGTTACATTGGATGCGTTGGTGACGAGACCTTGCTAGCTATTGCTGCTAACTGTCTTAAATTAAGGGTTTGGCATCTCGTTGATATGGCGTCCTTGGGGAGCACTAGAGGAGAACCCGAAGATGATGGGTGCACGAAGGAGGATGCAAGGATTAGTAAAGCGGAGTTGGTGGATTTTTCGCTGCCCTTCCTCTTTTACAGGAGTTGGTTCTGGATGTATACCAGCATGTCAGGGAAGCGCTTCGGCTTTGGAAGCGCTTCATTCAAAATGTCAACTTGAAACTGCTTAAATTGGGGCAGTTTCATGGGATTTGTGTGGCCATTGAGACGCAGCTCGATGGGGTTGGCTTGTGTTCAGGCCTGGAGTCATTGTCTGTAAAAACTCGGCAGATTTGACGAACATGGGGTTGATCGAGGTTGGCAGAGGGTGCTGTAAACTGGCAAAGTTTGAAGTTGAGGGATGCAAGAAGATTGATTACAATGGAAGGAATGAGGACAGTGGCCTCGTTGCTCCATAAGACTCTGACAGAGGTCAAAATATCTTGTTGCGCTGTAGCATCTTTGCGATCACTGGAGCCTGTTCAGGATCTGATTGAAAGACTACACGTTGATTGTGTCCGGGATGGTTTCGAAAAGGAGCATGAGTACGCAAGCAAAAAGAAGAAGTGCAAGTATTCTTCGCATCCTGATTTTTCCTCCTGTAAGCAAAGCAATGGAAAATAGAATTTTCTGCAAGTCCTGGAAACGGCTCAAGTACCTTTCTCTATGGATTGGTTCCGGTGAGCTTATGACTCCACTGCCGATGACTGGCCTTGATGTTTGTTTGTCCAAATTTGGAGAAATCAGTATAAGGGTTGAAAGAGACCGCAGAAGTGGGCACAAAGCCACAAACCATCGAAGCGTTGAGCTGCCTTGCTTGATATCCTCGACTGTCAAGGATGCAGCTGGATTGTATACAATAGGTTTTGCACTAACCACACCATGTGGGCAGGTGGATTTGAGCCAATGGGAGAGGTTTTTCTTGAATGGAATCGGGAATTTAAGCCTGTATGAGCTTTTGATTATTGGCCACCACAAGATAGGGACGTCTATCAAAGGAGCCTGTCGCTTCCAGCAGCTGGTCTCCTTGCAATTACTCAATCAATAGATATGGTCAATATTTTAGATCCGTCCTCTTGTCTTTCTTTTTCTAGCGTCGTATTGAAAGGAGCAGATAACGCATCACTTTCTAGATTATCAACTGAAATCGAAACTTTTTTTTTTTTTTCTATTTCATTATCTCGTAGAAAATTGCACAAAAACGATACGGAGTTCGAGCCCCTGAAAATTTGAAGAATTTTATGTTTTCACAATGATCTGGAAAATTATGAGTTCACAACTTAGCCGAGAGCATTGCGACACCTCTACCACGTTTTTACATGCACCAGAAACATACTTATCGGCAAAGCACGTACTCGCAATCATGCAATCGAGAGAGTATCTCTTCACAGCTTGGCCGTAAATGCGCGTCTGCCCAACAATCTGGAAAAAAAAAAAAAAAAAAAGGCCCATTATACGAGGTTTAAGACAGCTCTAGCATCCGACCAATGAAAATAATTATGATTGGGTAACAAAAACATTTATTTAAACGAGAAATTCCAAATAGAGGAACTGGGAATGGGGCAGGCAAGCAACGTGCTCTTTGAAATTATTCTTCAAAGCCAATTATCGCAAGCAAAGCACGCGTTTTGGGGCTCATGCAAAGTTAATAAAAAAATTTAAACGATCTCTGTTTGCCTGTAACCACAGATAGAGTTACCCGATATTAGCTTGCCCAGTGGACCTTCTGGAATCTCCAAACGGGATCTCTCATTCGCAACAGCATAAACTACCTACACAGGATAAAGCAAAAGGAACTACAAGTCAAATTGCAGAAATATGGGAAACAAAAGAATTGGGGAATTAAAAAGGGGAGTCCAGATAGAAAGAGTGAAACATACATGATAAATCTACTAAAAGTCCTGAAGGAACACATTATTCTATCACGCAACTGCCCCAACGAGAAAAAAAAACATAAAATTCTGAAGTGAAATGAGCGCGGCATACCCTTTCTGGTGGAACACCTTCCCATGGCCTATTTAGTGTGCAGAGCTCCCACATAATCACCCCTAGGCTGAAAATATCACATTTTTCAGTGAAGGGTTCATTACGAATTAGTTCCGGTGCCATCCATTCAGGAGTTCCAGCAGATGAGGAGTCCCTAATTGGTGTGTCTGTCATTACTCTGGAGAGTCCAAAATCACAGATCTTAACTGTCATATGCTTATTCACAAGGCAGTTTGCACTTTTAAGATCCCGATGAACTATCTTCATTCGATGCATGCACATCAACCCCCTTAACGACGAGCAAAAGAATAAAATATCAAATAATCAGAACATAGCTGAATACCAACTTGTAAATAATTACCTAATGTAGCCTAGTCAAATGCTACAGGAACTAGCAGCTCACAGCAACACCCCCCCACCCTCCCCTTTTTAACAACTAATAAGTTACCCAGCACACACAAGCTTCAATGGTGGTAACAAGTAGCAGTCAAAATGCCCACATAGGAGTCCAGGATAGTTGGCAATTACATATACAGGCTCTCATTATCAGTTAGCCACAAAAAAAAAAATAACAAAAAAAAATCATTTAAAAGCATCTCTTGGCTTCAGTTGTCTACTTGTATCACATAGGCGATGTTGTGTATCAACCTTTCACAATCAAAGTTTCTCTTCTATATAGAGAGCAGTGTTCTTTATCTCTATTCATCAAGCTCCATAGGAGGTATTAGGTATAATATTATATTCTTAGAAATGATGTCACATATAAACCATGATAAAAGAATAGAGAAGTTAGCATTCAAGAAAATTGTTTAGCTAAGACCACCACAAATTTTCAAAGTTAGTTCCTCAAAATAAACAAGCGAAGATGCTTATCCACAGAAGCATTTTCTAGATTAGGACATGACAAACACACCTGCATATATCACACAACATTTTTAGCTTCCTCCGCCAGCTAAGCTTCTTCTTCTGGCCACTCAAGTGGATCAAATAATACAAGGACCCCATCTCCATGTATTCAGTAACCATTGATAAGCGTGGAGGCCTTGTGCAAGCACCCAGAAATAAGATAACTGCGACAACCATCAGATGTCAGGAAATAAAATGAAGTAGAAGAAAGATAAGAAGGAAGGAATTAACTAGGAGAGGAGGAATAAAGGTGGGGAAGAAGAATACAAAAGGGAGAAAAAAGAAGTTTCAATTCTCAATAAACTTCAACTACCTCAAAAAATAGTAGATTAGTTCCATTATATATAGGCACCTAAACCCTAGTTAAACCCTAAAATGGAAAAGAAAATGCAGCAAGGTCTTAACAAAATAAAATCCATAACTAATACTGAACATTATCATGACCTTTTTTTAATATAAAATAAATAACATACTAACCTAAGTAACTAGATCCACCAAATAGCATTCAAAGAAAGTAGAACAAATCTCCTACTTTACTAGAAAGAAAATTCTTATATATGTTCCATTCATTCTCCAACATTCTCCTCTTCTCGGGAAAAACGCAACATCACTTCAATTCAGCATTCCACAGCTTGAAGTTGCTCATTGAGTGTTTGTTCCATTTAATTTGCCGGGTCTCAAATCCAACCAAAAAGCTCAACGGGGTTATGAAAGTCAAATTCCTGGACCTGTTATGAATTTAGGGTGATTTGGTAATTAAAAAATTAATGTTACGAGTGTGGATCGAGCTTAGGCTCTGATACCAAAGTTACATCCCTTTTTTGGTCATATATCAATCTCCCATAATTTTCACTCAAATAGGTTTGGACAGAAATTTCACTTCTTTTCACACAGACACCAAACTAAAAGCAAGGCACTGAACATACTGAATTTCAAATGACCATGTTTGAACAAAAACCATATTCAACATCCAATCAAACCAGTGCTACATCAAAATGGAAAATCCAAAAAGGGCAAAACCAGCAGCTATGAGGTCACAAAAAAAGCCAAGGCAGGGTGAGTAGTACTAAAATCTTTTATAGAAAAGGATTCCTAATCAAAACTTAATAATTAATAGAATACATCTCGTGTTAGGATTCCTAAATAGAAATTCTTAATTAAATTAAAAGTTCTAAACTAAATAGAAAACAAATAATTAAAATCCGAAATCTGTGTCTTTAGTAAAGACTGAATGGAAGGGTGAGACTGCAAACATTATGTAATGCTAAAAACAAAATTAATTAGTAAGGGTAACATTGTGAAGGAGGTAACTTGTCAAGGCTATTTTTGTAATTTACCCATATAAAATCATCAAATAAGTCTAAATATTACAATAGCCCAATATACCTAGATTTTCCAATTAAGTAATCTCTAAGTTTCCTATCACAAGTATCTTGAAAATATTCCGTTCATTCTCCATCAGAAAAATAGGTAAGAAACTTGCCAGTCAACCAGAAAACAGTAACAAGAGGATCCATCCTATTTTTTCTGAGGCGGTAGATCTTGTTAAATTCACAATTCCAAGTTATACATGCAGACATCACTTCCAGAAATCTTAGATAAGTGAAATATAAAGATACAACTTAAGCAATTAGCAGGTAAGAGGAATACCATTAGGATGTCGAAGACGGCTGGAAGAAATCATATGCAAAAAATCATAGGATAAAGTCAGAAAAATTGATAGGATAAAAGTAAAGCAACCCACATGTGAATAAGGAAAGACCTAAGAATTGATATCTCATTGCAGAAGTCCTCCATGTTTTCAGCAGTTAGATCTTGCTCTAGAAAGACCTTGATTGCGACATCGGTACCATTCCATACGCCACGAAATACCTCCCCAAAAAACCCTATATACAACCAAGACAGCTAAAATCAATAAAGCATTTTATATATAAATGACTTTACCCGACAAAAACAGAATATTAATTTTGTTTCCATATACAAGATGCTGCTTTGATTATCAATTTAGACTATAGTGCAGGATGAGAGGGAGTTGGGAAGGATAAGGCTCTAAGAACTGCATTGATGGAAAGCTAAGGTTTGCGCATCATTCCTTCCATCAGATATGTTCAAATTTTAAGATAGGCGACATTCAAACTTTCTTCACAGCAGTTTATTCAGCTAAGCAACAAATCTTATCTGTTGTTCATATCAATTTAGATGATAGCTCTTTTTTATTTTATTTTCTCACTATTTTCTCCAGCCATCTAGGGAGTTTAGTGTGGGTTGGGGTCAGACTCTTCATAAAAGCATGCATCTGTATATTAAATTCTGGATGACACAAAATGAGAACATGAAATCAAAGATGAACCATGAATTCAAGGGTACACTAACAGATGGCAGAGCAACCACCCATAAAATAATAGTAAGAAAGTGAACAATGCCTGCTGCCAACAGCTTGAGAAAACACTGGTTATGATTTCCTCGTAACAAAACACCACCCAAATAAATGGAGAACTAAAGACATAAAAGTTGCAGGAATGGTACGCATATGAGATTGTGCTCAAATATTTGGACTGATATCAAATCTTTAAATCTGAATGGTGGTTGATGAGGGTTCATCCAGTGAAACTGCAACCAAGGTCACGGGCCATCTATTTATGACAGTTTAAAGGAGAGCTAATAAACTCAAAACCTGTAGATCATTGCATCATAACAGGAAAACATCAACAATCAAAACATTCTATTTCAATTTATCAACGAAAAAATAAAACGAGTACAAAAGACAAGATTCTCATGTCATTAGCATAGGTAGCACAACAAATTCAACCACAGAAATCTATCCGAGAAAAAAAGAAATCCCAGGAAGGGCTACATGATAGAACTAAAACGAGACAATCCAAGGATTGTGAAACCATCAAAATACTTGGAAGTATTTTAAAGTGAGAAATTAAAATTTCAAGTTATTGAAATGTGTGCCTGTTCCTTTCCTCTTATATGAAAACATCTATTAAGATTTTAGACAACCAACAGTGTATTGGAACCATCAAACCAAGCACATTGTTTGCAATTACTGCAACTACAATAGAGACAGCACAGTACTGTTCACCAAGGACTCCTGAAAGATTACAAAATTGTATGCCGACTCATTCCAAAAAAATGTAAAAGTATAATAGGTAAATTTTGTACTGCAGTATTGACAGAATCAAAATTCAAAGCCAATAAAACAACTGAAAAATGTAAGTACTGATGCTTACCAATCCCAACACGAGCTCCAACAGTTAATTCTGAGAAATCAATATTCCATTCTTGGAATGGCAGTAGGGGTTTACTATGGAACAAGGGAGATTCAAGAACTTTATTCCATGTTGTAACCAATTGATCGTTTGCTACAAAGCCTGAAGATCTGCTGCTCTGGGAAGTTTGACTTCTATATTCATGTGGGGAAGATGGTAATGAAATTGCCTTCTGGGAATTTATGTGGTCACTTTCAAGGGTATATAAAGCAGACCTTCCACCAGATATTCCCTCACGACCATCAAGATCAAAATTTGATACCTGATTCATGCACAAATTGATTAATTAGTACCAAGAATGCTAGGAGGATGATAACAAATGTGGGATAACTACACTAAGCCTATTATGCATTTGGAGACTAATGACTCAACTTAAACTCACTTACTTCCATAACTAAACTAACACATGGAACTCACTGTGAAGAAACAACAGTAGGGAAAAAAGTATATTAATGGATCTTCCTAGCTATGTGCAGAACCTATATTAGGATAAATTTAATAGAAGAATGACTAGCATCCGGTAACTTAGATTGTTTGTGGTGGAATAGACAATTCAATCCTGGTATGACAAATATACAAGATATGAACACTTTTTTTTTATGACCATGTAAGCTAGGCACAGCTGAGTCCATAACCTATATCCATATGTCAAAGGACTCACACAAGATTTCTCTCCTCTTACTGAAAAGGATAGTGATCCATCAAAGCAGACAGACAAGACCATAAGATCTACTTGGTTTGGTGATGCTAATTATGCAGGCAACCAACCATGCTTGGCCACTCATGTGCCTAAAATCAAATTTATGAATAGTCTGGAGAAGAATAAATGGCAGTTAAAACCCAAAATAATATGAACATAATAATTGGCAAAGAGAAGTTCTTATGCCAAGCAGAGAAACAAAAGTACCAAAAAGAAAAAACATACATTTTTTTGAAGATCTGAGCCATTGTCCTTGTCATCTAAATTATTTGTAAACAACCTATCATTGCCATGTTCACTCAAAAGACGATTTTGCTTCAAAGTTTCATTCATAGCACGTACAGCCCTGAAATAGTTGATTAATTTTACCATATAAGAACAAGACATTTTATCCAAAATCAATCAATCAAAGTTTCAAACAGCTTGAGCAATTTTGTCAATGAATACCAGAGGCTAATTGAACAGCAGCTTTTATCATTGAACATGATAACCAAATAATCCATGTACACAAGGATAAAACAAAGATATTGAGAAAACCACTCAAAGAAGAACCAAATTCTGCTAAATTTTATCTCATCAATCAATAACATCCCAACTTCCAATGTGTTAGGTGCCCGGTACAAACTAGGAAATTTCAGAACTCATAAAATTAGGATCCTGGAGCCATTTGAGAAATAAATATTGTTATAGGAAAACCAACTAAATATGAAATAACAGTAGATTCCTAATAAAAACTACTTCCCACTGAATGGTAAATAGTTTAACTCCAAATATCTATTAAGAATCTTGAAGTATAGAAAACAATTAAATAAAGGAAATATTAATACTCCAAGGCTGAGGCTTTCTGCAGTCACCTGGAGGGTTTGGTCGAAGATAAATGCTAGAATCATTTTTTATCAAGGCAATTGTTGTGGAATAGGATATTGTTGCTAGACATTTGTGTACTAGGTCCTTTTAGGTTGTCTCTCTAGTTGAAATTCAGAGACCAAGTTAGGAAAGGCTAGATGTACAACTCCCGATTTCCCCAAAGTACTTGCTCAAAAACAACTAACCTTTTATTACCTTGATAGAAGCCTCCACTGATTTCATCTTTCTTATAAAAGTTAAGTGTCCGTGTGTCATTCTTGGCAATCTCATTTTCATGAGGTACAAAAAGGAAAAAATTTGGAGCTCAGCTCAGCTCAGCATTTGTCATCATGGTGATAGGATAATTTGGTTAAAAGTGTACAATTAAAAACTACAAATGAAAGGGTAAAGAATCACTTCAGCCTGTATACCAAAATGAAACAGAATAGCCTTGGATAAGAGAACAACAAAAACAAGTGTAAGACTGCATGAGAATAAGGTTGTGGTTGTAGTTGTAGCTTGACTATGTTGTAATAGTAGATATCCAAGAGATGGCTAGTAGAAAAGAAGTGTTCCCTAAAAAAAGGGGTTGAAATAGCCGTTACAAATAATATTAAAGAAAAAGGCTAGTAAAGCTCCAAAATGGAGCAGCTCCAGAAAAACTAGCTTCTAGGTTTACTAGAATGCGGCCCACATAGGCCCGTAGCCAGCTATCTGTAACCAAACATATTGGATTGGGCTTTCTTCCCAAAAAGCCATAAAAACCAACCCTGCCCTTGGACCCAAATGGGCACTTTATCAATAAAATTCCATATCAAGCCTGACTAGAACATAGAATTGCTGCTATTTTATACGTAGCAAAACCCTAATAATCCTAAATTTAGTAGAAAATAAATATCCAAATATTCCTTCTTGAGAAGAGCACCTGATATCCTAATATTCTAGACAAATTAGTTAAAGGATTACATAAATCTATTCAAAGAAAAATCAGAATAACCTAATTTGTATTTTCTACAACTACAGTCATAGTAGCATAGCATGATCATAGCTTACTGCAACCACATCATAGCCTAATATCTAAACAAATATAATATTATAATTTGTTTTTCTACAACGGCAACATGGATTACTCCAATTGTAACAAAACAGAAATCAAGTCAAAATAACAAATATGATAAACACAACTATAGCACAGTAGCATCACAACATAAAGCACAGGTCATAATGAAACAAGCATCAACCTTACGATGTCATCACCAATTTCTGGGGTCATGCTAATACTTCTTCTTCTCATTCTATGAGCTTCTGATGTTGATGCACCCTCTGACCTGTAGCTACACTTGAAAATCCAATATTAGCATAATCTCAGATCACAATTAATCAACTATACACCATTGTATCATAGAAATCAGTAAATATACCATTATTACCAGAGATGCATAAACAAAGAAAGAATCGGGTAAATTATGCACGAGCTGCTAGGATAATAAAGCAGTAACACTTTTTGGTGTGTTTTAAGAATAGGGAGTGTGCTAAAAAAGATGCCATGATGCAGCCTCCACCTTTCCTCGTATCATCATTTCCTCTGCTCTTTTTATATTCCTTTTCTCAATTCTCAATTACAATATTACATAAACATCAGTATTACTTACTGGCTTAGAACCATGAAGCGCACACATTTCACGTTAAAAAGTTCTACATAAAACACAGGGAGTTTGCCTGTGATAAATTAGAGTAAATTATTCAACCTGGTTGTATGTTATACTTAGTCCTCTGTGTTTGAAAACCTATAACTTAGTCATTTGACTTTGATTGACCATTGTATAACTGAAACCTTGGTTGGTTTTTTAATAAACCCCAAAAGCATGATTTGACGTTTAAATCATTAGATAAAAACTAACATAGCAGGGTTTTAGAAAGAAAAAAAAAACAAGACTTCTTTAATAAGACAGCAGTTAAAAAGAATCAAGGGACTAAGTTATTAGTTTTCAAACATGAGCAACTAAGTTATAATTGTGTTCAAAACAAAGAGATAACAGAATAATATACTTGATAAATTACTCCCATAGATCTATATATGACATGTGTGTCTTCCTGGGTTGTACATACTACAAAGGAAATATGCTTTTGAAATAAGAAAACAAGTGATGCTTTCAATATTTTGTTTTATTTATTTTATCAATCAGTTTATGATTGGGTGGGTGGGAGGGTGGGTGACAGGAACGGCTATTAACATTGTCTTGCCCATTACACTAGATTTTTCAATTTTTTAATGTTGTTCTCTTTTTGGTAGAAATTAAGTTAGAATCTTTCTGTTTTACGCATGTACTGAACTAAATTGCTAAAATATTGACTTGTATCGAGACAAGAGAAAGGTAAATTTCAGGAAAATTATAAATATGTAAAAAGGCCTCTGTAGGCTTGATGAGATTCTTCAGAAAAGTTCAGAAAAGTTCAGAAAAGTGAAGCGCAAACGGTAACAAGAAAACTGTAAATAAAAAAGTTGCAAGCACAAAAATTTGTATCTAAAAGTCCAATTTATGAAGATTATTGAGAGTTGGATTGACAACTACCAAAAGAATTTTTAAGTCTTGGGTGCTTTCAGGAGTCCATGCCATAACAACTAAGAGGAATCATTATTTCTCTTGTTTTTCTGTTTCACGGCTAAGAAAAATTCAATAAGAGCGAGCAGCTTCCAAGTGCATTAGCAGTTCTATGAATAATTAGAATAGAAACCTTCCACTGAGAAGAGGAAATACGGTTTTTGTCATTATTTCCAGAATGGTTTTTTTATGGCTTTACAAACAGACTACCAAAATCAGTTTACAACAACAACAACAACACTGTAGTTGATGCAAACGACAAAAGAAGCAGAATTACTACATTCTATCATGACTTTTGTGCACAAAGGTATTTCTTTAATTTTCAATTTAGCTGGAAATTCTCTAGGTTCTTTTATTTCAAGTTTAATCTCTTATTAGTCTTTAATTTAAGAAGATTTAAATAGAAATAGCAGTGTTTTCTTATTTAAGAGATAAGCTTGGGTTGTATACTCTCCAAATAAAAGAAGGTATGCACATTAAAGACCATCTTGATGAATTCAATTGAGTAAATTTAAATTTGCAAAATGTTGATGTTAAGGTTAAAGATGAGGACCAGGATTTGATTTTATTGTGTTCATTACCTCCATCTTATGATCATTTTGTTGATACTATGTTGTATGGAAGGAATATTCTTAATTTAGAAAATGTCAAAGCTTCCTTGAACTTTAAAGAGTTGAAAAAACACGTAAAAGAGTTATGATGATGATCATGCAGAGGCCTTGATTGTGAGGTGCAGAACAAATAACAAAGATCCAGGTAGTGAAGACAGGTCTGGATCAAAATCGAAATCTAGAAAAAATAAATTCTTCAAATATCATAAAGTATGGCCCTTTTGGAAGAACTAACCTAGGCAAAAAGATAAGAGAAAGAAAAAGAAAACCTAATGATGCAAATGTTGCTAATGAAGGGGAAATTCATGATGATGTTGAAAGTGTTCTGGTTGTGTCTATTGGTAGCTCAAGTGATGGGTAGATTCTTGATTCGGCTTGCACATTTCATATTTTTCCAAATAGAAACTAGTTTGACGCTTATAAAGTTGTCAATGGTAATATTTTATTAGGAGACAACAAAAAACTTTTTGTTGTTGGTGTGAGTACAATTCGAATTAGAATGTATGAAGGCATTGTTAGGACATTGGAGGTTTGGGATGTTCTAGAAATGAAGAATTTAATTTCTTTGAGTCTTTTTTTATTTCCAAGGTTATAGTTAATCTACTAAAGGTGAAGTTTTGAAAGTTTATACTGGTGCTCTTGTCGGGGTGAAAGAAAAGCTAGTTAATGGTCTACCGTCTTCAAGGTTCAATAATTATTAATTCAACTAGTGTATCATTTGTGGTTGATTTGGATAGTGATTCTACTTCGATATGGCACATGCGACTAGGACATATGAGTAATAGAAGATGATAGAGTTAAGCAAGTGAAATTTGATAAGTGGTCAGAAAATAGTTAAATTAGATTTCTATAAGCATTGTGTTTATGGAAAACAATGTAGTGTAACATTTAGCATAGTTATTTGTTGATATTTATTGATGACTACTCTGGGAAGGTCTGGGTGTATTTTCTAAAAAGAAACAAGCAATGAAAAGCCTTGTAAGAAAATCAAGCGCTTAGAACTGATAATGGTTAGGAATTATGCTCAAGTAAGTTTGATGAGTTGTGCAAGAATAAAGAAATTGCTAAACATCGCACCGTCAGGAAAACACCATAACAAAATAGGGTTGCAAAACATATGAACAAGACAATCCTGGAATGAGCACATTGTATGCTTTTATAAGTTGGATTGTCAAAAGACTTTTAGGCGGAAACAAATAGCATGTCTTGTTATTTGGTTAATAGATCCTCATCGATAGTTTTGGAGTTAAAGTTTCCATATGAGGTATAGTCTGGCTCTCTTGTTGATTACTCTAAACTATGAGTATTTGGTTGTACTATTTGTGCTCCTATTAGGGAAGATAAACTTGGGTTAAGAGCAAAGAAAGGCATATTCCTAAGCCATGCATTTGTGGTGAAGGGCTATCAATTATGGTGTGTTAATCCCAAGTCTCCTAAGTTTATTACTAGCAATGATGTGATCTTTGATAAGTCTAATATGTTTTGAAAGGAAAAGAAATCGATTGGGATTGATATTGAGATGAACCAGAGTACTAGCAAATACGTGGAACTTGAGGTTGGAGTTTCAAAAACAGTGTAGAAAGAAAATTTAGATAAGCTTTTTACGGAAGTGGTGCATCATATTATTGTTAAAAATGCACCTAAAGAACAACCTTACAATATTGCTATAGGAAGAAGACAGATGAAAACACCAATTAAGAGGGTTATGCTGATCTAGTTGATTTTGCCTTGAATGTTACAGATATTCTTGATAATCTTGACAATCATGAGCTTTGTTCTTATACAGAGACAATTTCTTGCAAAGAATCTTCTCACTAGTTGTTTACTATGTATGAGAAGATTGAGTCTCTTTATAAGAACCGAACACGGGTGCTTGTTCAACCACCACAGGGCTGCAAATTGATTTGGAAGAGGAAAGATAGAATCTCAGAGGTGATGGATGCAAGGTTTAAATTGTTAAGGGCTTTACATAAAGATAAATTGACTTCAATGAAGTGTTCTCTTCAGTTGTGAAGCATAGCTTTATTTGGGTATTACTTGTTATGGTTGCTTTGTTTGACTTAGAGCTTGAGCAATTAGATTTCAAAACAGCTTTTCCATATAGTAAGTTGGAGGAGTGGATCTATATGCATCAGTTGGAAGGTTTCATTGCTCAAGGTAAAGAAGACCATGTGTGCTTATTGAAAAGTCATTGTATGGCTTGAAGCAATCACCGAGACAGTGGTATAAAAGGTTTGATGCTTTTATGCTTGGACATGGTTACTTTATGTGTGACTGTGATAGTTGTGTATATTTTAGAAAGCTCTCAGATGGTTCATTTGTATACTTGTTGTATGTTGATGACATGTTGATTGCTTTCAATAACATATTTGAGAAGATCAACAATTTGAAAAATCAGTTGAGCTTGAGATGAAAATTTGGGTGCAGCTAAGTAGATTTTGGGTATAGAGATACTTGTCATAGATAAAGTATCATGAGAAGGTACTTAGTGTTTTAGTATACAAGACTACAAGTCAGTGAGTACACTTCAGGTTTGTCACCAAAAACTGAGGATAAGGAACACGTCTCAGGTGTTCCACATGTTAGTGCAATTGGAAGCATGATGTATGTTATGGTCTATACTTGTCTAGACATTTCACATGTTGTTAGTGTGGTCAGCAGGTTTATAAAAAATCCTAGTAAAGTTCACTAGCATGACGAGAAATGAATCCTCTATTATCTTAGAAATACTACATATGTTGGCTTGATATATTCCAGGAGTCATAGTACTAGAAGTAATATTGTGGGCTTTGTAGACTCATATTACACTGGTAATTTAGACATAATGACATAACGGGATCGTTGACAAGTTATGATTTCACTCTCTCAAATTATGCCATTAGTTGAAAAGCAATTTTACAATCCATTGTTGTCTTTTCTATAACAGAAGCTGAGTATATGACATTGACAGAAGCAACGAAAGAAGCTATATGGCTAAGAAGTTTGGTTGATAATCTTAGTTTGTCATATGAGTTGATTGTTGTACATTGTGATAGCCAGAGTGTTATTCATCTAGTCAAGAACTAGATGCACCATGAACAGACCAAACAAATTGATGTTATGTATTATTTCATTTTAGATATTATGTCATCGGGTGCTATATCAATGAAGAAGATTGTTGCAACTGAGAACCCTACACATGTGTTGAACTAAAAACCCACCCTACAGATATGTTGACAACACTTATCTCTGTAGTCAGGCTCAAGCATTTCTTAGACTTGATTAGTTTGTGCAGTACTTGAAAGATATTTGATGAAGGTGATCATAAAGGAGTTCAAGTTTCGTAAGTTAGCTCACTCTAAGCCAAGGTGGTGATTTGTTGGAATTTTCTTAAATTATAGGCCAAAATGAGAATAAATAATCATGTACTTGGTCCACATGTAAAAGCCTAAAGTTCTCATGTTTTAGGATTAAGGCTTATTCATAGATGTCTCCATTCTCTATACTTTGGTGACTAGAAAGACGAGAAAATATGAGTTTTAAGTTACTTTGGGATCTTGGGTTTGAGTAATTTTGCATGACACCCTTGTAATTTCTACTTTTTCATAGTGAATTTCCTTCGTCATCTTGCCCATGGAATAGGCCTAAGTTGATGAATCACATAAATTCCTTGTGTGCTCATGTGATTGATTAAACTTACTCTTTTATATTTTTCTCTACTTGCCAGCTGGTTTGAGATTTTAAAGTTATTTCCACAAGAAAGTCCTTAATCCAACCATATGTTTTTGGTTGAATGATGCAATCTTCCCTTTGGTGCGACTTCCAAGGGAAAATTAAAAGAGCATTAAAAGTAGTCATAGGATTGAATATTTTTTTCTTAATTTGTGTAAGAAGTCAAACAAGACGCTCTTTATGGGACAGGGAGTGCAGGATTATGGAATACCAAACAAGCTTAACCAAGCAGATCCAAAATCACTATGCCAACCATTTTAGTCATATTTGGAACCTAATAAGCTTTAGAAAAAAGATAATTCTGGAACAGAATAAAACAACTAAACCATAAAATGAAATCTAAATAGATAATCAACCAACTAACATCAAGAAGTATTTTCTAGTATAATGCTCAAATGTGTTTAAAAAATAGGAACAAGAAGGTATGAACCTCGATGTAGCAACATCATCAGCATAATCTCTAATTGAATGTCTATCACCACTTAACATGGACCGACCACGCGCTTGCAATGAAGGATGTTCTGGACTGCAAAACAAAGATCGATGAAGTTGTTAGCTAAAACTTCACCATTACAAGTTTTATAGTTTAACTTTGACATAACCATGAACAACGATATTTAGGACTTACGAAAAATGAATATACAACACACCATCAGATCAATTGATTCAGAGTACATAGAAATCAATGTGTATAATTGCATGCATGTGAATGAAACCTCTAACCCCACATCTGCCCAATAGAATAAATGGAAAAGAATGACACTGGCCAGGCAACTCAAATGACAATTAAGAATCCATACATGCAAAGTCAAGGCACAAACCAAACAATACCCAATCCAGTGTTAGCATCCAACCTCTATCTTTTCCATTGAAAAACAAATCTAAGGGTGCCCTCTATTCAATATTTGAAAAGAAGCATTTCCAAGTGACATAGTTTCTAATTTTTCTAGGAATTAAAAGCTACAAACTAGAAATGTAGAAAAGAAAGCCAGTGGTCTAGGTTCTCATCAAATAAGAAGTCAAAAGTGCATGCTTTCTTGAAAAGCATGAAAAAACATCAAATTATGCTTTTGCTGGAAAGGCATGCAGCCCGGAAATGCCCAACCACATACTCATCTAGTTAATTATTGCTTATACAAAAGATACAATAAATCCCCGGGGGGTAAATGCTTGAAAAATAAACCACAAATTTCAAAAAAAAAAAACTAGAATATAACAAGTATGGTATCAAATGCCATAATATAGTTCAAGCCTTTAGCACGACGATTAAAATGGGTAAATCCCCGCCTCCCAAAAAAAAAAAACAATTTTAAGAAAAACTCGCAACCAGGCCTATATAAAGTTTATGAATTACACATTAATATACTTTAATAGGTTCATTATGCCCATAACACCACAGCCCTACCATGGGATCTTATTCTTTTAACTTATGACTGTTAAAAGATAGGAGATCATTCCCCCAAAGGAATGAGGGAAAAGAAAAGAACCAAGAGAGTACATATATTAGTACTCTTGGCAGAAAACCTATTGAAAGAGTTGAAAGTTCCCACCTAATAGAGTACTCTTGGCAGGGACAGAAGTAAAACTTAGACTTCCAAACATTCATGTTGATTCCCTGTAAATGTGAAACCAAATGAAAAGGCACTCAAGGGAAACCATGCTATTACCTTGAACTAGCAGTCCGCTGTTCAGCAATGACCTTTTTCCGGCTATTTCTCCAAAAAGTTGTTGCGATATTCGGTTCACTTTGTGATAAGCTGAGAGGAAAAGAACATGTTCAAGTACAACATTCTGCTCTATAGTATGGTTAAAGTCAACAAAAAGAAACAAAAAATTTAAACAATAAAATAGAATACAAGAAACAAGAAGTGTCATACCAAGTTTGCATTGCTAGAAAGAACTTCTCGGGTGAAGATATATATTATTACCTCAATTTTCTGTCAATAGACGTGGCAGATCGCAACATCATATTTCGCAATGAAGGGCCTGACACATTCGAAGATGCCTCTAATTTCTTATGGAACTGAAGGTTTTCATCTTTTTCAGCACTGTGGCATCAAAAATAAGACATAGCAACTTACTATTTTCAGAACTCCCATTAACAGATTGTCATTTTTGGAAAAATCATGCATTAGCTATTTGCTAACCTGTCAGGGTCCGCTCTTTCTGCAAAACCATACAGAGGACTGTTTGGCTCTAGAGGAGAATCACAGGAATCATTTTCTGCAGAGTCACTCTCCCCTGCTGCTGAAATGTGAGTCATAAAAATCGCCCTGGTCGAACTCGGTATCAATTGACCAGGAAACCGCACAAGATCAACCAGTAGTTCCACAGAATTCAACACAACAATCACTGACATGTGTTTATATGAGTCCACACACTCAACAATCCCATCATTTGGTAAACCCTAGGGGAAAAAAACAGTAAGAAATCTTTCAGATATTGTATATCTTAATTAGCAATAAATTGCATCTTTAACTAATTTTGGGCATTCAATAAAAATGAAGCAGAACAGTTGAACTCACTGGGTGAAGTTAAAAGCTTACCACCATGAGTCTACTTTCAAGACCAACAGAATCTGCTAAAACTTTAAACAAGATTGCCCTAGGAAAGCATGACCCTTGCCTTATTTGCCCCAGCAACTGAACACCTCGATTTTCTAACACGTGGGAGGCTTCTTCTAGTGCAGCTTTTGCTGGACTCTCCACATTTGGTCTTTTATAAAAATCAGAAACCTGCTCAGGAACGAGAGAAATGAAAATGAAAAGAGCAATTTTTGGACTGAATAATGGAACAAAAAAATTAAGAAGATCGACAAAATTAGGTAGAATTTGGTCCCTAAATTGGCTTGGAAACAAGGAATTATTACCTTAATACATTGCAATTAAATTACAAGTAAAAAGATAAATTAAAGCAGAAGTGAAAAACAGAAAAGAATTTTTTTTCATTGTAGCACAAATAGTTAAAGACATGTGTGGTTTGAGAAGCCTCACCAGACATGCATGAAAATATCCAATGTAGTTGCATAGGCAAGAAAACAGTTTTTGCCAAGATGTGAAGGGGTTTGTAATATGTATTGACAATAGGTTGAGGATGTATAGATTTCCTTGGCATAACCAAGACTACATCACAGTAAAAAAGAAAAATAGTTTAAGGTTGAGAGGGCAACCAAAAAAGAAGAAAAAGGTAAAGATAATTAAAGGGTGAAAAACGAGCAACTGAAAACTTCAAATGAGATATCCATTTAATAGAACAATGGTTATTCAAGAATTCTTACCAATCCAGCAATCTTTTTTATCATTGCAGCTGGATTTGAGTTCAACCCCTTTACCAGTGCCACAATCAATTGCTTAAGCATGGATAGCTTTTTGTCTTTCTTAGAATCTACAAGAATGACATCAGCCTTGAAACCCTCGGCTCCCATAGAATGAAGCTCATCTAAAGTTGGAATATTAACAAAGAGCTCCTTTAGCCTTTTATCCTGTAACAATCCATGATATTAAATCATCACAACATGAAGGAAATCAATGCTCTAAGTGGGCAACCAAACAAATGGAACAAGTTGGAAAGTAAATTATAAGCTAGGACACAATCCATCAAGTAATGTTCGTCCTCTTTGAAAATATCAACAATTTAAATAATCCAGAAAATGCATTTAGCATTGTTTGAACTTATTTCATTTCTCACCATCCAAAAAAGAAAAGAAAAGAAAGAAAAGGCATTTCTCAACAACAAACGTGTAGAAAAAATAGTATAAAGAGGTCAAACTGTTTTTGGTCAACAGAAAAAATTCATATTGACTTTCAAAGAAGCAGAACAAAGAGACAATGCAACAAAGGTCACGAGATTGATGGATGCATTTTCTGATACCACTATTTTATCATGAATCCTCCTTCCATCACTCAAGTCTGATTCTGATAGAACTAAATAAAACTATCTCAATCAAAGGTCTAAGAATTTAATAAAAACTAAAAATCAAGAGTTACAATGATATAAATTTATTTGTTGAAAGCACGAAAGGCCCACCATCTCAACCTCAAAGTTGCACATTATGCATCAATTTCAAAATTTCTCTTTAATTAAGTGTTCTACAACACAAAAAGCAAGAAAACGAGGAAGAATTTGACTCCACCCAAGATACTTCCTATTGTAACTATATGGAAGCACAGGCCACGTCATCCACAAAAGACCTAATAGTACATTTTAACATGCAACTTCTAACTCTTAGTTAAGAGGAGAGGAAAATAATTGCAATAGAGAAGGTCAAGAAACAGAACACAAGGTTAAGGTTAAATCATAACCAACATAGTTGAGGATAAGAAGATAATGACCACAAATTAAAAGGAAATGATGATCAAACACAAGTATAAACAAGAGAAACAATCTCATAAATGAACCATTTCTTCACAGCCACATTATTTGTGGATCTGTTAAAAAGATTAAGTTCCAGCAAAGATCAGACTACTCAACCAAAGGAACTTATAGCAAATAAATTTGAACAAGAATTTAGAATATATAAATTCTCACCGGTATGACAGAGTAAAAACCATTTGGGATTTGCTTGGAAAGCATCCCAGTGCTCCAGAGAATTTGTGATGCAGTCTGAGAAGACAAACCATCTTCCTCATAACTTTTAGGTGATTCTTTATTACTCAAAGTATCTTCTTGAGAAAGCAAAGAGACAGAGTCAAATTTCTCGATAAAGTCTGAACCCCACCACACAGGATTTGAAGGCCCTTGCTCCACTGGCCCCGAATCATCTCGTGTCTCCTCCATGTCCTTAAATATTTGGGATGTAAAACCATTTCGGTCCCCCACTCCTTATCCCATAAAAGACCTCGCCAATCTCGCAATGGTTTTTACACAACTAAACTATGTATTAAAAATCTCTTCTGTTCTGGCTTGGTTATGCTGGAGCCCATTTGACCTGCAAAGCTAAAATCCTATGTGAAACTGGAAAATTCATAATGTCAGTTTAAATATTTTTCTTTTATCTAAAAAAAAAAAAAGCTAGAGAGATCACAGTGCAAAGGCACAACATCCCAACAATGATACAGAAGAGCAGAAACCAAGACAGTTCAGTCCCACCTCATTTAGAGATCGAAAGATCACCACCACACCAATCTAGTAAAGCTCAATTATTAGAAAGGAGCTCTAAGAAATCAACGTCAGAAGCCTGATGGATGATTGATTCTGACTAGAGATTGCATCTGCTGATAGATATTTGATTTGACTAGAGATGGCAGACAAACATGATTTATTTTGCATTAAGGGAATGTCATTGCCATTGGAGCAGAAACGCAGTCATTTACCATCACGCGCGCGCACATGTAAAAGAAGAATAGAAAATAAAGAACAGAAAATAAAAAATGTACACACAGAATTAACTTAATTAAACAAATTTACTATTTCAGTATTGTTTAAAAATAATTGTGCCAATAATCAATCAATCCTTAATGAATTAAACCTGAGCATTGCAAAATGGGCCTAACAAAGAGAAAGAAAGATCCAATCCTAAATCAAGAATGATATATAAATCTGATAGAAAAGAGATACAAGTAAATAGAGTAGGAAATCAAATCTAAAGAGAAAAAGGCAAGAGTGATACCAGCAGATCGAAGCATTGGAAGAAGCAATTGCCACTCCAGCCAACACCAATTGAATCTCAACTCTTCCTTTTAAAACAAATAAAACTCATCTCTTTTTCTCTTTCTAGAAATATATGATAAATATACCCTTTTATTGTGTGTTTGAGTAAAAACTAAATAGAAACAGAAAGCCAAGGAGAGGAGAGGGGGTTGTAGATGGAGGGAAAGAGAACAGGTCAGAGAGAAGAAGGAGACGGAGAAATATTTATATCTTTTTTTTTTAATATGTCTTGAAGATGCGGATACGAAAAATAAAATATTTAGAAAAATCTTTGGTTATTTTATATTGAGAGAGCGCGAGGGATAGGATATTAATAAATAAATAAATAAAAAGATAGAGTTTTGGAGAGATGGGTGACGTGCTGTGGATGCGCTCGATTCGTGTGAGTGATATTTTTTGGTTACTTTGGAGTTATTTATTTATTTATATGTCAAAATTAATTAATGAGGAAATGGTTTTTTTTTTTTTTCCTTCTTCTTTTTTGGTTTTTGTCGAAAGGAAAGAAGGGAAGGGTGTTGAGTCACGTGCAAGAGAGCGGGGCATATGGGGGGACCTCTTTCCGACGGCCAGCTGGCAACGGGGGTTGGCTCCCCGACACCTTCGTTCGCGTGAAGCTCTCTCTTTTTTCCTCTCTTTTATTCAATGTGTTTTGTTTGAGTTATGTACCGGATAGCTGAAGACTTTAGTGGGAAAAAAACAATGAATGTTCGGTTGTTGTTAGTGTTTAAAAACAAAACAAAAATCCATTACTTAGATATAAATTTAAATAGATTTAATAAGTTAATTTTTATTTATTTATTTATTTATACAATAAAAAATAGTTAATGGTCTGAATTTTAAAAAATCTTTCATAAATAAGCCTAACTATAGTAGTAGGGGGTTTAAGCCATGGTTGCTTGGCTCAAGCTCATTTATAAAAGAATTTTTAACAAAAAATACATAAGAAAACAAAGGATAATTTATTATGATACTTAAAGACAATAAAAATCACAAAAACAAATTTGTTAGGCAGTGAGACCATACTCGAGACCCGATTTGTGAGGCCATATAACATCATAGCAAGTCGATAAAAATTACAGTGTTCAATTCCCAACAATCAAAATCTAGAAAGATGAAATAAAAAAATCAATTAAAAAAAACACCAACAAACCTAGATAAATAGACAATAAAAATCACAAAAACAAATAGACTAAATTTTAAAAAAAATCTTTCATAAATAAGCGGGGTGTGTTTGGTATTGCGGTAGCTATTGTGGTTGTGATTTTAAAAAAATTATTTTATAAAAAGTACTTTTAGTTGAGGTTGGTTTGAAAAAATAGGTGTTTGGTTAAAACTATAGTTGAAATTGAGGTTGAAGAAAAAATAATTTAATTTGTTTGGTTAAGAATGCTTTTGAAATTGATGTTATAAAATAATTTAAAAATATATATATTAATATTAATGGTTTTTAATTAAAATATTGTGGATTTAACTATTGTTATTTATCATGAAATAAATCATACTTTATATATATAAAAAAATTATTGTTACATTAAACTATCTACAATTCCATTACGTACAAAATTCATCCGACAAGAACTACAAAATTTGGTAAAATATTATTAGGAATAAAATTGAGATTATAGTACGAGTAAATTTAATTCACCTTAAACTAATTTTAAAAAAAATTGTTGTTCACGTTCACGTGAACAGTGCGAGTGAAATCAATTAACTGCACTGGTTTTTCGAAGAAAAAAAAAACCGTTCACTTTAATGAATAGTACGACAGTGAGCATGGCTCCATTGTTCACTGAATAATGAAGCCATGCTCTACTATTCATTAGAAATCCCCACGAGAAGTCTCCAAAACCTGCGGCACGACTGCAAAGTTGGTGGGTCCTTGATTAGTACTTAAAAGTGCATATTTATCAAGGTTTTATATCATCATTTTGCACTTAAAGTATCAATAACTCCTTAACTAAAGCATGTTTTATAATAACAAGTTTAATACTACAAAATGCCTTAATATATGGTAAATGTTCATCTTAAATGCAAGCCTATCACATAAATCAAAGGATTGATTGATGAGTTCAAGTATGGAAATTGAAAGGACAAAGAGAGGGCCAAACTTAGAAAAGAGATGTTGGTGCAGTCCAAACTGGACACTGTTCGGTAATTGGGTCATATCTCGAGTTCTAAATGTCCAACTAATCTCAAAATTTTACACAGATTTGGTAAGACATAGGCCTACAACTTTCATGTTTTCATCAAGATCTAAGAAGGCCGTTTGCAAGTCCAAATTATAGCAACAACGGAGAAGTCTGAATTTGTCCTGCAGCCCGAACACTGTTCAGTGTTTGGCCCATATCTGGAGTTCTAGGAGTCCAAATCACCTCCATTTTTTTTCCTGGAAAGCTGAGTCAATTTCCTACAACTTTTATGTTTTCAAGTGGACCCAGTTCTGATGCTAGCATTTTCTTTTTATTCACACAAGAAGATAAGAATTTTCACAAAGTCAAGAGTTGGCCACCCACTCAACAATTAGTCATCAAATCAATAATTCTGAATTTTGGCCTATAAAAGGAGGCATTTTCCATGTATTTAGGAGCTTGGTTGTTCAGATCAAATTCATGCTCTTTATTTCTCTCTTTATATTTGTTTTTGTAATTTTTAAGTTTTGCTTTCATTAATATCTTATTTATGCTTTTCATTTCCTTTCCTTTACTTGGTTAACTTGTATTTTCTTTATGTTCTTGTTTTGTTTATTTATATTTCTCTTCTTCATTATGTTTAGCTAAGTTTATTATGTCAAGGTGAAAAGGTTACACTAATGGTGTAAGAATAAGTATGGTGTAAACTCAACATGGACCTTAATGTTTAATATTAACATGTCTTATCTTTTTATCTTACTAATTCTTAATACCTTGCTTGTTAAATGGTTAATCTAGATTTGTGTTGTATAACACTTGGTACAACAAATGCTTGGCACTCTCATAGCCTAACCGTATGGTATTACCTACACCTGGGCTATGAAAGGAACTTGATTTGTTGTTAACATCAGTTAACATCATGAATTCCTGGCAATATTTAAAAGTTTGGTGTTATGTAAATAAGATAATTAATATGATCATGTTAACAATTTATAATGAGCTATTAATGACAAATCATCCAATTGGAACCTCCTCGTGTGTGGTTTTCAGTTGAGTAATAAGAATTTATACTATACTTGTTTAAAATACCATCAGTGGATCTTCTAACCTTGACATTTGTTTTTATCATTGTTTAATCCTTACATTAATCTTCCATCTCAAAGTTCTCATTAATTTATTCCTCCTCTTCTTTTTATTATTATTATTACTACTACTACTACTACTACTACTACTAATACTATTATTATTATTATTATTATTATCATAAAATCAGTATATAGGTTGGAAACCTGTGACCCGATCTTTTAGATCATTCTCAGGTATAATAACGCCACGTACTGAGTATTATTATTATTATTATTATTATTATTGTTATTGTTATTGTTGTTGTTGTATTGTTATTTATAATTTATACAATTAACCTCTTTGTGGTTCGACCCCGATTTTGCCGGGTTATTTATTACTTCGACACTCCTGCACTTAGAAGAAGACATCAATCTTTTGGTCGTGTCAAGTTTTTGGCGCCGTTACCGGGGAGATAAATTCTTGTATAAATTATAGTATTTATTTTATTTTTTCTAACTTTGTTTCTTTTGTTTTGTTTCTTTTTGTTTTTCTTTTCTTCTTCCTTTTCTTCTCTTTCTACACATGCATGAGAGTTTGGTCACGTACATTAAATGATAAACTTTGTAAAGTGTACTCATTTTTTTTAGAAAACATGGTCGAAGAGGATAATCAATCGCTTTATAATGAGAATAATCGGGTTAGAACACTTAGAGACTACATGAATCCAACAAGAACAATTGTGCGATCATGTATATTTTTTCCTCCTGATGCATCTCATTTTAATTTTAAGCCATACATTATTCAACCTTTACCTTCTTTTCATGGCTTAAATCTAAAAAATCCATACTTGCATTTGAGAGAATTTGAGGAAATTTATAACACTTATAATGACTCAAATTGTAGCATGAACACCATCAGATTAAAGCTTTTTCCTTTTTATTTAAAAGATAATGCTAAAACATGGCTACAAAATTTGAGACCAGGATCCATTCATGCTTGAGATGAATTGCAACAACAATTTTTAAAGAAGTTTTTTCCATCTCATAGAACAAACTCTTTTAAAAGACAAATCACCACTTTCACTCAAAAACCAGGAGAAATATTTTACCAATGTTGGGATAGGTATCGAGGCTTGATTAATACTTGCCCTCGTCATGGTTTTGAAACATGAAGATTAGTTTCACATTTTTATAAAGGATTAACACCTAAAAATAGACAAATGGTGGAATTGATGTGCAAAAATTTATTTTGGCCGAAAAATTTATTTTCTTCATCTTTCAGTCCTTGAGTTAAAGAGATGAGAGAGAAACTCATTTGAAAACAACAAGGAAAAAGAAAGTAGTTGGTTGACATTGATTTCATCCATGAAAAAAAATCGTTTTTGATGTCAAAGGGTTTCAGTCAATGAGAGAAATTCCATTGTGGTGTTCTTTGGCCTTCATCTTAGCTAAAATGATAGATTTGGGCACGTGAAGTTTTACCAATTCAAGTTGATTTTTTTTTTGTTTTTCAACCTATTTTTGAGTTATTTAATGCCATAAATGATTCATTTAGGTATTTAGAGTGTTTTTTAGGTGTCTTGGGCCAGAATAATTGAAAATAGATTTTTTGGTTAAAAAATCATCTCCTTTGATTTTTCATTCATCTCTATGATGACTAAATTTTGGGATATAGACGACAAGTTATTTTTCACGGTTAATAAACTATTTTCTATTTTTATTTTTGAAAAATGGAGGTGATCGTTCACCTCTTATAAAAAAAAAAAATACAAGACGTAAGAGCGCAAGTATAGGCTGGGAAGCCCACACTCCTAGTTTATATATATATATATATATATATATATATATTCAATTTTATCATTTTTCACAAATAATATTATAGGTTTACTTTTTTTCAATTAATATGTGCCTAACATAGAAATAAAAACTCATGAATATTTAATTAACATACAATTTAAGTTTATTTTAAAGATTTTTTATATAATTTGATCGCATTTATCAATATTTTTTTTCTTTGATAATATACAAATTATCATTACTTTATTTTAATGTTTTATTTTAAATTTGGTTTTAAGATCATAATTGTTTTTTGTTAAGAAAATAATGCTTGCAATTTACAAAATATCTTATTATCAAGTTGATTCTTGGTTTTGCAAAAACAATTCATATATTATTAAGTAAAAAATATTTTCAAAGGAGAAAAACGTAGTATGATACTAATTGATTAGTTTTTATAGTGCTGAAATATTAAATAGTCCCTTTGCCATCCTGAATTTCATTATTTTTTTAATGCCTTCAACAAATTTTCAAAGGAGAAAAACGTAGTTTGATACTAATCATGTGATTTATTTGAATTTAATTATAATTTAATACTTGTAGTTTATGAAAACAAATTTTTTAATCCTTGTAATTTTAAAACTAATTAGATAATCTTTTGATCACTATCGGTCTTATTTAATTTAATAGCATTTTGTTTCAGAAAAAAAAATCTCTTTTCTCACCAATCTTTCCATATTATCTACTTTTTTTTTATCTTAATCTATTTAAAAATAAATAAATTGAAAAGAACATAAAATGGATGAAAAGAATTGAATACATAAATAATTGAAAATAATAAGATTAGATATTTAATTGTTTAAACTACGATGACTCATTAATTAATTTTTATAATCTACAGGTACTAAGTTAAAATTAATTATATCTTTAATTTTTTTTTTATTGATACTAAAAAGTCTTTTCAACTTGACTTGTATCGCCTTATTATAGGTCGAATAATTCTTTTCTCTAACGCAAAAATATTATGTGTAAATATTATCAACATGTTTTTTTATATTAAGTAAAAAATACAACTATGAATCAAAAAATCAAATTTTATATATAATAAAAATTATATGTGTTGATAAAAATATGTAAAATCTCAAGCTAATGTTTAACATGATAGAAAAATAGAACAATGTTGCAATCACTACAGTGAAACTTTTTGTTTTTTAATTTTTGTATAATATGTTTTCAAAATAAAAGTGACAAAGAAAAGAGCAAATTCAAAAATCAATTACAAAAGAATAAAGAGTGATAAATATTTCAAGTATAAAGGATAAGAAAATAACATTTTTTTCCAGAAAAAAGTGTAAAGAAAAAATAAGAAAAAATAAAAGAAACCATTAAAAAAATAAAGATAAGAAAAAATGATGATAAATAGATCAAGTGTAAAATAATAAATATACCAAGTACAAAAAAAAATATAAAAAAACCTTTTTCTAAAAAAAACATAAAAAATACTCTTTTCCCACCGCTACAGTAAAAAAATAAAAACAATTATGATTATGCTATTTCTATGGTAAAAGGCAATTTTCTATCAGTGGATGTGTGTATATATATAATTTTTATGGTTTTTAAATTAAAATTAATGTTAAAAATATAGCAAAATTTAAGTATTTTTAAGAAATTAAAATAAATTACATGAAAAGATGAGTTCTTTTATTGATAAAACAAAGAAGACAAAATAATTAAAACATTACGTAGGTTTCTTTAAATATATAATAATAATATTATATAGTTTAACGAACTTTTCATTGATACATTATTATTTTTAAATAACTCTAGTACAAGAAAAGATGCTACAGCAGTTAATGAATTACAAAGGTTTTTGTTTTTTAAAAAAACAAAGTATAAATACAAGATCCATAAATGCATTATTGGCATTTATGTTATTATATTTTTAAGGCAATTTTTCTCCTTTAAATAAAAGTAGTCTTTCATTGCTGCTTGTGCTTTTTTTTTTTTAAGCAAAAACCAATATATTTAGAATAACTTTTTATAATGAATATTTAGAAATGAGGTTATATTCGTATTTTTAAAAAAATTAATTTTAATTTTTTTTTATGTTTTGGATCGTTTTAATGTGCTAATCTAAAAAATAATTTTTTAAAAATAAAAAATATATCATTTTGATGTATTTCGACACGAAAAGTATTTTGAAAAACAATCACAACCATACTTCCAAACAGGTCTAAAATTCAAGCAATGGAGTATTAAAATCTTTACCAAACACTTAATTGGTGCTTTTGATTGCTTTGCTTTAAAGAAAAACAAGTAAAAACTATTAATCAAGGGTCAAACAGGCTTTGAATTTGGAAAACAATTGGCAAAATAAAAATAAATATTAAAGCCAAGCAGTTGTGCTCAATGAACTTGATTGGAAATTAAGCATAAACGAAGATTGTGATTTATCTCAATCAAAGAAATAAATCAACGAATCCCTTAGATAGATCCAAAAACATATGTGATTTATCTCCACAAATTATATCAATTGATCTTATAATATGAAAAATCAATATAATTTAATATTCCTCACTACAATCTTATTTATTATATTTTTTAATGGAGGGAAAATATGAAATGAGAAAGAAATAAAATTGACAAAGAGATTAATTTATAAATTGAATGAAAAATATAAACATTGAATATATGATTTCCATGATCTCTTTGTATGCAAGGACGACACCCACCATTTTCAATAACAACCGATACAAGAAAGCATTACAAATTCTTAAAATGATGGTTATTATTTGTACTATTAGATTTTATCGGTTAAATTTATCTTGCTTCAAGGAACATAAAGAAATAACTTGCAATTAAATGGATGGAGGTTCTGCAGATATATAGCCAACGTAACGAATAGTAAATTGGATCAAAAGAGAACACTAGAGAGATTAGGATATCAAAAAAATTATCTTATATAGGGAGTTATACTTTAATCATGACCACACATTATTCTAATCAATAGTAACAAACAAAAAGATATTAAATATAACATAAATTATAGAAAAATATTTGAGTAATTAGGAGGGGATTCACAACCTAGGTGAATTGAAAAAAATATTTCATTTGTTCTCAAATAATATTGATTGTGAAATGCTTGGTCAAAATGGAATGAGTTTTGAAAAGAATTTCAAAATCTTATTCAAATAATCAATTACTATAATATATTGATATTAAATATAACATAAACTATATAAAGGTATTTGAGTAATCAAGAGCGGATTCACAACCTAGGTGAATTTGAAAAAATATTTCATTTGTTCTCAAATAGTATTGATTGTGAAATGTTTAGTAAAAAAGGAATGAGTTTTGAAAAGAGTTTCAAAATCTTATTCAAATAATCAATTACTATAATGTTGAGAACTAAAATTAACAAAGTAGATAAACTCCTTTCTATAATGTCTAAATTAGAATATTCTTGATAAAGATATAATAATTATACCAAGAAACTAGTCACTAAATGGTTAAGTCAAGTCACTTATAACTTTCTTTATATTTGGGGGATCATGACAGGTTGTTATACAATGTACTTGATCTTCAAATATAAGTCAATCAGTTGTTAAATTGATAAAAAAAATTTAATTTTTTAATCTTATTTTATTTAGAATTATGATATATATTTAAACATACTTATTAAAGAACCTAATGGGTCTCACATATAAGAACCATTTGTTATAAATTAAAATGAGATAATTAATCAAGTGTGACTTTATTGTAAATAAATTTTAAAAATTGAGGATTATAATATAATTAATATAGGGCATTACAATTCTACACCTAGAAAAAATCAAGTATGGACTTTATTGAATAGATTTATAAAATTATCTTAAATTTAAGGAGTATATTGATATTTGTTTTTCATTTATAGGGTCTTTAGATTTTTCTACAAGTAAAATGTTATGCCTCTTATTTTTTAAGAGGAAAAGATGAGGAAAGTACAATACATAAACACCTAAAACAAAAAAAAAAATAGCTAGCACTTTAAAGTATAACAATTCCTTTATTTTAAAAGGGTTTTGGAGATTTTTGGCCTGACACTTGGACGACTTGTTGTCTATGTCAACCTAACCCTGAATCAAATATTCAAAGCCGAAAAGAACATTTGATCTTCAGATAATCTTCACATAAACCTTACACAACTTTAGATCTATTTTACAAGATCCTTGAGACTCATAAAAAAATTAATATTTATCATTTTCGTTGTGTGTATGTGTTACGAGAAATCCAGTAATGTCAACTCAATGAAAAATCATATAAATTCCCTAATCAAGTAAATTAATTATTTAAATGAAATTTTTTTTATGAAATTAAGGTAAAAATAGTAGCACTAGTAGTAGAAATGCTCTAAAATTAGGTTATATCTATCCTTTTATTTTTTTGTCTTAATTTTATGTATTTGTTTTTCTAGTTTGTTTAGTTCAATTGGTTTTCTATCAAGTTATCAATTCAAATTTATTTTTTGTCCAATTTGGTTTGGTTTTAAGATAAAAAGGGTTTATTTATATCCATATTAGTTTATTAAGAGCTAAAAAAAAAAACAAAGAGAAAAAACTTTGTAAAAGTAGACTATTAGAATCAGGTTATTAACAAATTGTTTAAATCATGTATTTGAGAAGCTCTTGTGGTAAATTTAAGTTATTAGAAGAATTAAAGAACTAAATTGGGTTTCACATTAAAGTTTTGAGTTGTTCAATAGCTGAAAGTTTCGAGCAAATTAGGCATACAACTCTAGATCATCCTTTTGGATCAAGGATGTTTTTGATGTGTTGGGATTAATAATGAAATTATGATTTGAAGAATTGATGAGTCGTCACCTAGTATTATGGTCACTAGAAAACCTAATGGTAATAGTATAAGTAAGGGGATTAGTTGTGCATGAGAAACATACATCACTTCAAGTGCACCATATCTATGGTAAATTGCATTATTGATTGATTGTTTTTTCACAAATCATGTTTCTATTTATTGGTTTATCTAAATTTCAAGGAAGGTCATTCTAAGTAAGAAAGTTCCTAAAGATTTGAGGCAGATCCTCCTTAGTGGGGAGGTTTTTATCTTTGAGGACTCAAACAGATCCCCCTCAGTAAAGAGATCTCTACCTTATCAAGTTAAAACTTAATCATTCTAAGGTCTTAATTTTAATGGTGTATTTATTTCTATTTTGTATCTTTAATACCTAAAAATATACTTTACATTATAATTTTATACCTTCAAAATATTAAAGTCTATAATGGGCTTAGCCTAAGCATATGAGCTGGGCTTGCCTGGCCCATTCCCATAAACAAAGTCCAAAGCTCATTTGTGACAAAAATAGGATTAAACATTCTTTTGATATGAATTTCACCAAGAACATGAAGAATACCAAGAAAAAACCCAAAAACTACAATATTATCATAGACAAAATTGTAATAAAAAGAAAGTACAGAAAGATGCAAAATTAATAACTAATACACAATAATGCATATGAATATCAACAACAAACCTTTATTATAACAAAATAAAAACTGACATTCAAGAACCCTGCCCAAACATTCAAACATATTATGGGTCAATTGGCCTAAAATAATTGTGTAAAGGATGAAATAATAGCATAGAATAATCAATAATTGATTTTAGCTTTGACTAAAACTTATAAGAGAGGATAAACTGCAAAAACAAAAATGCAAGAAAACCCAAATTTGGGTTCAATAATAACAAGAATACCAACCCAGAAGGTCATGCAAACTCATAAATGCTTAAAAAGCTAAAACCCTACAAACAAACCTAAAACCAAAAAATAAGACTTAAGCATTGTGATTATGGCTTAAACATACTATACACAACTCGTTTGAACCATTAGAAACAACAAGAAACTTCAAAAATAGGCAAGACAACAATAAAAACATATTACATATAGCAAACCATAAATTCATTCTCTTTGGCATAAACATTGTTTCATTGATCATTCTTATTGTCCCTAAACTCAAACATCATGCTTACAACTTCAACGAACCCAATAAACCAAAAAATTGCCCTAAAACAACTTCTTAATTCACAACAACATCATACTTAACATATTCTGCCATAACTTTGTTATTGTTTAACTAAAAATTAAACCATGCAAAACAACATTATACACTATCATTTACCATTTTATTATCACTTTTTAACACATTAATCAAGGCATTAAAAAAAAATTAAGAATACACAAGCTATTATCAAAACATGCTTAGACATCTTAAAATAATCATTTATGATTTTTAAACTAATAAATGACTATAATGGATGCATAATATAAATTTAAGTAGAAATTTAAAAGACAAAGCAAAAGAAAAGGGGCATTGCTCATTAAGCTACACCCCTCATCAAAGTTTGAAGGTATACCTTGTAAATGGAATGTTGATTCCTTTTATGGATTATTTGTTTCATTCCTTTAAACTTTCAGCTTCTTTTTTATTCGAGATTGACCTTTACTCTTTTCCTTACTTTTTTCTTAACTTAGCACACAATTATTGTACCTTATCTCTTAATCAACTCTAAGGTTTTTCCTCTCAATCCTTCTATGTTTCCTCTTTTTTTTCTCTTTGTAATTTTTTTTTAAATCCACCCCTCATTGCTTAAGAGTAAATGTCATTTTATAAGTAAAACAATAACATAAATTTCAAAACCATAATGGTTTTGGCCATGAGGTTGTTATGGAAGAGAGTAAGTGGTGTCTGGTCCCTTTTTCAAAACCTCTCCTTTTAAAATAGGTGGTGTCTGGTCCCTTTTTCTCTTCCTATAAACAAAAATCACATATAAGAGAGTAGCCTAAGAGTCTTTTCTGTCATGGGGAATTTTGCTTTAGTCATAGATGATTGTGTTGGATACTTTGTCAAGATCATTGTGGAGATTGAGCCATAAACATATCATTTATTGACCTAAACCTTGTAGAGGGGATGTAGATTTTTCATTAGGAACAAACCATACTAGATTTAGAGGTCTAAAACTCCGCATTCATTGATTAGAATGTGAGCTATTGATCAACTTAAATCTTTCAATATAGAGATAGTTGATTAAGGACAAGATGTTGTCGAGTTCATTGAGCTAAATGAGGTACAAACATGTGATGATGATAGCTAATCCTTGTATAATAGATGTTTTTAAGTCAAGTAATGATGGTTGGAGCATGTAAGGTGGTCGTAGATGTCACATTCATTCACCTGAAAGTGATAACTAGATCAACCTTTTCGACTAGAAGAGATGATAAGATGGTTAGACGACGTGTCACTCATTTCTTCATTAAAGTCTAAGTGACTCTCATTGTTCATTTAAATCCTAAAAATTAGGGTTTTTAAAATAGGATTTTAGAAAAAAATTCAATTTAGTCCACGTCCTTCCAATTTAAACATATGAATCCTCAATTGACCCTCTCAATTTTGTCAATTGCACCACTGGAAACATTGATTTAAATCCTTTAATTTGATCATCTTTTTCCTTTTGGCATTTGGCTTCCAGATTATGCAATTTAACCCTTATCAATCATCAAACTTTGAATTTATTTCAAATAGACCCCTGATTTGATTAATTTCAGTCCCTAAACTCATACGTATTATGCATTTTAGTCCTTGGTTTTGAAATTCTTTAATTTTACCATTAATAAGATTTTAATTTTTAAAATTATTTCAATTGAATCCTTGATTGCAAAAATTTAGCCTTTTCAAGTTTCAATTATATCCCTAATCTTCTAATCTTTGCATTAGGCCTTTAAATTTGATTTTTCTTCAATTGAGTCCCCGATTGAATCTATAAAATATATTAGAAGTTAAATTAAGTCCTTGAACTTAGTTAATTCTTCCAGTTTTATCCAATTTGACTTTAAACTTAATGTTTCTTCAATTAAATCTTTAATTAAGCTAATTAAACCTATTAAAAGTTTAATTAACTCCTTAAACTTAATTAATTCTTTTGATTTTGGTTAAGTTGGATTTCAACCTCCATTTTCTTTCTAGTAAGTCTTTCTTTGACCCATCATGTTAAAATATCTTGGTTTGGTTATTTTGGTCTGTTGTAGTTTAATGGCTTATTTCGCCACGTCCCAAAAATATTTTTGATTTTTTTTTATTTTTGAATAAAACATAAAATGTGGTTTTTATATATAAAAAAATAGGAAATCAAAAAGTGGATTATGAAAAGTTTGTTAGAAAATTTTGTTATTTTGATAAACAATTTAATTGAGGATTTGTTTGAAATATATTTGAAAAAGATCTCTATAGATTGGGTTTGATCAGTTTGATATTTATTCCATTAATTATTTTGGGTCGAATTCTTGATTCCATAGTATTTATTTCATATATATTTTTCTTGATTCCATAATTCGGTAACGTTATTGCTTGTTCTTATCTTGTGCTTCCTTTATTGTATTCATTGATTGAATTCATTAGGTTGAACTTTGTAATGATAATTTTATTGATTGTTTTGTTTAGTTTTTTAAAGAGTTAAAGAGGTTAATTCAAGAGGTAAAAGGTAAAAAGATAAGCATAATATCATGAAAAGCCAGAATTTAAGTGAAACACGAGTGGAGTAACATTTATTTAAGTGTTAACATGTGGGAGAGTATGTAGGGGGGAAAAATTTCTTGTTACTAGCTTATTTTATATACTGAATATATCATCCAAAAATGAATCACCATAAAAGAAAAGGAAGGCTGATAATTCTTTTCTGTTTTAGGACATGCAATAATAGTTAGAGTGAATACAATTGATGTTTGGCAAGATCACAAATTAGTTAGATCAATAGAAAACCAGGATTGATAATATACAAGAAGGACCACTACAAAGGTTCCTAATTATAGAATGCTATAGAGATGAGTTTCCACACTTATAGATGAGTATATTGGTGAGAATGAGGATAAAGATGCAAATGAATTTGAGCAGGCCAACCAAAGGGAAAAGATTTCAACAACAAGGGGGTTTTGAAGATCGAAGGTTTCAACCACATGCCTAGGGTTTAGGCATGGTTTTAGGAGCCATGATGGTTTGGATAGAAACCTAGGGAGCTTCAAGATGAAAATTCCTACTTTTTAATGGAGGAACAATCCATAAGCATATTTAGAGTAAAAGAAGAAAGTTGAGTTGATTTTGAACTATCATAACTATTTAAAGCGTAAAATGTAAAACTTATTGTTATTGAGTTCACTACGTATGTTGTAATTTGGTAGGATCAACTTGTTTTGAGCCGAAAGAGAAATCATGAGAAGCCTGTTAAAACTTAAGAAGAGATAAAGGCAATAATGAGGAAGAGATTTGTCCCTAGCTATTACTAGAAGGAGTTGTATTAGAAATTACAGGGTTTATCTCAAGGATCAAAAAGTGTTGATGCAATATCCACATCGACAGGTAAGGACTTGAGGGAAGGCCTTAAATGAGCATGCTCACCTTGACTAGTAAGATGCATTTCGGGCCATGCATGATTACCAAGAATAAATCCATGAGACCCGGAGGCCAAAACAAATAATATCTTGCTAGTGGAGAGGGGTGTTACATTTAGTATCAGAGCTCGACTCACAAGCTGTCTGGTGGTGCCGACGGGCTCCTTAAAGGGGGTGGATTATAATATCTTATATTGACGAGTGAGGACTTAGAAGAGGGCTTTATATAAGACGTGTTTTAGGGTCATGTAGTCAAGAACAAATTTGTGAGGCCAGTGGGCCAAAGTGAACAATATCTTGCTAGTGGGGTAGGGTGTTATAATTTAGTATCAGAGCCTGACTCACTAGTTGTTTGATGGTGCCGACGGGGTCGTCGGACTCTTTAAGAGGGGTGGATTGTAATATCTCACATTGACAGATGGGGACTTGGGGGGTCTTATATCAACATGCTCACCTTGACTACTAAGACGCGTTTTGGGGCCATACGTGGCTGGCAAGAACAAATTTGTGAGGCCTGTAGATCAAAGTGAACAATATCTTGCTAAGGGGTGGGGTGTTACAGTTGATGAATACCATAAAGATATTGGGATCACAATGATTCGAGTGAATATTGTGGAATTTAGAGAAGCAATCATAGTTAGGTTTTTTAATGGGTTAAATCACGAGATTACAAACATTATGAAATTATAACACCATGGAGTTATAAGATTTGATCTCTTAGGATGTTGACGTTTAATCACCTTTTCTTTACCTTTTATAGAGTTTGAACTTGTACTCCCCTTACTAAACCTCACTTTCTCATTTAATTTAGATGCATTCCATATTAATGAAGATGTGGAAATAGATTTTGAAGCATTTAGTGCTATTATCCCATCTCAAAAACTCCTTTTCTTTTATTGTCTTTTTACCCTCATTGCAAGTTTTATTACATCCTCAAGAAAGATATATGGTGGAAAATTAATAACATTAGTAATATCCTCCTCAATCCACCAATAAATCCAAATATGGTATGTTATTAGGTTTCTATCAATTCACAATGTATAATTAGTAGCTCAAACCTCATTATATACTCCTCTACACTTAAAAAACCTTGTCGTAAAGTCTAAAGTTTTATGTATAACTCCTATTTATAGTAATCATGTACAAACTTCTTCGTTACCCTTTTCAAAATCGTCTAAATGATTTTATCCTCTTTTTTATCCATTTTTCTCTGAATTTTCAAGTTCTCCCACCATAATAAAGCATAATAAGTAAACTCCAATGCAACCACCTTACACTTTTTTTTTAAGTATACTCATGCCAATCAAACACCTTCTCAACCTTCTAAACCCATTCCAAGAACTCTTCAAGTTAACTACTACCTTTAAATGATGGAGCTTTAAGTTTAATTCCATTAGGAAAGTGATTATTTTGTCTTCTCAATCTATCCCTTTTGTCAGCCTTGTCATCCCTATTCAACTCCAATTCAGCCTCTACAACAACATTTCATTGCACCTTATGATCTTGCATTTGTTGGGGTTACAAATTTTTCCTTTGTATTATTTGTATAAAGGCATTTATCTTATCAATAATTTTCATCATTTCTTTCTAAATCTCGTTATGAGATCATTTTTCTTGTTCCAAATTGATTCCCATCATATCTTTATCTCTATCTTCAACCATTGTATATCAATTTCTCATAATTTACACACAAATCTGAACAACAATGTCTTTAAACTCATATCATAAATTTAATAAAGAATATGAATGATTAGTACTTAAAAGTGTATTTTTATCAAGGTTTTATATCATCATTTTGCACTTGAAGTATCAATAACTCCTTAGCTAGAGCATGTTTTATAATAACATATCTAATAATATAAGATACCTTTAATTTATGGTAAATTTTAATCTTAAATGCAGGCCTATCACATAAATCAAGGGATTGATTGATGAGTTTAACTACTAAAATTAAGAAGACAAAGAGAGTGCTAAGTTTAGAAAAGAGATGCTAGTTCAGTCCAAACTAGAACACCATTTGGGTATTGGATCTTAACTGGAGTTGTAGAACTTGGATTTAGGTCTGCTTTATATGGATGGAAAGCTAAGACATAAGCCTAAAACTTTCATGGTAGTCTAAGATTCAAAAAGGTCATTTTCAAGTTCAAATTGTAGTAACAACGGAGAAGTCCGAATCTATCCTGCAGCCAGACACCGTTTAGCTTTCAACTCATATCTCGAGTTCTAGAAGTCCAAATGCTTCAATTCTTTTTTTGTTGGAAACCTAAGACAATTTCTAGAACTTTCATGACAAAAATATGTTCAAATTATGACGTTAGCAATGACGTTTTGTTCAAACAAGAAGATAAGGATTATCACCAAGTCAAGATATGGCCACCCACTCAACAATTAGTCATCAAATCAATAGTTCCAAATTTTGGCCTATAAAAAGAGGCATTTGCCATGCATTTAGGCATCTTGGTGTTCAGATCAAGATCACTCTCTTTCTTTGTATTTTGAAATCTTATATTTATTTTATGTTTATGCTTTTTATTTTCTTTACCATACTTATGTTCTGATGTTGTTTATTTATGTTTATTTTCTTCATTATGTTTAGCTAAGTTTATTATGTCAAGGTGAAAAGGTTTCACTAATGGTGTTAAAATAGGTATAATATAAACTCAACATGGACTTCAATATTTATATCCAAGAAATTTTGTTATTAACATGTCTTATATTTTTATCTTATTAATTCTTAATACCTTGCTTGTTAAATGGTTAATCTAGATTTGTGTTGCATAACACTTGGTACAACAAATGCTTGACACTATCATAACTAACCGTATGGTATAACCTACACCTATACTATGAAAGGAACTTGATTTGTTGTTAACATAAATTAGCATCATGAATTCCTAATAATATTTAAAATTTTGGTGTTGCTTAAATAAGATAATTAATCTGGTCATGTTAACAATTTTTAATGAACTATTAAGGATAAATCATCCTATTAGAACCTCCTTTGTTTGTGGTTTCCAATTGATTAATAAAAAAAGTTTATACTATACTCATTTCTAATACCATTAGTGGATCATCTAACCTTGATAATTATTTTATCATTGTTTAATCCTTACATTGATATCCCATAAAATTCTCATAAACTCTTTATTTTATTAAATATATATATATATTATTTGTAATTTATATAGTTTACCTCCCTGTGGTTCGACCTCGGTCTTGCCGGGTTATTTATTATTTCGACACTTCTGCACTTGGGATAAGACATCAATATTTTGATTGTGTCAACGAACGACCACCACAATCAACAAGGAAAAACTCCTTCCAATCCAAATCCAAATCCAAGTAAAAAAAAAAAAATTTGTTTCAGTCCACAATCCTTGATATTTCTAATCTCAAGTCAACCATATACAAAGTCCCAAATCAGTTCTTAAACCTTTGCTATTATACCAAGATGATATGCTTAAGCTTCGTAACCCGAACAAACTAGTAACTTGATATGAAGATGAAGGAAGGTAGGTTTGGTTATACAATTTTTTTTCTTATAGTGTTTAGGTTGGAAATTACATGATTTGTAATGAAAATGAGGGATAAAGTCTGAATGAAACTCTTTGATAAGTCAACGACGCCACACAAGAATTCCTATCAAGAAAAAGACGTCATACTCTTTATGATTAAGAGTGATAAGTCTGAATGGGTCTTCAACCATTCTTGAAAATGAAGAACAAGGAAGAAAATTCTCTAAGAAGTTGAAAAGTTTTATATCATTTAAAAAAATTCCTAATATTTGGTCTGAAATATTGTTATATATTTGGAACAACCTTCCAAGTTTAGAAAATATCAAAATGATATAATTGAGACACAAATAAATAACTTAGTTAGAAAAACTAGAAAAATAATAACAAATATTTTTTATTTCTAGAATACACATAGACATAAAAAATAAAACAACAATAACTCTTCGTACAAAAATCCAGTGCATGCATGGTTGGACAAAATGGAAAGATGACATTCTAAACTTGAAAATCATATAGAATACGCTTATTTTCCAATGCAATAAAATGGTGAAAATTCAAGCTCAAATTTATCCACAGACTAACTGGTAAACCCAAACTCTCAAATCATGACATAAGTGTTATTTGAAAAAAAAAAAAATATATTTGAACCATTTTCATTCAGTTTAGAAGTCTTTAAACTTATCGAAACTTCAATCGCGCTAATCTAACTTTTTAAGGCACTTTGTAGTTATTTCGCCTGAACTCTCATCATTGGATCATCTGAGTGCCCATACGCATTAGAATCAACCTCTTCCATGTTAGAATTATGATGCATATCACTCTCATCATCATCATCATCTCAATTCTTATATCGATCAAAATCCTCCTAGAGCTACTAAAATTGCCTTATAATTTCATCCATTTTAAGGGCACGAATGTCTTTAAAGAGATATAAATGCAAATAACTCATCACTCTAAAGATACAAATTCATGCACCACTTTAGAGATACAAAGTTAAGGAATAAAATTTCATCACTCACAATGAGATATATAACCAAATAGGGTGCTAAAAGGTCAAGTCAAAGTTTTTGAATTCAATTTCTTCAAAAGATGTTTAATACATGTTTGAATGATCATTATATACTTGGAATAACCCTCCAAATTTAGAGATAAACCAAAATGACATAATTAAGACCTAAGTAAATTAATTTTTATAAAAAATAGATAAATAATAGCTAACACATGTTTTTGACTTATTGAAAACCTAGACACATAGAAAGTTTTAAAACTAAAATAGCCATAACTTATTGTACAAAACTCTAATGGTTGGATAACGTGAAAATATCATATTCCAAAATTTAAGATTAAGATAAACTTGTTTTATCATTTAATGAAGAGCGGAGAATTTAGACTCAAAGCTAACTCACAGGTATAACCATTAAAGGACTCGTGACAATAAACAACATAAAAAACTTCATTCATTTGCATTGTCAACCTAAACTCAAGTAGCCGAACATTAATAGAATCATTAGAGGAATCGTGTTAAATCACTAGACTTCCCGAGAATTTTTATTTTTTGAGATTTGGTCCACGATTTGTTATTAGTCTAAGGCTCATAACCTGGTAGACAGGGTGGTCTATTTAGGTGAAGACCCATTAGTAGTATAGTTCAGTACTTCCTCCTTTTTTTCTTTCATTTTAGCATGTTATATGTTAATTCAGTTTTGGAGATTGAATTAGAGAATTGTATAAGAACTAGAGAATAATGTGGAGGGATTGAAGTGGATGAAATAAGAGGAAAAATTGGATGGCATGTGTAATACACGCCTTAGCATGTGAGTCACGAGTCACTCCCAACTATTTTTGTACAACACATATGGCTCACCCCAAGCTACAATAATGGCTTTTTATGGTGTTATTGGATTCTGCTATAATAATGGCTTTTTATGGTGTTATTGGATTCTTCTCATTAAGATCTTTTTAATGATGTAACGTGTGTGCTGATCAAGAGCTTCAGTGTATCTCGATGTTTTATTCTCTCTTTGTTTTGTTGAAATTTGTGCTGCTCTTCTATTCCTTTCTCTTCCCACGTCCGCTAGCTTCTCTTCTCTTTTTTCTTTGTTTGGATGGTTTTGTTTGGGTCTTGTTCCAAATAGAACATCGGAGATTGTTAAGTATTTGGACCCTTCGGAGAAGGTGATTGGTTTAGATAGCTTTAAATATTTGGACTATAATCGACAACAATATGTGAGATTATAAATTTTTACATAACAAGCTAAAGACCCTGGACTCGGAGAAGTGAAAAAAAGTTCGTAGATAAAATGAAATTATACCAGAAAATGCAATGCACACTTGGCTGTTCATAAAGAAGAAATAGGAAGTTAATACATGTAAAGAATACCAAAGTGAATGAAGGATCTTCCCTTATCCTATGGCATTTATTAGCCAAAGTAGAGTCAGTACACAGTCTAAGTATACTCTTCTACAATCAACAGTAAATAATTAATAGATTGAGAATATTAACAAATAATTAGAAAAATATCTAGAATTATAGAACTGGACAGTACCCTCTTAAAAATACAGCATATAATCAATTTGGTTATATTTACAAACCCACTTCTCTAGTTTTCTCCTACCCTACAACTGGCTCAGGCCAGACATCATATCCTCTCAACTAAATGTATAAATCCTGTGATATATACATGTCAAATGGAGAGAAAGAAAGAAAGAAGAGTTACAACCGCGAGATCTTTGGCCAACCTGGCAACTGACCTGAGCAGGAGCTCAGAAGATTAATAGTCAACATTATGAGCATTGAGCATTTTTATGGTCGGACAAATAGGTATATTTTCCCTGGAGTAAAAAATGAAACAGATGAAGCTGCTCCGGGATGTGGAAAGGAAATGAAAACTTCCAGTGTCAAGGCAAGGCAATCAGGCAATCTTGATGGATGATGTCAGAAACCATCTTTCGTTTCTGTTTATCAGAACTTTTTGGTGAAGCATCAGAAACCTGCTCCTTTACTTCCATACTCCACCTTTTCTCTCCCACAAAAACCTAGACCCCAATGAAACCATCGTATAGCCTGTAATTGCACAAGGAAAAAAATGTATCAACATCTGTTGTTTATGAAATAATTTTGAGTCTCTCCAAACTGAAGATCGGTTTCTTTCCTTTTATTCTTCCAAAAACATGGTTTAAAATTGCACACTCAGAAACTTCTTGTTTGGCTCAGTGGGTCATAATCATAAGCATCGCCAGCTTTGACAAAACGACCCTTCACACGCCTTCTTACATCTGCCCTTGCTTTGCGAGACACATACCTCACTTTCTTTTCAAACCTATGACAGAATTAGCCAAGCCGTTAAACATAGGACTGCCATACATTGCAGAACAATATGCAGAGGATTCTGAAAATCCACAAAAGTTTCAAATAAAGTACAACCATAAAAACCAGAGTTCAGAGTCTAGGTGAGCAAAATATTTGTGAAAATCACTAAAGAAAAAGGTTACTTAGGTATACAGTACGGTATGTTCTCTTGAATTCTCCTCAAACCAGGTCAGCTAAAAGAAAGAAGTTATATATGCAGTCATTTATCTTCACATGTGAAGTACAAAAACAAACACAAGAAAAGGATAATTTATACACTCAAATGCATGCATTGCACTATTTCTTGTGAATTGTATGATATCTTAAGACTGTATTGCTGCACTATATGGACATATTACATGATGATAAAATACAAGATGAGAAAAATAATATAGTACACAATATACATGTACAACTAAGTGAGAAATCAACCAAGTTGATAATTTTTTGTACTAAAAATAAACAAGAGCAGTAGTTGTTCACTTGGTGTTTGTAAGCAAACCAGTGATGATAACTAAAATCAATCAAGGAGATGAGGATTTAAGTTATTGATCAACGATGAAGTCTTATTCAAAACATGAGTCTTTTGCAGTTAACATTGGTGAATGTTGCAGTATAATTAGAGTTATAACACTTACAACTGTCAAGAGGTGGTGCACGAATAGAAATTGTACTAGGATTCAGGATCTAATATACTTTTTTGCCATAAAAAATTATAATATAACTAGGATTTATAGTTTATGTAAAACTCAATCTCTATAATATTATAAATAGATCGTCTAGTACCTAGAAACAGGAGTCAGCCCAATATATATGATTTCTTTACAAGCTTTCTGCAATTTATTGATTTCTTTTATTTATCGCAATTTATAACTTTCTTTTATCTAGATTTTGAAGGACAATTTCTTTTTGGTAAGGCCCTTTGCATTCCCTATGTTGCAATTAACATTGGGGATGCAGTCACATTTTGAAAACAAGTAATTAGAGAAGGTTTTAAAGGATAAGTGTTGCTGGCCATGCCTTTTTGAAGAAGAAAACTTGGGTTTTGGGGAAACTTTAGTTTTTGTAGAAAAATAGTAATGATTTTGGGAAGAAGATGAAGAGCTGAATATTAATTGATAGATAATTAGAACAACAATTCGTTTCATATAGTTCTTAAAGTATCACACGAAGGCAAAAACATAATCAATATTTTAAAGTAGCGCTCCATTTTCCACATCATTGATGGTCATTTATTGATCATTTTAAAGAGGCATGTCGACATTCCTTCATTTGTTTTTCTAAATAAAAGTAAAACAAGGAGCTTTGTTTATATAAAAAATAAACAACCATGTGTCGTTTGATCAAGTGTAGTAGTTGTTCACTTTGAGTTTTTGAGCAAACCAAAGAAGATAGGATTTAAGTTATTGAATGACGAACAAGTCCTATTCATTATAAGAGTCATTAGCAATTGACTGGAAAGCGTTGTGGTGTAATTAGAGTTGTAATACATATAACTTCTAGGAGAAGATGCGCAAATAAAATGTATGCATTGTGTGCTAGGATTCAAGATGTAAAATCCTTAATTATACAGTTTGTATAGGACTAGGATTTATAGTTTATGAGAAAGTCAATTTCTGTAACATTATAAATAGGTCGTCTAGCTGCTAGAAACAAATGTCAACCCCATATAAACAATTTCTTTATAAACTTTCTACAAGTCTCACTTTTTTTTTTTACTTAACGTAATTTACAGTTTTCCTCTATATCTTTCTTTTATCTTTATTGCTTTACTTTTTACTTGATTTATAAATTTCTTGGCATTATGCACCTTCACCTCTTAACCTGTTAAACTAAGTTAAGAATTTCACACTTCATTTGATTTGCAAGGTTGTTACTTGTCTCCGCTCAAGATTAAGTTTCCAAGTGTAGTTTCTCCTCGTTGAAAGGAATGAACAAATAACAGGTACCATATTGATTGAATAATCCATCAATTGATGGACTATAACATGATAAGATTTTTTGAAAAATAAAATAAGGAAATAAGTATAAAATATATGCAAGTCTCATTTTGGGAATCACAAAAAAACTCCAAGTGAACATACCAAATAGATTTCCATATTATTAGATTGATAGCATACTTACTTGCGTGTCTTTTTCTTTTCCCTGTAACGCTTTACCGCATCACTTCGGTTAGCTGATGGGAAAGGACTCTCAGGGCATGGGGGACACCATGAAGGCTCTCCCATGAGAAGCATTGAAGATGCTCCACAGTCTTGACAATCTCCAGCACTACTCTCTCCAGTAAGGCCAGAAAATGATAAGCTGGAATGGCCTTGCCTTGCCGTAAAACAAAGGATTGGTTCAGTCTTAGTACTAATCATAGAATCAGTAGATGCTGTGTTGCTGCATGTTGGCTGTTTTGTGTTGACCAGTCCGACTGATGACCCCTAGAGAAATCAACATTTAACTATGAATGAAATAAATAAAAAATGTCTAATGCTAAAAGTGTTTATAAAAGACAAGCAACCATAGGCAGGTAGATTTTAAATTGTAGTAGCCATGCACATTATCATGCAATCGAAGGTAGGTGGAAAATGCCTCGGAGACAAAGAGAACATGTATGAGAATTGGGAATCAGGACCAACCGCTAGGTAGGTACGGTACCATGAGGGTCAATTAATCCTGAAATGCATGAACTGATTTATTGTTCAACAAACTTTGTTGTTGACAACTAAAATGATGCCATACAAGTTGATGGCAGTTTTTAACCCCATGGCAGAGCATTTTCTTACTTCTACTCCAAAATCAACTAGCCAATGTTGTTTGATAATTACTACAATCCGGTTCCAAGATCAGTAAAATCAAGAATTAAGATTGTTTCAGCTTAATGATGAACATTTCCTCTGCAGCACACATGAATAGAATGCCCTTATCAGGACATTTACTTCCCTTTTCCCTTAGGGAAGAATCCATAAAACACAAGGTGAGATATAGTGTGAAATCAATTCATGAAATACATATCAACAATAAAAGTATTATTTTCAATCATGTCAGAGGGAAGTATTTAAACTATATAAATCCCCCATACCCACCCAAAAAGAAGGGGAAAAAAACCTATAAATGGAAAGGAAATTGACCAAAGAGAACTGCTGCAACTTAAAACCGTTCAATATTATCTTTTTTCCATTGACATATTAAAAAAAAAAAAAAAAAGACATGGTAACCCCGAATTATACATTTATTTTCAATTGTTACAACAAGGAACAAAAATCAAAAGACAAAGATACAAGAACAGCAAAAGATAAAAATATAAGAAGAGAACCTCAGCTGCAACTGCACCCTGACAATTGGAATCAACAACGGGCATGTCCTTTGTCCCAAATAAGCTATCAATACCACCATTCTCAAAAAGCTCTTCTGAATTATTGAGAGTAACACCAAATAGTTCTTCATAGTTTTCAAGATTCAAATCCATTTCAGCCATATTGAAATCCTCACAAAGATCAGCATCTTCATAGCCTGCAGGAAACTTAGTCCAAGGACAGTATAACTGCAGATGGATAGAGTGAAATTAGCAAAAGGTCCTTAGGAAACAGAAAATAAAATTTTCACATCTAAAAAGCAAAGGTAACAACTATCTATCTCTATGATCACGCATGTGTGTTTATTTCAGTTTGCTAACTCGAAACGATGAAATGAAGTTAGGCTTTGACTGACTATGAGCTTAGATGGATGTAAGAAAGCTCAAAGACCAGACTAGTCAACAGCTGTGAAGGCAAACAGCAGACAACTGCTTTCACAACAGCTGAAAAAGAAAACAGTCTCTCTCTTCCAATGTAATGTACAAGCCCCTCATCACAGTTGAAGTTACATTTCCCAAACTAGTAATGCTTCAGTGGACAGAGTTTGCAAGGTTTAGCTAATAAATGAGGTTGCTTCATCTGACACGAGAGATTTTAGATTCAAATCAAATAGAACATAAACTGTAATTGGACAAACCACCAGACATTCCAAGTGCATCATTGCATACAGTACTTCCAATCATATAATGACATCTGCTGCAAGTACCATGCATGTAGAAGGCAAACACTAACACAAAATTAGTTCTGAGATTAAAAGAACCTTTGAATGATCAAGAATACTACTACTAAACAACCTGTTAAAATTCTTAAACAGAAAAATCATATCATTAAAAGGAGGGATGAGATTCCCAACTACATACATTTTCTCAGAAAGAATAGGCTTTATGTAGCAATTCAAATTTTAAAAGCTAGACTGTCAAAGGTTAAGCATACTGCATAGACAAGAGATTGGACACGATAACAAAGATTTTCTTTCGAGGAAGTTTAAATTTATAACATTCTTCATACCCAGAAATCTAAAATGTGAAAACAATTAAAGGGGACCTAAAATGTGAAGATGACTGAGAAAAGTAGTTTTACTTTCCTGCAAGCCAAAATTTAGATCACCATGTTGCTTATTAGATTGTTCATGCAACCAAATGACAGACACCTACATCCCTACAGAATAATTTAATTACACCTACAAGACAGTAAATATACAGAAGTACCACATACCTTTGGAAAAGATGAATTTGCAGATCTGGTTGGCTGGTCTAAATTGTTTGGCACAGAGCTTGATTCAGGTACTGAAGAAGCCTCATGCCAAACACCTGATTTAGCTATTTCACACCTGTCATTAACCCCAACAATTCCAGATGCATTATGGCGAACAGTATTCTCTGTGGGACCCCAGGTGTTTGTGGTGCTATTTTCAGCAATGCTCATTAAACCCAACTCCTGCTCACAAGTAGATCCACCCCCAGAAGGGAAGTCTAAAATGAATGGCCATATTGAAGAAAGCTCAGAAACTGATGGACAGCCAGAGTAACAATTGATCGTTTGCCTTTTATGTGTGGAAGCTGATGTTGAGGAGCCATAGCCCGTCCAATCACAATTCTGACAAAGAGAGATTCTTTCTTCAGCGCGTCTAACTAATGCAGGTTGTGAATTGCATCTTTCACATAAGAGGGTCCGTGAGTGACGCTTGGACAAGGCATTAGCAGAATGAACAATTTGATCGCATGATAAGCATAAGCAAGCAGCATCTGACCGGCAATAAATCATGGACCTTTGCTCCCCACAAAAATCACAAATATAACCCATGATTCAACTCACTATTGACTCAAACCAAACTTCGCCAATACTGAAACCTCTAACCGCACTAATTTGCAGCTAACAGAAGCTACCTTCTTTAGTACACCACAGTTCCACAAACGGATTTTACAGTTTTCAGATTTTAAAACAACCTTCAAGCATTACCTAATATAAAAAAAATGTTATTATTTATGCTAACAAAGATGAATTACAGGAAATCAGATGAGAGGTATGTATTCAATGAGATAACTGGATTGTCAGTCTACAATCAAGACTAGATGGGCAAGCTTCATTTATTTTAGATAATAATTTCTACACAATATGAAAGTGAAAAACAAGAACAAAGAAAAGGCCAGTTCTAGAACAAATTAAGCTTCACAAAGAACCAAAAGAGGGGGCGGAAAAAGACAACTGCAAATGTGTAACTCCATTAAACAAGCAGAAAGAACATGATCTATCAAGGGAAATCAAAGGCCTTAATTATGAACACTACATGAAGCAATGCAAGTTAAAAAAAATAAAGAAAACAGAAATCTTTGATGAACATTAACTACTTTTCCGAGCCCTGACCTTTCCTTTCAAAGAAAAAAAAAACTGTGTGAAAAACAGAACCAAATCCAGTAAAGCAACAAAGCATACCTTTTCGTGTCAGAACTGTTTACTACTTCAAAAAAGAAAATCAACTGATTACACTTGATGTTTTGCATTAAAACAGGAATTAAATCCAATAACGGAATTCAACCCAAAAATACACACAAAAAATTTAAGAATCAGCCAGCATCCAAAAATAGCAAACACCAAAGCACATAATCAAATAACCTGATGATAAAAATGGAAAGGACTTGGTAATAAACAAGCTCACAAACAAGAAATCCATTTCTTACCTTCTCAACAAACAAACATAATTAACGATGGAAACGATCCAGAAAAGCAACCGGATAAGAGAGTAAATAAAACAGAATTATTACCCGAAGGAACAAGAAGATCGGTCAAAGAGCTGTAATTCATGCAACAAAAATATTGAAAATATTTACAAAGCTGAAGAACCCTACAAAGATAAGAGCCCTCTTAAAGCCCACTACTCTCTACTTATATATACATTTATTCTTGAAGAAGGAATAAAAAAAACCCAAAAAACAAAGCGAAGCTTATCGAAGTGGTGGTACAAGAAAGAAACGACGAGGGAGGGAGAGGGTGGGTGGGTTATGATGCGCCAACGCGTGTGCTTTGCATATGAAACTGTGTATTTGTTTGTGACATAAGCTATAAATTAAGAAAAAAAACATTGCAGAAGAGAAGAGATACATCAGCTTAAGAAAAAGGATCCAAGCTGTGGGTGGGGAAAAGTAGTAGTGGGACCCTTCCTTCCTTCTTTTTATTTCTTTGGTCCCATCCTATAAAATATATTGCCTTTTCCATTGACTACTCTTTTGCATCCTATAAAATATATTGCCTTTTCCAATAACTACTCTTTTACAGGCTCCTTAGCTATTTGGTCACGGGATAGCAGTGCAAGTTCACGGAGGAGGAGGTGGTGGAGGAGGTTCCTAATTCCGCTTCGCTCTCTTGAAAGCTTCCTAACCTTTTTGTATGCTTTTATTTTCATCAAAACAAAAACCTTTTTTTTTTTATGTGTTTTCATCCCACGAGGTTAACATGATTATAAACTTCTATTAAATAAAATATATAGTATATAAAAACAAAAGTCTTTTTATATACATTATAAATTATTAGAAATATATTATTTGTATATATTAATTAGGGTATGAAAGCTCACCAATTATACCCTTCTTGGGTTTTCCAAAACACACACACAACAAAAATAATAAATTTAAAATATTTTCAAGATTTCTAATGATCTCGTTAGACAGATTTATTGGGTTTCTTGAAATACATACACATAGCAAAAATGATAAATTTAAATTTTTTTAAGGAGTTCCAGAGAATTTGTTAAGCAAATTTAAAGTTGTTTAAGGTTTATGTGAAGATTGCCTAAATATCTTAACTTTTTTCAGCATTAAAGATATACTTCAAAGCTGAGTTGTCACAAACCACAAGTCGCCCAATTGTCCGGCTTCTAATAACAATCCAAATGAATCAATAGTGAGAAATATCCTCAATCATTTTAAAGGAGAGAGATTTATATATCTTAGAGTGCTAATTTTTTTTTATGTTTTAGGTATTTAAACCATGTACTTTACTCACCTTTATCACCATCCACAAGAAATAAGAGGCATGATATTTTATTTACAGAGAAACTTGAAAACTTTATAAATAGCAAAGTATCAATTTGTTCCTAAATAATATCAATTTGTTTATGTTTAACAATCGATACTTTGACATCAATCCAAAATATTAATTATATGTGTTTGACTGCTAATTGGATTGATGAAGGTTAGAACTTGAATAAAAGAATTCTAAACTTTTATCAAGTTTCTAATCATTAAGGTAAAACAATTGGTCAAGCGATTAAGAGTTTTTGTTGGAATAGGGAATTGATAACATTTTAACAGTTACAGTAGACAATGCAAGTTTAAATAATTTAACAATAAAATATCTGAAAAGAGTAATAAACGGTTAGGCAACCAATATAATGTCAAATGACTTCATGCATGTTAGATATTGTGCACGTATTGTTAATCTTATTGTATGTGCAAAATTGAAAGATATTGAAGATTCAATGGTTAAGATTCAGAATGCAATAAGGTTTGTTAGATCTTCTCTTTCTAGACAACTTGTTTTTAACCAATATGCAGAAAATTTGAAAAATTGAAAGTAAAAAATTTGTTTGTTTAGATGTTGTAACTAGATGGAACTCTACGTATGTGATGCTAGATGCTGCTACTAAATTTGATGTGGTTTTTATGAGGTTAGAAGAAACCGATCCTAGATATTTAAGATACTTTGAGGTTGATTCAAATGGAAAACAAAAAACTTAGGTCTACGTGTTTTAGAAGATTGGGAAAATGCTAGATCTTTTGTGAAGTTCTTGAAACTATTTTACATGGTTACATTGAAATTTTTTGGCTTGTTGTATATGACATCTAATTCTTTCTTTCATGAATTGATTTCCATGCACACAAGCATATCTCAACTTTGTAGAAGTGCAGATGTTTATGTAAGTAAAATTACAAAAAAAAAAAAAAAAAGATGATAAAATATAAAAAATATTAGAGGGGATCAAGATACATAACTATTTATTGTAAGTGGCTGTTGTGTTAGATCCATATTTTAAATTGAAATATGTAAGATTTTATTTTGGGAGATTGTATGATGTTGAAGCGATTGAAAATTTTACAATGAAGGTTAAAGATACTTTGCTAAGGTTGTTGGAGTATTATATGAATGTTGACAAGGATGTTGAGGTTATTCATAATGTTTGAACTAGTATAAATAAATATGTTAATGTTGATTTAATGGTGGTAAATGATATGTTAGATGACTTAGCTTTTCAATTCAAAAAACATTTAGAGGAAGAAGGTAGTGTATAAAGAAAAAAATAAGGTTGAAAGGTATTTATGTGATGATTGTGAGAATCTTAATGATTTTAAATTAGATATTTTGGGTTGGTAGAGGTGTAATGCTACAAATTATAAGATTCTTTTTAAGGTGGCACAACACGTGTTAGCTATCCCAACATATTAGATCCATTTCGAAGCTCTTTATCCCTAAACAGTGCAAGCACTTGTTTATTGTCAAAATTGATTGTGTTTAGCACAAATTCCAATCAACATTAGAACCTTTATGGATTATATTGAAAATTCTAAGATGATTAAGTCAGGTAATTTCTCTTACAAATTTAAATGTAGTTATTTTATAATTTATTTACATATGTTTAATCTAACATTTTAATTTATGATTTTGTAGAATTTGGTGAAAATTTAAAAATCGAAACTAATTGTAAGGAGCATCCATGATGTTGGCGCGATCCTGGAATGTAATTGTTTTGGGTAATTGATTTACTTTACCTTGTTAATTCCCTTTAAAATTTTGCATTGTTAATTTTTTTAATAGTTAAACTCTAATATATTGCTAATTTGCTAGGGTTTCTTCATAGTATTATCTTTGTTGAAATTCTTGGATGTTGTTGTGGCTAATTTTTTTTAAAAAAAAAACTATGCTAGATGTTTATGATAATTTATTGTTGGCTGCAAATGTATCCGCTCACTAATGAAAACTTTTCTAGTGTAAACTTCTTTTTTAATTTGAGATGTCGAAATTTAATCATGCATCATTGATTTGGATTTTGCACATTAAAGATAGCAACATGGGAAGCATTTCAAATTCATTGTAGCTGATATATATTTAAGGTTTATGCCCAAACTAAAATCTTATGGCAAACTAAACCTAACAAGAAAAATTTAAAGTCAAATATAATGTAAGCCCAACAAATTAAACCTAACAAGAAAGCTTTAAACAGTTTGATTAAAAAGCATACAAATTAAACCCATTAAGAAAATTTTAAAGCCCAATTTAATGTAAGCTCATTTAAAAAATTCCAAAAAAGCCCATATCTGACAGGATTAGGTTTTCTTATTTTATGTTAAAAAAATCAAACTTCACCGAACCGAACCAATTCGGTTTGAACCGGATTTCGGTCTAGTTCAGTCTATATTTTTCAAAATCGATTTATTTCGATTCGATTGGTTTTTTTGTTCAGATCGAATTGAACCATGAATATCCCTAATTTAGGCAATTAAGCTTTTTATTTGACCAAATTAACTTTTCAAAATTATAATTTAACCTCCAAACTTTAATTTCCTTAAATTAAAGTCCTAAATGAACTAAAAAAAATTAATTTCTCTTATAATTAAGCCTTCAATAAATTTTACGTAACCTAAAAATTCCAAAAAAAATGTTGGGTGTAACAATTCTTCAAACTTGAATATTTTGATCCATCTCAACCAATCTTTGATAATATTTTGGCATTTTTTATGTTCTTTCCACTGATATATATTCTTCAATTTTTTATTTTTTTTTATTTTTTTGTATTTGTTTTTTATATATGGGATCCTAAAAATGTGTAACAAAAAAAATAAAGACTAATAAGTGAAAAATTAAAGATTGATAGATATATAAAGCCTAATTATAGATCATTGCTCTAATGCAATTGATGAGAACATGAAGGATAAGAACCCTAACCCATGATCAAGATAGAAAACAACACTAAAAGCTAAAATCATGTTGATAGAAAACTTGACCTAATGATTCTTAAACCAAGAAACTAAAGTTATTAGATGAAAAACTTCAAACATTTCATTATAAAGAATCAAGAACTAGGAACTATAAGGATGAACACTACAAAGACAGTTAATTCTTGATAAGTTTTTAAGAGTTCAATGAAGAACTAAGAGTATGAATGCAAGTAAAGACAATTGACTCGTGTTGAACGCCATAAAATAGTTAATCCTTAATATGTTTTGAAGAGTTCAATGAAGAACCAAGTAAACAAAGATAATTGGCTCAGGTTACGCTGCATGTCAGGCCAAAAAAAATTGAATGTAAAAAAGAAATGTGCAGGTTGTAGGGAACTCTTTGATAGTGTCATAAAACTCGTCCTAGTAGGTCAACTATAAAACCTCTCAACCTGACTCCCTACCTAACCCAGGTTTTAAATTAAATTATGCAGAAGTTGTCTTGACATGATCCAGACAACTTGACGAGTCTGAAAGCAACCAAAATGACAAGTAAAAAGGTGGTTTGACTTCAAAAATAATTCAAGATACACACACACACACACACACACGATATTTTGGATCAACTTGGGTCAACCCAAGTTTATCTATCAAACTCGTGACCCGAGTCATGGACTCTACTAAATTTAATAACTTTATTATTTATTTAATCATATGATAACAAAATAGATGTTTGCAAAATCAAACACTACCCTAATGTCATAGTATTTTTTATATATATACCACAATAACCCCATAAAAAATTCAAAACAAATTATGAAATTCAATTCTCAATCAATCCAATAAAAATAAAATTGAAAAACAATCAATGAAAAAAACTAAAGAACAAAAAAAAAAACCTTAAGTTAACAAGTCTAATTCCTGACCCGAGTTATGAACTTCACTAAATTTAATAGCTTTATGTTTTTAAGATTATTTTTTTATTTAATAATACAATAACAAAAGTAAATGTCCACAAAATCGAGCACTAAACCAAAACCAGGATGTTTTTAGAAACCATAATAACCCTTATAGAAAAAAAACCAAATAATCATGAAATTTAATTTTCAATCAAGAAATGAAATTGAAAAAAAAAAAACTAACTAAATGACAAAAAACACAAGTTACTTTTCTAATAAATAGTATTTTGTGAGAAAGTGAAAAATAAATTAACTTTTATTTCAGTTTTTATTAATAATTAATTAATAATTTCTATAAAAATAAACTATTTTTAGGTTCATTTACACATGCATATACAAGTCCAAAGGCTAGGACCAATCTAAAGAATAGTTTGGCAGTTTAATGACTATGTTTGACATGATATATGAGTAAATATCCGCACAAACACTAATGTATATCTCCATTTGAAAAGAGAGGAGCAGTGCTTTGATAGTGTCATAAAACTCGTTTTAGTAAGTTAATCATAAAATCTCTTAACCCGACTCCTTACATAGCTCAAATTTCAAATTAAATTATATAGAAGTTATCTTGATATGATCTAGACAACTTGATGAGTCTAAAAACAACCAAGATGACAAGTAAAAAAATGGTTTGATTTTAAAAATAATTCAAGATATATATATTAGATCAACCTGGGTCAATTCAAGTTTACCTATCAAACCCGCGATCTAAGTCATGGACTCTACTAGATTTAATAACTTTATTATTTATTTAATCATATAATAACAAAATAGATGTTTGCAAACACTAACCTAATGTCATAGTATTTTTTTTATACCATAATAACCTCATAAAAAAATTTAAAACAAATCATGAAACTCAATTATCAATTAACCCAATAAAGATGAAATTTAAAAACAATCAATGAAAAAACCTTCAGTTAACAACTCTAATTCCCGACCCGAGTCATGAACTTTACTAAATTTAATAACTTTATTTTTTTAAAATTATTTTTTTATTTAATAATACAATAATAAAAATAAACGTCCATAAAATCAAGCACTAAATAAATATCAAGATATTTTTAGAAATCATGATAACCGTTACAGAAAAAAACCAAAAAGTCATGAAATTCAATTTTCTAAATGAAATTGAAAAAAAAAAAACCAACTGAATGACATAAATTTTTTTTTTACTTTTCTAATAAATAGTATTGACATCAAGAAACCGGAGATTCGAGGCACAAGTGCAAAACCGTTTCAGAAAAAGGAAAATACCAGGGATATTAGCAGATTTTATATCATTGAAATCAAGAAAAATGTAATGAGCACAAAGCAGAGCCATCACTGAACAAATAGACCCACAGAAGTCCAAAAATATAATTTCTCTGCCCAGTAGTTCAGAATTGGATAACATTTCCATGCTTTCTGAGGTGATAAAGCTCTGTTTCAACATACAACAGAATGAAAACTAGAGAAATTAATATTATGACTCCCTGCTAAGCAATTAATCAAGCAAGCAAATCTGTTACTTGAGCTCACAAGATGACTAAAGAGATGGAATTTTAGACACTTGCAATAAACAGGTTCCATTGGCGAACTGTTTAGCCACTTGTGCACTGACGGGTTCTTTTGGGTGATAGAGACATCATTTGAAACAAGGGCAAAAAATGCTAGGAAAAAGCCTAAAAAACAAGGTCAAGCAATACATAATTAAACTGAGCATAACATGACTAAACTGAAAGATAGGAACAATCCTAATCTATGATAATATGGAAAAGAAACGGAATAAGCCAAATGGAAAATTCGGAATTATCATATGAATAGATTCCAGGTTAAAACTGTCTTCTCATCATAGTACATAAAATTGAAAGAATTCAAACCCAAACTAATGTTAACATCTGAGACTTGTGCTGCTACTCCAAACATCACAAGTGAGAAGCTCGTAGCTCAACGTGCAAAAAGGCAAAACTATCCTGCATGCAATCTGTTTATTTAACAAAAGCATTACAATCATTAATTCTGTAATACAATAGAAGATTTAACAGGTTTAAAGGTTTAATGGACATGGAGCAATTCTGTTATACCAGAGCCATCGTTTCAAATATCTAATATTGAAAAGCAAATATGCTAATGGTTAATTTGTATCCAACTAATCAGTGTGTCATACCTGTACCATCAGTATATTCATTCGAACTCAAATATCCTTTAAATACAATAGTAGTGCACATATTGTCGACAAAAACAATGATACATTAATATACAGCCAAAATAGCAATGGCATCCATCTCTAGAAACACCCTTGCCCAGAGAAGCCCCCCACCACCTTCCCCAAAAACATGCTGGACAAGCTTTCAAAAAATAGAAAAAAAATCTTTTCCAAGCCATTCTTCTTGCAAAGCTCCAGAAACAGGTGTTTATGTTTTGGAGGCTAAATCTTTGCCAAGTGCAAGAGACAAAATGTAAATGCCATAACAAATTTGTATGGAACTCACATTTTCTGTAGCATTGGAAAACAATAACATGGTCAAAACGCAGCCATTGAAGTCAACCGACATCCCATTTGAAGCCCTGAAGCTGATACTGGGACAAATGTTCTGTTCGTGTTTCCCAGTACTGCAATTCTTCGCCTTCGTGCTCCAAAGAATTTTCTGTATCATCAATATCATCGATTAACCTTGACTTAATCCATGCTGCTGCTACATCGTCACTCAGCTCCCTTGGCATGCCCTTCACTAATTCGTCCAGTGCATTCATCAAGTTGGCACGACTATATAGTTCAATCATACAAGTATAATGTTCTACAACAGGAGTTATCCCATAGTGTTCTCTCATATATTTGAAGTACATGTCACCCTCTCTTACTTTGTCAGTCTGTAAACAAGCGCATATGACACCTACAAAAGTGATTGCATCTGGCCGTACTTTTGCCTCCTCCATCTTTGTAAAAAGAGAAAGGGCCTCCTCCCCATATCCATGCACTCCCAAGCTAGTTATCATAGCATTCCATGTAGCTAAACTTTTTATTTGCATCTCGCGAAATACTTGCCTGGCATCATCCAAACTGCCACATTTGCTATACATGTCAATAAGAGCAGTCCCAAGGAAAGCCCCAAGGTCGAACCCGTTCTTGAGTGCATAATCATGAATCCATCTACCCAATTTAAGACTACCCAACTCGGAGCACGCCTTTAACAAATTAACCAGAGTAAACTCATTGGGCTTCACATTAGCAAGCAGCATTCTCCAAAACAATTCAAACGCCTCATGAGGTCGTTGGTTCCTCACATACGCATTAATTATTGCGGTCCAGGAAACGACATTGCGTGTTGGCATTTGATCAAAAGCCCGTCGAGCAGCATCCAGATCTCCACAAACAACAAGTCCTGCAATAAAAGTGGTCCACGAAACCACATTTCGAACACGCATTTTGTCAAACACCTTGCGTCCATAGCCCTCATCCCCGCAGCTGAAATAAAGATCCATCAAAGTGTTGTACAAAAACATATCCTTTGAAAACCCAGTTTTAATAGCAAGGCCATGGACCTCTTTCCCTTTTCTGATGGAACCGGAGGCCAAACACGCCTTAACAACGAAAGGGAAAGTGAACTTATCGGGAGGAAAGCCACGGCGAATCATGAGGTTATAGAGAAGGAGAGCTTTCAGAGAATATCCATGAATAGTGTACGTCCTAATCATGAAATTCCAAGTAAAAGTATGGGGTTCTTGAACTTGATGGAAAAGTAAAGCAGCATAATCCAATCTCCCATAAGAAGAACAGAGGTGGATCAATTTCCTAACAAGCAATTGATTAGCAGAGAGGGCATTGCGGATGATCTTACCATGGACAAGTTTGAGATGATTGAAACTGGTGCAGTTTTGGAGTAAAAGGAGAGCTTCAGCAGAACCAAACTTAGGCCAACATCTAGAACTAGTGTGATAGTGAGAGTTCAGGAATGAGCTTCTTCTTCTTCTGGATATAATAAGAGCATCAGGTAGAGGAGACGAAAGGCATGCGACCATTATTCTTTTCACCGCTCTGCTAGCTGCGTATTGACTGCAGTTTGTTTATTCTGCTAATGTTGTAGTGGAATAATACTATTGTCTGGCGATAATCCTCGGCCTCACAGATCGCACGGAAATTATCGCATGATTTTGGATAGTGTATTGAGGATTGAGCGAGGCTGTGTCTCCTTTTCCCTTTTATAGTTCAACAAAATTTACGCATGACAACCAATTTCTCACGAAAGTTAATTGTGATTTAATTTAACTTGATTGGTTAGTTTTGATCTAATTAATTAGTCGAAATTCATTAATATTTTTTTGAACTTTTCACAATTTTTTTTAAACAATGTTATTTTGATAATTTTAAAAATAAATTAATCTAGATCAATCTACTTGATTATAAGTCAAATTTAATAAATACATTAGTAATTGCCTTCATTTTAAAAAAATAATCGATACATTAAGTTTTTTTTCATTGCATTAGGTAAAGGAATTGTACCTGTATCTTCTTTAAGAAAAATGTTTTAATATTGTATCATTTAATACGAGCAAAGAATTTGATGAGAAGCAACAACTATCACTGAATGATGTACTAAAAGTGTCAATTAGATCTATTACAAAGTCAAAAACAAAACAAAAAATCAATATTTTATAAGCTAATTCAAATATTTTGACCAAGTCAAATGTCAAGATGAGTTTAAAAGATGACTACGCTTTAATTAACATAATCCACATATGAGAATAAGTTGGGAAAGCCATTGCTTACAGATTGTGGCAAGAAATCTTGGTAGCTTGCGCATTGAGCAAGGAGAGACGGTTTTAGGCTTCTCTTTTTTTTTTTTCTTTTTTTTTTTCGGATGTATATTTTTATATTAACAAGCATAACTTTATATCTGATTGTTAAATCATATTACAATTTTCCCATAGATTTTAAAGGTCATGTTTCCTATAAGATTAAAATTTCATAGCAATCGAGCATTAGGAAGGCTTTGCAATAAAGACCATATGTCACTGAACGAGAATTGCATTATTTTCCTAGTTGGTTTATGATATTTTTTCTATTTTATTTATAACTTTTTTGTTATTTTTCTACCTTTAGTTAAGACATTTTACCTAATATAAATAAAGTTTTTTAGCTTGTTTTTAGGTTTTCTTTGGGGGGAGATTGTTTATTATTCATAAATAATATTTTATGTGCGATAAGATTGCTCATACTCTTGGTTCTTCATCAAACTCTTTAGGACTTATTAAATATTAATTGGCTTTGCAATGTTCATTATCTATAAACTTCTAGTTCTTGATTCTTTATAATTAGTGGGTTAGGGTATTTTGACACAATCAAATAATTGATATCTTTTCTTAAATGCAAAAGTATCAAAATAATAATAAACTGGGAAAATTGGAGTCGATCCATATGGTGGTTAAGGATAAAGAACCATAAATACTAAAAGAAACAAAGTTAAAGAGATATATAAGTTGTGATATTAATGTAAAGATTTAATAGCGACAAGATAATTATCAGCGGTTAGAGGATCCACTAATGATATTTCAAATAAATATAGCTCAAACTATTTCTATTATTCAATTGGAAACCACACACAAAAAAAGATTCTAAACAGATAATTTATCATTAATGACTCATTTTAAGTTATTAATATAATTATATTAATTATCTTTAATTACCTTATTTGAATAATGTCAAAATTTGTAAATGTTGTCAAGTATTCATGGTGCTAACTTATGTCAACAATAAATCATGATCCTAACTTAACATAAATATTGGTTCTCCATACAGTAAGCTAATTAAGTATTTGTTATCCTAAGAATTGTACACCACGAATCAAGACTCATCACCTAACAAGGAGGGTATTAATATTGATTAAGATAATAACTACAACACATGTTAATAGCAATCTTTCTTGAATTTGAACATTAAAGTCTATGTTAAGTTTGTACTATACTTATTCTTACACTATTAGTGTAACCTTTTTATTTTGGCAAAAATAAACTTAACTAAACATAATTAAGAAGAAAAACATAAATAAACAAGATAAGAATATAATTATGATATAAATTAATTAAGTCAAGATAAGAATATAACTATGATATAAATTAATTAAGTATAATAAAGAAAATGATAAGCATAAAAAAGAGATTAATGAGAATATAACATGAAAAAGAAAACTTGAATATTGCAAAAATACAAATAAAAAAAAAGCAAAAACATGGATCTTGATTTAAAAACTATGATGTCTAAATATATGACAAATGTCTTTTTTTATAAGCTAAAATTTAGAACTATTGGTATGGTGGATAACTATTAATTTGATGGCTAGATAAAACATTATTAATAACATCATAATCTGAACAAATGATCTTCATGAAAGTTGATGATATAAAACCTTAATAAAAATATATTTTTAAGTACTTATTACATCCCCAACTAGCTTATTACTATTCCCTAGTAATTAAAGCGTTTAAATAGAAAAATAATATAAAGAATCTAAAGCTAAGACATTAATTATTTTACTTTAACTAATCAATTCAAATAAATAAACTCTCATTAGATTATATTTCTGCCACATACCTCTTAATCAAGACATTACTGAACATTTATTTTATGCTCAATATATCAACAGATAGTTATGAGACTTTGCTTAGAAGAAAACAAAATTTATTCTAATGTTTTTCTAACGCTAACGTCCTTGGATTGAGATATAACAAGCTTTAGGCAAAAGACTCTCAAACTAGTTGGCCTTAAAGCATTAGGTGTTGAGACACCTCTAAAAGCTTAATAACACGGGTTATAAATGCTTAAATATAGATAGTGCAATGTTTGATTTTCTTAAACTTTCTCCTTTACCTATGTAATAAGCTTTAGGCTAATAACTCTCAGGTCGGTTGACTTTAGAACATTACGTGTTAAGACACCCTCTTCGAGCTTAATTGCTTATATTAAAAAAGCTATGAAACCAAACTTGTAAAATTGAATTTTTTAAAGCCATAAATGACCACCTTTACCAAATTGAGACCTCATCTATAATAGTGCCTAACACCTCTCAAATCAGTAACAATCCTCTAACCTCCACAAACCAAATAAACACCATTCAGAATAACTAAACAGATCAACTTCAAACTTCTGTTGATGATATTTTCAAAAAAGAAAATCCTGAGATTGGTAAACTCCTATAGAGAAGCTCCAAATCCCTTATTGCCCCATACATATAAATCCAAAATGAACCTACCATTATCAACCAATACAAATACAATGTCTCCTCTCTTTATGAATGAAATCTAGATGGAATGTTAGAATACCACATCCTAAACACCCTCTAACAAAATGATAATGACAGCCAATGCATACAAAACCCAGACTGGTACTCCAGATAAAGCCATAGCCGAACTTCTTATAGCTAGTTTCTCTGGCCAATTAAAAGGATGGTAGGATTATCATCTCATCAAAGCCGAACATCTTCAAATCCTAAATTCCATCCAAGAACAAACACGTATCCTTGACTCCTCTAGAAACACCATTCAAGATGTATTTTCAACTTTATAAACCATCTCTTTACATTTTGTAGGAATATAGGCCTGTCTGTCATCCATAATAGAATAAATGGAGTTTTTCGAAAAAACCTACTAGTGGAAGAAGACCTCCTAGGGATAAGAGACATAGGGCTAGAGAGAGAGCCAAAAAAGGATCACTATCTTTATGTTGTGCTTGTAATATATGTTCTCAATATGTTGGTTGTACCTTTTATTGTGCTATTAATACCCATTCATAATTCATGTTCAACTGAGCCCCTAATCTCCTTAACTCTGTTAGTGATTGTTCCTTCCATATTGGTGGCTTGTTCAAAGCCATTGTTTTAGACCAAAAGCATTCGCTACCATGTTCGCCTTTCCAGGATGGTATTCTATAGTGCAATCTATTCTTTGATGAGTTCTATCCATCTCCCCCATTGCATATCCAACTTTTTTTACAACATCAGATATTTTAAACTTTTATGGTCTGTGAAGATTTGGACTCGAGACTTGTAGAGGTAATGTACTCACACCCTCAAGGAATATCTCAACTGCCAATTCTAGATCGTGTACTGGGTAATTTACCTCATGTATCTTCAATTGTCTTGATGCATAAGCAATTACATTTCTATGTTGCATCAAGACATATTCAAGTTCCTTTCGTGATGCATCACTATAAACCACAAAGCCTTCAGTTCCTAATGAGATTGTTAACATAGGGGTAGTGGTAAGTCTCTTATTTAATTCTTGAAAGCTTTCTTTATACTCTTTTGACCACTCTTATTTAATATCATTTCTAGTTAAGTGTGTCAAAGGAGTTGCTATCAAGGAAAACCCTTCAATAAATCTCATATAATACCCTACAAGCTCTAAGAAGCTATGGATTTCAATTACCATAGTTGGCTTTTCTCATTTCAAAACTGCTTCAATCTTTTAGGGGTTTATAAAGATGCCCTCAACAGAAATGATATGTTCTAAAAAGGTTACCTTTTCAAGCCAGAAGTCATATTTATTCAATTTGGCGTATAGTTAATGACTTATTAAGGTTTGCATTACATGCCTTAACTGTCATTCATTTCTTCAAAGGAATTTGATTAGACCAAAATATTTTCTATAAATATTACGATAATTTTATCAAGGTATGACTGAAAAATCAAATTCATTAGATCCATGAAAAGTTTTGAGGCATTCTTCAATCTATACAACGATAACAAAAATTCATAATGCTTGTATCGAGCTCTAAAAGCAATCTTTGACACATCTTGTTCTTTAATCTTCATCTGGTAATACCCTAACCTTAAATCAATCATCAAAAACACCCTGGCCCCCTTTAATTGGTCAAATAAGTCATCTATCCATGGTAGTGGATACTTATTCTTCATTGTTACCTTATTTAGCTAATGATAGTCTATACAAAGCCTATGAGTGCCATTTTTTTTCATGAACAGAACCGGCGCTCCCCAAGGTGATTCGATGGGTCGTATAAATCCTTTATCCAATAACTCTTGTAGATTCCATCGGAGCCATTTTGTATGGTGGTTGTGCTATCGAGAGGCACTTCTAGAAAGGTATTTATGGAAACTTTGACTTCTCGATCCGAAGGTAGTCCATATAGTTTTTTAAGGAATACATCTGGAAATTCCTTTACAATCAAAATATCACTTAGCCTTGTTTCATCATTTTTGGAATTCAACACATATGCAAGGTATCTCGTTCATCCCTTCCTTAATAACTTTCTAGTGCTCACACTGAAATCAGGTTGGTTGGGATAGTAGTCCTTTCTCCCCTAAAGATCATTCTTCTACCCCATAATCCTTGAAAGGTTACAGTTTTTGTGTAACAATTTATCTAAGCTTTGTGTTTACTCAACCAATCTATGTCTAGGATTACATCGAAATTGTTTAATTCTAAAGGTATCAAATCTACTTCTGACTTGTATTCGTCTAGGCCAATTTTCACACCTACATACATACCATTGGTTTCTACCACATCACCTAAAAATATCCTTATTGTAAAACCCTTTTTCTACCCTTTTTGCTTCTTTCCCCAAATTGGCTGTAATTCTACTAGTTATAAATAAGTGAGTGGCACTCGAATCAAACAAAATATCTATTTTAAAATTATTCATGTGTAGCGTACATGTCATTACATTAAATGTTACTCCGACATCTTCTTATTTTATATGGAAGACCCTCCCCTGAGTCCTGTCAATTTGTGTCCTTTTGGTCGTCCTTGACTAGAATTAGCCCCTGATTGTGTGGACGTCACTGGTTTGTTTACTGTGATGGACTGCTAATTACTCTAACTTGGTTGCTTTATATTCTGCACTTGCCTAGTGTTTTTGTGAGGGAACTCTCTTTTAAGGTGTCCTCTTTCACCATAATAATGACATCATTATCCTAGATACCGATAAGCTCTTCATCTATGACCCTCTCCTCGACATACAAAACATTGCTTCAGTGAGACTAAACAATTACCGGGGTGTCTCCGTTCACAACATACACAATAAAGGTAGATAATATTTTTCTAGTCACTAGATCCCCCCGATGGGTCAATCCTCGAGTGTGTTTACCCCCCTATCACTCTTTCATCTGTATGTCGGTGATAACCCAATAATATCCCCTCTTTCCTCTTAAACTAATTAAACAGTCCACTCTTTCTTTTTATTTTTATTTTCGGGAAGCAGTGGCCTATTTACATAATAATCAATATCCTTTCTTTTACCAACTCCATACTAGCCCTGATGGCTTTCCCCAATGTATGTCTTGTGCTGCTTCAATTAACTGTCTCACTGTCTTGAATTGTAAAGTAATTAATCCTTACCTCAAACCATGACAAGACATTTTAACGACTTGTATTAAGACAAACCAAACATAAAGTGATCTACTTAGCAATACAACAAGCGTTGACATTATTACATAATTGCAATGGGATTAATGAGATTAATTAAATAATACAAATGTTAAATTAACATCAAGCAAATTAACAAAAAAGATATTTTTATGATAAATAGATTGGTACTAAATTCATACTCCATACCATATTTTGAATAGACGGAATTTTTAGTAACTAAAAACGAATTCAAAAATAGACACTCTCATTATTTTTTTCCTTAACTCACAAAATAGCCCATATTACATATACTCTTATTCTTCAAGCAATCTTGACCTTAATAGAGGTGGTAACTTCTCAACAATAACAGTTAAAACCCCATCTTGACAAACAACATAAATAATATTAGTGTTAGCTTTCTTAGGCAAAACAAATATCTTTGTGCTGCATCAACACTAGTAGGGGATTTGCTTAAAATGTTCTCGTTGATAAAAAGGAACAAGTAAAAGATGTCACTTACCAAATATCACTATAACTTTATAATAGAAAAATTCCTAAATTTTATGAACATTCCATTAAACCAAAACCCTAAATTTCCTCATGTCACTTAATTTTAAAAAAACATAAGAAATGAAGATAGAGATGTTATAGACCAAATAGTATATATATATATATATATATATATATATATATATATATATTAGACACACACACACACACAATAAATTAAGGATTTAAGCCTTTAACAAAAAAAATCTAAAAATCTACATGTCAAAAATGTGTGTTAAAACATGTGGAGAGAAGTGTTGATCTTTAGGTCAAATATTCATGTGTTTTATATATTTTGATAATAACATAAAATGAAAAATGAACTAATAATATACCTTGTTGAGAATAAGTTTTAAACAGATTTATTCAAAGAACATATTAACAAGAATGACAGATTTCATGATGAAATTAATCAAGTAGTCCAAGAAGAAAGCAAAGTGAAGACTTAGATTAAGTGTTCATTTTAGTGTTCATGTTAATCTTTATATCCTACTTAATAGCACAATTAAAATGAATTCACACACTTCACTTTGCATGCAATAAATGATTGATAAATAATTTAATATATTCTAAGATAAACATTTCTATGAATTTACCAAAGTTAATCTGTTAAAACTAAAATTTTGCATGAATTAATCAACCGTTTGGTATGAAAAAATGAATTAGTCGAACACTTATTCATTGGTGATAAACACTTGGGGATTCTGCAAGAATCAATTGACCAATTAACTTGACTAATCTAAACTGATCGACCATTTGAGTTGTCGGTAGGATTATAACGACTAATTGTTTTTTAGAAACATATATATTGCTTATATAATTGAAAATTTAGTAAGGGATTCCGAGCATATATGATATACAAGCTAATCTAAGAGCAAATACACTTTAAAATCATTAATCCTTGATTATACTTTAATTGATGATATTAAACCTTCATAATCTAGCATAATAGTATTCAATCTCATTCTCATTACATTTAAATACCTTTAAATCCTATAAGTGCTATCTTGTTATATATAGAGATAATAGATCTTTCAGTTGTATTATCCATTTATTGATAGAGTTAATTGTGATAGCAAAATCACTTTTATAAATCTTTAAGAGTTAGGTAAGAACTCATGCTATTGGTGAGGTGGTTTCACCAAGGAAAAATCTTGAAGAGGTTATATCTTGGAACGGGAAAAATCTTGAAAAGGGCACATAAAAAAAGTAGGAAGAATCTTGGTGTGGATTCATAAAGTGGTGAAGAGTCTTGAATAAAGAATATCTTAAAGTGGTGAAAAATCTTAGTGTGAATTCATCAAGTGGTGTAAAAAAATTGATGTGGATTCATCGAGTGGCTATTATACTAACTGCATGTATACGGCATCACAACAATCATCCTCCCAAGTCAGGATCTCTTTAGTAATGGGGGAAAAACAATGAATTCTTGTTTATTATCGGTAAAAAAAGGATGACGTTATAACCTAATATTTTGATCACTAAGAACCTTAACTAGTTTCATAGTCTGGATAAGAGGACTAGTTGTGTGTAGAAATGACGTATAGCCCCTAGTACATCTTACCTAAGGTAAATTATATTGTTTGTTTGTCTTATATATACTAAGGTATTGTTATGTTTTCGAATTGTTAGTCTGTCTAGAGTTTAAGAAAAGTCTTAAGACGTTCTTATTTTATCAGGTTAAAGTCTAGCCATCATGGAGTTAAAACATATTTTTACATTTTTTTCTTTTAATATCAGGAATACGTCTTACGTATAAGTTCGTAATCCTTAATAGTAGAACAAACAAAATAATGTTTTTGATATTTTTTAAAATGTAAGCCAAGTTGTCATGACTTTAATAAATTAGTTACTAAATCCAATAATACATGTAAAAATAAAAAGAATATATATATTTTTTAATACGCTAAAATATGCAAATATAATTTATTTTTGAGAGACTTTGTCATATGCAAACTAAATTAAAATTTTTATTTTTTAAAAAAAGATTTTATGTTTTTATTTTTATGGAAGGGAATCGAGTCGTTTAATATTGAAAATACATCTCACGTGTAGGTCATAATTCCAAATATTAAATATGTGAAGGTAGAAAAAAGTGAAGAATTCATAGTTAATTACAAAATGATATTTCATGAATTAAAAATTTATTAAAAAATAGGTAAAGACCGTGTTTGACAAGACACAACTGAAATGTTTTTATCAAGGTTATCTTAATCATAATACCAATTCAAGGCAAATTAACACTTATCAACTCAAAACCAAACAACACTAAACATCCATGTAAATCTTCATTTAAATAAATCAACACTTACCCAAATATAAATCATCAATCAATATTTAATGTTCAAAAAACACAAATTATTGAAAAAAAACACAAAAAACAATCACATCCCAAAAAATAAACTTGTAATTTAACACAAATTATTGAACCAAAAACACACATAAATTCAAATCAAATAATAATAAAAAAATATATACAACAATAAATAATTTATTCTAAATTTCATAATATTATACAATTATTTGAATTTATAATAAAATGTTTAGGATGTAATGAAATTAACCATGAAAGCATAGAAATAGTTATAACGTATGGGGACCATACACCGCCACCACTAGCAGCCAACATTCCAGTTCATGCACCACCGCTACTGGAGAGATTCCACCTAGTGGATTTGAAACTCCATTCCCTTTTCACCTCCCTGTTAGCGGTTTCATGCAACGCCACGCCTAAAAAGAGATTTGGTCACTTAAAAGTTCAGTTATTTCCTTTTTTTCTATTTTCAAATCTGCTTCTATCTCTCTCTGCTAGTTTTCGACACCACCGATCGGTGTTGTGGAGGAGGGAGGTGAGTCTAGTGGTTGTATAGGAGTTCCTAATGGCTAACAGTGACGCGCACAAAGAAAGAAGCAAATGACAAAATGGGTATGTTTTGGGGCTTGTAATGGAAGAGAGGAGTTGTTATGGGTTTATTAGTGTGAAGAGGACCTGTTGAGGGTTGGAGAAGGTTGGTGTTTGTGTCTTTAGCTGTTGATATGATGGTGGCTTCAAGAGGAATGATAGTGTGTGGGAGGCGGTCATTTGTGTGATTGCTGTTAAAAAAAGAGGTCATTTGCTTATGGTGAATATGGATGGAGGCTATGAAGAGGAAGGTCGGCTGAGAGAAGGAGGTTAAAGATGGTGGCTATATGGTGGAATTGGGTCTATTGGAAGAAACAACTTTATGTGGCTATGAAGAGTTAATTATTTTGCAGTTTTTTGGTTTGAGGGAGAGAGGGCTGTGTGGGCTGCTTTCACAATATGAAGAGGCTGCTGTCACAGGGGTTGATCTGCCGTCTACAGTGGAGGAGAATGGATGGTGGCTACTAATCTGTTGGGAAGTTGATGGAAAAATGAGCTCAGGATTTTCTCTTAATGGTGAAGGTACCTGATGATTTTATCAAGGAATGGGATTGATTTTCTTTGTTTTTTTTTTTTTAATTAATATGGATGTCTAGGTTAATTTGCACGCACCTCAACTAATTCCACGAACTCTAAAATTAATGACTATATAAGCTCCCAATGATATCATATTAACAATCACAAGGTTCAAATTTGAGATCATAGAGAGAGCAAACCCTTTAAATCCAAGCTTTTATCATTGGACCACTTACTAGATGGTTTTTTTTTTTTTAATGTGATAGATTATGGCTTTTTCATAGTTTTTAGGAGAGAGAAGCAATTTTTTTTTCTTTTTTCATTCCTCCCCCGCAATGGGGAAAATGTGGGATAGAGGGATGAAATTTGATTTGTGTATGTTTTTTTTTTTTTTGGATATTGTTTCCCCCAATTGTTTTTTTGGTATAGCCATAATAACCTTGTTTTTCTTCTTCTTTTAATTGCTTGATTTTTAGGCAACTAAAAACCTTTGGTCCCTATTTTTTTTTGTTTTCTGTACTTTTGGTTCCATGTTCATATATATATATATATATATATATATATTTTATTTTGTATTTTGATATTTTTGAAAAAGACAACGTTAATGTCGATTTAATAAAATTAATTAATAATTTTAAAATGAGTGTGTTAAAAACTAAACACGTTGAAAGTAAATTTTTAAATTTTAATTCTTTTAAAAAGACACTGAAAAGACAAAAAATAACGCAAACACAAAAAATATATTATTTTGATTATTTTTTATTTTTTACTATTTTTTAGAATTTTTAGAAAAGAAAGAAAAAAAAAAGAATAATAAATCAGGTTATGACAATACTCTTGAACTTGGACTAGTAAATGAACACAATACTCAAGTATAATTTGATATTTGAGGTGTAAACCTATGTTTGTCAAATTATGTTAAAAATAAATTTGCTAATTCTTTTATTTATTTATTTATCTTAAGTACTTTAATTATATTCGTTTATTTAAATTAATTTATATTATTTATTGATATTAATGATTCATCAAATTCACCCAATCACGTGTTATAATTTCCCTAATTCTCGAACAAGAAGAAGAAGAAATGATAGGTTAAGTCCTTGAAAATTGAAATTGAATGTAATCCAAGCTTGAATGGAAGGTGAGTACTCGCTAGCAGTAGAGGAGGAAGAAAAGGAATATTGGGTGAAGGGAAGGGAGGACGATAGAAAACGATTGTCTTTTGCGTGTGGTTGCCTATCTTGAAAATTAAAGTTTTTTGAAATATATATTTTAATTGCCATAAAATTTAATAATTGTTTTTCTTTTTTTTTTAAAGCCTGGCAATACTGTGTCGTTACTGCCTCTTGGAAGGAAGTGGGGGCAGGCAGACAAGTTTTCATTAAAATTATGATAACAATTCTGATTTAAAATATTTTTTATTTAAAAATATATTAAAATTATATATATTTTTATTTTTTTAAAATTATTTTTAAAATCAAAAAATTAAAAAAATATAATAATATGTAAAAAATAATTTTTAACAAAAACAATTTAAAATTTAAAAATACATAGTTTCAGTTGCGTTTCTAAATAAAATATAGATAATATAATACAAACCAAAATATTAATTAACTCTTATTTCTAAAAATATTTTTATTAAATAATAAATTATTTTTTTTTATATTGTTCACCAATTAAAAAAATAAAAAAAGTGTGAGATGGAGAAGCAATTTGGTTCCTTCTCAAAGTGTATTAAAAAATCTTTTAAAATGTTTGAAAATGTAATTGAGGTTATTTTTAAAATATTTTTTATTTTAAAATATATTAAAATAATATATATTTTTTATTTTTTTAAAATTATTTTCAAAATGCCTTTCCTGGGAAGCAGTTTGGGTTCAAACTGACCGATTTCGGTTCGGTTATTTTATAACAAAAACTAGTTCAAACCGGTTTGACTCTATTTTTTCTCGTTTGACTCGGTTTTTTTGATTTGGCTTGGTTTTTCCGGCATGATTAAGTTTTTTTCCAAATTCGGTTTGGGTTCGGTTTAGTTTTTTTAGTTTCAGGTTTATAAAATTAAAACCGAACGAAGCAGTTTGGGTTCAAACCGACCGATTTCGGTTCGGTTATTTTATAACAAAAACTGGTTCAAACTGGTTTGACTCTGTTTTTTCTCGTTTGACTCGGTTTTTTTTTATTTGGCTTGATTTTTTCCCGCATGACTCGGTTTTTTTCCAAATTCGGTTTGGGTTCGGTTTAGTTTTTTTAGTTTCAGGTTTATAAAATTAAAACCGAACCAAACCGGTCAGTTTTTTTTTAAATTCAAATCAATTTAATTAATTTTTTTAACGATTTATTTTTAAAATTTGTTTTTTAATTATTTTAATTTAATCGATTTTTCAATTTTTTTTCACCCCTGCCTTTCACTGCCGGGCAGATAAAAAGAAGCCGATTCCCCTCTCCTCCCCGCTCTATTCACCACAGCTCTCTGCTTCTCTTCGTTCTTCCCATAAAACAGACAATGGGAGGTAGCAGCGACCCAAATCAAGACGGGTCGGACGAGCAACAGAAACGATCAGAGATCTACACATACGAGGCACCATGGCACATCTACGCCATGAACTGGAGCGTCCGTCGTGACAAGAAGTACCGTCTCGCCATCGCCAGCCTCCTAGAACAGTACCCAAACCGGGTCGAGATTGTACAGCTGGACGAATCCAATGGAGAGATCCGATCCGACCCGAATCTGTCCTTCGAGCACCCTTATCCACCTACCAAAACCATATTCATCCCGGACAAGGAGTGCCAAAAGCCTGACCTCCTCGCGACCTCCAGCGACTTCCTGCGCGTGTGGCGAATAAACGATGAGCAGCCGCGCGTGGAGCTCAAAAGCCTGTTAAATGGCAACAAGAACAGCGAATTTTGCGGGCCTTTGACTTCCTTTGACTGGAACGAAGCAGAGCCAAGGCGAATTGGGACATCCAGCATTGACACGACTTGCACCATCTGGGATATCGAGAGGGAGACTGTTGATACACAGTTAATCGCCCACGACAAGGAGGTATACGACATCGCATGGGGCGGTGCTGGGGTATTCGCTTCTGTTTCAGCCGACGGGTCGGTTAGGGTTTTCGATTTACGGGATAAGGAGCATTCAACGATAATCTACGAGAGTTCGGAGCCCGACACGCCTTTGGTTAGGCTGGGGTGGAACAAGCAGGATCCGAGGTACATGGCCACGATAATCATGGACAGTGCTAAGGTTGTGGTGTTGGATATTCGCTTCCCAACTCTTCCAGTGGTGGAATTGCAGAGGCATCATTCTAGTGTTAATGCCGTTGCTTGGGCCCCGCACAGTTCATGCCATATTTGTACTGCTGGGGATGATTCACAGGCGTTAATTTGGGACCTCTCTTCCATGGGTCAGCCTGTTGAGGGTGGATTGGACCCCATTCTTGCTTATACTGCTGGTGCTGAAATCGAGCAGTTGCAGTGGTCGTCTTCTCAGCCTGATTGGGTTGCCATTGCTTTCTCTACCAAGCTGCAGATTCTCAGGGTTTGATTGAATTTGCTAGGTAGGGATTTAATTTTTCTGCGTAGAAGCTTTAATGTGGTTAAAAAAACAGCGTAATTTAGTTTTTTTTTACTGTTCTTTAAAAATCAAACTTTTTAATCTTTTTTGGTGTACTGCTTGTAGTTTGTGTAGCTTACCCTGTAGTATTTTCTGTGTCGTGCCCCTTTGATTTGCTAAAATAGGAAACTGAACTCCTTCATTAATCTAAAGTAACTTGGACTAATAGCTTTAAAGCTGGTTCATGGTTCAACCATCAATTTTAGGATCTCGATAGGAAGATTTGAGAAATTGTTATATTGAAATGCTGTTCTCACCTGAGACTTTTGTAGAGTAGGTACGCATTATGGGCCTCTCTACATTATAGTTTACATATCCTCCATTATGGTTTTTATGTCCCTTCCTCACTGTTATCTTTCTGTATAAGAGACGAAATTTTGTGGGATACTACCATTATGATTTATGATTGTTATTGAGGCTATTTGGGAATTGAAGAATTCAAGATTTTCTTTCTTGTGGAAAGATGGATATTGGTTGCCGTTTCAAATGTAGGAATAATTGCTTGAAACTTTGTGCAAAGAAGTTATTAAAGATCATAACAAAACATAAATTTGGTTATGCAATAAATTTAGCATTTGACACTGTCTTCTGCAATTGGCAGAAGTGCAATTAGGTAATGGATTGGAGGCTTTTCATTGTTGAGCAGCAGCAGTAAGTGTCACCTTCATGCCATCTGTCATCTCACTTGTTTATTGTTTCTCAGCACAAAAGCTTTCTGAAATGTAGATGACATTGTGTATGTGTACATGAACTTGTGGGTTTTAGCTAAAATGAGGTGGTTCTATGGATGGCATAGGAAGAATATTGTTTTGGATCAAGGTGGTGCAGCAAATATTTTGCCACTTGCACAATAACATTGTGAAAGAACATCCTTGCGGTAGCATCAATAGCGAATTAGATGAGAGAAATAAGGTTTGTTGGATATTTGCACATTAGTCTAGTAATTTACTGGTATAAAGGGAGTATACTGTGTTTTTTCATGGCAATGGAAGGTTATTTTGGCAAGCACAGGGACAGGTTTTAGAAAGTGAGGAAAAAAGGTAATTGGATCACTAAATTTTGTTGGATTGAATTGTTTCCCAGGCTGCATCTTCTATGGTTTTCGGTTGCTGTTGTGGTCACTGGTTAGAACTTCTTAGGTGTTGTTGTGGTCACTGGTTAGAACTTCTTAGGTGTCTGATACGGGAGGCAGGAGGAAAACTTCAAGACGTGTATGCTGTTGGAAATGGACCTTAGAGTCCTGCAATTAATAATCTAGGTTTAAGGGTATCTGGACCTGATTGTGAATTGTTTCTTCCTTCAGTTGGCAGTATAAAACTTTGTCACCATCAACATTATAATCCGTGCCACTTCTGCTATTGCTCTTGGCACTTGTGGAGTTGTGGATAATCTTACTCTAGATTCTCCGTGGTTTATATTTTCTTTTAGTTTTGTGTCGACATCTACCAAAGCTCTGTTTCCTCTCATTAATGTAGTGTGGAAAGGTAGTGTATAGATCCAGACCAGAATGCGTGTAGCCATGGCTTGACCTTGCCGCACGGATATGAGCTATTTGCCGTCTTCCTTAGTCAAATCTAGGAATAGCTATTCTGCCCTCCTCTATCGAGCCATCCTTATTGTTTGCTTGAATAGGTAATCAGAATGTTGGCATATCATATTTTATGGTTATCTAGTTTGGTTTGAATTGCAACTAGATCATATTCTTCTGTTCTGCACAAGCCCCAAGTGCCAGAATTTGTTCCATAGGCAGATTAGTGGTGGAAAATGACCAGCTTCGTTAGTTAGATTTGGTACTAGTCTGTCTGTCTGTGTCAGGCGCTGTTGCTTTGTGTTATGCTGCGGGTCATAATAATAAAAAAAATTAATTAAGCGAAAAATGTTCATAATTTGTTTTCTAAAAAAAAAAAATTTTGATCATGAATTAAATAATATTGAGCTAGAAAAACTTGTGGGGATAATTGTGAAAAAAAATTATAAAGTTAATTTTAAATTAATTTAATGTTGAAAGATGAAATAAAAAAATAATAATATTTAATTAAAAAAATAAAAACAAGCTCGAGTCAATCAAGTAAATTTGCTTGAGAAGTCATGTGCATTATTAAATTTAATAAGTTTATTATTCAAAAGGTTATTTTTCATTTAATTATATGACAATAAAGAGCATGATAGATTTTTATATGAAATATTTTTTGAAAGTTAAAAATTCATGATAGGTTTAACTTAAATAAAAAAAAGGGTGAAATTCATTCTTTTATATTTGAATTAAATAGAATATCTTTTGATAATAAATAGTGAAATTGTATATGTTTTAAATTGAGAGATAAAAGAATAAATTGACTAATAGACTTAATTTTGTTTAATGATTTGTTTTATTAAATATATTTAAGTAAAATATAAAACAACAACAAAAAAATATCTAGTCGCGTGGCCATTAGCATTAAAGAAAACAGTCCAGGCGCGTGAGCCTTCCATCCTAGGTTGCGTGCCTGAGCTTGGCTCGTTTTTTTTTTTTTTTCCTTAAAGGGATGGAAGATATGTTGTTTGTTTTATTTATTTATTTTTCAAAAAAGATAGTAAATTGTCTTCTGCTTTTTCTAGAATCTACTAACCAGAGGTTCCCCTAAAAATCAACCTTTTAGTTTGTTCTTTTAATTTCAAATTGATTTTTCAACTTATTTTTTGACTTAAAACATCTAGAAAACACCATAAATATCTTGAGAAATCTATATGTGGCCACCACAAGCCTAAAAGAACATCTAAAAAAAAAAAACCATAATCAACTTGTCAAAATCATTATCGTGGTCAGATTTATCTTTTTGGGCAAGGAGAAGGAAAAAAAAAAACTTAGGTAAAACTCTCATAGTTAAATGCAATTCAATGATACCAAAATTGACCATTTTAGTAGTTAGAATCATTATCATAAATAATTTTTTTTCTCTACGCTGGAATCCATCAATTTCCTCTCTTCTCTAACCAAAAAATGATTGAAAAATAAGGAAAATAAATTCTAGTACTAAAATTGGATTTTTAAAAATTAAAGGGACCAAGTACCTAATAACTAAATAAAATAAGGGGCTAAAATAAGCTTTTAACATGAAATTTAAAACTGTCATTTATTTTACCTGTTTTTCACTTCAAATCCTCTTTTTATTTCCTTTTAAAAATTAAAGAGTACTGTCGTGCTAGAGATGCATGATGTTCTTCCAATACTGATTTCTACTGAGTCAATTCGTGTTCCCTCCTAGGTGTGAGAAGAAAGTAATTGGTGCACTATCACAAGTGAGAGAACTGAATCAACCCTCTTTCAACTTTCAACAGAGATAATTAACTTGTGTAATGAATAATATTTTGCAAAAACTATTATGAATACAAACTTATTTTGAGGTTGAATCTTTTGAATTATTAGTACTAAAGATTAATATGATTTTTTATAAATTATTAACATTGTCATTGACCGGTAAGGTGTATGATCTGATATGTACAATATTCCCTACAAATCACACATTGAAAACTCTACAAAGTTCATCACCATACAAACAATGTAAATGAGGTATTTGAGATTTCTAGATCGGTTTTCTTTGACAGAGTTGAGCTGATTTGAGCTAGAAATTGTTTGTGAATAAACACTCTGATGAGAGGAAGAGGACTGTATTTAGGGCAAGCTACTTTCAATTTTATCCCTGAGACGAACGTGCATGGTTTGTGGAGGCTGAGTTGTCTTGTGAATATGGTTAATATCTTTTTATGGTTTAATATAGTGAGTATAGAAATACTTTTTAATTTTATGTGTGAAAATAAAACATGTATTGCAAGCATTCCCTTTTCGATAAAGTGTATGATTTTTTGACCTGAAACTAATATGTATACCCACAAATAGAAGGAGGGATTTTTAATTTTGAAAAGGAAGAAATACATATTTAAATAAGGATCTAATAAGAAATAAAATTTAAGAGGCAAGGAACAAATTAAATATTTTAGAAATTACATGGGCATAAATGTATGTACAATTGAAAAAAAAAATGGTAGGGGAGTCTCTTTCCCTCCCAAATCTTTAAGAGAATTTGCTTGAATTGCAAATTGATATTTTGATGGTAGTTAATCAAATGTCATATCAATATTTTTTTTCTTTTTAGCCCATCAAATACGAAATTGATGGTAGAAATCATGGTCCTGCAAAATAGTTCTTATTGATAGGACAAGCCTTGAATTCTAAAAAAAAAATATTTGTTCTTGTTTCTACTTGATTAAGGCTCTAAAGACTTGGTTTGTTTGAGAATGTGATATAAGTTGATTTTTAAAGTGTTTTTTTATTTAAAAAAATATTAATTTTTTTTTAAATTTTTTTTAACATTAGCATATTAAAACGATTTAAAAATAATAATTTAAAGCTATAAACAATTCAAAAATCTTCAAAAGCATAGTTGGACCATAATACCAAACAAGGTTTATGATATATAAATTTGGAGAGTAGAAAAAAAAATTGAATTGTTTACCTAGATGACTCAAGGGGTATTTATACTCTCTGAACCTTATCATTTTGATGGAATGGAAGGGTTAAAGAGTCATTTTCTCCAGATAACATTAATGAGGGATGCAAATCATTTACACATTATTAATAAGATAAAAATATGGTAGGCCCTTGAAAGACCTTTCAAATATATACATGTGTAAGGAGATTATTATTTCTGATATTGTTATATTTCTAAAGGTATAGGAAGATGATTATTTTTTACATGAAAATATCATGTCAATAATCTTAAGATAAAACCTTATAATCTTAACATGGATCTCTAAGACCAATTGTGTTTAGCATGTAGCCAAACCTAAGGGAAGTGAGTTTGATAGCTCATCAAACTCATGATGTCTTTGGCTTAATCCACAGCTGAATCCAATGATATTGGATTTGGCAACTCACCACACCCACGATGATTTGGATTCAAATCGTGGCTGAATCCAAGTATATCAGTTCTGGTAACTCGTCAAAACTATTGTGATGTCTTTAGCTCAACTCATTACTAATTCCAAACATATTAGGTCTAGTATCTTGCCAAACACAAGGTGACTTAGACTTAGTTTATGGTTGAACCCAAGCATATGATAGGTATTACATCTTGCTATATTTATGGTGACTCAGGCTTAGTTAATGAATGAGTCCAAATATATTGGGTTTGACATCCTTCTAGATTCACATTCAATTGGGTTAACACCTTATTATGAGTTTGGATTTTTTCAAAGTATAAAAATATTGAGTCCGAAATACTGACTCATCATATATTACCTTATACTCTAAATTGCATGGGGTTTTCACTATTTATCTTCTTATATTTTGTTGTGGATGGACTATGCAAAATTTTGTATTTTTTTAATTTGATCCTCAAACTTTCTTATGTGATTTAGTCCTATTTAATGATCAATTGATTTGGAATTCTTATGAAAGAGTGGGATTGGAAGAGAAGAGACTGAAATGAAAAACATGACAAACATGGTGGCATACCATAAGTTTTGAAAAAGATGTACTTTGGTCCTTCAATTAAAACAATCATGTAAATTATACAATTTTGGTCCTTTGAAACTATTCCAATTTTATTTTGATATAAAAAATTATTTTTTTTATTTTTTGATCCTTAGTTGAGAGGGGAGAGAGAGAGAGAGAGATCATTAGATTACAATGGTAGAGAGAGAAACATATTGTTGACATTGATTTAGGTAGGAGTAATCATTTTCGGTTCGGTTTTAACGAAAAAAGTAACAAAACTAAATTTTTTTTTAAAAACTGAAACCGAACCGAAACCGGTTCAAACTGACCGGTTTTGGTTCGGTTAGGTTCGGTTTTTTTATGACAAAAATCAGTTTGGCTCGATTTTAGGTCAGTTTTAATTAATAAAATAATTTTTAATATAAATAAATAATAAAACCTACCACAATACTGATCGATATCCATAGGTGATGACATTCTTATACTTATAGCTAGGTCATCAACCATTCCAAGCGAATGATGGCATAATTCATCTAGTTCATAACCAAAATCACACCAAGTAGTACGAGGAAAAGGCCACACGCGAGGTGGGTCGATAATGGCCGTTCTGTAAATCAAACAAGAGAAGAAGGAAATGACAACGCTGGCCATTAAAGGCAGCAGATGAGAACATGGCTGTAATTCATCTGGGAAGATAGCTATGGCTCAAAAAGATCATGCCATGCCAAACAAACACTGGCCATTCATCCCTTCCCCCCTCCACCCTATCCAAAATTCTTTCACCATAATGAATATTCCATTGCAAGTACCAATACGACCTCGTTTGGGTGGTTTCGAATTAAGTGTGGAAAATGTAGCAAACTGTTTTATGACCACAAATTTGAAGAATGCAAGAGCTAGTTTGGCCCACTTACAAGAAATCAAAGGTGGAGGCCCAAAGATTGAAAACCAGATTCTGTAGAGAGTCTCGAGACTCTATAGTCTACACACGATTATGCAATTTTACATGATTGGAAAATGGAATGGTAGAGATTTGGAGACACAAACGCAAAGCATAACCACAGCCATACATTGAATGAGAGGCTATCCATAATCTAATCCTCTCTTATTTTTTCTCCAGCCTGTCTTCTCTCAAACCACCCTTCTCTACTTGTAGTGCTGCTACACCAACGCAAACACTACTCTTGAAAGAGAATTTCTGCTTTTGTCAGTGTGTTTATTCCTGCCATAATGGCCTCGGCTACCTTTTCTGTAGCCAAACCATCTCTTCAGGTCCATTGCTCGCAACTCTTGTGCTTCTCTTTACACTCTAAGCTTTATCAACCTGTTCTTGTACCTGGTGTGTTTTTGGTTTCCGGTTTATGTTAAAGTTTCTTACTTTCTTTGGTTATGATACAGGCAAGTGGAAAGGGATTTACAGATTTCTCAGGCCTCCGCAGTTCATCAGCTTTCCTTCCCTTTACGAAAAAGACATCAGATGACTTTGTTTCTGTCGTTGCTTTCCAGACCTCTGCTGTAAGCTTCGTTACATCAATTTCCCATTTGTAGTCGTAGTAGTAGTAGTAGCGGACGTAGACAAATAAACAAATGACAGGCTATCAATCATCAACCAAGCATTGTAGGAAATATTACAACAGTTTATTCATACTGTAGGAAATATTGTAATAGACATGAACTATCAGAGGAGAAACTACATGAAATAGCTAGGCCTAATATATATGACGGATCCTTTCTGACAAAGTAGTGGAAGAATGGAAATCTTTAAACGTGTAAGAAAGAAGAGAAGGGTCACTTTGAAGTTTAATATTAAACAAAAAAACAAAAAAAGCAGAGGTCAGTAGCTCAGGTTCTTGGATCTGGGTAATTCAATAGTCTGACATACAGACTGAAGTTTGTTATGCAAGTTCAGATTTTAGAATTTTAATTTTCATCCAAAATGTAGATAGTATATCTTTAGCAATAATTTGCTCATAATTAATTATATATTTTTTTGTCTAGTGTTCTAAATGTGGTAGGAAACAAACATATGCTACACAGTCCAGTTAACTGCTATTCATTGATTTTGTTTTTTTTTCCTTATTCTGATGTGACTGTGAAGATGGGAAACAGCAGTGGAGGATACAGAAAAAGTGCCGCAGAGGCAAAGATAAAAGTGGCCATAAACGGGTTCGGCAGGATCGGCAGGAACTTCTTGAGGTGCTGGCATGGACGCAAGGATTCCCCTCTTGACGTCATTGCCATCAACGACACTGGTGGTGTTAAGCAGGCCTCCCACCTTCTCAAGTATGACTCCACCCTTGGCATCTTCGATGCTGACGTTAAGCCTGTTGGTGATAATGCCATCTCTGTTGATGGCAAGGTCATCAAGGTCGTTTCTAGCCGCAACCCTCTCGACCTTCCCTGGAAGTAAGAGTCTCTTTCGCTTTTGTTGTCTTCTCCGATGAAGACTTGAATTACACATTATGTTCACATATTAGATAGTTGATCGTATGGAATATGTGTGCTAACGATGGGCTGGCCAATTCGTTTGATGTTACAGGGACTTGGAGGTCGACCTGGTGATAGAAGGTACGGGGGTTTTCGTCGACAGGGAAGGTGCAGGGAAGCACATTACGGCAGGGGCCAAGAAGGTGCTCATCACAGCCCCTGGAAAGGGTGATATACCAACCTACGTTGTTGGAGTCAATGCTGACCTCTACAGCCCTGATGAACCTATCATCAGCAATGCTTCTTGCACCACTAACTGCCTTGCTCCCTTCGTCAAGGTCCTAGACCAGAAGTTTGGTAATTAAATCTGTTGACACTTTCCCTTTCCTCATTAATTTTCTGTCTCTTTGCCACTTTCCTGTCAATCGAAAAGCTCCAGCGTTCCATGTATGTTAAGAGCTGCAAACTTTAAATCCTGAGCTTTTGAGCAAACACAACTTCGCAGTTGCAATTGAGAGCTAGTAGGCAATATGTAGTATAGCTGAAAAGAAGAATAGTCACAGACACAGCAAACCTTGGAATAAATTTGGTTGCGCATTTCTAGTAATTAACGAAACTAAAATGCCTTAATAACATGGAAATTGAATGACAACCTGTGACAGGCATCATCAAGGGCACCATGACTACCACTCACTCATACACTGGAGATCAGAGACTGCTTGATGCTAGCCACCGTGATCTCAGACGTGCAAGAGCTGCAGCTCTTAACATTGTTCCAACATCAACCGGTGCAGCAAAGGCAGTGGCCCTCGTCCTTCCCACTCTTAAGGGTAAACTCAACGGCATTGCCCTGCGTGTTCCCACCCCAAACGTCTCGGTGGTCGACCTTGTTGTCCAGGTCTCCAAGAAGACCTTCGCTGAGGAGGTGAATGAAGGTTTTAGAGAGAGTGCTGAGAAGGAGCTCAAGGGTATCCTATCAGTCTGTGATGAGCCACTTGTTTCAGTTGACTTCAGGTGCAGCGATGTGTCCTCAACAGTCGATTCATCACTAACAATGGTGATGGGAGACGACATGGTTAAGGTGATTGCTTGGTATGATAACGAGTGGGGTTACTCCCAAAGGGTCGTGGATTTGGCTCACATTGTTGCCGATCAATGGAAGTAGATGTAATGTGATTTCTGATTTTTGTATAATTAATTACTACTATATATATAATATATAATTGTGGAACCATTTTCTCCTTGCGGTTAAGCATCAATAAGAATCTCATTTTGAACATGGAAGCCACATGCATCCTGGATTCCTTCATTCCCACTATTATTTATAGTGGATTAATAATGTTAATCTTTCTTGTTGATGTTCGTGGTTAATCTGTTTGTTGCAGTAGCTAGACAATATTGCACCCGAAGTCTCAATTTTCCAGCAGATTAGAAAATAAAAACATTTCACCACGCTCATACAAGTTTTAAGGGAATTTGAGGCTTGACAGTGAGAAATCCTCATGTCTTGTGAAGGGATGAAGAAATCCCTCCATTTATACGTGTTGAACATGCAGAAGAGGAAAACAAAAAACAATAACCAGCAGCTAGAACTCCCTCAATGAATGTATCTGTAATTGTAAGTACACAAATTTTAAAGAATTTTTCAACCGTTAAAATGATGTAGAAGGTTTTTTTGTTGTTGTTGAAGAATTCCCTCCTAAATATATAGCTTTAATTAACCCTTTTACTCATTGGTGGAAAATTCTTAAAATTGTTTTATTAACAAAAAAACTAGAAAAAAAAGAATTTTTATTGTACTCTTTCTCACAAGCACTATTTCGTTTTGTTTTAAATAACGTTTTTTTTTAATTTAATATTACATTTATTTTTTGTTGGGTTATCTCATTCTTATAACATAGATCATGAGTTTGATGAGTTAACTTAGTTGACTCACGTTTTTTTTTTAATTACCTTTTTTTAAAATTTTATAATTTAAAATTGAATTAATTGAGAATTAGGTTGTGTTATTATTTTATTTGCTTTCTAATAGATTATTCTGATCTCATGACTTGAGAATAATATTTAACAAGTTAACTCAAGTCAAGTTGGCTGGCTAGTTTTTGTGTCTTTTTTTAATTGATTTTTTTTTCAATATTATCATTTAATATTGAGTCGGTTGGAAATTGAACATCATAATCTATTTTGATTTGCTTTACATGGGGGAATATTGTCTCATGATTATGGTCGCGAGTTTTGGCATTTTAACTCCAGTTAAATCATGTTGCTTTCTTTTAAAATTTTCTTTCTAAGAGGTTATTTCGATCTTATAACTAGGGTTACAGGTCCTTCAATATCATAATTTTTTTTTATCGCATTGTCCCCGTCTTATGACTCGAGTCGCGAGTTTGACAGATCAACCCATTTGACTCAGTTTTTTTAATTGATTTTTTTTTAATTTCATCATTTAATATTGTGTTTGATTGAAAATTACGCTTCATAATTTATTTTGGTTTGCTTTTCATGAGGTTATACTAGTTTTATGACTCAAGAATATTGTTTTTTTAATTTATTTTCTTAATTTATTCCTTTAACATTGGGTTGATTGAAAATTAGATTTTATAATTTGTTTTAAATTTTTTCTATAGGGTTTTATAGTTTTATAACTCGAGTCATAAATTTACATGTTAACCTGGATTGACTCAAATCAATCCAATATGTTGTTGTCCTAATATGAAAAAAAGATGCCATCTTGAAAATCGTTTTGAGTCAAACTATATCTTTACGTGTCATCCAGATTGTTTTTGGACCAGCAAAGTCAACTAAGTCACATTGAATCAATCCACACGGTTTTATTTTTTTTCATTTAAAAAAATATTAGCAACATTTGAACATTTTTTTTTACATTTAAGAAAACTTTGACCCGACCCATAGTGTATCACATGTCAATGATCTAGTTAGAAACTAAACGTAAAGGTGTGTTTATATATATATATATATATAATTTTAATTTTGAAATAATTTTGAGTTAATTGAGATTATATTCCTTTCTTAAACAATATCAAAAGCATGTATCCTTTCGTACCATTCTCATATATTTAGGAAGTGATGGTTGTAAGATTATATGAAGAGCTGAACAAATATAATGCTTAGATTTAGCCTGATTGAAGTGAGTATGGTACATGATTTGACATTGAACTAAGTTCAATCTAGCAATATAATGAAATTGATTAGGTAGGAAGGCTGGGTCTTTTAACCTAAAATGTGGTTTAGGATCTGTCACTTGTGGTTTTATTGCTTGTTTTACCCCAAATTCAAAAGATCATAAACAATAGAAATACATGTTGTACCCAACAAAGAAAAGAAGGCGAACCCCCTCAAAGCCTAGAGTTGATTTAAAGTAAATATGGTCTTGGTAAAATTATAAATAAAAAATTTTAAAATATCTTTTTATTACTTTTTATGTATATTTAACCAGTAAAGCCTTGTGCAATCTTTATTTTGTACTCGAAATCTTTTGTGAAGTGGAGATAATTTTAATTTTATAAAATATAATTTAAAGTTTTTTTGTTAAGTGAGAGAGCTTTGGGTCATTATCCAAGTAGATCTTAAATGAAGATAGTTCTGCCAAAGCTATAGCGGTAGTTATTGCTATTACTGTATGAAAATTGCTCTCCTCTTTTCAAAGCAGAATCTTCTTTTTTCCATTTTCAAATTGTAGCATAAGCTACACAAACCATCATCAATAAGAATCCTATTTTCATGCCTACAAGTTGTGTAATCCCTATAAAATAATAATAATGATAACAATAATAATAATAATGAAAATCCTCCACGGTAATAATAAAAATAAGAGGAATAAATAAATAAAGAAGGGAATGTTAGTTTTATGAGTTAATTGGAATAAAAATTTAAAGTGGAGTTAATTGGAAAGTAAGTTTAAGGTGTCTTGAATGCAAGTTTGATGTTATTATAATTGTTGTTTATTATGTTAGTTGATTGTTGTGATATTAATAATAATGCTTGGAAGTTCAATTTCATCATTTGAATTTGATTTGATTGTATGACAATTATTAAAATTACGACTATCAATTGATTTTTTAGTTAAATTGTTGGTTTTTCAATAAGCAATGTTCATGTTTGGTTTAATTGGAAACAATTTTAGTCCAATGTAACACTGTTAGAGTTCAAGAATATATATTTGAAGTTATGTGTTAAAGTTGATTTAATTGGTTGCATTGTTTCATTTCAATTTTTTCTTGTGTTCTTTTATGCTTCAAACAAGTTGTAATAAGCTTGTTTAAGCTGTGGATGCAAGGTTTAGATCACAATTCTAGATTTGTTTTTGTTATTTTTGGGTTTGTGCTGTTTTTTGAGTTTTTTTTATTAAGTTTCTGGGTTTTTTCTTTGAATGTTCCTAAGATTTGATTTTATTTCTCATTAATTGGTTCCTTAGCTTTTTTTATGAGCTCGATCTGAATCAATTTTGAATGTCTAGGTTTAGGTTAAAGGTTATCAAGATCAATTCATTTATTTTATAACCTACTTTTCCTATTTTATGCCTTATTATACTTTGATTTTTGTTTCTCTATCTATCCTTGCCCCTGAAGTGATGCAATTTGGTTTGAAAATTCGATTTGATTTTTGGGTTCATGTGAGTGTTCATTATGTTTTTGAAAAAGATTCAAATAAAAACCCTCTTTTTGATCTTTATTTTTTTTTGTTTGTGAGGTTGGGCTGTATTTTTTGGCTGGAAAGTCCAATCCATATGACTGGATTGAGACTGCTAGAACTTAAGGGCATGTTTGGTGTGCCAAGAATTTTCTAAAAGAAAAATGTTTTTTTTTTGTTCTTAAGGTGTATTTGGTAACCTTGCCTTTAAAGAAATTTTAAAGGCTGTGAATTTTAGCCAAGGGTGTGTTTGCCAAACATTTCTTAACATTTTTTAAAAGCCTTTTATTTCTAATTTTTATTTTATTTTTTTTGCTAAACATTGTCTTAATCAATTCCCAATTAAATTTCAAATTCTAATGAGACTATTTTGCAATTAATTTTTGATTTCTTACATCTTTTTACCCTTTCATATGTAATATTTGGGCTTGTGAACTTATTTGTAAGGTGTTTTCTTGTATTAAATAAACTAGTTTTTGTTTAAAAAGAAAATACAAAAATAACAACAAAAACAAAAAAAAATCTTTATTTTAACAAAAATATATTTATGTTTTGAATTACATATGACCAATTTTCTAGAAAAAAAATCTTGTTCTCATTTATAATACAAAAATATAAAAGAGTACAAAAGAATTAAAAAAAAAAACATTGCATGATTTAACATTTCTTGAAAATTCCAAAACAATTTAAAAAAAAATGATATTTTGCATGCATCATGGGTTTAATAACAAGTTTATTAAAGCCAATGGAGACTTGACCTAAATTTCAAAAACATCAAAAAATTTATTTGTTTATTTTCAATATCAAGAAGTATGAACTTATAAGTAAAATGTATTTCAAGTGTTGAAAGAAATAAAATGCAAGAAATATATTTCAGCTCTAGAATGTCTAAGCTTAACTTGTAAACCCATGGTTCATTTTAATCAGGTAGACCTATTTTAACAAATAGATTGACCAATGATTAGAAAAACACAACAATATCATAATACTAATTAGACAAATAAAAAAAATATAACTTACTTGGGTAGGAAATAGTAAAGATGATATTGTCATCCCTATACACAATTAATTCTCTTATTTATACTCTGAAAATCAGTTAAGGTTTCTGATAATTAAGATACTAGGTGACAACTTTAAATCTTTTGAACTTATAAAGGACAAGACTTCCTTGTAATTTTCTCTCATACTAAAATTCCGATATAAAGAAATAATTGCTGCGACACTACATAGGATATATACCATAAAGTTTCTTGCTGCCAAGAACATGTTAGCAGTGATTGCTGCTAGCATATTCTAGTAATTGCTAAAACTTAAAATTATTTCAATAAAAAGGCTATTTACTAAGTACACAATTATTAGAACGAGCTTATGTGGGTTGAAGTTCAAAGAATATTTTACTCATTGTTTTAGCATTTTATAATTGAATCCATTTTACTTAGCAAATGTAACGCGTAAATAGTTTAGCTATTTCAATTAGTGAATAAAAATGTCAGTTCGAGGATTTACAAGTGTGTGAGAGTTCTTGACCACAGATCAAACGAATGGTTAGCAGATCGGTGATATACCAGCAATGAAGAATATTAGCAGAGAGAGACATAGAAGGAAGGAAGAGCAAGCACTTCTAGCAAAATGTAATAGCAAACAAGCGTGCAGTGAACAAACCAAATAGATGGTTGAGCTTTAATGGTTGTCTTATGTGAGAATGGGGGAGTTCGGAGAGATTGATATTTATAGTGAAAAGAGGATCTCCTTAATCACTGGAATCGGGCCACATCATCCCTTTTTAAGATAAATGGCTTCAACTTATTGTAAAAGGCTAAAGAGAAATAATATGAATTAGTACATAATCAATTAATTAAATTATCTAATTAATTTCAGGGACAAATCCACAAGGAGAATATTCCAAATTAATGTCTAATGTGGAATGTTTAGTTCAGTGAAAATCAGCCTGTGATTTTGGTTAGCTCCCTAGTTTCCCTGTTCTAGATATACAAATTGACAGAGCTGACAAACTGATCTTGTGAAGTGAAGTGTGAATTGTCACCTGTATTGTATCATATACTAATCTCGCAAAAGCTATCAAGTAATGGCACTAGTGGCCTGTATAGTTAGACACAAAACAAAATTTAAGGTCGACTTTCACATGTTATTTTGCAGCTTAGGAGAATGGATGCCACTAACCAATTCCTTTGAGCTGGCCACCCCACACTGACCAGATCTTAAGCTCAAAAGCCCTTTGAATTTGATGGAAATAGTGACTAGCAACCAGTCATATATTCATCATCTACCGGCACTGATATCATACAGGCACATTTCACCAATAATCCCTGCAAGAGCATGCTCCATTCTTGAAATGGTGGAATCTATGAGCATCTCTCACAACAATCTCCCTTCCAGTAACCTTAGAGATGAACTTGGTAGCAGTATGGCAATCCCCACATACCCTAAGATTTTTCCTAATCCTGATTACACTCCCGGGCCCCAAATTCAAGAGGCCAAACACAATGGCCAACTTCTCACTATGCAAGGAAAGCATGCTCTCCTTTGTCTCTTCATCCACATCATGCAATACAAAGTTAATATCTGGTGTGTACCCTTCTTGACGAATCCTGTCCATCAATCTTTCCAACTCTGAATAAATTAGATCTGTTTGTGGGTGTGACCTATCCCCAGCTACGAATGCATAGAGCTTGTTTTTAATCTCTATAACTGAGTACCCAGCAATTTTTTTCACCCCTCTGTTCTTCATAAGTGTTCTAATTGAATCAGCTTCTTTTCTTTTGCCAGTCAATGTGTAAATGTTGTACAAGATGACATATCTCCCAGCGTTATAAGGATCCAAATCAAATAAAGCTCTTGCTACCATTTCAGCAAGGTCTACATTTAAATGTATTCTACATGCCCCAAGAAGTGCCCCCCAGACAGCTGCATTAGGCCTTACTGGCATTCTCTCGATAAAATCGCAAGCTTCATCTAGCTTTCCAGCTCGCCCTAGAATATCAACCATACATGCATAGTGTTCGGGTCTTGGTGTGACTCCAAAATCTCTAGCCATGGAATTGAAGCACTCCCATCCTTCAGCAACTAAACCTGAATGACTACATGCTGACAATATTGATACAAATGTTATATGATCTGGCTTTACAGAAGCCTTCATCTGATCAAAGAGATTGAGAGCTTCTCTTCCCCAGCCATGCATCCCATAGCCTGAAATCATGGCACTCCATGTGATGATATTTCTCTCCTGCATCCCATCAAAAACTTTTCTAGCATAAGTTAAGCTTCCACATTTCACATAAAGATCAATCAGGGCAGTTTCTACTGCTAGTAATTGATTGTAGAAGAACCCAGTAGTTATGATCCCATGAACTATATGAGCGAGCTGGAAAGATGCTAAAGTAGAACAAGCTCGGATCACACCAAGAAGGGTGATAGCATCAGGGAATATCCCTTGCAACATCATTTGTTTTAGAAGGCCTAAAGCTTCAAGAGGCAAATCAGCCTTGACATAAGCCTCGATCGTTGTTGCCCATGTCACCAAATCCTTACCCATAATGCCATCAAACAACTTTCTTGCAACTTCCACTCTCCCACATCGAACGAACATTGCCGCGGCTGCACTCTGGACAGACTGATCAAAATCAAGTCCATTTTCTACAACTACTCTATAAACATCATCAGCTTCCTCATGACTACGAACACAGGCCATCGTATTCAAAATAGCACCCCTGCTGGGTCTAGACCCCTCACTTAGCATCTGCCGAAACAATGAAAAACCTTCTTCACAACGGTCATCCTGCAAGCAAGCACCGATTATAGCACTCCACGAAACAGCATTTTTCTCAGGCATTTCATCAAACACTTGGCGAGAAAGCTCATACTTGTCACATTTACCATACATGGTAATGAGAGAATTGGAAATAAAAACTTGAGACTGGTACCCAAATTTAACAACATCTTGATGAACCCGAATACCAAATTCAAAGTGGCGGAGACAGCTGCAGGCCTTGATAATAAAAGGGAAGGTAAAATTGTCGGGCTGAATGCCCAATCTCAGCATTTGTTTGTACAGAAGAATGGCATGATCGTAATGTGAATTATCTACAAGGCCACGAATCATGACATTCCAGAGGAAGATATCGGCGGATGGGGTAGAAGAGAAGAGGGAGTAGGCGTAAGAAACGGAGCCCAAAGAGGCGTATTGGGCAATGAGGTTGGTGAGGAAGTGGAGGTTGCGGTGGAGGTGGGATTTGAGCATGGAGGCATGGAAAGTTTTGAGGGAATGGAGGGACGTGCCGCATTGCTTGATGAGTGATGTGCATGTGTCTGCTTCTATTGGTGCTGAGGTTCGTATTTTTGCTTCTGCACAGACACAGCAGAAACCTCGACGAAACCAGTGGTTTACCTTATTCATATTAAAACAAACATGGAGGGAAATCTTCTTCTCTTACAAACCTGTATGATGGATGGATCATCATCCTCGGCTCGGTTGGCCATTTACTTAAAATTAATTTTAAATGCGAGAGAAGAGAGCTTTTGCTAAATGCTTTCTCTAGTCTCATAAAGATATATATACAATAAAAAATATTTAAATTATTAAATTATATATAAAAAATTATTAACCCCAATTAAAAGCTATATTAAAATTTAATCTTTCTTATAATAGATAAAAAAAATAGATACAAATGTAAATAACTGCCTTTTTACCATCAAGTACTTTTTGAATATTTTTTATCTAATTATATGAAAATCACAATAGATATTTTTTAAAAAGATTATTGATTTAAATTTTATAGAAAAAAATACAATTTTTAGCATAAATTAACTTTTATTATTAATGTATTTTGTTTTACAAAAATATGTTTTATTAGTATCATGGTTTATTAAATAAAAACTAAATCTAATGATTTGAAAAAAAGGAGAGAAAAAATACATGTCTTTAATAAAACAAAATTCATGAGCTTTTTTTTCTTACAAAAACATGACTTTTTTTATTATTAACAATATTGGTTTTTAAATAAAAACTTAATAAAAAAAAATGAATTGATAATTTTGACATGAATATATTAAAAATATAAAAATATTAAATAGGAAATTTACAATAAAGAAAATATAAAATACGTATTTCATTTGCATTGAATATTCATGTGCAAATTTTATAAAAACAATTCTACAGGAGCATATATAATTATTTATAAAGTAATTTAATATTACCATAAAAAACTCTAATATTATTTAAAAACTATGAGATATTTGGATAACTAACCATAAAACACATTTTAATATAATTTAAAAAAGTTCAAATCAAATCAAAAATATTTATGAGACTTGATCTATTTTTTTTTTTAGGATGAGTATAATTGAAGGTAAATAAAATCCTCCATTAAATTCTGTTTTTAAAAAATAATTTACAAACATCCGCCATTAATATATATTTCTTCCATCTTGTATTGCATCGAGTGAGCATTAATTTTACAAAATTCAATTACAGTTGTTAAATAAAAAGCAAAAGGATCTTATAAAAAAAGATGTGAATGAATAAAAATTGAAGGCAGTTCACTATTTATATATTTCTTTATTTTTCATTGTCTTATTTGTTTATAATTTCAAATACTATTTCATGATTTACCGAGCAAAAATGATCTAATAAAAAAAAATGCGAGTGGAAAAAATTAATTTAATATGGTTCATTATTATGATGATAATGTTTTCATTCCAAATATATCAAGCTTTTTAGTAATATATATATATATATCTTTTATTTCTGTGTCAATTATTTATGTTTACTCACTTGTGTTACTAGCTAGGTCAATTAACTTGTATATTTCTTAAATTTATTCAATGTTCTCTAAATTTTCTTAAGTATTTAATTATATTACATTGCATTGTATAGATAGTTTATGTTGAACTTAATAGAATTAAGCAAATTTAGAGAACATTGAATAAATTTAAGAAATATACAAGTTAATTGACGTAGCTAGTAACACAAGTGAGTAAACATAAATAATTGACACATAAATAAAAGATATATATATATATATATATATATATATAAAAGAGTTTTGTGTATAATGTCTTTATGAATTCCTTTCTTCTCGGAAAACCACTCAACCACAAAAAAATAGAAATAATGCCCATTTATTTATTAAAATTAGTCTCCTTTTGTTTTCATAAAGTCTCTATAAAAAATATTTATATTAAAAGAATCTTAAATCTCATGGGATATTTCTAATGAATATGGATAAACATAATAAATATTAATAAAATTAACCCAAATTTAAATAAAAACCCTACTACATCTAAAAAGCCTAACTCATTTTCATAATTTGCTAGCAGAATTGAAGTCCAATTTTAAATGCATGATTCTCTCTCATTGTAATGAATTAGAAAGCATGTCATGTATCGGAAAGCTATAAATGTTTACTTTCCAATTCAACTAAAAGTGTATTAAAATTCTTTTTGTAACTTCATTTATGACCAAAACAGTAGTGAAAAGTCAAAATTGACAGTTTTGAATCTTTTTATTCCAAACTTTTTGTAATGTCTGAATGCTTAACTATAAGCCCTTCTTAAACATGAATTAAAATAATCAAGGCTTGTATTTCATTATTTAACATCTTCTTGAAGCTCGTCGTAGCCCATTTATCATATATAAGTTAATTGAAAACCTCTTCAAATCTTTAGCCATAAGTCTTGTCACTAGACCAATTAGAACCTCTAATAAATCTCTTTATGTTACTTAGATTGCATAACAAATTATTGCGATTTGGGATGAGCATATCCATTAAATTAACTTAAATTTAAGATGAAATAAAGTAATAAATTCAGTACATGAAATGTTAACTAGTGATAAATTGCGTAAACATCTCGATAAGATAAAATAATTATTTTAAATGAATAATTTTTATGAATTTAGGGTGAGATGATTTATAAAAATGAAACGTAATGCTAAATAAATTAACATTTGATTTTACATGTAAATATCGCTAACTACTCGTATAAGCCTCAAGTACAATCACATAATTCCCTCGGTATATTTCGAGGGAATATTTTTGTAGGTAAAATTCACTGTACTTTATCGACGGAAATATTTCATTGGTATATTCATTTGTATTTATCAATTTTCTAGTAGTGTGTAAAGTCACACTTACATGGCAGGAGGTTGGACGATTTCTCTAGCGGTTTATTATTCCAATGCTTCACTCTTTTTTTCTATCCTTGTAAGCCCTTCTCCTTTCAAAACTCCCATATTTAGAACCCTCTCCTTTTAGAGAAATCATTAAGTAGACATGATGATTGCACCTGCATAAGAAATTTCCATGTATATATATACACACACTTTTGATTTTTTAAACTGATTACAACTTATATGCATGTCAAGGTGACAATTCATGTGTTTCCAGTGTATGAGACCGTAACTGATACCAAACATTTATCAAGGACTTTACTGCATTTTCTATTGAGTGACGAAGTTACTGAATTAACCGCTAAAGTCACAGCAAGATGGTCATTACTAGGTTTCGAAGAAGTTTTTATTCCTTCTTCGACAAAATCAAAGATGCAAACTATACATTTAACTAACTTTAAGATGTATGGTCAAAGTTGCAGTGAACATATTGTCAAAACATATTGTTTAATATGGCTGTAAAATCTCCTTAATTGTATGAAGAGAAGCCTTGGTATTATATACTATCATTATAGCTAAAGTATCCTATATAATAGAATTGGATAAGTACAAGTTAACAAGTTGATAGTTACAAGGAATTCTATGTTAATTAGAATGGAGATATCTTAGGGACAACTCTTATCACCTCCATGTAAGATAAACGTGGGAGAAGGGAGGATGCGAAGCTTGCTTTGAAAAAAAAAGAATTGTGGTTTGGATACACCTTTGGTAAGGGAGTCAGCAAGCTGCAAGGAAGAGGGAACAAATCGTAACTTCAAGAAGCCATTAGCAACAAGCTCGCGTACAAAGTGGTAGTTAATGGCAATGTGCTTAGATCGTGGTTGAGTAATAGGATTAACATCCATGAAAATGACACTTTTATTGTCACAGCACAGAGTAGGTGAAGTTGATAATAGTGTAACATGAAGGTTTCTGAGTAATTGAACAAGTCAAACACTGTTAGCAGTGATAATTGTTAAGGAGCGATATTCAGCTTCTGCACTCGATCGTGAGATAAAACTTTTTTTCTTGGAGGACCATGAAATTAATTTGGAACCAAGAAAGATTGCATAACTAGTGGTAGATCAATAAGTGTCAGGACAACCAGCCTAATTAGTATCAGAACAAGCAAGAAGTTCATGAGTGGACTATTGCTGCAGCTGAAGACCATAGTGAATTGTGCCTTTAATGTATCATAAAATGCGTTTAATTGCATGAAAGCGATCCTCTGTTGGAGCATGCATAAACTGGAAAATGAAATTAGTACTGAATGACAAATCAGGTCTTGTGATTGTCAAGTATTGTAGCGCACTAGCCAATGAACGAAACAAGGTAGGATCGATATATAAAGGCCCTTCAGCTGTCAAATGTTGTCCCACAACAAAAGGTGTAGAGATTGGCTTAGCATCAACCATGGAAGCTTGCTACAATAGATCAAGGGTATACTTTGTTTGACTGAGGAATAGACCTTGATCATTAGGCTTAACTTTAACACTAAGAAAATAATGAAGAACACCTAAGTCTTTCAGTGAGAACTCTTTAGTAAGTAAAGCAATAAATTATCATTGTAGTAGAGAAAATCTTGTAGTTTGGTCCTAATGCTCGTAAATACCAATGAACTTTATTTGTGTCATCAACAGGATGGCCAATGACAGCCAATTGATCACAAAGTCCCTTGAAAACTTGGGAGAACTCAGCAATGGATTGAGATCCTCATGTTGCATCAGTTGGAGTTCATCCTTGAGATGCAATTCACGAGTATTTGATCGGTGTGAGAAGGAAACTTCAAGAGCTTGCCAAGCCTCAAGTGAGTGTCATAAACCTAGTACCTCACTCATGAACTCCTTTGTAAGAGAAGAAAACAACAAACTCATAAGCATTTGGTATGTAATTGTGCTCAGGATTTAGCTTTGTGACTTCACTAGAATAAATGATCATAGCACATGGAGCGACGATGCTCCCATCCAAGAAGCTGAAAAGTTCTGGATTAATTAACAAGGGAATAATCTGATTTCTCCATAACAAGTAATTGGAAAAGATCAGTTTAATTGTGGGCATATGCAGTATGGTGTTGAGCAAAAGAGTAACGCATGAAGAAGATAAATCTAGCATGATTACAATCTCCAACCAGGCTTTGATATCATAAAAGAGTTTGACAGATTGTTTAATTCGGTTGTAAAATCTCCTTAATGATGTGAGGAGAAGCCTTGGCATTATATACTAACATTACAGCTAAAGAATCCTATATAATAGGATTTGATAAGTACAAGTAAACAAGCTGGTTCCAAGGAATTCCATGTTAATTAGAATGGAGATATCCTAGGGATAACTCAGAGTAATAGCATACAATAATTACACAGCCACCGGGGAGGATACTGAGGAAGGGACCCGATTTTCAGCAGGAATCTCAACAAATTCAGAGAGGATTGCTCGGAACTCATCACCAGTCATAGTTTCCTTCTCGAGGAGGACTTCCACAATCTTATCAATGGCCTCACGGTTGTACCTTATGTGGTTCAATGCAATTTCATATGCACTGTCTGATATCCTCTTCACGGCAGAATCAATGTCTTCCGCTAGCTTTTCTGACATTGAGTTCCTTGCCATCATTCTCATGATGACGTCACCACTTTGAGCTGATGCCTCCATGAGTGACCATGGGCCAATTTCAGACATTCCAAACGTGGTTACCATCTGTAACAGACCAGATTAATCATATTCCTCGTTTCAATTAAATTGCTGCGATAAAATATACAGAAGGAAGTGTAGAACCACATACAAAAAAAACGAAAGATAGAGATACCACACACATCTCTCAAGGAGCAAGGAAAAGACAGCAAATGTCACTTCAAATGTTTAGTTACCTGTTTAGCCAAACCGGTGACCTGCTGCAAATCACCAGCTGCCCCAGTAGTCACCTCGGACTCACCAAAGATCACTTCTTCAGCAGCTCTGCCACCTAAGCCACCAACTATTCTTGCAAAAAGTTGCTGCTTGGAGATCAATGTGGGATCATCTGCAGGAATAAACCAGGTGAGACCCCGTGCCTGGCCTCGGGGAACGAGGGTGACTTTCTGAACTGCATCATGCCCTGGAGTCAAAGTTCTGAATAGAACAGTAAGGAGCGTTAAGGATGTTCTTTTTCCAACAAAGAAGATATCTCCACAAGAACAGGTGATGATAACCTATGTAGAGAGATAATTTTGGACTCCCAAACATACAGGTGACCAAATGAGGGAAGTGATAACAAGGAAAAAAGATAAGCTTCTTATTAGTTTTCAGATTTTTCCTTTCCTTTTTTTTTCTTTCTGATTTCAAATGTTTTGTAGGGGCTTTGCAGGCCAATCAGGTGTCTTCATTCAAGCAACAACACAGACAAGTTTTTAGTGATGCATTTCATCACTGCCAAGTAAACTAGGATTGCATGCAACATGGAGATGGAGCATCTGAAGTCACCAGTAACAGGGCCACTATCTCTCTAGTTTCAGAGGAGATGCCAGTCAAAAGTATGGAAAACAAATATGGCCTGTCTATTCATATTCTAGATGAAGTTTTTTTAATACATCATTTTCTACTGCTATAGAGATTTTCTCAGATCTCGGGGTCATTTATATGGCTGGTTTCAGTTCTCTAAGATCAAGTTACAATAACTCAGACTGATTTTCCGGCTACAATTCCGCTTTTCAACATGAGATAACCATCAAATTGAGTTCCTAGCATTGCTACTCAGTTCTAATCAGACATATTTTATAAAATAAGTTAGAAATTTAATGAGGAGAATTTCCATGAGACAGAAACGGGCTATTATCTCACTTACCCGCAAATGGCATGGCCAACTTCATGGTATGCAACAAGACTTTTACTCTTTCCATCTGTCATAACGGTTCCTTCCATTCCAGCAACAATCCTATCGATTGAATCATCAATCTCTTTAGATGAAATTGCTGTCTTTCCACGCCGCCCAGCTAGGATAGCTGCCTCATTCAAGAGGTTTGCAAGATCAGCCCCACTGAAACCAGGTGTTCTCATGGCTACCACATCAAGAGACACGTCAGCATCAAACTTCTTGTTGCTAGCATGAACTTTCAGTATCTCTGTTCTTCCCCGTACATCCGGGACATCAACAGTCACCTGCAATAAAGGTTCATAATGAGGACTGCCCCGAAGAACAATATGGAACCAATATGAACATGATAACATATTCTTACCTGTCTATCAAACCGTCCTGGCCTCAACAAGGCAGAGTCAAGAATGTCTGCCCTGTTAGTTGCTGCAACGACAATGATGCCAGTATTACCCTCAAAACCATCCATTTCTGTCAGAAGCTGGTTAAGGGTCTGCTCTCTTTCATCATTTCCTCCGCCAATTCCAGTTCCTCTTTGCCTTCCCACGGCATCAATTTCATCCACAAACACAATGCAAGGAGCATTCTCTTTGGCCTTCTTGAAGAGATCCCGGACTCGAGAGGCACCAACACCAACAAACATCTCAACAAACTCCGAACCTGAAATGGAGAAAAACGGAACACCCGCTTCACCAGCAATTGCCTTGGCCAGAAGAGTCTTCCCAGTACCTGGAGGTCCAACAAGAAGAACACCTTTCGGAATGCGAGCCCCTACTGCAGTGAATCTCTCAGGCTTCTTGAGAAACTCCACTACCTCCATGAAATCCTGCTTTGCTTCATCCACTCCAGCAACATCATCAAATGTCACCCCAGTGTTTGGTTCCATTTGGAACTTTGCCTTAGATTGGCCGAAAGCTAAGGGGAAACCAGGACCACCAGGCCCACCCATTCCTCCTGATGAGCGTCGAGAAAGGAGGAACAGACCTCCAATTAAGATTAAAGGAAAAGCCAGGTTTCCAATCAAGTTGAATAGCAGAGAGCCAGAGTCCTCTTGAGCATTATGTGCTGCAAAGTCAATGTTCTTCTCTCTAAACTTCTGAAGCAGCTCTTGGCTGAGTCCTGGAAGTTGCACACGAACTCGCTGGACCCGGTTACCCAACTCAGGGGAAACCGCCTCTACAATAGCAATGGTTCCATTCTCAAACAAGTCGACCTTATTCACCCTACCCTTATCCAAATACTCCAAGAATCTAGAATAAGACATCCTGGAGGAAGAAACACCTTGCTCATCAGCATATGCTTTCCCAGCTCCCAGCAAAGCGGATCCACCCATTCCAACATTCCCAAGCAAAACCTTCAGAAAACCCCTTCTTGCATCATGCCGTCTCTTGTCCAAAGCTTCCTTTGCAATCACATTTCTTGAGGTCTTGGATGAAGGAAGGAGATTGGTAGAAACGAAAAGGTGACCGCCATAGAAGAAATCCTTGGTCGAATTATGCTTGGCATTACTGGTGGCTGACAAACTGTTTCCAACAAGACACGCTGCCGAGGACGCTGCCATCTGGTAGCATGCGAAAGCAAACATTTAGCTCAACAACAGTAGTAATATTAGATAAACACCAGCCAGTTCTTCTTTATCCATGCTTTGACGTGGATATTGTTTCTTCAACTTCAAAATAATTCTTTTAAAAATCTTTACTTTTAATATTAAAATCATAAAAATAAAACACTTGAAAAACACTAATTTAATCCACTTTTTTCTTTATATAAATAAAACATCCCATGTCAGGCAGGATTGATTCAAACCATTAGAATAAGATTTATATCATAATTCGATCGAATAATAAAGTAACAAATAAAATACCGAAATTAATTTAAGAGCAAACGTATCAAGAAAAGGAAGGAATTGGAGAAGAAGCAGGAACAGCGTAGCATACCATACAAATAAAATACCGAAATTAATTTAAGAACAAACGCATCAAGAAAAGGAAGGAATTGGAGAAGAAGCAGGAATAGCGTAGCATAGCATACCTTGAGAGAAACAAACAAGAGGAGAGGAGAGGATTACTGGTGAATGAAACTTACTAATGGCTGTCAGGGTTCCTTTATAAATATATATACATTGATGTCTACTTGGAGGGGAGGCGGAGTCGTTACCTGTTGTCGTGGATTTTTCACACTCTTTAGTTCACAAACAAAAATAAAGTTTGATGTGGATGAGGAATGGCGTACGTGGCGCTTTTCTCGCGGCTGAATCCCAGATAATTCTTTTCTTTCTTCCCGTTCTTTGATTTTGCGCGCTCTCTCTCTCTCTCTGAACACGATTATCATTTGTTTAGATGTGAGATATTTAATTTGATAAAGTAATTTAATTCTAATTAATGTTGAGATATTTAAAAAAAAATTCATATCTTAAATATGATTGAAAGTACAAATATGGTTATTTTTCAAAATAATTTTTACTTCAAAATATATTAAAATAATATTTTTTTTATTTTTTAAAAATTAATTTTAATATTAGTATATCAAAATGATATAAAAATATCAAAAAATTATTAATTTAAAATAAAAAAATTTAAAAATAATTTTAAAATACAAATACAAAATTCTTCAATTGAAAAACTTCGTCTATATAGTCACTTATAATTTCATAGTTTTTAAAGTCTTCTCACCCAAAATAATTAACAAAGAAATATAGCTGAGTCTAGAATTAAAAAACCTCTTCCTTTACTTAGTATCTAGAAAATTGCATGTTTTAAAATCAAACTAGCCGACATGGAGAAACATCCTACATAAACAAGTATATTTATGTATTTACAACCAATATCTTGTAAATATATAATAAGTGATTAATATGAGATATGTCTATTTATAAATTCTTTAAAATATCTAAATTCTATGTTATTTTGAATGAATATAAGGGTCTTTGTAAAAAATGATTTCTAAATTAAAAAATTATCAATTTAATTCAATTAAGATTGTGATTTGGTTCTAAAGATTCTATAGTCAATCATGTATAACAACAATACTCTTATCTCTAGCTGCATTAGATATTGTTTTTTACTTTAATTTTACATAAAATATTACTATTGAATCTGATTAATTAATTATGATTTAAAAGGATTTGATGATATTACAACAACTATCTTTGTTTCAAAACTATTATGGTTCTATAATGGAAATTTCGATCTTTGACATTTTATTAATTTTCTTATACTATTTGTTCAAAGTCAACTTCAATTGGTGAGAGTATTATTGAATTCATAGGCGGAGGCATGGCAAAGCCTGGGGTGGGCTTTAGTCTAGGTCAAGATTTTATCAATATTTTGTAACTAGTTTTATGTAAAAAAAAATTATAATTCTTAATTAAGTTATCAAAAAATTCTGAAAATTTGCGTGGAACCTTCTAATATGATGCTTTAACTTGGGTTAAAATTTCAGAGTTTTTAGATAAATTTAAAAATTTGATGAAAAATCACAATTTGATCAGTTTTATGTTATTGGACGTAATTTTCAATCCGACCATCAAATCGAGTTGAAATTTTATGAGGGATCTTAAAATATATTGAATAAAATCTAGTTAAGAGTTTAGGATGAATGGAGCTTGGTAGTGCTAACAAAAAAAAGAACCACCAAATAAAAGTAAAATGACTCATTAAGAGTAAAATGGTTATTTGCTATTAAAAAATAAAATAAATCAGCTCCTCCTTCCTTTTATATGTTGCGGACTGAGCAGAAGCAAAATAGAAGAAGAAAGAAAAGAAAAGGTGAGAGAGAAATAGAAAAAAATAAAGGAAAAACATAAAAAAAATTCCAAAAAAAAAAAATAAGAAGTGAGAGAACAATCTTGTAAACTTACAAAGTCTAACTTATAAAATACTAATCTAGGGAATAATCAAGTGAAGGAAGAAGGAATTAAAAGAGGGAAAAAATTTAATTAATTTGTTTTCAAGTTGACATGAGATTGTTATTTTATCCCGGTTGACTGGTTGTTATAATATCGATTTAGATTCGATTATAGATAAATTATATTTCATAAAATATTAAAGGATGTAACTTTAATAGTGAATTTATTTTTACTTTCCCTTTAATTTTATGCACTTTCAAATTTATTTTTTAATATTTTGGATAGTATATTTGAATTAAAACTTTATTATTAATTTCAAAATTTTATCAATCAATCTTAAAAAATATTTATATATTTATTTAATAGTCCAGGATAAAAAAATTCCATGGCTCCGCCCTTGATTGAATTGCCATAAAATTAAAATATAAGAATCCAATTGCCCATTCCATAACCACAAGGCTATATCTATAATAAAGATCGATAATAATATGATGACAACCTAAATTAGCACGTGGTGTTTTCCCATTCGTTATAAGTTAAGCTGGGTTAACTGAGTTTAATGTCTTGACTGGAGATCCATCCAAGGAGGTGTAATTTACACTTGGGCATTGAACTTCCGAGTACGCTTCTCAACCCATTAGATTTTTAGGCTGCTACTTTCTTTGAGTTTTCCCTCACCTCTGCATCGTACGCCTGGTGATTAGAGGTTTAAATCTTCAACCCACCAATTACATTTTATTTTTAAGAGAGATTAATGCAAAATACATGGAAGTACGAAAACGTAGAACTTGCTATAAAGGAAAACATCTTAGCTGAATATTTGCTATATAACCTCTTAAAGATTCATAGTCGAAGCTTATATCACCGAATTCCAAAGAAAATCTAGCCGCAATATGTATGTAGTATAAGACAAGCAACAATCACTTAAAATCCACAAGTGTAGGAAACAGTGCAAGAGTCATCAATCTTGATAGTGTATTCATGGTGAGGCCTTGAAAGGAAGGGTGGCAAGCGGACCAGTAATTGACAGACACATTCGTCATCCACATCATTAAGCCACCGGCAACAGGTATCTTCTTGCGTTCCTCCATGGTCATGCCTGTGTCCGTTCCTATGCCCGTGGTTGTTATCATCATCTGCAGGGAAGACAACGGTGGAGGGAGGAAGGGAGGTGGTGGCTGGTGGCGCTAGAAGTAAACTTCCACACGCATAGTTCACCAGTGCAAGTTGGGAGACACATAGTGGGCGCCGTGGAGGCATAGGAATCAGCTGGCCATTAGCGTCGAACACAAGTAATAAGAAGACAGCGAAGAATGCAAGCACAAGAACCTTGAGATTCTCCATATGTATATCTCTCTATCTGCAAGTATACACGCACCACAAATTGAATGTTTCTGAATCTGATATAAATCCTAGCTAGCCTTGCCTTCCTTATATACGGATGTTCTGCAGTCATAACCTTTTTGGTTCTAGTAGTTGAAGTTTTGATGCTTTGGAAGATGATTCAAGTGGTGATCAGGAGCGAGGCTGATATGTTTAGGTATACATTAGAGAAGAGTACAGTTTCGGAATAGTTACAGAAAGGGCATTCGTTTTGCGTGCTAAACAGTTAGGTCGCATATTGTACAAGCATGCATGGAATTTCATCCGGGCTATTTGACTAGAAATTTTTTTTTTTAAAATTATTATTATTAATATGAGTATGGACCTTTAATTACCATGTAAATCTTCAGTGATTCTGATATTTATAAAACTCGAATTAATTGTTAGAGAATAATATAAATTATATCTTGGACCTTACCTAACAGTTTAAGCTATTGGGTTGAGATGATTTTTTGACACGACATCAGAGCTTTGATGATCAAGTGATTATGAGTTTAAATCTCAATATCCATGTTTATTTGATAAAAATTAAGTCCAAGATAATATGAACTTGTATAAATTTGAAATCTAAATGGCTTTCACTTGAGAAGGTGTTTTAAAGAAAAATATAAATTATATTTTGAATCTTATTTAACAGCTTAACTATTGAATTTAAGATGATTCTTTAACATTGATAATCTTTAAAAAATAAACTTAAAATTTAATCAGTTGAGCTATATTTATGAAACCATTTTATTCTACAAGGAAGTCGATTGGAAGTTTGATCTTTGCTGTTCACAATTTCCCTGGTGGCTTATAATTAAGAGGTTCATCTGTCATTGATTCCATTTTCAAGGTTCTGATTGTTTAGTTTTTTTTTACAGTAAAATAATAATAATAATAATACAGTTCAAAACTTATTTAGAAAAACAACACATGGGAAGTCACACATATAAAATATACATTGTGAGGCTCTTAAAAGAAATGTAGAATAAGTGCTCTATTCTTATAAAAACTCTACATTACAAGATCAAGTATTTTATTCTTATAAAACACTTAATTTAAAATCATTTGCATAATTCTTTTTATTTGTAGATTTTGTATAAAAATAGAGTTAATAAAATTTAATTTATTTTTTAAGCTAGAGGTAGCTAGATATTGTCAAGTTAAAAAAACATTAATTAGTGCCAATAAGGACGCCCATACGTTTTCTAAAAATGCCTGTGACACAATCCAATGCTTTTCACCTGCTGTTGAGATTTTTTTTTAATGATAGGGACCGCTGCTTCTTTAAAAAGCCGACGACACAAAATTACGTCCTTATTGTGTGGACGAAATTTTTTGTTCATGGAAAAAAGAATGAAAAAAATAATAGAAAGAAATAATATAAACATGTTTTAGAAAACTTGTATTAGTTTAAATATAATTATATTAAATAATAATTAATGAATTATACTTATTTTTTATTGTCTAATCTATTTTATTTGCAGAAATAATTTTTAGACTATTTTATTTGCACAAGATGACTGTTTTTTTTTTTCTTATGTTATTATGTTGTTTGTTAGTTTTAATCTAATATATTTATAAGTGTGAAGAGTTATTAATATCTGATAATTATTATAGGATATAACTCTTCATCTTTTTTCTTTATATATACTATTTTATTGATATAAATAATATTAATATATATGGATTTAATTAATGTATCCCAATCCAATTATTTTCATCACTCATGATATATATATATATATATATTGGAGTATTAGATTGAAAACGAACATCAACATACTAATTGCTTCCTTGTTGACCAACGAAAGCTAGTTATTTGATATTACCCGGTTAGCTTTTTTATAAACAAAAACATAAAGAAATCATTATAGAAAGGAGTTAAAATAGGTTAAGAAATGCACAAGGAGAGTCGTTGTATCATATCTTCGACAATTCCATGGTTCCTTCCCATACATGCTATTGGCAAGGAACTCACTTAGTCGTATCCAAAAGAAAGAGTTCTGCTTAATTATTATGCTAGTTTTTTTTTTTCTAATTTAGCAAAACTATATAATAATAACATTTTTTGTTTTTCAAAGGGTTATAACCCATCATCTATTAGCCCAACCAGGTACTAAACCCACATATATATATATATATATATATATATATGTGTGTGTGTGTGTGTGTGTTTAGTGAATTGTTAGATTCATTATCTCCAAGCTCAACCAAGTGCTCAACTCGGACTTGTGTAGATCTACTGGTTAATGAGCTTAGTCAATTGTTGAACTAAAAAATATATGGGTTTGGTGAACTGCCAAACTGACCTTCTCCGGATTCATTATCTCCAAGCTCAACCAAGTGCTCAACTCGGACTTGTGTTGATCTACTGGTTAATGAGCTTAGTCAATTGTTGAACTAAAAAATGTGTGGGTTTGGTGAACTGCCAAACTGACCTTCTCCGGACTCAACTAAGCATTAAGCCCAGACTTGTATGGATCTAGCTAGTTGTCAGACTCACCGTTTTTAGGCTTAACCAAACATTGAGTCAAGGTACATGTTGGTTTGGATTATCTTTGAGCCCAACCAAGCATTCACCCCAGGTTTGTATGGATCTGGCAAACCGTTAAACCCACAGTCAGAGATATTTTACTCTAATGAGTCTGAGATATTTTATCATAACAAGACAGAGATATTGGTTGATATGTGAATCTTTTCCCCTTCCACAAAAGGGGAGACCCCAGGAGCTATAAAAGAAACCAATGTAACCTCCATAAGACAAGTTTGATTGTTCTCTACTACGAATGATAATTATTTATTTATAGGGCTTTCTTCTAAAAGATGATTGTTTTTTCTCTCATATGGTATTGACTTAATCATCGGAGAGTCCTTAAACTCTAAGGAAAGGACCTTTTGCAGGAATTGAGCATAATCCATCATCCATTTTGCCAAGAAAAGATAGACCAGATTGTTAGGAACAGGAGATTAATAATCTTATCCCAAGCCTCAGCTTGGCTTTCAAGCGTATGAGATAAAATCAGACATCATTAGTGGTGTCATATGTGGAAAAATGATAAAAAAAAAAAAAAAAGTCATGGATCACTTCTCCAGAAGCCAGGCCATTATCATCCTTAATTACTATTGGAATTGGAACATCAAGGTTTTAGAAAGCCTTCAATGGCTACCAATAGAGTATTGGTTCAATCCATGAAACTTTAGGATTTATTGCAAATCGAGGTCTCTTACCAAGCTTGTGAACCTCACAGGATAAGATGATCCCTAAATATAGAGGTTAACTTCTCTTTTACTGGTCATATTTTCACAATAACTTAAGAACTATGTTTATCTAGTATGACTACCTAGAAAACCTTCATTGAAAAAACGCAATTCCATATCTTTTTTGGGGCTCCAAAACAGGATAGAAATTTATTATAGTCAATGACTTATAAATATAAGTTTCTCGTATATGAATTATATTGTTCAAAATAACAAATGCTTTCTACTTTTTAAGTCTCAAATCTACCAGATATGGGATGGATTTACTCTTTCTAGTGAGATAGCACATTTACTTTAGAAGTAATGAACATCTTCTTAGTGCTACAACACATTTAACTTGGAAAGGATTGAAATATTCTGCCTGGTACGATCACACTTTTCTTCAAAGATGTAGACACTACATCAACAATGAGGATGGATACAGTCTCTCCAAGGCGCAAACCTCTCAAATCTTCCAAAGATGTGATGGATTTACTCTCCCTAGTGCGATATGAAATTTACTTTGGAAGTAATGAATGTCTCCATAATGCTACAATATATTTTACCTTAGAAGAGATTGACATGTTTTTCTTAATGTGATCGCACTTTTCTTCAAAGATGGGGTAGACATTGCATCAGCAACAAGGATGGATACAGCTTTCTTATAATTCAAACCTCTCAATCTTACTCTCTATATTACGATAACACATTAATTTTAGAAGTAAGAACAATTCCCTACTGCCACGACTCATTTTATTTTGGAAGGGATTGACATATTCTTCCTGATGCGATTGCTCTTTTTTTTAGGGATGGAATAGACACTACATCAATAATGGGGATGGATACGGTTTCTCTAAGGCACAAGCCTCTCAAATCTTCTAAAGATATGATGGATTTACTCTCTCTAATGCGATAATACATTTACTTTAGAAGTAATGAACATCTCCCTAGTGCTACAACATATTTTACCTTGGAAAAGATTGACATGTTTTCCTGGAGCGATCGCACTTTTCTTCAAGGATGGATAGAAACTGAATCAGAAATGAGGATGGATACGGTCTACTCAAAATGCAAGCCTCTAAAGTCTTCCAAAGATTGGATGGATTTACTCTCATTAGTGCAATAATATATTTACTTTGGAATTAATAAACGTCTCTATAATGCTACAATACATTTTACCTTGGAAAGGATTGACATGTTCTCCTTAGTACGATCACACTTTTCTTTAAGGATGGTATAAATAATATATCAGCAATAGGGATGGATATAATCTTCTTAGAACACAAGCCTATCAAATCTTTCAAAGATAGAATGGATTTACTCTTTCAAAGATAGAATGGATTTACTCTTTCAACTGTGATAAAACATTTACTTTGGAAGTAATAGATGTCATCCTAGTTCTATAGTACATTTTACCTTGAAAGGAATTGATATGTTCTCCCTAATGGGATCACACTTTTCTCTAAGAATGAGATAAACACTACATCAACAATAAGTAGATGTCTGTAAATCATATCCCTTCTCAGTTCCTAAAAAGCATAACCATCATAAACTCTTCTAAGGTTAGATGATTCATCGCCCATCACTAAAAATGATCTTTTAAGTTTGGGAATTGGACCTAGAAATGATAGCCTAAGTATGGGATATAAAAAGCATTAAAAATGGGGATGGATACAGTCTCCCTAGAATGCAAGCCTCACAAATCTTCCAAAGATTATATGGATTTACTCTCCCTAGTTTGATAACACATTTACCTTGGAATTAATAAACATCTCTATAGTGCTACAAAAAATTTAACCTTGAAAGGGATTGACATGTTCTTCCTTGTACGATCACACTTTTCTTTAAAGATATAATAGAAACTGCATTAGCAATAGGGATAGATACAGTCTCCCCAGAATGCAAGCCTCTCAAATCTTTCAAAGATTGAATGGATTTACTCTTCTTATTGTTATAGCACTTTTACTTTGAAATTAATAAACGTCTCTATAGTGCTACAAGGGATTGACATGTTCTCCCTAATGCGATCATGCTTTTCTTCAAGGATGAGATAGACATTGCATCAGCAATGAGGATAGATACAATCTCCCCAAGGTGCAAGCTTCTTAAATCTTCCAAAGATAGGATGGATTTACTCTTTCTACTATGACAGAACATTTACTTTGGAAGTAATGAAAGTTTCTCTAATTCTACAGTACATTTTACCTTGGAAGGGATTGACATGTTCTCCCTAGTACAATCACACTTTTCTCCAAGAATGAGATAATCACTACATCAACAATAAGCAGACATCTGCAAATCATATTCCTTCTCAATTCTCAAAAGGCATGACCATCCTAAACTCTTCTAAAGTTATATAATTCATCGCCCATCACAAGAAATGATCTCTTAAATTTAGGAAATGGACTAGAAATGATCTTTTAAGTATGGGCATTGAACCTAAAAATGATCTCGTAAGTATTAGTATTGGACCAAGACAAGAACTCTACACAAGGACTCTAAGCTCATAGAAAGCAATATGGAGATAAAAGAGTTATATTATATATATAAAAAATTGATGTATATGAAAGAAGAATACATATATACATGTATAAAAGGATCTGGAAATTCAGCTCGGGCTCCTCATCTAGATACTCCCCTCGTTGGGCAACAGTGGCTTTAACTGGGAATACATCTATGAAATTAAGGACTAGGAATAGATAAAAGGCCATACTGTAATCCACTTGTATTCCTCTTGAGAGAATGAATAAGTATAGGTAGGATATGGATAAGAAAATCTTGTTTCACATCATCTCGTTCAAAACTATTGAACCCTGAAAAATTCATGGAACTCTTCAGGAGAGTCCCTTAAGGCCTTCAACTTCGCCTAGGAATGCTGAGTTTCTTCCTTGCCAATAGCAAGCTCAACTTATATGGCAGCAAGCTCATCCCATAAACTAACTTGGAAGTTCCTAGTTTAAGGATCTCCTACCTCAGCGGAACCACCTAGTTGAAGGAGGCCTCAATCGCTTTTTACATGTAACTCAACTCAAGGACAAGGCCTTATACTTAGTCACTTAGCGTGGTATAGGTCACCTCAATGCTTTATAGCTCAAACTCCACAATAGTTTTCCCCTTACAATTGTTCGAAGGCAGCTTGATTTTTCTTATTCATAGCCACGATCACCTTCAAATAACTTTTTTTAGTTGCCCAACACCTCTAGGAATGGGTGTACATTATAAAGGTTTGTCGGGATAAATGTTAATAGAGGTAATCATCAAAGCAAAAGGAAAAAAATAATAATAAATATAGGCTTATTTCTCCTTACATTAAAAGCCATTTGGCTAGTTAAACATAAATGGCGAAAGAAGCTTTCATCAAACATCACAGAGAATATGACGGGATGGTGAGTACCCTCTTCAGTGTTCTCACCACCTCAAGGTCATCCTTCTCGAGAAATATGGGCTTATTTCTCCTTAAATTAAAAGTCATTTGGCTAGTCAAACATAAATGGCAATAAAAGCTTTCATCAAACATCACAGAGATATCTGAAGGGATTGTGAGTACCCTCTTTAGTGTTCTCACCACCTCGAGGCACTTTCTCCCTCTAACCATAGCCTCAATGAGTTGCCTTTCCTCATCCATTAGGGTTGGGAAATTGAACCGAATACAAACTAGAGCCATGTCAGAGAAAATATCCTTAAACTCATTAGCGCTAACTCCAGTAAAAGTCCCAATTATCACTTTCTCATATGGTAATGCAAGAAGTTGAGGCAACGGGAATACCACTGCAAGAGCCTCTATAAGTGGGACTAGAGCATGGGTTTCTACCATAGTAAAGATTTTTCTCTTCTTAAAATGAATGGTCGCACTCGCAATAACTACAAGGGGAGTTAGGTTTACTTTTTCACTACATAAGGGAAGATCATAACCTTATCTTCGAGGGGCCTATAACCCTCACTATTGTCTATACTGAGGTAGGACCCTCAAGAATAGGGAGTTCCCCAATAAGGATAGAGGAGTCTCCCCTCTCCTATTCACCTCTGCCTCTATCAATGGCGTGAGATAAAGACCTCTAGGGCGAGCTCTTTAAAGAAGGATCCCATGGTGTATCTCATTCTTCTTCAACTATTTACCCTATATGGATAAAAAAAAAAGGTTAGATTTTGAAACGAGGTGAAAATAAAGGAAAATGACAAGAAGACTTTATATCTTGTAAAATGGTCTGGTAATATCTCTTAGCCATTTTATCAACTTCATAATTGATAGGGGTTGAATCCAGCATGACACAGTTCTTCTCCTAGTATGATCTCATACGAAGCTTGTTATTTACTTCATATGAGGGACCCTCTAATAATAGGAATAACCCTAAATTGATTGTAATCCATCTCGGCAATCGATCTTCCTAACATATCTTATGACTAGTCATCTCCCCCTCTACTTCTTTATAGATGATGATTTTCCAGTCAACATGTTCTTCATAACGCCATTTCTCCTGTTAGCAAAGATGAAGAACCATTACATATGATTGCCGCCATCAGTATTGGTGACTAGTTGGTAGCAACTCCTGAAAACATTTACCATGGGGTTGAGCCCAATCACTCTACATAATTTTTTGAATAAGGACATAATTGTCCACATATTAGGATACAACTGGCCTGGCCATAGCTGGTAATAGTTGAACAAATTCTTTACAAATCCATAGAAAAGGAAGGAGTATCCCATTAAATTCATGCAAATGAGGTGGTAATTTCAAAATAATCCTGGGATGTGCCCAAGGTTAGTTAGCTAATTCGTTTATTAGGGTGAGGCATTTAGGCCACATACTTATCAGGTTGGTGACGAGTTAGAAATTTCATGTTTGTAGCATATATGTTGATGGGGACATCATCATTTGTATTTTGAGGCAACCTCCCTCTCTCCTGAAAGTCTCTAAAAAGGGCAAAAGATGGACTCCTATAAAGGGATATTCTCTTATCCTTCCCACTAGAGGAGGTCACTAATATGGAACTTTCTCTCACCCTAGGTCCCAATCTGAGGGACACACATCCTCTATCACTTTTTTAAGGTTTTAGTTGAAACCTAAACTCCTTGTCAATGGATGGACCGCTTCTTTTTTTAGAAACAGGTCTGATGTTCATAGGGTCCTTTTTTATACAGAGTAAAAGAAAGATTGGGAAAAAGGTTCTAAAAAAAAAATATCTGAAATAGTTTTTTTTTTTGGATAAAAAATAAAGGTGGAAAAGATAATTTGGGTTTTGTTGCGAGAGCTAGTTTTCAAAAAGCACAAAGAATGAAAGTAAAAGAAAAGTCACAAGTAAGAATGATTAGGATTATAAAGAAAAAAAACTTTTTACTCTCGCAATCGAATGAATACCTTTTCATATCATCACACACCTCTAGAAGTTCACTCAATCATCTTATTTAATGTAAGTTGTCATCTTGTTTTCTAAGGGATATCTTCTCTCATTAAAGATAATCCAACTAGGTTTAAAGATCCCAATAAACTTCTATGGGATACATAAAATTTTTAGAGAAGGTAAAATATATTTAATCTTCTGCTAGAAAGAGATTTTTAAAATATTTGTGTACGATACATAAAATTTTAAGGGTTATTGATTGATTAACATTTTTTGTTTTTCCTAAGTTTTTTTTTAACAAATGAACAAATTTTAGGTTGATAACCCATCATCTTTGAGCTCAACCAAGTATTGGCCTAAATATGAGCGAGTCTGGCAAATTGTCAGGCCCACCATCTTCGAGCTCAACCAAGTGTAGAGCCCAAACTTTTATGGGTTTGGAAAATCGCTAGACCCACCATCTTGGTCTCATCTAAGTGCTAAGCCCACACATTTATAGGTTTGGCAAACCATAAGATCCATAACTCTAAGCCCAGCCAAGCATTGAGCCTAGACATGTATTGGTTTGGCAAACCGCCAGACCTATAATCAAAGAGTATTTTACTCTAATGAGTCAGAGATGTTTTACTCTGATAAGTCAGAGATGTTTTATTATAACATTATAAAGATATTTAGTTAATATGTTAACCTTTTTTCCTTTCCATGAAAGAGGTCAAGAGTTATAAAAGGAACCAATGTAACCTCTATGAGACCGGTTCAATTTCTCTCTATTACGAATGATATATATCTATTTCCAGGGCTTTCTTCTAGAAATGGACTACTTTCTCTCATATAGTATTGACTTCATCATCAGAGAGTACCCAAACTTTAAGGAGTGGACCTTTTACAAGTATTGAACATAATCCATCAACCATTGGACTAAATTTCAAGAACTAGGATATTAATGGCAGTGCTCCTCTCCCCCCTTTTAGCTGTTTGAGTTAGGGTTTATGAGATTTTTATAAGATAAATATGGAGGTTCTAGGGTTTATGGGTTTATGGGATCTCAACCCTTGATTTTGAGGAATTGATCTTATCCATTCATTGAAGCTAAAGACAAAAGTTTTTCCTACTCTGCAACTGAGAAAGGGAGGACACAAGATTATTTTTACAAATATAGCAGTGTTGGGTAATGTTATTGGGAGATAATCTACAAGTTATTTTAATGCAATAAGAGCTTGAATTTTGACTTAAAGTGAAGTACAAATATTAGGGTATAAGTTAGCATAAAATTTGTGGTATGGTGAAGGGGTGAGGGGAAAATTAGAGCTGAAATGTGAGCACTTAGGCATCTACTTGCTTTTGTTTTAAGGGAAGAAGACAATGAATAGTGAAATTATGGTCTTTTTTAACTTGGTTCTTAAACCTTTGATACTTTGCAATGGAGCCCCCAATCAGCCCTAATCTTTTAAATTCCTTGCAATTTTACCCTTAGCCTTCTTCAATTAGACCTTTAAATTTCAGTGTTGTTTACAAAGTGGTTCTTTGTTTAATATTTCTTAAATATGGTCCTTAATTAAACATTCTTCAGATTTCTTTCAATTAAGCCTTTAATTGCACGTATTTAGCCTTTCAAAGTTTCAATTGTGTCTCTAATCTTTCAATCTTTGCAAATTGATTCGAATTAGGCCTTCAAACTTGATTTTTTTTCAATTGAGTTTTTGATTAAATCCACAAAACCTATTAGAAATTTAATTAAATCCTTGAACTTAATTAATTCCTTATATTTTTGCCCAATTGACTTTCAAACTTATTTTTCTTCAATTAAGTTCTTAAATAAGTGAATTAAATTTGTTAAAAGTTTAATTAGGTTTTTAGACTTACTTCACCAATAAAAACCTCGAACTATTCTCTATGCACACCAGTATAATGACCGCAAATCGCAAGGTCATTGTGTTGCAACTTATCTTTCAACCAAAGTGGTTGGGGGTAAATTTAAAACAAGTCATAGAGGTAAAAGGTGTTCAGTTGTCTGCCACAACTATTCTTTATAGTCTTGTAGAATGTTATAAGCATAATTACTTTCATTCCATAAAGGCAACACAACATGAAAGAGTAAGCATCTACATAATTGGAGTTGAAACCTGTTATGCATTCTCTCAGTAACAATTTTAAAATGAGACAAGACAGATTCAGCGTGCATGCATAATTTTAGAGGAAAAAGTGAGCAGATATGCAAGCATAGTAGTTTGGACCTCGAAAGCCAAGATCTTAGTAAAACCAGAAACTTAAAAGTAAAAAATTCGGTTGATTACACTTGTTATTATGCACAACCGTGACACACGTAGGGCCTGTTTTGGATTGTGATGGTGGTGGTGGTTCAAAGTATTTTTCGCTTAGAAATACATCAAAATAAAGTTTTTTATTTTTTAAAAATGATTTTTTATATCAGTATATCAAAACGATCTGAAAATATATATAAAAAAATCATTTTAAGCAAAAAAAATCAAAAACTTTTAGAATACAATTTGCATCGCGTTCCTAAACATAATAGTAATGCCTTTGCCATTTTCATAAGGTGGATAAGGGGGTACTTCTACAACATAATGAGACTTTATCAAGATTTTCAAAAATATATAAGCATTCATGCATTTACCAGGTGATCTTATATAGTTGTGCAAGATCTGAAATTCATATAAACAGTGAATAAAAACTTGCTATTTATCAACAGACAAAATATTTGGATAAAGGGATAAAAATTACAAAAAAAAAATGATTTTAAGCGGCTTAATCATCGAATTTACTTGGAGACTAAACAATTATTTAATAACCAGTTTATAAAATCCATGAGAATTTAGCATAAATTTTAAAAATACCAAAAAATTATTTTTTTTATTTTAATATAGATATTATTGACTTATGTTTAAGATATATTCCTAAAATTAAATAAAAAAATATTTTTTTTATTTTATATATTTTGATTTTAGAATAATTAGGTTTAACTATAAATCTATATCCTACTCTATTGGGATGAATCGACTTAAACCATAAAACAAACTAATGGTTGGAAAACACAATAGTACCTTTGTTTATATCAGACGATATGATAAAATACAGTTTACTTTAGATAAAATATGATATAAGTGATATATTATTCCTATTTCTTTTATCAAAACTTTAAGATCAGTTAAAAAAAAATTTTAATAACCAAAATATTAAACGATGATTTTATTTTTTTTTATTGATAAAAATAAAGATTTTTTTTTTTCATCCATCACCATAATGATCCTTAAGATCCAAATACATAGGATATTCACCGCAATGCCTAACACATATGACGGCATGCGTAGTTCATCAAACTATCACCTCTTGGGCACACAAAAAAAGAAGATGGAAATTACCCAAGATGATTTATTGATTAGCTAGCATGTTTTAACTCACAACTCCATTCGACAATCTGCTTTAAAACAAAATCAAGTCTCTTTTTCCATAGAAATGCTTTTCATTTTGAACTTCCTTGCACAGGACAGGCAAAGAAGAAAGACATTTAGGAACTCAACAGAAATTTAACATGTTGTAACTCGCAATTGCTAGAGTTAATTGATTATGCAATCTCAAGCCATCACCACTGGCCATCATGACAAAGCCCTACCTTTTAATTGCCATATATTCATGGAAGTTCAGAACCTTAATGAGATCTTGAAAATCATGCAGTATGTGTCTAGCTCTGGGAAGATTGTTCCTTATCATCAAGCATCAGCAGCTCCTTTGCCTTGGTTTCCTCCCGATATCATCATAACTTGGGAAGTCACAGCCATCACTTGACTTCTTGCTCATCCAAATCCCTGCTGCTCTCTTGTCCATCGGTGTCCCCATCCCCCAATGCCACCATTACTCTGTTCTTCTTAACCTCTTCCCTTTGTGACCTCAACTCCTCCTGTCTCTCCTGCCACCCCTCTTCCAACAACTGAACAAACTTGTCCTTTATTTCAAGCAAAGGATCCCTCTGAATCAACTCGCCGTCCTTGTAAGCTTCCCTTAGCATCGCAGTCTTAATCCCTCCTTTCAGTGACATGTAAAATATTCCTGAATGCCTAGTGAACACACTTGAAAATGCGTTGGAAAACCTGTACTCATCACTGAACTTCCCCAATATGGGCACTGGAATCCTCTTGAACAACGAAAGCGATAGCAACTCATGGAAAACCCCAACAGTCCTCTTCTCCATTTCCTGTGAAGCTTGATCCAAGTGTGACACATCAACATATGGTGATATGTAATCAAGTTCCAACCAATCCCGAATCCACTCCCTCATCTCCTTCCTCAAGAAGAACCCCGGAGGAAGCTTGTAGTAAAAATTAGGCCTGATACGAATTCCCGTCAACCTAAACTCATCTTCAGCTCTTTGCTCGATTACTGATTTTGCAAACTCAGGATTCCATTCAACCAACTCAAGAAATGACTTTCCCTCCTCAGGAGGGCCAATTAGCCTAAAATAGTTTGGATAATTAGGTACCAAATTAACCAAAAAGTCATTAGGAAAACCAAATTCTCTCTTCACATGTACCAATTTATCCACACTAAGGACCTTATCCTTAGCCATCATCAGCAACTTACACAATTTCGAAACAATCCACCCCTCATTTTCCAAAACAATCCTTTTCTCTTCTTCAAGAAAATTCCTTAACCGATGGCTAACACGGACAAAACGGACGGGTTCTGACTTGGGTTTGATTCGATCCTGGTAAACGTCAAAGAGGGCAGGGTTTTTATTAAGAAAAGTAGAAATTCTTACATTGAGGCGCAATCTCTCGCGCCTGTTTTCGAGGTAACGAAGTGGGATTACTTGACCCGGTTCGTTAAGGACCTCTTTGACAACTTTTGAGCAGATTTTGTATGGCTTATCTCTCTCAATGGCATGGTCTAGTTGTGGGTCCCTGCGCCACACAACTTTGAGGCTTGAAATGGGTTTGGTGTGGAGGTTGAAAGCAGGGTTTATGAGAGATTTTCTATGCAACAAGTGCTTAGTTCTAGTAGTATAAATGGAGAAGGTTTTGTAGAGCATACCTGCAAATGTGACTGACCGGCCGACCAAAACCTACGGAGGAAGAAGATGTCCTGTCTGTCTGCCTGTCACTCTGTCATTTACTACTACGAACTAGGGCTTTCTTTTAACTTAAACCCTCAGGGGCTTAAATGGCATGTTATGTTCTGTGCCCAACTCGTGATCTTTTTATTAACTTTGTTCGGTGTAAAAATCATTTTAAAGAATTCTGCTTCTACTCTATGTTCACATAATAATTTTCTCGATTTTTGGGCTTTGATTTCTTCAATCGATTTTCCATTAATGTGCAAAAGATATAAGAGGATGAACCAATCAATATATATATATATATATATATATATATATATATATATATATAGATGAGATCCTATTGCTTAAATTCATCAATCCTTTATTATTATCAAAATAATTTAATTTGTAACTAATCATTATTTTTAATTTTTTTAGGGTATTATAAAGAATCATTATATGTGCTGTCAACAACAATAAAAATCATGAAAAATCATTATTTTTATAGTCAAAGTGCGCTGAAAAATCTTAATATTAATTTTTTATGTTTACAAGGTTTGGTAGTATTTTTTTTTTTTTATCGTGTTTGTTGTTCTTTAGAAGAGAAATTTATTGGATCCTAGAGGATATCTTTATGTTGAGGAAATATTTTTAACAACAAGATTATGTTCATTGTATCTAATTTTACAACAGTACTATAATTATGCATTATATATAGTGGGTATTGTTCATAAAATTTAAATATGAAGCCATTTAAGAAACAATAATATCATGGGTGAAAAATATACATGTTAGCTATTATAGCTAAAGGAACTTATTAATGAGCATGGCTTATATATTTTTCATCTAATGTAGGTAAAATAAATTATATATATGTATAATGTTTTTCTTTTGTATATTTTACCCAACTTCCACTTGTCGTCACTATTATTTGATAAAACATTCTATGATATTCTCTAATTTCTTAATTTTATAAATATTTTTATATGAATGTTTATTTTCTTTGCTGGTTATATATTATTACTCTATTTTTTTTTTATTTGGATATTGGTTTACTATTTAACAATATGATGCGAATCTTATGGTTAAGCAACTCATAACAAGATTGACAATAAATCTTGAAAAGCCAAAACAAGTTTAATAAGAATGTCACACAATGAAAATGTATTAAGTCATTATCATTATTGAAATAAAAACCTACATCCTTCGAATATTAATTCATGAACAAAAAATATAAAGAAGACGTTATAAAATCAGTTAATCTTTGATATATCAATTTAATTCATTAAAAAACCAAATAATGTGAGAATCTCTCTCAAACAAGCTATATAAATTTAACATAGATAGTATTATCAAGTTTGAATATTTAATCCTTACAAAGAGTATTTATACTATTGAAAATAAAAACCCTAGTGGATTTTTTATTGTGAGCTAAATTGGTGCATTTATAAAACTAACCAAAAACCTACACTGATAAACTGGAAAGTATGGACTCAAAAGGCCTTTAACAATAACTAAAAATTAATTAATAATTAATCTTAAATAAACCTTGGATCTTAACTACCTAATCAAACCCAAAAACATAAATGGAGAACTAAATGTTGAAATTCTATCTAAATTGTTGAAACTTAAAGAGAACAAAATGAAATAAAAGACAATTAAAACTAAAGTATTTATAAAGCTCATAACCTCCATACATATCCCATGATAAAATGGACTCCAATTCTTCAATGAACTCAAGCCATATTAGGAATCCTTGTAATCCAAGTCCATATACAAGTTCAGGGTCTAAGTAAGTCTAATTTAATCTTCATTTTTTTTGTCTAAAATTAACTTATTACAGGTTTAGACTTATTGGGCTGAAAATAGTCAAGTAAAAATACTTTGTCGATGAATCTATCAAAACAGTAATAGTAACTTCAACTAATTTAAATAATATGTTATCAAACTTCGATTGACCTACAATTCTACCACAATATAGTTATATGTATCTAATATCTTCATATAAAGTTTCAACTCAATTAAATGTATAATTTAAGAGATATTTATAATCTCATAAAATTAACCAATATGCATTTTAATACAAAATTTAAACCAAACTTAATTCATATCATAATATATACCATATTAAATTACACGGAACTTGAATGTGAATAATATTGTCATCATTTTTAACCTATCAAATTGTAATGTAATATTTGAAAAGAAGAGTTGAAAAAATTGTAAATCCATAAATGATATTCAAATAAATAAATAGTAAAAATCATAATAAAATTACTGTAACTAAGTTAAAATATAATAATAAGATATGTAAAAATCTTGGACAATCAAGATTATTGAAAAAACTAAAACTAAAATGTCTTTACATGAATGTCCATACAAAATATAAAAATATATTATCTTGAAATTGAACTTAACAAAAATCGATCAATCATACAAATCATACAAACATAATTATAATTAGCTGAACTATTTTAAAATGACTTGAATAAATCAAAAAAATAATATACATACACACATATATCACACATAATATTTAATTAAATATTTTAAAAACTAGAATGAAATATTAGGACAATAAACCTCAATTCCAATCTAAATATTTATGTAAAAAAAAAAAATCATTGTGTCGCTCATAAAATAAAAAACAAAGCAAGCATTTTGAGTTATAAAAATAATAAATAAATAAAGGTGGCATTTTGAATCGATGAGCTTTGCTGTCCTTAAAATTTGCAAATGCAACAGATAGAAAAAAAAAAAAACAAAAAAAAGTATAAGATAAAAAATCCATCCAAACCAGAGACAGATATCTCTGTCATCATTGAACACGCCTTCGCTTCACTTCACTCCACTCTTATAAGTGACTCGGACGCTCTCTCTTTCTCTCTCTCTCGTTTGTTCTCTGATCTCATTTCAATCAATAATCATTCATAGATTAATGTAAGTTCTTATTCCTTTTCTATTTATGGGCTTCAACTTGTTTCTGAATCGGCTTTACAGACATTGCATTTTCTTTTTTCCCTCACTCAAATCATAGTTATTATCTGATCTTAAGTAAGATATTTGATCATGGGATGCATCTCTTTTGTTATTCTTCCTTTTTGTTAATTTGGGTTAGTTTACTATCTGTAGGAAAGCAAGGGTTTTTGGGTTTTGGAGGAGATATGACAACTCTTTCTCCCTTACTTGCAATAACCCCATTATGCTTCTGTAACCGTGGATCCGTAGAATCATCTAAATCGATTCATTATGTCTGTAAAACTAAAAAATCCAGACCCACAAGGCGGTTTGGGAGGATGGATGTTGGTAAAGATTCGAGATTGTTGTTTGCTAGATCAAGAGTTGCTGCCCAGCCAACTGAACAGATGATGTTTACTTCAAGCAATCCATTAGTTGACCAACTAAAGGAAGTTTCGACTTATCGATTTCGAACGGAAATTGGTGGTCATGTCAAAATTTCTGTTGGGAAGATAAACGGGAAGTATGCAGTTTATGTTGAAGTTTCATCCTTGGAATTGGGTGCTAGTGATAATATTAGTCTGATGCTTATCGGGGGTATATACACGTCTGATTCGTCATGTTTCATGCCTCTTGACTCATCCTCTCATGCCAGGACCATAGAGACTCCGCTCTTACAGAATTCTTTTGCTAGGTTTGCTACTGAGTTGGAGTTTGAAGCTAAACAAACCCCCTTCTACCTCTCATTTTTTCTCAAACCTACATCAAGTGGTGTGGAAATCAGGAATCATAACAGATCTAATTTTTGTGTTCCGATTGGATTTGATTCTGGTTATCCAACTCCACTTGGTCTTTCCTTTTCTACTGATGGTTCCATGAATTTTGCATTTTTTTCAAGGAATGCGGCGGGTTGCGTTCTATGTTTGTATGATGATAGTACATCAGGCAAGCCTGCCTTAGAGCTTGATCTAGATCCATATGTTAATCGATCAGGTGATATCTGGCATGCCTCACTGGAAGGTGCTTGGACTTTTCTGAGCTATGGTTATCGATGTAAAGGAGCTGCTCTTCAGAGTGACGCAGATAAATTCGATGCTGGCCGTGTTCTTTTGGATCCATATTCTAAAATTATCATTAATTCCGTCACAGATAATGTACCTGGCCTGCTGCCTAAGTATCTGGGACGATTATGCAAAGAACCTGTTTTTGATTGGAGCGATGATGTTCCTCCTAACTTGGAAATGGAGAAACTAGTTGTTTATCGGGTGAATGTGATGCGTTTTACAAAAGACAACTCTAGCCAGATATCCAGTGATGCTGCAGGGACCTTTGCTGGTTTGATTGAGAAGTTAAGTCATTTTAAGAATCTTGGTGTAAATGCAGTCCTATTAGAGTCAATATTTCCGTTTGATGAGCAAAAGGGGCCGTATTTTCCATGTCATTTCTTTTCACCATCAAACGTTTATGGTCCTTCTAATGGCTCTGTGGCTGCCATTAGCTCGATGAAAGAGATGGTAAAGAAATTGCATGCCAATGGGATAGAAGTTTTGATGGAAGTTGTTTTCACCCATACTGCTGAAGCTGGAGCATTACAAGGAATTGATGACTCATCCTACTATTTCACCAGCATTCCTACAGGTTTGGACTCACAAAATGCTTTGAATTGTAATCATCCTATCGTCCAAAGGGTGATTCTAGATAGTCTTCAGCACTGGGTTACTGAGTTTCACATAGATGGTTTCTGTTTCATAAATGCTTCATCTCTGTTGAGGTCGTTTGGTGGTGAATATTTGTCTCGTCCTCCCATCGTTGAAGCAATAGCCTTTCATCCATTGTTCTCAAAGACAAAGATCATTGCAGATTGTTGGGATCCCAAAGAACTGGAGGCAAAGGAAACTGCCTTTCCTCATTGGAAGAAATGGGCTGAAATGAATACAAAATTTTGTTACGATCTAAGAAATTTTTTGAGGGGTGAGGGTCTTCTTAGTGACCTCGCAACACGGCTTTGTGGGAGTGGGGACATCTTTTCTAGCGGACGAGGCCCAGCCTTCTCCTTCAATTTTATCACCAGGAACTTTGGACTTCCTCTTGTGGACTTGGTCAGCTTCAGTGGCGATGAGTTAGCTTCAGAATTAAGCTGGAATTGTGGAGAAGAAGGACCCACAAACAAAACCACTATCCTTGAAAGACGACTGAAACAAATCCGTAACTATCTCTTTGTTTTGTTTGTTTCACTTGGTGTTCCAGTTCTTAACATGGGAGATGAGTGTGGCCAATCTTCTGGGGGTTCCACTTCATATGGTAAGAGAAAACCTTTTGATTGGAATGCGCTGTCAACAGGTTTTGGTATCCAAACCACACAGTTCATCTCATTTTTGAGTTCCTTGAGAATGAGGCGAAGTGACCTCCTTCAGAAGAGAAACTTTTTGAAGGAAGAAAATATTGACTGGCATGGAAGTGACCAGAATCCCCCAAGATGGGAAGATCCATCCTGCAAGTTCCTTGCCATGACACTGAAGGTTGACAAACCAGGGAGTGGATTGAGCTCTGAATCTTCCCATGTAGAGGGTGACATGTTCATTGCTTTCAATGCAGCGGGACGCTCAGAGAGTGTCACTCTACCCGAAGTCCCTGAAGGGATGGCATGGCATCGCTTGGTTGATACAGCTCTTCCATTCCCAGGGTTCTTCTCAAATGATAGTGAGCCTGTCATTCAGCAGCCTTATGAAATGAAATCTCACAGCTGCATGCTGCTTGAAGCCAACATCCATGATGGTTGAGACCGTCACTCTCATTTTCTTCAACACTTTTGCAAATATAGGATCAGAACTCTTTTGTTGTATATTAATTCTATATGGGATTGTAATGCGGAAAATAAGGATGTTTTTCCAATACTGCGAGTGCATACTTTCGTTTCTTTCAATGAATTTATCATCTGTAATTCCTTTTACATTTTCTATAATAAGTCTAATCAGGACAACCCTCAAGCTACAACTGCATGTTCCAGCAAGTCCATTAGCACTCACCATTTCTCTTATTAAAAGCAGTGAGGCCAAGAAGCTAGGAGCATGTCCGATGTTTTGCAGGCCAATTGATTCAAATCTTGATTGAAGGGCAAGGTGAAGCTTCCATTCTCAAAAAGAATCCCTGACGTGTATATTACACTCCAAATGACGTTTATGCAGCATACACAAGGTTCCGTAACAAATTTTCATGTAGTTCAAACGGAACAAGTATGAATACAAGTTCTGCTCTGATTCTTTGATTATGGAGCTCTTTATCACAGAAACTTAACTTTTTCAGAGGTAGACAATATCGAACACGCAGGTATCGTTGTTTATCTTTTCCCTTAACTTTTTCAGAAAACAAACAAACAACCACATATATGGCTACCATTTTAAAATTAATGGCCAGGTCTGGCAGAGCTTCTACTTTGTGTTATTGTACGTTGCTTCTCCGGTTGCTTCAGTTGTGACGGATTCAGGATCAAGCCCCTCTACGTTCTGTTCTCCACTTTGCCGAACCTCTTGGAGTAAAGCATCAACCTCTCTTACAAAATTTACCCTCAAGAGTGTTAGAGAATAATATAAATCATATCCTGAAACCTCATCTAACAGCTTAAGCTTTTAGATTAAGATAGTTTTTTGACATGGTATCAGAGCCTTAATGACCAAGCGGTCACGAGTTCGAATCCCACCATCCTCATTTATTTGATAAACATTAAGCATAAGGTAAAGTGGACATGTGCAAGTTTCAAGTCCAAATGGCTCTTACTTGAGGGGGTGTGTTAGAAAATAATATAAATCATATCATGAAACCTCATCTAATAGCTTAAGCTTTTGGGTTGAGATGGTTCTTTGACAAAGAGAATATCATCAGCTTCTAGTGACGGTCTTTGTGGCCCTGCAGGCCAATGGAAAGAGAAAACTGGTCGTTTCAATGTAATGATTTCGAAACAGAACAATCACATGCACTTCTAAATCAATAAATCATCTATCACATACCAATATATTGATATTGAATATACCTTTTAGTTAATCGGTTAATTACGCGTAGCTTTGCTTTTATTAATGTCAAACATATTGATTCAATCCTAGCTACAATATCAAATAATCCATTAAAAGTGTCAATTGAGTCTATTCTAAGATATAAAATAAGGGTTAAGTCAAGAAGTTCAAGTTAAAAAAGTTCAAATTTGTCAATTTAGACATTTTCTACTTTTCAGGTCATATCTGAAGTTACAATAGGATTTTTGATGTGATTCCAATTATGTTAGAAACTAGACATCTTTATATTTACAATGATATATGGTAAGTCCACTAATTCATCTAGAAGAGAGAAAACAATATGTTTGAAGTTGGGTCTAAAATCTGCCAGCAACATACGAAAACATAAAAGACATTGTTTCCTTAAGAGTTATGGATTTCATTCACTACAAGAAATCCTTAATACTATTGAGAACATGTGTGGCAACTTTTGACTTACTTATTTTACAAGAATTTCATATCAAATAAGAAGAATTTATTGGTAAAAAATTAATTTCTATTTTACAAGGCATCAGGTTTTCTTTCAATAAGGATTCTTCAACACTTATTTCTATAGGTATTTTTCAACGTCATATGAGGCAAAGGGTGGAAAATAATCTTAGACTATTTTTATTTATTTTAATTAGTTTGGGTTTTATTTAAAATGAGTACATGTATGACCCATTAGTTTTAGGGTTTACATATAAATACTCTTATGTAAAGATTTTTATTCAGTTGATGATTTTTTATATAAGATTGCCGCTTATTATGTGTGTTTTTTCTCTTTGTGTTGTTGAGTGATTCTCATACTAAGTTCTTTATTGAACTTGCAAACTCTTCGAAAGATTGATCAACTCCGTTATTATTTATATTTCTCATTCGTGTTTTATTATAAGTTTAGGATGTTGGTGATCAATTGCATATAACGTTTGCTCTTCAATGCAAGGTTCTTGTTGAGTCAAGTTGCATACTTTCTTCAAAACCTCAAATTAGTAATTTAAAGGACAATTCCACATCAATTTGGTATCAAAGCACAAGTAATTTCAAGTTATATCTCTTTAATTTTTATTGCTACAAGTAATTCTAGGGTTTTCTTTAGATCTTGTCATATTTAGGGTTTTCTTTATATCTTGACGTATCTAAGGTTTGTTGTCTTATTTTTTTCTTGGTTTCGACTACTACAAAAAAAAAAAAAAAAAACTAACTGATATTGAATCTTGATTAATCTTGTTAAGTGTTTAGTTTTTTTTTTTTTAAAAAAAAAAAGGAAGAAGAAAATCAATTTTGAAGGGAAAGTCTTGAAGTTGTCGAAAAAATTGCATACAAAACAACAAATTGTATTTATTTTTGTGATTTGAGGAATTCGACACTTATAAAAATAAAGAAAAAAAAATCAAAATTGCAAATCTTGAAAGGATTCTTGAAGAAGCAATTTGAAAATTTTAGATCTTGCATAAACTAAGGTTTAACCAAAAAAATTTCTTGGAAATTCTTGGTGAGTTTAAGTAATTGTTGATTATTAAGTCTTTAAATATAAAATAAATCATTGTGTAGTTTAGATAATTGTTTGATAAGTTACTAAGTTATTTTTAAGAATTAAAGTACAAGGATAAGAGGTAAAAGGCATAGCGAGAAGCGAAAAACCTAATAAAATTATGGGAAACATGAGAGGAGTGAATTTTATTGTGAGAGTAAACATGTGAGATATGGGTTAAGATTTTTTTTATGGTTATAACCTTTAAGATTTTTTTTTTTAATGGTTATAACCTTTATTTCAAGTATAAACAATGTCTTCAAAAAGTGTTGAACAAAAAAAAAGATGAGGATTGTGGAGGAAAGACATGATATAATGGAATTTATGATGGAGGTGTTAATAAATAAGTTTGATGAGATGATTAGTAGACAAGGAGTTTCTAATTGTAAGTAAAAGAAAGTTAAAAATGCCTATCATTAGAGCTACAATGAATGATGAGAGTATGGACAATAATTCTTAAGTTAAAGAAAAGAAAGGCTAAAGTTAAATTGAAATTGGTAAAGGAGCAATGAAGAGATAACATCTTTCATACTAGATGTCATATTAGTAACAAGGTATGTAGTATGATTATTGATCGTGAAAGTTGTGCTAATGTTGCTAATATTATACTTGTTAAGAAATTGAATCTAAACACTATTAAAGTATGGTAAAGTATGCACATTTTATCCCTATACTTGATGATATTCTTAATGAGTTTCATGGATCTTGTATGTTTAGTAAGATTGATTTTAAAATTGGTTATCATCAAATTAAGATGAAAAAAAGAGGATAAAAGAGAAACATAACTTTAAAATTAAATGTGAATTGTTTGAATGGTTAGTCATGTTGTTTAGTCATACTATTACACATAATAATTTTATGAGATTGATGAATCATATATTATGTGCATTCTTAAGTAGCTTTGTCGTTAATTACTTTGATGGTATTCATAGTAAGAATTTAGGTGAGCATATTAAGCATTTATAATTTTTGTTTAATATGTTACAAAAGAAATCATTATGTGCTAATGTATTAAATTAGAAAAATTCTTCACAATTTAAAATAGTTTATGGTTTAACTCTATTAGATTTGATTTCTTTACTTGTTAATGAAAGGTTTGGACTTGAAGGCAATAGAAAAGCACATATCAAAAAAAAAAATTAAGAAGGTATGATAACATGTTGAGAAAAAATATGAAAAGTATGCATACGAAACAAACAAAAGATAAAAAAGGGGTTTTCTTTGAACAAAGAGATTGAGTTTGGGTGCATATACACAGAGAGGTTTTCTAGACATAAAAAATCAAACTTGATGCTTAGAGGATATGATTCATTCAATTTCCTTGAAAAAGCCAATGACTACAAAGTGGATCTATAAGGAGAGTATAATGTTAGTACTAAATTCAAAATTTCTGATCTTTCTTTGTTTGATGTAGGTGAGATTCGAAGTCAAATTTTTTTAAGAAGAGATAAGATAATGTGATCCTGACTACAACATCAAAGGATCTATTAGGAGTTTCCATTAGGTTTATTCTAAGACCTAAAATAAAGTGAATCCAAGAGGAGTTCAATGAGCTAAGTTAAAAGGCTTGGGTTAAAAATGTTCAAATCTGTCAATTTAGACCTTTGTCTACTTTTCAGATCATATCTGAAGCTACAATAGGATTTTGGGTGCGATTCTCATTTGGTTGGGAATTATACATCTTTACCTTTCAAATGATATATGGTAGGCTTGCTAATTCATTCAAATGAGAGAATAGTGTGTTTGAAGTTGGGCCTAAAATCTACCAGCAAAGTGTGGGAAAAAAAGAAGATATTATTTCCCTAAGAGTTCTGATTCCATTCACTATGAGGAATCCTTAATGTTATCGAAAAATTATGTGGTAGCCTTTGGCACTTATTTTACAAGGATTTCATATCAAACAAGAAGAATTAATTTGTTAGAAATTAATTCTTATTTTACAAGGCATCAAGCTTTTGTTCAGTAAGGATTCAACAATTATTTCTCTTAAGTGTTTTTCACTATCATATGTGGCAAAGGGTGAAAAGTAATCTTACACTATTTTTTTATTTATTTTTATTATTTTAAAACTTATTTTAATTAGTTTAGGCTTTATTTAAAATGGGTGTATGTTTGACTTATTAGTTTTAAGATGTACATATAAATACTCTTGTGTAAGGATTTTTATTTAGTTAATAAATTTTTATTTATGGTTGCCACATATTATATGTATTTTTCTCTTTGTGTGATTAAGTGATTCTCATACTAAGTTCTTCATTAACTTTGGTTCTTCAAGGCAAGGTTTTTGTTGGGTCAAGTTACAAACTTTCTTTAAAACTTTAAATTAGCAAAATAAAAGACAATCTCGCATCACATATTTATTATTAATTAAAAAAATTATTTATTCTTAATAGTCATTTATATTTGATTAATGAATCTAATGTTTAATTGAGAAATCTAGAGCAAAGTTAAAGTCCATGAAAAAAACAAACATTTTTGCAAAGAAAATTACAAAATTGTTATAATAATAAGATTTCTATTGCATCAAAACATTATTCTTAAATGTTCCTGGTCAATGTTTATTAAGATTGGATATTAATTAGAGTTGTTAAGATTGTTGCATATTATGTTCGTTCTTTTATGAAAAAAAAAAAAAAACAATTGCTCTCATAAACTGAGATATGAGGAATACCTATTATTAACTAATATGTAGGTGTTTTTCAAATAACATGTACACTAAATTGACTCGCAAGAGAATTCCATATGGAGAGATCATTCATGTCTATAGAAAGGTTCTCGTGATAGTTGTGTAAGTGATTCTTAAACTTGATATCACTAATTTATCTTATATACGGAATGTTATACTATGATCATGATCACATATTGTCCTAATGAAAGGTAACAAACAAGAAAATATTGGATATAGTATAAACTATATGTAGGTTTTTAAGTAAACAAGAGAGGATTTATTACTATAGGTGAATTAGAAAACATATTACATATATTCTCAAATAGTATTGATTGTGAAATTCTTGGCCAAAGTGAAGTGAGTTTTGAAAAGATTTTAAAAATCTTATTCAAATAATGAATAACTATAATGTTGAGAATTAACATGATTAAAAAAACAGATATAATCCATGTTATAATGTTTAAATCAGAACATTATCGATGAAATGATAATAATTACATTGGGAAACTAGTTACTGAAAGGTTAAGTCAAACCACTTATAACTTTTCTAATATTTATAAGATCATGACAGGTTGCTGGATATTATATTTGATCTTTAAATATAAGTCAATCAATCATTAAATTGATAATAAATTAAATTATTTAATTTATTTAATCTCATTTTATTTAGGATTATAATTCATATTTGAACCAATTTATTAGGGAGTCTAATGGGTTATACACATAAAAACTATTGGTTAGAAATTAAAATAAGATGATTAATCAAGTATAACTTAATTGTAAATCAATTTTAGAAATTAAGGACTAAAATGTAATTAATACAGGGTAGTACAATTCTAGACCTAGAAAAAATCAAGTAGGGAATTGATAGAATAAATTTCTAAAAATATTCTAAAATAATATATGTGATATTATTTAAGAAAAAAATTAATATTTTTTTTTATTTATAGGATTTTTAGGTTTGTCTATAAATAGAATATTATGCCTCTTGTTTCATGAGAGAATGTGAGGAACATACAATAGAGAAACACTTCAAATACAAAAGAAAAGACCTAGCATTCTAAGGTATAACAATCTGTTTTTCCTAAAAGGTTTTAGGATATTTTTCACTGATGTTTCATGTGGATTATTGTTAGATGCTAAATATTTATCTTGCTTGTGGTTTATGACAACCCAACCTTGAAGCAAATATTCAAATCCAAAAATAACATTTGATCTTCAGGTAATATTTTCATAAATCCTAACCAACTCTAAATATATCTAACAGGATCCTTGAGACTCTTGAAAAAATTTAAATTTATTGTGTTCTCTACATGTATATATTTCGAGAAACCCAACAGTGATAGCAGAGCCTTTGATTGAAAGTCTATGATTGTCTGCTATGAGTTAAGAGGAGAGGTGAGAGGTAAGGATTCACATAGGATTTTTCTTTCTCGATGGGGGAAAGCTTAAGAGAGTGGTCAAGCCAAGAAGAATCAAATCGGGTGGGAGCATTCGACTTCATCAGTCGGGTTCGCTTTCCCTTCTGTCTGTTCTAGCTAGGCTAAGCTAAGTTTGACATCTTGCTGCTTTAGTGGAGCCGGTGGCTTGACAAAGATAGTACGGGAAAAATTCATTCCTATGCTAATGAATCTGATACCATTGATTCTGTTGTAATGCTAACGAAAGGCTTTAAACGAATACTTGGCTCAAGGGAATAAACTGGCTTTCTTCTCGGCTATAGGTCATGGGAGAGAGTGATTTTAGAATGTCTTTCAGCTTAAATAAGCACTACACGAATGGCAAGCTCCAGTCTTCTCTTATCCACTACAGTAAAAGACCATGATTCGACTACTCGATACAACAATCTGTTAGATTGTGTCCTTAGGCATCGCGATGCAATCATATCACATCTTAACTGAGTATGTATATTTTAGGCTTTCATAGTTTTGGTTTGTATATTCATAATGATACCATGAGTGCTTTAGGATGCCTTTACGGTATCTTTTCAGATACTGCTATACAATCACAACTTGTCTTTGCTCAATGGGATTGTAGGTTTTTATTCCTCACTCTCATATAGGTGAACTTGGTTCGTTCAATTCTTAAAGAAAATGAAGGATCCATTGTGAATGAATGGGAAGACTGGAGTAGTATCTTCATTAGCCGAAAGGACTTCACTAGCTCGAAGAACAAACAAGAAAAGGCTTAGTGTTTAGGTAGGATAGATGGATGTAGTCCAATGGCTAAAGCTCTGCCAACTTCTTGTAAATTGAACTCTCTTCTCTTTAGGTTTCGAGTTGTTTTTTTTTTTTAAGTAAGATTTTTCTTCGCCATTAGTAACAACGAAGTTCTTGGAAATTTAAAAGGAGGAAGGAAGATCTCCACTCATTTAATTCATTTAGTGCCTACAGTGAGGCATGACCCACAACAAACAAAGGCAACAAAGTTGTAATTAGACAATTAGGGTTATTGATTGCATATTATAATTGTTATTGGTTATCTTTTATACCATTGATGTTAAAGAATGGTTCTTTGTTCATGGAATTGAATTTAATTCATTTGTTTGATGAAAGTCCTCGAAGATGTTTTTAATTTTTGACAAAGTTGTAATATTAGTATTAAAAATAAATAAAAATAACATAATCCTATAAATAATTAGATTTTTTTTTATTGGTTTTTTTTTAAAAAATATTAATTGTTAACTTGAGTATAAAGTTCATGATGTAAAATATAATTTTTTTCAAAACAAGAGTAAAAACACTATCAAACCTTAGAAAAAAATTTATAATTATCCATTTAACTTGGTTTTTCTAAATTGAAAATCAATCAAGAGTCGGTAGCCAAAACAAAACCAAACAAAATAAATAATAAAGTCTACTTTCAGATTAATCAAACACAAAAAGAGCATACCTAAAAAAAAACAAGTGAAAAAAAAATACCCTTACAATGCACAATAAAATGATCCTTGTAGTTTTTTCTTTAACTTCAATTTAATTTAATGTTTGACATGGGGCGCTATCCCTAGTGACGAATCTACAACTCGACTACTTTCTTGTTTGAAAAGGAGTATTTTATACATGAGCTATGACTTTACAGAAAGATACCTACAGATGTTAGTAACTTCAAGTATTTTTGGAGGACCGAACCCACCATGTCACCAGACCACAGAGATATGTTATAATTAGCATTCAAGCTACATGCTTTTGACAAAACCTACAAGCCAATTTCAATAACCAGTTCAGCAGCTGCACCCATTGTACCAACTCCACCTCGTCCCAGTAACGCTACAGCCAGTTCTTCTTCGTTCCACTGCCTCAGCCCCTTGCTTACCCTCTTCAATGTATCCACATCGACCTCAAGCACCCATTTTGGTGTGCAGGCCACCATCAAGCACACAAAACCAGATGTGTACGCCCATGCAGTAGCCCAATCACAACCAAGCGATATTTTCCCCTCTAGAGCACTTGCCAGAAATTCCAAGTGAGCTTTGAGCACTGTTGGCCGTTTTTTCGATGCTGCTGATTCTGAATCCACACCCCATGCAAATGTCCCACAAAATAGCGCAAAGTACGCTAGTGCATAACCCCTTAGCATTGCAACCATACCTCCAGATTCTCCACCTTCCTGCTCCAATCCATGTACTGATATAAACCAAGAGGGTAAAGTTTCATTAATCAAAGATTGAACCAAATTTAATCCGCCAGATATCCACACTAGAGAAGATCCAAGTGAAGCTGCAAGCTTGACACGCGTCATTGCTGCAGCAAGAGAAACTTTCCCGTATCGCATCCCATATTTGTTTTTCTTCAATTTCTCCATTGCACCTCGAGTCCACGCACTACTTGCAATATCTCTAACAGAGTGCATTAGAAGAGAGAGAATTTCTTCTGTCATGAACATGACATCCCTGACAGATCGATGCACTCGTAAGTAAAGAATTCCAGGGGCAACAGGAGAGATTCCACCAGATAAGTGGGAGCCAAACCCGTGACCTAAAAGGGCACCCACACCACCATTGCTGGAAATGTGAGGGGGGCTCAGACCAAGAGTGGATGCGAAGCAGCTCTTCAGAAGCTGAACTACAGCATCGCTGTTATGGTGGAACACGGTACGAGAAGCAGAGAACACAAGGTAGTCACTCCAACGCTTAACTTTCTGGGCCCATAGAGAGGCTATAATGGGCATGCATGGCCAGGGGCAACCAGCAGCAAGGGCATTCAAGGCTGGGCCAACCAGGGTGAGGAACCTTTCAGACATTTTGTCCAATTTGTAAGTAATTGTGAGGCTTACTAGGGCAGCTAATGGCAAAGGAAGTGTAGCCAGAGATGTACCCCCTGCAAGAACAAGTATTGAGCCTCATTAATGAAATTTGTTTTTCTAGAAATTAAATTCCCTTGTCAAAATTTAAACACAACTCATGCATACTCATTCTTCCTGCTTCATCATGATATGAAGATCTCTAGGTCTAACACAAGAATGGACTTGAAGTTGAAATCTAACAAAAGGATGAAAATTTCCAAACCTAAAACTGTACAAGTATATCTATTGATCTTCAAAATGCAGGTTGTTGTGGTTTGTTCTAGCAATGCGTTCAAAAAAACATACATGAAAAATTTTCATTTATCAAGAACTGAAAACCCTATAGCCTTAAAAAAGGGGACAGTAATCTTGTATGATAAAGAATTACCTACAGAAAGGCTTGGGACATCAACACCAGTGGCAGCCAGTATTTTCTTTATCTGCTGCTCAACAGAGGATAAATTGACAGCTGGGCTCGGCCAATCAGTTCCATTCATAGAAGCTGGCTTCCATATGCCTCGTGTAACTTCAGCTGACAAGTAGCTTACAATGGTGGCCAAAGATGCTGGTAGAAAATCGGCAAGATCTTTAAGCCCTATGATAAAAGGTGCAGGTGTAAATAGATTAGAATTGAGCATGTAGTTATCAGGGAAAATGGTTTTTAACGTTTTGAAGTTTTGGTACAATTAAACTTTAAGTCTCTGTCTAAACCAACAATACAATCATTTGATGATTAATGCTTTAAGATGATGTGAAACTTTAATCCCTCTATACTATCCTCTGCTCTAATATGCCCCATAGCCACACAGTGATTACAGTATTGTGTTAGTTTTTAAAAGAATAGGGCTAAATTTTAACCATTCTAAGATCTGAGTAACACCTGCTCTCATACTTATAAAGTTCGTTCACATTTATCTCAATCACATAGCAAAACAGTATTCTTGACGTCCTCTTAATATTTTCTCTTAAGGCACCAACTTCTTCCTCACATGCCAACTGGTCTCAAACCATATAGACTTAATTGATGAAGGAAACTTTGAGAAAATTGTACATACCTGTAGCCAGTTCACGGGGAGAGAGTCTTCCATGGGCACAGGCTGTCAGAGCAGCGTCAAGGGCAAATGGAGTTGCTTCTAAGATATCCCATGCAGATATTTTAAGCCTAGCTTGAGCATCTTCAGCACCAGGGCCAGATGAAAGACTACTTCCAGAGTTCGTCGTAGAAGTCGAAGGCTGAACACCTCTATTTATCCTTCTGAACATTAAATTGAGGAGTGCATCTACAATCTGATGAACAGGGGTTCCATGTACAAGACCAGAAAAGGTAGAAGCAATGCATTCCAGATGCTGCCTGTACCATAGTTTCAACTTTGGGAAAGAATCCAAGAATATGGGTTCTACAGACAGACTCAAAATTTTTGAGTATCTCCTACTTCTGAGTTGACGCCTGGTCGAAGTTCCAAGGGACGCTAATAGGGAATTCCTTACAAGCAAGAGGTATTCAGGGCTTAGATGGGATCCCACTGGTGGTACGTCTCCCATCACATGATCAATAGGTGGATGATCAAATCTCCACAATCTCAGAAGAAGTATAAAGGCATTAGAAAAAACTGCATGACAAGAAAGTTCTTCACCTGTTGGAAGAGTCCATGAGACCTCAGGAACGGCAGAGCCAAAGGCCTCACAGATGGGCATCAATGCACCAGCAAGTATTGGAACCTGGCAATAGATGTTGAAAATCAGTTCACAGACAGCATAAAGGACACAAATTTTCCATTTATTTCCACAGTTTGGTTCTTCACTTTAATTTCTATTAACCTTTTGCTTTAATTTTTTTTTCCTGTTAATTTTTTTCATTGACTTTCTCTTCTATGCATATGGATCTCACCCATGATTTATTAGTTCACAAAATCAAATAAAGGCACAATTTCTTAGTTTTCACGCGTATTGGAACCCTCTATATTCCATCGTGACAAACTCTTTATTAAATGAGCTCTTCAAGAACTTGATAAATTTTCTTTTCTTTATGTGTAAAAGGACACGGGCACCAGTCAGCAAAAGACATGCATTACACATACAGACACAAGTCAGTAAAGAAGTGTTGTTAAAATTCAACCCACCAAACCATGTAAGGATAAAATCTGCACGCAATCCACGGATGATATTCCAACAAGAAGAACATTTAAAAGCGGAGCATAATTTATCAAGTGACTCTCACTCCCAGAGTAATCAGCAGGAACTGGAGGTGACAGCAATTTTATAATGAAAAGAATTGTATGTTCCTGTAAACAACAGTAGAATTAATTAATAACTTCAACTGGAGAGGGAGTGGGGGAGCTTCTGAAACATTACCTGAATATTCCAACCACGAACAAGAGAGGCTCCACAAAGAATAGCAGCGGCAGATATCTTCTCATCATCAGAACCATCGACTGCAATCTCATATATTTTCTCGATCGCTGGTAAGCTTCCATCAAATCCATCTTAAATTCAGTTGCCATACCACTGGGTAAATATACAAAAAAAGAGCATCTGACATGCATGGTTCAGGAAAAAGAATGGCATAACTTAAGACCAGGTTAGGAAATTAGGGAATAGCATTTTAAGCAAGACAGCTATGACCTTCATCGTATGCACATGCATTTGAATCTTTCCTCATACGTAATTACAACATTATGGAGGAAAAATCCTAAATCATAAAACCTCTCAACTTGATTGTATTCAAGTTGTGCTGAATTTCAAAAACCTCCATTATGGAATCTGTCATCATAACAGCATTCAAAACACAAAAGCACATCTTGAAACAGCCTCTTTTAAGGCATTCATAGAATAGCATCACCAACCAAAACATAATGACATTAAGAGCTAATTATTATGAAGCTAATTAGATCAAGTTGACCCTTGTTCATTGCTTCACATTTTAAACACCCTACCATAAGAATAAACATTAATAAAAATTCACACACTTGTTAAGCAAAAATGAAAATAAAACAAACAATTCCACAGAAAAACACTGCAGTTGTATAGAATCACAATTTTGCTCAAAAGAAAAAATTTCTAGAAGCTCAAGTTTGGAAACAAAAGCCAATGTCATGAGAAACAAAACCAATGGAAAGAGTGCTATCTTGTAAAAGATTTATGATGATTTATATTATTCAATGTTAAGTCTTGTGCAAAGAAGGTAGGAAACTCATGCTGTCTCAACTATAGTGCAGTATTATGTTCACCATCCATGCAATAAAAATAAAAAAACCCTGGAAAATAAAGGGGAAAAGGAACAGATTAGTCCTTCTACTTCTGATGTCTCTCAATTACACCTCTGATTGGCTTCAAACTTTCAATTTTGTTTAATTTTTCTCCTGACGAACTTCAATTTCAGCCCCAGATTTCAACGCCTTCTTTATTTTGGTCCTTGATCTCAGATTTTTTCAATTTAACCCCTAATTGCCATTAAACTTTCAAATCTCTTCAATCTCACCCCTGATTTCAATCAATTGAGTCCCTGAAGTTTGATGTCTTTTACAAAATAGTCCTTGATTGTGAATTTCTTCAATTGAACCCTTAATTGACTCCAAAACTTTTATTTTCTTTCAATTTGACTCCTGATTTGAATCAATTGACTTGGTAAAAATCAAATTTGTGTTGGTGTTTTGGGGCAGGTTTCCATTGTGTTACACTTTTATTAGACCTATTTCGACTTTTTGGGATCAGATCTCAATCTTGATTGTGGGTTGCGTGACGATGTGATCATAAGGTTCGCATCAAGCGTTTAAATTGAATCAGTTTGGTTTGACTTGTTTGATAAGATTGAAATCAACCCTGAATAGAAACAAAAAATTTTAGGGATTTTTAATTGATTTTTTCTCAATTTTATTTTTTTGGTTAATTTTTTTCAATTGTCTTGGTTTTTTTAATTGTTCAGATATAGTTTTTAAACAATACCACTGGCAGCATACCTGGAAGCTGGAGTTGAAACCAAAATGTTTATCATTGAGGGGGTTAAAGGTGACCCGTTCATCAATGACGACCAGCCAAGTGTTTGACTGGGAACACTCCTAGGTACTTGGTTGGCAAGAGTCACATAGCCTGGCCATAAATATGATGATGTGTCCAACATATTTCTTGCAATACAAGCCTCAACAATCAGGTGCCTCAAGTTTCCAGCTGGAAAGTAATAAAATGGAAAACAAGACTAGAATTCAGAGCCATGGAAAAACAATAAATACTGGCATCCATGGCCAACAGGTTGAGAACAAAGAAAAGAAAAGAAAACAATAAACCTAAAAGAGAAGTGGATAGATAACCATATTTTGAGAAGACAACAGATACAGGCCTACTGTAAAAATAAAGGAGAAAAAATAGTTCAAATTCTAGCGTGAACTACTATTTTGTTGTTTTTGTCACCCTCTAAAGTCTGAAATGAGGAAAAGGAAACAGTGATAGCAATTGAAAGGACTGATGTTAGAAAACAAATAAAGGTTCAATTAGCTCATCTAATAATTGTTTTTTTATGAAACCCCCTATATACAAGGGAACTTTCTAAAGTTTCTAAAATGTACAGAAACAAAAAATCAGGCTGCCGATTCATGTTATAACATTTTGGTAGCAGGGGAAATTGAACCTGTTTAGCAACATCATTGGAATTATCTTGTTTCCGCACCAAACACAACCTTTGATAATATGAACTGCAATGTTAAGGAATGAAATCACTTACAACAGTTGACTGGCATGTCATTTATACTCATGCTATAACCATTACTGACAGTGAGACCTGAGATAAACATTGTAGCTTTTGCGGCAGCTTGATTAGCTACTGAGCTAACAGGCTGAGGCGGAGTCAACAACCCCTCATAATCACCCAATAGCTGCAGGGAAGTAATTAGACCCTTTCGACGTTTCCCCTGTTTTTCTTTTCTTTGATTGGTAGGGCTCTGTAGCGTTTCATCAATCAATTCACTCTCCTCTTCCTCAATAATATTAGCCACTACAAGGGTTGTAATAGACAATAACATGGACATGCATGTATCAAGGCGAGGTACTGGACCCTCACTAGGATTTCTTTCCTGAAAGAACACAAATAGGTTATGTACTGAAAGATGCATAAATCATTAAAAGTCAAAGAAGGTTTGTGCAAAACTCACCAAAATAAGGGGAAAAAAACATGCAATTCTTTTGGAAGAAAAAGAATAATGCTTCCTGAAAATTGATTTCAGTTGATTCTCTAATTCAAGCTAGTACATTAAAAAGGTTTCAATTGTCTAGGACCACTTTGTATACTTTATTCTTAAATTTATCACTACAGAATCAGTTTTTCTCTGCTCTTATCGAAAACATGTATTCTGTCTCATCCCTAAAATCCTGCTTTATTAATGCTTTGCATAACTTTAAATGAATACCACCAACTGTGTTTTTTTCAGGAGCTTAATGAAACCTACATGAACAGCACATGAGAAATGATAAATAATGAAGCTTGTTTAAGAAGCTATATAATCTATATTCTTCAAAGAATAGCTATTCTATGACAAAAGCAAAAATGACTGATGGACAAACCAAAAATGATATAGAATATATCTATGGGAAAATTTAGAAATCTGGTTGTTAACTGGATTACATTTTGCAGTTTAGATATTAACTTTTATTTCTAGTCAATTGTTAAAAGTAGTTTTTAGGTATAAACTTTATTCTACTACCTACTTGGTAATTGGCTTTGGTGCCCATTAACTCAAGTTTAGCATCACAATTCCTTTCTAATTTTATCATTCCATTGACTTCATCCCTTTCTTCGTATTTACACCGCATGTTATATCTCATTCTTGTGGGAGTGCTTTGTCAAGTATATACTCATTTGGTTTGTGAAAGGCATTAAACATTTCAGAAGCACTAGTTTAAGCCCTTGTTCAGTGTCAAATATACCAAATTGTTGTTTATGAAAGAAGATATATAAAAATTAGTGCCCTAGGGACTCAAACCTTTCTCTACTTTCATAACAAAGGGTAGTAAAAGATTATTAAGCAAAATAAATTAAGGAACTGTGAAACTACTCTTTGCACAATCCAATAAAAATTTGAAAAATAAAAAATTTCATTGTTGGAGACATGGAAGACCGGTTTGCGTACATCAAAGTCAAGGGAAGCTAATATCCAGAGTTAGAATTTGAAGCAGCAGATTCTAATAGGAAGAGGTTGAGGAAAATGAAAGAGTGTCGAAGACAACATAAGTTGGAAGGAGAAAGATAACCAAAACATGAGAACAACACGGAAAACTAATTCAAGAAATTTTATACTTAACCATTACAAAGCACAAGACCAAGTTTTCTCCAACTACACTTGAATGATGATATATAAATTTCTATTCAAAAGTAAAATAATAGAGAATCTTTATATTCTTTTGTATTCATATTCATTTATTTAAGATAGACAAAACACCTATCATCCATATCAAGTCAGTCTCATGTTGTTAAATAAAATTTATAGTTGTACCTCCCTTCTTATAGTTCTTCTTTTTTCCTCCCTATCCCAACCATCCTCCCTTAATTTTTCTTCTCTTCCTTTACAATATTCTGTTTCCTCTCCATTCTTCTCAAATGTTTTCTACCCAACATTCAGGCTCATAAAAATATAAGGGTGAGTTTACTTTCAGAATGTTTTTGTAATTCTCTACTTGATGTTTAGTTCCTTCTTATGACCATGGGAAAAAAAAAAAAGGAAGTTTACTAACTACTAGTTTTCTGAAACAGGGAAGGAAGATATTGTTTAGCTTGTCTTTAAAATAACTAGAGATCAAATAAGAAACAGGTGAACCAAACATGGCACTTTTTTTTTTTGGCAAAGTAGAAAATATGGAGAAGTACTTGCTTTTAAGAAAACTTAAAAAAAGAAAACACACTTTTCCAAGGAAACTATTTTTATTTTAAATTTGTTCATTTTCTCCACTTTTTTATTCACTGAAAAGTTTTCTAGAAAACTGCAAAAATTTCCACATGACACCCATGGATTTTTTATCAAATTAGAACAAGCACCCACCCTTTGAACTAGCCGTAAAGCTGCAATCCATAAGCCTAGAAAAGTGTCATGCCAAGTGGTGCGATTAACTGCTTGCAGAGCTTTGACCAAACCTGCAACATAAAATTGGAACAATAAATTTTCATTTATCACCTACAGTCCTACTCTATAGGTTTGTAAAATATTTCAGCATAAAACAAGAGATGAATCATACTGATAAGATTTTCTATAGCACTAGTTGTCGTCACTTGTGACCCATCCATAGTGTCTTCTAGAAATAGATCAATAGGTAACCAAACTGCAGACTGACTTGCCCCGTGGCATTGACCAACAGAAGATTTTAGAGACCCTGAAAACATGACTGCATGAAACTCATGTTGTGATATTGTTTTGCACTTTCGAGACAAAACCCTTCGGGTGTCAGATGTCAACTGCAGAAAAGCATCTGGAGTTATGTGTTTTGAGTTCCTCAAAGCTGCAGAATGCACAACAAGCAGTTGCAATTGCTCGATGAAGCCTCCCCAATGTGAAGGCCTAAAAGGATAAGAGAACATCTTTATTAATCGTGTTTCATTCATTAAATTTCTCCAATATCTAGTAGTAACCACCCTACAGTAAAGTTCAGAAGACCATGCCAGGTTAGGCATCATTTAGGTTGAGCATGGCAAACTACTTTAATGGCTTGTTCCCCACTTCTTCTTATAAAACACAAGTAAAACCAATCATGACACTATATATATCTTACATGTTTTGACGTGCCAAGTAAAGTAGCCTCGAGGTTAATTTGTTTTTTAGAAACTCTCCAATTAGCTCGATAGCCATTGTAGTATTTACTTTGTGCAACTCGTGGTGCTCATTTCTCTTCTCACTAAAGTTCTCATGACCATCTATTTCCATACCCTCCGGTCTGCGTAGCCATCTAGAATTCTTTTCTGCACCTAGTTCAAGCAACCCTTCATCATCCAAGGAAGCATCAAGTAACTGCCACACGATTGAAACGACAAATTCAACCAGAAGAAGGCCAGGTTCAAACAATTGCACGCCAAATATTTGGGAAAGATGAGCAACATCATCTATTGATTTCATGATCCTGTAATTGCAACTAAAAGATGTTAATATCTATAATAGAAGTTTAAAAGTATACCAAAAAAAAACAAAATGGCAGGATTCAGATTGTCTTTCAGGATTTTTGTTAGTCCTTAAGCAGGCAAAGAAAGATTCTTTATTGCAATAGTTATTTCTGCAGATTCTGTCAGAGAAAAAATAAAAAAGACAACTTTTAAATTCCACGGATGAGGCAATCACAATTGGCAGGATTGCTAGGACCTAAGAGTGTCCAGATCGAATGAATTCAAAGTCTGGATCCAAAAGTAAACATTAATGAAGCATCCGTTTAACAACATAAGCACAGAACAATCCCAATACTACAATTTTCTACATAATTGTTTCTGTATAGCATCCTAAATGTTTACATCATTGCATTGTGTTACAGTTTTAAGAGATACATCCACAAAGCGACCCATGCACATAAGTTTGGTATAAAAAACAACGAGCAACAGTATTTTTCAGCTTAAAACTGTAGTTAGTTCTTTGAGTTGCAGCCTTATAACCATCCATGGTCATGAAGAAGGTGAAAACAGCAGTGCAACATCTGAGCAAAGGCTGTAAGATTGAATGAAACTACCACTGTCCACAGCAATCACCCAAGTCAGCCAACTCCTTGTGAAAGAGAATGGCTTAGAAACAACTCTCATTCCCATTTTCCAGATTTTAACCCAAATGAGAGATAAAACCAAGCATAGTGGTGATGATCCAACACGGCGCCTACTATTACTAAATCTCCTATTATTCCGTCTCGTCATCGTCTCTCTTTCAACATTACATTTTTGTTTTATCCAAAAAAAGAAAAGAAGCCACCATGCATAACTGGAAAATTTAAGACTTGCTATATCTGCCTATTCCAATCAACAATACCAAGTTTTAAAGAAAAGGGTCAGCATTTGCAAAATCATACAATTAATTAGCAGAAACAAGTAACGAAAATCAGGCTAATGTCGTTATTCATAGAAATCCAAAAAACTCACAATTGATAATTTGGGGCAGCGATTAGAGCTGAAAAGGAAAAGGCGTGTCTCTTTACGAGTTCCATATACAGCCTATATGCAGACGGGTGGAGCTGTCGATTCGGAACAACCCTGTAAATAAATAAAATTAAAATTAAATAACCCTTGTTGGCATAAAATTGAGATAATATCAATGAAGGTGATGGCCTGCCTGGTAGAGAGGAGAGCGAGGACGAGCAAAGGAGGGACCAGGTTGAAGGAGAGGGCCTTCTCGAGGAACTTCCACGTGATGGGCATGTGATTATCGAAGCAGATATGAGAGACTAATAGGTGAGCCAGCTCCATTGAGGGCAAATCAACGCCAGCAGAGTTGAGATTGGAGCTGAGTTGGATCGCCCATAGTTGCGGGTCGCAGTTCTTGACCTGAGCTGACTTGGTGAGTTCAAGTACCGAGTCCCATACAGTACAACTCACCGCCGCCATATCTCAACTCAATTCCTTTTAGGAAATTGGATTTGGATTCCCTGTTTGTTCGCGTTGCTTTGGACTCTGCTGCTGGAAAAGAAGGGAAAAAAAACAGTGAAGGACCAAGGAAGGCTGGACTCAGACTCATACTCATACTCGAGAAGGCGGGCATGGCATAAAAAAAATAATTATTTATTGATTTTTAAAATATTTTTTTATTTAAAATAATATTTTTTTTATTTAAAAAAAAATTTAATATTAATATATCAAAATAATCTAAAAACATCCAAAAAAATAATTTTAAAGTAAAAATAATTTTTAAAAATATGGTTGAACACAATACCAAATATAGCCAAAGTGTAATATAAGTTTGGGATTTTTACTTCTAATTTTCTTTTTAATTGATTTGAAGATGAAAAAAATAATAAATTATGTGTTTTTTTATTTTTACTATGTTGGTATTTACACCATATTGTGGGTTGTATTAATTTTCTTAATATAAAAAATAAAATTAAAAATTAATTTGAATTTTTTTAAAAAAAATCCTGATGACTAAAAATACTTGAAAAAACAAATATTAATAAACCAAAATGAAACATATAAAAACTACTAATTTAAAACATACCAAATACTTTAAAACAATTTCAATGTAGCATTTTTTTTATAAAACTTATTAAAACGATAATATATTAGATTAAATCTAAATTTTATAATTGAATTCATCAAATCCACATTTCATAACATGAACTTCATTGAGTTTAATTTATTTTTTTACCTAAATATATGATAAAAATAGAAGAAAAAAAACTAAATAATGAAATTGAAAGAAAAAGCAAAGGGAAAAAACTCAAGAAAACATTTTTTATATATAAAAAAGCTGACATGGTTAAATCTACAATCCAATCTTAGATTTCATTAGGATAAATAACTTTATTTTTTAAATTTTATTTTTTATCTAAAGATAAAATAAATAAATAAATAACCAAGAAAAATAAACAAGATCAAGCATGCAAGCTTGGTAGTGGCTCATCTCATCTAGGCATTAAATAAATAAATAAATAACTCATGTTATTGGGCCTTTTATCCCTTTTTTTTTTTGAAGAGGACATATTGTCTTTCCCTTAAAAAAACAAAACATAAGACGGAGGGTACGTTGTCAACTGAGACAAATTATGCGTTATTTGTCTACCTAGATTTCAGCTACCAATATGGTTATCTGAAAATCAAGAAAGGGTTTTTTTCTCTTTGAAATCCATTTTTCAACCCATTTGGACATAAAAACATTTAATAAACACTCTTAAAACATGAAAAAACTAATTTATCAAGCAAACATATAAAAAAAAAAGTTTGAAAATCCAAAATCAAATTGAGTTAAAATATTATTTCTCGGCCTTGATATATTTTCTAAACAATATTGGAGTTCAAAACAACCTCCATCAAACTTTTCTTGTTAAATAAAACTTATAAACACCAAGTTTTACCATTTTAGTGGTTGGAATCGACCACAACTAATGACTTTCTATCTTTTCACTAAAATTCAATAACTTTCTCTCTCCTCTCTCAAATTCAAGGACTGAAAAATAGAAAAAAAAAATTGGACTAAAATTGAATTTTATAAAATTACAAATTGATGGCATTGTGTTTGAAATTTAAACGTAAAAGGCTTAAAAAGAATATTTCATCCAAAATTCTATATTAGTCATAAGTATTCTCTGTGTGTTAATACTTTGGTCCCCTATAATTTTTGTTATTTTTAATGAAAAAAAACAAGACAAGCAACATGTCATTTGTTTACCTAGATTCCGGCCACTACTGCGGTAGGCTGAAAATTGAGGTAACTTTTCTGTCTTAAAACCTATTTTTTCAACTCATATGGATCTAAAAAAATATATGTGAAATTATAGACCTAAACTAAATAAAAAAGCTCAATTCTCAATAAGATGAAATCAAGAAAACAAAATAAAAAAAATATTAAGGTACAAAAAATATCAATCAAAAGAATATGAATTAAATTTAATAGGAAAAAAAGACTCAAGGAAGATGAAGTGGTAAAACAAATTCAATTTTAAAAATTATCTCAACTCAAATAAATAGCAATTAAAAGAATTGAGATCAAATCTGATAGATAAAAAAAATTAAAGAATGGTAAAATTAAAAAAAAATGAGTTTCATAAATCATTTTAAAAAACAAACAATAATAATATAAAAAAAACAAGAACCAAATATGAAAGAAGAACAAATTGAATAGTTGCTTTGAAAATTTGAACGGTTAGACATGAAAATCAATAAGAAAAGAAAAAAGAAGAAAAAAAGGTTATTAGCGCTAAACCATAGCTTTATTTGCCACATGCTCCCGCCAAGAATGGAAGAGCCGCCAAGACAATTTGAATGACGCCCTAAAGCCATCGTTCAGTTGCTAAAAGCCCCCTCATATATTGCCCAAATGGCAAGACCATCGTTCAGTTGCTAAAAGCCCCCTCATATTTATCAAATTACTAAATTACCTATTCTAACAAAAAAACAAATAAAATGAAAATATATATAAAAAAACCTATGAACGTTAGTTTATAATTTGTGCTCTCTCTGTTAACTTGATTCTAACAAAAACAATTATGATGAAAATATAAAAAAGTTCTTGAATTATAATTTAGTTATTTTACTGTTTTTTAAAATAAAAATAATAAAAAAAACCCCTTGAACATCAATTAAATTATTTTTTTCGCTGAATGTACCTATGAAAAGAACATATTAATTAATTTTGTTTGGGAAAGTCATTCAAAATTATACTGGTATTTGTCTTGATATTATTGAGCCTTTTTAATTTTTTTATTATTTAATATACATCAAAGGAATAAAATAAAATAAATAAAATCATGAATAGGATGAAGCCTTTGTTACCATAATTATTTAGCAATAAAGGGTATAATCTCTATGTATATATATCTCTTTCTCTCAAGAACTCTAATAAAATCAAATTAAAAATATTTAAAACCAAGAAGAGCAACTTGAAAACAAATATATGAATTATGTTTATTTTTATATTTTAAAAATATTTTTTAAAAAAAATTAATATTTTTTATTTTTTATTTATATTAATTTTTTTAATATTTTCATAATACATTAATATCAAAAATAAAATTTTTAAAATAAAAATATTATTTTAATATATTTTTAAATAATTTTTTTTAAAATAATTATTATTACATTTTCAAACACAATGATTGAGAAACGGTGACTGATTGAAGTTTTTGTTTGCCTATTAAATTGACCCTAATTTTCAATATATATATTTCTAAGTGTGTAGAATAAAACCATCTTTTTCTATACCGTCCCCACAACACAAATCCTTTCTTTTCTCTTCCAGCATAAAATGTCTTCTTATAAAAAAGGAAGAACACGATGGTCAACATTGATGGGCCCGATGGCGTATCTGTCAAGCATCTCTAATTCCAAGCCAGGTTTAAAAAAAGGAAAAGAAAAGGTTTCCAAGTTCACGGGAATTAGGGTTCCAAGTTCACGGGAATTATATCGACCTACCTCCTCCTTCCATCTTCTGGTGGGTTGGTATCATGCCATGACCAGAACAGAGGATCTTGAGATTTTCGTACGTGTCACGCTTGATAAAATATTAGAAACTCTCCCGTTTGCTTTAGATTTCAAGAAATATAAGCAAACATATATAAACAACCATGCGAATACATGCTTCACTTTGCATTGCAGCAAAAACTGTACACGAATCCTTCATACCTAGCAGTACATCACGTCATTCCTATTTCTTTGAGCAGCAAAATATTGTCCCGCTTAGTGCACAAAGATCAACAGATGAGAAACTAAAAATCAGCTGTTAAGCCCTGCTGCTGTACTTGAATCTAGACACCAACATTTGTAGTCTGACTTTGAGATCTGGTATAGCTCATCCGGGGTCATGTTCTCGAGTTCCTCTGCTTTCTGGGACTCAAAACCGCTGTCTGAATTTGGAGTTCCAATTCCTTTAACTTGATGATCTTGAGCACGCATTCTCTTGTACAGTCTCATAACAGAAACACAATCCACGTATGGATCATGTTCCCCTGTCTGGATATCATACCTGTGAAGCAAAAAACTTCAGAGAGAGTAATTTCAACTAGCAAATACTGCCCATTAATATGAAGTGCTCGGTGATCATTCCAAAAACTAGAAAAACAGATCAACAAAAGGTTAAATGTTTGTTAAACTCTCAACAATGACCTATTAGTTGTGAACCAATAATGACTTTCAAAACAGTGTTTGCTGAAATAGTATCTGAGTTCTGGAAAGCCAACATACTAGGCACAAAGAAGATATCATCTTTCCCAAATCCTCTTTGACGAACATGATGAGAAATTCCAGTCTTTTCTGCTGTGAATTGAGGAAGAAATAGTTATCAACTATGTTTAGAGAAATATGGCGTTCGAGCATTGTAAATCCAAGTGTAATGAAATTGTCAAAAAAATAAAATCTTTTAACTTGGGAATTGATTTGCATAATTTTTAATTACATCTGAGTTGCATTTTACTTGAAAAAAAAAAGAAGACAAGATAACACAAAAGCATCATTTCTTGTTCAAGTATTGGTTACTAATTAAAATAGTTAAACATATAAGGATTCAGCCATCGTACATGCAGGAGGGAAGATCCAATCACTATTAAGACATCACAAAAGAAACAAGAAAAGAAAGAGCAACTTGCCCAAGATATGTTTTGGTGAGGTACTTGAGCGAGTGGCTAACCAGGTTAGTTTTCAACAATGGTCGGTATTTTGCAGTATCCCTGCTCAAATCAAAATCAAAGTGCATTGTAACTATAAAATAAGGAAAGATGAGAACAAGAAGAACATGCACACAACATTTCAAATTACAGGATCTCCAGAACAAGAAAAAAAAAACTATTTAACTTGTTTTCTCAATTACCTAACATAATTGGGGCCAGTCCCCGAGGTTCTGTCTTGGCCTGTAGGGGGGGGTCACTCCTAATATGGATACCAAGACAAGATTTGCCAGCAGTTGAAGATATACTACGGCACTCCTAGCATGTGGAAGGGAGTTTAAGACGAGGTAAACCTCACCACTATCTGGTCTTATGTTCATTTAGAATGTGTTCGGATACATCCCATGAAAGGCCAGAATGTTGCAAAACAACAGTAAAGTCACAAAAAACTTACCAAACCTTCAATTATTATCAGTACTCAATGTGCAGCAAAAAGCTCCTATTAATATGAAGATTTGTTGGTTTATTCCAAGACACGTCAAAATGACCACCAAGTGTCATTCTTCCATCAGCAATTAGTAGTATTTTAGGATTTGCTTCACCTAGAAGTAGACTACATGGCGGATTAGTGGTATTATTCAATTATTCAAAGGTCAGATTTGTAAAGCAGTGGTGCGGCTCAGTAATGTTTTTCAAGCCTGAATCATAGGTATTGTTACAAACTGTAATGTTCCATCCCAAATTCCAATTTCAACCATCAGAAGAGTTTAATCTACCTCAGCAAGTGACCAGGATAGTTTATCCTCAAGCAATCCAAACCACGCTTCAAGTCATGACCCACAAGCAGTCTAGCCTTTCCACTGTCTGACATTAGTCTCCTAGCAGATTCTCCATTGTACAAAATTTCCAGAATTCTGTCTTGTACTTCCTTATGATACTTCGAATTTGTTAGATGCTCTTCAGTTAATCCAGTTATTTCATATCTGAAAACATGTGTATAAGTTTCAATTAAAAAAAAAAAAAGACTTTCCTAAATATATTTCCCCTCCCCTCCCCCTCATTGCTCTTTAAATAAAACCAAGGATTATGTCAACACAGAAGTACCTATAATCAGTAACAGCACTTTGAGGTTGAACATATGTATGGAAAATAATATTTTCATCTTCATCAACCAGACACACCCTTGCGCAAAGATCAAGTGATCCATCGGTTCCACCACCAACCAATCCACAGTTGATAGCAATGGCTTTGGCACCTTTGGAGGTGTACTTTTCATCAACAGATCCAGCAGAAGGCAATATCTTTGTTCCCTGTGAAAAGAAAGAGGGAAATGGGTGACTTGAATTTTAGTAATTAATCATTTAAAATGTACAATAAATAAAATGAAAAGCACTACAAGATAGACAAGTTCCATTTTTGCATAAGAATTTACGAATCAACAACTTACAAGGGAAGCAGGAGCAGATAGGTGGCATATTTCTCTATGCTTGCCAAGAGAGCTGGGGCTATCATAGAGTTTCAAGCAGAGATCACAACCTTGGGCAGAGAAAGTCCTCGAACAACTAGCCCTTGATAATGGGCCTAAATAATTGGAGGAAAACATGAAAAAAAAAAAAAGAAGCAGTAAACTTTAACAGATAAAGCAATCAGAACTTGGAATAGAATGATACCAGTAAGGTGATTCCTCAGAGATTCAAAAGATTTGCAGTGCTTTTGGCAGACCCCACATTTAGGCTGATGAGGTGTGTGGTAGGAAATCTTCATGTGCTCAACAAGATGTTCTTTTTTCTTGAATTGCTTGTAGCATGCAAAGCACTTGTGCCTGCTTCCATGAAACGACATGAGGAATTAAACAATTTCATATACATGGCATGGATTTGAGTTTCTGAAGAAGACAGCCCGAATTCATTATCAAGAAAAAGAAACGAATTGTAAGAACAAATTATTGACAAATATGAAAGCGAGAATAAAAAATAAAAATGATGAGGAATACAGCGAGAAAGAGGGAGCGAGAGAGACCTTTCGGTTCGCGATCTTGCTGGTGGGTCAGCTTCAGCATCCATTGCGATTCTTCTTAGGATCGGACGTCACAGAGCCAGAGGAGGAGACGGGTTTAGGATGGGTTTTTGATGGTAGTATATTTTAAAAAAAATGAAAAACAGATGAACAAATCGGAGTGCATTTCTTCACTGTTTAACTGGCTGATGAAGTTGCAAAAATCAAACTAGTCTTGAAACAGAACTTTCAAGTTCGATGATTGGTTAATTAATTAATTTTAAAAATTTCATTTATTTTCTCTTGTCAAGGTTAAGAAGTTAAGGTAATTAATTGCATGTTCGGTAAATTAAAATAATTTATGATAAGTACTTGCAAAAAAATCTCATTTTGTGAAGGTGGGAACTCTCCAAAACTTAAAAAATAATATTTTACAAAGAAAAAATATAATAATATTTTAAAAAGAAACGCTCTGAAAATATATATGCAATAGATAATAAAAATTATGAATCTTTATTTTGAAGGTCTTATGGTGTAATTATAGCCCATGAGTTTTGTTATTTTATGAAGATAATAGTCTGAAATGTAATCTTACCTTCATACCATTTAATGAGGGATACATATCTTTTACATCTATATTAATATTTGATGGGAATATGGTGAGTTTTTAGAGGACTTTTATACATCTAAAAGGTATGGAGAGATTAGGGTCCAAGATGTCAAATGTAGCTAAACTAATGAAGGTTGAGTTCTTCCTCGAGGTTAGACCTAACAGAGGTTGGTCATTTCACTAGACATGTCATGAGAGGATGATCATTTCCTTGGACATGCTCAAGGAAAGATAGTCGTTCCCTTGGACTTAGTTAACTGCCAAGTTCAAGTGACTTGGGTCTCGTATGTTTGATAGACTCACGTTACCTTGGACTTGGCTGACTACCAAGTCCAAATTGGGTCTAGCATATTTGTAAAACTTACATTACACTATTTACTTAGACGTGTCAAAGGAGGATGATTATTCTTTTAGGTATTATAAGGGAGGATGCGCATTCTCATAGACATGCCATGAACTTGACATACTACCAAGCCTAGCGTGTCCAAGGCTTGGCATACTGCCAAGCCAAAAAGCGTCTAGGTTTGGCTGATACCAAACCCAATATGCTTCTTTGCACATTGCCAAGCCCTTGTGTGGCTGGGTTTGACACACTATCAAGCCTCCATTTAGGGCATCCCATTCCTTTGGGTCTGCCCAAAAGAGGAGGGTTATAAGGGTTATTTAGGCTTATTAAAAATAAATTTATCAGTAGCCCCCCAAGTCTTTATGATATTGATACGTAAAGACTTTTTTAAAAAATACTATATTGTCATGATGAGTTCGTTGAATTTTCATCGTGTGAAAAAAAGGGTGGAAACTTTGGGTGATATTCCGGAGAGCTCGAGTGGAGGGGTATGAAGGAAATCATACTTTAAAAATTTCCTTGAAGGGTAAAAGAAAAACATTGGGAAAAAGCTTGTACTTAGAAATATTTCTAAGTGTCTTGTGGAAACCCAAAAAAAAGTGAATATATGCTTAGAAATTTCTAAGTAATTATAGGTTCTTTGAAGAGTATGAGCTTGCTTTCTCAACCTTGTTATGGGGCTTAAGAGCCCCACACTAAGAGTAATGATTACATGATATTACTATTTGTACTAGGAAGACCAAGTCCAACATTTGGAGAGTGGTGCACATAGTATTGGGGAGATTACCTTCATCCCTTGAAGATTAATGCATATAATACTGAGAAGATCACATATATCCCTTAGAGAGTGGTGCATGTAGTACTAGGAAGACTATGTCCTTCCTATAAAGATTGATGCATATAGCACCGGGGAGATCACATTTATCCTTTGAAGAGTGGTGCATATAGCATTGGGGTCATTCCATCCATCTCATAAAGATTGGTGCGTATAGCACTGGGAAAATCTCATCTATCTTTTGGAGATGGTGCGTATAACATTGGGGAGACTACCTTTATCCTTTGGAGATTGATGCATAAAGCACTGGGGAGATCATATCTATCCCTTAAAGAGTGGTACATATAGCATTGAGGAGACTATGTTCATCATATAGAGATTGGTGCATATAGCATCAGGGAGAGACTCCGTCCATCCTTTAGATAGTGGTGTATATAGCACTGGGGAGACTACGTCCATCCCTTAAAGATTGTTGGGGCTACTGTATTTAGGGATCTCCTGGAAAAAATGAATAGTTATTTTGAATAAGTTATTCATATTTAAAAAACTTGTATTTTTATCAAGAATTATACATTCTAATGTAATTTGAGTGATAAGTATAAGAGAGGCTTTTTAGGAGGAAACATATCATGGATGTGGCACTAAGATGTTGGCTTTGGATACCCTGATTATTTCACTTGGAAAATCATTAACATTAATTGTCCTTGTAAAAACAATGAGATTCATATCAAAGTAAACTGACATCTTCAACTTGTATATGATTTTTCATGAATTGTTTTACTTTGGATAAGCCTCAAATATGCACGGGTAGACTTTCCCTTTTATTAGGCAACACTAAAAAGCTTTGTAAAGGTTTGTTTGAGGGTATGTCAGTGTTAAAGCGTGCCAGTAGCTTGACATATAGGTAATTGAAACCTTCAACAGAGTTTGGTTTTAGGTTGTTATTCTAAGCACACACAAATCTTTTGAAGGTAGTAGGGAATAACTTGCACATTGAGTCATGGTCTTGGATGATCAACTCCAAGCTACTATGTATATTTTTCACATGCTCCCTTGGATTGGTCAAGCCATCATAGTTTTCCAAACTTATATTCATGGAAAAGTAGTCCTTAAGGATTCGAGTGTTCAATATATGTTTGGACAAGGGAGAAACCCTCCACTGATGGACGTTATAAACATTCCCCTAAGTATGTTTATTTTCCTAGGCGTGCTCGTGCACAAACTGTTTCTTAAATTTCTTTTTTGTTAAGCTCTTGGGAGCTCATAGGGCTTGGCGTAGAACGATGATTACGATCACCAATGTCCATCTCATAGTAACTAAGGGGAGTGCGTTTATAGTGTTTGCTTTATGCATAGGTGTGACCGTGGCATGAGTGATCCCTTGATGAGCTTTCATGAATATTATTATATTCAATCTCCTATAGGTAATGTCATCATCTACGGGCTCCTTGTGTAGCTAATGGCCTTGGTGTTAAGGCATTATGAGTTATTGCGGGTGATAAGACTTACCGGGTGGCAAGGTTTAATTTTTCCCTTGAGTTGTCAACATGGTCTGGGTGAGAAATTGCACCTGACTAGTGAGTTGTTAAAGCTCTTGCTAAGTAGGAGTGTCCGGGGTAACAACTTGATTTGTCCCACTTTCTAGCCCTAAGGGGCATTGGTTGTGTGCCATGAAACGCCATAAAAATGCTAAAAACAACTTTTAGGAAGAAGTCAATAGCTTTTTTATTAGTTTCATATAGACAACGCTAGTAATGAAGTGCTAGAAATCAAACTAGCCTAGGAATAAGGCTCTCGGGTTGGATAATTAGTTATTTAATTGGTTCTAGCAATCTCATCCATTCTCTCTAGCCAAGGTAGTTGATAGCTTATACTTAGCACTTGGTAAGCCAATGTAGGTTGTGACTAGTACCTGCAAAATATCCCATTTGGTTAAGGTAGAGACTCTCTGATGCTTAAAAAAATATCATTTTAGAAAGGGAAAATAAAATAATATTCTAGAAAGAGACTCTATGAAAATATATATGTAGTAGAGAATGAAGATTGTGAACCTTTATCCTAAAGGTCTCATGATGTATTTACAGCCCATGAGTCTTATTCTTTTGTGAAGAGGAGGGTCTGGAGTGCCAAGAGAGGATGGTCATTCCCCTAGGCGAGCCAAGGAATGATGGTCATTCTATTGGGTGTGTCTAAGGAAAGGCAATCGTTACCTTGGACTTGGCTAACTGCCAAGTTCAAGTGCTTGAGTCTAAAATGTTTGATAGACCCATGTTACCTTACACTTGACTGACTGCCAAGTCTAAGTGCCTTTAGTCTAGCATGTTTGCCAGACCCACATTACCTTGTGCTCTTGGATGTGCCAGAGAAGGACAGTCATTCCCTTAGACGTTCTAAGGGAGGATGTGAATTCTCATGGGCATGCAAAGGACTTGGTGTACTACCAAGCCTAGCTTGCCCAGGGCTTGGCACACTGTCAAGCTTAAAAGCGTTTGGGTCTGGTGCAGCGTTCCAGGGCTTGGCACGCTGCTAAGCCCCCATTTGAGGCATGTTTATTCTCTTAAGTGTGTCCAAAAGAGAACGGTCATAAGAGTTTTTTAGACCCGTTAAAAATAGGTTTATCACTAGTTAATAAGCTATGAGCATGCCTATCATAGTATATCATTAATACCAATAAAGAAACTAGAACACGATGAACATTCATGGTAGATCTCTTAGTGTAGAAATGATAGTGTTGAACTTTTGTTAAAGTTTTAGACTTGTTTAATGTTTTGTTTTTATCGATTTTGATTGCTAGTGTTAAAATTGTTGGAATTTTGCAGAAGTTTAAGGTTTTTGACTCTCTTCTAAAGCATCTTTGATTCTTTTTTTTTTTTTAGGCTAAATAATATTTTTGTTAGTCTTCTCTTGTTACTATGCATTTAGTAATACAATATATTATGTTTTTAAATAATTATTTTAATATATTTTTTATTTTTGATATCAGCATATCAAAACTATAAAAATATATATATAATATTAATTTATTGTTTTTCATATGAAAAGTATTTACAAAAACATGTTGATGCCTTATCCATTTTTTAGGTTGTGTTTTTAATATCATTGATTATTAAGTGTGTTTTTAAGGTTATTTGTTTTGGTATCACCTTTTAAAATATGTCTAAATGGATAATTTTATTTTCTTAATCTTTTTGTACATGTTTTTAGGGTTATTTATCCAATAAGACTGGGTTTTTGTTTTATGCCTTATCCATTTCTTTATGCGTTAGTTATGAATATTTTTGTGTTTTGTTTGTGTTTTTATTTTAGGGGTTAGTTTGTTAGTTTTTTTATTAGTTATTTGTATTTGTAGAGCTTTCAATTGTATGATTTGGTTGATTGCATTTTATTAATCATTGTGTATTAAATGTGCTATACTTTTTTCAATATCCAACCAATTATGGTTTTATTTTTTAAAAAAATTGATTACTATTTTTTTTTTTTTACAAATGGTTGGTCTTTACTTGTTTTTAGTTATTGGTAACATTATTTCTTTGTCACTACAATTTGTTTCTTTATATTCTCTCTTTTTAAGTGAGAAATCACCACCATCACAACCTCCCTCTTCTACCAATCTTTCCTCTCCATCAAACAAAAACCCTTAAGCCCCTAATATTCATCACCCCTCCCCTATTACAAAAGGTTTATACCTTTATAAAACACAAACTTAAGAGTTAAGTAAAAATAACTCCATTACACAATAATTTGAATTAATTTTTTTTTATAAAATTTCAGCTCAAGAGAAGGATTAGGTGAAAAAATTTTATCCCTGAGATTGGGTTATTGGGCTTTATATAACAATTTTTTTTTTCCTGACTTATTCATTTATAATTAGACTCTTAGAGTTATTAAAGATGGTTTTTCAATTTTTTTATGGATGAAAATTTACATTGCCTTGTATAAATCAACAATTGTTTGAAAGAAATGGCAACACCACCTATAATACTGCAGCCCCACCTATACTCTCATAGCCCCTATACAAATTTTAAGCTAATCCTTCTCCAATCTTGTAAATTAAACATCAAATTACATAAGCTTGAAGACAAAATTAAGATTGCCAAGTAACCTTTATATATATATATATATATATATATATATATATATATATTATAAATTTGACACTAATAAATCCTTTTCATTTACATGGAGATGGGTTTTTAGAAATATTAACAAGGGTGGCTTTGATTTTTATTTTTTGTTTTAATTGATGTGTTTGTTTTATCTTTGATTTGGGTTTTTCTTTTCCTTTTTGTTTTATTAAAAGGTAATATTTTTATTGAATATCACGAGTAGATTAAGAAATAGAAAAGAAAGATTGTTGCTTTTGGTTAATTAGAGTGGCCAACAAGTAGAGTTTGTGTTTAAAAGGGTAAATATAATTTGATTTCAATATAGATTTTGTATGTTTTGTTGATTTAGTTTAGTTGAAGAGATTGTATGCATATTGTTAGTTGTGTTGTAGATTGATTCTAATTATGCTCTATAATTGTCACGTGGAATCCTATGTTTAGTTTATTTCCTTCTCAACATTTGGCTTTTTTTTTTTAGAAATAATTTTAAAAATTGCTTGCTTAATGAAGGATGTTTCTCACCGAGGCCAAACAATAGAGTATATAGGCAAGACTTTGATTTTACAAAAAAAAAGATATTGTTTGTTTTTGCGTTTCAAAAGCATTTTTTAAAAAAATAAATTTTTTTATTTTTTTCTTTACTTCAAATTAATATTTTTTTATGTTTTCATATTGTTTTGATGTGTGGATGTCAAAAATAAATTTAAAAACAATATAAAAAAAATTATTTCATTGCATTTCCAAGCAAAAAACACTTTGAAAAACAATCACCGCCAATTAGGCTCGAAGTTGTACAAGTTATTGCAAATGTTCTATCAATGGACTCTCCCGAGGTAAGTTGGTTGTTGTTTTTATATCCTAAATTAGCTAATATATTTGAGATTGTTATTCTTTTGTTTAGTTGGAAGCGTTGTATTACAAAGGGACTGAAGTGTACTGAAGTTGCATGCTTTACTTTGATTTAGACATTGGTACTCCAAAAAAACAAGATTACTCTCTTTATGCAGAGAGTCCTGCTGCAACTAGAGCTTGGGTTACAACTTTACAGTGAGTCTTGCCTTTATTTTATTGAAATATCGATGAGCTGAATGATATGTTCCTATTACCATGATTTTATATGATTATAAATGTTTTTTTTATATGTATATTTTTATTATTATTCATATGAAGTCTGGAATAATGTTGTTATAAAAATCTAGAAAGCGATAATGTTATGATGGTCTATGTCGCACGTGTGCGGCGTCGCAGTGATCATTCTCTCGGATCAGGATTATCGAGAATAATATGGGTGGAAAGGACAAAGATCAGTAAAAAAAATGAGGAATAGGAGTCGCTACTTAATATTTTGATCATTAGAAAACCTAACTAGTCTCAAAATCTAGGTAAGAGAACTGATTACGTAAAAGAAAGGTATTAGTATCCCTAATATGTCTTACCTAATATAAGTTGCATTATTTATTTGTTTGATTTAAACTAAGATAATGTTGTGTTTTCTAACCGTTGGTCTATCTAGTATTTAAGAAATATCATCATCAATAAGAAAGTCATTATCTTATTATATTAAAACCTAACCATTCTAATGAAAAAAACATAAAAAATAAAATTAATTATTTTTTATTTAATATTAGGAATACATCTTACATATAAATTCATAATATCGTATATGAAAAGAAACAAAATATTTTTTTTATGTTTTTGAAATATAAGCTAAGTTCTATCGGATAATCAACTAGTTATGATGCATTTTGACTATTTCTTGTATGTGTTTTTTCAAAGTATGATAAAAACACAATTTTCATTAAAAGAACAAAATATGCATGAAAATTTTAGAATTTGACCATATGCAAGAAAAAAGAATATAATTAATTAATTAATTTCTTTTAAGCTTTGTTTGGTAAAAAAAAACTCTTTTTTTCTTGTAATAAAACTACCAAAATAGGCATGAGAGATGTTTGTTAAACACACCTTTAAATCAAAAGACCTTTAACAAAAAAGCATGGCAAACCAAACAGGGTTTTAAACCCTTGACTTAATTTTGACCATGCTAGGTCGACTTGAAACTTTTGTTTCGACCATAAACCGAACCCAAAATCATGGTTTGATCAAAAAACAATCCAAAAACAAAACCAAAGCCAAAAATGATTAAACTAAAAAATACAAAAACTCAAAAATTCTTGAATAAAACAGATCAAACACAAAAGAATTGAAGAACACGAAAAATACTAAAACCTAAACCCAGTAACGTGAAACCCAAATTAAACTAGATACGCTCAAAACAAAGGCACATACATGTAGGAAATCATGCAAGGATCAATAATCTAGTATGCATTCACTTCAATTATCACTTAAATATCACAATTTTGTCAAAATAAGTTTTTGTTCAAAACCAAAATCATAGGATTAAAAACCATCAAAACTTGTTATTGATGCAAATAAACTCTAGATTATTTACCAATCAAGCATAAAAAAGGGTTATATGCAAAGAATTGGACCAAAACTGGTCTGAATCAAGGGTCTAAGATAATATTCTTCCTAAGAACATGAAGAACATGCCTAAACCCAACCCAACAAGATTAAGTCCAAATTAGACTAGATTGGTTAAACAAAAGGCACCTATATGTTGAAAATCATGTAAGGATCAATAATCTAGTATCCATTCACTTCACTTATCAAAGAAATGTCGTGATTAGGTCAAAATAGATTTCGGTTCAAAACCAAAATTATAAGTTTAAATTCCATCAAAAACTTGTTATTGGTGCAAATAAACCTTTGATTATCTATTAACCAAGCATAACAAAGTTGTTTGTGCTAAGAAATAGACCAAACCTAGTTCGGATCATGGGGTTAAGATAATGTTCTTCTCAAGAATACAAAGAACATTGCCTAGAAAACCCAGCAACATGCCCATAAAAGTCAGCAACTATCAAGCCCTATAAATTGGTATTTTTTACCTCTAAAACATGCTTTCTTCACTCCAACAAGTCACACTATCATTCATAAAAATGTTTAAATAAAAAGATTAACAAATAATATCAAAATAAAAAAAACTACCAACTTAAAAAAGACTACATACTCATGCAATATGGATTCAAAATTAGTTTTTTAAACTCATTTTGGTCATGTATAGACCTAAAACAACCAAGAAAAACATCACTACTTAAACATGCAATGCTTAATTTTAAAAACAACAAAAACAACAAAAACAATATATATATATATATATATATATATATATAACAACTTAAACAATAACGTTATTATATCAAAAAACATAAGAAAACTTTAAAAACAATTCAATAAAAAAAAACAGCGTTAAAAAGGTGAATACACAATTATTTGTTGAGCATTTCAAACCTTTTTTCTATGCTTGTAAAAATAAATTAAAAAAAACAATAAAAAAACACCTCAAGTAGGCCACAAGGACCTTTTTTCGAATTAGAAAATATACTTAGAACAACTACTCTCTCTTTTGCTTTTATTTGAAAAGTTTTGCCTCTCACTAACCTATTATCCTCTCAAAGCTTAGGAAAATATTTTATATTAGGCTCATGAACCTTTATACATAGATTTCTTATGAATATTTTCTTATCCCCCCCCCCCCTTTCACTTCTCCTTAACTCACTTCTTAAGAAGGGTATTTATAAGATTTTGTTAAGGTTTTAGGAGGTCTTGAATCCATTTTTAACTTTTTAATCTTGAGGTAGATGTTGTAAACCCTTGATAAGAACCCATTTAGGAGCCTTTGTGTATGAATACACAAAAAGAAAGTTGATTTTTACACAATTGCATTTCAATCATGGCTAACTGAGTTTCCCACTTTCGAGACCTCATTAGAGTAATTATGACTTCATTGTCACCTACGACCACTTAAAGTTGATAGAGGGGATTCACATCTTTTATTTGGATCCAACCTTGCGTAATTTGAAGGCCTATAACTCCACATTCATTTATTTGAAGTTGCCAACTTAATGAGCCAAAACTCTCAAAACAGAGGCCAGTCTACCGAACAACGTGTCACTCACATTATCTTACGTGTCATTTAGGATTTTTAATTTGGGATTGAAAATTTTAAATTGAGTCCCTGTTCTCTCAATTTATTTTAATTGCACCTATAACTGCCTTCAAACTTTTAATTTCACCCCTGCCATACTCAATTGTCAACCCTTAAGTTGACCACCTTTTTTTTTTTTGGTCATTGGTTCTGAATTTATGCATTTTGACTCTTAATTGACCAATAAACTTTCAATTTGTTTAATTTGGCCCCCTGATTTGGTCAATTTCATCCCCTACATTCACGTACTTTTATTTTATTTTGGTCTTTGGATTTCTTTAATCAAGTCCCTAATTATCTATCAAACTTCAATATTTTGTGCAATTAAACCCCTAATTTGACCAAATTAACTCTTAAAAATTGTAATTCGACCACAGGCTTTAATTTCTTCCAATAAAAATCGAAATTACTTCAAAAATCAATTTTTCTTATAGTTAAACCCTCAATAAAATCATTAAACCTTGAAAATTTTCAATTGAGTCCTTAAACATTCAATTTTGAATTTTCCTCGTCAAATTTAATTTTATTTTCCAATAGGACCTTCATCAGTAAAAAATACATTGTTGAATTTTACAATCTTGTATATTTTGATCTTTCTCAACTAGTGTTCGGTAATTTCTTAGGCGTTTTGGTATATTCTTCTTACTGATATATTTTGTTGATTTTCTTCCAACATTTTTTTAATTTGTGTTTGTATTTTCTTTTTTTCCTTTTTTTAATGTTTCTATCGGGTTTCAAAAATAGGTAACAACAGTCTATTTATGAGGTTAAGTTAACATTTTAGAAGTATTTAAGAGCTTCCATTTGTGAGGGTTTTGTTTACCCCTATTTTCTTGAACATGATCTATATTATAAAATAAATCTTCATGAGTCTTATGTTGTTTTGAGATATTGGAATTAAGTATATACTACTTAAAACATTCCCCCCCATTTCCTAACAATATACATTATGTTTGAATAATCATAACGCCCTTATGGATGACCATTTGGAGATAATTGATTATTATAGAAAAATCTTTTTCATATTTAGAATATCTTCACCAATCTTAATCATCTTAATTTCTTAAATTTGAGTAAATAGATATTTTAAAAACAAAGAAAATCCAAATTAACTATGGTAAATTACATTTAAAAAAAATTAAGAATGAAAGCATATATTTGATTTTGCATGAATGAGTTATTTATCTAATAAGGCGACAACCCTACACTCTCTTCATATAGAATGAAAGTTCTTCTTTATATATATAAAGAGTTGGGGGGTTGGGGGTTTAATGAAAGAATATGAGCAATCATCTATATTACAAACCTTAATAATAAATATTATATGCTTACAAAAGAATGAATTTTTAAGACATGTGGCTTTATAGGATTAATTTCTTCCATTTTAATACATTTTAAAGACTAATCTCATGTCCTTGGTGTTAGCCTGTAAATGTTTGTCTTTTTAATTTTGTTTTGTTTTTATTGTAAGGAGTTTGTTTACCTTAGATGACACAAAAAACATTATGTTTTGGAATTTTTTTATATTTTTATTTTCTTATTTAAGATTTTTATTTTATTTTGGATGATGCAAAACAAATGATAACATAATAAAAAATGTAAGAAAAATGCAAGGAAAGAAAAAATAAAATAAAAGGGAGATGGTCTTACTTTAATGTTCGTCTTGAAAATATAGCATCACCATAATCTGCAAATATTTTAATAAGCCATTAAAGCATGCATATCTCTAATCTATGACAAAAGATGTATAAGATAACTACTAGTTAGAAATGTATGCCACTCACTGCGGAACGAATAATGACATCATATAAAGGGAGTGTAAAATAAAAATCTTGATCAGAGAAAAATAGATAGTTGTAAATAATCATTTTCAAGTAGAGGAATATTCAAATGAAAAAACTAAGATCAATTGATACAATGCATGAATATTTTTTGTTCATAAACAAAAAATTGTTGATGATATGTTAAAAAACTGTAATGAACTTGTAAAAGAAGTCATGGAAATGCACGATAAATGAATTGAAGCCATAAATAAATCTCTGAAATTCAAGCCTTATTCTATATTAAATTCTTTTCTTGGTCTTCAGCAATCAAAAAATAGTTGAGCACAACAAATGAATTGAAACATCCAATATTATTTCAATATATGCATGTTTAGTGGGACTGGTGTAGAACCAAAGTTTGTAAATTTATTAGATTAATGTGCAAATATGCTTAATTTATCATAACAAGATCGTATTTAAAAAATAATTAGCATGGATTGGTAATTTATCATCACAAAGGCATGTTAGACAAAATATATCACAGGAAAGAAAAGAATTTATACATGTTTAAATCTATAAATTCAATACAAAAAAGCTTAAATTAACTATGCATGAATTAAAACAAGAAGGATGCTTGTTGAAGCAATTTAAAGTAATGAATCTTTTGTTGTTGTCAATGATGAATCATTTATCCTTAAAGTTTTATTGCTCATCACTTATGTAATTAGGATGTATGCAATATGCCTCCCAAGATTTCACCACTACCACCTAGGTTTAAATACACTTCTAAATCAATGTCTTTGAACTACAAAATATGAAACTTAAATATCTCTTAACAATATGAACCTAAACTCTAGATTTGTGAGGAAAACTAAAATATAAAATTAAAATAAAACATTAAGATATGAGGTGAGGAAAAGTGTATAAAATAAAAAATAAAAATCATGAAATCAACTCTTCATTTACCCTATCTGTATATGGTGAATTTTGGAAGCTAAAAAATTGAAGAATTAATTCTCACCACTATCAATCATTAATTAGCCAGCAAATCATGAATTAAATCTAGAAAAACCAAGAGTTCATTGAGTGGGAAAACCAACGGTTCTTTGAGTGGGAAAACCAACGGTTCTTTGAGATTAATTTCTCATTCATCTATAATTTATTTATTTAAAACAAATTTTCAACAATCCCCTATATGAATGAAAACTATCTCACTAGTTTGAAAATGACTCAAATATTTGTTGAAAGATACTAATTTAGTAGATTACTACATCAGGATAGGTAGCTTTTGGTTTTGAATATTCCTAGTGAAATACTATCAGGTTTACTCGACTAAATAATAAACACGATGTCTTGAGCTATTCAACTTTTTATATAAACCAAGATAGTACTCATATAACTCCTTACCTAGAGATTTCATTTGGTTCTCACTGATGTATTTATTTTAACTTTGAACAACTCTTGGATTCATGAGTGCTTTAGAGAATTCAGCCTTTATCAAAATTCTCAAAGAAACGACCATATTTCTCACTTATAAAGGTGATCTTTCATTAAGAGTATTTTGTTATACTCTATTTTGTGTACTAAGATATGAATATCATTAATGTTATTATGTCTATGATGTATATATCTAGACTTACCATTATACATATTACTTTATGCTCCTCTAATTTGTTGACTAATTATTACAGTGGACACAGATGGCCGGCACTAATTTTTTTCCTACATGGAATATCCTCTAAGAAATTCCAAATCCATTTATTTTCCTTTATAACTTTATCAAGAGTAATAAACTCTGGTTCTATCATGAATCTAGTGATATATATTTGTTTTAAGAGTTTTTATGACATACCTGATCCACCAAGTGTGAAGATATATCCACTTGTGAATTTTAAATATTTAGTGTAAGATATCGTATTAGCATTATTATACCCTTCTAATATTATTGGGTAACCAATATAGTATTGCTCATAGTCAACGATGTTCCTCAAATATTTGAGTACCCTTCGTATTGCTTTTTAATGATTCATTGTTGGATTACTTAAAAATCTACTTAGTTTGTTAATTAAGTAAGCAATATCAGGTCTTGTGTATTTCATGGCATACATCAAGCTCCTAATTATTCGATATATTCTAATTTATTTATTCCATCGCCTTTATTTTTGGATAGATAGACACTTATGTCCATTGGTATTTTCATAATGTTATTGTCACCTTTAGCAAAATTATCAAGAACTTTGTTGCATGTGCGTGCGCGACGTGGAGGGATGTTAGGATTGAGGAGTCACCACCTAATTGTTTGGTTCAGAGTCATTAGGAGACCCAAATAGACTGGTCTTAATGAAATTCTAGGGTAAGGGATTGGTTATGGTCAGGGAAGATATTAACATCCCTAACACACCTTACCTGAGGTAAATTGTTTGATATCATAATATCATGGATTCCCATCCATTTCTCCCTCGACTAACTAGTAGTGGGTCAGAGAATTCCTAACTTCAATACTTATATGTTGCACTTTATTCCCATAATCAATTTTGTTCATGAAAGCTATAATGGTTAGAGCATCAACAAATTGGTTTTATTCTTGATATAGTCTTAGCCTCTCATCTTTTGTTTGTCATTTTCTTTTTATGTAGTAGATTATCAGCATTGAATATCTATAGACATCAAGTTTCTTTATCTTTAACGCTAATGCAACTTCTATACAAGGATGCAAGCTTCATACGCAACCATATTATCAGTGCACTCAAACTGCAACTTGATCAAAACAGGATATTGCTTTTTGTTAGGAGAAATTATCACAACTTCTGCCCCATTGCCATATATATTTACTGCTCCATCAAAATACATTGTCCACCAATCTAGTTATTTTTTTTTTCAAAATTCAAAGTCTCATAATATTTGATTGCATTGTCTGCTAAATGACTAGTGATAACACTTTCTTTTACGACTTTCTTGTCATGTGTACTATATCATAATCAACCAACATTACTTGCCATCTTGCTATTCTGCTTGATAAATAAGGCTTTTCAAAAATATACTTGAGAGGATCCAATTTCAAACTCATCAATATAATGTAATACAACATGTACTGTTAAAGTCGTTTGGAGCCCATACAAATGCATAACAAAGATTCTCAACCATTGTGTATCTAGATTCATAATCTATGAACTTTTTACTTAGATAATAGATTATTTTCCACCAAACTCATCATGTTGCCCGAGTACACATCTCATTGCTTTTTTGGTTGTCAAATATAGAATCAATGGTCTGCCAAGCATGAAAGGCACCGACAAAGGTGAATTTTACAAGTATTGCTTGATTTTATTGAAAGTTTCTTGGCATTTCTTGTTCCATACCTCAAGATTTTTCTTTTGAAGGAGTCAGAAGATTGGCTCACAAGTTGCTATCATTTGAGATATAAACCGAGCAATGTAATTTAAATGATCCTAAAACCCTTTTACTTTTTTTTTTTTTTGTTCTGGGAGCTGACGTGGTCTGAATTGCTTTTACTTTATCATGATTAACTTCAATATCTTACCTAGTCATCACAAATCCTAACAGTTTTCTAGATTTTATCTCAAATAAGCATTTTATAAGTTCAGTTTCAACTGATACATTCTCAATCTTTCAAATAGTTTTTTTTAGATTTTAACAATGATCTTTTCTCTTCTTGGATTTAGAAATTATATCACCAACATATACTTCAATATTTTTTATGTAGAATGTCGTGCAACAGAGTTATCATTACCTTTTAATAAATTGCTTCAATGTTTTCTAGTCCCAATGACATCACGTTAAAACAAATGGTTCCCTACGGAATAGTGAAAGTTATCTTATCAACTTTGGATTTGCTTTACAAGTTGATATATGAAATTTATAATTTCAAACTTTATTTGGATCGAGTTTTAGTTTTAATGGAAAAAATAGTTGATTGAAGGAATTGACTCATGCGATCAAAAACTAATCGTACTAAAAATTTAAAATAGAGTTAACATCAAAGAATATTTTCTTTTATAAAAACCAAACGTTATCGCGTCAATAAAAAATATTGATAAGGTTGACTAATAATCCTAATTTTTATAAGTGATCCTAAATTAACTTCACAATTTAATAATCCGAATTTTTTTCCGGGATAGACCACTTGCCGACGGTGACTGACAACTATGGTTGTGTCTCTCTCTACCACGGATTCTTGACCCAGAAATTTTTTCCATCCAATTAAGTCCCACGAAAATGTATTTTCATCTTAGTGATGTCTTTTTATTTATTTGTGGGCAGGGGTGCTGCTCAAAAAAAAAAAAAAAAAGTGAGGAGAAGTCTATGGTGCTGTGAACTCTCAAAGGATAGTTATGGTTAAGCTTTGTTCGATGGCTTCTCACGTGCATCCTCATGGTCTTGCTATTGTTTTTCCCCAAGATCAGAAAAGGGTTATCAAGGTATGATTGTTGCTTCGTTTTATCAGATTACTGCTGTCTGTCCTTTTGTTTCTTGAATTAAGAAAAAGAAATATTTTGTGCAGATTGTGATACATGCATGATGAATTAAGTAAAACACACACTAACTCGTACACACCCACACACCACAAGGGGACACCAGAGAGGAGTTTTTACTAGGTGGAGGAAGAGATCAACATCTGGACCTCTCGCCTCCGCCATGAGGTTCTATAAGAATCTGCCATCTATAATCAAATTGAATCCTCAAATTATCTTGTACCAAATTGCCTCTTTTCTTTCATTTTCATGATTATTTCAGTTTGTCTGCGACTCAAAAATAATCCTTTTTCTTTTTATTGTTAATTTTAGTGCAAAATATGAAATCAATACAGTGATACCTGTTAGTTTACTCAAGATTTTGATTATTGACTTATCATGTGTGTTTCTGGCGAGGTTATGGTTGTGTAATAGTGTAGATGTCGTAGTGTCCTCTACAACCCCCATCTAATCCTTCCCGGATTCTATAAAAACTAAAATTATTATATTTAGATGATATATTATCTTAGGAAAACATTCTAAGTGGGCTATTGCCTATGATAAACCAATGCTTTTGTTCTGTGTTTTTGTTCCATCTCATGATTAGTTGTTTCTGTCAACAATAGATGATAGCTAATGTTTCGTTGATGCAGGATTTTCAGCCGTATTTACCTAGTTGGGGAGCAAGACATGAGATAACAAGATCGCCAAGACATGAGATACCAAGATCGAGTTCTCTTATGCTGAAGTTACCTCAGGATGAACAACCATGGAGACCCATGAATAGGATCTACCAGTCTAATCAGTTTGCCGAGATTGACTCAACAGTGAAAATGCCTATACTCATTGATGTGCAAGGTTTGCAACATTTTGGGCTCTTTTGCTGGATGGATAATTGTAACATCATTTTCATGTCCTTTTGTGTCTTTCTTGTCTTCCTTTCTTTGAAGAGTTTGGTATTTGGGTTATTTTTCTTTCCTGTTTTTTCCTTTGTAAAAGATTCATGTCAGAACCGAGCAAAAAGGTAAATCCATGCAGCAGACCTACTAGTTTGGTATTGAGGGTTAGTTTAGTTGAGTAGTTTTAGTAATAGTACCATCAGAACTTCTATTTATTAACTAACTATAGTCTATTTCTACTATTTTTATTATTATTGGAATATGAAACTTAAGCAACAAAAGCAATGAAAGGTTATGTAATTCTGTGACAGTTGATGGGATAAAATGGCATGTGAGTTATATGTTGTCCTTTCTTATGGACCGTGTGAAGCTTAACTGTGTATGATATTGTTGCACAACACTCAAGTATTCCAAAGTAGCATTTTTTTTTTGCTTCCAGATGCTCGCCCAGACTCTGTCCTTTTTATCATTGGGATTGTTGAAAAATGTACAAGACATGAGAAAGTCTTGCAGTTTCTTATGTCCAAGTCAAATAAATTAGAAAGAGATGGATTAGATTTATCTTTTCTATCTGAGTTGACTGGGCTACAAGCAGTGATGTTTGATGCACATCAGCAGTCACATTCTCCTCTTATTTACCCAAGTGACCAATTTGATTCCCTGAAATCTCTGGTGGACTTTCTGGGAGGTATGGCCCACAGTTCAAAACTTGTAGTTCTTCCAGATGGTCGGGTATCGCTAACTGGTAGTGGGACGGAGATGAAGGATATCCTCTCTACAATTGCTGAATTTTACTTGTCTAGAAACTCAACCATGTGGAGAAAACAATCAATGCTCGTCCCCCATGTGAGCAGGTATGGATATTTAGACCTGGTTCTGTTTACTCAGAAGCATATGGCAGCTTTTTTTCTTGTTATGCTATTGAAAAATTCACCAAGTTCAACTTGAGTCCATTCCTTGTTCTCCTTTTCATTTTAATATTTTAAGTGGACTCCTCAATTGACTGTGTAATCTATGTTCTTGACATATTGACTCGATTAGAGAACTTGCTGGTTGCTTCTAGAGTTTAGGTTGGCCAAAATAAAAGACACATCTTTTGAAGTGCATATTGAGAATGAAAAACTCGTTCCTGCAAAGGCTGCAATACACAATGGTAATCTTTCTCTTATATATATAAGGATTATCATCCTTGTTAGAAACCATTAGTTTTTTACCTAGACATCTTCCCAAAATCTAAAGCTCAACACGTCCAAAGCCCTACCAATTACTATAAACAAAAAAGATAGCATTATTGGTGAAATGCAATAATCCCACTAGGATTGATATTAATGTCTTCTAAACCACCTCTTTATTGATCATCCCTCTCGATTATTCTAACACCTTTGTGAGTAAAATGGAGATAATGGATCACTATGACAAAACCTTGTTGCAGAAAGTACGAACTCAAGATCCCATGTTCAAAGTTGTTGACAATGCAATAAACACGGCCAAACTTTAATCCACTATGTCCACTGAATACCAAATTTCTTCTCTACACAATAGTTGAGAACATCTCAATCAATCCAATAGTACGTCTTCTCAAAGTCCAATTTAAACACAATAAGCATGTTGCCTCTCCTCCCAGCATCTTCTACCATCTCATTTGCCAGCAGGGAGATATCCAAGTTTATACAACCCCAGACTACCTAATAAGGCAGTCTGAGAACGAAAGAGATTTTCCATGCACCACTGGTTTACTAGACTACCATGGCCAATGCATAGTACCAACACTCTTGTCACCAAACTAATAGACATGAAATCCTTTACTCTGATTTGCATATACTTAATATGTATCAATTTAACTGTAGGCTTCATAATTCTCTTCACCACTTAATTACATTGAAACTCACAAAACACGTCCATCCATTTGTCCATAATAACTTCCCAACATCCACTAATAAATGCCATAAAAAACAATCCAAGCCTATGGCTTAATCTTTTGCCATTTCCACATTGTTTTTGACACTTCCCTCTCATCAAACCTCTTTTCCAAGTGTATTTTTTATTGTAAGAAGATAAATTGTAGTAAGAGTTAGTTCTAAATTCACTCATCGAGTCTCTTGAAGATGTGCAAGTTCTAAGAAGAAACCTTGTGTAGGAGATTTTGGAAGAATTAGATAATTGCCCCTAAGGATAAGGATTTTGGCCTGGAACTAATTTAAATAGGCCGCTTAGGTTATTCTACAGAACACGTTTTACCTTTGTATCAATCAATTTATGCTTTAGATATTTCTACACGCCCTAAGTATTTGTCTCTTGTTCCAATTTTAATATGCTTCAAATTTTAGCCATAATATTGCTGTTTAACATTGATTTCTCTTCACACCACATGCCGAATTCCGTCATGGTTTGCTGGGTTTATCTTGTGCAATTCCTGGCCTTTTTGTTCTATTATATCCCAGATCTTCGATATTTTGTCATTCCTTCATTTTCAGGAAGTTGGATTTAGGCAATTGTAATACAAATCTTATTCTTCACCGTTGTTTTCTAGTTTCCCTTCTTTATTCTAGTTTAGTTTTTAGGTAAAAAATGTCTTGTGACACTTCTGTAGTGGACCTTTTTGTTTAAAGCTGCTGAAATTGACACAGAAACTCAATTTATAGCTGTTTTATATTCACTTCTAAATATCATCAAACTATAGCTATAATACTTATCTCTGCAATCATTTGATTGACCAGGCTTGATACAAGTAAAGTAGACGCTAACATTACGGGGTCTTCTTCCAAGGTCAGAGATGTGACAGCTGCTGCTTTGAAGTGGTATGAATCTATCCATTGCAAAAGCACTTCATTTGTCATTTCCTTTTGGCCAATCTCTTATGACAAGTCAACATGAAGTTGCCCATAATGAGAGCCTTTGTCCTGATTTTTGCTATCTCGAATTATATTGCTTTCTATCAACTATTAGTCTTGCATTTGAGGGTTTGAAATATTTAGGCATGGATTAGGAGTGCTTTTGGGAGGGTTTTAGGTGGGTGAAGTGAGGCTAGATTCTTTGGATATGCAATGTTTGCATTACACTTTTGCATTTTGATAGATTGAAAATTCAATAATGTTTCAAGATGAGCATTTATCATTAAGATGATTACAGAGTTACACAAGTCCTTGATATTGTGTTCCGCTTTCATAACATGGACTTCCTACAAGGTTACAACAGTACTGTTATTTACTTGTGCATCTTCTTCTGTAAATGTGGTGTTCTAGATGCCTACTTTACTTGTTTACATTTTGTTCTCATTTAATACAGTATTATTTATTTTTGCAGTCCTGTGAAAATCAAGCCTTCCCAAAAAAGGAAGAATACTAGAAAGGGAGGTAGAGAGGGTGATCTCTACAAAAGGAACTACTTCAATGCATGTGAGAGCCTTCTATCTTTGATGATGGACAGGCGACATGGGAAAACAGCAGCCTTGTCTCTGAAGAAATCTGGCCCTGAACTTCCTTTGCTTCTGAACCAGCTCTCTGTTGGCATTGCTGGGACAGGCCTTGCTCTTCTTTTTTCTGTCATCTGCAAGGTAGCTTGCAGGAGAGTACCCTTCAGTGCATGTAAACTGTTCTGCACCGGCATCGGTTTTGGCCTGGTCTGGCTCTCTTGGGCAGTGAATAAATTGAAGGACACGGTTGTTTACATTAGCAAGCATGCAAGCAAGGTGGGTCTGAAGGATAAGGAAATAATTAGGATTGTGGATAAAAGTTTTCATGACATATACTTCAGAGCTGTAACAGTGATGGCAGTAGTAGTGCTGAGGCTTGTATGAGCATCAAGTGGTGAAGTTGTGAAACATGCTGCCATGGAAATGCCTGATGGTTTGGATAATATGATGGGTAGAGAGTGTAACAGCAAATTCTGTAGCAAGTGATGATTAAATGGGCTCTGTTTATTGCCATTGCACGTCAGTCTGCTGTTGCGTTTCAGCTTGAGCAATAAATACAGGGATGGGTCTGCCATGAACGGAGCTCATAATATGGATCGCTCTTCTAGTAGATTTTGTGATCGATTTTGTAAATGAAGGAGAAGTGAAGTGTAAGTCTGTATCAGAAAAACCTAAAAAAGCCACTGTAGAAATTTGTTAATAGAATTAAAGAGGTCCTATTTAACGTTGTTATGTTAGATATATTAAGTTCAGTGCAAGTGTTGGGTAAAGAGGATCCCTTGGAACGTGGACTCAAGTAGCTGATGTTAGGTTTTTTGAAATACATAAACGTAGTGAAAAATATCAAAATACATAAACGATAGTGGAAATAAGAATTTTAAAATTTTTTAGGAGTTTAAGATTTTTATTAAATAAATTTAAACTTGTTAGAGTTTGTACAAAAATTATTTAAAAATTAGATTTTGTTTTTTTCAAAATTAGGTTGTGATAAGTTATAAGTTTAATGTTCGGTCATTGATGATAATTTATATAATTACTTGTTAAAAATCTTATAAATCTTTTTAAAATAGAGATTACTTAGACTGTTAGGGTTTTTTTTTTTGTATTATAAATGTCTACATATTATACTTTTATCATTTTTTTTTTTAGAAAATAATAGACATAACATTTTATTTATAAGAAAATTTAAAAATTTTATAAACAATAAAATATCAATTTCCCTTAAATAATATCATATATATTATTTTATGAAAAAATAAAAAATCATGTGATTTTTCTAGATCTAGAATAGTAATTTTTTGTATTATTACATTCTAATTTTTAATTTTAAAAATTTATTTATAATTAAATGACATTTAATTAATCATTATATTTTTTTATCAATGGTTTTTATGTGTGACCTATTAATTTTCTAATAAATTGATCAAAAATATATATATATTTTTTTTTTTTTTAATTCGGCTGATCCAGCTGCTTGCTTTAGGATCTATAGCCGTAAATACGATTTCTGATGCTTCATCATGAATATCTGAATTTTACAAGAGGTGGGAATCACTCCATTATACTGTGAGATTGTTCTTGGCCACATGGACTTTTTACACTCTCAAGTGTCGAAGAGTAGAAATTAGAATGGACTCGGTGATATACACTGATTATCAATACATTCAACCAGTTCCTGAAACAAACTTTTACAGTCTCAGCCAGCCCTATTCACCCAAAAAATAGAGAGTTTTTCAAGAAAGGTCAATCATAGGGTATTATTAGTCTAGAATCATTACTATTTTGACAGGGATATTATTGAAAAATAAAAAGAAAAGAAACAAAACAAATGGTCAAAACATGTCGATTAATTGTCCGCGACTGATGTGAAATTACAGACAACAATCCACCGACTGTATCTTTTTAACAGCACCTAGAAAAACAATGCAACCACAAGGCTCTTTTTTTATATATATATCAAATAACAATCTGGCCTTCTAACCCGCCCCTTTAGGATCCACCTTCGCCACCACTCACTGAAGCACTTTTGAGACTACCCCTGCTCCAACTGTTCTACCTCCTTCCCTCAAGGCAAACCTTTGTCCTGCCATATCAAGAGCATGCAATGTATTCAATGCACAGTGACAAGGGTACAGCCCCTAGTCAACATCAACAACGGCAATAACAACACATTTCTCGTGTGCAGAATTTGGCACAAGCACTTTCAAGCACACAAGTCATTTGAAAAACAGATAAAATCAGTGCACGGACAAACCACGACTTTCTTTCAGACTAAGACACAACAAGTTTCTTCATTCAGCCATGCAACAGTAGGTCTGATTGTAATATGTCATTTGTCAATTTCAGATTTGATGTGCCCAAGAATTTAACACTAAAGATAATAACAATCAAAAGGAAAATGCCTTTTAAAGTTGCATGGCAGGAGCAGGTTATTGCATCCAAGGAAGATCAATAGGTAACTTGAACCAGAAATTCAGAATGAGGGTTCTAGTTGAACACACCTTTTTCAAGAGGAACTGGTAAGATTAGCTCAAAGATTGCAGTCACGTTGTCCCCGGGCATGACCATCTTAACATTTTCTGGCAACTCTACTTTTCCAGTGATATCTGCAGTTCGCAAGTAAAACTGAGGTCTGTAGTTGGAGAAAAACGCAGTATGACGCCCTCCTTCATCCTTCGTGAGGGAGTATATTTCTGCCTCAAATCTCTTGTAAGTTTTCACAGTTCCAGGCTTGGCAATAACCTACATAATGAGTGGAAATAAGATAATAAAGACAAGCCTATATTGATTCAAACATCAATATACATCATATTTTTAATAAGATTCTTTCATGCGATTAATGCATTGATCAATAATGACCATAATGATGCCAACTGAAGTGGATATTAAATGAGAGACCAATTTTACATAGTATCTACCACAAGGATCAAATATTTTTGGTTCGAAATTACACAGATCCAAGTAATTAGAATTTGTGCACTTTATAAATTTGATAAAAATGAATCTAGAATGAATTTATAAATTCGATGAAATGAAATCTAGAATAATAATAAAAAAAAAAAAAAAAACATTGTTTCCATTCTCTCATTAACCTTGCCTGCCACTTACCTGCCCACGTTGCACATCTTCTCGTTTCAAACCACGAAGAAGAAGACCCACATTGTCTCCAGCCTAATAAGATAAACATACCAGTTGTTTAATAACCGCTGTAAAGAAGAATCTGAGGCCTAAATAGTAAATAGTGCGCAGGCTGTTGACTTACCTGTCCTTGATCCAACAATTTCTTGAACATCTCAACACCAGTCACTGTAGTTCTCTTAGGACCTTCCTGCAAATAAAAGTCTCAGTATAAGGAGCACAGTAATATGCAGCGCACTCTCACACAAATTTCACAGCCAGACTAAACTTAAGCACAACAGCCTCCGGACTTGTTGGTTAATATTCAAAGGAGTCTTACAGTAAATCACAGCACAATAAATTTATGGATAGGAGTAAATGAGGATGCTTGACAAGCAATAAAAAAAAGGTTAGATGAACTTTTACTTTTGATAGTCCCAAAATTTCAACTTCTTCACCAACTTTGATGGTCCCTTGTTCAACACGTCCAGTCGCAACCGTTCCACGTCCCTTCAATAAATGTAAACATTCAAATTAAAGGAGCAGCATTCCAGAGAGTACATCTTTTTTCATGTACAAGCAAAAAATATTTTACAAGAATATCAATTGAAGAATGGGACAGGCATTATGCCCAGTTTACTGCAAATATGACATGACATGATGAAGAAAGGACATTCCAAGTCAAAACATCTTAAATATAAAACCATGGTGAGAGTTTTGTATGAAGAAAAGAAGGGAATTTACAGCACTATCAATTGGGTTACCTATTTGCTCACCAGCCTATTTCAGATTAGGAAGAGTTTCCCAAACAAACTAAGGAAATGAAATCCCAAAACAATGAAGAAAACACTAAAAGGTGCTGCAGTCCTGCAGTTAATTCTTGAGAACAAATAATCTAGACACAATATGCATTATCTGCCTATTTTACCTGAATTGAGAAAACATCTTCTATTGGCATCAAGAAAGGCTTTTCGAGTTGACGCACAGGGTCAGGAATGTATTCATCCACAGCATCCATCAACTTTAAAATGGCTTTCTTGCCTATTTCCTCATTTGTACCCTGTAAAGCAGACAATGCCGATCCTCGAACAATAGGGATTTCATCTCCAGGAAACTTGTAGAAACTAAGTAGTTCTGTAAAAAAAAATGTTAGTGAAGAGCTTGTGGCAAAAAGATAAAAAGAAAATCAAACAAAAGCAAGAATAACTTTCCATAAACATCATCTACAAAGGACAATACCTCGGACTTCCATTTCCACAAGCTCTATTAACTCTGGATCTGATACAACATCAACTTTATTCAGAAAGCACACGAGTGATGGTACACCAACCTAGCCAAAGCATTCGGAAAAGTGAGTTCAAGGTTGGATCATCAAAAACATGTAAAATGGAAAACTAAATATGCTTTAGATTCTAACAGAAGATGCCTACCTGGCGAGCAAGCAAAATATGTTCCTTCGTTTGTGGCATGGGCCCATCAGCAGCAGATACAACCAGAATTCCACCATCCATTTGAGCAGCTCCAGTAATCATATTCTGCAAATAATTAGATTCATCACCAGGTAAAGCGTCCATAATACAGTTTAAGAGAATTAGATTACTTGACCAGCAAATTCTGAGGAATTGCTCAAAAATCTCGGATTTTTCCGGAAAAAAATCAGAGATTGTCACATCCAAAATAACTTCTCAATCCAAATTTCATAACATGACCAACACTTTCTTCACCAGTATTTCTAATGTATAACTGCCAGCAGTTGACGTGGGTCCAGTAAAATAATAGTCAAAACATTATTCATGGATGCAAGGTTCCTGAAAAGAACAAGAAATTATCCTTGTCATGCATTCATCAGTCTTGCTACATATTTCTAGAACCTCCCGCATCTTTAATTCTTTACATACAATAATTGTGACAACGCAAATTGAGCCTAGCATGTTATGCAGCATAAGAATCCAAAAATTGAAATGTATCTTCATTTTTCATTCAATAATAAACTAAATTCATGACTTACTTTAACATAATCTGCATGTCCAGGGCAGTCCACATGGGCATAGTGACGCTTAGTAGTTTCATACTCCACGTGGGCCTGCAACATCATATTAAAAGATAAGAATAAAAACCACATATATATATTAAAAGGAAAAGGCAAGACCACAAAAATAATAATCCATACTTGGCATATCCAAAATGATAAATGTAGCACCAAGTAAAGTGTTATAAGAAAATGAATTTAGTATATGAAATGCATGCAGAAAATAAGGTAAGGTGATGGGAGGGGAGGGCAGGTCATTCCCACCGTTGCAATCGTAATTCCTCTCTTTTTCTCTTCGGGGGCCTTGTCAATTTCATCAAAAGCAATGGCCTTGGCTTTCCCTTCTTCTGCTAGCACCTAAACACAAACAAACACTAAGGTCCTACCCAATCGAATGTTCCAAACTTTCAGAACCAGGAAAATGCATGAGCAATCCAAACCTTTGTAATAGCAGCAGTCAAGGTAGTCTTGCCATGATCAACATGTCCAATTGTTCCCACATTCACATGAGGTTTACTGTCAGCACAAAAAAACAACAAATTATACAATCAACAATCTATTCAAGTCACTCCTTTTCTTCATTCTTTCACCAGCTACCCCATTTCTTCATCATCATTCCCCCCTCTATTTCCTGATGGGTTAGCACAAAAATTCATCAATGTTGGCTTTCTCTTTTCACCCAGATAAACTTAAGACAAGGCTAAAAAACCAAAGATAAAGAAAACAATATCACGAATTTTGTTTTTCTCCCTCGAATCTTTTGTCTACAAAAAGAGAGAATCTTCGCAAGAAAACCGAAAAAATTCTAGAAAATAATAAAAGGAGGGAGAAAATAAAGTAAACTTACGTTCTGGTGAAGGTGGCCATGGATCTCCACCATGGAGAAGAAGAGGTTCTGTCATTTGACGAGAGAAGAGATTCGGTAAGGGAGGATGGCGATCCTCGGCAGCAGCAGTAGAATTGTGAGGAGAATGGTAAAAGTCGCTTCGAATTAGGGTTTCTAAGGGCCAAAGAAGCCATCTGGGTTCTATTCAGAAACGAAATGTCAGAGAGAGAGAGAGATTTGCTGTTACAGTGGCTTGGGGTTTTAGGGGTTTTGGTTCTTCCACCTCTTCATGTCAAAACTATGAGCCCGACCCGATTCCATATTTTGTGGCCCATTTCAGGCAGCCTGAGGCCTCATGCTCTTTGTTTGGGTTATTGGTACCCGCGCTACGCTAGCAAGTTTTAAACAAAAAGAAGAGAAATTTAATTATTCAGTAATAGTCTCAACTAGGGCTGAGCATTTCCGGTTCGATCCGGTTTTTACATAAAAAAAATTAACCAAACCGACATTATTAATTTTAAAATCGAAACCGGTTCAAACCGACCGGTTTCGGTTCGGTTCGGTTTTTGTTGTTCAAAAACCAGTAAAACCGAAAGCAAATCTCAGTGCCCGGTGCACACAAAATCTACAAGCAAATCTCGATGTCCAGTGCCCACAAATTACAAATAAATCTCGGTTTTTGTTGTTCAAGAAAACAGATCTGCCCACAAACTCCAAGCAAATTATAACATAATAATAAAAAAACAACAACCCACAAGATGCAGAGATAAACTTGAAATGGAGTTAGAATCTTAATCTTCAAAAAGTTATCTCTTTTTATTTGTCCATCTGCCCATGTAGTTTGATTAAATAAAATGTTAATGCAGGGGTGAACTTAAAGAGATGAAAGATAGAGAGAAAAGGAGGGGGGCCTACGGGGAGAGATAAGAAGCAAAGAGAAAAGAAGAGAAAAAAGGGAGGGGACTAGGAGAAGATGATGAGAGGCAGAGAAAAGAGAGGGGGATGATGAGAGGGAGAGAAAGGGGGGCTGTTAGAAGATGATGAGAGGGGGGAGGGGGGCGGCGTCTATTGAAAGTTAGTTTAGGTGTAGGGTTTTTTCTATTTATACTTGTTTTTTTTTTTTAAGTGCTTGTATGGTTGAACCGGTTTGGTTCGGTTCGGTTCAATCGGTTTCGGACTTTAGAAACCGAAACTGAACCAAACCGGAATTTTTTTGTGATTTTTTAATCAGTTAATTCGGTTCAGTTTTTTCGGTTATTTTTTTTCCGGTTTAATCGGTTTATCGGTTTTTTTGCTCACTCCTAGTCTCAACTAACTAAATAATTTTTCTTTTTTTGAATCATATAGAAAAAAAAAGGAAACAATAATAAATAGAATATATATATATATATATATATATATATATATATATATATATAAATTGATCAATGAGAAACAAAAAAAAAAATCATTATCAATTTAGATTGAAGAATGAAGTTGAAAACAATAACTTTTTATAAATAAATTAAGAATAAAAATTAAATTGAAAACACCATTATGTGATAAAAAACTTAAAACAAATATAATATTTTAATGTGTTTTTTTACATAAAAAATAATAAATGTAAATAAAAAAAACTTATGAACGTATCAAATTAAATAAATCATGAACTATTGTGTAGAAAATAAAAAAAAAAAGTAATTAACGATAAATAAAAATATAATTGGAAAATTCAAGATTTTGATATCGTAACACAAGTTATTTATCTGGTTGTGTTTAATGAATTTATTTATGAAAACTAATTTTTAATAGAGATTGACATACCCATAAAATTTATTGAATAAAATAAAAGAAAAAAATATTATGCAAGGTTACATGTATTAAAAATATTATAAAAAAATACTTAATCTATATAAATTATACAAAAATATTAATATAAATCATACTAACTTATACAAAAATTAAACACATCTAATATAATTTAAAAAATAATTGTTGTTCAACAAAGGCTAAAAAACCCAAAACAAATCATAGAAAAAGAATATTAATTAAAATGTAAATTTAAAAATTATATTCAAAAACACATAAAAAATTCATTAATATAAAAAACATAATTTTAAAAAAAAATTAACAACAAGACTAGGTATTATTAGGCCTGGTAAGCCATGTATGACACCGAATCCAAATAAGAAAAGGCCTAGTCACCACCGGCCTACAAGGCTAGGTCTAATCGCCCAAACCTTTATTTTTTTTTGGTTAATGGGGTGGAAGACATGACATCCACTCTGTTAGCCTAAACAAGAATAGACGACGTGTCATCTGAAAATCCTAGAATATAATTTTTTTTCCTCTTTAAAAATCCATTTTAAAGGTATTTTTTTACTTAAAATACCTAGAAAATACCATAACAACCCCTTTTAACCAATCCATGGCCTCAAAAAAAAAAAAGCTCCTAGAACCTGAAATTAATCTAAAACTAAAAATCTTTTCGGCCTCAAATATGGTTTTTTTATATGTTTTCAATGTACAAAAACATCTAATCTTACCCCCCCTTCATTATATGGATCATTTTGTCACAAAAATCTATCATTTTTGTAGTTGAAATCTTCCAAAACAACAACTTTCGTTTTCTAAACCAGAATCTTGCAACCCCGTTTCTCTTCTCCACCTAAAAAAGACAAAAAAAAATGAAGTTTGATGTCAAAAAATATATATTTTTTAAAATTATAGGGATCAATCACCTAATAAATAAATAAATAAAATAAGGGATGAAATAAACTTTTGAGACAAATTTAAAATCCATCACCTATGTTATCCTTGTTTTTCACTCCAGTCCTCTTTCTTTCAATTCAGCCTTCCCTTAAAAAAAAACATATAATTGGGTGCTAATTTTGGATCAAAAGAATTTAATTGTGAAAAGAAAAGGTTTAAGGACTAAAATAATTTTTAAAATGCACTATTGCAATATAAACAGTAAATTATGAAAAGATAAACAGTAAAAATAGCTATAATATTTTACCAACAAGCTTTAGTTTTTACTAATATACTCCTTCCTCCAAGGACTATGGAATTGACAATATAATGGCGCCAATTCTTTGTTGTCTTATACATAAATTACCACATTTCCAAACACCTACTTCAAGGAAAAAAAAGAAAAAAAAAGAAAAAAGAAAGAAAAAAAAAGAAAGAAGAAGAATGAGGCAAGATATGGGTCATTATATGTATCTTTCACGACAAATTTGTTGTCTTCGCTTTTCAGCAAAGTAAGTCGGAGCAATTTGAGTATAATATAATATAAAGATCTGTGCATTTTTCTGATTGGCAATTATAGCTTCTGATCCCTTGCAAATTGCCATGGCTCTTAAATTTTCTGCCATCCAAACATTAGTGGCCTTCATTTTCTCATTCCTGCCTCCTGTTATTATCCCTTTGGAATTCAGCTATCCCGCCGTTTTCAATTTCGGCGATTCAAATTCAGACACCGGTGGTCTAGTTGCCGGTCTTGCCTTTCCCGTTGGGCCTCCCAATGGACAAACCTACTTCCAGCAGCCACACGGGCGGTTCTGCGACGGCCGGTTGATCATCGATTTTTTAAGTAATGCATTTATCTCATCATCAACTTCTTGCTTCTTACATCTTTAATCCCCTCCAATCGCATGCGCTTGTTTTTGCAGTGGATGCCATGGACAGACAGTTTCTGAATCCATACTTGGATTCTGTGGGAGCTCCTAACTTTCAGAAGGGGTGTAACTTTGCAACAGGAGGATCTACTATACTTCCTGCAAATGCTGCTTCGACATCTCCCTTTTCATTTGGAGTTCAGGTGGCTCAGTTCGTCCGATTCAAGGACCGAGTTCTTCAATTGCTAGCCGAGGGTATTTTCTAGATCTTTCCACTGATTTTTAGCTTGTGCAGAGAATGCTTTTCGCTAATGGAGATATATTAATTGTTCTAGACGAGGAATTTCAGAAGTTCCTCCCTCTTGAAGATTATTTCATGCAAGGCCTTTACATGTTCGACACGGGTCAGAATGATATCGACGGCGCGTTTTATTCGAAATCAGAGGGCCAAGTGATAGCCTCTTTTCCAACCATTTTATCAGAGTTTGAAGCTGGAATCAAGGTTGTAATCCTTCATTCTGTTTGTTTTTATTTTCGAAATAGTACTTGGGAGAATAGCTTATCTAGAGCGCTAATCTTTTATCAAATAATCATCTCAATTCAATAGCTTAAGTTGTTAAATAAGATTTCAAGATATAATTTATATTATTTTCTAACACATCTCTTTAAATAAAAGCCTTTTGGTCTTGAAACTTACACAGATCTACATTACCTATGTTTAATTTTTATCAAATAAATAGGGATAGTGAGATTCAAATTCATAACTGCTTAGTCATTAAAGCTCTGATACCATGTTAAATAATCATCTCAATCTTATAGCTTAAAGCTGTTAGATAAGATCTCAAGATATGATTTATATTATTCTCCAACACCTTTTTCTTTTTTAATTTTTGGTGTTCTATAGAGACTATATGCCGCCGGTGCTCGGAATTTCTGGGTTCATAATACAGGACCTCTTGGCTGCTTGCCTAGAATCATTGCAACATTTGGGAAAAACCCATCAAAGCTTGACCAGCCTGTATGTGTTGATTCACATAACCGTGCAGCTAATGTTTTCAACTCACAACTGCATGATCTTTGCACAAAGTTTCAGGGGCAATTCCCAGATGCTAATGTCACTTATGTGGACATTTTCTCAATAAAAATGAAACTCATTTCAGATTTTTCACAATATGGTAAGTAATAAGTTGTAGTTGGTTTCTCTCAATCTCCCCACAAAATTACCTTTCCATGCACTTGCAAACTCTGATGAACCATGCATCCAGGATTCAAACATTCGCTAGCAGCTTGCTGTGGATATGGCGGGCCGCCATTGAATTTTGACAACAGAATTGCTTGCGGTCAAACCAAGGTTCTTAATGGCAGCACAGTGACTGGGAGCCCTTGCAACGACACAGCTGAATATGTTAATTGGGATGGAAATCATTATACAGAAGCTGCAAATCGATATGTTTCGGAGCAAATATTGGCAGGAAATTACTCCAACCAATTACCTCTCTCAATAAATACTCCTGTTCTTACAACATCCATGTTCGTCGACTCCAAACTATTATAATAAAGGATAATTGCAAAAAAAAAAAAAAAAACTCCACTAGTTTTTTGAAGAAGACGTTAGTAACTGTAATCTCTGAATGATCTTCATACCCAAGACGACTCCTCCTGTCACAGCATCAATTCTGAAGAGAAGAATAGAAGTTAGCTACAGTGATGCTTTGAATTTAAACAAATGACCGTTGCCATGAAAACAAAAATGATGAAATGAATATACCCTGTGATTAAGGAGATTCCAGCATCTCGTCTCTTCTCTCTCTCTCTCTCTCTCATGTTATTTTTCATTTTTTCTATCCTTCGGAGGAATACCTTTTCCTTCCACCCAAGTTTCTTCTATAATAGCTCCATCTAACTTTCTATAGTTCCTCCTGGATTTAATCCAAGTTTGAACTCTAATTTTCCAACTCGCTCCAATTGATACCAGAGCAGATCTTTGAACTCAAAAGATAGCCTCTGATACAAGGTCCCAAGATCTTAAGAAGTTAGAGAATTCTCTAGAATCAGTTAACAAGGAGTAGTTCCTGAAAAGGTTATTAGAAGGTTATGGTCAGAAACTAGAAAACACCAGGTCCAATCACGAAATGAAGATTGGTGAGTTGAAGAATCTCATTAGGAAACCAGGTTGTCATGGAATGATTATGTTGAGGCACTATATTATAGATTTGGTGGCCAGAAAGACCCCTTAGAAGAGCTCAAAGACAAAGACTTGAAACATGAGGGTGACTTTGAGACCTATATCCAGGATTTTGATATGCTTTGGAATATAGCTGAGATTATTGAGAAACAGGCTTTGGTTTTCTTTTTGGGAGGGTTGGAAGTGGATATAAAAAATTTGGTGAAAATGTTTGACCTCAAGACCTTGTATCAAGCTTACAATTCAGCGAGATTAGCTAAAAGATATGAAAACCTGATATTAGCGAGATTAGCTCAATGGTCAAGGATTTAAACAGGAAAAAAAGAATCAGTACAAAAAACTCCAAAAGAAATAAACATGAGTAAGACCTTCTAACCTTGCGAGCCAAATGGTACAAACATAATAATGTAATGGAAGGGGAAATAGAAAAAAACATGAAACCAATTCTCAAAGAAATTATATATTAGAAGAAGAACAAAAAAATTAATCCCAAAGATATGACCTGAAATAAAAGATTCAATCTAACTTGAGCTAATTCACTAAACACGTAGTCTAAGTTATGAGATCGGGATAATTTTATATAAAAAAAAAAAGCAAAAAAAGTTAATGAAACTCAATTTATTAAATTCATATCTAAGGTTTGGGTAAACAAGCAATATGACTTGAAAGAAAAACAATTGTTATAGAACATACATTCACCCTAGTCCCAACAATCCAATTGTTTGAATTTTAAAAATGACCTAAAAAAACAAAGTAAACTCATGTTAATCTTCGAAACATGTGTTCTGATTATGAGATCGAGACGAATTCAATAAAAAACAAACCTGAAAAAACTTATGAAGTTAAATCCCTAATTAATAAAATACAGAAGGATAAAATAAAAAAATCAATGAAAAAAAAGGATTAAAAAATAAATAGTAATACAAAAAATAAAGACTAAATTTAACATAAAAATAAACTGAAATCAAAAGCTGAGGGATGAAATTGAAAAATAATTTTAATTAAGAAAGAATAAAAAAGAAACAAATAGAAATCAAATAAATAAGGATCAAATTTGATATAAAATTCAAATAAAATATAATATTAATGAATGAAATTACAAAAAATCAATAAAAAAAAAAACATGAAAGATCACAACGAGCCTATTCCAATGCCTTCGTGAAAGCCACTTGGAGATCCAATAATGCATCACATGCTGCCTGAATAGCACACATGCGCCAGCTTATTCGCCATGCTGATATACTCTTGTCCCTATATTTATTTTAGTTTCACTTTTAGTCCCTTGATACTAAATTATTTTAATCCAGCCTAATTTTGTTTTTTTTACAAATCCAAGCATCAATCGATTGCTAAAAATTTCCCTTGATATTTGTTTTATGTTTTTTAATTTTAATTTTGCAGTATAATGCAATGCAATGGAGTCCAGTTTTGTTGAACGTGAGAAATTTTGTTAACACCGCATATCATGTGAACAAATTATTTTCTACAGGGGCTTATTTGCAGAGTTAGTGGAAACAGAGGGGGTCAAATTTGAGGTAAGGAAAGAATTAAATGACATGTCGTCTGGGAAAGAACGAGCTTTTCCTTGGTGTATTCAAGCGATGAATCTTCTCGCCAATTTGTTGTTACAGAAGACAGCAGCTGGTTTTCCAAAAGAGAAAGAAAAGTCAGCCCCAACATTCCCCATCTGCCGAGATGTGGAGAAATACCTGCAAGCTGTTATCAAACCCTAATTATAATCATAATCATAATCATCTGAAATCCTCCTATTATTCCTCATCCAATTTCAATGCTGTCTTTGGATGGGCACCATCACTAGCAACTCACTATTGCTCATACCCATCCTCAGCCACTTCTGGTTCCTTAAAATTAGGGATTTCAAATCACAAATCCGATGGATTTCGATCCTTTTCCTCAAGTTCTGCTGCCGGCCCTGCAGTTGTTGATCATCTGTCCCCGTCTCTGGCTTCGGCCGTGCAGTTGGGTCGCCACTACACTCGATGCTATTGGGAGCTCTCCAAAGCTCGCCTGAGGTCAGCTCTCTCTTTTCATGTTATATATGCCCAATTAATAATATTGTTCTACAACACATGTTTTAGGTTTAATCCATGTAATATTATCACATTCATGGGTTGGTGGTTTAGTCCACAGCGGTGCATTATATTTGAAGATCCAATCTTACTAATATTTATCACGAAGGTGAAGTTATTGTAAAATCCATTCTATAAATTCTAAAAGTTGATAATTTCTTAAGCCATGTCAAACCTTTCTTCTTCTTCTTCTTTTTTTTTTTTTTTTGCGGGGGGGGGGGGGGGGTGGGGGGGGGGGGGGGGCGGGGGCGGCGGTTTATATATAAATTTCTGTATCCAAATTGATAATGACCTCAACTCAAGCATGTATTTTACAAAATTTTGAGGCGACAGCATGTTAGTTGTGGCGACTTCTGGAACGGGATATGTCCTGGGGAGTGCAGGGAGTGCCGTTGATTTGGCCGGACTTTGTTGGACTTGTGCTGGTACTATGATGGTTGCTTCATCTGCTAATTCTCTTAATCAGGTTCTTTTTTCGCTACTTTCTCTTCAAATTTCTGCTTTATCATTCATTTTGATGCCATTTTTTTTTAATTTAGATTATCAAAATCGAAATTAATTATATCAGAAGCAATTAATTCAAGCCCCAACTAATACTAGAGGGTATGGAGTGGGACAACTGTTCATGAAAGAAAGAAAGTGAGGCTCTTTTTTTTTTTTTGGTGACTTCTGTTAATTAGAGTATTCAGTATTACATGCCTGGCATATATAAAGTTTTACACCCAATTCGCTAAACCATTTCTGTCTGTGATCTTCTTTTCCTTCCTTCCTTCCTTTCTTTCTTTATTGGGATTAGGGTTTGGAGTTTGCCGTCATTTTTCTTAGTTGTCCTAGTGTAGGAAAGGGGAGGAAAAAAAAGAACTAAAAGAGAATTGTTTAAATTATGGGATTAGTAAGAGCTCAACTGGAAGTGAAAGTGCACTGACTATATTTACCCATTTCCTTGGTTGATCTTGTATGGAGACTAATTGATTGCTGATAACATCATGGAACTTTAGCTCTCTTTTCACGTTTCAGCTAGACTTTTTTTTTTTATATTCCTGCTAAGCTAATTTGTCTTTCATGGTGATAGGTTTTTGAGAAGAATAACGATGCCAAAATGAAAAGAACAAGGCTAAGACCATTACCTTCAAGGCGCATGACAATACCTCATGCCCTCACCTGGGCATCTTCTGTTGGGGTAGCTGGCACTGCTATACTAGCTTGCAAGGTGGCCACATAGATACACTTACCTACCCTTATGTAATTTCCTTTGAGAATAGTAACTAATGTTGCAGCTTCCATGACAAGGTTGTTGCAGGCTAATATGTTGGCAGCTGGGCTTGGAGTTTCCAATCTCATCCTCTATGCATTTGTCTATACACCACTGAAGCAGATTCACCCGGTCAACACATGGGTTGGGGCTGTTGTTGGTGCTATTCCACCACTTCTAGGGTAATTTTGTCCTCTTGTTTTTAATTTTCTTTTTCAAAGCACATGGTTCTCTCAGAAACTTTTATAAGCAGCTTTATTGATGGCTCCAAAAGTCTATGGCTTCCTCAATTTCTATATAAATGCTGTTGTCTGAGTAAATTTCCATATCTATTGTTGAAGCCTAAGACTGGGCTTCACCTAATCCATCAGGATTGCTCCCATAGCCTGTGCTGCATCCATAAGGATAACTTGGTCTTTTGTTGACTGCATCAGGCTCAGCCTTAAGCCTCAGGGATCTGGGAAGTTCTAAAGATGGAGTCTAGTCATAGGCACTTATAAGCACTGCTTTTAGCAGAGAATCTTGGTTATGATTTAGAACATATGCAGCCTCTAATAGACTATGCTTTGACTCTAGTTGCCTTGGTAATGATCCCATAACAATCCAAAATGGATAAGTCGCTTGAAATGAAACACACCTTGATGTTGCCCATAATAATAAACAAGTTTTTTCTGTGAATATGCCTGAGGCAAGCAGCTAATTGGAACACATTCTAAGATGAAAGGGAAGAGATTGGACAGTTGTGGAAAGAGTTGCCAATTAGTAGTGGAGCTTCTCTCCTATTACCCCTAGGAAGATACAGAGAGAGAGATTGTTATTTATAAATGGAAAACGCCTCAGTATTTTTATCTCCACTGAGAATATTGATTTCTTTTCTGATTTTTCAGGTGGGCTGCAGCTTCTGGCGAGGTTTCACTGAACTCCATGATTCTCCCTGCTGCTCTGTATTTTTGGCAAATACCCCATTTTATGGCCCTCGCATATCTTTGTCGCAGTGATTATGCTGCTGGAGGGTATGCTCCATGATCTTGAACTACTTGTCTATGAAAGCAATCTATTGCCAATTTTAGTATAAAACCGCAGATGAAACTGTTTCTGGATCCATAATTTTCGACTTTCCTGCGCTTTTGTCATTTTGATTTTGTAACTTGCAACTTGTCACTGCACATACCAAGTTTTAGAAAGAACTAGCTGTTGGGGATGTAGAAATTGTTTACGCAGGAGTTGTCAAGATGGATTATTTAGGGGAAGATGGGACCTTTGGGCTTGAGACTGGTGGTCCCAGACTCTTCGATGACATTTACTTGTCTTTTCCCTTATTTCCTCAATTTGTTTTCCATTTGTGGCATTTTCAGGTTCAAGATGTTCTCTCTTGCTGATGCTTCTGGTCGGAGAACTGCTGCAGTAGCACTGAGGAACTGCCTGTATCTGGTTCCATTGGGTTTTTTAGCCTGTGATTGTAAGTTCTAGTCAACTGAAGTGAAAAGACTTTTCTTCCCTTTTGGGTTGTGTCTTCCTATCTTCCTCCATTAAAAGATTCCCTAATGTGTGCAAGTGTAATGCAATCTTTCACATCAGTCATCAATGATTTTCTTTTCATTTTTTAACCTTTTAACTTCAAGTTTTTCCATCTTTTGTGATATCACTAACATATTGAGAGTTATTTGGTTGACTGACTGTCAGGTTCATCCTATAACCCGATTTATGACTTTCTATGGTTATCATGTATCAAAATGCATGTTTGTGAACTTCATGGGATAGTTAGATATGTGATATCTTCAGGTTTCATGGTTTACGTTGAGGTTTACTTAAAGAGTGGGTATTGTTATAATGTTCACACAATACATAGTATTGAATTGGTTGTTCTATATGCCCAATCACATGCAAGGGGCAAATGGCTGTTTGTGGTAACAGAGCTGTCCTCGGAGAACTTTACATGTGGTTGATGTTGCATGACTTATTTTATGATTTCAGATATGCACAGTTGTTGACCTTATTAACCATGTATACAGATGAATTTTAAGGTTCTATCCGTGATAGAATCAACTGCGCTAATGTGATTTTAAAGTTAACTTGGGATGCTTAATGAGTTTTGCCTAAAGTTTTCTTCCTTGACTTGTGCTGCATTACTGCATTGTTGAATAAATTTTATTCAGTGAGTTTGGTTGCCAAGGACTGGCTTTCTGTTCTACCACTGGTGTGAATTAATGTATTTCTGTGGAGCATGTTTGGATACTGCCTGGGGATTTGAACTAATAATTGAACATGTTCGCAGGGGGTGTGACTTCCAGTTGGTTTTGTCTTGAATCATCACTTCTTACTCTAGCAATAAGTGCCCTAGCATTTTCATTCTATCTGAATCGAACAACACAGAATGCAAGGAGGATGTTTCATGCCAGCCTTTTGTACCTTCCTGTATTCATGTCCGGGCTACTTTTCCACCGTGTCTCCGATAATCAACAATGCCTTTCCGAAGACAGTTTAGGTAGGATCACCGAGTTGGAACCCGTAGTGCAAGGCAGGGAAAACCTCAAGCATGGGAACCAGGAAACAAATTCCGCAATTGGCAAGCAAGCACGTGCACCTGTAGCATATGCTTCCGCAGCACCATTTCCTTTTCTTCCTGCACCTTCATACGCAGCTTCCTAAGCTGTGGGTTTTATGGATTTTGTATTAATTCAATAATAAGCAGGAAGGCAACCGGAAAGGTTTTGTCCTGCGTCTGCTTCAGCATTCTTTTGAGTTGATTTCCTCTTCTTTAATGTGGGATTTTTGTATTTTGCTTTTTTCTCATCCTTTTAGTGGGTGGATTATTTTAAATTTTATGTTCAAAGTTAGGATCCATTCATTTGAAAGAATTGATTAAATATATCTTTTTATGTACCTATAGCTGTTATATTGGATTTGAATTCATATCAATCCATATTGATTGACTGCCTCCATTCATAATCTTTCTAGCAAATGTCTTTTTTTTTTGTTATAGAGCTTCCAAATCTTTTCTGCAGTAGATCCAGACCCTTTCCTTTCTTTCTTTTTAATCCTTCCGATAAAAAAAAAAGAGTAAATTTTTATATCAGGGCATTTGTTGCCTTGGAACAGGAGAGTATAGGTGTGGACCAGCGTTATGGCGTGAGGCCAGGCCTAGTTTTTTTTTTTAAAAAAAAAAACGATTTATATTAAGGTGCCACAAAAACATTTTAGAAAAGAAAAAAATTTTGACTTGGGTTATAAACAGAGACTGAATTAAATAAGTTCATTTTATTTTAATTAGAATAACATAAGCAATGACAATAAATGTATCAATTTTTGAAAAAAAATAATCAAGATAACCTAATTTTTTTTTAAAAGAAAATAAACAATGGAGCTTAGTTTTCATCCCATTAAATATAAAAAGATTAAATGAGATAAAAAAAAAGACCTAAAAAATCAACTTTGATCAACCCAAGTTAGTATAACAAAATTGTAACCACGGTAATATTAGAGTCAAGCCAGCCTTGATTATCTCGTCAAACTCGCGGTTCAGATCATGATATCAGACTAACCCAATAAAAATAAAAATAAAAATAAAATCACAATGTCCATTTTTCTTAAAAAAAATTATTTGTTCACGTTAACTTTTTAAATTTGTGACCTGGATCATTAAATTGAAGCACTCAATTTGCAAAAACTATATGAAGTTCAATTCTAATCAATCAAATATTAAATGTTGAAATTGAAAAAATAATTGCAATTATACAAAAGGATTAAAAACAAAAAATAATAATTGAAAGAACAAATATCAAAACTGAAATACAAAATAAACTTTATATATTAAATGAATGCTAAAATAGAAAAGAAAAATAACTTTCAAAAAAAGAACAAAAAATCAAAAGAATGAGAATCAAATTAGTATTAATAATATACTATAAATTTAGATTGAATAATGAAATTGAGAACAAATAAAACTTTTATGAAATGACCAAGAAAAAAAATAAAAATCTAAAGAATAAGAATCAAATTATAAAAAATAATATCGGATTGAAATTAAAGATGAAATTAATAACAAATAAAATTTTTACAAAAAAATCAAGAAGAAAAATTAAAAATCAAAATAATAAGGACTTAAGTTGAAATACTAACAAAAAAATAACTAAACTATCCACCCGCTGCTAACACGTGATGCCCCCCAAAAAGAGGACACAACAATGCTTTCAATGACATAGTGAAATGTAGGTTTTGGCTGTCAAGAGAAGCCACATGTGCTTGCTAAAACACTAGGGGACGTCCACATATTGGCACGTGTTGCCCACGTACTAGCCACCTTTTACTTTTTTATTTTTTATATTTGATGAAATATCAAGTTGCCCCCAACTAACTTGATAAAAGCAAAAATAACCATTTTAAAAATATAAAAAAGCCCATCAAGATCATTTTTATTTTTTTTTATTCTAATGACATTTTGGTCATTTCACTATGTATTTTTTTTATATATATATTTAGTCAAATATTAAATTGTCTCTTAGCTTATCTAATAATTACACAAAAACCACTATGAAAAAAATATAAAAACTCACCAAGGGCATTTTTACTTTTCTTTTTTGTTTTAAAGCATTTTAGTCGTTTTACTAGTTTAAAAAGTATCAATATCAAGGTATTTGATTGTTTTTTTTTTTTGGCTGAGCGAAGATACCATTGTACTGTTTTAATGAACAGTATGTGTCTATGGTATTTTTCAATCAATGAACAATTAGCTTTTGTTAATGGGCTTCCACTTCGGGTTCTGATCTCAAAAACCACCCACAGCAGCATCAGACTCCCCAGAGCACCGGTGGTCGGCTTCTCAACAGAGAGCAATTAGATTCAAACCATCACACATGAAGATTCAGCACAAAATTTTAGTCACAGCAGCTTCCAAATATGCACGGTGTTCGTTTTGTGTACTACTATTAGATTTAAGCTGAAGAAATATGTTCTTGTTGTAGTCATTGTGCCGAAGCAGAACTCAAAAGGCTTTTTTTCCAGGACCTGAGAAGAAGGTTCAAGCTTAGTTTCCAGTATTAAGAACTTAAGTCGATGGAAAATGGAGTCTTTTACATAATTCACATGAAGAGACTAGAAAGAACAGCTGACTGACTGGAACTCCTAAGGTTAGATGATTTTCTCCAGCAGTAGCTTCATTTTTAAAATCAGATGACCTGGCGCAAAACTGCAGCAAACCATCCTCCAAACTCCACAAACAGAGCAAAAATTTTCTAAGATGATAATGCTATAAATGGGTCATTACACATCAGTTCGGCATATTCAAAAGAGAGCATACGCAGACGATCTATTGGAGGTCAACCAAATAAAGAGAAAAGGTCTAAAATACCAAAAGACCCTACAAGTACACCCCTTATGTGATTGATAATATACTCTGAAAGCCTGGAAATACACTAGGAATCTTTAGTAGATTCATCTGCTGGTATATCATCTTCATCATGGTAGATATTCTCTGCCATCTGCCATATTTGAAGAATGTTATCTTCAGCTACACTAGCAATAACCCAATCATCACATGGGTTCCACGAAAAATCTGATATTTTACTCGTGTGACCACCATGAATGAAAAGCAATTCTGGTGGGCCATCTTCAGCATCCTCAGGTGTCTGCTCAGTATCAATCCTGCAAAGGAAGCCTCACGTCAAATAAAGTTAATGTAGCTCAAAACAATCCTCACTTAGTCTTGTCTTATAAAAAAAATGCTCAAAGCAATCCTCAAATCTGGCAATCAGTAAACTTAAGAAATATCAATTAGCAGGTCACTGGGTTTCTTCATGGACAAACCTGCTAAGATCCCAGATCATGAGCCTTCTTCCAAGGCAACAAGAAGCTAAGATAGTCTCATTCTTGGGATTCCATCCGACTTGGAAAACCTCCTCCCTGTAGTCCATCACAGAAAAAATAAAGCACAGAAGATATTAAATAGTAAGTGTTTAGGTGAACAAGATGTAAATGCATCCATGCTGCATGTGAGGGTACTTGTACACATTACACACACTACACACTGATAAATGCCCAGAAGAGAATTGAAGAATGCCCCAGATGGGGAGGATGCTTACTTGTGACAGTTAAAGGTGTGAAGTGCAGTATTGATCTTCCGTATGTCAAATAACTTGACAGTCTTATCAGTAGATCCCGTGGCAACAATCCATTCATTGAAAGGATTAAAAGCCAAGCAGTTAACCTAAGACAACATCACGGAGTAAAACTTATCAATTAAACTAAAATAGAAATATAAACTTCGTGCCATGTCAACACTGGAACAAAGCATGGTTTTTATAGTAAAAAACAAGTACTCGTCAGCTTTCTAAGCAACAAAAACATGCATACGTAGCAGAAATCTTTGTGAGAAACATGAGGTCACCTACAACATGTCATATGAAACCTTCTGATTATTGTAAGACGCAAGTCTCAAGATTTTTTAGCAATCAATAGCACGATTAGACACATCACTTCACATGGAACATGTCAAGTCAACAGGCTTCAGATGGTAGATGGATAAGGAAAAAAGCCAAGTCTCAGCCACTGAACAATGAGTGTATTAGTTCTCTGAGGAATCGCAAAACAGTTATCGAATACCTCACTCTGGTGAGCAACAACAGAATGGACAGGCTTGGTCACAGACGGAGTTCGGAGATCCCATATAAGCAGGTATTGATCATCCCCAACAGAACCAAACAAGTGTTCATGTCTCAAATGCCATGCTACATCTTCTACAACACCTTCATGAACCTATTAGACCGCAGTAAGCTTTTTAATCATCATATATATAAGAGAACTTAAGCTTTATTTGTCAATAAATTTTGAATTGCACAAGTGGAAACATTACACAGTGAGCAAATGGGCATGTATACCAACCTTAAAGATTTGCGTAGCATCAAGGGACTTGTTCTTGGGAGTGGCATTAATGTCCCACAGGCAAATCTGGGCATCATCAGAACCACTAAGCAAATAACCTTCTTTAAACTTACTCCAAGACAAACCATAGCCTTCAGTGTTGTGACCCCTCAATCTCAAATCAGGGGTGCATGCACCATCAAGAGGAGGCTTAGATGGGTGCTTGCTATAGTCAAAGACATAAACTTCAGCACTAACAGTCTTGGTAGCTATCATAAATGGGTTTTGTGGCATATACCGTGCCCTATTCACCTCCCCATCATGATTTATTTGCTGAATTATTTGCACCTTCAAAATTAAAAATTAAACACACCAACCAGTAACTAAATTAATTAAATAATTCTGAGAAAGAAATAAGAAATACATAAAATTGAAAACCAAAAGGAGAGAACCTTGCCATTGGCGGCGCCAAAGCCACCAAAATCGGAGCGGTCGTCGTCGTAGTGGCGGGCGTCGTTCTCGGCATCATCGAGAGGAAGCTGGACCTGGGCGAGCATAAGATAGTTAGGCTCGTTTTCGGAGGTGTGGGTACCGAGAATCATCTTTTGGACGGAGTAGTCCTTGCCAGGGGGCTCCTCACGGTCTGGAAGCCATTCAACGGTGAGAGAAGGCCATTCGAGGGCATGAGTGATGACAAGATCGTAGAGGAAAGGAGTGTTCTTTTTCCATATCTTGTACTCTTCGTTTATCAATCGTTCCTCTATCTCTCCCCTCATTTCCTCTTCGTCTTTTCCCATCACCCCCTTCGATTCGGATTTGATTCACTCCTCTTTCTAGGGTTTCTTTCGTTTTGATTTGGGGATTTCTTTCTTTCTTTCTTTTCTGAATGGGAGGGTGGTAACTTAATTCATTCCCGCCAAAAGATTATCTATATAGCAAAAGAAAAACAAACCCTAGCGCCGAGCCCGGGAGGTTTATATAAGTATACGAGTGAGCGGTGAGTGAACGACTAACAGAATCGATTGATTACCTCGAAATTGTTGGGTGTACGTAACTGCTATACTATTTCTTTTCTATACATTAAAACAAAAACAACTAAATCAGCTGATTCTTTCACTTTCACCGCAGTATAAAAATGAAATTATTCTTATTAAAATAACTTTTTAAACATGTAGTTAGGTAAGATTTTTTTTTTTTCATGAGATATATTTGACATTAAAAAAATAATTTGAGATAAAATAATTTTAGGCTACAATATAAATATTTATATATCCTTCGGGGCATAAAATTTTAACATATGAGTTGGTGAAGATGCAATCATGCTCCTAAAGGAAAATATAATTGTGTTCAGGTGCTTCTCCATCTTTTTTTTTTATTGAAACAGTGCAAATACAAAATTACTCTAAGTTTTAACAAAAAACAAAGCTGCATGTAGAGGTGTTTTGTCGTTTCCATATGGTTTTATTGTAAATATTAGGTGAGGTCAAGGGTAATTGGGTATTTGTATGTATATAAATTATTATTTATATTTAGAAATGGTTAATACGTGCTGAGCACGCGCTAGCAAGTAGGTGTTACTCTTGCCCTTCAGGTGGCGCGTGCAACCCCAAAACATAATCAAACGCTGCTTTCTAGGGCGGCGTTCAATGCGACTCACCGCCCCAGGTATAGTGATAAGACACGTGTGCCAAGGTGGCCCATAAAAGAGCTCTGGCCGAGGGTTTTTCCCTTCCCCCCTCTCTCCCCTCTTTCCTCTTAGAATATCATGTTGCTCATTGCTAAAAAAAAAAAAAACCCAAGAAGATTTGGATATTTGTCTATTAAGTTAATTTTGGTTCTCATTTTTTTATTGTAATGTATTTGGCCTTCATTTATTTGTTGAGTTAATTTTTTTTAATTTAATCTCTTTACAATTGATTTTTGTATCAGATTTTATCATCATTCTTTTAATTGTAGTATATCCAGTCTTGAATCATTTATCAAGTTTTTTTTTTCAATTTTATCTATTTGCACTTGGTTTCTATATTAGATTTGGTCCTCGTTCTTTTAATTATAATGTATTTGGTCTTGAATCTTTTATTGAATTGATTTGTCTTTGAATTTAATCCATTGACATTTTATTTTTATATCAAATATTGTCTTTATTTTTTGTATTGTTATTTTTAGTTGTTCTTATCCTTTTCTACATTGAAATTGTTTTTTAATTTCATTTCTTATGATTTAGTTTTATTTTATTTTTGAAATTTATTCTCTTTCTTTTTAAATCTATATTTTTTAAATTGTTCTATTTAAATCTACATTTTTAAAATCATTTTTTTTTTAAAAAATCACTTTTTCAAGTTCATCTCTAATTATTTTGGTTGGTTATGAGTTTTACATTGTTATTTTTTTCAGATTTGACTTTTATATTGTGATCCAGTCTCATGATCCATATTATAAAATTCTAAAGGTTAGACCAGGTTAACTTTAGTTAATTTTTATTATTTTTAAAAAAAATCATTCATCATCAATGTGTTTATTGGAAATTGGTATTCTTTGTTTTTTTTTTTGGATTCATTTGTTAATTTGAATTTTTTTTCAATTTTGACGTTTAATTCAAGATTTTTATTTGTCTTCCTAATTTTTATCTTTGCAAATGAGGTCTTTATTTTCTTAGTTGCTATTTCTTTATACTTCATTTTTTTTATTTAACTATTCGACATTTTCAATTACTGGGATTTGATCTTCTAGGTTTTTCCCATTGTTTATAAGCCCTGCCTAGGAGTCCACAATGATCGGGTGATGAGTCAAATGGGTTGACTCGATTTAACCTAAGCCAGCCAAACCCTTTTATTATATATATATATATATATATATATATATATATAAACAATAATCAAAATGATACCATTTTGAAAACTATAGTTTTGAAACCCGACCTGGTTATTGACCCGGTCGACCTTCTGGGTCACGGGTCAGGTGGGTTGACCCGGGTTAACCCGGGTCAACCCAAAAAAACCTATAAAAAAAAATAAAAAACACATAACTAATTATAATACAACACTTACTTAAACCAAATTTAAATTATAAACCAACAACATAAATTTAATTCAATATCCAAAATACAAATCAAATATAAATTATAAAATATTTAAAACAAAACATCCAACCACATAAATTCCAACACATAAATTCTAAAATATTTATGTCAATTCGAGAAAATCCAAGCTATTTTATTTTAATTACAAGAAAATTAAAAAAAAAAAGGAAAGAAAAAAATCTCACCCTGATATTGCATTTCGTGTCTTAAGCGACCGTGCATCAGACCTCTCCGCGCTGACTATAGATACTGCATAAAACACCTGCATATTCATAAATTTCAAACTCAATACCAAAACTCGTCAAAAAGTGCAATTCAGTCCTTAAGTTCTTAGAAACTGGAGACTCGGCAGAAATGTTAGTCCTCACACACACTATGAGGACACGTAATGTGAAAATTAAAAGCAAAAAAAAATTCAAACAAATTATAGTAATTATAATTTTCTCAAAAAAAGCAGAGGAAAAGAAATGAAACCCTTATAAAACAAAAATCAAACTCTGAAATTAAAAAAAAAACAAAACAAAATCTTCTTCGAACGGAAACGTTTAAGAAGAAGGGGAAAAATCAAGAGAATGTGAGGGGGAAAAAATTAAAAAAAAATCCTCGCCTGTAATAGAAAAATCGAAAGCAGAAAAAGCTTCATCGTCCTGCTTGAGAGCTCCATTGCAACCAGCGCGATTAACCCTGCCGCTAATTGCAGCGTATGTACATGTAGAGAAAGAGAGAGAGAGAGAGAGAGAGAGAGAGAGAGAGAAGCGAGAGTCGTGAATTGATACGTTTGTAAAGGAGAAAAATGTGTGAGAGAGAGAGTGAGAAAAGAGTCAAAAGTTTTGGAATTTATAGTTGTCTGCGGAGAGAGAGTGTAACATAGTAGAGGCTCTCTGTTCACTGGGTGCTTGGAAGTTTTTAGAGTCATCGTTTAATGACAGGGAGAGTAAAAAAAGAAGTGGCCGGGTGGACCGGGTCGACCGGGTTTGACCAGGCCAATTCCTAAGCGGGTTTTGGCCTCCACCTGGACCGGTTCCATGCCCGGGTCGGCCGGGTCCCGGGTCGACCCGCCGGGCCGGTCCGAGTTTAAAAACTATGTTGAAAACATAAATGAAAATAGTCAATGGTTTTTTACTTTGTTTTGACTGGATTTTTCTCAGCCTAACTGAATCATGGGTCAACCCGGGTTTTTGATAAGCTTACACTTGGTCAATTCTCCCCCAATTTCTTTTGAAGCTTGGCTCGGTCATGGGTCAAGCTGTCGGGTCGAGCCAAGTTTTACAATAGTTTTTTTTCCGGATGTGATGCTTCTAGTTTAGTTAGTGCCTAAGGCCATGATTTTGAAAAGTTTATACGGGTTGATATCATTTTCTTTCCCGATTACATCATTTGCATTTATTTGTTTTAAAAAAGGATCTTTGTTTATTCAGGTGGCCTAGGTTTCTTAGATTTTAAGAAAATACATTTTGGTACCTAACTTCATTTTTCTTTTTCTTTTTTTTAGTTTGTTTTAAAGGAGAGAGAGGGAGTTGTTGGATTCCGGCTTAGATAGAGAAAATTACCATTGGAAAAGATTACGACCACCAAAATGGTTGTTTTTTTTATTTTTTTGTTAAAAGGTTCCATATGATAAAGGGTTACATTTAGGTGTTTTTTTTTTACCTTAAAAACACGTAAAAAAATATATCTGAGCTTCAAAATAATTTTTGTTTCAAGTGGATTTCAAGTTTTGAGATGGTTTTTTAGGTATTTGATGGGATTGGTTTAACAAGGTTTTTATGGTGTTTTCTAGGTGTTTTGGGTTAAAATAGGTTGAAAATGGGTTTTTGGGTGAAAAAATAAAGGACCATGTTTTTCCGGCCACTAGGTTGCACGAGGGATTTGTCGTCTAGTAATGTGTGTTAGACATGTTTGTCATACCTAAATAACGTGGATCTAGTATATACCCAAGTAACGTGGATTGGTTTATTAGGTCTGATATATTTGCTAGACCCATGACACCTAGACTTAGCGTTAGTAAAGTACAAAGTAACATAAGTGTGGCATATTTTCTAGACCCCAAGCACCTAGACTTGGCGATAGCAAAGTCCAAATTGCATGGACTTGGCAGGCAACCAAGTCCACATAACATGGATCTAGGATGTTTGTTATACCCAAAACACCTAGACTTGGTGCTAGCCAAGTCCAAAATGCATGGACTTAGGCAATTAGCCAAGTCCATAGTAATATGGATCTAGTATATTTGTCAAACCTAAGTATACGTAGGTTAGACATGTTTACCAGACCCAAGCAACTGGCCATGTCCAAAGTATGTGAACTTGGCAGTCACCCAAGTCCACATGACATGGGTCTGACATGGTTACCAAACCCAAAGCTCCTAGACTTGGTGCACAAACAAGTCCACAATGTGTGGACTTGGCAGGACAACGAAGTCCAAAGTATATGGACTTACAGTAAGCCAAATCCACATGATGTGGGTCTGTTATGCTTGCTAGACTCAAGGCCTGTGGACTTGGCAGACAGCCAAGTCCAGAGTGTGCGGCCTTGGTAGTCAGCCAAGTTTAAGTAGTATAGGTCTGACATGTTTGTCAGACCTAAGATGTCTAGACCTGGTGGTAATCCAAGTTCAAAGTGCATGGACTTGGCAATCAACCAAGCATAAAGCAACATGGGTCTAGCATGCATGCTAAACCCAAGGTGTTTGAGCTTGGCAATCAACAAAGTCCAAAGTAATGCAGGTTTAGTATGTTTGCCACACTCAGAGTGTCTGGACTCGACAAACAACATGGATCTTGCATATTTGTCAAACCTAAAATGCTTGGACTTAGCGGATTGTCAAATTCAAAGTAACGTGGGTCTGGCATGTTCACCAGACCCAAGATGTGTGGACTTGGTGGCCAGCCAAGTCCAAAGTTCGTGGACTTGGTAATTAGCCAAGTTCATATCACATGGGTCTAACATGTTCGTTAAACCCAAGATGACTAGACTTGGTGAACTGTCAAGTACAAAATATATGGACTTGATGGTCGGCAAAGTTTAGAGTAACATGGTTCTAACATGTTTGTCAAACCCAAATAAACATGAGTCATGCATGTTTACTAGACCTAAGACGTCTGCCAGGTCCAAAATACATGAACTTGGTAATCAGCCAAGTCCACATGACATAGGTATGGCATATTTGCCAGACCCAAGACACCTGGACTTGGTGCACATATAAGTACAAAGTGCGTGGACTTGGCATGACAACCAAGTCCTTAAAAACACCTAATAAACATATCTTAGGAAGAATTTTTGTTTCGGTTGGATTTCAAGTTTTGGGTGGTTTATTTGGTTTTTGGCGGCCATGGATTGGTTTAAAAAGGTCTATGGGTGTTTTTCTAGGTATTTTGGGTCAAAAATAGGTTGAAAATTAGTTTGGTGAAAAAATAAAAGACTATATTTTTCCTACTACCGCAGTGTCCGAATTCTAGATTGTGCAAGCAACACATCATCTACTAATATAGGTCTGGCATGTTTGCCAGACTAAAATAACGTGGATTGGTTTATTGGGTCTGGAATGTTTGGCAAACCCAAGTAATGTGGGCCTATCATGTTTTCCAAACCCAAGGTGTCTGAACTTAGTGCCTATTAAGTTCAAAGTAACATGAGTGTGACATGTTTGTCATACCTAAGGCGCCTGCACTTAGCGTCTGCCAAGTCCAAAGTAAACATGTTAGACCCGAGATGTTTGGACTTGGCGGTCAGCCAATTCTAAAGTTTATGGACTTGGCGAGTAGCCAGGTCTACATAATATGGGTCTAGTATGTTCGCCGGACCCAAAATGCCTGGACTTGGCAGACCATCAAATCCAAAGTAGATGGACTTGGGCGATATACTAACTTCATAGTAACATGGACCTGACATGTTTGTCAAACCCAAGTAGCGTGGATTTGGCACGTTTGTCATACCCATATAACATGGGTTGTACATGGTAGCCAGATCCAAGTAACGTGAGTCTGGCATGTTTATTAGATCCAAGGTGTTTGGATTTGTGGATTTGGCGCCAGCCAAGTCTAAGGTAACATAGATTTGGCATGTTTGCTAGACTTAAGATATTTGGACTCGGCAGACAGCCAAGTCTAAAGTTTGTGGACTTGGCAGTCAACCAAGTCCAAATAAAATGAGTGTGACATGTTTGCCAAACCTAATGTGCCTAGACTTGGAGAATAGCCAACTCCAAAGTATATGGACTTGATAATCAATCATGTCATATTGCTTTCCATGTTTACATAAATTTACTTGATAATGACTAATGTTTTGTAGCAAATTAAAGTGACTAGCATGTTATAGTTACCTTTCATTAACTTTGGTTTCGATACTATTAGTTTCTTCAATCTTAGAAGATTTTTTTTTCACTAATGTTTATTAATGTTTTTTTTTTTTTTGCAAATGCCTCCTATACTACACAAATCAGTAAATACTAGTATATTATTCCGCGCTCTATTGCGGGTTGAATCATAAAAAAATATATTAAAAGCTCAAAGAATTGTTTTAATAGTATTATTAAACCTAAACAAATGGGTTAATTTTGAAACCTTTCGACTCAACTCTTTATCTAACTTAAGTTTTTAATTAAACTGTGTGAGAGCTAGCTTGGCTTAAATCAATTAATTTTATAGGTTCAAATGCAATCTTAATAATCGATAAAAACATGACTTAATTTTTTTAAAAAAGTTTAAGATGATAATTGTTTTAAAATTTTTTTGAGCAATGACAAATTAGATCGACCTCGCCCCCTCCCCCTCTTGACTTGGGTCATGGACTGTATTGGGTTTAATAAATTTTTGTATATTTTTTTATTTAATTATATGATAAAAATAGATACTCACAAATTAAGCACTAACATAACAATAGACATTTCTTTGAGATAATTATCCCTAGAAAGCAAACAAAAATCAATAATGCAATCCATTTCCCAACTAATCCAATATTAAATGATGAAATTGAAAAAAAAATTAAGAAAAATTAAAAGACCAAAAAAAGAAGAAGCATATCTTATAAGTGGGTAAACTCGTCAAACTTGTGAAACGGGTAAGTCGGGCTATCACGTCAAACCTGTGAACTAAGTTATAGACTCCACTGAGAATATAATTTGTTTTTTTTTTAATCTATTTTTTATTCAACTATATGATAACTAAAATAGATGATTGCAATATTAAACAATAAACCTGTGAACTGAGTTATAGACTCTATGATTTTTTTTTAGATCATAATAACCTCATAAAAGGCGAAACAAAACCAATTATAAAACTAAATTCTCAATTAACCCAGTATCTAAGGATAAAATTAAACTAATTTTAAAAAGTTGAACTTGTCAGACCCACAAACCAAGTCAACTAGCCAAATCTATGAATAGGTTCATGGACTTTATATGGTTTAATAACATAACTTTTTTTAAAACTATTTTTTTAACTATATAAGAAAAAAATAGACAATAAAAAATTCAAGTTTAAATAGTAAAAAAAGACACCTCATTGAACTCATGAACCAAGGCAACTCGAGTTACCCTAGTAAACCCCCAAACCATACTAACCTTATAAAAACGTAAAATAAATTATGAAGTCAAATTCTTAACCATCCCAACATTAAAAGATGAAATCAACAAAAACAAATTTGAAAAAAAAAATCATAACAAAAATTTAAAAACATAAAAAAAAAAAAAAAAACATAACATTGTGGATTACTATTGTCATTCATAAAGCAATGTGTGTAGGTGAACATGATTTCCCCATACCTTTTAATTTTTGTTACTTTATAAAGTCTAATAACATGAATTTCTCAAAAACAATTTTTTTTTAACTATATGCGAAAAAAACAAGCTATTAAAAAAGTCAAGTTCAATTAAAAAAAAAAAACAACTTACCAAACTCGTAAATTATGACAACTTGGGTTCCCTTGGCAAACTAGTAAACCACGCTAACCTCATATAATGGCAAAAAAAGAAGAAGCAAATTACAAAACTAAAGTCTCAACAATCTTAATTTTAAAAGATGAAATCGACAATAAAAATCAGAACAAAATTTCAAAATTTTTATCATAATGCCAATAATTAAAGCTCCAATAAGAGCAATAGGATCATCGTAGGCATCAAGTAGGAGTTTGGCTCCTCAACAGTTATTATGTTAAAGTTTTAATGTTAAATTACTTTAATTTTCATTAAATTTCATAGTGTGTGTGTTGTCATTACCCAATTCTAGGTTATTCACTAAAAAATCACTTTTTTAAATAAAAAAAAAATAAAAATAAAAATAAAAGCTGACAACATGAGAAAAACAGACTAAGGAGAATTCCAAACAAAATACATAAAAAATAAGTTGTAATTTTGGAGGCAATTTGAGACCTAATCATACCTTATTGTGCCAAAAAATGGAGAAAAACAATGCAAATTCAAGGTTAGATTAAATGATTATTGGATGAATTTGCTTAAAAATTAAGTTCAAGAATATAATTAATTTTCTAATAGGCCAATTTGATTTAATCATGAGCTAAATTGAATTTTAATTATGTTTAAGAATTAATTTGGGTCCAATTGAAGGATTTAATTAAATGTAAGGACTTATAGAGCGTTTGGAAATGCGGAAAGTTCAATTTGTTTTTTGCTAAAATTCAATTTTTTTATGTTTTGGATCATTTTGATATGTTGATCTAAAAAATATTTTAAAAAAAATAATAAAAAAACATCATTTTTATGCATTTCAAAATGAAAAAACGCTTTGAAAAGCAATCACAACTACACTCCCAAACAGGCTCTTAATTACACTTTAAATGGGTAAAATTAATTTAAGCCCCAATTTGAGATTAATTAAGAAGATTGAAATTTTAAGAAACCATATTTACCAAGTTAATAGATTGAAATTAGGGGGAAAATTGCAAGAAAATTAAAGTTTTAGAGTCAATTAGGGGTTAAATTGAAGAAATTTGTAGTCAATGATCAATTTGTAAAAAACATCAAACTATGAGGGTTTAATTGCCAAAATTCGAGGGTGAAATTGAATAAAGTGAAAGTTTAATGGTCAATTAAGGATTAAATTGGATAAATCCAAGACCAAGGACCAAAGTGCAAAAGTCGTGTAAAGACAGGGTTCAAATTGAAGTTTGGCAGGGGCTAAATTGCATTAAATCAAAATTTTAAGGTCAATTAAGGGTACAATCAAACAAAATTAAAAGCTAAAGGACTAAATTGAAGTTGGACAAAAATCCCTAATTTAATCCTAAGCAGCGCCGTTTTGCATAAAAAAAGACTAGACGACGTGTCGTCTGTTCACTATTTATTATCTTTGTTGATTTTTAACCAAAAAGCTGTCTGGGTGGCTACTTTTCTTATGCATTTAATGCCTCATATGTCAATCAAATAGGACAACACCTGAACTAAAATGAGCACCTGACACCCTTCTATAACCAGGTATGACCCGTTCAAGCCGATTAACACCACAGCAGCCCCGGGGCCGACCTAAAATGGCCAACTCAAACAATCTTGAATTGTCAGATTTGATAGTTCATGGTGTCTACTTTGAACCAATAGTTGGAATCCTTTCCAATCGAATCAAGGGCCGAAAGTTTTTCCAAGTAAAAATAAGATTACCCTTTTCCAACCCCTATAAATATAGGTGGATTCCATGGCATAAACATGAAGAAAATTAGGTAAACAAATCACAAAAAAATCAACTTCCTTCTCGGTTTCTGCCACCTTTTTTCTCTCTCCTCTTTCTCCCTCCACTGTGGCTATTGGCCACCACCACCCTTATCACTGGTCTGTTCACTACCATCTCCACTACAAGAAGTCGTCTGACCACCTCATGTGGTGGTTGCACCACCTCTCTCTCTTATCTACAAACTGTTTTTTTCTTCGTCTTCTTCCTTTTCTCCTTTTCTCTCTTTTTAGTTTGCATCCAACTCATGTCATCCTCTCACGCTACCCGGATATCATCGCCATGCTAGGTGGTCCACTCCCCTTTCCCTTCTTTTCTTCACTTTCTTCTCCATGCAGTTCCACAGTCTTAAACACTGGAAGGTGAATTATAATTCACATCTATTGTTCATACTGGAACAGTGGACGTGAATTATAATTCACATCCACTGTTCCAATTCATCCATTTTTCTAGTGGACTTTAGGCTGAACCAGTTTTGGCCCAAACCAAATGGTTGGGTTGGGCCTGACCTAAACCTGAAAAAAAAAATAAACATTTTGGGTTGAGATCGGCCCACCCTTCCTTGGGTAGAGCCCGACCAAGCCCCCCCCCCCCCCACACATATATATATTAAAATATTATATAAAAAAACAAAAATAAAAAATTTGATTTTCTACGAAATCTAGTATTAAAACACCTGGTTTTCTACATAATATTTCTAAACAATTTAAAAAAAATATCTCAAAACTTTTAAATTAATCTTCCTTTTCAAAAAAAAAAATATTTTGTTTTCATACATACAGTCAAATCCTAAATTTTTTCAAGCATATTTTCTCAAAAAGATAAAAAATACATCTTTCTCATATTTTAAAAATTCAAAAATCAATATCGTAACTAGTTTATGATTATCAATTAGGATCTGATTAAAATGTCAAAAACACTATACTAGTTGTTTTTTAGGGTTTAGATGTAGACTTTAATATGCGTGGAGTGTAAAACTACATAATAGAGTATACCATCAGGATACAAGGTATAAAATAAATACGATGCTAAATTTCAGACTTTAGAACTGTTAGGATTTGACCCGATAAGGTAAAGACTTTCTCATGAAGAGAGATCCACCCTAAAATGTAGATGAGACCAACGAATAGAAAGTTGATCTAGAAAAGCAATCAAACAACAATATAGCTTACCTTAGGTAGGGTGCACTAGGGGTGATGCATCTTCCTCTTGCATAACTAGTCCTTTACCCAAATTCTCGCAAACTATAGGTTCTTAGTGACCATAATACTAGGTGGAGACTCCTGAACCTTAATCATAATTTTATAATTAAATCCAAAAACTCTTCCCAATAACACACCCCTCCTTAGGATGCACGATAAAAACTCTATTGTTGTCGGCAACGTCGTGGAACACCCTACAATGAATGTGTGTGTGTGTGTAATGAAATGAACATTGAAAAAAAAAATTTGAAATTTGAATAGTACCTAAAGAGGTACTAGATACATTAGTTAATATAAAGACTAAGAGTTTGAAAATGACTAGTACCTAGAGAGGTACTAGAGGTGTCAGTTGACCTGACAACTAGGAACTTAAATTTTGACAAATGCCAAGAGAGATACTAAAGGTGTCAGTTGATTTGACAACTAGGAACTTTAATTTTTATTGGTACCTAGATAGGTACTAGAGATGTCAAAAAATTTGATGATCAGGAATTTAGAATTCGACTATTACTATGATAATTCTAAAGGCGTCAATTGATTTGACAACCAGAAGTTTAAAAGTGACAAATACCTAAAGAGTTACTAGAGGTGTCGGTTGATTTGACAATCAGGAACTTGAATGTTAACTAGTGCTTAGAGAAGTACTAGAGGTGTCAATTGATTTGACTACTAAGAACTTAAATTTTGACTAGCAACTAGATAGGTATTAGAGGTGTTAGAAAATTTGACGATCATGAATCTAGGATTTGACTAATACCAGGATAGTATTAGAGGTGTTGGTTGATATGATATTGAAAAATTTAAAATTTGATTATTAATTTGACAACTGAGAACTTAAATTTTGACTAGTAACTAGATAGGTATTAGAGGTGTTAGAAAATTTGACGATCATGAATCTAGGATTTGACTAATACCAGGATATTATTAAAGGTGTCAGTTGATATGATGACTAGGAAGTTTAAAATTTGATTATTCCTTTATAATAAGACTAGAGGTATTGATTGATTGAATGGCCAGAATGATTGCTCGCCTTTAAATTCCCTAATAAGTTGTTTATGATATAGAAACATATTAGAAAGTGATTATCTTAATATGTTAACTATTACCTTATTTCTCTTAAAATATAAATTAAATTGTTTTCAGGATCTTCATATATTTGAAATGTATAGTAAACTATATTAGGCTGCATCTTTTAGTTATTAATACTGTTGTTAGGATTGAAGTAAACTCTCATATAATTTTGGAAAACATTTTTTGTTATGTAATTAAATTTAATGTCTTAGTTATAACCATAAAACTATAAAATGTTCTTCATTTATACTAATTAACTTAGAATGTAAGAGATTTAACATTTTATCTTTTTATCTTTCATTTTTGTTAAGTTCTATGGTGTGGGCATGGCATAATTATTAACATGTATGTGATGATGAGTTTAAGAGTTAAATGTGATCTATCCTTGATTGTGTGATATATGAAAACAATTCAGAATGATTGAACACTTGATGAATTGAGATTTTGCGGAAAAGTTTTATGATGCTGACACTTGGGAATATTCTGTTGCAAAAGAGATTTTACTGAAATTTTGATAGGATCTTAACACATTAAAGAATATGAATAAAAAAATTACCCTGATTATTTAATTTAAATATGTTGAATTGAATTGTAATAAATTGGGTTATTGCATACACAACTCTTAATTTTAGAAATTACATAAAGGCTATTAGGGATGTGAATACTGGTGCTTTTAGTTGGTTGAATAACATCCCTCTTGAGCATTAGTTTAGGCATATATTTTACCATTAAGTGAAAGTAAAAATATAACGAGCAATATAACATGGTTCTTTAATAGTTAGATTGATAAATATAAAAGTTTGTCAATTGTTATGTTATTAAAGAAAATTATAATGAAACATATGGCTAGGTTTCATGATAGATTTGTTTAGGCTTCAACTTGAGAATCAAAGAACACCTTTTTTTTCAAGAAGTTGTTGGATAATTATATTGAGAAGACAATAAATATGAGAATGATTCCATCTAGTTCTGATAAGTAGCAAGTTTATTAGGGCTAAACTAGGTGTTGTGTTTATTTAAAGAAAGAACAATATTTATATAGTGAGTTAATGCTGACTAGAATTCCATGCAAACATGTGGTGCCTTATTTGCATCATAAAAGAATTGAATTTGGAGACGCTTGTCATATATAATACAACATTGACACATTTAGAAAAGTATACTTTAAGGTTATGCATCTTTTTTCAAAATTTGGTCTCTACTTAAAAAAAAGATGTCATTGTTTTTTCCTCTAACTTAAAAATGAGTATTGGTAGACCAAGAAAAAAATCAAAAAAAGGGGAGATGGTAATGGTTATACAATAAAGAAAAGGGATTCCACACTTAAATGTATCAATTGCAAACGATATGGTCATAATTCAAGAACAGACCAAAAGGATAATGCCAAATAGATTTCAGGTGGTAGTGGTGGTAGAATTAAGAGGGAGTCCAATATTGATGCTAAGAAGGGCTTAAAAGGAGGTAAAAATGAGAAAAGATCGAGTAGTAGTGATAGGAAGGGCTCAAAAAGTGGTAGAGGTTATACTAGTGCATCTTTCTCGTAGCCCTTAACCTAAACACGAGTGATTTCAATTTCAATAATTCATAATTGTATTAGTTTAAAACGAATATATACTTTGACTAATCTATTTCATCTTTTAAATATAGACGAGTAAATTAAGATCCAACAACACTCAACCCAAAATAGTTTTATTGGTTTAAAGATCGCTTGCTTTGAAGTAAACATGGTCTATTTAATTATTAAAATATCATAAAACTTATGTTATTTATATGGATCAGTGCTACTAAAAATGATATTATATGTCACTATTGATGCTATATTTAAAGGATTTTGCACTATGAATGTTGTATTGTTATAAAGCATAATTGGCTAAATACTTTATTTCATTAGTTTGAAATATCACAAAAACTAGATTTGTTACCAGTAACAATTTGACATTTATGAAACTAGACTCTATATTATGATTCTTGATCCAAACTCTACGTAATTCATATTTTATTTTCTTTAATTTATCAAGTATTCACTCGACATCATGAGAACCTACTCCACCTATTGTGGTTAATTATATCTTATTTATAAGTTCGCACCAATCAATAATTTATTTTTGCATAGCCTATCATCACATCTATAGAAAAGCTTGTCTCGCTAGTTTTTGTTTCCAATATCTTTACAGTTGTTGTTTTTCACATTTCATGCCCTTTTACTTTTTAACTAGAGTTTATCCAAAGTATTTCAACTTTTTTTGGTTAATGTTAGCCCTTATTCTTTCAAATTTTTTTAACAATAACTATACCACTATTTTGTAATAGTAATCTTTTATATATGATAACATGCACATCATGATGCAAACCTCGTGATTACATGGTCACGCAACCCACACGCAAAGACAGCAATTCCCGGAAAGCCAAGTAAATCAGGTTTGATAGGAGTGTGACACAAAAATAATTTGTACCTAGGCATCAACATTATTGGAAATGGAGACCCTCACCCAACGAATATTGATTCGTGAACGAGAAGTATAAGAATGACGCCATGAAGAAAGTTGTTCTTCGATAATTCGTTTTTCAGTTCTTTATAGAACCATGGAAGGGAGATTATCTCACCAACACACACACACACACAAAGTGTGGCAAACAAGAAGTTGTATTAATCTGCATTGTCTAACCTTACATCTCTGGTCATGCCCTTATTTATAGTGACTCCAAACTAAAATAAACCCTAATGAACCCCTTATGTGGACTTATATGATGCCCATTTATAATTAAACCCAAATAATATAAATAAACCCAAAACTAAGAAGAAAATAATAATAAAATAAATAAATCTAAATTTAATATCCTAAATATGATAGGATCAGATTTGTTGCCCTTTAGAAGTCCTATATAAGTTAGGAGAATCAAATCTGAAGGTATAATTAGTTCTGAAATCTTTTTTTTTTTTTTGTAGCTATGATGAATAAGGAATCCTTGTAAGAAAAGGATTCTGAAACATTTATGAATCCTTGCCACACTTGGAAACTATGTTGCAGCCCATTAAAGATCTTTGTTGAATTAGGAGATTTCCAGAATAAGATGCCACATCTTTTTAGGAAAAGAATACTAGTCAAATAGAAAGTCAACAAGTCAAAATGAAGTAAATAACAAAACTTGTACAACCTCTATTGACCTGTGTTTGGATGCCTTGTCGAACTCCGATTGACATGATATTTTAACCCAAGGTAGGACAACATGTTAGGAGACTCTGTGTAAAATTTTCAGCACGATCCAATGGTAAGATTGAGAATTATAATTGTTGTTGTAAAATTAGATAGTTGCATATTTTATGTCAAAATCCGAATTTAACCTTGTTTAAATCGTATCACATCAAAATATATCTCAATAGATAAAACCATGAACATAATTATTAAGGATAAAACAATAATGATGATGATTGAAGCTTAAAAAATGAAGACATTCAGTGTTAAAATCTAATGTAAGAGGATCAAAATTGAACTAACAATAAAATACTTTTTTTAATTTAATTTTAATATTAAGGTTGTTGGCAATTATTTAATTGAGAGCTTTTTTCAGAGTAAAGTCAATTACTATTATCTTAAAAACTGGAAAATAGGTTGGTGGATGGATGATTTATGAATGAAGAATCAGTTCATCTAATTTTTCTCTTCCTAGTTTTATTTTTTTAAAACAAGCCTCCTGCCAGGTTATGAAAAATATGGATCAAGGTACATTCATTTCCATACATTATTGCACTTTTTTTTATTATTATAATAAATGCTGTCTCAAGAATAAATTTTTAAAAAAATTAATTATTTTGATAAGTTTAGAATTTATTTGGAGTATAGTTATGATTATTTTTCAAAATGTTTTTTACTCGGAAATATATTAAAAAATATATTTTTTATTTTTAAAAAATTATTTTTGACAACAGCACATTAAATTGATTTGAAAATATCAAAAAATATTAATTTGTAGTAAAAATATTTTAATTTTTTAAAAAATAATTTTAAAATATAGAAACAAATAAGTTATTACACTACCACCTTTATTTTTCCATTTATTTTTTTTATTTCTTTATTAAATTTGACAATATTCCCAATTTAAAAACACACCAGCTTTTCTAAACAACACCCTTTTTTCTTTTATTTTTTCTAATATACGAGCCAATTTTCAGGCTCACCTACCTCCCTACCGACCATGGTTCTGTCTGCCTCAGCACAACCGGTACAATTTTTTATGCTGCCGGCCCCCACCACCCGTCAGCCTCAAACCCTCACAACCACCCCATTTTTGGATTTTAGTCGGGCATGATTCGGTTTTCGAGGTTTTCATTGTGTTGAATATTAAAAGTATTAATTTATATTAAAATTATCCATGCATTAAAATTATTAAGAAATATTAAAATAATTAATTTAATATTTTTTAAAAATAAATATATTAAAAAAAACACACCAAGGAAACAAAAACGGTCAGTCATCGGTGGGACTCGGTAAACACAGTATCCATCAACGTCAAGTGATTGGTAGAATATAAAGACAAGCAAGCGTCTGGTACGAGCGCGTGAATTACATTTCTGGTTGAGTTGACTCCAAAAGGTGATGTCATGTTGCCTTTAACACATGATTAATTGTCGTATTACTTTAATTTATATTTATTTTAAAATGATATTATTTTATTTATATATATAAGAAGATTAAATGGTGTTATTTTAAACTAAATTTGTAAAACAAATCTACAGCAACATCTTTGAACAAAACTAAAATATAATTGTTGGAATTTATCCATTTGAATCTCATTCTATTTGGATGAGTTATAAATTACTTAAATAATAAATTGGAAAAATAATCAAGCTCTAAATCATTAATAACTAGTTGCGCAAAATAATTGTCGAAATTGATCCAATTAAGAGTTTGTTTGGGAATATAATTGTGGTTGCTTTTTAAAATATCTTTTCATATTGAAATACATCGAAATGATATTTTTTTTATTTTTTTTAAATTATTTTTAAAATTAATGCATCAAAATAATTCAAAAAATATAAAATAAATTTAATTTTTAATTAAAAAATATTTTTTATGAAACATGATTTACATCATGTTTTCAAAAAGTACCTTCTTATTGTATTTGGATGAGTTAATTGGATAATGGAATGAGTCATCAAATTACTTTAAAAATTGAGTTGACAAAAAAAAAACCCTTAACCTAACTTAAGCTCTAAATCATCAATAACTAGTTGCGTAAATAAGTATCATATCAATACATACCCAAAATGATATTAGATTACCGTGTACACATGGATTAGCTTAAAAAATTAATATATCTTTATAGAAGAAATTAATTATGTGGAAATGCCATCTGTAATTAAAAAAACAAAAACTAAACCATGAGAGGATTCGAACCTAATATATTTATCATCCAAGCCAACACCCCAGAGGCATTAGGTTATACTTTTGAATAAAATTATATCTGTCATTTTTATAAAAAAAATAAAATAAATAAACTTAATTTTGTCATTAACAATGCCCAATTGCCTCGTTGACCATGCATCCTAGTAAAAAGTCGTCGCCATCAACATAAAAAAATGGTGTATAATTCGGGCAGTCACTGGGTTTTGCAATTCGTTGAATAGAACAAGAGAGTTTTAAAAACGTGAATATATTCGTGTTTAAGTATTTTTAAAAAAATTTAATTTTTTTTAAAATTTTTTTATATATATTTTAAATTATTTTGATGCATTAATGTAAAATTTAATTTTTTTAAAAATAAAAAATATATAATTTTAATGTATTTTGCACAAAAAGCAACTATACTTATAAAAATACCATTAACTATTCTTGTATCTGTCATTCATCGTGGATTGGATTCAAATTATTTCAATTCACAAAAAGAAAAAGTGGCATAGTTTATTGACCAAAATATGAAAGAAATTCAACCAAAAATAGTTGTGATAATTATAATATCTTCACTTTATTTTTACATAATATTCATGACTACAAGTATAAAAACATTTTTTTATAGCAGGTTCATATAGAATAATTAACAAAATAATTTCCAATATCATAAAAAAGAAGAAGCAAGAGTCTCATTCGAAACTAAAATGTGAAATTGATTGGTATTTAATGGAATAAAATCTTAAATATAATAGTATTTATTCAGATATAATTAATTTTGATTAAATCTTAGGGGGCAAAAAAACAATGGTGAAGGACATAACAAAAAACCTCCAGCTACAATTTTAAAAAACAAATTATAATTTTATTTATATGAAATTCAAGCAAAAAATCTATTTAGTGATAGGAAAATGCTATATTATTCAAAACCTTGAGCACAGGCAGCCTTGTTTGTTTTTATATTTTAAAAATGTTTTTTAAAAAAATTAAAATTTTTTTTATTTATTTTTGTTTTAAATTAATATTTTTTTATTATTTTTAAATAATTTTAATGTGTTAATATTAAAAATAATTTTAAAAATATAAAAAATATATTTTAATTTATTTTTAAATAAAAAATTCTTTAAAAAATATCTACTGCACTTCCAACAAAGGACACCAGATAAAGGACTGAAAGGGCAGCACCTACACTTAAAGAGAAAGGTAGCGAGAGCATTGAATAGCCAAAAAATCATATTTTTCTTACCAACAAGCTATAGTCAATGCTCGCAGAGATCTCAAAGCTTGCCTGAATCCTTATAATTTCATTTCCTATTTTATCTCCCTGTCAAGCGAGACCTTTCCTTCCGGTTTCTCATTGTTTTGAAAACGAAATAAACAAAAACGATGAGTCAGAATAGACGAGTGGGCCACCATCTCTTAATGTACGCAAAACGTTAATATTATTATAAATATAAAGTAACTAGAAAATTATATAATTATTAATTTATAAAATTAATTAAAAAATATATAAATTAATCTGAATATTTATATTAATAAACAAAAATATTAATCAAACATTGTTTTTAAGAAAACATGTAAAAACAAACATACATATATAATAAATCTCATGCACTTTAATAAGTTCTAGACATTTATCTTCTTTTTTTCCTACTATTTTTATGAATTTTTTTGAATTAAAATAAGTATTTAGATCAGTTTGTGTGTATCTCAATGTACCCTAAAGTTAATGATTATGTAACCCTCAATGATCTTGAGAGGATTTAAACTTATAATTATTAAGAAGTAAATTTAAAATCTAACTAGTTAAATTACATATCATTAATTTATTTATCTTAATTCTTGTACTACTAAGAACCCGTTTGGCTCTGCGACTGCGTTTTATTGAAAACGCAAGTGCAGCGGTTTTGTTAAAGAAAAACGAGGGTACTGTTCACTGAGACCCACCTTTTTCTGCTTGGAAGCGCATCATTTGAGAAGCAAGAATTCCATTGTTCAAAAAGTGTCCACGTTCATGTGAACAGTGCAAGGAATTGCATTGTTCAAAAAGGACACTTTTTTTTATAAAAAAACTAGTTCAGAATGAATTTTATACATTATAATATTTTATCTAATTTTATTATATGTTAAAAAATTATGGAAATTGTAGGTTTTGTCGGATGTATTTTGTAGGTAATGGAATTATAAATGGTTTCTTGGAATAATAAAAAATGTTTTATATAAAGTATGATTTATTTCATAATATAATAGCAATAGTTAAATCCATAATATTTAAATTAAAAATCATCAATATTAATATATATATATATATATATATATATATATTTTAAAATTATTTTATAACCTCAATTTTAAAAGCATTTTTAACCAAACACATTAAACTACTTTTTATTCAACCTTAATTTCAACTACAATTTTAACCAAACACCTATTTTTTCAAACCAACCTTAACTAAAAATACTTTTTATAAAACAATTTTTTTCAAACCACAACCACAACAGCTACCGCAATGCCAAACATATTCTAAATAGGAGAAATAAGTCTATAATCACATGGTTATATTTTTCTTCTGAATTCCAACATATTTAAATTTTGTCTTATAAGAAGTCTTCCTTTTATTTTTTTATTTTTATTTAAATTTCTCACTTTGAATGAGTTCTTACTTCATAATCTTAAGAAAGTAGTATTGTATTTTAATTCTAACAATCAAGCAAATTTCACCTACTTTGTATTATTATTATTATTATTTTAATTCTACAGCGAGCAAATGACAGCAGCACCACTACGGATGGAGTAGCTCTCCCTCTCTCCTTTTCTCTCTCTGAATAACCCAACCAAATCAACAGCTGCTTGGTTATATATATCACCAACTTCTTCTCGGTTTATGTCATTCGTTGTCCTGAGAGAGAGAAAAGAGAACTTGAAAAACACACACAAAAAAAAATAAAAATGGAGAAAGCATTTAACAGACAAAAAGTTCTTCTTGCTCATCTGCAACCCACTTCTCCTTCTCCTCTTCTCTCTGTAAGTTTATTTTCCTTCCTTGCAGTTTTTTTTTCTTAATGGACTAAATTGAAGGTGAAAATGGATTTCATTAATCTTTTCTTGTTGCCAGGCTTCAATTTGTGCTGCTGGGGACAGTGCTGCATATCACCGGACAGCTGCTTTTGGTGATGATATTGTGATTGTGGCGTAAGTTTCTTGATTTCTCTTTGAAAAAAGAGAGAGCATATAATCTTAACCAATTTTTGCATATATGTTTCGATGTGTATTTTCATTTTGTCCCTTGTTTATCTTTATGATCTTCATTAAACTTGTTGGATGACAAGCAGTGCGTACCGTACTGCTATTTGCAAAGCCAGGCGTGGTGGGTTCAAGGATACCTTTCCCGATGATCTACTTGGATTTGTATTAAAGGTTAGCTCTTCCCCCTCTATTATGAAAATGATTTGTTTTCTGGAAGGTTTGAAAAGGACCATTTAATACAGACCACAGTCTTTGGATCTTTCTATTTGATAAAAGTTTGGACGTATACGTATGTTTCTGTGCTGCTACTGCTACAATTATGGTAATTAAGTATTAGCCATGTTCATCTCTTGAGTTGACCGATTGTAAAACTTGATTGTAGGCAGTGGTAGAAAAAACAAATGTGAATCCAAGTGAAGTAGGGGACATCGTCGTTGGAACCGTTCTGGCTCCTGGTTCAGAAAGAGCAATTGAGTGCAGGATGGCAGCGTTTTATGCTGGTTTCCCTGGTATAGTTTTGGTTAAACCCTTCTGCATTAGCCCTTCATATTTTTCGTTGGCATTTGAGTCCAATTTGTTCAGATTTGGACGCACAATTTTCTTATGATTGACTTCATTACCAGAATTTTGATGTCGGTTGAAAAGATCTTACTGACTCGTTTGTTCCAACCAGATACGGTGCCCCTCAGAACAGTCAACAGGCAATGCTCATCTGGCCTCCAGGCAGTTGCTGATGTTGCTGCATCCATAAAAGCAGGATATTATGACATTGGTCAGGGTGATTCTAGAATATGTATCGTTTGTGGATGACCCTCTTTTTGCTAAACTTCATTTTGTCTTTTCAACGCAGGTATTGCAGCTGGGTTGGAGTGCATGACAGTGAACGGCATTAGGACTGTTCCCCAAGTTAACCCAAGAGTAAATTCCCAACTATATTTTTATGAAGAAATCATAAATTTTTGAAATGTTATCGTTGAACTTGAGTTGTGTTGTTAACAGGTAGAGGCCTTTCAACAAGCCCGAGATTGTCTTCTTCCTATGGGTATGACTTCTGAAAATGTTGCTCAGCGTTATGGCGTGACACGACAAGACCAAGATCAGGCTGCTGTGAGTTCCACCGATCATTTGAGGTTGTGTGATTTTTTAATGTAATTGTGTGATAGTCTTGACACCTTATCTTTTTGAACAGGTTGATTCTCATAGAAAAGCTGCAGCTGCAAGAGCATCTGGTAAATTCAAAGATGAAATTATCCCAGTTACTACAAAGGTAAATAAGACAATGAATAGTCAAGAGGCTCGCATTCTTGAATGTTATTGTTGTTGCTATCATGTCTTCTAACCAATGATTTTTATAAAAAGATTGTGGACCCAGCAACTGGTATACAGAAGGTTATCACAATTTCAGAGGATGATGGCATTCGACCAAACTCAAACCTGGCAGAGCTGTCCAGGCTGAAACCTGCATTCAAAAAGGATGGATCCACCACTGCTGGTACTCATGATACACATTACCATTAAGAATCTTGTCAAAATGTATTCAATCTATCTTGATCAGCATATATCATCAAATCTCATTTGAGTGCAAACTGTATAAATAGGCAATGCTAGCCAAGTCAGTGATGGTGCTGGAGCTGTACTTCTTATGAAAAGAAGCCTTGCTGCACAGAAGGGACTTCCAATTCTTGGAGTGTTCAGGTACTAGTGTTTTCTTGCAAAGAGATGCTACCTTTAGCAGGTATCACACATGGCTATTTACATGTAAACCATGTCTTACCACAAGTACAAACCTTGAATGCTGATATTGGGTGAGCTAGTTGATTCCAGAACTATTTTGTTTGGCAAATCTTTTATTACATTTTTTCTTAAAAAAAATTAATCAAAGCTAGGGAATTTTCCGGGTCATTGGAAGTGTTCTATTGCCTTGGAATACAGATATGCTAAAGAATCTTCTGAAAGCAAAGTTGAGTCTACTTTTTTTCTCGGTATTGTTGCTGTATTATGCAAATTTTGAAGAAATTTCATGGATGGGTCAGTTATGGTATAAAGTTCTTGGAAGAGTTTCCTAGAATAGAGAGATTCATAAAGCTAAGAAAGATGCCCTCCTAGTTTTTTAGTGAGACTACTCTAAGACCTTGTATTGAAAGAAGCCAATAACATCCATGAACATGGTTCAGAATTTAATCTGGCATTTACTTCTGCGGGAAGAGAAACTTTCACCTTCTCTATATTTTTTTCTACTTTCTGTATCTTCCTCTGAGAATGAACATACTGCTTTATTCTGTTATTGAAAGTTTTCAAATGAATGCAACTCTTGGAAACATAGCATTTTTTATCCAAGAATAAGCAGGAATTTGGTGCAGAAGTTCACAAGTGATTATCAGTGAAAACCTCCAATCTAGGAAGGAACTGAAAGTTCATTAGAGGTTGTCATGATGAGTAAATAACATGTTGATGTGGAGTCGGGATTTCAAAAAAATCTCATGCTCTAATCTTACAGTCATATGCTTTTCCTGCAGGAGTTTTGCTGCTGTCGGTGTAGATCCTGCTGTAATGGGTGTAGGCCCAGCTGCTGCAATTCCAGCGGCAGTGCAAGCTGCTGGACTTGAGCTTAATGATATTGACCTGTTTGAAATAAATGAGGTAGCGGGCTCAACAATTTTTTACCCACTGAATCTTTAAGAGTGAGATTTTTTTGAGTTAAGGAACCTGCTGGTCTCTCTTCAGGCATTTGCATCACAATATGTTTATTGTATAAAGAAGCTGGAGCTTGACCCTGAGAAAGTTAATGTGAATGGCGGTGCAATTGCTCTTGGGCATCCTTTAGGAGCTACAGGTATTCACACTGACAATTTTTTGTGAGACTGAGTTCGTGTTTTAAATGCTTATGATTGTTTCTCAAGATAACTTCATGAAAAGGCATACATGGACACTTGTATGCCTTTTGAAGTAAATGATTAGCTTTAAAATTAGTTCTTAAAAAAATAACACAACATAAACAAATAATGTAGCTTTCGACCTGAGAAGCTTAGCTTGGTGTTGATTTCTTTTAATGTCAGTTGAGCACACTTGTAAGCCACTTACTGCTACTTTTTGCTAGGTGCCCGCTGTGTTGGAACTCTTCTGAATGAGATGAAGCGTCGTGGGAAAGATAGTCGCTTTGGAGTGATCTCAATGTGCATAGGTCTCCCCCTCTCCCTCTCTATATTCAACTACGCACTTAACATGACAAGATATTACTACAAACAACTTCATTCAATTCTTGATCTCTTGTAAATGTTTAGAAAATATATGTAGGCAACATCAAATATTGCATTTCTGTTTAGAAAGCAAAATGTGACTAGTTAGTGGGATTTCATTATCTGGTCTGGTCCATTTAATATGCTTTCTTGGTCAGATATTAAACAGAACTTCATAAAAAGTAGTTTATATCAAATTGAATTGTTATAGTTGCCGTTCTTCTGTTTTTCTAGCAGATTTTGTGTTGGTTTCTTTTTTTGGCAATAGTAGATCATTAGACAATATTAGTTCACAGGATGTACCAAAGCAAGTAATAGGGCCACATTTTTTTGGATCATCTCCTTGCAACAAGAGTGGTTTCACTACAACTAGTTGGATGGTTTTTTGTAGCAGTTGAAAAACAGTGAATTCAGAAGGAGGGTTAATAGAGCATATAAAGATGCACAAATGTTATGCAAGTTTAGAGGAAACAGAAAGATTAGAATTCACCATGCTTGTTTCTATTTTCTGGATTTCCTTCTGACCTCAGAAGTGCGGCTATATTTGCAGGGTCTGGCATGGGGGCTGCTGCTGTTTTCGAGAGAGGAGACTGTGTCGACGCACTATGCAATGTTCAAAAGGTGGAAAGCAACGACCTTCTGTCAAAAGATGCTCGTTAGATACATTAATTTCATCATACTGAATTCATTTTGTTACAACTTGGGAGATTATCAAAATAATCATCTGCGAAAATTGCAATTTGGAACATAAAGCTAATCTTTATATGGATTAAGTGTGATGACCAGCTGTACCACAGGTCTTCTGATGAATGATTTTCATCTTTTAATAATCTCCTCCGCATTGTAATTTATCAGTTTTTGAGTATAGCGATTTGTTTCTATTATTTTGAGGTTCATGATTCTCGGTTCGAAAGGAAGTTACTATATTTTACAGGTAGCTTTTCTGGTACAGTTCATAGTCCTTTTGCCTGAATGTCACTTTTATTTTCAAGGCAGCATTTGATAAACAAATCATCCAGCTTGCACATTAAAAAAAATACAAAAGGTTTTAAATTAATTGTTTTTGGTTTTTTAATCGTTTTTACATTATTGATATTAAAAATATTTTTATTTTCAAGTGAAAAAATGTATTATTACAATAATAATTAAACGCCAAAAAAACAATTTCGAGTACTTATTCTGCGAACGGCAACTTATGGAAGTCATCGACTTTAACAAATTCATAAAAAGTTTTACTCTGATTTCTCGATGATTTCTCGATTTCAACAATCTATCAAGCAGCGAACGACATCTAAACAAGATGAAAAATGGTAGACAAGGATCAACGAATACTAGAAAAATCTGTCTATGATAGGAGGCTACTATAATTTACAGTGTTGAGGAAAACTTTCCTCTCTGTTAGAACATTAGAGTGGCAGGATAATGCAAGTATAGAAATTATTGATTGTGTTGGTATTGATGTTGTTCATATAAATATATTTAACTAATAATAAAAATTTATTTATCATTAATATTCATTAAATATTTGACTAATAAATTTAGAATAAAGATAAAATCATAATGATAAAAATATTTTACAAAGAAAATGATAAAGTCATTATAATTATGAGATCTTTACTGCATCAAAACATTGTTTTTAAATGTTCCTGGTTAATACTCTATTAGGATTGAACATTAATTAGAGTTATTGAGACCGATACATTTTATATTCTTTCATTTATGAAAGAAATAATTGTTCTCATAAGCTGATGCATGATAAATATCTAGAACTAATAAGTAGGTGTTTGCTGGATGACATGTACACTAAACTAATCCGTATGAGAATTCCATACGGAAAGATTAAATGTGTTTATGAAAAGGCTCATAGGACAGTTGTATAAGTAATCTTTAAACTTGAGATCATTAAGTTATCTTATATAATGAATGTTATGTTTTGATCATGCTGCACATTATTCTAATCAAGGATAACAAATGAGCAGATATTGGGCATAACAAGAATTATATGAAGATATTTGAGTAATTAAAAGAGGTTTCATCACCTTAGGTGAATTAGAAAAAATATTATATATGTTATCAAATAATATTGATTGGAAATTCTTGTGTAAGGTGGAATGAGATTTGAAAAAAATTTCAAATCTCATTCAAAAAATCAATGACTATAGTGTTGTAAATAAACATGATTTGACAGAGTAAACACACTTCATGCTATAATGTTTAAATCAAAATATTGTTGATGAATGAATAATAATTGCACTGATAAACTAGTAACTGAAAGGTTAAATCAAATCATTTATGACTTTCTTAATATTTGGGGGATTATAACAAGTTGTTGGATATTATACATTTTTAAATATAAATCAATCAATTATTGAATTGATAATAGATTAATTTATTTAATACTATTTTATTTATGATTGTGCTTTATATTTTGGTCAACTTATTAGGAAATCTAATGGGTTAAACATATAAGAACTATTGTCCCAAAATTAAAATGAGATGATTAATTAAGTGTGACTTGATTGTAAATAAATTTTAAAAATTAAAAAGTAGATTGCAATTTATATAGGGAATTATAATTTTAGACCTAGAAAAATAAAGTAGGGGCTTGTTTGAATAAATTTTTAAAATTATCCTGAAATAATATATGTGATATTATTGAGGGGGTAAATTAATATTTTTTTTTCATTTATAAGGTTTTCTTATAAATAGAATATTGTGCCTTTTTATTTTTTGTGTAGAAACTAAGTTACAAAACACTTCAAAAAAATAAAAAATAAAAAGCTAGCACTTAAAGACATATAAATCATTCTCTTCTAAAAGGGTATATGAGATTTCTCATTGTTGGTTTGTGTAGATTACCATTAGAGGTTAAACACTTGGACGACTTGTGGTTTGTGACAATCCAGGATTAAAGCAATTATTAAGAGCAAAAAATAGCACTTGATCTTTAGGTGATCTTTGTATAAACCTAAACAACTCTAAATCTATATAACATGATCCTTGAGACTCTTGAAAAACTTTTAAATTTACCATTTCCGCTATGTATATATACTTCGCGAAACCCAATAGTGGTAGCAAAAATTTCATTAAACAATTAGGATTGTTAATTACATGTTTTAATTATTATCGACATTAATTGTTAATTAAATTTATGTACAAAACATATTTTTTTAAAAAGTAATTTCTCTCATGATTTTTTTAAAATAAATAAATTCAACCACTGTTCGGCCAGATTCAGTTGGAATACAACATTGAAATAATAATAATAATAATAAAATCAATTTTAATGACCACAATGCTACCAGCGCTGTTGGCGAGCAACAACAGCTTGCCATGGCTGCGTCAGCGGCAACGACACTGCTAGTAGTGCTGTGCAATAACCTTTCACTACAAGTGATGCAATGCAAGGGTTGTTACCCCGCACTTCACCAAGAACTACGGCAACATTGCTGCCACAGCTGGAGGCTACAGTCTAGCACGAGCAGCCCACACCAGCAACAACAGCTTTTGTAACAGTTGTTAGCCCTCTACTAGCAATAAGCAAGAAGAAAAGGGAGCAGGATTTACAATTCTTTCCTCGGAGCTTTCTTTAGGGTGTTTGGTGGTAGAATTACAATTCTACCTCTATAACTAATAAGTTATTACAATAGGGTTTTTGGGGTCTAATTTATAAATTTACCCCTGCAATTTATTCCCTATTACAATATGGTATATATGATAGAATTACGATTATACCCCTCTATATATAGTTGATTTTATATTTTAAAATTGAACCTAAATTAAATAGATAAGTAATTTTTCTAAAAGGATTATGATTGAATTAAAATGTTAAATTAAGTTTTTTGAGTTTTGTAATATTCTATAGGATTAGGATTTAATTAAAAGATTTAAGAAAAAAATTAGGAAAATGGTTTTTCTAAATGAAGATAGTTTTTAAACTAGAAAGTTTTATTTAATAGATTCTAAAATATTTTAGGATGTTAATAAAATTTTTAATACGATTTGTTTTCTTATTAAATTTAAAAAAAAATCAATGAAAATTTGTATTAAATAAAATTTATTATGTTTATGAAATTATCAAATTAGTTTTGATTTAATATTTTTAAGTGCTAAGAAATATTATTTTAAAATTGCACATAAAGCCAATAATTAAAATTAAAGTATGCAATATATTTATTTATGTATATTAATATGTTAGTATGCATGATTGATGATTATAGACATTAAAAGACCAATGTGATTATGTTTTTAATCGTTGAATGATTGCAATATTAAATATAGCTTGTATCTTGTCTTTTTATTTTTATTTTTATTATGGATTGTAAAATTACTTTTTTATCTAATTCCCTTCGAATGTAACTCGATGTTTCTTATATAATTACATAAATGTAATGTAATTTAGAAATGTAGAAATTTAGATAGAAAATTCTATTTTGTAATCTAAGACGAAGAAATAATGGCGGAAAAGACTACAAACATGATGCCTATAAAGGACTTATAAAGATTTGTAATGGCTTTCTAAGTTTTGACCACCTAGTTCCCTTCGATGGATTGAGGGAATTAGTTTAAATATGTTCAAAATCATCAAATTAGATTTGTTATGCATGATATATTAGTAAAGTCATGGAATGAGAATTAATTAAAATAAAATAATCTCTTATTAATATATTAAGTACATTTTGAGAACATGATTTGTTCCTTTCTAATTTTATATGCATAAAACTAGAATTCTATTTATGGATAACTTGTTGAGCTATCAAAATTATTGTTAATCGAATATGTTTAATGCGATAAAATTGGATCCTACTTAACTAACTTATATGATTTGGATGAATTATAATCATATAAAATTAGAGACAATAGTAGATGAAACATATATGATATGTTTTGACAAAGAGTTGTCACCTAATTGGTTTGGGAGTTACATAAAGATGTCAATGCTAAGCTATGTTATCTACCTAATTTAATTTAATTTATTTTGATTTGTTGAGTTACTCAAGATCATATAAATTAAATGGGATTCTAGCCCGCTAAAAGATCTAAGCGCAATTTCTTGAATTAATAGTAAGGGTTATTAATTTGCAGGAAAATAGTGAGAGATCAAATTATAATTAAAAACCTTATTTGAATTTAGTTATAAATATTTATGCATGAAACTGATACTTGCTATCTTTACATGAATAACTTGATAGATTAGCATGAGTAAAATTAAATTTATCCCTATATAGCATATTTGACTTGATCAAACTTTTCAGATTGGTACCAAAATGTGATAATTATTCTCAAACAATAAAGAAGCTTGTATGTTCTTGAAAATATAATTTCTCATGTTCTTAATAAGGATAATGAAAACAAAGTTATGACTAATTATTGATGTCATATTGATGACGATGAGCAAGTTATATATATTATGTTAACTTGAACTTCAAACATAACATGAGAATATGGATGCCCATATAATAATTATACATATCAAAGAGTTATTAGATGCCAACTAGTAGGATTAAAAGGTATGAGACCTCAAATAAATTATTCAACTAAAAGATAACAGAGGGTTCCTCAATAAACACCCATATGTTGAGGATGATTGGCTATTTTAGGAATTAGTCCAATTGGGCTTTGTCATGGACCATGAGTTAAGCATTGACCTAGTCTTATAATCTAAGCATGGAATCTTACTTTAGACATTAAAAAAGATAACGGTAAGGAAAGCCAATATAGAAGAAACTTTTACTTTAAGTGTGTTTATGATTGAATAAAAGTAAAGTTGACCTACAAGTTGATAATGAAACAAGGGCTACTGTATTAACTTTGCCAAGTGAGTTGATACTATAATTTGATAATTGTTATTTAATTCTAGTATTTTCTAGAAACATTGTATCTATTTTTGAATGTATTTAAATTTATTATTAAGAAAAAATATTGTTCCTTTTATAAAAATAATATTTATTATAGATATGATATTTATTCAAATGGTTTGTACACACTTGATTTTAAAATTCTCAGGTTTAATATAAATAACAAGAGGAACAGATTAGATAATCAATATTCATATTATTTATGGCATTGTAAACAATATCATATCAATAAAATAAGAATCATTAATAAGAAGTATATTTGATCTTTTTAATTATGAATCATATAAAACTTGTAAAACTTGTTTATCAAGTAAGATGATCGAAACACTTTTTAATGAAATAGTAGATATAATGAATTATTAGGTCTAATATATATAGATGTATATGGACTAATAATGATTCATGTCATAAATGAATATACATGTTTTATCATTGATAACCATATTAGATATGGTAATGTTGATGAAAGTCTAAATCATTTAAAAGGTTCAAAACATTCAAAAATAAAGTTGAAAAACAAACTACAAAGAGTATTATTATATTTCAATTTGATCGAGGTGGTGAATACTTAAGTTAATATTTTCAAGATTATATAAAAGAGAATGAGATTCTCTTATAATAGACACTTCCTAAAACACCACAATATAATAAAGTTTCTGAAAGGAGAAATTATATTTTATTGGATATGATACAATCTATGATAAGTTAAATAAACCTTTCGCCTTCTTTTTTGGGCTATGCCCTACAAATAAATATGTTCCTTTTAAATAGAATTCCATTAAAATTCATTGATAAGACTTTATACAAGATATGGAATGGTAAAAGACCAATATTTCCACACTTAAAAAATTTGAGATGTGATGTTTATATGAACCATACTGTATCTGAAAAAGCTGAGAATTAAGTCAAATAAATATAAATATATAGGATATCCAAAAGGAATTATTGGATATTATTTACACCATCTTGTTGAGAAAAAATGTTTGTCTCAATATATACTACCTTTTTAAAGAAAAAAAAAATTGTTCTTTAAAGGAGCAGTGGGAGGAAAATACAACTTGATAAAGTTCAAGAACCACAAATTGAAATTTAAATGGTACCTAAGCCTAAGGCTTTAACATTAGACATTCAATCTAAAGCTTAATAAACTTAAGAACTCTGTAAATTTAGTAGGACGCGTCATGCACCAATGACATATAAACTTCTTATGAAAGCTGAAATTGATGAGTTGCTTATACTTGATGAGCCTATCAATTATATGAAAATATATCTGATATTAATTCTAAGAAATAGATTAAGGCCATTAAATTTGAAATGGATTTCATGTACAACAACAAGGTACGAACCTGGTTGATTCATTTGAAGGGAAAAAACCTATCGGATGTAAGTGAGTCTTTAAGAAAAAGACTGATATGGATGAAAATGTACAAATATACAAAGATAAACTAAGTATAAAATGTTACAAACAAAGACATATATGTTGACTTTAATGAAACCTTCTTACCAGTAACTATGTTAAAATCTATAAGGGTCTTGCTTCTTATAATTGCTTACTATAATTATAAGATTTGACAAATGGATGTCAAAACTATATTTTTGAATGAGAATCTTCAAGAAGATGTGTATGTGACACAATTTGAAAGCTTTAAATCTAAGGAATTTGCTAATAAAGTATGCAAGATATAAAAATTTAATTATGGATTTAAACAAGCTTGGCTTCAAGAGTTAAAAATAATCCATTTTGATAAGATAATCAAGTAGTTTGATTTCATAAAAAATATGGATAAGCCTTGTATTTATAAAAGGTTAGTAGGAATGGAGTCGTTTTTCTAATATTATATGTAGATGTTTGATTATTAATAGAAAATGTCATTTCTTTACTCTAGTTAGTAAAGATCTGGTTGTCTAAGAATTTCTCCATGAAGGATATGAGAGAAATAACCTATATACTATAAATAAAAAGATGTTAAAATGATTTAGCATGAAAGAATACAAAGAGGATACTTACTTATTTTGCATAAAATACGTCTCTCTAAGGATATGTGCTCTAAAACACAAATTAAGATAGATATGATTCCACATACTTTGGACATAAAATCTATAATATATGCAATGTTATGTGTAAAACTAGATGTATCTTATGGTTTGAGCATAACCAATCTAATATAGGTGAAGGTCAATAAAAGATAGTTAAAAAACATTCTTAAGTAATTAAAAAAACTACGAATGTTTTTTTTTCTATAAAGGAGATGGACTATTAGTTCATGGTTATTTGGATGCTAGTTTTCAATCAAATATTGAAAATAGAAAATCCAGACTTGTTATATTTGACTCTAAATAATAGTGTTGAGTTGGAAGAGTTTCAAATAAGAAATCAAAGTAGATTCTACAACTAAAGTTGAATACACATCTACATTTGAAGAATAAAAAAAATTGTTTGGATTAAGAAGTTCATCACTGAACTAAGTGTGGTTCCTAGCATTGTTGATCTAGTCGTCATATGTTATGATAACAATGAAATCATTGCACAAGCAAAGAAATCAAGGTCTAATTAATTATCTTAAAATATACTTAGACAATTTCATTTTATTAGAGAATAACATAAAGAAAAAAAATATTAAAATAGAATGAGTATCTACTAAAGAGAATCTTGTAAATTCTCTTACTAAGCCAATATCCTAGTAAAAACATTACTATCAAGTAGAAAAATATAATATTTGATTAATGAGTGATTGGATTTAGTGTAAGTGATGGATTGTTAGTGTATATGACTAGTAGTCAATCAATTGGTTACACGTGGCATTGACTTTGTTCATGAAAATATATTTAATTATTAATAAAGGCTTATTTATTTTTAATATTCATCAAATATTTAATTAATAAATCTTGAGTAAAGATAAAGTCTTGGGACAAAAAATGCTTTACAAATGAATTTATAATTATAAGATTTCTATTGCATCAAAACATTATTTATAAATGTTCATAGTCAATGCTCTATTAAGACTGCATATTAATTAGAGATGTTGAGACCGATACATATTATTATTTTTTTCATTTATGAAAGGATACGATTGTTATCATAAGCTAAGGTATGAGAGATATCTAAAACTAATAAGTAGGTGCTTGTCGGATGACATGTACATTGAACTGACCTGTATGAGAATTTCATATGAAAAGATTATATGTATCTATAGAAAGGCTCACATGATGGATGTGTAAGTAATTCTTAGATTTGAGATCACTAGCGTACGTGACAGAAGTGTAAGTGATTCTTAGACTTGAAAGCACTAAGTTATTTTATTTAAGAAATGTTATGTTTTGATCCTGCTACACGTTGTCCTAATCAAGGGTAACAAACGAGCTCATATTGAGTATAACAATAACTATAATAAGGTATTTTATCAATTAAGAGAGGGTTCATCACCCTATATGAATTAGAAAAAATGTTCTATGTATTCTCAAATAGTATTGATTTTAAATCCTTGCGCATGACAGAATAAGATTTAAAAAGAGTTTCAAATCTTATTCAAAGAATCAATTACTATAGTGTTGAGAACAAATATGATTTGACAAAGTTGACACACTATATGCTATAATGTCTAAATAAGAATATTATTGATTAATATATAATAATTACACTGAGAAACTGATCACTAAAAAGTTAAGTCAAATCACTTATAACTTTCTTAATATTTAGAGAATCATGACAAGTTGCTAGATATTATACATGGTCTTCAAATATATATATCAATCAATTATTGAATTGATAATAATTAATTTATGTAATTTATTTAATTCTATTTTCTTTAGGATTGCGATTTATATTTGAGCCAATTTATTAGGAAACCTAATGGGTTATACGCATAAGATCCATTGATAAAAAATTAAAATGGAATGGTTAATCAAGTGTGTTTTGATTGTAAATAAGTTTTAGAAATTAATAACTACAGTGTAATTTATATAGGGAATTATAATTCTAGATCTAGAAAAATCAAGTATAGACTTGATTGAATAAATTTCTAAAATTGTACTGAAATAATAAATGTGATATTATATAGGCGACCAATTGATATTGTCTTATTTATAAAGGTTTTTAGGTTTTCTTATAAATAAAATGTTGTGTCTTTTTTTTTTTCTGTGTATAAACTATATAAGTTAAAAAAATACCTGAAAAACACAAAAGAAAAGAATCAACACTCAAAGACATATTAATCTCTCTCTCCTAAAAAGGTTTATGATATTTTTCATTGGTGGTTCGTGTTGTAACCCATTTTTAGGTCCCCGCACAAGAAAAGAGAAAATACAAAAAAATAAATCAAAAATAAATAATAATAAATAAATAAATAACATATCAAAAAATATATCGGTGAAAAGAGGATACTAGAGCGCCCAAAAAATGGTCAAAATTGGTTAAGGAGGCCAAAATACAATTATTGAAATTTGATAGTATATCATTGACCGGTGAAAGCCCTATTGATTTAAGAAAATTTTATTTGAGGAAGAAAAATACAAAATCAAATGTTGATAGACTCAATTAAATTTTATTGAAGGTTTAATTGAATTTTGGAGAGTTGATTTGGTCAAATCAGGAGCTTAATTACATAAATATTGAAGTTTAAAGGCCAATTAAGGACTTGATTGAAGAAATCCAAGACCAAGGAGCAAAATGCAAAACACACACAAAGTGAAGGATTGACTTGTAATTTGGCACCAGTTTTCATTTAAATGAAACGATGTGTTTTAAGCAAAACAACGTCGTTTCATGAGTTTTTTTTTTTAAAAAAAGAAGAGACGAAACGATACTGTTTTGAGGCGGCACTGTTTCTCCTTCTTCTTCCCCTCGACGTGTAACAGGGGAAGAGACGCTTTTTTATTTTCTTCCCCTTGTCTTTTTCTCTCCCTCCCATGTGCTTTAGAGCCAAAATCGGATGCCACCCGCACCTCCTCATGATGAGAAGACAGAGAAGTCGTGCCCCGCAAGCGACGCCTCCATTTGCCACCTCGGTCGGCGCCGCAGCAGTGCAGGAGACGTGCGCCCCATGCATGGGCAACGATGGGACAGGGCAGGGTTGACCCCGCTCTCTCTACCCCTATAAATAGTGACCCGAAAGGAAGAAAAAAAAATAGCAGAAAATAGGAAGGGAAACCTAGAGAGAGAAACCGATTGTGTAGAGAGAGAAATGACCGAAATTGAGAAACCAAAAAAGATAGGGATATCGACAGGGAAACTGAGAGAGACAGACGTGGAGAAGGAAGAAAAAGGACAAAAGGGGTAAACCGGCGGGGGAAGAAGACACCGATTGGCATCTCTACATAACAGAAGCGTCGCTGCTGTCACTAGGTTTCACCGTCACCGCCACCACAACGCCATCAAAAACAGCCACCAGGATCACCGTCAGCTCAACCGCCCGAGATCACTGGCTTAGGTAATTCTTCTTCTCCCCTAGCCGTCGGTCCTAATTCATCTTTTTGCCTACAGAACGTGCATTGTGCACATTCTGCATACAAGAAGAAAATAATTAGCCGATTACTGTGCATGCGCAAGTAACCGGCTAATTAATTAACTAGTTATTGTGCTCATGCATAGTAACCAGTCATGGGTTTCTTTGCATTCTCCGGCGGGCTTAACTAAAGGCTGGAACATCAGCCCAGCCCACACGGCTGGGCCAATACAGGCCCAACCCAGTCCATTTTATTTTATTTATTATTTTTTTCTTTTTTTTGTTCTTATGTGTTTATATATATATATATATTGTGATTTTCCATGGATTTTTCTACGTCATTTAGACTAACATTGGTCTGTGTTTTATATCATAAAAATACAAATCCGGTATCAAAAATACTCGATTTTTTTCAAAAAAAACTTCATACGGCCAAGTCTCTAAAAGCTAAAAAAAAAAAAACTCATATTTTATTTTTTATATAACAAAGAAAAGTTCAAAAAATATATTATTTTAGCATGCATTTTTGCTTTAATAACCGGTTTATTAAAATCATGAGAACTTGGCCAATATTTCAAAAATATCAAAAAATATTTTGTTTTGTTTTAATGTCTGGGATTATGAATTTATATGTAAAACGTATTCCCGATATTAAAAAGGTAGTTCTTTCTAGACATTAGACCGGTTCGATTTTTACCCCATAAGATAAGAACCTCCTTATTGAGGAGGGCTTTTCTTGAACCCTAGACGGACAAACATGATAAGACCTTAGAATTTTTTAGACAATAAAACAATACAGCTTACCTTAGGTAGGCTGTATTTGGGGTGCTAATACCTTTCCTTTACGCAACCAGTCTCCGTACCCAATCTCTGAGACTAGTTAGGGTTTCTAATGACCAAAATACTAGGTGGCGACTCTCACTCCATTTTTCACCACTAAGAGACAATGAATTCCTTGTCTCACCATATTTTCCACAATAGATAGACATACCACACCCGATGATGATGGGGGGTGGTGGGCGATCGCTGCGACACCGCACACGTGGGATAGAATGGCGACTCCACTAGGGACCTTGTGGACTAAGCATTGTTTTGTCTGATTTTTGTGGTTGGTTTTGTGCGTGTTTGTTGTCAAGATGCTTATTTTATTTACACGCTTTAATTTCTATACATATTTGTTCATACATTGTATATAATTGTTTCATGCATCATTATTCTCATGTGAGAGTTTATACGAGAAAACTTTAGGTTACGTGGGGGACTAACAGCTTACCTTATGACTTTTAGTCAAGGTTTAAGTTTGCGTAAACCCCAACTCTTCGTTGAGTGCTTAGATTGGTAATAATTGCTACACATGCCATCTCATTGCCTACTGGGCCCCTATATTGCCTTTAAAAGGGTGATTACTAGGACAACGAGAGACCTTTTTTAGAGACCAAGTAGTAAACCTTCCTTTTGTATCACATAAAAATATTAGAACCTGCCTTTAGGATGTATGCTCTATATACATTGTTTTGCATCCGAGCAAGCCCTTATTGAAGCATCTTGAACTCAAGACTTGTGGGTGACACAATGACCGTCGCTCATAAAATTTTCATTGTAGAGTTTATGCAAGAATCAAGATTCTTGTTTCAGCATGCAAGAGTTGTGATCATATGTCACCCTTTGAAGGGCAAGTTTATCATATAGAACACTCATATGTTTAAACAAGCATGTTCACCAATTTGGAATAAAGGCCCCCCAATTCTGTTTTTCGTTCCAGAATCAAGAGTTGTCGACATCCGTCAGTGTTAAGAAGTATTCGCTTAAGCCTCCAATAAAGAAACATGGCTTGTGGTAATAAGGTTCTTTGTCTTGCCATGGACTCAGCTGGTGACCTATGCTGAGATGCCATCTATAAGGTGCTGACACGCTCATCAATGGAGACTGTGGGGAAATGTAGGCTTTTGTCTAAAGAGTACAACAAGTTGACCTATGAATCCCTTTTCACAAAGCTTCATAGCCAAATAACCAACATTGTTTTTGGTTTCTTTATCCAAAGCATGATCAGGAATGAATATCAGTTTTCCTTTGTTTCAACTAACGGTTTGAATACCCATACACAGATCTCATTTGATTTTCTTCCAAAGCACATGGAGATTGTGTCATCAACAAATCAAGGAATTCTACTTTATCGCGCACGTAATAAATCATGTTATTATGTGGGCGACCTTTCTATCCAATAATGGCAAAAGATCTCGAATCCAAAGACATGATATGATACCATATAATCAGGCCTAATGATTGAAAGGTCAAAGCCTTACGATACAAGATTGTGAGATTCTCAAAGCCCAAGTTTCGCTCACATAAAGAATTCTATATAAACCATTGCATCAGAGTCGAGTTGTTTGAATCAGCAACTTGGAAATGGAAGTTGTTGGACGAAGTGAAGTTGCCTTATGAAGAATCCCTTCGTCGCATGACAGAAGTATCTGTAAATGGCTCCCTTTATTGGCTTACTTGGAAGAGAAACATCTTTGCATTTGATGTAAAAAGAGAGAGTCATTGTTTATTCCCAATTCCCTTACCAATCTTGGAAAGCAATGGTAACAAAGATGTCAGACTTACTTAATACAAAGGAAAGCTCGCCATGACCTGTATCGACAAAAAACAATGAAGAAAGAAGCATTCGATAAACATAGGGATTTTAACAAGGAAAAAACCCCATATAAGTCATTTGGCCTTCTACAATGCTGATATTATGCTGATGGGAGAATATTTTCCTGATGTGATATTCTTCAACTTTAAGACTGGGAACATTGATATGCTACGATTAGGGAAGGGTCTGCTCCATGGACTTCCCAATTCACCTCACCTTTGTCACCAAGGAAAAAGCACAGTTAGTTCATTGCCCCAAGGTATAGTTCTCTAGATGGAATAATCCAAATGAGATGTGAAGAATTGCAAGAAATTTAAAGATGAAGTCAGAAGGTTGGTAAGCAAGACATAGCCATATTTTGTGAAGAATGATATCAACGATCATATCACCAATGAATGATAACATGACATGTATAACCGATGAAGAAGCTATTTAGAAATGTCATGTTGTCAATTTTGTTGCCCATCCTTTTGTTTTGGGATCGCATCTCGCTTTTTAATGAATTGTGCTTTATTCTTAGTCTTATTATTGTCTTGAAATAAAGAGATGTTTCTTTCAAATTTTATTTTGGCAAAATATTTTGATTGAACTCCAACACCAAAATTAAAGTCTTTTGATTCCAGAGAAGACTTGATGTTCGTTAAAATGGCAAGAGATGACCGAACTAATCTTGAGCTCACACACTACAAAATTGAACCACACATTGTATAGCTAAGTTTTAGCAGTATGCATAATGACGTGTAGTGGATTCAGTAGTTATGGACTCATGAATCATGATGCTTACAAGTCTCAACCTTTACATTGGACAAGGTCAAAATTTATCGGTTCTAACCGACCTTCCTTGAAATGAGAAAATGCCATCTTTGATACCCCTTCACTTTCTAAATTATATCCCTTATAGTCTCATTTTGAGCTGAATAGAATATTTTTTCATAAAAACCCTGACTTGGATCACACCCCACACTAGGGGCAAATGAAAGATATTTTGAAGACATTGATGTAATTAATGGATAAAAGGGAAGGCTTAGAACAAAAGTCCAAGATTGAGAGAGTGCTAGAAGAAAACACATAAACTAGCGGCTGGGCTGAGTCCAGCCTTGTAGCTGGGCCAATACATGCCCAATCCAATCCAGTCCATTTTATTTTATTTTATTTTATTTTTTTGGTTCTTGTGTGTTTATATATATATATATATTTAAATTGTGATTTTCCCACGGATTTTTCTATGTCGTTTAGACTAAGATTGGTTTGTATTTTTATATCATAAAAATACAAATCCGGTATTAAAAATACCCGGTTTTTGTCAAAAAAAAAAACTTTTGTCTTCATGCATGTGGCAAAGTCTCTCAAAGCTTAAAAAAAAATCATATTTTATTTTCTATACAACAAAGAAAACTTCAAAAAAAATATATTATTTTAGCATGCATTTTGGCTTTAAGAACCGGTTTATTAAAGTCATGAAAACTTGGCCAATATTTCAAAAAAATCAAAAAATATTTTGTTTTGTTTTAATGTCTGGATTATGAATTTATACGTAAAACGTATTCCTGATATTAAAAATGTAGTTCTTTGTAGACATTAGATAGATTAGATTTTTACCCCATAAGATAAGAACCTCCTTATTGAGGAGGGCTTTTCTTGAACCATAGACGAACAAACATGATAAGACCCTAGAATTTTTTGGACAATAAAACAATGCAACTTACCTTAGGTAGGACGTATTTGGGGTGATAATACCTTCTCTTTACGCAACCAGTCTCCATACCCAATCTCTAATAACAGTTAGGGTTCCTAATGACCAAAATACTAGATGGCGACTTCCACTCCATTTTTCACCACTAAGAGACAAAGAATTCCTTGTCTCACCATATTTTCCACAATAGATAGACATACCACACCCAATGATGATGGGGGGTGGTGGGCGATCGCCGCACACGTGCAACAGTTCGTATGGATTATCGTTAGAGGTCGGACACTTGGATGACTTATAGTTTGTAACAATTTAGCCTTAAAGTAATTATTTAAATTCAAGAAGAACATTTAATCTCCAGGTAATCTTCATATAAACCCTAAGCAACTATAGATTTGTCTAACAAAATTTTTATATCTTAAAAAAAAAAGATTTAAATTTAACATTTTTATTGCGCGCAAACACATATATTTCAGGAAACCTAACAATTATTTACATTAAAACAAGGTCTTGGCTTTTTATTATAACAATCCATAATAATTACAATTTTTTTAATTGCAACCTTAGGTTCAATTTCATTAACAATTTGTCAAAATTTGTTAATGGATCAAAATTTTACCGAGAAAACACAAAAACCTTAGTAATTCTTTCTTTTTAGGCTAAAATTGCTAACCCGAAGTCATATTTTATTTTTTAATGATGACCTTTCCATTTGAATATTGCAATGATCAACTTTTTAATTAGGATGCGAATTACTGTTTTGTTATTTGTTTTTCATTCAAATTATTTTTTTAATATGTTAATATTAAAAATAAATTTAAAAAATATATTATTTTAATATATTTTCAAATTAAAAATAATTTAAAACATAATATCGATCACACTTCTAAACAATTATTCAATCTAATTTCAAAATCAACTTAAGTAATGTCTAAGTTAGCTTATTTAATAATAGTGTTTTCAATCTCATTAACTCATTAACTCATCAACCATTAATTTAATTAATTTTTTAAGAAAACCAAAATATACCTCAAAAATATTATCATGGTACACTCAAACTATTTTTATATTAAGTTTATCATCAATAATTTAATTTTTTTGAGTAAGGACATCATATGACTTCATTTTTTTTCTTATCAAAAATATATAATTTGGATATAAATTTAGATGAAAAGCTTTTATAATATGAAAATCCTTAATCGAGAATTTCTAAAATTTTAGGATAAAATTGTATAATGGTAAAATTGAGAATATTTGGATAATATTTTTGAGATTTAAGGTAATTAAAAACAAATCCCTTTTCTTTACCAATATAAATAGCACAGCTTCAATGCCGATTACTTTTCTTTTTTTCATTTTAATTTCGACTCCCTTTCTTGCGCTTTTCTACCTACCTATCTTTGATTCTTTATAACCGGGAGTTCTTAACGCAACCTCCCCAACAGATAGATCATCATCAGGAATTCGGTTGCCTTGTAATTCCTCAACTTTTTTTTTTGTTAATTAAACTTAGATGACCCGTCATTGTTAATTACAATATGTTGATTGATTTGTATTTGGATCGATCGATGTTTGGCTACGATTTTCATCTGTTACTTTAGTTAATTAATTAATGTTTAAATGGTTTTGTATAGTTTTGATTCCGTGTAAATTAAAGAAAATTTTTTTATGGGTACTTGTAAATTTTGGAATTGCCATGGTTGGAAGTCCACTTATATGCGTGTTGTTAATTTATTTATGGGAAATGATAAATCCATGGATTATGTTTCGGAAATTGTTATGAATTAATTTTCTTTTCAATTCTGGTCTTAGTTTCTGCTGCACTTTGTTGGATTTTCTTTATTTTGGTATAGTAATCGCACTTGTAGGAATGATGCTAGTTCCATTGTTGCTTCTAGTCTCGTTTGGTTTTCGTTTTGAAACCCTCACTAACGACCTTCCCCGGGAAAAATTCTCAAATCCTCAGCATATCACTAAGATTTATGTGCAATTTTACTGTTTTAGATGATTAAAGGGGTTGGTGCATTTCATTGATCTAGAAACATCATGTGGGATTGTCAAGTGATGGTGTAAGCTGGAATTTCTGTGCTTGATTATATATACTGAAAATAGCAACACTAAGCCTCTGCCTTTTCTATTGATGAATCGATATTGGACAAGATTAAGGTAGTAGTGGATGGAATCTTCTTCTTTTGATAATGCCATTTTATCCTTATACTGGCCAACATGTTAGCTGCTCATTTAGTTCAGGGATTTTATGCAACATTGGAGTACAAAATGTTTAGAGGTTTTTTTTTTTTTTTTTTCCTCTGTGTTGAACTGTTTTGATCATCTCCATTGGTATGTCATTAGAACTGCGTGTTTCTCCTTCTATCTGGGATCAAGGGTTTTATTAGATAGAAATTTAAATCCAAGAATTACCATATTCTGACATATGCATTTCATTTCTTATTTAAATTGTTTCTATCCAAAACTCTTCTTGAAGCTTTCCTGTTCTTATATATGCTTGTTCCTTTTCTTCTCTAGTGACTCATGAAACCTTCATCGAGCTTTTTGATTATGAGCTCATGTATTCTTTTCTGGCATTCTACAGGTTTTGTGACTAATCATAACTTAGTGGCTTGAGAAGTAATTAGTGTAAGTTATTGAAGGTTGTATCAAGTCTTTAGGAGTAAGGATTCCTGAAATAATTATGGCGCTCGTTGGAGCTTTGTAGGGGCTTGCCTTGTGTTTAAGTATGTAGTTTTCAATTTGTTATATAAGTGGGCACTCAGAAGCTTCCAGTGGGTAATTTCAGTACAGTACCTTCTTATGGTAAGTATAAAATGCAGTTGAACTTGCTTTTGTAAGTTTAAGTCTTGCCTTCTCATTACAGAGATATATTTTTCTAATGTAGATTTTTATTTTCTTTTAGATTATATTCCTTGAACTGTTACATGCCAACCAGTTTTTAAGGTTCCTTGCTTACAAGATTTATGAAAAAAATAAAGTTATATTATGAAGAGTGCTTAGTTTCTTGGTTCATGAAAAAAATGATAGGAGTAACACAAATAATACTTAAATGTCTTTCCACAGAGTAATCTCTTTATGTAAATGGTTAAGCAGGCATCATTTACTTCTAAAACTAAGTCTTAGTGGGAGAGAGGTTTCATTTATTTTTCCGCAATGAAATTAGAGAATTTATGATGGGGAACTTTGGAGTTGAATACCGTTATCTGATATCACCATTTTTAGCTGTATCTTGGATAGAAGCCATCAAAGATATGAACTTTTCCATGCCAGTTTATTTCTCAAAAAATAAAAAAAGAGAAAGAGAACTTGTAGAAGACATTCCACAATTCTGATGCGATAATGATACATGACTGTTATATTGAAAGAACTAGTAGAGATCTTAACTACTCTACTTGAACTACCAGTCAAATTATCTGCTTTCTTGGATATGGATGCCAAACTTTGTTGTGTGGGCATGGATGTTTTCTTACTCTCTTGTGTTCCATATAACTCCAAGAATTCTCGTTTTCAAACAACTTACTTCTTTTGGGATAAAACTGTCTGGTTATATCCCTTGAAGCTGTGGTTATTTTTTGGAGTCATATGTTCTTTTTGGCATCTTATGGGCAATTCCGTCTGCTGTGTTGTGGATTCCACAATTGTATTCTCTTCATGAAATATGATGTTGGGAGTGTATCGTCCTATTTCTGATTGTATGGCACTTGGTTCAGAATTCAGAATTTGCCATACTTGGTGTCTGCATTCAGAAACCCTTTTCCAGGTTATATCAAAGTTTTTTATTGGTTGGTCAGCAATCAAATAAGGTATGCATGCGACGTAAGGAGGTTAAAATAGACAAGCAGCAATAAGATAAAGGATAGTCTAAGAAACAATCATGTCTCTGAAGATGTTAGGAAAGCTAATTGTGGACAAGGTAAAGGAAAGCATGCATGAGATGCATGAGCTTCGAAATGAAGAATAGGAATATGCTTTAGTTTTGCCAAAAAAAAAAAAGACTCTAAACAGAAATAATGTGCTCAAGTGGACTTCTGGCGATGGGAATAGGTGACTGGTGTCCAAAGACTATATCGAGTTTTGTTTGTTTTTTAATGTTGCGACCACTAGTATAGCTGCCAAATTTTAGTTTTTTTTTTTTTTTAACTTTTAGATGCACTGTTATTGGACTTCAATTGCCAAATATAATTTACAAAATACTGGTTAGCAAACATTATTCCAATCAGTTCCTGTTTCCTTTTCGTCTAAAATTGTGGGTTATATCTAAGATACGATTCTACTGTAAAGACAAATAAAGAAGATGGGGAAAAAGTTTTTTTTTTTTAACCTTTTGGAATGGAAGTTGAGTTGCTTTTGGTTTTCCCTGTTAACGACTTTCATTTCTTGAAGCCATATTGGGTGTTCTCTGATCTACCAGTAGTGCTTTGCTAATTGTTTTCTTGAGTGATACAAGTGAAATATCGCCTAGGTACATTAGCATGATGCTATAATTAGTTAGTGGGAAAGTTATTAGTTCTTCTGTCAATATTATTGGTATGTTAATTTGTACTGCTCCATTTTCATTATTATTGGTGTCTGATGAGTTCAAGTGTTGAGTAACTTATTACAGTGAATTCAAGATGGCTGCTTTGAAACGAAGACTTAATACTGATTCAGATATTCATGCCCTGCACAAAGAATTGGATGAGGTATCATGTCCTATCTGCTTGGACCGTCCTCATAATGCTGTTCTACTCCTGTGCAGCTCAAATGAGAAGGGCTGCAAATCTTACATTTGTGATACGAGTTACAGGCACTCAAATTGCCTGGACCAGTTCAAAAAATCGAGGGGCAATTCTAGGAGCAATGCTACCTTGCAAAGTTCAATACCCATCAACTCAGTCAGTTCTAGTACCACTACTGACACAAGCGTGACTTTGAGAAATCATGCCATTGATGGTAATGAAAATCACAATCTAAATGAGATCAGCAATGACACTTTTGTTAGACTGCCTGAAGAACTAGTAGATTCCGAGTCTGTTCAGGAAACGACTGAACATGAAGGGGTTAATGCAAACTCACCAGAGTTAAGTTTGAGTCCCGGTTGCCCTTTATGCCGAGGAACCATACTACGCTGGGAGGTGGTAGATGAGGCTAGAAAATATCTGAACTTGAAGAAGCGAAGTTGCTCCTGGGAATCTTGCTCATTCTCTGGAAACTACCAAGAATTGCGTAGACATGCCAGGAGAGTTCACCCAACTATCCGGCCCTGTGACATTGATCCATCTAGGGAACGAGCTTGGAGATGCCTTGAGCACCAGAGAGAATATGGTGATATTGTCAGTGCTGTCCATTCAGCTATGCCAGGTGCTGTTGTGGTTGGTGATTACATAATTGAAAATGGAGATAGATTATCAGTTGAAAGGGAAAGCAGGACAAATGAAATCAATGCACCATGGTGGACTACTTTCTTTTTTTTCCAGATGATTGGTTCAATTGATGGTGCAGCTGAATCAAGGACCTGGTCAAGGGCTTGGACTAGGCATCGCCAATCTGCTGAAAATTTAGCTGACCGCCGGTTACTTTGGGGTGAGAATTTGTTGGGTCTACATGACAATGATGACGACGACAACGACGGTTATTTGCATGTATTAGGCAATGCTGGTGAAGATGCATCTCCAATCCCAAGAAGGCGCCGGCGTTTGACTCGGTCAAGGTCCAATGATCATTCATGAGAAGCGATGACATATTTCTGGTAAATCTCCAGTTTGTTGATAATTTTGATATCTACTGGAATTGTGTCACTGGTTGCCTTCAGCTGACACAATTGGTATGCCCTACTGTTCCAGTAATGTGCAGAAAACTGTCTTTTAATGCATGCAGCGCCATTTGTTGATTAAGAATCAAAATGTTGGAAACCTGCTACTGGAGTGATGGTTAAGCTGGAAAAGCTTGTTCAACAATTCTTAAATTTGAGTTGGATTCTGTGCTGTCACCTTCGATGGTATATTTCTATTTGATTTAGAATTGGATTTCATGCTTTGTAATTTATATGATGGATTGTTCTTGCACTGTATAAAACACATGGATTGTTTTATCTCCCGCTCTCTCCCCAGTATCATACATTTTGTCGTTTGATAGTGCTTGCTGGTTTTAAACAAATGGGTATTGTCGTGCTTGTTCTTGCTTCCAAATATGGCGGGTGTTGCAGCTCAAGGATAGCAGCCTACAGGGTGCTTACGTCAGAAATGCACCGTAATTTGTAATGGGTAAATTAAGTGGATTGCAACTGCTACCATTTTTGTGTTGCAAGGGTTGTTTTCTTTTTGCTTTTTTCCCTGTGGTTTTGCAGGTGCGTGCGGTATGTGATGAGAATTATTACAACTGATGTAATGAAGCCCTTAACCATTCTTCTCAAAGACATAAAAGAGGAGATTATCGGATTATGATTAGTACCGCTCACGGTATCAAAATAAGATTTTATGGTTTCTATCATCAAACCTTGGAAAATTTCCTCATAAGTTTTTCATCTCTATTTCCCCCCTTCCTCTCTTGTCTCCATCCAAACAAAATAAGCAGATCAATGCTTTCAATGACAGCCCAAGATTCTCTGGAAAAACCCCCCTCTCCCTCTCATTTTCGATCTATCCAAACACGCACCCACACACTATATAGCTTGTGTTTGTTGCAACTTTGGTGTCGGATGAAATTTTGCACACTCAGTAAAAAAAACCTGCAACAAGAGGCAAGCTGCAAAAACAAACTGAAAACCACAGGAGATGAGGCAAGCACATCTGATATGGGAACCAAAAATAGCATTACTACAATCAGAGACGGCGTGGAGAGACCAGATCCAATTCGTTAAGACCCCTAAATATGGTACAATCATCTTATATCTTATTAAAGAGAGAGGTGTCAGTAATCTCATTATTTTTATTTATTTCTATAGTTTTTAATACATTTGAAGAGGTCTTCATGTGTGTGCTGTTACTCGCAATTGCCACGGTCTTGACTTGTACAAAGTCTTCCTGGAGGTTTACTTTATCAGGCCATGTGTATTAAATTCATACAAACTGTTTTTCCTGCTCGTTTCCTCCCACCTTCCTCTCACCATCGCTGTAAACTGCAATGAAGGAAAGAGAGGAAAACACTTAGTGAAGCAGAAGTAGATTTGTGAGTGAGAGATGGCAGATGGTGCTGTGAGTTTCTTACTTGATAAACTAACTACAATCCTTCTGCAAAAAGCATCACTGCTGGGAGATGCTCGTGATAAAATAGAAGAAATCAAACTTGAGCTAGAGAGCATGAAATCATTCTTAAGAGATGCAGAAAGAAGAAAGGAAAAGAGTGATTCAGTGGAAACATGGGTGAGGCAAGTAAGAGAGGTGGCGTATGAAGTCGAGGATATAATAGATGAGTTCATGCATCACAAATGTAAGGAACCTCTTAAGAATGGATTCAAGGGTATCGTCGAAGGCGTGGTCAAATTCCCCAAGAACATAACTTCAAGGCATCGAATTTCTTCAAAACTACAAAAGGTCATAGCTAAGGTTCACGAGGTTTCAGAGAGAAGCAAGCGATATGGTTTTGATCCGATTGATGAGGAGGCTACAAGAAATGTTGCTGGCGATAGGTGGCAGCATTATGGAGAATCGGCAACGTTTGTAGATGAGGATGATATAGTGGGAATGGAAGAGAGCACGGAGCAGCTGCTTGGATGGTTAATGGAGGATGAACCTCGCCGGACTGTTATTTCAATTGTGGGAATGGGTGGTCTTGGTAAGACCACTCTAGTCACGAGAGTCTACAACAATCATATAATCAAGAGAGGCTTTGATTGTTGGGCATGGATATCTGTGTCTCAAACATGTGGGACTGGCGAGCTGTTGAGAAGCATCATCAAGGAGCTATTTGGTGCGACATCAGTGGTGATACCAAACAACCTGGGTTCAATGAACTACAGACAGCTTGTGGGTATGCTTATTGATTATTTGCACCAGAAAAGGTATGTTATTGTCCTAGATGATGTATGGAGCATAGATCTTTGGAGTATAATAAGAACTGCATTTCCCAATAATAGAAATGGAAGCAGAATTATCCTCACAACTAGGAACAAGAATGTAGCTACCTCTGTCGGAATTGGAAGCCGTGTCCATCAGCTTGCGCCTCTTCAAGAGAAAGATGCTTGGGCCCTCTTCTGCAAAAAGACATTTTGGAATGACATAGATCACCTTTGTCCCAAAGAGCTTAAGCATTTAGCTAAGGCCATTTTGAAGAAATGCGAGGGCTTGCCACTTGCAATAGTAGCAGTTGGAGGCCTCATGTGTTCAAGAAGCAAGACGGTCGTGGAATGGAAGAAGGTCTTTGAAAGCCTCAATTGGCAACTAAGCAACAATCCCTTGCTGGAACAAGTGAAGGGAATATTGCTGTTGAGCTTCAATGATTTACCATTCTACCTCAAGTATTGTTTCTTATTCTGCTGTGTTTTCCGCGATGGTTACCCAATTAGGAGGAAGAAGCTAATTAGGCTATGGATAGCAGAAGGGTTCATCCGAGAAAGAAAAGGTATGACCTTGGAAGAGATAGCAGAGGAGTACCTCACAGAACTTGTCCTCCGAAGCCTGATTCAAGTTACAGAGACTAATGATGCTGGGAGGGTGAAGATATGTCGAGTACAAGATGTCATGCGTGAACTAGCCATGACAATATCTGAAAAGGAGAATTTCTGCACGGCGTATGATGGTTACCCATCAAAGCTAGAAGGAAAAATCCGCAGGTTATCAGTTAATAGTACTGGTGAAAGCATCCGATTGGGCAGTGCCATGTCACACCATCTTCGCTCTTTCTTTGTGTTTCCAACAGATACGTGCTCTTCGTTCTCTCTAGCTGCTGTGTCATCAAAATTCAAATTTCTAAGGGTTCTTGATCTCGAGGGTGTTCCCATTGAGACCATGCCAGGAACACTGGTTGAGTTGTTCAATCTAAGGTACTTGAACTTGAGAGATACAGATATAAGGGAGCTTCCCAAATCGATGGAAAGGCTAAACAAGTTAGAAACATTGGATGTATGGAATACCTATATAGAAAGGCTACCAAGTGGAATATCAAAACTATCTAATTTGAGGCATCTGTTTATGCTCCACAAGAACGGTCAGAACTCTCAAACAACAGATGCTCTCCAGGCTCCGGGGGGGATATGGAACATCCGCAGTTTGCAGACTCTTGCATGTATTGAAGCAGATAAAGAGCTAATCCAGCAGGTAGGGAACTTGACTGGTCTCAAACGGTTGGAGATTGCAAAATTGAGAGCTGCTGATGGACCAAAGTTGTGCGATTCAATTCAAAAGTTGACAGGTCTCCTCCGTTTAGGTGTGATGGCAACCAATACAGAAGAGGAACTTCAATTGGAAGCATTACCTTTGGCTCCAATATTTCTTCAGAAACTAACCCTGATCGGTCAATTGAATAGGTTACCTCCCTGGATTGGGTCCTTGGAAAATCTAACGCATTTGTATTTAGGTTATTCTCGTCTCCAAGAAGATATACTTTCTTCTATCCATGTACTTTCCAGTCTAGTGTTCCTTGAGCTCAAGAAAGCATATGATGGCAGGGCCTTGCACTTCAAGGAAGGATGGTTCCCTAGACTGAACAAACTGAATCTTGTAGAGCTTGTGCAATTGGATAGCCTGAAACTGGAGGAGAATTCGCTGCCAAGCATCCGGGAATTGTATCTAATTCGTTGTCAAGCGATGACGGCGTTGCCTCAAGGGATTGAGCATCTTAATGGCCTTCAGAAGTTGCATCTGGAGGATATGCACGAGCAATTGTTGCAGAGGTTCCGAAGTGGCATCATTGAAGATCAACAGAAGGTACAGCACATACCAGCAATCAAACTCGTCTACATAACAGAACAAACTCGAGTAGTTGAAACACTATGAGTGATTCTAATACCGTCTCACCTCCTAAAGGAAAAGCTAGCGAAAGTTGAGCTCTTACATTAACAGATTCTTGCAGCCCTGCAGAGTGTGCACTGTTTATTCAAACAGGAATTTTTGGCAATGGAAGCAATTGAGTTATGTCTCGTACATTTATTTTACTAAAAAATCAAAAACATTGTACTAGCTCGGAAGTAGTAACTTCAAAGAGCAAGATCGTCATTTTGTGATTTATATTTGGCTGATAGCATGCACACACACACATGTATATTGCAAAATCAAATACAGCAGAAAGAGATCCAGAAATTCACAACTTTTTACCGTTGATGATCCAGCAGAATTAGAAGCGTTACTTACATCCATGTAGTATATCTGCAGTCGTTGTCATTTCATAGAGACATTTAACAAAGGAAACTGTCCACTTGCTGAGAAATTTCAGTACCAACTAAAATTTCGGTAGTTAGATGTTAGATTTTTATGATATTTTAAAAGGTGAGCCCAAGGTGTAATGTATGCCCTCCTAACTAGTAATTGTTAAACCCATATGATAAAAGTATTAAAAAGCAATTAGTGGCTTTACCCACACTTGTCAACAATGTAAACCTGACATTTTGTTTTTACAACCCAATCAAAATTGCTAACTATTTTTTTTTCCTGCCTTTTAATATGTAGCCCAAACAAAGAAACAAAGACAATCTAAGAATGATAATAACCCTTTATTCACATCAAAAAATAATCAGCGCTAGTAATTCAACTAACCATCTAAAAACTGTTTTTTTTTTTTTTTTTTTTTTTTGTCAAAGTGATTCATCACGCTTGCAATTATCATCAGTCTCATCTCAACATGTAGTAATGGCAACAATATTCACCCTACAAAAAGCATTAAAAACTCTCAAACCCTTATCTTTGTTAAGAATGCGCAGAACAAAGCAGCCACCAACTTAAATTTCAAGTTCTAAATGCAACAATCCTTCTGTTCATTTTGTTTTCCAACCACCAAACCAAAATCCAAATAGCACTTGTTTGGCCAATGAAGTGTTTTTCAATAGAACCTATAATATTTATTTACCTAGGTGAACCTGCAACCATTTTTTTTTTTTTTTGTCCAAAAAGAAACAAACCAAAGCTTATCATACTAAGTTAAAAAAGAAAACAAACAAAAAATTTGAATTTCTTACTTATAGGCTTACGGTAGCAAATACCAACTTAATTAATCTAGCAACTTAAAAAGGTTGGCCTAAAATGCTCATTGACTTCTAAATTGTTTTTTATAAGAGGAAATGTGTGCAACTAAACATCAATTCAAATGAAACTTGTGTGATCAATAAAGTATTTTTTTAACAGAACCTAGAATATTTACTTTCATGAGTGGACATGTAGCATTTTTTTTCCTTTTTTGAAAAGGAAGCAAATCAAAGTTTATCACGCTTAATTAAGAAAGAAAGAAATAAAAAAAATTGAATTGTCACCAGAGCAATTACAGTCATTATGCCGACATCAAAAACCAAGTTAATTAATCTACCAACTTAAAAAGGCTAGCCTAATATGCTCATTGACTTCTAAATCGTTTATTATAAGAGGAAACGTGTGCAAGTAAGCATCCAAGTGATGGTAACAATAAACGCTCAAAGGATTGGTCAAGGTGAAGAGATTTTAAGGTACCTAAAGTGCAATCTTGATGAGCAGGGGTATAACAAAATGTTTAACTTGACCAACCAATTATTTAAAGCAATGCGCCAAACTTAAAAAAACATTCCGTGTTGCACTAAATGAATGACTAGAATTAAAAGGGTCGGCCATGAAAAGAACAAACGTAAATTGCAACATGAATCGGTCAAATAAATAAAGATGGGAATTTAAAGCACAAATTTCATGGTCATCAAATGGGAAGAAAATAGAGGACAAATATTTTTCAAAACAAACTCCTAGCAAGCAATGCCTTTGCTGGCTGGTTAAAAAGCATATGAAAAAACAGAAAAGCTGGTAACAGGGTCCAACAAAGCAAGAAAGAGACAACCATTAATCTTATAGGCCATAAATACTTACACATACAAGTAGAGTAAGACAAGCAAGTCCTAATCTCAACAAAGCAACCTAACCAAAAAGAAGGTTAGAAAAGCTCAACAAATCTGCTGATAAAAGATGCACCAAACAATTTAATTGTGGTGAGAATAAAATGCAAGTAAGGAAAAAAGAACAAACCAAAATAAATAGAGCAACGTATATAGTTAAAAGCACAATGAAACACAAGGAAAGACAAAAATAAGGTTGGGCACCTTGCAAACAATAAAAGAAACATGAAAATTCCAACATAAAATGACATTAAACCCCAGCTAAATTTTGCAGAAAGAACCAACATTGATGCAGAAGTTGTGCATGAAAAGCATTGTGATAGGAATGTTAAAAACCGAGCAAAAGAATGGCACAAACATCAGTTAACCTCAGTAATAGAAATAATCTAACAGTAGCGAAGGGCAACAAGTTCAATGTAAAATATGCCACACATGCAACACCTAAAAACCAATAGAATCTGAATGAAACAACACCCCCCAAAAAATGTATCAAAAAACAAACTAAACAAATATAGCATGAGAGGTAATGGAGAGGAAAAAAAAAATAAAGACTAAACTAATAGTACAACATCCGGTGGCCAAAGAAATTAGCACATACTTGAATCTAAGTTAAACAAAAAAAATGAATAGCCTTCTGTAAATCTTGGAACCCACCCGCAAGAAAAACCTTTATTATAATGACTCTCAAGAACTGACATTTCACCAGCTAAAAAACAGTAGAAAGGAAAATCTGAAAACACCCCTAGTAGAAGTCCATCACATGCATTGAGATTGGCAAACCAAAAGAAAAAGCATTTTCCTGTAAACTAAAAAAGAACAGGGAATTTCTAATTTCTGGTCAAATAAAAAAGAGAGCACGATTTGCTACACAATGAGATCACATGCAAAGAGTGCAAAAACTTATTTCAAGCAAATTTGATATTATTCCCCAAGCAAACCACGATAGCTCTTTCAATATTGTAAAGAGACTCATTGTGTAAGCAAATAAGTGTCATTAATGATGTCATTATCCCCACTTATTTAATGCATAAGCAAACAGCTCTTCCTATAGCATAACTAACCTTAACAAATAGCAAAAGAAAGGCTAGTCAAGCCAAACCTTACACATGTTAGTAAAAACATTAGAGAATCAAGCAAATCCCCAACAAACTCAGCCAAAGTCTGCAATAACCAACCCAGTCGTGAACTTGAAGAAAAAAAACACTAAAAAGGTATACGGGATCAAAGGATTGTTCCAATCCACAGTCCCATGAGTTTGAATGAACAGTATTTTTACAACATGATTTAGCTTTTTTGTTAATTGGGTGTTTGACAATAATTCTGCTTCTATTTTTAGGTATTTTTTGCTTGAAAAGGCATTAATTTGATTGTTTTTTAGAGTTTTTTAATGTGTCAATTTCAAATATAAAAAAATATGAAAACTTTAAATTATTTTGATGTATTTTCAAGAAAAATACTATTTTAAAAGCACTATGTATCATAATATCAAATAGCCTCAAATTTATCCTGCTAAGAAGATTTCATATCTATATTTTTACTTTTAGCATGAGGTGAAAATTCTTAAATAGAGAAGATTTAAGGGTGAAATATTAAAGATATAAAAAATGTTAAAAAGAAAAAGTTTCAAAAAAGAAAAAATTTTAAGAATATTTGATAAGAGTTGAAAAATCATGTATAATGATTTGTCTCAATATAATAAAAGTAATTATAAATTGAATATAATTAAAAATAATAATAAATAACATTCATTTGTGGTTTAAAATTAAAAAAGAGAGGGGGGTAAAAAATAAAATAATTTCATCCTTGAAAATTCCTTTACTCCGTTTATATTTATTCTTATTTTTTAAATTAAATGTTAACCTCCTTTGTTTTATTTTTTAGATTAATTTTGTAATTGGGCTAGTTTAGTCAACCATAATAGATTCATTAGGTTTATTTTCCAAGAGTATTTAAACTCTTTGTAAGCCTAAAATTTGATAGACATTGAATAATATCATTCTGAATTTCCGACTTGTGTGTAAAAGTGACTTTTTCATTCTTTAATTCTTGAAAGAACTAAACTGACTTATCAAAAATTAACTGGTTTTGTGACGTCATTTAATTTAATTCTAATAATGTTGGTATCTTGGGACAAATCTTCATTGTGTTATACTCCTATCAGATCTCTTTCGACTTTCCATGATCAAATTTCAATCTTGATTGTGGGTTACATGAGTACATGATCACAAGGTCTGCACCATTTCCCTTCCAATAAAAAATGAGATGCAAGTTTTTTTTAGGCGTAGTTTGGTTTTTTCAGATGACCTATTAGTCATTAAAAAATTTCACCAAGGGTGCATGTGACTTTTTTGCTATTTTAGAAATAGTAAAACAACTTAATTACCCTTAAAGTTGAAATTTTTAAATTGTTGATAGAGAATATTTTAGTCCTTTCACTTAAAAACAGTAAAAGATAATTATGCCATTAGAATCAGGAAAAAATAAAGCATAAGTCCAGTGGCCTTTTAGTCTTTTCACACAGGTTTTTTTTGTTAATTCTTCAACTGTTAAGGGTAATTTGATCTATTTAAGTTAATTAATTAATATTTAAATGAAAAAAGTTGTTGGCGAGTGGGAGACGTTCCCACACTTTGAACAGCGTGTGCGATGTCTTCCAATGGTAGAAACTGCCCTTCAGCCATGTCGTTGGAAATATTTTTACATCCTCTTCCTCCTAATATGACTTATTTCGGTGATGGTTGACCGGTGTGTCTCAAGTTGGCCCTTTTGTTTTCTTTTCTCTGTCCACCCTTGAAAATTACAAGTTGTTCTTCTTTGTTTTTTTTTTTTATATAAAAAAAAATCAATTTCATCACTCTACTCTTTTTTATTCTTATTGAGAATTTTGCTCAATTGTTTTCTTAGGTTTGCTTTTTATGCATCAATCGATCCTAGCCCCATGAACGCGGTCACTAGTTTTGAAGGTTCACACGAGTTTACTTTGGTCTTTTTAGGTATATTTTCAAATTTGATTTTTTTTTTAATTTAATCCAACATTTAATTTATTAAAAAATGCTTTTCATGCCCTTCTTTTTCACTTTTAAGATTAAATATCTTAATCTTAGTTATGTTATCTCTTGATCAAATATTGATTTATTTAATTAGATGTGTATATAATCATTTCGATTTATGATTAAAAAAAATTCTTATCCAAAAATAAAATAGAAAAACCAATAAATTTATTTTTTTACCGAAAAACAATATTTGACCCGCGGTGAAATGCAAATAACATAGCTAATATTACAATATAAAATGCGTGGTTATTTTATTGTAGACATATATATTATTACAGCTCGCATTTCACTGTGAATTGTATAATGAAATTTTTAAAAATTTTCAATTTCATCCTCGAACTTTTCATGTGCACAATTAAACCTTTTAAAGCTCAAATTGAAGCCCAATTGCATAATTTTTTTAAGGGTAATGGTTGAATTGGAAGATAGAAAACTGTAATGAAAAATACAAGTAATATAGGTGACAACTTTGAAATTTATTTCAAAATTTTATTTTCATCCCCCATCTTTTTTAAATATTGGGTAACCAATCCCTATAATTATATATATAAAAAAACATTTATACCAAACTTTATTTTTCTATTTTTTTTAATCCTTTTTTAGATGGAAAAGAACGAAAAAAATCATTGAATTTTAGCTTAAAAAGAGAGTTACTATTAGAGAAGATTTAAACCATCAAAATAATTTATTTTTATATTAAAAGGTTTCACACATTAAAAAAAAATTAAAATTAGATGTTTTTTTTATGCTGGAAACACCTAAACAAACATATACAAGCTTGAAAAGTTTCTTATTTTCAGGTTAATTTCGAGTTTTTGGATGGGTTTTTTTCTATATATATATATATATATATATATATATATATATATATATATATATATATATATATATCTTTTAAAGTTATTGTATGGTTTAACAAGATTTCTGGGTGTTTTTTAAATGGTTTGGGTAAAAATAAAATAGTTTAAATAGATTTTTGGGTTAAAAAAGAAACCTTGTTTTACAGCACACCAGTGACTGAATTTTAAAATTAACAAACAGGTGTGACTGAATTTTAAAATTAACAAACGACACCCCGTCTGCTATACAAAACTAATGCCCCCTTTGAAACACCTAAACAAGGGAGGTTAATTTCCTTTTTCCCATCACGTGTCATTTAGTTTCGGTAAGCTTCTCCTTTACAATGTTGACAGACCTATATACAGTATGCATTCAAGTACCTATGCGACTTGGGATGGCTGCAAGATCTTTCTCTCCTCCATCGCTAGCCTCTTGTGTAATCGCCGTTGATGCTCAGTGAACTCCATGAATAGATCTCTCAGCTGCTTTGCAGTCGCGTATTCCTCAGATCCAGGATAAACAACTTTTAAAGCATGGCCAGTACTTTTATGCTGCCAATTCTCCTGCAAATAATAAAAAAACAGTGAAATTCAACGATTAAAGAACTTCAACCAGCACAAAAGCTTGAACTATTTGGTGGTGAGGCTCACACAGCATACTGGGGAGCACCAGTTATTATGATGGTGCAGGATTTAAGTTCTTATCAAACATGAATGGAAAACTGAAGTTTGATTCTTATACTAGCTAATGACTATCATAAGCAACCTGCCAATATAAAAGATGAAACCTGCCAAAATACTCTTTTATTCATTTTCTTTCTTTCTTTCTTTCTTTTTTGATTCACATGGGGTGTCCAGGCTAGCTTGCGTGTACCTCAACTAATCCTCACGGGTCCTGAAGTTAACGACCAGGTAAATATCTAGTAGCTATCAATATTAGCAATCACAAGGCTCGAACCTAAAACTACTGGGGGAACAAATCCCTTGATCCCAAGCTCTTATCAATGAACTATCTACTCGATGGTTCTTTTATTCATTTTTTTGCATACATTCAAGGAGGAAAATGCTGCCCATATGACCATGCAACCTTTAGAACTAAAGGCGGCAGAAACATCTGCACATACCAAAGCATCTGCGACATCCTCTACATGTACCTAAACCATTTAGTCTAATACAGAAAAAGAAACTTGTGCAAAGCTTGCCTGATATTTATGCATCAAGTTTTGAATTGACACTGCAAATGAATCATACCCAGACAGATTCTCAGTTACCACCCACGACCTGCAGTTATGAATTAGGTTATCAACACTAATTGAATAAATGTCTGACAAATAAAGCAAAGATACTGAAACCAAAAAGTCAAAAACTTCAATGAGCTTCTCCATCAAATCTCATATACAGACACGCAATAAAGTAGAAAATCAGGTCAGGTTTTCAATTCAAGTAACATCAGATATCATTATGGAAAGTCAATAACATAATAATACATGTTGAAACATTTGGTATGCTCAAGATCTGACCAATTAAAAGCCCTTGTTCATAGCTTGTTAAGATGCAAGGTATAATGTTTCAAAGAACTATTGATGAGGAAAAAAACAAAGACAGAAACATTAATAACAGCAAACATTTAGTTAAACTCCACTATACAGCAAATTATAAAGTCAATCAGATTACTCATCACAATACATACCTTCCTCTCTTTGACATGATAATATGGTTTTGACAATCTAGAAATTTGGACAATTTCTCAAGATTCTTTCTGCAATTCAACACAATGGCCCCCTGTGTGTACATCTCTGATGACATGCTTGGGAAGACACATGCTTGAACTGAGAGTGAAGTGTGTGAGCGTATGAATTCCACAATTGTTGAAGGAGATATATCTTTATCTAAATTGTCAATCAAAAACACAGAGCTACAGCCTCCGAGGTCATTGTCATCCCTAGACCAATCACTGTGATCGTTACTCTTTGCCTCTAGTGTAAAAAAGAGAAAAAAAAAATAGTGAGATGCAGGGGATAACAGAAAAGGAACTAGTGAGTTACATCAAATACAAAGAAGGAAATATTGCATGTGTAGAGTAAAAGTTGATCATGACAAGATGACAAAAATTAAGATTGTTAGTAGTTGATCAGATTCAATCCATGAATGAATTGATAGAAAACATAATGAACATATTAGAGGTGCTATAAAGACGAATGAAATACAGAGAGCAATTGCATAGTTAAAATCACTATCAGAAGCTGAAGTGGTAAGATAATTAAAAGAAAAACTCAAGCAGAGTCCAAGTAGTTAAAGTTAGCACATTGTTCAATTCTAAATGAGTTTCTATAGCAGAAGAGATTAAGAGACAAACCATCAGGTGGACGTTTCTTACAAGGAGACTGCTTGGCACACTTAGAATTCTGCAAAAAAGAAATGCTTAGACATAGTAATTATGAAATATCACAAATAAAATAACTTGCCTGGTTAAGCCATTTAGTGACGCTTGTGGCTGACTTCTTGTTCTCAAGTACACAAGGTTCATTTTGAAGTCTTTCCTTCACCATCTTCAAGAAAAGCAGTAAATTAGGATCTAGGCAAGCATAGGACTGTACAAGGCAGAGGCTTTCAATTGTTTTGTTAACCAAACACCCAGCAATTGGACCATGCTGCATGATCACGATAAATGTGCACGAACACATTTCTCCTCCCTGTTCAAATGAATGCTCCTTATGAACCACCTACCAAAAAGAGCACTTGTCAACCACTAATAGCTAAAATATTTTTTAGGAGCTACTAGAGCATCTTCCATCTGTATGCCTATATTTTTCCCATTTTTTTCTACAAATTATTAGAAAGCTATTCAGATAGTGAATGACAAAACCAAAATTCTGAAGCTAATTTTTTTTTTTAGTATTTCTTCATTCATCCAAAAAGGAACCAAGAGGGAACTACCCCAGTAAAATACAATAGAATTGCTACAACTATAGGAGTAGAACGTAAGCAAACTAAATGAACTTATAACAAGAAACACTAATCACGTAAAATTCCACTTGGTACAATAATCTTCTAGACTACAATTACTTCTTGCCTCCTGCAGAATTGTAGAGTTTGCCATTCTGAGATGAACAACCTGGATAATAGCTCTAATGAGGTCTTGACAGTAGCAGTTCCAGTTTGATGCATGCGTCTATTCCTCTCCATCCTGTTTATATAGTCTATTGTTCTATCCACTATCTCACATAATGATTAGATGTCTGTAGTCCATTTTCAAACTCATAGCCAGTTCCCTAGACCCGGAGACTAAATGCAATCATATCATAACACAGGCTTCAGATAGTAGTATGATCATTTCCATGGTGGTGGAAACAGAACATGGGCATTAGTACAGCCACACCATTTACAGTTCCTTTGTCTTCTTCCCCCCTCCCAAGAAGAGAGCAATTCTAATTCGTTTCCATAGAAGCAGATTCATTTGGATAAACTCATTCATCTTCAAATTAAAGAGCCTAATTAGATAACCAATGATGATATGAAAATGGCTCATGACACTGATCAATTTAATTTTTCTAATCAAACTCAAGCGCACTATTGTTGGCGTGCAAAAGTGATTAAGAATAATGAAATTAAGTTATTTGAACACTTTATATCCTATTCAATCCATTCCTAATGAAATCAAAATGAACACAAATTTGATGTCTTCAAATGTTAATCGTAGCATAAAAACAAAACAAATGAGCATCTGGGCAAGGACAAAAGAAGAGATGCAAATTTATACTAGTAAAGATGAACGTGGGAAAATGAGCAAGACTTTTATTTAAGAATATCAAAAGATTCTCTTCTCTCTCTCATAGTATAAAAAGTAAAATACCAAATCCTGACCAGAAAAACAATCTTCAAATCTAATTAAACATGGTATTAACTCAGCAACCACACACACACAAACACAAATCATATCAACTAATAAATCCCCTTTTTTTCAAATTATAAAAAAAAAAAACGCACTTCGAAAATTAAGAGCACTCACATCGTCGACGACAGCGTCGTAAAAGCGGTTGTCAGAGCCATCGAAGGAATGCGAGGCGCAAACAACGACACCTCCGACCACTTTGTGGCACTCGTTGTCCTGCAATTGAGCAGAAATAGGGCGGAACCGGTCCTTCAACCTCTCTACTTCCTCCAAAGTTTTGAAATTCTTCACCTCGAAAATGCAGTCGTCGTCGTCACTGAAATTTTGGTACTTGAGAGTGAGTTTCTCGCCGTCGAGAACCGTGCAAACACTGTACCAGGCGTCGTCTGATAAGCTACGAAACTCGACGTCGTAGTCGGGTGGGGGAGGCACAGAGGCAGCTTTGGGGTTCGCCACCGACATTTTTTTTTTTGGTTTCGGTTTCGGTTTTGGCTTATGGGACAGTGTGGAGAGAATTTTTTAATACAAATATTTTGCTCGATACATAATATAAGAAAGAGAGGGAAAATTAAAAAAATAATAATAATTTTAAAATAATTAACAACATTCTTAATCATTTTTAATAAGTTTGGACATGTGAGAAGTTGGGTGAGTGGCGTATTTTTGAAATCCAATCTGATTTGACGGGTTAATTTAAAATTTAATGGGTTAATTTAAAATTTGATTAATCAGGATTGGAATCGGATCAAATTGAAAAAAATGAAAAAAAAATAATGTGATTCGGCGATCCGGTTAACCTGGTAAAACCTGATTGTAAACCGTTGATTTTTATTTTTTACTAAAATAATATTATTTTAATTTTAAAAAATAAAAAAAATTAATTCGAGTAATTCGATGATTTGATTAAAACTCAAAATCTGGATTTTGAATTGGATAGGATATAAATACTATGGTGAAAAGTTATTAAAAGAAACGAAAAATGTTTTTACTAGTGATTTTCTGAAACTTGGCACTTTATTTATTCTAATTAGATTAATTAACAATGATATTAATAAGGAAAAATCATTTTGAGGTTTGCATTATATTATATTTCCTTCCCATAGGTTTAAAAATTACACCTTAAATACAAAGTAAATGAAAGTCAATATAAATACCCTTCATGTAAAATATAATACAGACTGAGAAAAAAAAGAGAACCACGTACTACACAAAACGAAACCCTTTTTTTTTAATTATTATTATTATTATTGAAGGTGTTAATTGATATAGTTAAATCGGGTTTGTATCTATAACTATAACTAATTAAATTTTTAATATTTTATAAATTATAAACTTTATTCATTTAATTTTATCTTAGATCATAGATTAAATATATTGGACTTGGGTAAATTGTTTATGAATATTACAAATAATTATAGGTTAGATTTATATTTTTAATTTTTATGAATCCTTATTTAAAAGTGGACATAACACCTCCAATATTTAATTTAATTTTCATATCTTGAATTATTATTAAATTCTAGTTATTTCATTTTTCTATCTGGCAAAAAAACAAGCTATTTTTATTATGTTGGAGAAATCTAATAAGAAGCTTACAAACAAAAATTTTATAGTTAAAATATTTTTAAATAAAATAAATATAAATATTCAATTCATAAATTATCAAAATATAAAAAAAAATATAAAATATACTAGTTCGATTGAGTTAACTGGATTTTAAAAATATCGACCCGCCACCCCCACCGGTGAAAGAGTTTACTCTGGGTAGGGGTGACGAATTGTTCTTTGATGAAGGAGTTCAGAATTATGCTGGTTGCAAGACATCATTACCAAAGCTAACTCTAGCTATGGCTGGCCTACTTTCAATGAAGGTTTCCCGACAATCATAAATCGATGTGTAAGTTTTTCTTTTTCTTTGGCCTTTTATATGTTGTTGAAAAATGCCTTACTTTTGGGTTATTTTTGAATATTTTGTTAAGTTTCTAAATATTATGTATGCAGTAAAAATAATAAAACAAAATTATTTGAAGTATTTAGAATTTCATTATATATATCTAGAGTTGTTTAATAATTTATTATCTGAAGATTTAATTTTTTTTATTTTAAATAATTTTTTAAAAGTTAAGTTATCTAACAGGCAACTATAAAAAAATAAGAGACATAGCTTATTATTTATAGAAAAATATAAAAAACTCTATAAATTGGTAAAATATCAATTTACCCCTTGAATAATATCAATATATTAATTTAGAAAGATTTTAGAAATGAACTCAATCAAGTCCGTAATTGATTTTTTTAGGTGGAGAAATGTAATTCATGTATTAATTATATTATATTATTTAATTTTTAAAATATATTTTAATCAAGTCATACTTAATCAAATTATCCCAAATTAATTTATGACTAATGATTTTTAATGTATGTAATTCTTTAGGTTCATAATATGTTGACCCAAATATAAATTATAATTATAATTAAATAGAATTAAATAAATTCAACAACTAAATTTATCATCAATTCAACAATTGATTAATTTATATTTGAAAATCATGTGCATCATCTAACAATGTGTCATGATTCCCCAGATATTATAAAAGTAATTAGTGGTTTAACTTAACATTTCATTGATCGATTTCTCAGTATAATTAATATTCTTTTATCAATAATATTCTGATTTAACATTAAAGCATGTTGTATGTTTGCCATGTTAAATTCTGTTCTCTACATCATAATCATTAATCAGTTGAATAAGATTTGAAACTCTTTTCAAATCTCATTCCTTCTTGGCCAAAGATTTCACAGTCAATATTATTTGAGAACATATGAGACATTTTCCTTAATGAATGCTCTCTTGATAACTCAAGTATCTTTATATAATTCATTTGGCCTCTCTCATTACCTCAATTAAGATAACATGTAACAAGATCAAAGCACAACATTCTTTATATAAGATAAACTAGTGATCTCAAATCTAAAGGTCACTTACACAACCGTCACGTGAGTCTTTCCATATACATAAATGACATCTCCATATGGAATTCTTATACATGTTGATTCAATGTTCATATATTATGACAAACACTTACATATTAATTTTAGGTATCTTTTATACCTTAACTTATGAAAACAATTACTTCTTTTCATAAACAAAAAATGACATAATATGTATCAGTCTCTACAACTCTAATAAATGTTTGGTATTTAAGAGAGCATCAACAAAAAATATTTTATGAATAATGCTTTGAAGCAATAGGAATCTCATAATTATAATAACTTTATAATTTTCTTTACAAATCATTTTTCCCCATGAACTTTATCTTTACTCTAGATTCATTAATATAATATTATATGAATATAAAAGGTAAATTAAGCCTTTATTAATAATAAATATGTAATTATATTAATATAATAATGTCACATATAACCAACCAATTAACTACGGGACATATTAAACTATCAATCTCCTATTTACACTAAAGCTAACCACTCATATATCTAATATCATATTGCTTTATGTAGCATTAATGCTTCTACATGGATAGTGACTTAGTAAAAGGATCTTCTAGATTCTCTTTGGTGGGTACTCACTCTATTTGTACATTTTTCATTTCATTGATTTATTAAATCTAATAGAATTTTTTAAGTACTTATTTGGATCATTGATGATACCTTAATTCTTTCACTTATACAATGACTCCATAGTTTTCGCAGTATAGGGTAACTAGATTAACAATGCTAGGAACTAACCTAGTTCATTGATGAACTTCTTGATCCAAACAACCTCTTTGTTTCCTCAAACATGGATGCGTACTCTTATTTAATTGTAGAATTAATTTTGCTCTCTTGTTTGGAACTCTTTCAACTCAGAGCACCACTATTTAGAATAAAATATATATTAATTGGTATTCACTATTTTCCCAACATTTCATTGAAAGATTCTTAATTCAAACAATTTTGAGCTTATAGTTTATCTTCTCTATTGATGGATCCTATAGTCAGGTATAGCATAACATTTCCATCATATATATTTCAATTTGTGTCTTAGAAAATATGTCTTTGGAGGGAGTTATTCCATACAAAATAGATAAGAATCCAATCTTAGATTCTTTCATGCTAAGCTATTTAGCATCCAGTCTATATGCATGAATTGAGACAATCTAAGCATCCTTTTAGATCTATCTCTATAGACCTTCATATCCAATATATATGTTTTTTCTTCTAGTTTCTTTATGAATAATTTTTGGACAACCAAAACTTTACTGATTAAAGTAAAGATATTTCGTTTTCATAACAATCATATGTCTTTTTTTTTTTGGTAAGCAATAACAATCATATGTCATTTACATATAATATTAGAAAAACGACACTACTTACACTAACATTTTGTAATTTACATATAATATTAGGAAAACGACATTACTTACACTAACATTTTATAAACACAAGGTTTATCCATATTTTTTATGAAATCGAATTTGTTGATTATACCATCAAAATTAGATCTATTGGGTTTTATCCTTTCAGGTGGATTAATCAAGTTCCAAACTTGGTTAGTACATGAAGTTTACATCTTCAAGTAATTTATTTAAATAAATATCATTTATTATTTCTAAATAATTTTTTGGCTCATAAATTATGAGCAACATGTCATTCACAGCTTCCATGAGAGGTCTTATACCTCTCAGTCATATTAATCTCATCAAACAATTCTTTGAGATGCATAATCATAGTATGGGCATCCATATGCTCATGCTGCTTTTGAAGTTTAGGTGACATACTAGCTAATATCACACAAGCAGCCTGTTCATTGTCATCAATATAACATTGATCTTAATTCCTAACTTCTTCTTCAACATCCTCAACAAGGACATTTAGAATTGGATTTTCTAGATAAATAACATATTTTCTTACTTAAAAATAATTCTCACATTTCTGTGTCAATCTCAGAAATTTGGTCCAGTCAATTTGTTAGTATTAAGTATTAGTTTCATGCTTACATATTTAAATTCCAAATTTTGATAAGGTCTTTAATTATAATTTGGTTTTAGACTATTTTCTTGCAAATTAATAACCCTCTATATTAATTCAGAAAATCTCACTTAGATTTTCCTAATGGGTTAGGATTCTATTTATTTTATCCGATATTGAGTGACTTAAAAGCTCAAAATAAATCAAAATAAAAGTACAATCACATTGGTCTTTAATGTCTATAATCACCCATCATGAATAAAACATTTTAATATGTATAATTAAAAATATATTCAATCCTATTCTAATTTTTGGCTTTATGTGCAGTTTAAAATAATATTTCTAACACTTAGAAATATTCAATTAAATCCAATTTGATAATGTCCTAAAAAAAATTTCGACTTAAAAAACTCTCATTAAATTAGAAAAAGTATTTTTCTAATATTTAATTAAATAAATTCTAATCCCGTTAGGATATTATAAAAATAAAAAAAATGAATTAAACAATTTAATTCATTCTTAATCCTATTAGGAAAATTATTTATACAATTAATTTACTTTAGGGTATAAAATCTAAATTTTATTTATAGAGGGTAAATTCATAGCTTACCTTAACATCCTAAATTGTCATTATGCATAAAGTTTTAGGGTCATATTCACAATATACAAACTTAAAAGCCTAATACTTAAAGTTAAAAAGGGGCAGAGGTAGGTAATTTCCCAAAACCCTAAAGACCAAGAATTGGTTTTCTTCATCTTGCAGTTGTTGCAAATTTGTAGCGGTTGCTACCCAAGGCTAGGAGCAACTTTTGGTTGCTAGTGCAGCTAGAGCGCGTTGCAACCTTGGTAGGTACGTTACTGTAGCAAGCACGTTAGGGGATGGTGCTGCCACTGACAGCATTTCATCCCCCCTTTTTTTAGTTGCTGGAATTTAGGCATAAAATCCAGAATTCATCCGGATCTAATCTGGCCAGAACAATAATAGTTCAGAGTTTATGTTTTTTTTATTTGATTTAAAAAAGTCATTGAGAGAAAAATCTGACCACTTTTGAAAAAAAATATTTATTTTTTACACTTAAAATTAATTTGTAATTAATTCCAATAACAATTGAATATGCGATTAACAACAACGAAGGCTCCGCTACTATTGTTATATTCTTGAATATCATACACGTAGTATAAATAATTAAAAAAAATTTATTCAAGAGTCCCTATGATCTCGTTAGATAGATCTAGTGTTTTTTAGGGATTTGAATAATTCTTTGAAGGCTGGATTGTCGCAAACTATAAATCGTCCAATTGTCCGTCCTTCAACGGTAATCCACACGAACCACCAGTGAAAAATCTTATAAATCCCTTTTTATGAGAGAATGATTGTTATATCTAGAGTGTTATCTCTTTATTCTATGACTTACGTAGTTTTTCTGTCTGATAGACAACCACTAGTGATAAGAGGCATAACTTATTATTTATGAGGAAATATGAAAAATCCTATAAATTGGCAAAATATAAATTTGCCTCTTGAATAATATTCATATATTAATATAGGATAATTTTAGAAATTAGCTCAATCAAGTCCTTAATTGATTTTTTCTAAGTCTAGAAATATAATCTATATATAAATTATACTCTATTTCTTAATTTCTAAAATATATTTTAATTAAATTATTCTTAATTAAATCATCGTAATTTAATTTCTGACTAATGTTTCTTAATGTGTGTGACCCATTAGGTTTCTAATATGGTGGCTCAAATATAAATTATAATTATAATTAAATAAATTAAATAATTTAATTTATTATCAATTCAACAATTGATTAATTTATATTTAAAGATCATGTGCATTGTCTAGAAACGTGTCATGATACCTTAAATATTATAAATATTATTAATGGTTTGACTTAACGTGTTAGTGACTGATTTTTTTGTGTAATTAATATTCTTTCAGCAATAATGTTTTGATTTAACATTAAAGCATAAAGTATGTCTGTCATGTTAAATCATGTTTGTTCGCTACATGAAAGTCATTGATATTTTGAATAAGATTTGAAATTTTTTTCAAATCTCATTCTACCTTAGCCAAGGATTTCTCAGTCAATTTTGTTTGAGAATAGAATTAATTTTTTTTTTAATTCACCTAGGGTGATGAATCCTCTCTTAATCACTTATGTATCTTTATATAGTTCATATTATACCTAATGTCTACCTCTTCCTTATCTCAATTAAGATAGTATGTAACTAGATCAAAATATAAAATTCTATACAAGGTTGTCAAAAATGCTTTTTTGACACAACATAGAATATATAATATAAACTCGGATCGTAAAATCATAAGTAAAATATTTTAACTAATTATATATTGACAATTCCAATCAAGTAGTAAATAATAATATAACACAATTAAAATAAAAGTGAAATAAACAATACACATATTCAAACATCTTAAAATACATGATTCAAATAAAAATTCATACATAGTTTAAATAACTTAACAATACAATATAATACAATTATGTCCATAGAATTTCATTAACTAAAAATTAACAAACCTAAAACAAACAATTTGTTGGTGTGTTATGTAACTAAACATAGCCTCATTACCTTTATTTTCCTCGTTATTCTTAAAATATTCATTAAAATCATTACCACCTAAAAAACTATTACTACTACTACTAATATCAATATCGATATTGTGAATATTAATGCTACTACTAATATAGAAAACTGATGATGATCCATCTCTCCTTTTATTTTCTATAAAATATCTATTTATATTTAAATTTAACTTGACTTCATTAATCAATCCAATAACTTATTTATCCATCTTATATTTTATATCGAGTTTTATATTAAATCAAGATGTTTAAGGTTAATTATATATTAGCCAAAATGAAAAAAAAAATTAGGACAACGAAGAATGTTGAAACGATATTTAAATAATTAAATTAAATCATCATAATTAATAATTATTTTTTTAAAAAATAAAACTATACAAATTGAAGGGCAAGTGGCCTTGGTATAAAAGGAAAGCAAAACGTAAGGCGTCATTGTTTTCAGCCTTTTTCTTACCAAAATATCCTCCTCTTCATTTCCTCTCTCTCTCTCTCTCATTTCGAATCCAAATAATAAGAATTGGCTCCTCACAGAAGGCGAATGGTACAATGAGGGAAGCCTGCTTAGCAAAGCCAAGCTTGGAAAAACCACCTAAAGCTAAGACTACTTTTTGGGTATTGCTCTTGAGAGAGAGATTAACAGAGTGTGGAAGACTGGAAGTTGTGTGGTGTTGCTATGGCAAAAGAGGAAGAGGAAAGGGGAATGGGGACTCGGGAGAGTACAGTGTAGTCAGTACATTTTGTAAATTGTAACTTTTGTTAAACTCGTAAACTCGATCTGAGTTGACCGAGTTAACCAAGTTTGACCGAGTTTAACTGAGTTTGTTTATTTTCTAGTTTCTAACCCGATTCTAAATGTTATATATGAGTTGACTCGTAAAATCATATGATTTTACGAGTCAACTCGCGAGTTTAATAACATTGATTCTATATATAAGATAAACTAGTGATATCAAATCTAAGGATCACTTACACAACCATCACGTGAGTCTTTCCATAGATATAAGTGATCTCTCCGTATAGAATTATTATGCGGGTCAGTTTAGTATACATGTCTTATGATAAACACCTATATATTAATTCTAGGTATTTCTTATATCACAACTTATGAGAACAACCACTTTCTTTCATAAAGAGAAGAACATAATATGTATCAGTCTCTATGACTCTAATAAATGTACAATATTTAAGAGAGCATCAATTAGGAATATATAAGGAACAATGCTTTAATGTAACAGGAATCTCATAATTATAACAACTTTATAATTTCCTTTACTGAGTATTTTTATCCTATGGATTTTATCCTTACTCTAGATTCATAAATCAAAATTAGATTTCTTAATCTAATACTACATTAATATTAAATATAAATTAAGCCTTTATTAAAATAAATATATATTTATATGAATATAATAATGCCACGTGTAACCAACCGATTGACTATATGACATATTAAACTAACACTAGTACCACAGAATGTGTAAGTATCTTGTATGGCACAATTACTATTAGATAATGCCTATTCATAGTGGACCATGATGAAGGGGAAAAGATCGGGAGAGCTACCGACTTAGGGTGACTTTAAGTCTGAATTTGAAATAAGGTATTACTCTTAACAACATCGTCAAGATAAAAAAAAACAAGAGTTCTTAGCATTGAGGCAAGCTAACATGTTAATATTGAACTATGAGAGGCGGTTCTAAAACCTTTTTATGTTTGCTACTGCTATAGTATTGACTAAGCAACATCGGATTGATAGACTGAGAGATGAACTTTGACATGAACTTAGAAATGGACTAATTGCTTTACATCCCAAAACTATAGGGGAGTTAGTTGAGGCGGCTCAATCTTTGAAGGTTGTGTTACAAAGGGAAAATTAGGGTAATTATGATGCGACATCGTCAAGATAAAGAACAGGAGTTCTTAGCACCGAGGCGAGGTAACATGTCAATATTGAACTATGAAAGGCAGTTCTAAGATCTCTCTATGTTTGCTACTACTATAGTATTGACTAAAATATCGGATTGATAAACTGGGAGATGGACTCTAACATGAACTTAGAAATGGACTAATTGCTTTATATCCCAAAACTATAAGGGAGTTAGTTGAGGCGGTTCCATCTTTGAAGGTTGTGTTGCAAAGGAAAAGTAGGGTAATTATAATGCGAAACAAATGAGATTTGGGAAAAAATAAGACATGATATTTTCTACTTGGCACCTACCTCTATCTAAGAAAGGAAAGAGTAAATTATTTTTTAGGTAGTTTAATAGAAAATGGGGAAGCTTTGCTATTAGTAGGTTTTTAGTAAAATCAGTACAATCTAGTGGTTAAGGTTTTTCTAGGGTGCCTATTCGTCTAACGACTAATTCAGCTGGAGGTTTTATGAGACAATAAGTGTCATATTTTCCCTTATATGACAAGTGCAACAAAAAACATCCTGAAGATTGTTCAGTAATAGTGGGCAAGTGTTCTATTTACAGGCATGAAGGGCACAAGTGGAAGGATTACAAACATCTAGGGACAAGTTGTTTCTATCATGAAGAGATAAGGCATTTAAAAAAAGAATGCCCTTTAAAGATGATGGGTTATAGTTCTCGATTTCCAGCACAGAGTCATCAACAGTCGGTGACTATGGATAAGGCCTAGGGGACCTACTTAATTAGGGGGCAGTACTACATGGAAAAGGCATAGAGTATAACAAGAAAAGACTTAAGGGATGGTTTATCATCTAACACATGAGGATGTTGGAATTACAACTGAGATGGTGGCAAGTATGATAGAATTAAATTTGCATTTAGTTTATGCTTTGCTTGATCTGGAAGCTATGCAATTTTTTTTGTAGCACCTAGAAATATGAACAAACTAAACTTATTTAGGTGAGTCAGTAGACATTGAAGATGTATGTAAATGGTGTGTAGTGTCAATTGAGGGAAAAAAGAATGAGGTTAAACTTAATTTCATTAGAGATATTTGATTTTGACATTACACTAGAAATGGATTGGTTGAGTGCATATAGGGCATACATGGATTGGTTTATGAAAGTGTTAACATTTATAGGAGATGATTGTAAGAAGGTGACATTTTAAAAGGGAAATAAGAGTGATACCAAATTGTGTGATATCATTAATGGCCGCTAGCAAATGTTTAAGAAAAGGGTGTTAAGCTTATCTAGCTTTCATAATAAAGTCAGGGAAATAGAGTTTTAAGTTGAATAATATTCCTATAATAAGGGAATTTTTAGATGTATTTTTAGAAAAACTATCAGGATTATCTTTAGAAAAAAAAAATAAGTGGAGGTGACTATTGATGCGTTACCTGGGATGACAGTTATAGCTTAGTCACATATAGAATGGCTCTATCTGTGTTGCTTGAGTTGAAGGTGTAATTGCAAGAACTTGTGGGTAAGGGTTTTATTTGCCTAAGTAATTCACCTTAAAAAACACCGGTATTGTTTGTGAAAAGGAAGAATAAAACCCTTAGTCAATATATTGATTACCAGTAGTTAAATAGGGTAACTATGAAGAATAAATATCCATTACCTTGGATAGATGATTTGTTTGATCAGTTGAAGGGAGAGATAGTATTTTCTAAAATAGATATAAGGTTGAGGTATTATCAACTAAGGATTAAGGAACATGATATTTAAAAGATCGCATTTAGGACTCGATATGGTCATTACGAGTTCCTGGTAATGCCTTTTAAGCTGATAAATGCTCTTGTAATGCCTATAAATTTAATGAACAAGGTATTTAGATCATTTTTGAAGTTTGTAGAGGTATTCATATATGATATATTGATTTATTCAAATTGATATAATGAACTTAATAAACATCTGAAAAGTGTACTATGAGTGTTAAGGGAAAATCGGTTGCATGCTACATTTGATAAGTGTTAATTTTGGCTAAGAAAGATGGTTTTCTTAGGGCATATCGGTTGAAGTAGATTCTTCTTTTTGATCAATCAAAACCTCTTCCCAAATTGTACAAGCTTCTTCCAAAGCATACGGCTTTCTGGGTGTAGATGATGATATCTATACAGATGGATCTTATATATCGTATAATGAAGTCAAGTACTACATGAGTGGATATATAGGAATCAAAATCTGTCGAATCACTCATGTCATGTCAGCTGAAGAAATATTGGTGGATTTAAGGAAAGTTAAAACTGTTTTGAAATGGGAAAGGTCGGTGACTATGATGAAAATCCAAAAACTTTTTGGCTTAGCTGGGTACTATTAAAGATTTATAGAAGGATTCTCTACCACTTACTTCCCTTTTCACCCGTTTGACTCATAAAGAATGAAATTTGAGTGGGCCAAACAATATGAAGAAAGTTTTAAGGAGTTAAAGAAAAGGCTCCTAACTGCCCTATATATTGGCTTTTTTTTTGGAACCAAGGGGTTTGTGGTGTATAATAATGCACCAAAAAAAAGGTTTATGATGTGTGTTGATGCAATATAGAAAGTTTATAGCATATGTATCAAGACAATTAGAAACTCATAAGGTGAATTATGATTAGTACTTAAAAGTGCATTTTTATCCAGGTTTTATATCATCATATTGCACTTAAAGTATCATTAAATTCCCTAACTTAAACAAGTTTTATAATAACAAGTCTGATAACATAAGATATCTTTAATTTATGGTAAATGCTCATTTTGAATACAGACATATCTCATAATTTAAAAGATTGATTGATGTGTTTAACTATTGAAAGTGAAAAGACAAAGAGAAGGCTAAGCTTAAAGAAGAGATGCTGGTTCAATTCAAATTGGAATATTATTTGGGTATTGGATCATAAATGGGGCTTTAGAACATGGATTTAGGTCTGATTTATATGGATGGAAAGCTAAGACATAAGCCTAAAACTTCCATGAAAAGTCCAAGATTCAAAAGGGTCATTTTTAAGTTCAAATTATAGCAATAAAAGAGAAATCGAAATCTATCCTGCAGCCTAGACACTATTTAGTGTTCAGCCTATATCTCGAGTTCTAGAAGTCCAAATAAGCTCATTCTTAATTTGTTGGAAAGATTAAACAAATGCCCAAAACTTTTATGAAGACTATCTATTCAAATTCGGACATTAGAAATGATGTTTTGTTTAGATAAGAAGATAATGATTATCACATAAGTCAAGAGGTGGCCACCCACTCACTCAATAATTAGTCATCAAATCAATAATTCTGAATTTTAGCCTATAAAAGTTGGTATTTGTCATACATTTAGACATCTTGGTTTTCAGATCAAGATCATATTCTTACTTTCTTTCTTTATATTTTTGTAATGTTTAAGTTTTGCTTTCATTAATCTCTTGTTTATGCTTTTCACCATAACTATGTTCTTATCTAGTTTATTTATGTTTCTCTTCTTCAAAATGTTTAGCTAAGTTTATTATGTCAAAGTGAAAAGATTTCACTAATGGTGTTAGAATATGTATAATATAAACTCAACATGGACTTCAATGTTTATATCCAAGAAAGTTTGTTATTAACATGTCTTATCTTTTTATCTTACTAATTCTTAATACCTTGATTGTTAAATGATTAATCTAGATTTGTGTTGTACAACTATTAACACAACAAATACTTGGCACTTTCATAGTCTATTGTATGGTATAACCGACACCTGTGCTATGAAAGGAACTTGATTTGTTATTAACATAAGTTAACATCATGAATTCCTGATAATATTTAAAAGTATGGTGATACTAAAATTAAATAATTAATATGACCATGTTAAAAATTTATAATAAATTATTAAGGATAAATCATCCGATTAAAACCTCATTTGTGTGTGGTTTTCAGTTGATTAATAAAAAAAGTTTATATTATACTTATATCTAATATTATTAGTGGATCCTCTAACCTTGACAATTGCTTTTATCTTTGATTAATACTCACATCAATATCACATCTCAAAAAGTTCTCTTAAACTCCTTTTCATTTGTTGTTTATAATTTTATATAGTTCACCTCCATATGGTTCGACCCTAGTCTTGCCGAGTTATTTATTATTTCGACACTCCTGCACTTGGGATAAGACATCAATCTTTTAATTGTGTCAAATTACCTAGTCTAAGACTTGGAATTGGCAGCAGTAGTGTTTACCTTACGAGTCTAGAGACATTACTTGTATGACATTCTAGTATAAATGTTTACTTACCATAAGATTCTTAAGTACCTAATATTGTAGAAGGAACTAAATATGATATTAAGATGTTAGGTGGAGTTGATTAAAAAGTATAATTATGTCATTGAGTATCATCCTGAAAAGGCTAATACAATAGTTGGTGCATTAAGTCAAAAGATTAGAATGAAAGGTAATAAAAAGATCAAATCAGGAGAAAAAGAGTTAGAGTAATTAAAAGGAATGTATACACAATTGACTTTAGGGTTTGAAGGAATATTGTTATCATAAGTTAGTATACAGTTGATACTGAGAAATAAAGTTTTAGAGGCTCAAGAGAAAGATTTGAAGGTAGAGTAGATGAAGAAGGAGATAAATTCGGGTGTATAAACGCCTTTTCAAGTGTTAAAGAATGGCATAGTGGCCATGAAGAAAAAAAATTATGTATCCAATGATAAGGCTTTGAAGGAATAATTGCTTATAAATCTAAATTTGCAATGCACCTTAGAAGCACCAAAATATACAAAGACCTAAAGGGGTTCTAATGGTGGTTAGGGATGAAAAGGAAGTAGTAGAGTTTGTAGCTAATTGTGAGATCTATCAACAAGTGAAGATTAAACATAAAAAACTTGAAAGGAAATTACAACTCCTCTCAATTCTATAATGGAAGTGAAAAGATATCTTATAGACTTTATTTTAGGGTCTCCAAAAGATACGAAGGGGAATGATATTATTTGGGTGATTATAGATCGATTAACCAAGTCTACATTGTTTTTACCGATGAGAATGATTTATTCGGGTGATAAATTGACAAAGTTATTTGTAGACAAGTTGGTAAGATTATATGGGGTGTTGGTGACAATTGTATTTGACAAAGATCCAAGGTTTACCTCTTAATTATGGCCAAGCATTTAACATGTAATGGGGACAAAATTGAAGCTAAGCATTGCCTTTCACATGCAAATAAACAGATAAACAAAGAGAACTATACAAACTTTTAGGGATTTGTTAAGGGCTTATGTTCTAAAGTTTAAAGGGAAGTGGAAAGATCACTTACCTTTGGTGAAATTCACATACAATAATAGCTATTAAGCTATAATAAGAATGGCTTTTAAAAAAAAAAACTTTATACATGAGAAAATATCTAACCCTAGTGTGCTATGAGGAAATAGTAGATAAGAAGTTGTTAAGGCCTAAGTTAGTATAGATTACCACCAACAAGGTAAAGGTGATCAAAGAAAGATTGAAAATGGATCAAGATAAACAAAAGAGCTATGCTGATAATAGAAAGAGACCCTTAAAGTTTGAGGTGCATGATCTAGTATTTCTATAGGTCACACTATGGAAGAATACTATACGGTTTAAGGTGAAGGATAAGTTAACACCAAGGTATATAGGCCTATACAAAGTCTTAAAGAAAATAGGACCAATAGCTTATTAGTTGGAATTACCACTAATGATTCAAAGGTGCGCGATGTGTTCCATGTGTCATTATTTTAGAAGTCTATGGTAGATTCCTCATGGATATTGCCATAACTTCTAATGGAGATTCAAGAAGATTTAACAGTAGAAATGAAATCAATAAGGATTATGGATATAATAAAAAATGAGTTAAAGAACAAGAAAGTTCGTTTGGTAAAGGTGTTATAGAGAAACTCACATGTTGAGGAAAACATGGGAGAGAGAGGATGAGATGAAAAGAAAATACCCAAGCTTGTTTAACGACTAAGGTAAGAAAATTAAATTTCAAGGATAAAATTTCTGTTAGGAGGGGAGAATGTAAAATCCTAATCTTTTATTACAAGAAAAATAATACAATTTAAATTGTGTTTTCTTTAAAGGGTTTAGAAAAAACAAAAAGAAGGAAAGCCCAAAATTCCTAAAGAAAAGAGGATTAAGGCAAAAATGTGAGAGATGAAAATTAAAATAGTGGGTAAAATGAATTTAAGGAAAGTAAGGGATAGAATAAAAAAAAAGTAATGTCCTCTCGTTAAAAAGAGATGAATCGTCACTTTAAATAAAAAAGAGAAAGGGAGGGAGAACTCTTTTTGACTTTTGTTGATAGAAACATGGAGATAGAATAGCAATAAAATTATTATTTAAGCAATAATTAAAGAAAACTATAGGGAATTCAAGGAAATTAAAGAAAAGTAGGAAGGATTAGAGAAAAAAGGAAATTATTCAAAAAAGTGATCTTTTGTATATGGAATTGGTTACCTAATAATAGGACTAGTGATTGATAATGGACGATGGAACATATTACCCGGTAAAGGGGATAGTACATGGAAATGGGCTAGTAGCATTAGTTTGGTTGATGACTAAAACATATGACTTGGCAATATGGTTTTAATAAGACCATAAAATTGATTGAAAAGATTAATTAGTTGTTTGGAATAGAGCTAGTGGCGTCAGTTGCATTAATGATTAAGATATATATGATTTGGTTAGTGACCTTATAGGGAACAAATAATGTTTATGTTACCGACTCATCGAATTAGTAACGAAATGTTAGAAGAAGCTAGATTGTCAATACAAAAATAATAATATTTTAAGGATTTCAATGATCTATGTTCAACAAGTTGTTTGAAACGTGTTTTAAAAAATTGAGGTTGTGTATACGAAGTTGCTTGTGTGATGATGGTGATATCACAATTTGAGACATGTTTTATACAAGAAATGGCAAGATGAAAGTTGGATGGGGTTTATATAAAAAAAGCTTAGCTGAAATTCCATTAATTAGGAAGGTTTTCATTGGAAATCATAAGTCAGAGTAAAATGTCAGCCTTGAATCTTTTGCAAATGAGTCAAAATAGTGTGAAGGATAATAGTATGAGTTATATATAAAAAAAATGAGACGATGAAACATGATAATGATAAATATAAATTTCGAGAGGTCAAACTAAGCAGTTAACCACATAAAAAGTTGAAAAGAAAAATTATATGTTAAGATAACACATGTATTTGAATAGAATAAATTGAACATTTCAAAAACTAAAATGGCATATATATGTTGTGAAATGAAATATGACACAATTTAAATGTATTACGAATTGAAACAATGATGCAAATCAGATATGATTACGAGATATATGTTAAATTTAAATGTAATATTAATTGAAACAATGGTATGAACCTGATATCATCGTGAAATATGCATATAAAATTGTATGAATTAAAAGGGTTTTGAGGAAACAATTCATAGTATGAATCAAATGTGTTATGAATAAGAATTTCCATGATGTGACTGTGATAGTTAAATGAGTACAATAATGAAATAAAAGTTCATCAAAAGATGAATAAAAATGTATTAAATTGGAATTTGGCAAGATTGATTTTTATACAAAAGTTAGTGAAAATTAGGTTACTTATGTCATCGATATGTGTGTGTGTGTTTAATAAGTATTTGTTGCCATATGTTCTAGTGTTATAATAATAAATTGATTTTAGGTTTATAATAGACTCGGACAAAATAATAGATCTTAGATAGCATTTCTTTTATTTAGCTGATAATGATGTAATTTTGAATATGTTGGCTATCATTTCACACTGTAAATTTGAGAAAAACTTAGATATAAATGAAACAAAAACTAAGAATATTCCTAACTTAATTATTAATCTTCTTTTATTGGGTTTGTAATATGATATTGAACCTACCCTAGGTTTATTAAATGAATATTGTATGTAATTAGTTTATAATGTTCTTATATTTTATTCATGTAACTTGTTGTAAATAATACATGCTACAATTGAATGTAAATTGTGCAAAGGAGAGTTTGGAAGGATAGACGGATTCTATTCTTGACTGGAAATGTGATTAATTAAGGTCTAGAAAATTTGAACAATATCGAGATTGTGACAAATATATATGTATGTAAGAGTCAATAACTTAAGAATAATTTATAATACAGGAATTTCTATTGAAATTTAAGTAGAATCTTAAATGATATAAAAATTAAAACATGATACTAATATGTAAAAAAAAAAAACTCATTCTATTTTTCTGAGTTCAAGGTTAAGGAAGTTCAAAAAGTTAATAAAATACCAAGATGTTACTATTACATTAATCACCTTCATCTTATTCCTTTGAATATCTTAAAAAAAAAGGGGAGGGTATTTGGGGAAGTAAGTTTTAATATATTTTTTTAGTATACTAAATTAGAGGGTTGACCTCTAATTTACTCTTGTATCATTTTTAGAGATTGAACTCCATTTAAAATTTAATTATTGATACTTAAAGTGATTTCAAACATGAGATTTCATTCAAAACAAATTCAATTTAAATGGTTCAAACTTGCTATTAAGGTTATTCTTTTTCAATAATATTAGTAGGAACTAATAAAAAGAAAGAAAAAAAATGTTGTAAAAATAATATATGTGAAAGAAATAGGTATAATAAAGAATACATTGAAATGTCCTATAAAATATACAAATCTAAAAAACACATAAAAATATTATATCCAACAAATAAATAAAAATAAGCATATAAGTTTTTAATTTAGATAATAATTATAATAATTATTTGTGTTAAGTTGTGGTTTCTTGTGGTTTCTTTTACTTCGCATCAATGAATAATATTATTTAATTTTAAAAATTTGCAATAAAAGAAATTGGTGTATGTGCACAAATCAATTTCTCTAATTTATATAGAAACTTTATCATGATATATGAAGCATAAATTATTTTCATAACAAAGCTGAGAGTAATATCTCTCACATGAAAAAGATTTTTTTCTTCAAGAAACTATAGAAACACAATTGTGTTAGACATGCCATTTTTTTCTATGAATCACTTAAAAAAGTTTCTTTACCTAAAAACTACTTCTTTATTTATGTATTATATATATATAATTTTTTTTTTTTATGAATAGCATGGTTTTTTTTTAATAAAAACTTATCATGATTTGAAAAGTAAGTTCAAATAAAAAAACATAAAATAATGCTTTGAATATTTAATTTGAGAAACTTGTGTAAAAACTTCAAAATTAAAAATTAAAAAAAATAGACAATTTATTCCCAATGAATATCCATGAGGAATTTGATTTAAAAATTATACATATTAGTTTTTTATACAATCATTCATAAAATAATTGCTAAAATTACAATTAAAAATTTCTAATCTTATTTGAAAAATATGATATCATCATATGATTTTTGAAATTTCATTGTAATTGTTTTATTTAAAAATATTTTATTTTAAAACATTAAAAATAAAAACCTCATTTTTTTGTTTGAGTTTGTTTCATACAAATGAATAATACAAGGTCTACTGCAATAAATTTTAACCACATGAGGTGACTAGAAAATTAAAATTTTAATAATTTGAATCTCAAAATTCAAATTTTAACCTATTTTTCATATAAAAACACATTTAAAATAATTTTTTAAAAATCTTAATATCCCAATTTCTATTCGCAAAACATCCAAAACTATGCATCTTAGAATTGGTTAATTCTGCAATGTGGATGTAGTATAGCAATATGCAATGCATGCGTGTCTAATTACTATATAATTTCAGTTTTTTTAATTTATTTTTTAATAAAAATACTTATTTAAAATTCCATGAAACATGTTTTTTTTGTTTTAAAAGTATTTAAAAAAATTAAAAAATTTTATTTTTTTTACTTCAAATTAAATTTTTTTGTATTTTTAAATTATTTTGGTATATTAATATCAAAAATAAAAAATAAAAAATAAAAAATAAAAAATAAAACATAAAAAATATTATTTTTATATATTTTTAAATAAAAAATATTTTTTAAAATAATCGGTATAAAATATCATATTAAAAAGTGTGGATGCAAAATACACAATATCTCTGTCTATGAAGGAAAATACATATTTGTTTTACGGAAATTATCAAAACAAACAATAAATGTCATTGTAATAAAACGACAAAAACCAAAAAGCCCTACCGCAAACCACACTACACAGACATTTTGCTCCCTCCCTTTCTTTTCCTCTCTCTCTCTCTCCTTTTTTTTTTTTTTTTTTTTGCCCTTTCTTCTTCCACTCCCTCTCTGTTTCACCTATTTAGATCAATCTATTTTTATTTATTTTTTTAAAAACTAATCGAAGCCCAGAATCACACTTCATCCAACTCTCTCTCTTTCGATCAACCCTCTATAAACCCTCACAACCTCTCTCGGCTCCCCCTCATTTAAAAAAAATAAATACACTCATTATTTATTATTTATATATAAAATACTGCTTACTTTATATTTTGTTCTTTTACCTATTTATTTGTATTTTTAAGAAGGAGAGGAAGTTGGTGTTGGTGAGGGTGGAGATGAGCGGTGGTGGGGTTAGGGTTTCAATCCCGGGCAACGTGAGGAAGACGATCCAGAACATAAAGGAGATCACAGGCAATCACAGTGATGAGGAGATTTATGCAATGCTCAAGGAGTGCTCTATGGATCCCAATGAAACCGCTCAAAAACTTCTTTCTCAAGGTCACTTCTCCTTGTCTTTATCATTTTTCCTTGTGGGTTTTCTTGTTCTCAAACCCATTGTCTTAGACCTTGTGGATTTAGCTGGTTTTCATGTGAGCCGTCGTTAAAGGTTTGATTTTGAATTCTGTCTGTGGGAAATGGGGTTTTTTTTTTTTTTTTTCTTATTTTCTTATATGAGTTTTTCACTGTGTTTTGTCTTCACCTTGTCGGGGTGGCTAATAAGTTATATGTTTTTTCTTTTTGAATCTTTGTCCGTTGCTTTCATTTTGTAAGTTTTGATTTGTGGAATGAAATCATTTCTTATGTTTCAAAGTCTTAATGAGAAGAATTAGATGTACTTTTTAGCGAACTTTGAAGTTGACAATTGGGCTCTTATAAATGGGTTTTCTTAGCTCGTACCAGTTCAAAAGCTTGCCGGGCAGAAAAAAAAAAAACACCTTATGCTATGGTTTTTATATATATGTCTTGCAAGTTTATTTCAATTGATTACTAATTCTCTTTCTTATTGTTCGAGAAGCTAAGGATGGATTTTGATGCATATTGCTTGACATTGTCTCTGTGTAGCTACTATTTTCCTTTTTAACTAGGACTAATGGTTTTACAGATCCATTTCACGAAGTCAAAAGGAAGCGTGACAGGAAAAAAGAGGTAAGTTTACTGGCTTCTATAAAATTTCACATTCGCTGGCTTCCTTTGCTTCTAAATGATTGCAACCAAATCTGTTGCTGTTATTTTTATGCTTGATAAGATTAGCGTGATATTGTTGCTGGGGATGCAATCCTGCTTAAGCTGGCATATTTTCTGTGGATTTTTTATCCAATTACTGAATCGAGATAATGACTGTCCACTCCAGGGTCGTCATGAGTTCATATTTTTTTGTGTCTTGGTATAATTTGCTGTCTGCATTTGGACATCGATATATTGGTTATAAACATTTGTATTGCTGGTGGAATTGGATTTGTGAAAGCTGTGCAATTTTAACAGCAACTTTAGAGGCAGAGCAATGTTATTCATATTCTATAGGTAAATAGCAGGGAGCTCTTGGAACTAATGGACTAGGACTAGGGGATTGATTAAGGGGCTACAGGTTAATGATGAACAGATGAGATTGAGGCAATCTAGATTTAAGTGGCCGGGGTTTGGGCCTTAGAGAGATGTGGCGGCATAGAATTTACTTGTTTCTGTTTGATTAAGTGGTTGACACTTGACATCATGTGGTTACATGAACACGCATTTATGAAGATGTATTCATTGTTTTTGTGCTTAACATACAGATTCTTAACTTTCCTAGCATTTTTCTTTTAAGCAGAACATGAACAATAGAGAGTCTGGAGATTCTCGATGGAGGTCTGGCATGCAGGGGCGGGGGAGTAGGGGTGGCATGCAGGGGCAGGGGAGCAGGGGTGGTCGGCCAAGCTTTTCTCCACGTCATACATCACATGGTAAACAACTTTTTGTAATGACAGCTTTTTGAAGACAAATTGCTGGAGTACTCCTGCCTTTTCAAATCATGTGGTTATTCGTCTGTATTTTCATGTCTTGTTTTTGTTGGTAATCATCTATATAAATATTATAGACATGCAAACACTTGTATCCACGCAAGTAACTTTATACTGAGAGTTTAATGGATGCTACTTCATTGTTTTTGTGTTGATCCCTTTTTCCTTAACTATTTGGATGCATTATTTGTAACCATAGACTAAATAAGTTGCTATAGTTATGGCATAAATATTGTTTTATGATGCAAATTTTGATTGTTGGATGTGATCCTTGGTCAGATACTGGTGGTGGAAGGAATTCTGCTGCTGGAAGGGACAATGGAACCAACCATGCTGCAGAGAAGGGCGCTGGCTCATCTTTGTTAGCCTCCGAAGAGAAACATAAAGAAACTACTCCATCAGCAAGGTGACTTTGTAATATAAATCTCACTTTTTCAAGATATGGTTTATAAGAGGTTACTGAAAGTGATTAATTACATTATGTAATTATATATTGCAGCTCCTCTGCAGTTGTGGCCAATGGTCCAACTGGTGTTGTTTCTGGAAACACTAGTGCAACGCTTGCCTCCAATTTACCTACAGGAAGCAATCAACATGAAGTGAATTCATCACCTATTGTTGTTAATGAGGTGGGAAGGGAAGCATACCACATCGATGTTGATAAAGCTCCTACTATTGCATTTGGAACTGGAGATGCATGCAGGGAGTCCGTGCCAAGCTCTAACAACTCCTCCATGTCTGTGATTCCAGCATCTTCTTCTAAAATTTGCTTCTCGTCCTCGAATCCTATACTAAAGCTTTCTAATGATTCATGTCCACCTGGTACGGTGGGTACAATTAAACGTGAAGTGGGGATCCATCAAACTGCGGGTGAATCAGGTAAGAACAAGTGATAATTTGATTATATTTTGTGCACTTTTAGCTTTGTTGTGATGATATGCAATTAACTGATGGCAGCTTCCGAGATTGGTGTCCCTTTTATGCCAGGGAAGATGCCAAGCAAAAACCAAGGAGTTGGGAAGAACCAGCTCAGTGATTCTTCCCAGCCTTCTTTTGCATCAATCCAGGGTAGTTCTTCCAGTAGCCGGCCTTCCTCTAACTACAGTAGCAGGTCTCAACTGATAATAGGCCCTCAGAAAGGTACAAATTTTGTTCTGGGTTTTGCAATAAATCTTTTTACATTCCTGTTCTGACAATGTTAAGTTCTGTACTAGTGTGACAAATCTTCTGTCAATGTTAAGGTTGAAGCATCAAGGATTGTTCTCAACCTCACATTGTGCTTCTCTTTTTTAAGCTTCTTTCGGAGGCGTAATGTTGAAAATATCTATTTCTAGTACAAGTATTTTGATCTTAAGGGGAACTGTGAAAAGGATACATCTGAAATTCAGTCAAATATACTTCACAAACAGGCTTCCATATTTTGTTGTTCTACTGCTCCTTCCTGGTTTATTTCCTTTACTTGATTAATTGTTAGATTAGGCACGTTCTCTTTTCCTTATGAAATACAGGAGGGTGTTCCATTATAGTTCAATCTGAATTTGCAAATCAAACACAACAATTTCAGCATTCAAGGTCATGCCTTTTTAGTTTGGCATGTAATATTGCAAAACAGTTCTGCATGGTATTCTTTTCTCGGTAATTTTCTATTAAAAATAGGAGCCTTTTTTGGCTAGGTGAGAACATACCATACAGTTAGATATTATAATGTGAGGAAGATGAACGTTGGAAACGGGGGGGGGGGGGGGGAGAGACAAACACACGAGATTATCCATGTATCCAGTCTTCTGTTTTATATTTGATACTGTTATTAGTAATAGTCTGTTGACTTACTTGGGTCCTTAATAAATAATAGTCCTGTCTTCAACAGTTGGCTCTAATATGGAGTGGAAACCAAAGGCAACAAACCCTAACGTAGCACAGGAGTCTGGAACAGCTGGTTTATCTGACATTTCTAATATTCCACTTGAATCCAGTGGCCATTCACAGGCCTCCTCGGGTGTCCTTGATTCAGAAGAAGCAACTGCCAAACTGCAGAAGAAGCTGGAGGAGTTGCATCTTCCACAGCGTCAACATGTTATAATTCCACGCCATATCCATGTTCCTGAATCTGAAAGAAACAAATTGAGTTTTGGAAGTTTTGATGCTAGTTTCGGAGTGACGTCAAGTTATGTTAGTGGGGCTGAGAGTAACAAGAGTTCTACACCCGTGTCTGAAACTTCTCAGGGTATTGAAGAACCTATGGAGGAACAAGCTGAAAGGTTTATGCTAAATTGTGTTTTCAATTTAGTTTTGAATGTCATGCAGTGTATATCCTAGTTCCCCAAAGTTACTGATTTTGTTTGCATTTTTTTTTCATGCAATGATTAAGGTGTAGTTAACAAACTGGAATGTTAATTTCAGCTGTTAAGATCTGTTCTCCCTTCTTTTCTCACTTCTTTATATTCTTTTGAGAAGGGGGAAAATAGTTGAGGCATATATAATGAAGGAAAATCAAGAAATGCATTTTTTAGCTTTTCATTGAAGTAATTGATTGAGCAGTTGACAAATTATCCTGGGAAAGAAGTATATTCCTGACTCATCCAGCTAGATTGAGTTAGTTACCTCTAGAGTGATTATTAATATCATCAATAATAAACAGATTAACGCATTCTAAGAAGGAAAATCAAGAAATGCATTTTTTAGCTTTTCATTGAAGTAATTGATTGAGCAGTTGACAAATTATCCTGGGAAAGAAGTATATTCCTGACTCATCCAGCTAAGTGGTGCTTTGTGTCAAGTTCTTTATGTCTTGTATTTTTAGTTATTAAATTGATATTCAGTAAACCAATGTACCAACAAATAGCTTTTGTTAGCCAGTCCTAAGAGTTACTGTTTTTAAAAGAAAAGGTCCATGCCCCATTTATGAAGTTTGTTTGGACACAAACATAATTTTGATTTTTGACTGGTTTGTATTTTTCTTACGGTTTGACGAGTATGCTTCCTACAAATTCAGCTTTTACCTTCACAGTATTTCCCTCTCACTCATCTTATAATTCTTGGATTCAGCAATCAAAATACACCGGTGACTGCTGAGGAGGGAATTTATCCTGATCATCCACAGTCGCCTTCACATGTACCCGGAAATTTATCAGCTGAGGGTGATGTGTCATCCAACACAGTGCCTGATTATGAGTCTAAGCAGGAGGCTGCATTGTTGTCTGGAGGCCATCAGTACTCGGTGGTTCATACTTCTCCTGGCTACAGTTTTGGTCTTGTGCCTCCAATGTTGAGTGGTCAGATTATGCCATTTGAGAACTCAGAATCTCAAGCACGTGATGTTTCTCGCCTACCTAGCTTTGTGGTAAGCCTCCAAAACTTTGTTTGTTATGTTATGATGATTGTGGTTCCATGAAAAAGTATCTAGCTTAATTTTGAGTTAGTTATAACTTAGTCTTTGTAATATAGAAAAAAGCAATTAAGTAGTCCCTATGGTCTTCGAAACTATAAATTTAATTCCTATGTTTTTAAATCCATTTATAACTTAATCTTTCTATCCATTTCATGTTCTTTTTTCAATTCATCTTGTTTTTTGCTTTTTATTTTTTTTAATAAATAGAAAAGGGAAACAAAGAAGTCGATAAGATGGAAGATTGATGAGAAAAAAAGACAAACAAAATACTACTAATTAAGCATGGTCAACACTGGTCAAGGGACTTTATTATTTTTTATACTACAAGAATTGATTAATTGTTTTTGTAAACTACAAGGACTAAGTTATAATTAAATCACTAATTTTTGATAAATTGGTTGGAATATTACTTTGGCTTTAACATACCGGTGGTTATTTGATGGTTTCTGTGTCTAGGTCCAGCAACCATTTGACCCTACAAGTTATTATGCCCAATTTTATCGTTCAAGTGCTGATGGTGATGGTCGTGTTTCTCCCTTTCCTGCGCCTGGAGTTGCTTCCAAATATAATGGGAATGTTGCAGTGTTGTCTCCACATACTTCACAGCCTCCCCAAGAGGTTTCAATAGATAAAATCCTCTCTTTAATTAGGCACTTAAGCAAAACCTTTGGAGTTTTTGTTGATTGTATTCTTCTTCGAGAAATAGTACTTTGTTTTTTAAAATCACTCTGTGTTGGCTGAATGTTTTAAATTTTTGGGGTATGGTTTGGGTATTCCATGAATCTTTTACTGCACAGTTGGTTATTCTTCTTTGAGAAATAGTACTGTATTTTCTGTTATCAGTTATCAATGCTTGCAACGCAAATTTTAGCCTGTGAATGCTTTACTGCACAGTTTAGCCCCAAATTGCACAAATATAATGTAACTATTTGTTGTCAGGCCATGTCAACCTCATTTGGATACTTTCGAATCCCTTGTTGAAGATGTGTGCTGGAATCTAATCCATGGGCTCCTTTCATTTTGTAGTCATGCTAGAGGTCGACTTGTTTTTTTGTTCAAGAGGATTTTGTTTTACCCCTTTGTTTAGTATTCTGAAATTAGTGGTAAAGATCTGTTTATCTTATTGAGTAGGGATCCTCCTATGTGTTACAGAAATTTTCATAAGTTATTCCAAGCTTTTGTGTAGAGCATATTTAGCTCTGTAAAACTATATGTTACTGTTATCGCCAATTTATAGTATGCTGGTGTTCATCAGATATCTAGTTTTTTAACCATGTTAACATGCTTTGCATTTTGGATGTTCAAATCGGGTAATATGTCATTTGGATAGTCCTTATTAATGACTTAGCAGCTTGGCATTACATCTAAAGTCAAGTTAGTTTTGCAAGCTGCTGCCCTGTATTGTTGCCTTTGAGATCCGGGGAGAGTTGAAGAGATTTCAAGGGGCAATATTGTTTAAGGATGGCCATTCTGGCTGCCTTGGACAATTGCTGTCAGATCTACTATCTCTTGCTGAATGATGCTGTATTACTGCCAAGTTGGTCACAGGCTCGTATGTAATCTACCTCAGTACATTATTAGTGAAATTTATGGTGGCACTAATAGTTAGTTGAGCCATGATGTGTGGAAGCATTTGTAGGTAGTAGACACCCAAGCATTTCTAGATGATCTTCATGAGAAGTGGAACGGAATAGCATGACCAAAACATTAATAGCAATTGCAGGTCCTTGTTGTTGAGGGCACTACCCCTAGCTGCTGGTTACAGTAATTTTGTGTCGTGTTTTGCAATGTTAGCTAATAATTTGTTGTATCATCTTTTGCTCATCTACAAGCAATGCTGGTCTTTTACGAGCTACTATAATCATATGCATGGATAAGACATTTTGCAATGTGTGAGGTGATTTCATGAGCTTCCAGTGTTGTGGATCCATTTGGATGGAATGCCTGAATTGTTTCTGACATGAAGATAAGCGTGTGTGTAGATGTTTTTCATATGTTTCTGAATTCTAATAATGTGCATGTCTATTTGCAGGGTGGGAATTCTTTAGTTCTATCCACTGCAGGTCCCACTCCTCAGGTGACCCAAACTGCTGGGCTCATGCAAAGCTCCATAGCTGTGACTCAGCAACCTGTCCCTGTCTTTCGTCCACCAACTGGGTTGCACACATCCCATTTCCCCCCAAACTACATCCCATATGGCCATTACGTCTCCCCAATTTATGTGGCTCCAGGTATCTACCAGTTCTTAAGCAATGGTGCGTTCCTACAACAACCTCCGGCTGGCAGTGTGTATCCAGCACCACCATCTGCAGCAGCCACGGGGGTCAAATATCCACTTCCGCAATTCAAACCTGGAAGTAATACAGGAAATGCAACTCACATTGGGATGCCAAGTGGTTATGGACCATATGGCTCCTCTCCTGCTGGTTTTAATCCCAATTCTGCAGCGACAGGAGGAAACTCAACCACAAATGATGATCTCGGTGCATCTCAGTTCAAGGAAAGTAATATCTACATTACTGGGCAGCAGGTAGGCTAACAGTTGATGTTTCTGTAATTTATTACAATTAATTCTTAATGTTTTATGAGAATCTAAGTTGGTTATCTAAACATAGCTGGTTGCATCACTGAAGGCTGTGATGTCAATTTTATGATCAATTTTGATAAATAGTAGTCTCATTCTTGGAATTAATAATGTTATGGAAGTAGTTGCAATATTGGTTGGGATTCTTTTATCTTACTGTTAGCACCAGTGGTGTTTCTGGAGGCCTGGGAGGTGGAAACGAAAATGGTGGTGGTGATAGTGACTGGCAGCAGTTTCTGCTGAAGGCGTTTTTGTTTTTGGCTGTAGTAGATGATTGTTGTGATTAATCAACATGTGATGCTTGCATTTGAATTTTATACTATGGACATTTGACCTTTAGCTGGTTTGCTTGATATCTGCACGATTTAACAACTGGATAAACTAATCAGAATGACTAATTCCAGTTATCGTGGATTATCTAGGATTCAGAGTAGCTTTCCTGCAGAATTGTTTGGTATAGAATGCTAATGCTTATTTGGCAAGATTAGTTGCTTAAATTCTTTTGGTTTAGCATATAGAAATTTAGATGCTATTTTTAGACCAGTCTTACTTAGTTTCTTGAAAGATGTCAATGCTTGTTGCTCTCTACAAGAGTACCTGTTCAAGATGCTTGTCAGGGCATGTGGGCAATGTTAGTCATGTGAATACTTTTAGGTCCATAGATGCGTGTTCAGGTTTTCAGACTGGCATTCCCTAATTTTTAGCACATAAAGTCTCCTTTTTTGTTGCTTTTGCTTTGAAATGATATTTTGTTTGCAAAACTGATGGATCTGCTTCCGCAGAGTGAGGGTTCGGCTGTGTGGATGACTACTCCTGGCCGAGACATATCTAGCTTGCCAGCAAGTACCTTTTACAACCTTCCTCCTCAAGGTCAGCATGTGGCTTTTGCACCAACTCAGGCTTCCCATGGCACCTATACCAATATCTATCACCCTGGGCAACCAGTAACCGCAGCAGCTGTTCACCCACTTCTGCAACAGTCTCAGGCCATGGGTGGAGCTGTTGATATGCTAGGACCTGCAGCCAGTGCTTACCAGCAGTCTCAACATCAACAGATCAACTGGCCTAGCAACTACTAAAACATGGATAAGATTTTTCTTTTTATATACCAGGGAAACAAGTCCAATCTTAGGATATTTTTTGTGAACTCCAACAAGTTTGGATGGAGGTCAACAGCAAGATGATACAACATTGGCTGGACTTGAGAGTGTAAATCTAGAAAATGGGGCTGGAATTCTGCCAATAGTATCGTCTAATTGCTTGGATTGAGGGCATAAAAGGTTCAGTTTGCATGTAACTGATATTGACCTTTTTAAGTTAGTGGAGGTGGGCATGTGCAGGTTTTTCTTTTTCTGGTTGCACCGAATGGTGTTTACCATTTTCCATGTCAGTTCCAAGCCTTTATCTTCCCCCCACCGTTTACTTTTTAAATCTTTGAACTTTTTTTAGGGTTTTATTGTTGAGTGGTGAGAATCTTTTCCAATTCTTTCTGATGTCGAGGTTCTTTAGGTCTCTGGAAGGTAAGGTATAGGCTGGTGGATAATCGTTCAAATTCCTTTTTTTTCCTAGTCTTTCCGCTGTCTTATATGTAAAGTGAATTTTGATAGCAAGAAACGTATGTACCGAACTGTTGTAATTGGTATAAGAAAAAAGGTGACATTCCATTGTTTCAATCGATACCTATGTACAATCTTGAACAGCCTTTTCAAGGAGGAAGTTTCCTGGTTAGAATATTGTAATTTTTTGACATCTGAAGGCTGCGTTCTTGCTGCTATCCAGTAGAGCGGGCCAAATAATATGGTCTGCCTCGGGACTCTCCTTTGTATCCTTGCATCGATCTTATCTACTTCGACTCAAATTTCTCATCCTTTGACCCCCCGCAGCGCCAGCCCTAACTCATTGGATGGAATTGTGGTCTCTTTGTTGCAGGTAAGATACGTGGGAGATATTCAACAGGGGGAAAACATTTAAAAGAGAAGTTACCGTTACATGGAGACGCACCGTTTTACTTACTTGAGTCTTACTTTAATTAATACGCAGCGTTTTAATTAGTGCAATCTAGAACACACGAGGTCCTGCTCTCGTTGTCTATTCCTGCCTATATATAAGGGCAGTTGTAACCGAATAGAGATATGAATATAATCAAAAAGAATTATCTTAACATCCCTTCTGCACCTCTGTTCTCTCTGCTATTCTACTTTCTGTCCTCTTCTTCCTTACGTCTGTTATTCAATTTTTCTCAAAGCAATTGTTCCCCGCACCAAGTGGTATCAGAGCCAATATCTTCAGACCTTAACCATGGCTCATGACACAAGGTCCCAAGATATGAAGAAGTTAGAAGGAGCAATAGCAACAGCTAACTTGGAACAAGCTCAATGGAATGACAAAATGGCCAGATTATTTGAACAACAAGGGCAACAACAGATGTCCAGCGACACCAGACTTTTAAGGTTGGAGGAGCTCATTTCAGGTATTTCTCTGCAACAAAATACACTATTACAGAAACTGCACTTCCCTACAGGGGAGACAAGCTCTAGCCAAGAACACTCACGCAACAGTCAAGAAGGAATGTTTGGCAAGAATGACTGGCAGTATGGGGGACACTACAAGTTCCACAAGCCGAGGCGTGATTTTCCTTCTTTCGAAGGGGAAGATGTCCACAAATGGTTGTATAAATGCAACCAATATTTTGAGATAGAAGAAGTACTTGACGCAGATAAACTCAAACTAGCTTCTTATTACCTGGATGACACGGCGCTGTATTGGCATCAAAATTTCATGCGCAGCAATGGTGACAGGGTAGTAACTTGGAGTGAATATGTGGAAGCCATTTGTGGAAGGTTTGGAGGACATAAGGATCCTCTAGAGGAGCTCAAAGATTTGAAACAAGATGGCGAATTGGAAGCTTACATCAAGGACTTTGATGTTCTGTGGAATCGGGCAGAAATTGATGAAAGGTATGCCTTGATCTTCTTTTTAGGTGGCCTGGAAACAGAAATAAAAAATTTGGTTAAGATGTTTGAACCAAAATCACTTAAACAAGCCTATAACCTGTCCCGCTTGCAAGAAAACACTAATCTATATAAGAAACTCCAGAAACAGTCAATCAAACACATTCCCTCACCAGTTAACAGCAACAACAGGACATCTCAACCAGCACCCTTCTACAAAACTTATACTTCCCATGAAACACCACCCTCTAAATTACCGGGGTTGCTACCCACCCCTCATATACAAGCTAATAACCAGCCTACCAGGAGACCAACCCGAAATCTCAGGAGTACTGAAATGGAAGAACGTAGAGCAAAAGGGTTGTGTTTTTGGTGTGACGACAGGTTCACTCCAGGACATAAATGTAGAACAAAAAGGCTCTATCCCATCTGCTTAGTGGAAGATGAGGAGGATAATGAGGATAATGCAGTGGAGTCTGTGAGAGAGATGGAAGAATTAGAAGGCACATAACCACACATCTCCATGAATGCATTAGAGGGGGTTCCAGGCTGTTACACTCTTAAGGTGACTGGGAGATTGCATAAACTGCCTATTTTCATATTGGTGGATTCGGGAAGCACACATAACTTCATGAACATGGAGGTGGCCAATAAATTAAGGTGTAAACAAACCCCTATTAATCCAGTAACAATCAAGGCAGCCAATGGAGGGAAAATGCTATGCTCGTCCATATGCAAAAATTTCAGGTGGAAGATGCAGGGTAATTATTTTGTGACAGACGTCTTTGTGATGGAGCTGGATGCATGTGATATGGTATTAGGAGTTCAATGGTTGGCTACCTTGGGTGATATTATGTGCAACTATAAGAGTATGTGGATGAATTTCTTTTGGCAAGGACGAAGGGTGACATTAAGGGGAAATGAACCGGTGAAGTTACAATCAGTCCCATATGGGCAAATGAGTGGGTTACTGGACAGTAATAGTGGAATAGCGGGTGTTAGTCTCTATAGCTTATCAATGGTGCAGGCAACAGAGGAGACTAAGGCATTGTTGATGGGAAAAAATCTCAACCAAGAAGAAAGAGGAGTCCTACAAAACCTACTCAATCTATACCAGGATGTATTCACTCCCTTAGCAGGATTACCTCCTAGCAGACCAGAAAACCACACCATTCCACTGAAGGAAGGTTCCCAACCTGTCAATCTCCGACCATATAGATATTCTAGTCTACAGAAGGACATAGTAGAAGGAATGATCTCAGAAATGGTTAGTGCTGGGACAGTCCAACCGAGCCACAGCCCTTTTGCATCCCCTGTGGTGCTCGTGAAGAAAAAGGATCTTACATGGAGGCTATGTGTCGACTACAGGGCCCTCAACAAGTTGACAATCAAAAATAAATTCCCCATTCCTTTAATTGAAGAACTGCTAGAAGAGTTAACAGGTGCAGCCGTGTTCTCCAAACTGGACCTACGTTCTGGTTACCACCAAATAAGGATGAGCTCAGAAGACATCCACAAGACAGCCTTCAGGACACACAACGGTCACTACGAGTTTCTCGTGATGCCCTTCGGTCTTACCAACGCCCCTGCTACCTTTCAAGGCTTGATGAATGAAGTGTTTAGAGCTCAATTGAGGAGGTTTGTCCTAGTATTTTTTTGACAATATTCTAATTTATAGCAAGTCCTACACAGAACACATGGAGCATTTGCATGTAGTTTTTACAATACTCGGGACACATCAACTGGTAGCAAAGGAGAGCAAGTGCGTCTTTGGTGATGACAAGGTGGAGTATTTGGGTCATGTTATCTCTAAGGCAGGGGTAGCTACTGAACCAGAGAAGCTGCAAGCAATTCAGAAATGGCCTTTGCCTCAGAACATCAAACAATTACGGGGGTTCCTTGGGCTCACTGGGTATTACAGAAAATTTATAAAAGGGTATGGTCTTATCTGTAAACCCCTCACTAAACTTCTGAAAAAAGATGCTATGGGGTGGAACCAGGAGGCCACAGTTGCATTTGAAACCTTGAAGAAAGCTATGATTCAGCCTCTAGTGCTATCCCTACCCGACATGAGCAAGCCTTTTCTCATTGAGACGGATGCATCAGGATTAGGCATTGGGGCAGTCTTAATGCAGGAGGGGCATCCTATAGCATACATCAGTAAGGCGTTGGGGCCAAGGCAACAAGGGTTGTCTACCTACGAAAGGGAAATGTTAGCCATCCTGCAAGCAGTAAGCAAGTGGAAGCAGTACCTATGAGGGAGGACTTTCAAAATCAGAACCGACCATGTGAGTCTTAAGTACTTGCTGGACCAGAAGTTATCTTCTCCCTCCCAACATTTATGGTTGACTAAGCTGTTGGGCTTGGATTATGCAATTGAATTTAGGAAGGGAAAAGAAAATGTGGCAGCAGACGCCCTTTCTAGAGTCACCAGCAGTGAGCTTCAGGCCTTGACCTTGTCCACAGTATCGATTCCCTTAGTAGCTGATATCAAAAGGTCTTGGGAAGAGGATAGCAAGATTCAATCCATCATCCAAGACTTAACAAGGGACCAGGCTACACATCCTCACTACAAGTGGCAAGATGATTGCTTGTTCAGGAAAGGGAAACTAGTGGTGGGAAACAACAGTGCACTCCAACATCAGCTCATACAGATTTACCATGATACAGCTTTGGGTGGGCACTCGGGTTCTATAGTCACAGCAGCTAGGGTGGCCAGCATATTCTACTGGAAAAAACAGCAAAAACAAATAAGACAATACGTGAGAGAATGCCCAACATGTCAACAATACAAAACTGAGAATGTGGCCACTCCAGGATTATTACAACCTCTGCCAATACCAGCTGCACCCTTCACCGACATTAGCATGGATTTCATTACTGGCTTACCAAAATCAGAGGGCAAGGAAGTGATATTTGTGGTGGTGGATAGGTTCAGTAAATATGCACACTTTATAGCCCTTTCACACCCTTATACAGCCAACACAGTTGCAAAAGCCTTCATGGAATCAATCTATAAGCTACATGGGCTGCCTGCAACCATAGTAAGTGATCGTGACTCTATATTTCTTAGTCAGTTTTGGAAGGAAATGTTCAGCCTACAGGGGGTCAACCTTCATTATTCCACAGCGTATCACCCTCAATCCGATGGGCAAACGGAGGTCGTCAATAGATGCATCGAAGGTTATCTCAGGTGTATGACAGGGGAGATTCCATCACAATGGTGTAAATGGTTATCCTTGAGTGAATGGTGGTACAACACCAATTTTCACACAGCTACCAAGTTCACGCCTTATGAGATACTATACGGCTTCCCACCTCCAATACACATACCCTATTTCCCTAAAGATTCAGCAGTCGAGGTAGTGGATCAGTACCTCCAAACAAGGGAAAAAATGCTACAGACGGTACACCAAAATCTAATTCAAGCACAGAACCGAATGAGGCAATTGGCTAACAAGAAGAGAAGCGATAGAGTCCTACAAGTTGGCGATTCAGTTTACTTAAAGCTACAGCCATACAAACAGAAATCAATGCAGCAGCAAAGCCACAAGTTAGCAGCTAAATATTATGGTCCATATGCAGTAATCAAGAGGATTGGGGAAGTAGCTTACAAGCTAGACCTTCCACCATCATCAAACATTCATCCAGTTTTTCATGTCTCTTTATTAAAAAGGAGCGTGGGAAATAAAATGGTGCATAAAGGCTTACCTGATGGACCCCGAGAGCCTTTGTTACAGCCACAAGCAATAATGGATCGCAGGATGATCAAGAGAGGGCAACAAGCTGCTACTCAACTCTTAATTCACTGGGAAGGATTGTCACCTGCTGAGGCTACCTGGGAGTTCGTGGATGAAGTCAAACTCAGGTTTCCTTCTTTCCACCTTGAGGACAAGGAGGTTTATTAAGGGGGGAGAATTGTTGCAGGTAAGATATGTGGGAGATATTCAACAGGGGGAAAACATTTAAAAGAGAAGTTACCGTTACATGGAGACGCACCGTTTTACTTACTTGAGTCTTACTTTAATTAATACGCAGCGTTTTAATTAGTGCAATCTAGAACACACGAGGTCCTGCTCTCGTTGTCTATTCCTGCCTATGTATAAGGGCAGTTGTAACCGAATAGAGATATGAATATAATCAAAAAGAATTATCTTAACATCCCTTCTGCACCTCTGTTCTCTCTGCTATTCTACTTTCTGTCCTCTTCTTCCTCACGTCTGTTATTCAATTTTTCTCAAAGCAATTGTTCCCCGCACCACTCTTGAACCCGTCGGATGCTCCGAGGCTATGCCATAAAAGGAGAGTACAGCCTCCCCGCCGAAACTGTCACCATGCTCGAGAAGTTACTGAAAGCTCATAAGCTCTCACCTTTAGCACGCAGTGACCTCCCTCAGCCAGCAAACCCAACGACTCCTGAGAAGCTGGAGATTGCTTCCCTGCGTTGAAGATTATCCATGTTGGAGGGAGAGTTGAATGCTATATGGCAATACCTGCCGCCAGGATCTTGGAGAATATCCCTCTCATGCATTAGCTAAGCCAGAGGTTTTCAGAAGGCCATGGAATTCAGTGGTCCGGCCAGAAAAAATCCTTACTCCAGGACAGAAATTCGTGCTCGTTCCTCATCATGCCGTGAGGAAGCTTCGACGAAAGATTGGAAAACCAAGTGAGGAATCGTCATCATCATCATCAGTTTCTCTTACTTCACAGGCTTCAAATGACGCCTCGACTGACATGGTCTCTCGCCAAAACAATAATGATGTTTCGAGCAGATCATTCTTCTCAGAGAGTGACATTAGTACTGGTGTTTCAAGGGACTCGAGTTGTTCCTTCAGAAGCGCTTTAAGGAAGAAGACTGGTGTTAAAAAGCATGTAAGATTTGCAGGCATTGCTGTCAAGCACAAGGGAGGTCACAACTCAACTAATTCGGAGAAGAAAGGTAATAAGGTGGATCACGACACTTCCTTAAAGAGCTCGAGTACCACCGTTTCTCGATCTAACCGGCAATAGGAGACCTCGGAATCCTGCTACATGGCGGCCATCACATACAGTGATCAGCGAAAGCAAAGGCGACTGACTGAATAATCAACAGTAATTGCAATGGTGATGTTCTGACCTCCACTGAAGCATCTCTCACTAATCCTCTATTACTGCCTGTAAGATTTATTTTATTTCCTTTTCCTTGCCAAGATGATCAGCTGACAGCAATTCTACATCTGTGCATGTTATTTGCAGCATATATAGTCCCTGGTGTTTATACTTTTTATCCTGGTTGGTATGATCTGTCAGTATATAGCCAGGCTTTCTCCACTCAGGATCGCTGCTTTTGTTTTATTTGAGTTCTGGGGAGAGATCGACTCCATATTCAGGACTCCAGCTTCAAGGTCCTCAAGTTCATCTGTCAACAAATAAATAAGAGAAGAAGTAGAGAGACAGACATGAGCGGAGAGGGCATATCTTTGATTGAAAAGGTCTCTCCCACCAAATTGTGAAACTGCAGCTGCTGATGACGAGAATCCCACTTTGTTAGCCTCTCGCTAATTATTTTAAAAAAAAAATTAAACTAAATTCTTTAAAAAAAAATAAACTAAAACTGGATCAAACTAATTAATTTTGATTTGATTTTTAAAGTAAAAACCAGTTCAAATCAGGTTAGCTCGATTTTTTTAGTTTGACTCGGTTTTTTCCTGATTTTACTAAGTTTTTCCAGGTTTTTTGGTTTGAGTTTGGTTCGATTTCAGACTTATAAATCCAAACCGATCAGGTTTTTTTAAATTTTAATCAATTTAATTAATTTTTTTATAATTCAATTTTTTTATTTTATTTTTCTTGATTTAATCAATTTTTTAAATTTTTTCTCACCATTTCTTAACATTCTCTCTTTCTCTTTCTCTTTCTTTTTGTGTTGTCGTCTTTATTTTTCCCAAGAGGGACGGGAGTGATGTTGGGCCTTGGGTTACCAAAGGCATCAAATTTACTTTAAAGTTTGAAAAAAGGCTACAAAGTAATCACAATGCCGCGCTCCATTGCAAGATTAATGGTATAATTATAAAAATAAAGCATTTAAACAAACAACATATTACACGCCTATGCATTAACAGAAAATACATAGGTTACGGGTATTTCAATGTATCATTGGACAGTGAAATTATTTTTTACTCTTGTGTGGAAAAAATAAAAGAATTTATTGTGAGAGCAATTTGATATCTTTCAATAACTTGTTAGTTATTAAAAGATTATTTTTTTTTTATCAAAAATCAGTAAAATTTCTTTTGTATTTTATCTATACCAAGTTATCAACTCAACAATCTTCACAATCTGCAAACAATAATCTTAATATTTTTCATATTATTCGGTTTTCCTATTGTTTTTCTTCAATATTCACTCAATAGAACAATTGTTATAATATTCTGTAATTATTACAGATAATAGTACAATTAATTTAATTATTACATAATTCAAGACCAAAGTAAAGTGTAACTAAATTATATCATACTTTAAAAAGATAATTTCTTTAAATACATAGATTGGATAAGTAAATATAATTTTAGATACAAAATTATATTACAAACAAAATACTTGTTCTTCCAAATATATCATTTGATTAGACAAAAAGATACAAATTCATGAGCTACTACTTAGATTGGTGTTGCGAAGTACCAAAATATTTATTTTTTATATATAAAGCTGATTAAGTCTAATATCATAGGCATAATTTGTTTTACAGTCAATGATTAATATACATAATGATCGTTGACTGTAAAGCTGATTATGCCTATGATATTAGACGCAATCAGCAATAATTAAATATTATGACATGCATTCGCAACATTCTTTATCAAACAATTTATATTTATTATTTCTTGACATTCGCAAATCAATATCATTAATATAAATTCTTGTGGAAATACAAAGATCATCACAAACCTAAACCATGTATTTATTCTATCACTAAATCATCTTGAATTCTCTAATTTCTCATTAACCAGAATACTAATCTCATTACCCAAGAATTTAGTTTCTCTAACCGTCCATTAACCAGGATATTAACCCCATTAACCAGAGAATTCATTTCTCAAATCGTTCATTAACTAGTTAGTTTCTCAATTTGCCTATTAATCAAGGCAATAATCATATTAATTAGAGAATTAATTTCTTAATTTACCAATTAATCAGAGTACTAGTTTCATTACCCTAGGATTAGTTTCTACAATCTACCTCTTATGTTATTTTTAAGTAGGGCTACACAAAAAAAACGTATCATAATATATAAAAAAAATCTTATTACATTAAAAAACATCATAAATTTTGTTCAAAACGAGCTAAAACGATAAAAAAAAAGGCTAGTAAAAATTTCAATACAAGCCTATACGAGATTGGAAGAAAGAAAAAAGGACTAAGAAAACAAATGCAAAATAGAGGCCTAAGTGTGCGGATCTGACCTAGGTGGCCTAGCACGTCTCGATTTAAAAAAGCTAACGCACATGTGCTTAGGCTGAATTTGTTTTAATAGGCGATCGACCTATTGTCTACCCCTAATGTTTTTGGAAAAAAAAACCTACCCATTTCTTTCTAGATTCTAGCTACATTGGTGGCTAAAAAATCAAGGTTGATGGTTTTTTTTTTTTAACATATATATATATATATATATATATATATATAAAAAGAAATCTATTTTCAACTTACTCTGACCTAAAACACTTATAAAGCTTGATAAACCCATACATGACCTAAAATAAACCAAAAATTCAAAATCAACTCGAAGCTAAAAAACTTCTAGAGCTCATGTTTACCATTTAAGGAAAAGAAAATGACAAAGAACACTCAAGTGAAACACCCCTCATCGAAAGAAATATATTGACACCAAAATTGATTTTTCTAGTGATCTTAATCGGTGTCAACCAAGACTCTCTCCTCCATAAGAATCCAACCACTTTTTCATCTCTCACACCAAGGGTCTAAAAATAAGAAAAGTTAAGTTTTGGATTAAAATTGCAATTTTGAAATTTTAAGGGACCCAATAATATATAACTTGGAAAGTATAAGGATCAAAATGAACTTTTTGCGCCATTTTTTAAACTTCCACCCATTTCCCCTAGCTTTTTCATTCCAATCCCCTTTCTTTTAAACTTGTCCCTTTTCAACAAATTTGAAGCAATTGGACTTCAGTTTGGCCCTAAAAAGAATGCAACCAACAAAAAAAAAAGTACTAAAATAAATAAATAAAAATTTCCATAATAAGTCCATAGTAAAATATGAGAGCATATATAGTTTTATTGTTTATAGTGATTTTGCTACAACATATAGAGTTTCTTATAATAACATGGCTTATGAGGCATAAAATTGCCAGTAGCAAGTTGTGGGAAGGGATAAAAGTTTTATAAGGCCATTTAATTAGCATGTGGTTATTTGTATATAAAAGGAGTGGCTAGCCTATTAAGAGTTATAATGTCTAAATTGAGTTGTGTTTGATATGCTATGCTAATAAGTATCCTATTGTATTAGACATAGTTCTTCCAATTACCCTTTCTAAAGTAATTATAGTTATATGACTCTATGTGATGTGCTCCTAAGATGTATAGTTCCAATCAACCTAAATTGAGAAATCATATATACTAGATATAGGGCTCGTGCTACGTCACATGTTGACCCCACTTTCTTCTAACGTAAAAAAGAATGAAACAAGCATTTCTAAGAAAAGAAAAGAAAAATCAAGACTTGAGTAATTGACTCGATTGAGTTTAATAAACTTGACTAACTCAAACAATATAAATAAAAAAAGTACTAAAAAAACTAATAAAAAAACTTAATGCAAAAAAGGTAAAAAACTCAATCGGAGCCTATCTGGGTTAACATGCTAAATTTACGACCTGGTAATAATACCAGGGTAACCCCATTGAAAGCAAACTTAATAAAATTATAAAGCTCAATTGTTAAATACCCCAATGTTAAAGAGTAAAATTTTTAAAAAATTATTTAAAAAAAAAGCGATAAAAAGAGTTTGAGTCAACACGAGTTAGCCTATTACCATGGGCACAGGATTGAAAAAATCTCATTCAAAGAAAAGTGAAAAAGAGAGCATGAAGATCAATTTTTGATAAATTAAATGTTAAATGATAAAATTAAAAAAATCAATTTAAAAAAAGATTAAAGTCAACCAATATAAACTTTCAGAACTTGTGACATTGGTCATTAAGCCAAGAGGTAACCCCATTGAAGGCAAACCATAAAAAATAATGTAGCAAAATTCTAAATATATAAAATATAAGGAATAAAATTAACAAAATGCAATAAAAAAAGATCCCAAAATGAGAAAAAAATAGCAATAAAAAGAACATGAACTATATTTGTTATAAAAATCATTTGAAATCAAATGCTAAGAAATGAAATTAAAAACAAAATTCAATTAGAAAAAAAAATATAAAAAGACATCAATCAAAATCAAAAGAATAAGAATTAAATTTGATATAAAAATTAAATGAAACCAAATGGTAATGAATGAAATTAAAGAAAAAATATATAAAAAAATTGATGAAAAACAAAATGAATAATAATAAAAAAATGAGGACTAAATTAAATATAAAAAATAAATGAAATGACACCTCTATATTTTTACAAGAATAAAAAAAAGAAAAAAAGAAAAAAAAATCTACCAAAGTCCAATTGATATGCTACCGTGTAACACAAAATGCTATATTTACATGCACCAATTATTATTTTAAGTTAATATTTATATTTAGTAAGAGATTGAATCACCATAGCCGACATTATAATTACTAAAAAGATGATAATTTAAAAGTACCGGTAATAATTTAAAATATTTTATTTTTAAAAATAATTTAATTATTATTATGTAATTCTAAAATATAAAATGTTTAAAATATCTCGACCAATCTCAATCTCATATATAATCTAAAACATTCCATAGTACCTCTATAGCAATTTCATTGGATTTTTAAGAATAAGGAGGAGATATATAAATGTAGTTATTTTATAAAGTGATTTTTATTTAAAAAATATTAAAATAATATATTTTTTTATTTTTTAAAAATTATATTTGGTATTAGTATATTACATTAATTTAAAAATATTAAAAAAATTAATTTAAAGTAAAAAAATAAAAAAAATTAATTTTTTTTAAATATATATATATTTTAAAAAAAAAACAGATAAGAAAAGGAATTTCCAAACACCGGAACATAAACATGAACGAAAGAGCAAGGGGAAGGAGGAGAGAATATGATATAAAGCTGAAAAATCTAATTACGATTTGATCCTCCCTTCTTCCACCATCATTCAGACACCCCAGTCTCCACCATGTCCATCTACCTTCCCCCCCCCCCCCCCCTTTTTTTTTCAAGAAAAACAAACAACAAACAAAACCACCTCTCTCTCTCTCTGAACACAGCACATCATCTTCCTTATTTCAAATTTTAGTTCTTAATTGACCAGTCACCTTTTCTCTCCGCCTCCGTGTCTCCATGATTTTCTTCATCATTTAGCCACCCTCGACCTCTTTCCCTCTCTCTTGGATCTAGAAAAGGAATAAAATTCAAATCCTCCACAGATTCACTGGCACAAAAGATTTAATTCAAATTAATGGATGATTTCCCCGGTTTGTTAGCCCGCGACTACGGGTTCAAACCCCAAGGCAAATCCGCACCCATGGCTCCACCCCGCAGCACAAACAGTAACAGTACAAATTTTAACCTTGGATCCGGTGGTCCCGTTCACACCCGATCCTCCTCCTCCCACAAATCCGCTCCTCTTTTCGACAATCAAGAGGGCACAGACAGTCTCTTGTTCAACGACGTCTTCGGTGGCCCTCCTAAGTATTCAGAATCACACGGCGGAGCTTCCGCTACTGCATCGTCATTTGATCTTGACTCCATTTTCAAGGAACAGAATCCCAAATCGGCATCGCTGCCGATCTTTGATAAGCCTGTTTACGATGATGATATTTTTAATGGACTGCCTGGGTTGAAGAGTTCGTCTTCTGGGGGTGGTTCTGCGCCGGCCCCTAAGTTTGATGATGCGTTTGGTTCGGCCAGTTCACCCCCGAAGCAGCAGCATCGAAGGCCAGTGCGAGATAGTTCACCGTTTGATGATCTGCTGGGGAATTTAGGTAAGAAGGAGACGGAACCGAAGAGAGAGAGTGGTAGAGTGGATAAGGATTCGACGGCTTTTGATGATTTACTTCCTGGTTTCGGTCGCATTAGCTCCCATACGGTTAACCGGTACTGATTTTATTATTATTTTTTGTTGTCGCTGTTTTTAAGTTTACAATAGATTTTGATGATTTAAGTATGCTACTGTGATTTCGATGTCATGGTATGCCGTGCCTTAATGCATTTACAATCATGATATGCTCGCGGACCATTTACAGTGTGTTGTTTAGCAGTTACTTTGTAATTGCTTCAGATTTTTATTTGGCATGGTTGTCTTAAAAATAAGTAGTGTTCGAATTTCATTCTATGCTTTTACGTTTGAGTTGATTTTAGAGAGGTTCGTTGGTAGTGTATTAATGCTCAAGAAAGCTTAGTTGCCAACTGAAGCCATTGCTGTGTCTTTACTTTCTATATGGGTTATATTCATCAAGTTGCATCTTGGAAGCTAAATTTAGCCCAACCAGCTTAAAAGCAATGAGAATCTGGTGGTAAAGCATTTTGGTCGGGAGGAAGGGACAACAAAAGGGAAAATTGAGGAATGGTTAGTTTTACAGTAGCTTCCATTATAACTGGAATAACCAGTTATAAAGTGAAATATGAGACGGCATAACAAGTAAATGATGCATTTGCTATGATGTTTGAGTTTGGAGGTGAACTTAGGTTTTGGGGCTGGTTTCATTCCTTCACCTTTTCTTTCTTGGAGAGTTATCATGTTTGCGAATAAAAGAAATCAGTGTGTTTTTTATGCAGCGGGTAGAGCTCTTGTCTTCACTTTTCTTTCATCCTATTGCTGTCATCTTTTCTTTTCTTTGTGTATTTTACTCGAATGCCCTTGTTTACTCAAATTAGCGTACTGGTTTAGCCCTTTTCCTTTTGGAATTGGTTATTACTTAATAAGTTGTTTCTGAACCTATGGAGTCTAGCCATAACTTGGACTGCTTCTGGGAAAAGAACTAATATTGTTTGATTGTGAATCATATGTAGTTAGAAAAATTTTATCCATATTTTCCGTCGATTAATATGAGACATACTGTTTCTGTTTTTTGTTTGTGGTATAAATATCAGTGATATTTTAGTGCCATGCTATTTTTCACAGATCAACTTCCGAGCCGGGTCTGTTCCAAAAGCCATCTTTAAATTCAGCCAGGTCAGTTCCTGGTGTGATGGAAGATCCCTTTGTAGTACTAGAGTCAACGTCAAGCGCTGCAACTTCATCATCAGGGTTGTTCACAGAACCTTTGAGAGAAATTAGTAAAACCAATAACCCTGGAAACACTAAGGTTGATAATTCATCTGTAGAGAGGGGAGTATTTGAAGATCTAGATCACCTCGATGATCTTAGGAAATCTGTTCCATACAAGAGATGGGAGAATAGAAGCCCTTTAAGAACAGGACCAAGCACAGGTGGTTCATATTACTCTGCGAGTCAAGAATCAGTTGACACATATCCTGTGGAGAATGCTGGGGGCCGCTCGCAGAAGAAAACAACTGATGATTATCAGGAATCTCATGAAGCCATATTCAATATGCCTACTGCTTCAACAGATTTTCATAGATCTTTTGGTCAAAATGCCTCTCCTCCTTCATATGTGGATGTCAATGCTAATGAGATAAATTCTTCTCCCAGATCTGAAGAGGTCTCTGAATCATCAGATGATGTATGGCTTTCTGTGTCTGAAATCCCTCTTTTTACTCAACCCACAAGCGCAACACCACCTTCTAGACCCCCACCTCCAAGACCACCGCGGATATCAAAGTCGGAGAGAGGTTCCTTTTCTTCTACTAACTCTAGAAAGAAGGTCAATGAGTATCCTTCTTTCCAAAATTCCACTTCATACTCTCAAAGTCGTAGATCAGATCGTGCAGCAAGGAATTCAGTTACTTCTCAAATTGATGAACTTGAGGACTTTGTCACGGGAAGGACTCAAAACAATAATAATGAATTTGCAGATGTTCTACCTGTTGACGATGTGGATAAAACTTCCTCTGCTGCTGCTTCTGCTGCTATGAAGGAGGCCATGGATAAAGCAGAGGCTAAAATCAGGCAAATGAGGGAGAGGGAATACCTAAAGGCTGCTAGAAACAAAGAAACTGGTCAGCTGGATAAAGATATGCTAGATGCGCAGCAGAGAGAATTAAAAGAAAGAGAAGAGAGATTTGATCGTGAGAGAAAACAGAGGGAAAATGAGGAGGAAGAGAGAGAGCAGAGAAGATTTGAGAAAGAGAGGGAGAGAACTCGTGAAATTGAGAGGGAAAGGGGGGGAAAAGAAAGAGAGCAAAGGAGGCTCGAAAGAGAGAGGGAGCGAGCAAGGGAGATTGAGAGAGAAAGGGACAAGGCCAGACAAGTAGTGGAAAGGGCAACTAGAGAGGCACGTGAAAGAGCAGCTGCTGAAGCTCGAGAAAGAGCAGAAAGGGCTGCTGTGCAGAGAGCACAAGCTGAAGCCCGTGAAAGGGCAGCAGCAGAGGCAAAAGAAAGAGCAGAAAGGGCTGCTGCAGAAGCCCGGGAAAGGGCAAATGCTGAGGGTAGGGAGAGGGAAGCCCGGGAAAGAGCTGCTTTTGCAAGGGCTGAAGGTGATGCTCGACTCAGAGCAGAACGAGCTGCTGTGGAAAGAGCTGCTGCAGAGGCTCGAGAAAGGGCTGCTTCTGCTGCGAGGGCAAATCATCAAAAGAGTGAAAATGATCTTGAATCATTCTTCAGTTCTCGAGCAAACAGTGCACCAAGACCTAGGGCAAGCACTTCAGTTAGGACCAAAAGCTCTCTTTCATTCACTGATTTGTTGTGGTATCAGTGGGCTAATTTTCTGAACCTATATTACAGGATCCTTTCTCTGATAGCCAGAACAATCGAGGGTCTGAAGCAGTTAGGAAGACATCTGTTGGAGCTACGTCTAGCATGAGGAAAGCTTCTTCAGCAATAAATATTGTTGATGATTTAACTTCGCTTTTTGGAGGTAGTTATGCCGCTCATGAGAATTTTTGCTCATAATACAATAATTCTCTTTAGTTGTGAATTAGCTGAACTATTTCTGCTTGGTAAAGGAGGTGCTGGATCATCCGGAGAATTCCAAGAGGTTGAAGGGGAAACTGAAGAAAGACGAAAAGCCCGATTGGAACGCCATCAGAGGACTCAGGAGCGTGCGGTATGTTTTGCATGACATGATTTTATTGGGACGATATTGAGGTTTACATCATATACTTGTTTATTATTGCACTCATATTAGTTCCACAGATTTTAATTGTCGAGCTTTTATGTCCAGGCAAAAGCACTGGCGGAGAAGAATCAACGTGACCTTCAAGCTCAGAGAGAACAAGCAGAGAGACATGTAAGTGGTTCAGTCTTCAGTGGACCTTTTTTTAGCGTTGTCTCCACTCATGCTGTCTTTAATTCTTTGGTGAAACCTTGGGATGGGTAGCCAGGGTGGTGGGGGAGTTGGGGTTTGGAGTTCAAGGACATTTTTCTTACAGATTCTTTACTGATTTTGCACATCCTATATACAATAGCATGGAATTTTTATTTTGCCCTGAACTGGGATTTTCGTAGATAGATGGTTGTGTCAAAATCTGGTCACATTTTGATTTAACCAGCTTGGGGTGGCAGGAAGTAGGTTCTAGCTATTATAGGTTATCTTTTGTATGCAAAATTACAACAAAAAGCATTTCTGATGAATCCAAAATGTGTAGTGCATGCATTGATGTGGTGGTTAAAGCACAGTTCAATAGCTAAACATATCAAGATGTACACTGACCCATATAATTGAGTCAAAAGAGGCTAGCTGTGGGAGATAACTAGTTAAGATGTGCAATTATTCTGGACTTGGGTGTCATTTGGATGTTCAGGCCTTGGACAACATTGTTAACCCCCACTTCCTCAACCCCCATGTCATCTTTACGAGTTTGAATCCATGTATGTATGTTTGAAAAGCATGTGCATAAGTGTGATGTTTATTTTAAACTACAAAAAAGCCATTGATGGTTCTCAAATCCAGAAGTGAACCAGGCTGAATCCAGTTCTACTGTATCAGTTGGTTTGTGATTTATGTCAATAGCAAATACAAGTTTCAGCACACCAAACAAGGTTAACTGTCTTAATGGAATTTAGTCGCAACAGGTTTCATTTCTTAGAAACTTAACAAACTGTATGTTGTCGATTGAAGCCTAGTTTTATTTTCTCCAGTTCCTTCCAGTATCAAGAGTGAGAAAAATGTTTCAAGTTGCATCTTGTTCTTTTCTCGTTTTTGTTGTTGTTGCTCCAATTGTTAGATGTCTGATACTGTTTAAATTGATTTCAGAGGATTGCTGAAACATTGGATGTTGAGATAAAGCGTTGGGCTGCAGGAAAAGAGGGGAATCTCCGTGCTCTGCTATCAACACTCCAATATGTGCGTTATTTTTATTTTTTGGTTTTCTGATACTATATTATCATATTCAGCATAACACTTACAGGGAGAATAATTTTTGTATACGTTCAATAAGTGGGCTTTGCCATATTCATTATAGATACCTTTTGCCTTCAAAGAAGAAAGAAAAAGCACATCCTTTTATCTTGTGCATCAATATTGCACAGGTTTTTTTGCGATTGCATTTTATAGATGGTAGCATTATTCTACATCTAGCTTTGCATTTGCTCATGTCTATAGTCTTTTTTTTTTTTCTTTCCTAAAACGGATTTGACTCTTTAGGCATTTGACATTATAAATAACAGTCCTTGTGGATAGTTATCCATGGAGCACTCTATTTGAGGTTAGTGTATTAGTGTTTCCTAAAACAATTTATAGCCTATTGAAACTGAAAACTGATTCTGCAATTTCTAGCCTATTGAAACTGAAAACTTTTAGCTGTTGCATCTTGTCGTGTGATCGTTACACAGTCTTTTATGAAATTTCTTCTTCAATCTATGACTTTTTTAGCTGTAGGGTAATTGCAGAATTTTTTTTTATTGGTGGTCATTCTAAAGTTAAATATTGTTTTCATCTATCCGTTGCTAAAATCTCCTGTACAATGATCAGGTGCTGTGGCCTGAATGTGGATGGCAGCCTGTCTCTTTGACCGATTTGATTACTGCTGCTGCAGTTAAAAAAGTTTATAGGAAAGCAACCTTAAGCATTCATCCTGATAAAGTGCAACAAAAAGGCGCCAATCTTCAACAAAAATATGTTGCCGAGAAAGTGTTTGACTTACTTAAGGTATCTCCTCAATCTCAATCCGGCTAAGGAAAAGCCTTGCTAGTCTCCTCCTGTGACGTGTGAGCATTGTTGCTTCAATCAAATTTGATTCTGCTCTGAGTTTGAGCTTCTTTTGTTAAAATAGGAAGCGTGGAACAAGTTCAATTCAGAAGAGCTTTTCTGAATCCCAGTGGTAAATATTTTTCTCCAAGTACATGATTTGGCAACTGCATGGTTCATCGGCAGTGAAAATGCTCAACACCTATGGCAGATGTGTTTTTTTTTCATACATATATCTGATGCAGTTGTCGCTTTGATTGATGCTGCTGCATTACATCAGCTGATGAAAGTGGGGCTCAGTAGATTTCTTTTTAAACTGTTGAGAAGCCCGTGGGTGAGCATCTTCCCTTGACTCAGGTTGCTGTAAATAAATTGTGTTCCACTAGCATGTGGCACCTAAAAGTCGGAATGCTCCTTCATGTAGATTTATCATTCGACACATTAGTCGAAGTCACCTAAGCCCATTTTGCATGGGATGAACGTGGTCGTTTTGTGTTAATTCTTTTTTATAATAATTTCTTTTTTGTTGCTGGTTACCATTTTAGTTGTCGAGCGTGATATGCTGAGTGATTCCAATAAGTTGTTGAGATCAAACCATATTGTCCTTGTATGATTGTTGAGCTAGTAACTCTGAGCGGTATGCATCTTTTTTCCTGTCCGGTCTTGCTAGTATTTCTTTTGTTTACAACTGGAAGCTTCAAAGATCAACCTAAACTCCTGTTTGTGACTGAAAGCTTTGATTGCCTTTCTGTTTCCTTTTTGTGCTTTGGTGGTTTACGAACAGGCGGGCAAATCATACATGCCCGATTTGGACATATTAACAGATAACAAGACAATCAAGGTGGAATTGGCCCTCCCGCAAAGGCAATCCTACAAGCAAAGTAAGAAGTGGTGACTTTACCAGTAATATCAGCTGTTCTACTAAGTTATTTAGACCCTCTCTTCGCTAATAGAATCTCAGTTTTCATGGAAATATGAGTAAAGTAAGAAGTCACAAAGTTCAAAAAGAAAAAAAAAGAGAGAAGAGAGGCTAATTTAGAATCTAGGCAGGAAAAGAGTTATATCAGTAAAATAACTGGATCGGTGGCAGGGCCAGAAAATTTTCCTGGTTCTGCATGGAGCTAGAGTAAACATTTAAGCTAAGAAAAAAAGAAAAATACAAAGAAGCTGCTACAGCGCACTACCCCAGAAATTAGAATCAGAAGAAAGTGGTGGCGATGGCGCCTTCTAGGTGGCTCTAGATGAGTTGGGTTGGGCTTCTCACCATAAAACCCCTGTGATCACAGCGTTTTGTTGACCCTTCCCGTAAACATCATAATTTTTCCAAAACACAAAAAACAAAACACAAAAACAAGAAAGTCAACATTAAAGCATCTTTTCCTTTATTGCAAATTACCTTCTAATTTGATGCATAAAATCATTTACGGAAAAAGTTAAATCCTCCATTATGAAAGTAAGGGAGAGAAAAAGAAAACGAGGGAAAACGTTTTTGCAAGTTTGGTATTTTTTTTTTTCAAATGTCATGATAACACGTATTTATAATATTATAATCATTCTCACATATTTAAATATGATAATGATAACATATACTAAAATGTTTATAACATTTACCGTAGCACATTTGTTTTCATCAACTTTTTGTTTTCCAATTGAATCTTTTAACACTTAAATTAAGGTTTAATTTGTTAAGTTTGGGGAAAATTAAAACATAGGGGGTCAAAGTGTAAAACACAAAAGTTTCATTACCAATCTAAATTTTGCTTCGAAAATTCACTTTTATCCTCCTACTTTATCTTCTCAACCTTAGAAGTCCTTATAATTTTCAAAAAATCAGTTTTGATCAATAAGTTTATTTTTATTTTTATTTTTCAATCCCTGAATTTGAGAGAGAGGAAAGAGAAAGTCATAGGTTCCCATCGATTTCAGGCATTAAATGATTGATTTTAGTGTCAACGAGTTTCATTTAATAAGAAGAGTTTGTTGATGATTATTTCAAACATCAATATCGTCTAAAAAAATAGATTGAATTTGAGAAAGAGAAATTTTATCCAATTTGTTTTTGTGTTCCTAAATATTTTTTTTGGTTTTTTAGCTTGATAAATTATTATTTTTAATGTTGTAAGGGTGTTTTTTGGGTGTTCTCAGGCACAAATGGGTTAAAAAATATTTTTGACCTAAAAAATTGACTCATGATTTTCTAGACACCAATAAAGACCGATATTTGAATAAGAGTACACATCATTTTACACAGCAGAAGACATGTTTGTCTTTCCAAAAAAAAAAAAGACAGAAGGGATGGCATGTTATCTACCCCTTAAGAAAATAAAAGGGCCTAAATGCACAAGCCTAGGCTGGAGGCCAACACTTTTGGGCTCTTTTTTTAAGGCCAGGCCAACATGCTTGACCCTTTTTTTTTCCATTTCAATCCTAGGCTAGAGGCCAACACTTTTGGGCTTTTGTTTTAAGGCCAGGCTAGTGTGCTTGATCTTTTTTTTTTTCTCCATTTCAATTACATCTTGTAACTTTTTTTATTTTCAAAAAATAGCAGTTGTAATAGGAATAGGAATAGCAGGGGGAGTGGAGGAAGCACCCAATTTGACATTAGAAAAGGAAAAATCATTTAGGAAAAGAATTGTGGGATAATGGAAATTAGCAATAAGGTTTTTAAATTAATAAAAAGGTAATTTTTCATTGATTTTGCTTCTAAATTTTTCATCCCTTAAATTATAAAAAGGGATTGAAGGGGAGATATTTAGTACACCAAGCAATAGATCATTTGCCTTCTTCTATACTAATATTACTAATAATTTTTAAGGTTTCACACAATATTATATTGAGATCTTAGTTTGTATTACTTTTATTGATCATAGTATGCGCATGTGGTATAATATACATGCTTTGATATTATCTTATTTCCCTTGAAGTTCATGTATTTATTAATAATACTATATAAATAATAATTTAGACATATTCAATATCTAATTTTATGTTCACTTATTAACTCATTCAAGTTTCGATTCATCAGAATCATATCTGGCAATAAGACAAATAAAATGATATTTTAAATAATCATTTATGGTCAAAATTATAACACATTTCAATGACCTCTTTATATATTTTCTTTTAAGAGGACACTTCATATACTAAGCTTGAGCGCTCTTTTATTACTCATTTAACAAGTTTAAAATTGTTTTATCTCCATTTATCATAATATAGTGAAGGTGATTGCTTGTATGAGAAAGTCATTCTTTTATCTTTTTGACATACTTTCTATATTTAACATGCTTGTATGAGAAAGTCATCTCTTTTATCTCCATTTATCATAGTATATATGTTCAACGCATATAATTAGTCATAAATAGCATTATAAAATTGAATATACCATTTTCTTGAAGACTATTTTAGACCATTATTTGACTTCAAAAGTCTACATTGTTTATGTTTTTGGCCTTTCTTATCGAAACCTATAAGTCGTCCATATAGATTTGTTTATCTAATTCTCCATTAAAAAAGTAGCATTTACATCCATTTGATGTAATTCAAGATCCAAGTTAGCTACTATAGCTAGAATCAATCTTATCGAGAAAAATCTCATAACAAGTGAAAATGTCTTCTCATAGTCAATTCCTTCCTATTATGTTTATCCTTTAGCTACTAATTGAGCCTTGTATTTTTCAATACCACCATTAGCCTTTTATTTTATTTAAGAACCCGTTTGTTCTCAATAACCTTGCTTTCTTTTGCTAAATCAACCAATTTCCAGACTTGGTTTGATTTCATAGATTCTAACTCTTCTTCTATAGCTTTAATCCATTTATCCTTAGTAAAGAATGTAAGAGCTTCTTTATATTTGTTGGTTGCTTTTCATCTTGTAGACTAATACCACGTGCTTTCTCTTCGATCTCAAAACGATAATAGAGAATGCTGTGGCAACTACTTCATCATAATTGAGATTGATTCATTAATAAATGAGTATATAAATGTTACTCCCACTTTGACCAATAATCATCTTTGGATTCACCATAAATAGTAAATGAATTTTAGTAGGAACTAATCCATCATCTCTCAAATTGCTTTCACTTGAAAGAGAGCCTATTTGTATTTGCATAGTAGAAATGATGGATTCACCATAAAGTATTAGAAATAAGTATAGTATAAACTCTTTTTATTAATCAATTGCAAACCATATATAAAAGAGGTTCCAATTGGATGATTTATCCTTAATAGTTTATTATAAATTTTTAATATGATCATATTAATTATCTTATTTTAGTAATACTATACTTTTAAATATTGTTAGGAATTTATGATGTTAACTTATGTTAACAACAAATCAAGTTCTTTTCATAGCACATGTGTCGGTTATACCATATAGTAGGCTATGAAAGTGCTAAGTATTTGTTGTGCCAAGTATTTGTTGTACAACACAAATCTAGATTAATCATTTAACAAGCAAGGTATTAAGAATTAGTAAGATAAAAAGATAAGACAAGTTAATAACAAACTTTCTTGGATATAAACATTGAAATCCATTTTGAGTTTATATTATACCTTTTATAACACTATTAATGAAACCTTTTCACCTTAACATAATAAACTTAGCTAAACATTGTGAATAAGAGAAATATAAATAAACTAGACAAGAACATAGTTATAATAAAAAGCATAAACAAGAGATTAATGAAAGCAAACTTACACATTAAAAAAATACAAAGAAAGAAAACAAGAATATGATCTTGATCTGAAAACCAAGATGCCTAAATACATGGCAAATACATCTTTTTATAGGCCAAAATTAAGAACTATTGATTTGATGACTAATTGTTGAGTGGGTGACCATCTCTTGACTTTGTGACAATCCTTATCTTTTTGTCTGAATAAAACGTCATTAATAACATCATAATTTGAATAGATAGTCTTTATAAAAGTTCTGTAAAATTGTCTTAGCTTTTTTTTTAAAAAAAAAATCGGTGCATTTGGACTTCTAGAACTCGAGATATAGGCTGAACACTGAACAATGTCTGGGCTGCAGGACAGATTCCGACTTCTCCGTTGTTGCTATAATTTGAACTTGAAAACGACCTTTTTGAATCTTGGACTCTTCATTCAAGTTTTAGGTCTATGTCTTAGCTTTCCATCCATGCAGACAAGACTTAAATCCAAGTTCTACATCTTCATTTATGATCCAATAATCGAATGGTGTTCCAGTTTGAATTCAACCAGCATCTATTTTCTAAGCTTCATCCTTTCTTTGTCTTCTCAATTTTAGTAGTTAAACTCATCAATCAATCATTTGATTTATATGATAGACATGCATTTAAGATGAACATATATCATAAATTCAAGGTATCTTATATTATCAGACTTGTTATTATAAAACATGCTCTAGTTAAGGAGTTATTGATACTTCAAGTGTAAAATGATGATATAAAACCTTGATAAAAATACACTTTTAAGTACTAATCACTCACCTATAAACACAAGATGTTTTGAGTGTTCGGAATATCTTATAAAGACATATTTCTTCCATCTTAGACATAGTTTTCCATATTTATAAGAAAAATCATTAGCATAAACAACATAACTCTAAGGTTTCAAAGTATTCAAGTCAGGTTTATGTATTGTCCATAATTCAATGACATAGTTGTAACTATCTTAGAGAGTACATGATTAAGTACATATATGGCAGTTAATAATGCATTGCTCTCAAGGGCGGAGCTAGGATTATTTGTTAGGGGTTGCCAAAAATAATATAACAAGATATAATATTTGTTTAAATTTATTATACATGAGTTGTAAAAAAAACCTGTATGATTTAGTTTTATTCAAATAACTTATTACAAACATATAATGACCTTTTTATAAGGTAAAAGGTTTGGAGCAATACCGAATTGAGTCAAATCAATGAAGTTAATTCCATCTTCATGATGCATCCATCACTTTAATGTTGTTGGTCTTTATACCTATCAAATATAAACATACAAAGTATAAAAGAAACATCAGCTAAAGCGAAGCATTATTTATGTTTGATAAACTTTGAAATAAAGTAAAAAATAATAAAGAATGATTCTTACATATTTATTTTAATTGTGCTCGTTGTTTTTTCATAGAATAGAAATCATCGATTATCATATCAATTGTGAATCTTTCAGCAATTTCTTTTTCTATGTAGACAATCAAATAATTTGCAAAAAAATCATCCTCTATCCGATTACGAAGTCTTGTTTTAACAATCTTCGTCACTGAGAAAGCTCGTTCAGTAGTTGCTGTCGAAACAGGTTGAGTCAAAAGAAGCTGAATCAACCTGTCAACTGGTGGATAAATTGTTGATTTTCCTGTTTCAACCAATCCTTGACATAAATCAGCAATCGATGACATGCTCATTACCTTTGGATGATTCGGTACATCAAGCTCATAATGCTGCAACTGAAGTCTCAAATGAATTTTTTCTTGATCAGAAAAATCTTGAGGATAAAACTTGTCAACAAGTAAGCATATATCTTCAACATTGAATAATTTATAGCTATTTCTAGAATCTAAAGTTGTGCTCAACTTAAAAAGCTCGATTGCATGCTCATTGAATCTATTATTTAATGTTGTGCTCAACTTAAGAAGCTGTGCTCAACTTAAGAAGCTCGATTGCCTGCTCATTGATGATTGGGTACATCAAGCTCATAATGCTACAACTGAAGTCTCAAATGAATTTTTTCTTGGTCAAAAAAATCTTGAGGATAAAACTTGTCAACAAGTAAGCATATATCTTCAACATTGAATAATTTATAGCTATTTCTAGGATCTAAAGTTGTGCTCAACTTAAGAAGCTCGATTGCCTGCTCATTGAATCTATTATTTAGCTCTTGTAATTGTTGATCAATGATAGCTGTAAATATATCAACTCGGTAGTGATGTTCAACTGTTACTAATTTTTGTTTACGGTGAGATTGTCCCACACTAGAAAAACAAGCATCCATATCAGGAACTTCAATGTCTTGATGCTTACAAAATGATGTCACTTCTTCTAAAAGAGTTTTCCAACCATCATCTCTTAACTTTTGAATTAAAGTCTTTGTAGTAGTCATTAAATGCATAGCATTTAAAATGTCTTGACATTTTTTTTGTAGATCTTGGCAAAGCATATCAGTAATTCCCATAACATCCTTCATTATATGTAAGATGAATGCAAAATCAAATGACATTAGCAACTTAAATGAAAAAGCTGCATCACCACGTTGAGAATAAGTAGATCCATCTAAAGCAATGTTTTCAAGAACCAAGCAAGTTGCCCTATACATTTTTATCAAACTGAAAATTGATTTGAAGTGCGAACTCCATCTGCTATCTCTAGGTTGTTACAAACCACCTACTTGATTAACTCCTTTACCCGTTTCAATCTCACCAATATCAACTAAATGTTCAATTGTAGCTGCTTGAAAAGCTCGTAATTCATCATTACGCTTACAAGAAGCACCAACAATGTTAATAATAAAAATCAAATTCTGAAAGAAAGTGTGAACATCATATATTTCTCTAGCTGCAGCAATAAGAGCCAATTGTAATTGATGAGCTAAGCAATGTACATAATATGCATAAGGGCAATCATTAATGAATAAAGCTTGCAAACCATTCCATTCTCCACGCATATTATTGGCACCAGCATACCCTTGACCCCTAATATTTTGAACATCAAGATTATGATGAGATAAAACAAAGGAAATCTCTTCCTTAAGAGTTGTAGCAGTTGTATCTTTGACATGAACTATATCTAAAAATCGTTCTCGTATAAATCCACTTCTATCAACAAACCTAATAACAAGGGCCATTTGCTCTCTTCTAGATTCATCTCGAGCTTCATCAACAATTAAACAAAATCTTGCATCACCAATCTCATGACGAATTGAAGACTGAACATTTCTAGCAAAGACATGCAAAATTTCTTTTTGAATTTGATGTGAGGTGTATTTAGCATTCTGTGGAGCATTACCCAAAACAAGAGCACCTACTTGTTCATTGTATGATGCTAAAAGTTCCATCATTTCAAGAAAATTACCTCGGTTTTTTGATTCTGGACGTTCATCATACCCTCTAAAAGCACATGCTTGAAATGTGAGCCAACGAACAATATCTATTGAAGCTTTAATACGCAATCGATTATTCTGAATTTCTTGAGTAGTTTGCCTTTTAACTACCTTCTCAATATGACATGACTGGTTTTTCAAATTTTCCAAGCACCTGGTAGCAAATCTATGAGCTGAATTTGGACCTTTTCCCATATGAGTCAAAAAAGCACATCGTTCCCCATCATTAACTTTCTTCCAACAATTAAATCCTTTAACAGTAAATGTGTCTGATCCTGGCTTTCCAGATGGTTTACTTGGAAATAAATAGCAAGGGAAACAAAATGCAGTATTTTTCTCTCAATATTCAAGCCACGGATAACTTTTGAACCAATGAGATTGAAATTGACGAGGATGTTTATTACCAGTTATCGGATATTCAGACATCAAAGGTTGATATGGCCCCAAATTAATGTATGCCCTTCGAATTTCATCTTGTTGATTAACCGGGTATTTTCAAATTTAAGGACGATTGCTTGGATCTCTAATTAAATGAGCAATATCAATTCTAGTAAGAGGCTGCTCACTAATCAGCGCAGGTTCCTTGTAAACTGAAGCACATAGAAGCTGCTCAACAATAACTTCAACATTACTTGGAGTTGGTTCACTAGGCTGTGAGCTATCAATATTTTTCCTTTTTTTTTTTTTTTTTTAAATCAATTCTTCTTATTTTGTTAATGGTTCAACCTAAAATCAAAACATATATAGTGAGAAAAAATTGATAATTTTGGTGGCTCTGCTAAAAACAAAACATAAAAAAAAAATCCATGCATAATCAAAACAAACCAATAAAATATATCTAATTAATTAGAAAAAAAAATCACTATAACAAGAATTCAAAAAACAATTGTTAGTACTAGCAAATTTGAAAAAAAAACAAAAATTATAAAATTATAAACAAAATCTTATTAAATTCTTAATAAACATCTCAATAAAAATAAAAATATATTTTAAATTTGAGTTATCGATATCCAATTACGTACCTTGTTTTGTTTACTGAGAGATAAATCAAACAGTACTCTGCTTCAATCTTTCCGCACAAAAATTCTATTTATGATTTTTATTCTTGTTTTTGTTTTGGTGGCTGCGTTGGAATTGCAACAATTTATATTAGGGTTGTATTTTGTAGCCTATAAAGAGAGAAAAGACAAGAAAGACATTGATCCCTTTATATTTTTTTTCTTTCCCAGTAGATAATTTGTGGCATTACTTTCCACATAGGTTTTTTTTTTGTTCACAATCCATTAATTAATTACACAAATTTGGTGGGTTGTGGGACCATTTTTTTCACCTTTTGTTCGATAATGTGCATTCAACTCTTCACTGCTTCCCATAGGCGCAAAGACTGCATGTTCGATAATGTGCATTCAAAATGATTTACCCCTTAAAAAAAAAAAAGAAGTCTTGCAGGGGTCGGGGCCCCTGCTTGCCCCCCCTTCACTCCGCCCCTGATCGTTCTAATAGGTGATAGGAAAATTTGCTTATGTTATCATTGACATAACCATTTCAAGCAAGGTTTTATTTCTTTTTTCCACACCTCCATTTTATTATGGCATTTTAGAAATGGTCAATTATTGTTCTATTCCTCTTTCATCTCATAATCCTCTAAACTAATCATATAAATAATCGTGTCGTTGATTGGTTCTTAAAGTTTTTATTTTCATGTCTAATTAATTCTCAAAATGTTTCATGTATTTTATAAAGCAATTTAAAGCATTTGATTTATGACATAATCATGTTGAGTAAAATTATCTATAAATGTGATAAAATAGACACTCATATGTCTTGACCTCTCATTCATTGGACCCCAAATATCAGAATAAATTAATTGCAATGGAAATTCAGCTCTGGAGTAACTTTTATAAATGGTTTTCTTATTGTTTTTCTAGCTAGACAATATTCACAAGTAGAAAAATATACCTTTTTTGATATTATTCTCTAACATACACCTTAAGTGAAAGCCTTTTAGGCTTGAAACTTGTACAAGCTCACATAACCTTGTATTTAATTTTTATCAAATAATTGAGGATGATGAGATTCAAACTCGTGACCGCTTAATCATCAAGGGTCTGATACCATGTTAAATAACCAATTCAATCCAAAAGCTTAAGTTATTAGATGAGGTTCCAAGATATGATTTATATTATTTTCTAAAATACATAACTTACAAGGTTCAAGACCAGATTACTCGACCAAATTGTGATTTTTCTAAAATACAAACAATACTAGGATTTGAACCCTAGTTTGTTGGCACCAGAACCTTAATTTGGTGCCTAAACCAATCAACCATATTGTGTTTTTTGTTATGTTATTTATACACGCAAACTCACACATGCTTAACAAAAACATTAAAAAAATTTAAGGTGGAAACATTGTTACAATGAACCACCTCATTTTTTTTTATCATTCTCATCCTTTTCTTTATTTGTATTTTTTTTTATTGAGTCCTTTTGCTTTCCATTTAACCATTATAATTTGGTTTCACAAAATTGACGCTCTGGTGTTTGAATTATAAATAATGAACCACCTCAAACATTTTTTTCCCATTCACATCTTGTTTTTTATGAGGTCTTTTTTTTCATTCACATCCTCTCTCTCTCTCTCTTGCTTGATGAAGTCTTTTTGCTCCTATTTAATAATTGTAGTTTGGTTTTATAAAATTGATGCTCGGATAACCATGAAATAGTATTTGAAATCATGAATATAGGAGACAATGTGAGATGGATGAAATATTAGAAAGATAATGGAAATGCAACATAAGAAGGAAAAAAACACAATCCATTGTGGGTTGTAATAGTATAGTTACCTATATTGTTTTCTTTTTCATCTTTGTTTTTTAAAATTTTCTTTGTCACTTGACTTTTTTTATTCTCAATTTAATCCTTTTGTATTAAATTAACTTGAGATTGTATTTAAATTTTTTGTTTTAGTTGGCTTTACATGGGGCTCTTGCAATGTTTAAAACAAGTTTCGATGTTGGGCTAATGCTTTGTAATGTTTTGAATTAAAAAAAGTAGAAAAAGGCAACAAAGCCCTTGGAGGCTTAAAGAGTAAGTATAATTAAATGAGGGGTATTGTGGTAATTAAATAATAGTTGATAAATATAAATAGGAAAAAAAACAAAAATAAAAAGAGGGAGCTGTGTTTTTTAGAGCAAACCATGAGAGAAAAGGGAGAAAGAAGAAGAAGAAGAGAAAAGAGGGAAATTAGAAGGGAAATAGAAATGAGTTGGAGGAAATAAGTTAAAAGGGTAAGATTTATGCTTTAATGTGTATAATATGTTATTTGAACTTTAAATTTCGGTTTTGATGAATGTTAGGGTTTTGAAGATTATGTTTTGGGTTTGATTGATGAATTAATTTCAATGTTAGGGGTTGATCGTTATTGGTAATTGATTATTTAGTTGATTATGAAAGATTGTGATAATTTTGAGTTATGAATTGTGTAAATGGTGAAATTTGTGTTAGAAATTTGGAGAGAACAGTGGGTTTTCTATTAAAATTCTGGGTTGGAGGGTGAAGATGATGAAAATTCAATTGGGTCCCTCAATTTGTGAAAATTATGATTTAGTCCCCAAACTTTGGAAAATTACAGAATGGTCCCTGGAGCATATTCCGAGATTCTGAACAGAATAACACGTGAATTATGGGCAGAATTACTGTATAGTTATGAAATTTTATAACTTTCAATTTGGTCCTCCAATTTGATAAAAATTACCATTTGACCCTAAAAATTTGGTAAATTTTCAAAATGGTCCCTGGAGCATAATGAGATATTCTGGACAGAACTGAGGATTAATTATGGTCATAATTTCAGTATATTCATGGATTTATGACAAATTTTAGTTTGGTCCTCCATTTGGCAAAAATTACATTTTGACCCTAAAAATTTGGAAAAATTCCATAATGGTCCCTGGAGCATAATTAGAGGTTCTGGACATAAATGAGGATGAATTATGGACATAATTCCACTATAGTCATTAATTTATGACATGTTTAGTTTGGTCCTCCAATTAGATGAAAGTTACAATTTGGCCCTAAAAATATGATAAATTCCAGATTAGTCCCTAACTGTAATATTAGCTTTTGCGGATTAGTTTGATGAGTAATTAAGGGTTATTTAGTGAATTATTACCAATTTTATTAGTTGTTTTATTATGGATTAGATTTCGGGAAAAACGTTAAATTTTGGGTTTTTGAGAAAGTTAACTAGTTAGTTCAAAACATATAGGGTTACGGAATACACCCTTAGTTAAGTGTATTAAATATGTTAAATATTCTTTTGAGTCGTTCTTGAATATGTCTCCTTTGTATTCAGATAATCCTGATATTCTACCGGCAGGATGTTAGTAGGATTTTCTTCGGTGTCTGCTTTTGACTTCTGTTTGCTTTTGAGTCAGATGAGTGGATAATTTTCCATATGCATGAGAAATATTATAAATATTTTATTTGTTAATATGAATTGGATCATGCTTCTTGATAATATATATGTTGATTATTATCCTTGTTATGATAAAGCATGATCAATTATTGAATCTGAATTATTGATATAAACCAACATATATTTTGAATTGACTTCTAAATTGATAACTCCTCATTTGATTGATGTCATGAGTTGAGCTTTGAGATATGAATATGTTTATTTGATTATGATTATGAACCTATGGTATGTCAGTCAGAATACCCATGTTAACATGATAGTGTTAGTTTTTGTGCACATCATATCTGAATCCTAGTTGGTCGGGGGAGTCACCAACCTATGTGGACTGATCATCTCACAATACGAAACCTCATGTTCATTGCATTTTGATTTTCTGACGAGTTTTACCATATGATCCTCCTTCAGCTGCAAGCTCGCCCAAACCGAATCGGAGCCTCCAGTTCTTGTTATGGCCTATTTGAGAAACCTTCATATAAGAACCTAAAGCCATAATTGTATATATATTCTCATTGTTATATTACCTCGTACGTGTATATTAAACGTTATCTATTCACTGAGTTGTTGAACTCACCCTTTCATTATTTATCATTTTCAAGCTTATAGTTTGATAGCAGGTCATTTTTGTTAGACCTTCAGAACCTGCTCTGTTGGTTGTAATTTGTACTTTATGTTTAGTTAGTGCTCCAAAACTATAAAATTATATTAACTCTTGTATTAAGACAATTAAATTATATTATGAAGTTAGTTTTGTTATTAGTACTGCGTTGAACTCCGATTGAGTTGTTTAAAGGATAAATTTATATGTAAGTTTGGGTTCGTATAGGTATGAGACCTTAGAGGGGAACCTTGTTTATATGCTGGTCATGGATCCGGGATTCGGGTCGTGACATTCTTAATTTAACAAAATAATATTCAATTTTATTGAGTCAAATTAATTAAAACTTTAGGAACTCAATTTCAAAATGAAACAACTATTCAATATCTTTTTTCTAAAAAAATAATATCTTATCTTAACTTTCTGATTCAATCTTTGGTTGAAATTAAGAAATTTGTTATCATTTATATATATATATATATATATATATATAATTCTTGATCTATTTTATTAAGAAATTTATTATTATTTATTAGCATATATAATTCTTGATCTATTTTATTAAATACATGTATAAAGTTTTTAATTCAAGATTTTTTTTAATAGTAAAAAAATCATTAAAAATACCTGCACTTTTTTTTTTTGCATTGAAAATAATACTTCATCCTAGAAATTAAAGTATTATATTGATATATAATCTCAGTCCACCTCCACGTTGTAAAGCACTGAATATACAGCCCATCAATAATGAATGACTAATAAACACCCATAAGATAATTTAGAAGAAGAAGAGGCACGAGATTATAGGCATCAATTACCGTGTGGATGTAGCATTACAGAAGAATGATGATATCCACAGCAGATTTAAAATATTTTTTTAATATATTAAAATAATTTTTTTTATTTTTTAAAATTTATTTTTATATAGCATATCAAAATATTTTTCAAATATCAAAAAATTAATTTTAAAATAAAAATAAAATTTTTTAAAAGTGCATTTGAAATATAAAAACAAACATGCTTTTAAATTCCTAGCTCCGCTAAACTTTTGCGATTTTTATTTCAACACAACATGAATTTTGTGTTAATATTTTCCTAATTTAATTCCTACTGTATCATTAGATAATAATTCCATATGGAGGCTTCATGAACACTAATATTGATGGTAGAAACCATTTAATCATTAAAAACATGCTATAAAGTATAAACAGATTAAACATGTTATTTGGACTAGAAAACAAGTAATATTCTAACTAAAAATATAGCAGTAGGAAAAAACAATATAAATATGTTCCAGGAACCATTAAGAAACCTGGAAGAGGAAATTGAGGGAGCATCTGAAGGCTTTATGTAATTTTTGAGGATAAAGAAAATTGTAATTTTGAGTAAAGCGTTTCATCATCTTTGCATGTTGACTGTACTGTTAAAAGTATATCAGCAGCTCAGCAGTTCGAAGGCCCAAGCAATTATACGAAACAAACCCCCATCCCAACTCTCATGCAAACAAGTATCATCTATGCATTCAAACTAATTTAAATATTTATTTATTTTGTTAATATTTAAGGTTTTATTTTATTTTTGTGACAAGCTCCAGCCTCATGCTGCTAGTCTTAGATAGTCAACCCAAAAACAAATTAAAAAGTAGTTAAAATGCATATAAGATAGTCTAAACACTAATAATAAAAAAAAAAGTTTTTTTGAAAAAAGTTCGAGGCAACCTTTATATGCAGATTAAGTAAGTTTCTTCTCCATAGTGTAAGAAATATTCTGGGTTTCTTTTTAGTCTAAAGGGTCTCATTATTCATTAATGATCATTCAGTTTTAAGCATTATAGTATACGTTTGAATAACGTGGTTGGTAACTATGAATTTCTTGCTCAAGTCTATTTATTTTAATATTTTAAAAATATTTTTGAAAAAATTAATTTTTATATATTTTTTATTTTAAATTAATATATTTTTAATGTTTTTTAGATCATTTTTATATCTGATATTAAAAATAATTTTTTTTTAAATATTATTTTAAAGTATTTTCAAATAAAAAACACTTAGTTTGTGAGTTGCGGCTAGAGGTGAGCAAAAAACCGATTAAACCAAGACAACCAGAAAAAAATAATCAAAATAACAAAAACGTGAAAAAATACCAATTAAAAGTTAAAAAAAAAAACTAACCGGTTTGGTTTTGATTTTATAAATCTGAAACCGAAAAAACCAGAAAAAAACCAAGCCAAACTGAAAAAAACTAAGCCAAACCGAGCCAAAGCCAAGCCAAACCAAAAAACCCGAGTCAAACCGGAAAAAACCAAGCCAAACTGGTTTGAACTAGTTTTTGTCATAAAAAACCAAACCAAAACCGGTTGGTTTGATCCGGTTTCAGTTTTTTTTTTTAAAAAAAATTGATTTAATTATTTTTTTCTTAATAAAAATCAAACCAAATAAAAAATAATAATCCCATGTTACGGCTGCTTACCAATACAGCGATTAACAAGCTACTCCTTGAGGATTTTCTCCCTTCGCTACTCAAGGAAACGGGATTTAAAATTGTCCATTGAAATTTTCACCAGAGTTAAAGTTGATCTACTTGCAACGTATGCAGGCCCACGGGAATTTACAAAGGTATCTGCGTGCACATAGATAGGAGTTACATCCACACAGCAATAAACAACGCCCGCAAGATTCTTTATAACCAAAGTACTGAATGAGTCAGTTACTTTGGGCAAATACTTCTCCAGCAGTCTCCCTGAGAACTCTGTTTGATTAATGAAAACTAAGAGAAAAGAAATCAGATATAAGAAACAAATTGTTAGGGAGATTTTAAGGAATTGAATTGCATTGCATTGCATTGCATGATGCCGTTTGCACTTTTATTTTATCAAACGAGAGCATTACAGCTAAGTTAAAAAAAAACAAAAAAAAAAAAACAAAAACAAATACGACAACGTTATAGAGCAACTGCAACAACCAAAACATTAAACAACTATCATGCCTTCTAATCTCGGAATATAACAGGCCTTGATGAATTCAGGATATCATTTGAGTCTTTACTACAGCACAAATTTAGCAAATGCAAAAAATGTGAACCAAGAAAATTTCCTCACAAGGAGCAGACACCAATAGCAACTTTTTAGTCTATCTTTACGGATGAGAAAAGGTAATGCACAAAGTAGAATGACGTTAGGAAACCAATGGTGCCAGTAGATAACATGATTGCAACTGCTATGATCAGTGAATAGCCCAGATAGAGTATGGCTGACACAGGTCCACTCAAACTCTGTAGGTCAAAAACCAAGTAATTGATGGAATAGAGAAAGACAAAGATTGATACTGAACCGGAAGCAAAGAAAGCCTTCCACCACCACCGCCAATCCTCCACGCAAAGATGCATGTAGGTAAGAACCACAGATACTTCAGCACAGACAATAACTAGTAGCAGCAGAACTATCAGCAAGAAACCAAAGACATAATAAAACCGTCCGAGCCAGATGCTAGAGAGAATGAAGAACAGTTCAATGAAGAGGGTCCCAAAGGGAAGGGTTCCAGCACCAAGGACAAGCACCCATGATGGCAATTTCCGTGCAGGAATCTCTCTTGGTATCTGGTTTGTTCTCACCGGGTATTGAATTGCCTCGGCTCGTGTCCCCATGAACCCTCCCAAAAGAGTGAGCGGCACTGAAATGCAAAACCAGAGGGCCAAAAGGACAAAATATAAGGAGATTGGAATTGCACCAGTGCTTTGGCTTCCCCAGAGAATGAAGTTAAGTATTGTGAGGATAACAAAGACAATTCCAGGGAAGAAGCACGCAACCAACCAAGAAACAGACCTCCATCCTTCTGAAGTTCCCTTGATGGTTCTCCACAAACGTACTGCAACATAGCCCGCCACAATACCTAGGAAAAGATACAGCAGAATCATCCCTGTCAGCAGCATCCCTCGTGAAGCTGGCGACATGAAACCAAAGGCTGCAAAAATAATAGTAACTACCGCCATCCCTGTAATTTGAACACCATCTCCAACCATAATACAGAGAAGCTTTGAGCAATCCGGTTCTCTGAACACATCACCGACAACAAGCTTCCACCCAGAAAGCTCCTCATTCATCTGTGCTTGAGCTTCCTTGTCCAATTCCTCATACCTTGTCAAATCCCTTCTCACAGTCCTTAAGAAGATGACGAAAACAATACCAGCCAGAAAGAAAATCACCATGAGTGAGTTCAAGATTGAGAACCAGTGAACACGAGCACCTTCCATCTTCAAGTAAGCATCCCATCGTGATGGCCATCTAATTTCACTCTTCACAAATTCAACCTCGTAGGTGAAGGAAATCCTCTCTTGTTCCCTTATGATCTGAGACTTGTCAAGGTCCAAGGGGCAGCTCACAGATGGGACATTGTCATAAATCTGGTGCTTTATCATCGCATCAGGATCATACTTAACGCTGCAAGGAACAACCACAAAACCAACAATCTCGAAACCAGATGCCTTCTTCTTGTCAGCTTCAGAGATCACACCCAGACCTTCTTCCCCAGTACCAATTATCTCAACACCACTCCCTTCATATTCATGAACCAAGACAGTGAACTTGAGGTGATTGATTATATAATCATCATTACTATTCTGTGGCGTATACCCAACAGGGAACCCCGTCCACTGAATGTCAATTCCATTTTGCTTGGCATACCTCATCACAGGCAAGTTGTCCAAAATCATGTTCACTTGATATAGATCGTGTGTTCTCTGCTTCAGAAGCTTAACCTCATGCTCGCTCAAAGGCTTGGTGGTACAAAGGTAAACAGACTCATTCACGTTCATTCTAAACCTGTAAGGAGAGTTATCGATCTGATCTCCCATAAGAAGCTCCCCAAGATTCTCCGCACTTTTTTTGACTCCTTCCTTGGATTGGCAGTAAGGGAGACTGTAGTAGCTAAAGGGAAGCTCAGTTTCGATAGAAGTTAAGGAGTTAACTTTGGCAAAGATGGCATCCCCGGGTGAATACGTGTGCATATAGCTACCAGGCAAATAAAAGCCATTACATGCGTTCCCAAACAGAGCCAGCAGAAGGAAAGCCCAGCAGATCATGGGCGCCCTCATTTTGATTACCAGTAAGGTAAAAAGCCACTGGATCAAAAGAAAACAACTTTAAGTCAATACTACTGAAACCACCTAATCTTGAGCAACAAAGCTGATGGAATTGACACGAAAACTAGCACGCCGATGTTCAGGGAAAAATAATGGTGATTCTCAACTTCACTTAGGAAATGGCAATAATCAATAGATCCATTAATCAACATAAACACATCCATCTATCTATAGATACGTGCATCATCTCAGTATGGTTAGATCTAACTTAGGAAAAAAGAAAGTTAAATCAATCAATAGCGGGTCGCATCGCATCATAACTAGATCTAAAATCCAAAACATATAGCATACACATGCACATGCATCCAATTAACAATAAATTTGGAGAAAGACTTGAGGAGTTACCTCTAATCAATCTAGAAAACTGAAAAACGGTTCGGGTGAAGAAAGATCGGATCCGGATCCGGAGATGCCTCCTTCGATCCAAAAGTGTTACGCCCAGCTATCTCTTTCTCACTGATATAACAGAAGTGGAAGATTCTTCCGTGATTTTGTTCGCGTGGGGTGAATGAAGAAGAAGGTAAAATAGAGCACGAATCGTATGTGTTTTATGCTAAAACTAGAGAGAGGAACAGCTAGGAAACGTACAAGTAAAACGTAAACGGAGAACTAGTTGCGGGGTAGCCAGCCAAATCTTTTTACACATTAAAAAAAGTTTTAGGTGTCAATTAATTTTTTAACGTCATTACATTAAAAAGGATAAAATACAGTTATTTTGAATTATCTTATAAAAGATATTTTTTTATTAATTATCCCATGGTTTTAGTTGGAAATATTGTTTTTATTTTAAAAACATATATTTGTTAAAATAAATTAATAAAAAATATATCCATATTTAATATGATTGGCTGCATGGCATTGCGTAACTATTGTCACTTGGTCATTCTCTGGTTTGAACAAACTCCCAAGAGAAATCAGGGAAATCCTTTTTTATTCTTTACCTTGGATAAACGGTATGTAACATCTTTTCCATTGAACAAAAAAGCGAAACAATCGGTGATTGTGCATTAATATGTCATGTAACTTTATATAAATATTATATTTATATAAATATATATTTATTAACAAAAAATTTATTTATTTTTAATATTTATATAATATTAGATTAATAAATGTACAGTAAAGATAAAGTTCATGAGACAAAAATATTTTGTAAAGAAAATTGTAAAGTTGTTATAATTATGAGATTTTTATTATATCCAAGTATTATTCTTAAAATATTATTAGTCGATACTCTCTTAAATACTAGATATTTATTAAATCCATAAAGACTGGTGCATATCATATAGTTTTCCTTATGAAAGGAAACAATTGTACTCATAAGCTGAGGTATAAGTGATACCTAGAACTAATATATAGGTGTTTGTCATAAGACATGTATACTAAATTAACCCGTATAAGAATTTTATATGAAGAGATCACTTATGTTCATAGAAAAGCTCACGTGATGGTCGTGTAAGTGATTTTTAAACTTTAAATCACTAAATTGTCTTATATAGAGAATTTTATACTTTGATCTTGTTACATGTTGTCTTAATCGAGGTAACAAAGGGGCAGATATTGGGTATAAGATAAACTATATGAAGGTACTTGAGTAATCAAGAAAGGATTCATCACCCTAGGTGAATTAGAGAAAAATGTTTCGTTTGTTCTCAAATAGTATTGACCGGGAAATTCTTAGCCAATATGGAATGAGATTTGTAAAGAGTTTCAAATCTTATTCAAATGATTAATGACTATTATATAAAGAATAAACATGATTTAACATAACATACATGTTTTATGCTTTAATGTTATATTAGAACATTATTAATGAAAGGATATTAATTACATTGAAAAACCGGTCACTAAAAGATTAAGTCAAACCACTAATGATTTTTCTAATATTTGAGGGATCATGACACGTTGTTAGATGATGCATTTGATTTTCAAATATAAATTAATCAATTGTTGAATTAATAATAAATTAAATTGTTTAATTCTATTTCATCATAATTATAATTTATATTTAGACCAACATATTAGGAACTTAATGAATCACACATATTAAGAATCATTAGTAAAAAATTAAACTGAGATGATTTAATTAAGTATGACTTGATTAAAATATATTTTAGAAATTTACACTAGAATATAATTAATATGGGATTATAGTTCTAGACCTAGAAAAATCAAATAAGGATTTCATTGAGTTAATTTCTAAAATTGTCCTGAATTAATATATGGATACTATTCAAGGGGCAAATTGATATATATATATTTTTTAATTTATAGGGTTTTTTAAATTTTTCTAGAAATAGTAAGTTATACCTCATATTTTTGTGTGGTTGTTTGTTAGATAAAAAAAAACTATGTAAGGTATTAAATAGAGAGTTAGAACTCTAGACATAACTATTTCTCTTTTCTAGATATAGATTTTAGGAGATTTCTTACTGATGATTATTGTAGATTAACGTTGAGGATTAAACAACTGAACGACTTGTGATTTGTGATAACCCAATCTTTAAATAATTATTCAAAGCCAAATAAAATCCGATCTTCAAGTAATAAATCTCTAAATATTTCTAAGTCTATCTAACAAAATTATAAAAATTCTTAAATAATTTTGTTTTATTATTTTCACTATATATATATATATATATATATATATATATGTGTGTGTGTGTGTGTGTGTGTGTGTGTGTGTGTGTGTGATACAGAGAACCAAAGCATACATCATCTCGAATGAATTGAATGATCTTCAAACTTGGTGAGGGACTATCCTCGCCACACAGGAATGATTCCTTGAGCTGCCAAGCGCTTTTCCACCCAAAATACGATGTGTTTTTCAGTAATGTTCTTCTCATCGATCAGAAAAGGCTCAACTGTGCTGACTCCTGAACTGCAGGATGATAGAGAACAGCCTTCTGGACCTGCCGGCAACAAGAAAATGACGCCGGGTTTCATGTAAAATGAAAGATTGATGGGCTACAGTTTGAACTCTCAAGCTGCTATAAAATGAAAGTACCTGTGAGGACTCCGTCAGGGAAGAAGGCCCAAAATGAAGAAGGATTGCCCTTCTTTAGGAAGGAGCCTTCCAACTGGAACAGGTCGGAGCAATTTTGGATAGCTTACAATGACATTTTAGGCTAAAATACAGCAATGAAACAAAGTGGAATACTGACTCTGTTTTCTTCGAAAGATAGCTCGAGTTCAGTGATATGATCTTGAGCCTCAAGAGTTGCTTTCAAAGAAGGGATCACGTCCTCCTCCGTCAACTGAGAAAGTGGCTTAGCCGGACTTTTTTTGGGCTTTGTCGGCGCCTTCTTTTCAACTGGCTTGACCTCATTTGCATCAGCTGCAACTATTGAACCATAACAAAAGAGTCAGAGTTTTCTTCATTGAATTTCAACATTGACACTTGAACACAGCTAGACGTAGTACTTATGCACCAAGAATGTGGCAGCTTACCGGTGGAAGCAGACGATTCTTGCACAGCTGAGAATGTGATTCTTCTACGCTGGCAGAGAATAATATAAATTATATTCTGCAACCTTACGTAACAGCTTAAGTTATTGAATTGAAATGATTTTTTAATATGGTATCAAAACCTTGATGATCTAATAGTCATGAGTTCGAATCTCACCATCCTCATTTATTTGATAAAAATTATGCACAAGGTAAAATGAATCTGTACAAGTTTCAAGCTCAAAGGACTTTCACTTGAAAGGGTATGTTAGAGAACAATATAAATTATATCCTGGAATTTCACGTAACAGCTTAAGCTATTAGATTGAAATAATTCTTTGACATACCCGACATTGCAGTCTTGCTAGCCATCTGCTGCTGTGCTCGTCACATGGATCATACAAAATGTCAGTCTGTGCATTAAAAGATTAACTCATATGAGAGTGAAAGGAGAGGAGCTTTATCAAATTCTCATGTTCCAGATCAGGAAATTAAGCCCCATGTATATTTTTAGATTAGCCTAAGCTATATCTAAATGGTGGTTTTTAAAGTATCCTCACTGCATTCTTGATCTTTCTTTCTGCATTTTTTGCAGGCAAAGGGACGACCTACAGCTTCAGGCAGATAAATTTTAGTAAAATTATATATCTCAGTTGAGTTGAATTGTCCTTTTCTATCTCTTTCATGTGACTTGAAAATAAATAATTTCCAAACGAATTAAAACCCACCACAACCAAGCCTAATTTACTTCTTTCTTCTCTGAGGTTTAATTGTTCAATTTCAGATTTTTCTTTTTTTAAAAAAAAAAGAGAGCAAGAAATGAAGTAGAATCAGCACAAATGATTGCATGCATTTGTTTCAAAATAGGCACATACATACCAAATGGAGTGTAGTAGAGGAGGTGGCCCTGCCATTCTTCCTGAAACATGAAGGTGATGATGGGAAGCTTGAAACTCCCATTGCTCCACCTCTTGTTGCCATATTTTTAAATATTAAATGCATTAAAGAAGCTTTCTTATTATTAATATGTTTATTAAACATGTGCTTATATTATTAGAGAATAATATAAATTATATTTTAGAATCTCATCTAATAGTTTAAGCTATTAGATAAGATGATTCTTTGACATGCTATTAAAATTTTAATAACCAAATAATCACAGGTTTGAATCTTATTATCCCTATTTATTTGATAAAAATTAAGGATAAGGTAATGTGGGCCAGTGTAAATTTCAAGTCCAAATGACTTTCACTTGAAAGGATGTGTTAAAAAATAATATAATCATATCTTGAAATCTCACATAACATCTTAAATTATTGAGTAAAATAGTTCTTTGATATATATTATCGTACTCTTCTTGTATTATTTTTTTCAAAGACCACTCATTTTATATCTTATTTCCTCTTTATTTCACTTGCTGTTTATATGAGAATAAAAACAGATTAAACGGAGAGCTCATGAAACACAAACTGGAATAGAAGAAGAAGTGAAGAAGAGAGAGAGTCTTTTAATCCACACAATGTTTGATAGAATATATGCCACTGATTTATTTATTTTTCTTTGTGAATTTCAAACGATGACATAAAATGAAGATAAATGAAAGTTAAAACCCTTAGTGGTCCACCGTCCGTTGACAGTCAGTGTCTGTTAGCTATATTTACTTGCATATTTATACTTTTTATTTTTCACTGTATAAACGGTAAGTTCCCGAGTGTAAAGAAAATAATAAGATAAAATTATTTAGAATTCTCTTAAATCCTACTAAACTGATTTAGAGTTATTTAAAAATTTATTATTTAAAGATGTGATATTTTTGGATTTTGAATAATTTATTAAATGATAATTTTTTACAAATCACAAGTCATTAAATTCAGATTCAAACAGTAATCCACGTGAACCACTAATGAGAAATATTCTAAATTCCTATTTAGGATAAAGGGATTACTATGTTTAGAGGTACTCTCTCTCTCTTTCTTTCATTCGGCCATCGTAGGTATTTTCTGTATAATTTTGCTATTTATATAACAATTCTATCCATATTTACTAAAACACTTTTATATCAAGTTTGGGTACCTTTTTCGTTCAACCAAATGCTTTTTTCTCAATTCGCTTTTAAAATACCATGCGAAAATCTCTCTCTAAAACTTCTTTTTTAATAATACAGTATCATTCCATTTTATTTCATTTTAACTAACCCATCTCATATACGGTTCTAAATTATTAATAATTTTATTAATATTATAAAATTTAATCGGGGGTTTACAATTTACCACCATTTATATTTTATTTATCACTATTCAATTTATCATAGTGAAGTTTTTTGTTAGGGTTTTAAGGAATTTCTACAAAGTGATCCGTATATTTAAATTATAAATTTTCAGGATTTAAAAAAAAAATATGTGTGCTTAATTGTTCTATATGCGAATTGCTTGTTCGTGAAGCTCATGAAGACAATTTAATGAGACACTTCAGGTTTGCTAAGGCTTTAAATGTTTTGCATTAACGCTTTATTTGCTTAAGATAAAAAGGGATATGCCAAAAATTTATGGCAGGTGCATAACTTGTAGACAAGTTAAGTCTAAAGTTTTACGTCATGGTTTGTGTACTCCTTTACCAGTATCTAAGGAACCTTGGGTTGATATATTTATGAATTTTATTTTAGGTTTATCTAGGTCAAAAAATGATGGTTATTCTATTTTTGCTATTGTAGATATGTTTTCTAAGATTGTATATTTTATATCTTGTTATAATACTGATGATGCAACTAAAATAACACACCTATTCTTTACAGAGATAGTTTGGTTTAATGCATATGTAAATACACAAAATTCAAGGACCAATCACAGACTCACAAATAAAAAAGAAGGTATAAATTTGTTGGTTCAAAGCTTTCTATTCTAATTTTAATATTAGAATAAAACTTATATTTGATAAAAATATTATATAATATAGAGTTTACAAATGAAACGGATTCATTAAAAACTCACATATGAAAAAATGATTAAAAAAAATCATTCATTTATTTTCTATATCTTATATTTATAGTATTTTTTTCCCTGATTGGTCTCTTTTTCATTTAATAAAAATTTGGGATCTTGAATTAATTGGTGGAATAATTATATATCCGAAACTTTTTTAAATGATATTTAAGAAAATTGTTTTCTAGAAAAATTAAAACCATCTCTTAAAATTTTCTCATATGATCGGCTTATAAGCCATTCCCCTGCCTATAATTTACTCAATTTTTTTTTTTTATGGTTTACACTAATAAACAATCATTATATATTAATTAAACATAATTAATAGCAATTTCACATTATCCCTAATTAATCTCAAAAACCCTCAAAGAAAACTCAGAAAAAAACTGTTAAGAATTTGCTAGGGTATATTTACCAATATGCCTTAAAGACTAAAAATAAATTATTTTTCTTGTAAAATTTTCATACACCAAACACTGTCTTAAGATGTAAAAGGTTCATCCTAGCCATGCGGATGGGGTCTAATAGACAAACCCTAACCTCAAGCCTATCAAGCTTGCAAGCATAGTATTCGGCCTTAAAGGCATGAAAACCAAAATAATAGAAAGCCCAGCCTATTATCAAAGTAAATAAACCACAACACCTTTGTAAAAATTCATTTAGTGTTCGTATCTAAAACACTCATGCATTTCAACACTCATGCATTTCAGGTTGTCAATTCCGTTTTGATAAGTGTTTTATTTTTTTAATTGAAATGAAATGTTTCAGTTTTAGAGTGTTTTAACGTACCGTTTTGGGGTTGTACTGTTCACACACACACACACACACATATATATATATATATATTCAACAAACATAATTCAAATTCAAGATAAATTAATTATAAATTATGCAATACAAACACAATGCCAAACAAATATAATTTTAAAATTTAAAATATTTCTAAATAGTCAAGATTAAATAGATCTTTAACTTAAAGTAATTCAACTTAAACAAAATATCAAAATATTATGAAAGTAAAATGTTTTAACAAAAATATTTTAAATATAAAGTTAGGTCAATGTTATCAAATAACTAATAGAATCTGAAGCATCCCTTGTTTTGCTCAAATTCCTACAAAGTATAAACATGAAAAAAAAAACAACATGAATATAAATCATATATATTAGTGATAAATCTAATTTTAAAAAATTAATATTATTGTTAATGAAAATAGTAATAATAATTTTCAACATTATTATTAATATCATTGTTATTGAAAATAGTAATGAAAAAGAGCTTTTTATAATCGGGTGGTTTAATTAATGAAATTGAGTAAAGTTCAATTTGATTCAATGGTTTTTCAAGAGCGGAACGGAACATGTGAAATGAAACCGGAACGTTTCGGGCGGAATTTAGCTGAAAAATCCAGAACGGACTGAGATTTAAAATGAGATGAAATTTGTTCCGTTTTTAAAATTGGTATGGAATGTTTCGGCCATTCCGAACGGAACGGAACGGAATTGACAACCTTGCTTCAAACTAACATGAATTATAATGCTATTGTCCATCCATAATCACATTTAAGCATTATTCTCTACATAAACAAATGGGGTAGGGAATTACCTGGGCTGGAGTATTTGTTGTTGTCGTTGATGATGTGCAGGGCTTGGAGAAGTTACTGAATTGCAGACCTCTGTTTTTGCTACGATGGAGAGGCAAAGAATAGCTGTTACTCTGCTATTGCTACATGAAAGAAGCTATTGTATCGAGACCAGTTGTTTGCTCCCGATGCAGAGGAGATGAAAGGCTGAAGGTTGATGATGCAAACCTCCTGCTACTACTTGCTCACGGTGTAGAGAAGATGTCGCTGCTGGAACGAGGAACCTCCATCGTTGCTATCAGGATAAGTTGAGAGACGCTACTGGATGCTGCTGGAAGGAGATGTTGCTATTGGCTGGGAGGACAACCATTACTGGCTGTGGACAGAGGTGGCTGAGGTTGAGCTATTGAGGAAGGCTTCTGCTTTTCTTCAAAAACAAGGCTAATCGCGATGGAACCAATGATGCTGATGCAGAGGAGATTTTGTTGGCGGTTGCTGAGGAGCTGCTGGTTTGCTACTTATGGTGCTTGGCTGATAGTTGCTGGCCTGCTTGACAGAGGAACACCATAGGCCGCACCGTTGCCACTGGCGAGTGTGCTCACGGGTTGTATCCCAGGACTGCTGTCAGGATTGAAGCTCACTGTTGAGTTGAGAGGAACTTCCTGGTGTGGAGGTTAGTATGGTGGGATATGGTGGTGTTCACAATGCAAAGAAGGAGATGCTGCCGCAGCTGGTGACAATGCTGAGAATGGAAAGTCACGATGTTGTGCAGAGAAGAGCTGCTATTGTTGCTTCAATGGAGGCTGGGATAGTTAATTTTTTTTTATTGCTTCTCCTCCTTTTTCTCATTTGTGTTGTGTTTTTTTTTTTTTTTTTTTGAAGGAGTACAGGGTCATGCCATTTTTGTGTGAGCTCTTTCTAACTAGTTCCTCTCTGTTTTTTTTTGTTTTTTTGGTTAATGTCTCCAAAATTCTCCTTATCTTTATTCAAAATGGATAGGGCCTAAATAACATATTATTTGAAAAGTGAAGGCTTAAATGTGCACTAAAAAACTAATGATACTAAAAGTAAAATCCAAAAAAATAAGGGTTAAACAACGCAATATTTAAAAAGTGAGAGTTAAAAAACACACTCAAAAAATGATAGTGTCAAAAACATTATTCAAAAGAGATAAGGGCTAGAAAACGTACTATCTAAAAGGTGATGACTCAAAGGGTACTTAGAAATTGATAGTGTCCAAAGCTCATTCAAAGGAGATAAGAGTTAAAAAAAAAAATACACAATCTAAAAGGCAATGACTCAAATACGTACTTAGAAAGTAATAGTGTCAAAAGCATTATTCAAAAAGAGATGGGGACTAAAAATCATACTATCTAAAAAGTGATGGCTCAAAGGCGCACTCAGAAACTGATAATGTTTAAAGCACCATGTGAGGGCGCAAAAGCGAGGGCTTGAAAGTGCACTATTTAAAAGGTGAGGGCTTGAAAATGCACTTAGAAAAAAAAAAAAAAAGATAGAGCTAGAAAGCATATTATCTGGTATATGATGGCTCAAAGGTACACTAAAAAAATAAGGATAGAAAACGCACTATCTAAAATGTAAAAGCTCAAAGACACTCAAAAATTGATAATTTCAAACATGGTATCTAAAAGTGAGAGGTTTAGAAGCACACTCAAAATGTGATAATTTCAAAGATGTTGGTGAAAAAATAAATGGTTCAAAAGCACACTCAAAATGATATGCTTTAAAAATGTTGTCTAAAAGTAAGTGGCATAAAAGCGCTCTGAAAATGATATGCTTCAAAATTGCATTCATATAATCTCATGATCTCATATTTTAAAATTTTTTACTTATTTGCTCCAATATCAAAGGGAATTGAACCTCCGATGGATCTTCTTTGCTAGAAAAATTTAAATTTATCTTAGGATTTTTTCTTTGGAATCCCTAAAAAGATCAAAATCCAATACTTTGGGGGTTAATATTTATATATTTTTACCTAAAAAACATAGGTCCAATGCGATCCAACCATCAAAGGATCCATTGGAGGTTCTAGTTACTAGGCTTAAGGCTAAGAAGTTTTGGTTCCACCAACAAGCCCCTTTTGGACATGAGTCAGATTAATAAAAGCTTGCTTTTTATTATTATAAATCCCTTTGAAGTCCACCTTAGCCCATGTATCTTGAAGAAATTCATTGAAAGCTTCTTTGAAATTCTTAGCCTTAGCCCATGTATCTTGAAGAAATCCATTGAAAGCTTCTTTGAAATTCTTAGCCTTAAGCCTAGTAATTGGAGCAACTGGAACCTTTAATGGATCATTTGATGGTTGGATCGCATCAAGTCTCTCTTTTTATAGACTTTGTCTCTCAACACTTCAATCTTTGTAGCAAGTTTCCAAAGCTCCTCTATTTTGGCCTCCTCGAGCTACAACTTGCGGACTCGATCTTTGGAAAGGGACGCTGATCTTATAAGCTTAGATTTTTTCTTATCCTATTATATGGGTAAGTTTGTCTCATTGATTATGACTTTTAAAGCTCCTATATTTATCATTGTAATTATATGGGTACCACTGTCAAGGTGTCATGACCACCACTCAATATTCATCATATTTGCCCTATGATAGCACTTGTTCTCAATCCTTCCTTTATTTCTCTTCATTTTGGTTGATGGCTTCCCAGACCATGGGATTTATCTTATAAAATGATCTTGTGATGCCTCTAGTATCAGGCTTGGACTACTTGTCTTTGTTTTCTTCATTTGATTTTGATCACCATCATTTTTCCTTACACGACATGCTTAACCCTTTTAAATCTTTGAATCTTTATGTGTCTGTGGCTTTATTTGAGCACTTTTGGTCTTTCCATTGATCATTGAGAATTATTTTGTATAAATCCAAGATCAGATTGCTCTTATATTCTTTGTACTTGCTCCTAGTGTGGGGTGTAATCTAAGTCAGAGTTTTTTTGCAAGAAAAAAAAATTAACCAGGCGTAATAGGGACTTGCAAAGGATATTTTTCAAGTATTATGAAAGGATTATAAAAGATGATCTTTCAAACACATATTTTTAGGACCAATAAGATTTACTCTTATCCATTATGATTAATTAGACATGCAAAAAAGTTTTCAAGAAATTAAATTATACATCATTATTCAGCCAACTAAAACTCAGCTTTAAAGTTAGTATGAATGGTCTTTGGTTTATTTTTTAGGTTTTTAAGCGTTTGATCACCTCATTAGAAGATTACTTGAATTCCCAAAACTTGTTAAATACAAACATCAAATTGACTTTTGAATTTATACTAAAAACTTTGATTTCCCAAAAACTTTTGATTGAAATTTGATCTTTCGCAAAAACATTTTTTTTTTTTGGAGTTTATAAAGAGAGAAATACACAAAATAAATCCTTGCCTAATAGATTAGTAGAAGATTCACTTTTAGAATTTCAAAAAGCAAAAGGCATGCTTGTGTAAGTGTGTATTTTCATATAAAAGTAAAAAGGAAACAAGACACATTTTGAACAAAGAAAATGAATGATCTCATTAAAATAAAGGCTCATTAATAAATAAAAAGCTTGTGGCATTATGAGCTAGATTGCCAATATGATCAGAAAAGCAAACAAAACAAAACAAATAAAAAACATCTTAACAAGCATGATTAAACAAGAGCAACTACTTTTTTAAAAAAACACAAAAGAAACAGGCTCAACTTTTCAATTCTAGAGTCCTTTCCCATCTACTAGCCTCTTCACAAAAGTTTTTGCATAAGTTTTTTTTTACTGTGTGAATAGACAACTACGACAACATCTCAACCTCAACTTTAAATTTTGTCTCCACACTTTGTCCCTTATCCTCATACTCTAAGTTGTTCATGCAAATGTCAACTATCTTCAAATGTTCATCAATTAAAATTATCTCTTTACTTATTGCCTTTTCAAACCACAAAATATCTTGAGTTAATATATATATCACTTCATTATGAAAAAATTTGCATTGATCAATCATACAACACTCTTTTTTGTGATACTTGCAAAAACTCTCATTCATTAGCCCATTCTCGCAGCCACTTTTCCTATATCCAGCTTTTATAAGAATTTTATAGATCTCATTTATAGACACCTTCAAGACCCTAAAGCCTCCAATCTCTAATGCATTTACAACTCCATTACTTGTAACATGATTAGGTAAAGGATTTGTATTCATATTAGGACCTTCATCAAACATTATCCATCCCGCTTTAATCAATTATAAGAGCTTGTTTTTGAACTGGTTGTAGGAGATAATATCGTGCCCGACCATGCTTGCATGATATTCATAAGTAAGCTTTGATTTGTACCAATTAGGATATGGTAGTTATAGTGGTTTGAGAGGAATTTGAGCTACTTGTCCAAGACTTAGTAGCTTTTGGTACAATTCACTCAAATGTAAGGGTAGTGGGTTAATTGTTCCTGGGGTTTTTAGGAGTTTCTTATAGGCAGGTTATCAGTTTGATTATTTTGTTTTTTAGTTTTTTTTTAGTGGGAAAAAGGTGAGTTGAAATTGACATTAGCTATTTGGGATGAAGAGGATTGAGATTATAATTTTAGAAATTGTTTATTTTTCCTTTATAACCTCTCTTAACATTATCAACATCTAACTTGTTTCCTTCAAAATCTTTTTTCTTTGCGGGTGCAGAAATCATTCCACTACATATTTCTTGCACAATGTGCTTAATCATTACTACAACATCAAAAAATTGTTAAGTTGAGCTACCTTTTACATGCTTAAAGCAGATGCTTTAAGGGTTTTAGCAAATAAAGTGACAATTTCTCTAATAAAGAGTGAGGGATGTAATTGGGAAGGGGGGCAAATCTCTCTATTATTAAGCATGCTCACGCATAGTCTATTTATCTCCCTTTTTCTAGAATACACAAACTAAACATGTTTGGAGCGGTATCCATATTGTATTTGCACTGCTTAATGAAAGCAACTACTGGATCTTTCCAACTTTGAATTTCTGTGTTACCCAGCCTCATGTACCAACTAAATGCAGCTCTACTCAAATTATCTTGAAAGAAATGTAATCATGCATAATCGCCGCCAATTTATTATAGAATGATTTGAGATGAGTGGAAGGGCATTGCCTTTTTGTATATTGATGAATTCAGGTACATGAAACTTTTTTGATACAACCATATTTGGAACGAGACATATTGTGACAGCTCGAGCGGGATAATATAAGTCACCACCTTTAATAGCCCTCACTCTTGCCTCTAATGCCGCTAGTTTTTCATATTCAATATCTTTAAAGTATCTTATCTTGAGAGACTCAGTAGTAAATGCATCCACAACTATTGAGGTTGGTACAAGTATAATTGGCTGCCCATATGCCATAGGGTTTTTGACTTTGGCCACCTATCCCTTCTTATGGTTGGATTATAGCTTGAGTTTAGGCAAAGGTTACAGGACAATTAGATGGACTTTTACCGGAGATGCTTTTAAGTGTATACTTAATAGGTTAGTAATGTGAGCCATGTTGAGTTTCATGGAATCTAACTCTCATTGAAAATAAGCATCACGATGAACACATTCTTTATTCTTTATGTTTTTTCGTTAAAATTTAGTGTTGTAGATTTTATGGGTTTGAATTTTTTAGAAATTTGTATTTCAATCTATTTTAATCTATATATGCACACATAACATTTAAATATCTTAAAATATGCATGTATGAATGCAAATATATAGGAATGTGTATATGTACAGTAAATATGCATAATAAATTATTAGGGAGTAGGTTCTGCTCATTGAAAGAGTGAATATATTTTCTACTTTGTCTGGTATGCCCTGAAAATAAAGTAAATTACATGACTATTTTAAAAGCACAAATACAATGATTCCATTACCTAATTCCATTACTACCCGTCTCCGCTCACCAAACATTACTCTAACAAAAACAAAAAAAATATGTAAAAATAAGATTAAAAAAAAACAAAAAAGGGGAAATACTTACAATACGCATCCATGCGCACTATAGCAAGACTCACCATTAAATAGTATTAGCACCGTTTACTTCCACCGAAAATTATCATTTTCCTGTTTATTTATTAATTTTCCCTCATTTCTGATCGGCGATCTGTGGGAATCTCCCAACTCCTCGCCGCCGATTCACCCAAATCCGACCCGAATTTTTTTACCCAATTTCTCTAATCACTTGAAAACCCTAAATCTCTTACCGTTTTACACTGTGTTAGCTTCCAAAAATAAATAATACTCCTCATCGAGTAACTTTGTCTTTTTTTAGGTGCGAGGGCAAATGCAATAATTGCAGTTAGGTTCTCAAAAAATTAGTTCATTACCTTGATTTGCTCGATCTCGTAATTACACTTGGCGATCTGGGTCTTGCTTCCTTTCCCATTTCTTGCTTAAATCTTGGTGAGTTTTTTTTCTTCATTTGTTTATTTCTTTAAATCATCTGTAATTTGTTTTTGTTAGTCTAGAGTGTAAATTTGTTATTAATTGATGCGTTTGAGTTGATAATGGATAATCTGAGGTTCGATCTTTGTGCATTTGTTTCTGGTGTTAAGTAGTTGAATTTGGTTTTTGATTTGAGGAAGTTGAGCTGATGTGTCTGTTTCTGGGTGCTTACTGTGAAATGAGATATTTGTTTGTTTGGAGCTGTGTAATGAAATAGGTTTTCAATTTTGAACTGTGACTGTTTGGTTACTGAGAAAATTGAGTGAAATCTAATGCAAAGTTCCTACCTTTTGTTTCATTGCTGAAAGAGTGAAGAGATCAAGCATTGTATATCTTTTTTTTTTAGCCTTTTGATTTAAAATTCTTAATTAGTGAGCTCGAAAGTTAGATATTTTAGGTTATGATTTACATTTTTTATTGTTTCCTTATGCTTTTCAAGTATTGTTACTTGATATTAAATCTTCTGAGACTAAATTGAAATCCCAACAAATTGTGTCTGCATCTATAATCCTCACGAGAATCAGTCTCTCGCATTCATAAATTTTGGACTTGGCCAATTTGAGGTATTTCTCTGGCTTTCTCTTGAAGTACAACAAAGACCCTAAATGTTTCTGACAATAATTTGTGCAGATAAGCAAACGTGGTTATGCATGAGAATGATGTGTCATCCGGTTTTTGGTATGCTGTGTCCGTCATAGCTTTTACTTCAAGATTTTGGCTTTGTATTTGATTTGAAGGTCCAGATGGAATCAAATATAGAAGAGGCCGTCAGGGCAAAAGAGTTTGCTGAGAAGCGATTTGCCGAGAGAGATTTTGCTGGTGCAAAGAACTATGCGTCAAAGGCAAAAACTTTGTTTCCTGGATTAGAGGGTATATCTCAGATGGTGGCCACTTTCGAAGTTTATGTTGCATCTCAGGCCAAATGCAATGGTGAAGTTGACTATTTCTCTATTCTTGGTTTGAAGCCTCCTGCAGATAAAGATGCAGTGAAAAAGCAGTATAGGAAGATGGCCGTGTTGCTCCATCCAGATAAGAATAAAACTGTGGGAGCTGATGGAGCGTTTAAACTTGTATCTGAAGCATGGACTATGTTGTCAGATAGTCTTAAGAAAAACTCTTACAATGTCAAGAGAAACAAACAGATGGCATCTTGTGCTGTTCAGACAAACTTATCTTCAGTTCATGCTGCTGGGGTTACAGGATATAACCAATGTTCCAATTCACCCACTGCTCATGGACTTGATACTTTCTGGACAGTCTGCACATCTTGTAAAGTTCAGTATGAGTATCTTCGGAAGTATGTGAATAAGAAACTTTCTTGTAAGAACTGCCGGGGTACTTTCATTGCCATTGAAACTGGGGCAGCTCCTGTCAGTGGTTCTTTCCCTTACTGTCCTTGGTCACATGTCCCTGGTAATGGGTATAGATGTCATGGATATGATGGGGTTGCATATGTCCCAACCACCACCACCCTATATACAGGAAATGGGGTCTCAGGATTGGATGCTGGACACAGGTATGAGCATGTTTCAAATGTTTCATTTCAGTGGAGCTCATGCTCTGGAACTTCTGGGGATGCTGTTGGTCCCAATGGATCATGTGCAGTATCTTCTGATATTGTTTATCAGGCTAATGGAAATGTTAGTGCAGCAAAGGTTAAACCAGCAGCCAATGGAAGGCGATCCATGAAAACTGCCACAGAAAAAGTATACTCTGATGTATCTGCAAGCTGTAATGAATTTTCAGGCTCCAAGACTGGGAGACCTGATAAGAAAAGGAAGGTGTTTATTGGTTCCACTTTTAGAAATGGGCATGAAGAAAATGAACCTAAATTGGGTTCAGAAGTAAGACTAGTTAATGGATGTGCAAATGTTGAGCACGACACCAAGCTTTCCAATCCAAGTGAAGTTCCAACAAGACGCAGCGTGATTGCGCCAGCTTTTGATGCCAGAAAGTTGTTGATTGACAAAGCAAGGACCGACATCAGGAAGAAATTGGAGGAGATGAGATTAGCTTCAGCTGCAGCTGCAGCAGATACAAAGAACATTGAAGATCTGTTCACCAAGGCAGGAGAGGCTCCTAAACAATCAAATTCTGATATTACTGGCCATCATACAAAGCCAAACAAAATCGAGCCAATCTCGATAACAGTCCCTGACCCTGATTTCCATGATTTTGACAAAGATAGAGCAGAGGAATGCTTCAAGCCAAAACAAATATGGGCTTTGTATGATGAAGATGATGGCATGCCGCGCTTATACTGTTTGATTCGCCAGGTGGTCTCAGTTAAACCCTTTAAGATTCACATCACTTACTTGAACTCTAAAACTGATAGTGAATTTGGGGTAGTAAATTGGATGGATTCTGGGTTCACTAAATCTTGTGGACACTTCAGAGCATGGAATTCTGATGTTGTTGATCAAGTCAACATTTTCTCTCATGTTATGAAAGGAGAAAAGCCTGGTAGAGGTGGTTGTGTTCGAATATACCCAAAAAGTGGAGATGTTTGGGCTGTTTATCAAAACTGGTCACCTGATTGGAACAGATCAACCCCAGATGATGTCAGGCACCAGTATGAAATGGTAGAGGTCCTTGATAATTACTCTGAAGAGCTTGGAGTTTGTGTTACTCCTCTGATCAAGTTGACTGGTTTCAAAACAGTATACCAAAGGAATACAGACAAGGGTGCCATTAGATGGATTCCAAGAAGAGAGATGGTACGCTTTTCTCATCAGGTGCCTTCTTGGTCACTTGAAGGAGAAGCTAGTAATTTGCCAGAAAAGTGTTGGGATCTGGACCCAGCTGCAACTCCAGATGAGCTACTTCATGCTGCAACAGAAGCGAAGGCTTAGCATAACCAGTCAAGCAGGAAACGATATTTGTTTGGAGTCCAATTTACCATTCTTATAGAAAATTCTTAGGTTGACTGTACAATATTTTACATCAGCTGCAAAGGCATTGCAACATTAACTCCATATGATCTTAGACATCTTGATGTTTACTGAGAGCTGTTGCATCTGGAATTCTGAGTCTATTGACTGGGTTGTAGACAGAATGTTCTTCTGTGGTTATATGGGGGCTGTTTTAACATTAATTGAGTGTCAGAACTGATTGCGATTCAACAGAAAGATTCAGTAGACTCGAACTTTTTAGCAATCTGAGACTTTTGAATCTATTCCTCTGGGAGGTTTACATATATATATATATATGTACTCAAAATTCACGTTTTCTTTTGTTGCTGGAACTCACTGCCCAGCTGGACAAGCTGAATGTTGGCCATCTGAAGGATCATGTTGTTTTGCCGAGCACAAAAATGGACTTGGCTTTGTCGTACTTTTCACTTTTGTCTTCATTTTCGTTTTCTTTAGTCCTTTCATATTCCCACTTTTGAGTTGACAGACTATTAGTCACAGCTGCGCTGACTTGCCTGCAAATTATGTTGCTTAAAAATTCTCATGCGGAACAATAAACAAAAATTCTCATGAGAAATATATATCCTTGCAATTCTTATTTCATTTATCTTAATATTTAGAAAAGTAGGATATAAATACTAAAATTTTAATTATAACAAGTCATTGGATTTATGGTTTACTAAATAAAATACTCAACAATAATTAAATTAAACCCAACAAATAAAGCCTATTAATAAATCTCAATTAAAAATTCATATAAACTAAACTAAAACATAAGTTAAAGCTCAATCTCTCAATGGTTGGACTATCCTTCATTGTCTATGATCATACAAGTGCGTAAATAATATTTCGAGTTTGATGTCCCTATCAATTCTCCTAGGGTTGTAAGAACTCAACCCCGTTGAATATAGGTCAAGACGACTCCAATAACGCTCTCAAAGATAAGGATCAAGCTATTGTGATGTCTCTTTGATAATCCAAATATAGTCTAAATCAGATCATTTAGCCCATATACAGAGATTTGTTGAAGTTCATCATCCCTGGTAAAAAAAACTTATGCATTAAAAGTAGCATTAATATGTTTTTTTTGTACTAATGATAAGGATAATGGGGCAAAGGTTTCAAAAGGAACATCAAGGATAGACTATTGTGTTTTATATATAACGAGGTCCTTCGTGTCAAAATTAGAGCTAATATCAAAGTTTAGTAACAATTTAATGATATAATTATTTAATTCAATCATTTGTAACACTTTGAATGGCCTAACACTACTCTCTTGCAATTTATGGTTGGTTTTCAAAGGACATTGTTCAGGTCTAATTTGTATCATGAAATAGTCTCCAACATTAAGTACATTATAATACTTATGTAAATCAACTCAAAATTTATATTGTCCATTACTTGCTTGAATTTGTTTTATGATCTCAATATGCAAATTATGAATTCTACATGCAAAAGACTCAGCTAAATCAAATATTTTAGGGTGAGGAGACATAGACTGATGATCTGCATGCTTTCTAGGTTCATAACCATGAATACTATATGATTGAGGATGTGGAGTAAAACAAACACTATTGGAAGCCTTAGTAGATATAGTTTGGACATAACCTAGTAAATCAAAACTACATCTTTCTCACCACATGTTAGGGGTAACAAATCATGAAGCCCAACATGTTGTTCTAAACCTGTGACATGTTGAATGTCAAGCATGGTGTGATACAATCCATAAAGGTCAAATTCGGATTTTGACGTAAAATATGCAACTATCTAGTTTTACGGCAATAGTCATAATTCTCAATCCTACCATTGGATCGGGCTGAAATTTTACGTGGAGGCTCCTGACATGTTTTCCTACCTTGGGTTAAAATATCATGTCAATCGAAGTTCGGTAAGACATCCAAAAACGAGTCAATAGAGGCGTACGAGTTTTGTTATTTATTTCCTTTTGACTTGTGGACTTCCTATTTGGCTAGGATTCTTTTACTAAGAGTGTCGCACGTGTGCGGCGGCGCGGCGATCGTCCACCCTCAAGGAAAAATCAGAAATATTTATTCCTGGAAAATAGTCAGAGACAAGGAATTCTTGTCTCTATAAGTAAAAAAAAAATGGACTGGGAGTCGCCACCTAGTATTCTGGTTACTAGGAACCTTAACTGGTCTTTAGAGATTAGGTACGGAGACTGGTTGCGTAAAGGGAAGGTATTAGCACCCCAACTACGCCCTACCTAAGGTAGGCTGCATTGTTTTAATGTCTGATAACATCTAAGGTCGTGTTTGTGGTTTTTAATTTTATTGTTCGGAATACGCATTACATGTAATGTCATATCCCAAGTTCTATTAAAAAAAAATATATAAAAAAATTAAATTAAATATCCGGAATATGTATTACGTATAATGTCATACCCCGGATATTAAAAGATAAACAAAATAAAATTTTTGTTGTTTTTTTTTTTGAAATTTTAGCCAATATTCTCTTGACTTTAATAAACTGGTTATTAAAGCCAAAATGCATGCTAAAACATTGATTTTTTTTTGTATGAAAAATACAAAATGATTTTTTTTTTGAGACATTTGGCCGTATGCACAAAAACATTTTTTTTTTAATTTGTTTTTGTATTCTTGAAAGTCGAAAACCGGGTATTTCAGTACCGGATTTGTATTTTACGACATAAAAATATTGTCCGATATTACATAAAAATGACATAAAAACTACGCGGAAAAATTATAAATGAAACAAGTATTTTTTATTTTTGTTTTTTTTATGGGCCGGATGAACAGTATCGAAAACACAGACGATATTAAGCAAAATGATAGAAGAAAATGTGCTTTTAAAAAAATAATAAAAATTATAACAAAAATAATAAATAATAAAATAAAAAAATAAAAATAAAAAAATATGGGCCGGACCCGGCCCAAATGCATGGGCTGGGCCAACCAAGCCCGTTTACATGGGCTGGGCTGAACGGCCCAGCCCAGGCCCAAATGGGCTGGTTACTGTGCATCAGCACAGTAACCAGCCCACACTGCATTTTGCAGCAGAACGTGAATTATTCACGTTCTGCATGCAAGTGCAAACCGTGGCAGCAGGAGAAGAAAATGATCGGGGAGCAGGAGGGTACCTGGGGCGGCGTCGAGGCGGTTCTGCTGGCGGAGGCGGTGCTGCTGTCGCGGTGGTTCCAACGGCGGTCCTCCTTCTTCCTCTTTCTCTCTGTTTTTTTCTTTTGTTCCCTCCTCTGCCGCTTCTCTTTCTTCTTCCTTTTGTTCTGTTTTTTTTTCTTTTTGTTTCTCTCGTCTCTCTACTCTCTTTCTATCGTTCAATCCTTCCCCTTCTCCCCCTCTTTTTTTTTTTTTTTCTCTTCGGTTCCCTTCCCCTGTTTTTATAGGCAAAAACAGGGGAAGGCCGAATGGTGGGGCGGCCACTGTTGGCCGCCCCTCCACTATCTGTTCAAAAGGTGGCAAGTGGGCTGGTGTGGTAGGCGTCTTATTGCGTAAAAATGGGGAAAGAAGTTAGGCGAAAAGGGAGAAGAAAAATCTTCTTCTTCCCCTGCCTCGCGCGTCCAGGGGAAGAAAAAGACCTACAGTGCCGTCAAAACGGCGCCGTTTTGGGCTTCTGTTTTTTTTTTTTTTTTTTTTGCAACAGTGAATGAAACAGCGCCGTTTCATTTAAAAGAAAAAAGGCGCCAAAACGCGTCAGATTCAAATTTCGGCCCTCCATTTGCGCGCGTTTTGCATTTTGGTCCCTAGTCTCGGATTTCTTCAATTTAGTCCCTAATTGGCCATTAAACTTCAATATTTATGCAATTAAGCCCCTGATTTGACCAAATTAACTTCTAAAAAAATAATTTGACCCCAGAAAATTAATTTCTTCCAATTAAAGCCCAAAATAACTCCAAAATCAATTGTTTTTGCAATTAAAACCTCTATAAATTCAATTAAACCTTCAATAAAATTTAATTGAGTCCATAAACTTCTAATTTTGCATTTTTCTTCCTCAAATTGAATTTTCTTTATCAACGGGGCTCGCATCAGTCAATGATATACTGTCAAATTTTTATTTTTATTTTTTTGAACATCCTCAATCAATTTTTGAATATTTTTAAGGCGTTCTGGCATTTTTTTTTCACTGTTATATTTTTTTGATAATATATTTTTTTTTGAATTGTTTTGAAATTTTTTAGGTGAAGACCCAAAAATGGGTTACAACAAAGAGGATGTGGTAGCTTATTTTGGAAATCTCCTAATTCTACAAAGATCTTTAATGGGCTGCAACATAGTTTCCAAGTGTGGCAAGGATTCATAAATATTTCAGAATCCTTTTCTTACAAGGATTCCTTATTCATCCTAGCTACAAAAAGAAAAAAGAAGATTTCAGAACTAATTCTACCTTCAGATTTGATTCTCCTAGCTTATATGAGACTCTAAAAGGCGACAAATCTGATCCTATCATATTTAGGATTTTAAATTTGTATTTTTTTATTATTTTCTTCTTAGTTTTTGTTTTATTTATATTATTTGGGTTTAATTGTAAGTGGACATCATATAAGTCCAAATAAAAGGGTCCATTAGGGTTTATTTTAGTTTGAAGTCACTATAAATAAGGGCATGACCAGAGATGTAAGGCTAGACAATTCAAATTAATAAAACTTCTTATTTGCCGCATTTTGTGTGTGTGTGTTGGTGAGATAATCTCCCTTTCATGGTTCTCTAAAGAACTGAAAAATGACTTATCGAAGAACAACTGTCTTTATGGCGTCATCCTTATACTTCTTATTCACGAATCAATATTCGTTGGGTGGGGGTCTCCGTTTCCAATAGTGCTGGTGCCTAGGTACAAGTTATCTTTGTGTCACACTCCTATCAAACCTGATTTAGTTGGCTTTCCAGGAATTGTTGTCTTTACGTGTGGGTTACGTGACCATGTGATCACGAGGTTCGCATCATGGTGGGTGAAGAATCATATAGTTTAAGAGAACTAATATCACGAGACTCTTTTAAGATCATATCCAACTCTTTGGGCAATTCCACTAAAGAGTTTCCTAAAACTTCTTCCTTATTTTGAGACTCCTATGGACTTATAATGTTAAGTCCCTCTTCTTGTGCATTATCTTTATCTAGATCACTAAAGTCCTCGAGATTGGATTCATACACCTGCACACAATAGTTTTCTGTATCACCTATTTCCTTATACTCTTGAATGACTAAGAGTATAGAGGTGCAATTAAAAAACATATTACTGAAACCTTGACATTTAGTACATTGGATCTCTATACTCAACTTGGACATTTCATTAATGACTTGTTTGCCCTTATCTTCTTTATAAATCTTAGAACTACTAGGATTAGTTCTACAAGGTGAAACACCTAATAAAGAATCATTATTTCTAAAATGAGATCTAAAAGGGATCCTAAGAGGGTCCTAATGTTTTGTCCATCGACTCTTTATAAGCAACTCAAATCTTGCATTACAATATAGGCTTGTTCAAGAGTGAAAGCACCTATAAGCCTGACCTCTTTTCTAAAATCATTATTTAGACCTTTACAAAATCGATGCAAAGCCATGGCTTTATTTTCTCTTATGGCACATCTTATCATGTAATCATTAAACTGTGTTATATACTCATTGATAGACATGTTCCCTTGTTTTAGATTGTTCCATTACTCTAAGAGTTTATTCTTATAAGATTGGGGTAAATACTTTTCCTGTAGTTTTTGTTTCGTCTTGGTCCAATCAGTTTTAAAAGGCTTACCTCTCATTTCTAAACAATCCTCAACATCTCTCCAATAAAGTTTGACTTCATCAATGAGTATCATCTTTGCAAATCTAACTTTTCTATTATCAGATAAATTGTGCTACTCAAAGAATTGATTCATGTTACGAATCCACATATCAAAGATCCAAGGGTCATGATGACCGTCGAAAATGGAGGCTTCTATTTTTTTAGGACTCAAGACTCGCTCATCAAGGTCATTATGTTTAGAGTAACCTAAATGATAGTTATACTGATGGCGCTCAAAGTGAACTTGTCCATAATGGTTATTCTTGTGATATTTATTGGTCTTTAGGTGCCTTATTCGAAAACTCTCTTAGGGCTTAATTCTTTTAAATATGTTAATCATCTAAGTTTGCAGTTCCCTTTAAATGGTCATAAGAGTATCATTAAGGGTTGGGTCTACAGTAAGTGTGAACTTAAACTTGGATACTAGATGATCATGACACAAATACATGCAACGCTAACTTATAAATGAAATTGAGATCACAAATGGTTCTTACAAGTGAAATCACAATACAAAATAAAGCTATATGTGTGTGTGTGTGTGGAGATTAATCAAGAACAAAATACATTAATAAAATTTTAAGTATGCAATGTAAACCCTCAAGTGTAAATGATTAATGAAACATAATGTCAATACAAGGACTTATAATTATCAAAGAGGATAAGATAATAAATATCAATGACAAAAAAAGGTTGATGAGCAAAATTGGCAGATAAAAATGTAAGGTGAGATTTTTTTTTTATTATTTTTCTAAGCACAAAAATAATATTAATAACAACCTTAAATGACAAGTGTAAAACCAAAAAAGTAAAATTCAACAACTAAAAAGGTAGAATAATTTACTGACTAGACTACCGAGAGTATGTTGGAATTTGATGTCGATGACAAAGACAATGACATGGTCATGACAGCTAAGGTGGCAGAAATTAAAGACATGGCAGCTATGTAGCAACCCTTGACTGATGTAGTAATGATGTGGCTTTAATGGTTGATGTGCAGCTGACATGGCTTCACCGGCTGATGTGGTGTTGATGTGGTAGCAATGGGTTGATGTGGTTGGTGATGTGGCAGTGGTTAATTAATTTGCCTTGAAAGCCTGTAGTGAATTCCATGTTGTTACTTGTAGCCGTACTCATACAACTCTATTGTGCAAGGATGCGATCTGATCTGTTATTGGGATGGGTTTGGTGCGGCAACTAAGTTAACTGAGGAGAATGATAATTATTCTATTGCTGGAGGCGTGAAAGAATTGGCTTTTTAGGGTTGTGCAAAAATGGCTGAAATTGTGTTGTTCCCGTAGAACCAAAATTACTTTGTTGTTTTACTGTATTCCTTACAGTTCCACTTTTACTTTCTTAACAACACCTTAGACTTGCAATTTAAAAAAAAAAAAAAACAAATCAACTATAAATTTCACAAGCCATAATAGATCGATTAATTATGGGAAAAATTAAAAATTCAAAACTCTAATATCAAATTTGATGCGGAACAATAAACAAAAGAATTAAAGTAGAAAAAAAAGGAAGTTTTTAGAGAAAAAGCTAAGAATTAAAAGTAAAAAGAAAGAAAAATGAGGGATTGAAAAACATGCAACTTTGCAATTCTTATTTCATTAATTAAAAACTGCTTAATATTTAGAAAAGTAGGATATAAATACTAAAACCATAGCTAGAACAAGCGATTGGGCTTATGGCCTACTAAATAAAATACTCAACAATAATTAAATTAAACCCAACAAAAAAAGCCTAATTAATAAACCTCAATTAAAAGTTCATATAAATTAAACTAAAACATAAACTAAAGTCCAATCTCTCAATGGTTTGGGCTATTGTAACAGCCTGACATAACTTGTCATATATTGTTTGCTTTGGGCCTTACCTCCCTCATAGTTTTGTTCCTAGTGACGCGAGCCCACATCTGAGTCTGACGCCCTAAAATACATATGACAAGTTAGCAACCAACACTCTTAATAAGGCTAACTACCAATCCCTTGCCCGTCAATGTGGGATATGACAATCCACCCTCCTTAAGGAGCCTGACAACCTCATCTTCACAACCAGACAACCAGTGAGGTCGGCTCTAATACCAAATATAACATCGACTCAATTTGCCATATATTGTCCACTTTGGACCTTATTGCCCTCATGGTTTTGTTCCTAGTGACGCGAGCCCACATCTGAGCTTGATGCCCCAAAACGCGTATAACAAGTTAGCAACCAACACTTTTAATAAGGCCAGCTACCAATCCCTCACCCGCCGATATGGGATATGGCAGATATCCTCCATCGTCTATGATCATTCGAGTGCATAAATAATGTTTTGAGTTCAATATCCCCACCAAATTCCCCCCGCAAAGCCACACAATTATTTGAATCTCATATGTTGATAACAAATTTGGGTTAATGAAAGATCATTTTTTTCCCTACCGTAGTCATTAGTAAAGTGAATAAATAGTGTTTCTTTTGGCTAATTTGTTATAATGGTCCTCAAGATTGATGCACCAAAATAGGCCAAAAAAATACAAAAGCTCTTTGGTATTATAGCATAAATAAACTGAGATAACTCATGGTTGTTAATTCAAGATTTTTCTAATTTAGATTTAAGATTAAGAATTAAACTTCACATAATGAACGATATGTTTCAAAGCACTAAGACTATAATAATCACCCTTACTTAACATTTCACCTAAAGACTAAAAGAAAAATATGTACAATCACAACAAAGATTGATCAATTCTTTGAAGAGTGTAATTCAATCAAGAACTAAGCAAGAAAAATCTCTATTTTTCATGCTTCAATATGTGGCAATTAATGTGTATTCCAATTTAAAAATTAAGTCTTACAAAATAGCATTTATACTTTTGAAATAAACCCCTAAGATAATTTAATGGGCTCACTTAATCTAATCTTGAAACTAGGCCCAAAATAACCAAAAAAAACTAACTAAATAAAATGAAAATGATAAAATAAATCTTCTAAAATTTTATCTTATGTTGCCACCACTACTCTTCGAAGAATATACTATGAAATTTTCTTATCTCAATAATCCTATTTTCCCTCCACCTTTAGTGTCAAAGGTAGAGTAGAATTTTCCTTCCAATTAAACCTCCTTATTAGATTAAACTGCTTAATAGATTAGATTTTATTTTTTAAAATAATTTATGATTTTGTTGTTGGATTAGAAAACACAAAATACTTGACAAAATAAGCTCAATGATGCCAAATTACGGCCTTGGGCGAAACTCATGGTCCTCAAGCCTTTATTGAACATGAATCAAATTTAGTAAGGCTTATTCTTCTTGGGTTGTTGTTTTTTTATCGTCTACCTTGACTTGTATGTCTTGCCAAAACCCATTAAAAACTTCCTTGAACTTCTTTGCCCTAGCCCTAATTATTAGGTGTACTGAAACTATTAATGGATCCTTTAGTATGGATTGGACTGAGTCATCCTCTCTCTTCTAAAAAAGATTTGACTTTGAATCATCACCTACATCAAACAAAAAAAGATCAGATACATTAAAAGTAACACCAACTTCATACTCACTTAGAAGATCCACTTTATAAGCATTATCAATGATCTGAAAATGACCATATTTTTTTGGCATCAACTTAGATCTTCTTTGCTTAGAAAATCTTTTTTTTTTCATATGCACCTAAATTCAATCTCCTGGTTCAAATCTCAGCAATTCTCTTCTTTTACTGGCTTTATGTTCATATTGCTCATTCTTCTTTTATATGTGTTGTCATAGCACACAAATCTTTCACCACATGTGCTTTTCTATTATCATTAACACAAACCCTTCCATCAACAGGTAAATGAATCAAAATCTAATGGTGTCAGAGGATTAAAACCATAAACAATCTCAAATTGTGAAAAACTAGTAGTAGAATGCATATTATAATTATATGCAAATTCAACAAATGATAGACACTCTTCCTAATTTTTCAAGTTTTTTTGGATAATAAATCTTAACATTTGAGTTAAAGTATTATTCACTACTTAAGTTTGCCCATTAGTTTGTGGATGACAAGTAATAGAAAGCAACAAATTAGTACCTATGTTTCCCTATAATACCTTCCAAAAGTAACTTAAAATTTTAATATCTCAATCACTGCTTCTAGGAACACCATGTTGTTGAATAATTTCCTTAAAGAAAAGATCTATTATGTTTGTTACATCATTAGTTTTATTACAAGATATAAAATAAAGTCATCTTAGAAAACCTATCAACAACTACAAAAATCAAATCCCTACATGTAATGCATCTATCACATATTCTTTGCACATTAGGCCAATAAAAATATTCATGCAATACATCTAAAGTTTTAGCAATCTCAAAGTGCCTTATTAATCCCCTCTTCATAAGCTTCCCTTACAAGCAATTCACGCATCAAACAATTAGAAACACATAATTTATTTTTCTTAAACAAAAATCCATCATGCCTAAAAAACTTCTCTTTGGTTTAAACGTCACAGGCTTCATATGTGGTGCAAAAATCAACATCATCATGATATAATTCTTTTATATACTTAAATCCCAATAATATAGTATTTAGAGTTTTAAGAACATATCTTCGCAATAAAGCATTAACAACCACATTCTCTTTACCTTGCTTGTACTTAATCACATATGAAAATGTCTTAATAAATTCAATCTACTTGGTATGGTGTCGATTCAACTTACCTTGGCTTTTCAAGTGCTTCAAAGACTGATGTCCATTACATTAGTGGATAATCATAAAATGGAAGTTGCTAGAAATGGTAAAGTGAAGATGTTTGGTGATGTTAGACATGTGCCAAACCTTGAGCATAATTTGATTTCACTTGGAAGACTTGATTCAAGTAGTTGTAAACATTAAACAAAAAGTGAAGTTATGAGAATTAGTCATGATGATTTGGTAGTGATTAAAGGAAAACTTATACAAATTAGTTGTGGTGTTTTGATAGTGACGATACAAAATCTTATGCATGATAATTTGTATAAGTTGATCCAAAATATAGTTTAAGATGGAGCATGTAATGAAATACATAGTGCATGAAGTATACATAAAGCAATCTTTTATTATATACAAGAAGGGAGAGTTAGTTTTTGCTTTAATGGATAGTGGTAAAAAATATTTTATATGAAGATTTTCAAAATACAAGCAAGTGAAGGTAAAGAAGAGTGGAGTTATATACTTCACAAAAAAAAATTCAAAGTGGAAAATGACTTGTCCTCATTTAAGCCAAAATAAAGATTTGTTGAGTTGTGATTTAAATTGATGAGTTGGTTTAGGTTAGATTAGTAATTACATGGTTTGATGTCATAAAAACAAATGAAATATACTGATATATTTGTTTTAGGAAATTAACTTTCTTTGTAAGAATTGGGCTTGAAATATGTTTTCTAATGAAAAAATAATTATTTTATTAATGAAAGACCATGTAGTACCTAGTTTATGTGTACCTTAAATAGTGATGGTATTTGGTGGCAACCAAAAGAATTAGTGTAATATCCAAAAACTTTAGTAAAAAAAGAATTGCATGGTAATTTCTTGGGAGTTATTAGATTGTGGGTAGCGAGATTTCATGCAGTGCTTGATTAGTAGGTGTAATATTTAATTTTTGAAAGTGAAGTTTTATGAAATAGGCTTTGCTATACCTCATTATATTTTGTGTCCCTTTATTTTATTTTATTACTTGGTTTGTTAAATCTTCTCACAACATAAAATTCAAACTAATAATTCTTTAAATTCATGAATAAGATCTTAAACAAGTTTTCCAAGAAAAACAATACTTGTTTCTTGAGCTTGTTGAATGCTTAATATTTCTGATACAATCATATTATTCTCCTTTTTAGTATCTTACTCTTAGTCTTTTATTTTTATTCATGTTTAATGTTTTACAATAGTTTACGTGCCTTGTTTTGTGCTTAATGGTGTTATAGAGACACAAAGTGTAAAAATAAGTTAAATGAAGCCTTCTAGCATAATTTTAAGCAAAGAACTAGAAAAGGCATATTGGGACAAGTCAATAAAGTTAAGAAGTTCATTACATTAAGAATTTAACTTGAATAAGGAATCTTAGTAGGATTAGAATTTGTCATAGCAAACCTAACAAACTAGACATATGTGTACTTTTTGGGTCATATTTGTAGATATAGATGTAATTTTGTTTTAATTCTAATTAGGCTGAAAAACACACATCTCAAACTTTATTTCCTTGTGGTATGCCTAGTAACTCGTCTAGATGAGAAAAATTGAAATCTTTGAAGTTAGGCTTAGAATTTTCTAGCAAACTAGCATGAATCCAACCCATCTTTTTTCTTCTTTTTTTTTGTAATGACATGTTAGCTCATTAATGATATGGCAAAGGTCCCACGTGACTAAAATACCTCTCTAAAAGGTCAAACTCAATGCATGAATCATTAGACTTATATTAGTATATGAAAACCTTAAACTAATATGATTATGAATTAGTTATTAATTAGAAAACTTCTACACCTTCTCAATTCTCTATAATCAATCCTAATCTCTAAAAAAGAGGGAAAATCATATCAAAGAATAAGTAGCAAAGGTATCAAAGAAGTGAAGGAGGGACTTTATTGTTTTCTAAATTATTCTTTTAATATTTTTTTTCTTTTTTAAATTTGCGACAAGCTTAGTTTTGAATTTAAAAAAATTAGAATTCTTAGACATTATATTATTATAATGATTTATACTTAAAATTATTCTATATCGAAATGTGATACGTAAATTTTTATGTTTTTCTATGATTAAACTTGATGATTGATAACAGAAACTTTATATGATACACATGATATGTTTCTGGTTTTAAATATATTGATATTGATTAGTTTATGTCAAATGTATGAATAATTTATTTTAAGTAGCAAAAGTATCTAGTCAAACCCATGTTTGATTATTTGTTACTTGGAAAACATAAGTCTTGATTAAATTAAATCATCATGCGAGTTTGTACCTCTATTGATCTTAATGCTATCACCTAATTAAATTTTGCATTCTTAATGAAGATTATTATATGATTAAGGTTAATTGATGCACTAATTCTAGGTTAAATAAAAAGTAAGGATGTGTAGCAAAACTTCTTGTTTTTTTATGGTTGATTTATTTATTATCACAAATTAAATTAGAAGATATATTTAAATTCAATGATTGATGTTTAATTATTCTTGAGAAATACTTTTTATAAACAAAAAAGTTTCTCTCTATTTTTAACATTCTTTTAATTTGCCTTTTATTTTTCTTAATTGATTTCTTTTATTTCCTTTGCTATCTAAATTGTTTTTAGTTAGTTTAAATCATAAACAAACCCATTTTTAATTACTTATTGTTTAAATTACATATTTGTTAATTTTGTTAGATTAGTTTATTTAGTGCTTTTTGACTTGGTTTGTTTTAATCTAAAATTAAATAGCTTGTCTTGATTGAGTAATTAAGTTATAATACTTATATGTTTGTGAAACGATACCCTTACTTTCTATACTATAAATCATTAATTTTAAGGGTTTAAATTTATACTTCAACACTTGTTAATTTTTTTGTGTCATTATCGAGGATTCTAATCTTATTTTTACTGAAATCAAGCTTGAGTTTTTGTTTATTTTAGCTTGCTGGTATAGGTTTTATTTTCATATAAGAATCCCATTATTTAAAATAAAAAGACTAAGGCTTTCCATGATATAATAATTTTGATTAAGGAATTTCGCTATAGAAAATTCTTCTTTTTCGTTCATGTTTGAAACTCTTTTGCATTCTCATTGGATTATATCATTTATTGTTACTAACATCTTTGATCATAGTGTAATTAAGATTCAAGTTTTAGAAACAAATAAAGTGATCAAAATGAATGTGCAACACTTGAAACCTTTTTATAAAGGTTTAAAGGATGGTATTGTGGCAAAAACCTTAGACATGGGCATGTGGCAAAAAAAATGTGCTTTTCTTTTATTTATTTAATTTTTTTTTTGTGTTTATGCATGTTTTGCCTATATTAGCTGAATTTATCCATGTTCATGTGTTTTTCCTTTACATGTGTGATTTAAATGACTTTGAGTATGAGTGCTTGTTTTTAATTAAAAAAAAATGTTGGATTTTTATTTCAAACCCTAAGTTTTTAATTTTATCTTTTGACCTCCCAATGGTTAATGAGAATATATGTATTATGAGTTCAAACTAGTTGAATTTGATAAAGGTATAAACTGAGTGAATGGGTTTACTTGTAATATTTGAAGCTTAATTGGTTTAGTGATCGACTTTAAAAGCATATCATATTGTCTTAGTAAATGATTTTACCATTTTATGATATTTTAAGCCTCCAACATATTTATTTGATGAATGTTATTCATTCAAATGTTATAATCCATTAATCATTTAATAAATCCTTATCTTTATGAATAATGAGGAGATAATCATCAGGAACTTCACCAAGCTTGGTGGAAGCTACATCTCCACGCTCCTCAATTAAGGATTTTTTGGTTGTTTCAATTTTTAGCACAATAAAATAACTTAATTACTTTTAAATCCAAGATTTGCTAAACTCTCTTCATAGGACTTTTTCAATTTTTCATAATGGTTTTTTTTTTGTTAATCTCAAATTAACTCAGGGGAAATTTTTTTTATTTTAATAAATATTTAATATTTTAAAAAAGAAAACCTTTGTTGGCATTTGCTACACACATGGCATCAAGTTGGCAGCCATCACACCTTTCAGGCAATACATGAAAGGTAGTCTGATTACCATATGTTGCCTTACACGATAACATTTAAAAAGTATCGGCACCTTCTACACGATTGGACAGTGCATGCACTTAACGCATCTCCAGTTTGATGCCAACCACCATTTTTTTTTCTCTCTACTCCTTGAATTATATGTGAGCCCTTTCAATTTCTTTTTGCTTGACATTTGAGTTTTGTCCTTTTGATTACTAATTTTTGTATTTTGAATAATCTATAAATTTATAATATTTTTCAATTTTAACCCTTTATATTGTTTAATATTTTTTTAATATTTCAAATTTAATTCTTATTTTTTGTATTGCTATTTGTTTTGTTTAGGATCAATTTTTAATTTTTTTTTTTTAAATTTCATCCTCCTTTTATTTGTTTTCCTATCAAATTTGATCATCATTTTTTTTTTTTTTTTTTTTGCTTTGGCAAGTCTTTCAATTTTATATTTTTAAATTGGTTGGGAATGAAACTTTTTTATTGAACCTGAGTCCTGGATTTTATGAGTTGCGAGTTTTAAAGCTTCAATCATATTTAGAAAGTTCATTCGGGTTCGCTTAGTTTTTTATCTTCCTTTGTTTAAGCTAATTTTTATTCATTTTTATCCTTCAATATATATACAATTGAAGAATGGGTGCTGTATTTTTTATTTTTTTTTGCTTGCTTTATGTTGAACTTTTTGCTAGTCTTAAAAATGACCCCAATATCTTGGGTTTTTGTTTATTGTTGGGTTTTTGTTTTTTTTATTTTTTTCTAATTGTTTAAATTGATTTTTTTTTTAATTTTATCCTTCAATATTTGAAATGACTTTTTAAAACAATTTATAATATTAGAATTCTTTTTCTATTTCATTCCCCTTTAATTTTGTAATTTTTTAAATTTAGTCTCTATTCTTTTTATTATTGTTTGTTTTATTTGAGATAAATTTTTTATTTATTTATTTACATTTTCATCCTCCTTAAGCTTTTATATTTCCTGTCAAATTTGATCTTAGTTCTTTTTATTATTTTAAAAATTTTAATTTTTTTTTAAAATTGATATTTTTTTCGATTCCATCATTTGACTTTAAATTGATTGACAATTGAACTCCCTGACTGAGCCCAGGTCTAGGATTTTAAAAGTTGTGAATTTTAGTGACTAACCCAGGTTTGGGAGGTTCACTCGAGTTAACTTGAGTTTTTCCCCCCTCTCTTTAAACTCATTTTTTTAAGTTTCGTCCTTCAAAGTTTATTAAATATAAGATTGAGCTTTAATTTTTTTGTTTATTTGCTTTTTGTTGGATTTTTCACTAATTTTAAAAATGACCTGTGTTTTCTTGGATCAATATATTTGTTGTTCTTTGTTGGATATACTTTGACTAATTAATATTAAATTAATTGAAAATTGAGTTTTTTTATTTAACTCGGGACTAGAATTTAATGGATTGCAAGATTGAGATCTTTGTCCAGGTTTAAAAAATTCATTCATGTTCACTTCATGTATTTTTGATATTAAGCTTTATGATTCTCTATGATCTAATCAAATCCAGCAATAAGCTTTTAGTTCAGTTAGGATGAAATGACTCACCTCATCATATATATGAATATAGTATCAATTCAATATTTGAAAGGCATGTAAAATTATTATGAATGCATATTCGAGTACGAAGTTCATAATTTATTTAATTATTATGTAATGTAGAAAATTACATCATTTTACAATTCAAAGGTTAATGTACCTTAAAAAGATTTATAGGAAGAACCAATTGTAGTCACTCCGTGTATGCCTTGAAGTTCCCACCCTATGGCCAGACAACGAACTCCAGTTACCGTGCTTAGCTGTACTTTAACAAACTGTCGCTCGAGAGCGTTTGGTATTGTGATTTGAAAAATATTTTTAAAAAAAATAAAATATTTTTATTTTAAATTAATATATTTTTGATATTTTTAAATTATTTTAATATGTTAATTTCAAAATTAATTTTTAAAAAATAAAAAAATATTATTGACATGCTTTTTTAAGTGAAAATTACTTTGAAAAGCAACATCAACCACACTCTCAAACACGCTTATTAATATAATGCATGACTAACTCTAAGAAATATAGTTTAACTAGTCAGATTCTAGATTTACTTCTTAAAAGTTATTAGTTTGAGTCTCATAAATTTCAGGGCTATTAAAGGCTTACATGATCATTAACTTCAGGGCCAATAAAATTAGTTAAGATACACGCAAGCTAGCTCGAACACCCATATTAATAAAAAAAAAAAGAGAGAGATGCAATACCGTATATCAATTCGGTCCCATAAATTTTAAGATTATTGAAAGTTTACATAGTTATTAATTTCAAAGTTTGTGACATTAATCAAAATATATATAAGCTGGCTCGAACATTTATATTAATAAAAAAAATAAGATGCATTGTAGTACCTAATGGAACAGTGATGACAAACTATATCATCTCTTTTATATATACACACACACGTACACAGAAATTATTGTTTTTTCAAAATAATTTTTATTTAGATATTTTTTATTTAAAAATACATCAAAATAATATTTTTTTTATTTTGAATATCAATACATAAATAATATGGAAACATTAAAAAAATTAATTCAAAGTAAAAAAAAATTATTTTTTTATAAAAACGCAAAAACAAATGGCTCCTCTCCCATAAATTCTCTACAAAATCACAATGAGGTCCCCACCCTTTCTTATCACATTCATAAACACCCACACCAAAGGCCACTTTAAGAACATGCAATTGTGGGGCTGTGACCTCCTTTTAAATTAAAGAAACAAAAACTGCCCTCACTGGCTGCCAGGGAGCTAATCATCATGCATCTTCGTCTCCGCCATTCAGGGGTCTCTTTGCACTAAAGCATTGTGAGGGTGAGCCCATCTCCTTTATCTATTCATTTTGAAATTCATTTTCTTTGTAGTCCCTGTCTCTCATAATCCTCGCCGCAGCATGCTTTTGTTTCCTTTACTCTTTGTTCCACCAAAATTAGCAATTCTTTTGTAAAATTCAAATTTTTCTATAATATATAAAACACAAATCTTAACGAAAATGAGCTGAGAAAAGAATTATGGGGCACTGGACAAAGACTATATTACATTTTTCTTCTAAAAACCAGCAAGCTCTGTGTAGCTTGCTTTCTGTGATTACATTAAGTATAAAGAAAAGAAGAAAAAGAAAAAGCTCAGGAGCCTGTAACATTTTAACTTTATGTATCTGTCATCATGGAGAAATCCTAGTTTATCTCTCCTTCAGCTGGTATCTGACTGATGACGCTCACGTTCAGGTAATTTTTTCTAAGGAAAGAAATTCATGTTGTCTGAAACCCTCGAAAATGGTCTTGGAATTCAGTCCTCTAACTCTATAATTCTTCTGTCTTCTTCCTCTATATAACTGTCGAAATGCCGCTCCCTATTGCAGATTCAAACGGGCTCTCAGGAAGATCAACTCCTTGGTTGCTGCGTGGGTTCAGAAACAAGAAACCAAAGATCCATATCAGAGATTCAGCCATTTTTTATATATTTTTTTTATTTTTTTGCGTGGAGAACTGAGATGATCCAGTTCTTCCCTGATAAAGCTAGTCACTGCTGCATTTATACAAAGTTTCTATTTTTTTATGACCATTAATTAATATTACATAGCACAAGATGCATATCACTTGTACCTATCCTGGTCACTGCAACTGGTCCTCGTATGCCTATGCTTTTCTTCACTGATGGAACCATTATTCAAAACATCAAACCAGTCATTGAAATGCTCCGCGGACGAAAACTCCGCTTGTTCTGCACAGGTTAAACCGTTAAGCAAATAGGTTAGGGCTATGTAATCAAGGCAGACAACATTAGAACAAAGAAGCCGGGGTATTATAGACCTCCTGAGAGCTTCAACTGATCCATAGAGTGGCCGAGAAAAGAGTGACGATTCAAGGGTTTAGGTGCAAAATGAAACTCTGAGAGACACCTTCTCTCGCGTTCAATTTCCTGCTCATGTTCCTCCATGAACTGCTTCCTGAGTGATTTTGAATTATCACAAACTCTCGGCGCTACAAAATTAGCAAAGTTAGAATGTTAGCTATATAAATATAATGGCAACGTGAAGGATTAAACTGTAATGGGAAAGCGGGATAAATCAAGGATTCTGCTCACCTGAGTGAAGCTCGGAATCTCCATCCATAAAGTGATGGCTGTGATAGATAGGGTGCTGCATTTTCTCGCTGTACTTCCTGCTCAAAAATTCTCTCCAAACTATCAACCTCAATTTGAAAAATAAACATGGCAGATAATCTTAGCATGAGGAAAAAGACAAAAAAGTTTGAAATTAATTTTATCGACATCTTAAAAAGCAAGTTATGTTCAGGGGATAATCACTTTCCATATGAACTTGAGAAACGACGCAAGAATGGCCAATCATGCAAAAGTTACATGCTTTCCTTATTCTAAGAAGCACTACAAGTACAGAACACAAGCACTAGACTCTGTCATTAAAGGAACAAGAGCCAGCTGGAATCATATTGTTTTTTTTTATATATATAATGTTGATAATTGCAAGAGAATAAAAGGAGAACCATCAATGTCAAAGTATCACGAAGGAGGTGACCCATTCAAACTGAAATCATTTTGCTTCTAACAACAGGAAAGGTGAAAATATCTAATATTTCATAGATAGGGATCCAACTAGGCGACCTCCATGATCGGTGGATCATACAAACACCAATCATACAAAATAAAACATGCTTCATTTGCAGTTTCACCAATCTCTGGAGACTGGGGAAAGAAAAAAGGCTAATGAAAAAGTATGTTTTAGAATTAGGTGACTACCAAATCCAGAAAAAGGGCTCTTGGAAAAAAATTAATTTGAAATTTTGAAGTAAAGAAAAAAAATTAAATAAAACACTTTTAAAAAAACATTTTTAAAACACTAAAACAAAAAAGCTCTAGGAAAATAATTGTGTTAGGGTACATTATAAAAGCTAATTATGGACATGATAGCTGAAAACGACAGGAACTTAACTACACATGAAGAGATAATGAAGTTTAAATCAGTCACAATGATTCATTCAGAATCTCTTTAGCCATTTTGGGTCAGCAAACCATCCAGCAATAATTACTTGTCTGAAATCAAAGACATGATAATAATTAGGCCAAAAGGAATGATAAAGGAAGAGGCTAAGCACAGTACTGTAGCAGATAACAGGGTATCTACCTGTCAATTAGCCTGGATTTTTCCCTGTAGGGTTTCACAAGAACACGAGCCCCGCAGACATGATGAGGATTCCCCTTCGCTAATATTTGCTTAACAGTCTCTGCAAAAACAAAAGTCACAAATCCAAACATCCTCTTCTGTTGGCATGGAATCCTAACATCTTGAACAGGCCCAAAGTTGCTACAAAAACAGAGGATCAAGACAAAATGGAACGTCTTTAACAAACAGAACACAGGAAATGAAAAATGGAGGATTGCCAAAAGAGATTTTCAAATATGCTAACCTAAAATAGTTAGAAACATCTTGCTCTGTAAAGGTACTCTCAGCTGGAAAGGTAAGATAGATCTGTCTAGAACCAGCAACGATTCCACCAGGATCGTTTCTCTCACCAGCATACTCCAAGTATTTTGGGACGTCTTCAGCCAAAATCACTGAATGCTGCCCATGAGGCCTGTCCCAAACAATAAAACTTGAAAAAGTGACAAATCCATGAAATCAGATAAATTTAAAGGGGTAAAGAACATTATGAATATTTCACATATTGTACCTGTCAATGAGACGAATGCTGTTCTTCAATCGAGCTAGGAGCTTCGTTAGACTATAACCTGCCTTACCATGTCTCTGGCTCTCCGTAAGATACCCTTCCGCCTGCAGCGTCCTCCCATACATCTCATAATACATCATTGGTAAAGAGGCAATCGAAACTGGCACCCCTCTTCTTGATTTCAAAAGCTCGGTGAGCTCCAATTCAAGCTTTTCAAGAGAGCCAGGTGAGAAAACACACTCTTCGTTTGCAATCTCATTCAAAGTTGAACTGAAAATCTGAGAAAAGCTTTCTGGCATGGGATGGCCATGGAAATACCTACAGTTGTTTCCATGTTTGCAGAACCCCTTGATGAAGTAATGGCAAATCTTAACAGGAAATTCAGGCAAGCTTGGAGACCTTCTGCTAGTCCCAGGACTTAATGCAGGTTCCGGGTAGATGTAACTGCTAGAAAAGTCAGAATTAACAAACTCTATCGGATCATCCAAAGCAAGGAACTGCATTTGGTTTTGAATCCGATAATCTTCAGGAACCATTTCTGAGTACCCTGGTGGAGCAAAATCCAAGCTGTGTGCCTGTTGCAGGTCACCAGTCAGTTGAGCATCCCGGAAAGAACCTGCAGTCCTAACCTTTACTGGAGAGAAAATTGGGTGTGATGAAACTGCGGTGTTAGGAATGAATTGCTGTGGACCATCTGAAACAGGTGACGGGTTCACCTGAGAAGGCGAAATTAGATTTAGAACTGGTATTTTGTCTAGCCCCAGATCCGATTTGGCTTTGCATATCATAGCATAGATCAAATTATCAGGGCTAAAGGCCAGCCGGATCATTTCTCGTTCACCATGGTTTTGTAACAGAATATACCCAATGATCTTACCAACGAATTCAGGCTCAATCGCCTGAATTCTATTGTACACAACTTTTGTGGACTCCGAAAAATCCATTCAACTTTTCAACCCTGAAAAAACAACACAGTAAAGACACAAATGACAAATAGAGATTTAAGAGGACAAAGACGAGTACAATTCTTCTACGAACAGCAAGTATAAGTAAAAGCAGATCTAACACGCCACCAAGAAGATAATAATAACAATAAATACAACATAATGCCAGCAATTTATCCCTGTTATGGATAATCTATAGAAGAGAAAAATCACAGAAAGAAAAGAGGCTTAGCATGTATGCCAATCAAAAAAGCATAACCTCCAAGATATTGCCAGAAAAAAGAAAATGTTGACAGCAAAACAGAAAGGAAGAAATGAGCAACAACATCAGCAAGAAATATTAACATTCTGTTTCTGTATTTATCATAAAACAGAACCATTTTACGTAAAAGAAAATCGCATAAAAGTTAACCTTCCAACATAACACCAAGACATTACAAACTTTTGCATTTACAAAAGAATCTGGAAATTCCTTCGTTGAAAGAAAGAAAGAAGAGAAAACAAGAAGAAGGAAGAAGAACCTGAAAAAACAACGCATAAAATTCTAAATATTAGACATGAAGAAATTCCTTCGTTGAAAGAAAGAAGAGAAAACAAGAAGAAGAAGGAAGAAGGACTGAAAAATCAACGCAGAAAATTCTAAATATTAGACATGAAGAAATTCCTTCGTTGAAAGAAAGAAAGAAAGGAGAAAACAAGAAGAACCTGAAAAATCAACGCAGAAAATTCAAATATTAGACATGAAGAAATTATGGAAATTCAAAAGGACCCGATCAGAAACATCATTGAGGAGAAACTGTGACCAAAACCTCAATCTGTTTATCCCATTTTGACACCAAAAAACAAAGATTCATTAACAGTTTCCGCAAAGAAATCCCCTCCCCCCTTCTTCTTTTCTCCCCACTAAAAGAGAACTGAACTTAATTATCAGTCCAAAAGAACACAGGAGTCAAAATACTTATTTTAATATAAAGCCAAAATCTCAAAGAACTCGTATCCAAACTCAGAGATATTAAACAATACAAGGGAAACGAAAAGCAAAGGAAAAATAAGAAAAAGATTCTGATGTTCTTCTCGGTGTTGCATCTTACCAGCCAACTTCAATACCAAACTAGTAAAAAAAACGGAAAAAGAGTTACGGAAACAATAAAATAAACCAGAATTAAAGTTCAGCATATTATCACAAAGCCACTGGAACCAAAGTTTTGGCGCATTTAAGAAAAACGAACTGCACGTCCGAATTGATAACAATTCACCATCTAAAAACAGAAGTAGAAAAAAAAAAAAAAAAAAAACCAGCCTTCGAAGCCAGTTTTTTAACACTAACAACAGAGTTTTGAAACATTTTGAATAACTTGAACTATAATAACCATTTACAAAGAGATTTTGCAACCAATTTTTTTTTTTTTTTTTTTGAAGAAGAAGAAGAAGAAAGAGGAAGCAAAGATCTAACATACCCACCAAAATCTAACAAGCTTCTCTGTGAAAAAAAGATGGAAGAAACAAAGTCAAACAAACCATCCCAAGACCTCAAAAACCTTCCCCTCCTTCTCCATGTCCAAGGTCGATTAATCACTCTGCCTCGCTTTCTCTGTGTCCGTGTGTCTCATTTCTCTGTCTTTCTTCTCTGTTTTTTTTTTTTTTTTTCTAGTTTTATCATCTTCTTCTCTCTCTCTCATTCTCCATTCTCCACCAAAAACGACACCATTCTTATAAAGAGCAAAATGACAGAAAGGATAGTGCTTTTAAAGGGCGCCTTGTCTTTAGTTCAAATCAATAAATATTAAATACACACCCGATATTTTTTTTTTAATGATAAAGTTTATAATTAAAAGAAATATATAACTTTAAAATTAAAACGCTTTTTTTTCTTGATAAATCTCTTAAAAAATCTAATATATTCTACAACTGCCAATTCAGAAAAAATTGTACGCATTAGTTTAGATATAACATAAATATTTTAGTGTTCTAAACTTAATTTTTATTATAAAAATAACATAAATATTTTTTTAGTTAGCGCTATAAATTTTTTATAATAAATTTTAATTCAAATGAAATAAGATTAATAATTTATGATTAATTATTATAAATTAGAAATATTAAAATGACTATTATAAATTATTGTCTCGATTTCTTATGAAAAATAGTTATAATTTTGAAGTGTTTTTTTCATTAAAATTAGTTTTTATTTTATGAACAAATTTTCCATTTTTTCAATAAAAAGGAGAAAATTGAAAATGAAAAAAGAAAATATTATTTTTTCAATGAACACGCATTAAGTAGTTTATTAAAATGGGCAGGACTCCTTTATACTAGGACAAAAACACACAAATAAAAATGGGATGAGCTTATATTATGGTCCCTCAAGTTTTTACGCATTGTTAAACAAGTGTTTATACTTTAATTTTGTGTATGTTAATCCTCGCCCTTTCAATACGTGGTCACTTGTGGTCCCCTCATCCGCTTAGGTTTGTACATATAGTGAACACGTGCTCGAAAGAAGGATCGAATGTGACTAAAAATTGAAAGTGTGAGGGTTTTTATGCCCAAAATTTAAACATAGGAATTGTTCGATCAATTTAAAAAACTTGAGGGACCACAATGATGAATTTACTTAAGTGTGTTTGGTATTATGGTAATTTTTACGGTTGTGGTTTGAAAAAATTATTTTAAAAAAAGTACTTTTAGTTAAAATTAAGATTGAACAAAAAATAATTTATTGTGTTTAGTTAAAAAAATATTTTTCAAATTGAGGTTATAAAATACTTAATATATACATTAATATTGTAGATTTAATTACAGTTATTACATCATGAAATAAATATTACTTATATCAAATATTTTTTATTGTTCCATTAAACTATCTGCAATTTCATCACGTAGGAAATCCATCCAACAAGAATTACAATTTTCTTGGTTTTTTAAGCGCGCAACAACATCAGGTAAAATATCATTAAGAACAAAATTGAAATTGCGATCAAATTCTGCAAAAGCTACGTCATCAAACGATCTCATTTTGATTTTTCAAATAAAACACAATTAAAAAAAATAAATATTAAATTTTTTTTAACCGGATCAAACCTGATTTAATGCATTTAATTTTGAATTGGACCCGGTCAGACCACAACAATAAAAAATAACTACACTATTCACGTAAATAGTGGAGTTGAACTCCACTTACGCTCAATTCCACATGTTTGCAAAAAGAAGTTAAGAGTTAATTTTAGCAAATTTGTGTTTTAAAAAAATTTATATGGATCTCCATACATACTAAATTATATTTGGGGATTACAAAACAGGTTTCGCATGCGTTTTGTTTAAAAAACAGACGACAGGAAAAAAAAAATTGGATCTGGTGGCAGTGGCATTTCGGAAATATCTCCGTGGCCGAGCTTTTTTTTTGAAACATTTGCATCTCTCTTGTGTCCTACGTGCTATGTAGGTCTAGCTTAGGTGGCAAATCCATGGTGCAAATAATTTTACCAGAAAAATATTACCATGTCCGTTGGATCCAACTTGTTTTTGTTGTTTAGCGCTAAAAACAAGGATTTTAAAAAAAATCAGCATATTTTTTTAAAAAAAAAAAAACAAAACTGGAAAATTGAAACAATTTAAAAAAGAAATGGTAAAATGATATAATTTATATTTGTTACAATTAAAAAATACAACACTTAAATTTATCATCATTCACAAACATAGCATTTCAAAAATATTGTACAAATTATTATAAATAAAAGGAAGAGAGAAAAAAAAAAATTATGGAGACACATCAAAACTTTAATTACAATACTATCAATACTAGGAAAAATTAAATAATATTAAAAAAAATCACAATAATATTAAATATTAAATAATACTAGTAATTGATATATGTCACACTTGTCATCTAAATATGTCAATCGTCTCACTTGGCTTTGATGGAAAGTGTAGCCAACTCTTATCATTATTGATAACTTTTTATGAATAGTGTAATTTATCTTATTAATATTTTTCTAATAATATTAATAATAATATAATAATCAAAGTTTTGTTGTGATTTAAAAATCTTTTTTTTTCTTTTATCTTTCTCTTCTTTTTTTCTTTTCCCATCATAATTTATGCAGCTTATTTCATCTATTGTTGTTTTTTTTTAAAAATGTCATGAATCACAATAAGCAAAAACAACCGAGACAGAAGCTGCAGTTTTTGCATGAGATGGCAAGCATGCAAATCATTTATGACATACGTGTACATGATGATCGGTTCTGATTTTGCAGTACATTTCACATGCGTATGGTTTTTCTTTCATAGCTGGCCTCGTATCTATTTGTGAATTTGCATGTCTGCCACGTGTCACAGGTACTTGCTATACGGAGTGTCTGTAACTCAACTACGAAGAAGTTGTTTTTCTTCTTAAAAACAAAATGAGCGATATCGAGTTTGTCAAGTGGGCTCCACAACATCCATATCTGTGTCTTATATAACAAATATGGGCCCCACCTTGAAGTACAAGTTCAGTTCTCCGTGATTGGTGGTTATCGGATATCTTGAACAGAAATAGAAATACTAAAGTAAGTAAATAAACTTAAAATATGTATTTTATGCATGAATTAATTAATATATGTCTTGAAGAATAATTTTCAGTTTTTGATAAATTTAAGAGATTTCTATTTTACAGGTTAGTTTCCATGCCATATTTTTTTTTAAGAGATAGAAAATCTATATTTTTAACATTAACTTGGACATAAATATGGTAAAAAAATGAATCGGATAAATTAATAGTCAAAACGGTAAAAAAATAGTTGTAGTGAGAGTATCTTGTTTAAACAGCTAAAATGAACAATTTTAAAATGTAATTTGATTAGACTAAAGAAATGTAGTAATATTTAGATTCACAAGGAGAGAAAGAAGGTTGGAGAGTTCCAGTTATTTATTATAATTGAATTTTCCATTGAGATATCTGGTAATCTTTTAAATTTCAGATATTCTTCCAGGTAGGTCCTTCAATTGTCATTGCTAATATTTAAATTAAATTATTATTTTATTTATTTATTTATTAAATTTTATGATACATTAAATGTTATCAACCTCATGTTACCTTCTCCCATTTAAATCTTATCAAGAATTTATATATATATATATATAAAACTTCACTTTTTTTAAATCCGATCCAAAAGGAATTTTGTTGATTAAAAGAAATACTTTGTTGTTAAGATTAAAAGAAATAGTAATATGATAATTGACGCAAATGATATCTCGACAAGCTAAGTATATATAAAAAATATAAATAAAAAAAACAGTTATCAACGAGCTAAGTGTAAAAAAAATACAAATAAAATAAAGAAATACCGTCTAATTTTACGGTAATATTTAGGAAGCTAGGTGTAAAAAAAATACAAATAAAAAAAAATTATTGTCTAATTTTATGATAACTAATTGATCTTTAAAGATTCTAGATAAGGAAATGGTTATACTAAATAGAAAATTAAATCACTCTAAAACATCCTATTATCTAAAGTAAGTTGCTAGTGTTTGTTTTTAATGATAAAAATATACATATTATGATTACATGCTAAAAATTTACTTAAATTGATATTTGTGTTTTTATTTTCAAAAGTTAAGAGCTATTGGGACTAAAAATTATGATTTTAAATTTAGATTTGGCAACTTAATCCTCAATTTTAAAATTCAAATGTTGAAGCTAAAAAATAATAGATGATAAATTAGGTTTTGGCCTATTTCTTTTGATCTCATTATAAAATAAGCTCAAAGATCAATAATCACCTTTGATGGAGCCTAATGGAATAGATTCACGCCATATCAAGGAAAGTTATCCCAACACACAAAAATAGATTCACGCATATTGGCATAAAAATCACAAAACAAATAAAGTGTCATTTATTTTTTTTATTTTTTTATATATTTTAAATCTTAAGGAGCCACGTATTAATGGTTTCTATTAATCACTTGTCAACATCCTTTTGACAAGGACCGAATGATTTATTTGTCCTGGGCTGGCTTCACGTATAACAAAAACAATTATTATGCAACAAAACCGCAGAAAACAAAAGAAAAAAAAGATATAATATTTTTGTAAAATATTTTTGAATGCAGTTAAATTTAATTACGCATCAAGCAATTTTATCATTCCTGTGTAAACATCCTTAAACAAGGTCTAATAATAGTTTATTTATCCGAGATTTACTTTATAAATAAAAAACAAATATTATATAGCAAACTCGCAAGAAAAAAGGGGCGACAATAGAATTTTTTTTTTTTTAAAACAACTTCAAATGTGGCAAAATTAAGTTGCCCATCAAACAATTTTTATCCCATTTTCATCCTAGATTGACCTTGTAAATAACCAAAAAAAAAAAAACTTGCAAAGTGATGAATTATTTTTATCTATTCAAAACCCATTCATGCAAAATCTACACAATTCAAACATTACAATTCACAATAATTCACAACATGTTAACATTTATATGAATAGAATTTTTTTTTCTAGATTAATATAGGTATCTGAATCAATTTATGTGTATTGATTGATTCCAATCTAACTTGAATGATCAGTATTTATAGCGGCTACGAGTATGAAAGGAAGATAGAATGGCTTGTGGAGATCATCGGTCGAATGGAAATAGTTGATTTATGGTGGAGGTAGACTTCTTCTAGGCTATTACTTGAGGTTTGTTGAGACTGAGGAATGTGGTTGTTGCTGCATTGGGAGAGAACGTATGATGTGGAGGAGCGGATGAACAGAGACAGCTAGGGTTTGTTAGGAGAGGGATGAGTTTTTTTTTCTTAATTTTTTGTTAGTTTTTTTTTTGTGGGACAAATTTCTTGCAAAAAAAGGGAATATTTCTTTTTTTTTTCTCTTCTCTTCATGGGGATTCCCACATGTAGTCTATGTAGTTAACTCCTCCCCTTTGCTCTAGGGTTCTTTTATCCCTATTTATATTGTTATTGTCCTTGTTAAAATAAAAATAAAAAATAATACTAAGAAATTATATGGTTAGTGGTTAATTAAATTTTCTTTCTTTCTTTTCTTTTTACTTTGTAGAATCTCTTCCAATAATTTTTCAATTTTATTTGAATTTCTTTTTTTTTTGTATGATCTTCAATTATATTATTTGATTCTTCATTATTTTTCCCTTCTTTTTTTTTCATCATTCAAATCCCTTATCTTTTTTTTCATATTTCAATTTTCTTTTATTTATTTATTTACTTTGATGTAATATTTTAATATTATTATTATTATATGAAAGAAAAAAGAGTTGTCATACAATAATAGAATAAACAAAAGTGTCAAAAACAAAATATGGAATGATTGTAAATTATCTTAATTGCATTAAAAAAAAATACTTTTTCAGAGAACAATTTTACTTTTTGAATAAATTGGAAGACAGGGGGTCAAAATGGATTATGATAGTTGTTCTTTTCTTACATACTTGCATTGTAAAGGCAGTAGAAGATTTATTATCATTTGACTTTGTATAGAAAGTTTGTAAGGAAATAAAAATAACATTGGTAAAGTAATTATTATTATATTTTTTTACCAAAAAGTAATCTTAGATTAACATAAAACAATATAGTCTCTTTAAGAGGCAACTAAACTTATAACATAAACAAAACAAAATAAAATAAAATAGTCTCATTAAAAGGTGATTATCCTAAAAAAAAAAAAAACTTAAAATAATCTCATTAAGATGTGAGTATGCTAAAAAAAACAAAATAATCTCATAAAAAAACAACTACCCTCAAAATAAAACAAAACAAAATAGTCTCATCGATAGACAACTATCCTCAAAACAAAAATAACTTGAAATATTTTCAACGAGAGGTGACTACCCCAAAACAAAAACAAAATAATCTTATCAAAAGTTAACTACCCTAAAAAAACCAAATACAATAGTCTCATTGAGAGACAACTACTCTCAACATGAAATTTAAATGGGTCAAAATTATTATGTAATCATTCTTAACATGAAATTTAAAATGGAGTTCAAATTGTTATGTGACCAGCCTCGTTATGAAATTTAAATACTACCATGATTGTAGAGTTTAGTTTGACTTAATTGGCAACGAGATTCGACTGAAGTTACCCTAATTGTATACTTGACTCTAACTTGTTATTTACCCTTTTCTTTTCTTGATATCATTTGTGATGTGATGATGGATTCTGACTTTGTTTTTGAGTTTTGCTTCCTATAGTTGAGAAAAATGCAAATTGTAAATTTTAAAACTTCAAACTTTTTTTTTTATTTCAACAATGACTTCACACATATCTAAATTTAGTAATTGGTGTACTTGAATTGTTTAAGTGATTTGAGTGACTTTTAGGCTCACTAAGGGTTTGCCTTCTCGTGTTCTCCACTTTGATCATTAGATGGGCATGATTAATACATCGTCTTGATTTACTCCATGCTGATTTTTTTTATCTTGGCCCTCAATTATATGCTAAGGTATTTATTCATCTTTATTTCTTTTTCATCAAATCCATGATAAAATTATTTTCTCTACCACTTATGGCTTATGATAGAGTTCTTCAAATCATCATTTAATAATTGTGATTTAAAGCGTAAACTTCACACTCTACTACTAAAAACAACAAAAAGACAATAAATAACTCGATTACAATCTCCTAGTTTACTTGGTTCATCCATCTGCGCTTGTATGGTTGTCAAAGTGGCATGGTTTGTATAAAAAAGCTACTACAAGAAGGTGATAGAATGGCCTGCGAAGATTGGCGTTTTTCTCAGTCAAATGGAAATAGTTGATTTATGGTGGAGGTGGACTTCTTTTAGGCTGTTAGTTGAGGTCCGTCGAGGCTAAGGAACGTGGTTGTTGCTGCGTTGGGAGAGACCGTATTGTGTGAAGGAGGGGATGAATAGTGGTGGCTAGGGTTTGTTAGGAGAGGGATGATTTTTTTTTTCTTAATTTTTTGTTAGTTTTTTTTTTTACGTTGACAAATTTCTTGCAAAAAAAGGAGTATTTTTTTTTTCTCTTCTCTTCGTGGGCATTCTTGTGTGTTTCTATGTAGTATGTAGTTAACTCTTCCCACTTGCTCTAGGATTTTTTTATCCCTATTTATATTGTCATTGTCCTTGTTAAAATAAACATAAAAAATAATACTGAGAAATTATATGGTTAGTGGTTAATTAATTTTTTTTTTTTTTTACTTTGTAGAATCTCTTCCAATAATTTTTCAATTTTATTTTAATTCCTATTTTTTTTATTTGTACGATCTTCAATTATATTATTTGATTCTTCATTATTTTGGTATTCTCTTTTTTTCATCATTCCAATCCCTTATCTTGTTTTTATATATATTTTAATTTTGTTTTTTTATTTATTTAATTTGATTTAATATTTTAATAATATTATTATTTTATGAAAGAAAAAAAAGAGTTGTCATACAATAATAAAATAAACAAAAGTGTCAAAAACAAAATATAGAATGATTGTAAATTATCTTAATTGGATTAAAAAAAAAAATTTAAGGAACAATTTTACTTTTTGAATATATTGGAAGACAGGGGTCACAATGGATGATGATAGTTTTTTTTTTTCTTACAGCACTTGCATTGTAAAGGCAGTAGAAGATTTATTATCATTTGACTTTGTATAGTGACATGATCAAAAGGTTGATGTCTTCTACCAAGTGCAGGAGTGTCGAAGTAATAAATGACCCGGCAAGACCGGGGTCGAACCACAGAGAGGTTAATTGTATAAATTATAAATAACAAGACAACAACAACAATAACAACAACAATAATAACAATAATAATAACAATAATAGTAATGATAATAATAATAATACAGTACGTGGCGTTGTTATACCTGAGAATTATCTAAAAGATCACGTCACGGGTTTCCAGCCTATATACTGAGTTTATGAAAAGATCAAAGAGATATATTATATAATATAAACAGAATGTAAATAGTAATAATAGTAATAATAATAATAATAATAGTAGTAGTAGTAGTAGTAGTAGTAGTAGTAGTAATAAAAGAAGAAGATGAAGAAATTAATGAGAACTTTGAGATGAAAGATTAATGTAAGGATTAAACAATGATAAAAAAAAATGTCAAGATTAGAGGATCCACTAATGGTATTTCAAACAAGTATAGTATAAACTCTTATTACTCAATTTGGAAACCACACACGAAGGAGGTTCCAATCGGATGATTTGTCATTAATAGCTCATTATAAATTATTAACATGATCATATTAATTATCTTATTTACATAACACCAAACTTTTAAATATTGTTAGGAATTCATGATGTTAACTGATGTTAACAACAAATCAAGTTTCTTTCATAACCCAGGTGTAGGTAATACCATACGGTTGGGCTATGAGAGTGCCAATCATTTGTTGTATCAAGTGTTATACAACACAAATCTAGATTAACCATTTAACAAGCAAGGTATTAAGAATTAGTAAGATAAAAAGATAAGACATGTTAATATTAAACATTAAGATCCATGTTGAGTTTACACTATATTTATTCTTACACCATTAGTGTAACCTTTTCACCTTGACATAATAAGCTTAGCTAAACATAATGAAGAAGAGAAACATAAATAAACAAAAAAAGAACATAAAGAAAATACAAGTTAACTAAGTAAAGAAAAGGAAATGAAAAGCATAAACAAGATATTAATGAAAGCAAAACTTAAAAATTACAAAAAAAATATAAAGAGAGAAATAAATAGCATGAGCTTGATCTGAACAACCAAGCCCCCAAATACATGGCAAATGCCTCCTTTTATAGCCCAAAATTCGGAATTATTGATTTGATGACTAATTGTTGAGTGGTTGGCCAACTTTTGACTTTGTGAAAATCCTTATCTTCATGTCTGAATAAAACAAAAATACTAGCATCATAACTGGGTCCACTTGAAAACATGAAAGTTGTAGGAAATTGACTCATCTTTCTAGGATAAAAAATGGAGGTGATTTGGACTTCTAGAACTCCAGATATGGGCCAAACACTAAACAGTATTCGGGCTGCAGAACATATTCAGACTTCTCCGTTGTTGCTAAAATTTGGACTTGCAAACGGCCTTCTTAGATCTTAACGAAAACATGAAAGTTGTAGACCTATGTCTTACCAAATCTGTGTAAAAATGTGAGGTCATTTGGACATCTAGAACTCGAGATATGATTCAATTACCAAACAGTGTTCCAGTTTGGACTACACCAACATCTCTTTTCTAAGCTTCACCCTCTCTTTGTCCTTTCAATTTCCATACTTGAACTCATCACTCAATCCTTTGATTTATTTGATAGGCCTGCATTTAAGATGAACATTTACCATATATTAAGGCATTTTATATTATTAGACTTGTTATTATAAAACATGCTTTAGTTAAGGAGTTATTGATACTTTAAGTGCAAAATGATGATATAAAACCTTGATGAATATGCACTCTTAAGTACTAATCATATAGTAAGTTTGTAAATAAACAAAAATAACATTGGTAAAGTAATTATTATTATTATTTACCAAAAAGTGATATTAGCTTAACATGAAATGAAATAGTCTTATTAAGAGGCAACTAAACTCAAAACATAAATAAAATAAAATAAAATAGTCTCATTAAAAGGTGACTATCCTCAAAAGAAAAATAAAATAACTTAAAATAGTCTCATTGAGATGTGAGTATGCTAAAAAAACAAAATAATCTCATCAAAAAACAGCTACCTTTAAAACAAAATAGTCTCATCAAAAGGCAACCATCCTCAAAAGAAAAATAACTTGAAATATTTTCATCGAGAGATGACTATCCCAAAACAAAAACACAATAGTCTCGTCAAGAGTCGACTATCCTAAAAAAACCAAATAAAATAGTGGAGTTCAAATTTTTAGGTGACCAGCCTCGATATGAATTTTAAATGAGGTAAATAGTGTTAGGTAACCAACTTTAACATGAGATTTAAATGAGTCTAAATTGTTAAGTGACCAACCTCAGTATTTAAATGATGTTCAAATTATTAGGTGGTCAACCTTAATATGAAATTTAAATGGGCCCAAAATGTTTAATTGATCAGACTCGTTATGAAATTTAAATGCTACCATGATTATAGAGTTTAGTTTAACTTACCTAGAAACAGGATTCGACTGAAGTTATCCTAATTGTATACTCGACTCTAACTTGTCATTTATCCTTTTCTTTTCTTGATATCATCTTTGATGTGATGATGGATTCTGACTTTGTTTTTTAGTTTTGCTTTGCTTACTATAGTTGAGAAAAACACAAATTGTATAATTTAAAACTTCAATCTTTCTTTTTTATTTCAACAATGACTTCACACATAACTAAATTTAGTCATTGGCCTACTGGAATTGTTTAAGTGATATGAGTGACTTTTAAGCTCACTAAGAGATTGCCTTCTCATGTTCTCCACTTTGATCATTATACGGGCATGATTTATACATTGTCTTAATTTACTCTATGTTGATTTTTTTTATCTTGGCCCTAAAGTATATGCTAAGGTATTTATTCATCTTTATTTCTTTTTCATAAAATCTATGAAAAAATTATTTTCTCTACCACTCATGGCTTATGATAGAGTTATTAAAATCATCATTTAACAATTGTGATTGCCCATAATACAACCTAAGAATATATGTTCATCACTGCTCAATTTTCCATATCGCCATAAAGAGGTTGTGCTCTATTGCCTAACTTATAATGGAATTCTTTATATAATTATTTAGTTATATTATCACCACAAGGAATGTTTCAAACAAAGTTGCTTCTAGTTGTTCTAGTTCTGTTCATCCTTTCCATTAGGCGTTAAGAGGCACGCATGCATCATCACTATTTTTATCAAGAACTTTGTAAATTCAATCAATGAAAGAATTTTATTACAAAATATTTTTTAAGGAATCATCTTTTATATTTTAGGACCATATAGTAAAATTCACTAATTTAGTTCCTATATGTCTACTTATTAAGAGGAAATCACTAGATGTTTTAGTTTCATTGCTCAAAAGCCCAAAATATGTCATTCAAGTGCTAAAATGCAATTTTGGATGTTTTTATTAGCATATGATGAAATGTGTGTTGGTTGAAAATGAATGTTTACCTTAAAATTTTAGTTATATTTTGAAAAACAAATGGATTATATGAATTCTATCTTAAATGAATAGCTATTTTGAAAAAAAAGAAAAAGAGAAGATGTTGGATTCCAATAAAAAAGTCTTTACTTTTAAAAAAGATGACATCTTGCTTCACGCTGTGTTGATTTCTTATTTATTGGTGAAAATTCATAATTCAATGTCATAAATAATGATATAAAACAAACAAAGAAGTCTTTTAACTTGAAAAATATATTTCTTCTCTTTTTAGACGCTAAAACTTCTCAATATAAATAAATTAATTTTAATTAAAAAAGGGCTTGTAAAAGCCCGTAATATAGGCTAAGGTTCATGAATATGAAAGAAAAGTATATATAAGTGTGTATGTGTGGCTTAAAGGTGTTTGAAGACATATAATCTCTTATTTATTTATGAAGGTCTTTTAAGCTTTCCACCTTAATTTTATCGTTTCAATAATTGTTCTCACTTTAATATTAATTCCTCGTAATGCACCTCTTGTTTTGCCATTGACTTTACTTGTTGGTCATTTTCCTTATCCCTTTTCATAACACTTTCAACCTTTTCACATTTTTTTTCTTTCTTTCTATTTGGAGAAAAGCTTTCAAAACATAACCTTAATATAAGGGGTGATCATCCTTGTCTAGGTTATTGTCCAAGAAATAGTTAAGGCTCAAAGAGAGATGGCAATGAATATATTTTTGTCTGTGAATGATAGATCAAATATGATCAATTTCATCTTAAATCAAAATATGTTCATGCTTATAAATCATAACCTTATTAAAAAATCATTTATTATTTAGAAAAACTATGAGGTTAACCATAGTGAAGAAGTGGTGGGATCATGACCGGAATGTATATCATTTATTATTATTTAAAACATCAAATCATTTGATTCTATTTTGAGCATTATTATAAGCAAATTTCCCCTTTCAAGATTTGTTAGAAGTGAAAGGGTAATTTTAGGGTTTAAATGAGGGATTATCAAGATTTTAACCTTTTAAGGTTTATTGAGGATAGTGGAGACACTTTGAGATTAAAAAAAAAAGAGATAATAAAGACTTTACTCTTTTAGGATTGGAAAATAAGAATTTAGGATTCATAAAAAAGAAAGATTTCCCCTAGTGTTTGCATAACATATTTTGAAATTTGACTAATTTTTCAAATGTTACTTTTACATAAATATATCTTGATTTTAACACAATAATTGAACTTATAAAGAAAGAACTCAATTAAAAAATATGATATAGTCTCAAAACACATGAAAAATAAAACCAAGAAAAATAAGGTTTCGATGACCTTGTTCACAAATTCAGTAACAAAACAGGTGACAATGCAATGCTTCCTTATTCCATTTTTCCATGTCTAACACTTACAACTTAGTAACATCCAGATGCCTCTTGCATAATCCATACCGATCACTCATCATTATCAATCACTTACTATGTCAGTGACGAATTGGTATTTATATGGTATGTACCATTATTCTCTATAAAAACAATATGGTTTTTGGTAATCAACTTTTACATGATACTTTAAATTCTTATTGTTTTCAATTAAATTGCTCAGAATCTCATTATGATACTTGTCATAACCTAATTTTTTACTCCTCTAAAAAAATTCAATCAGAAAAGCAAATTTTTTTTGAAAATAAACTAATTAAAAAAAGAAAAGAATTAAAAAAAAATAGCAATTAGTAATGGAATTATTTGAAATTAGAAAGTTAAAAACTAAATTGGAAAAGGCGACAAAATACAAGGACAAGAAAAATGCAATCAGGGATGAAATTAAAAAAACAATAGAGAAAAATGTTCAAACTAGCTAAATAATTGGAAATTGGAAAGCCAATAACCAAATTGAAAAAGACAACAAAATGGAAGGACTATTTCTAACGCAATCAATGATAGAATTAAAATAAATAAAGAGAAAAAGGTTGAGATTGGCTAAAAATATATAAATCTAATGAACAACTTGAAAAAGGAGGAAAAAATATGGGAATTGTTTGAAAACTTGAAAGTTCTATTTAGATAAAATGGCGTGTTTTGTATAAAACAGCAGTGTCGTTGCACACTAGTTTATTTTAAATAATAAAATGCTACAAAACGATGTCATTTTAGTGCATAAGATTGAATAGTGTCTTTTTCCCTTTGAGTCTGCTCCAAAAAAAGGTTTCTTTCATTTTTTATGATTTTTCATCATACTTTGATTTTTTTTTTAATCTCTCTCACACCTTTAAAAAAAATGAAAAACAAAACATAATTTCCCTCCCTGCACGTGTTCAACATTCTTAACTTAAAAAGATATGCTCTAACCCTCTGAAACCACAATAAAAAGGCTAATCCAAGCATGTTTGGCCAAAGTGTATAACATAATGGAGGGTTGAGATTGACTCAAGGGAACCGATGCTCATAATCATTTCATCAAGAAAGATTGAAAGAGCTTCATCATTGTCTTTAAATCAAAGGGCAAAGCAAGAAACAAGAGGAGCAAAGTTAAAGAGATGAAATGTGAAGATAAGAGAAGAATAGAAAAAGAGTTTGAGTTGTGCCCATTATGTTGATTTCTCTTGGGTAAGATCTTTTATTTTTTCAGAAGCTGTGTGAGAGAAGTGAATCTAGTTTGAGGTAGTACATAGTAGAGGATAAAAAAGAAAAAGAAGAAAAGAGAGAGTTTTGAGCTATAAATGAAGGTGTTGTGAACCATAAAATAGTAAAGTGGAAAGAAAAATAAGAGAGAAAGAAAAAGGAAAGGAAAAAAAAATAGTAAAGGAAACAAAAAACTGAAGAGAAATAAAGAAACCAAATAAGACCAAGAAAAGTCATCTCAAAACCCGTTCACTATCATCTCCACTACTAGTAGCAACCACAACAACCCCTCCTCACCTGGAACTAGCCTTGAGGTAAGCCCATATCTCATTTTCTTCTTTTATTTTCTTTTCTTGTTTAGGCTAGCATGTTTACTATTTAAAATGCCAAAAAAACATGTTACTATTTACCATGTATTTGTATTTTTATTTTAATTTTGGTGTCATTATTTATATTTTGTAAAACTACATCTGTATCGTTTATATATGTATGTGCATGTAGATATTTATTAAAAAAACAAAAACAACATTTATTTTGTTAAGTTATCATCATATTGTTTTATTAAGTTTAGGTTGTAATAGCTAGGTGGAAGTGTCTTCTAGTTTTAAGGCCTCACATAGGTCTTGCACGACATTTTTAACCTTAAAATAAGTTTGTTAATGAGTTGGTGAGTTTTCATCAGGCTAGAGTAAAGTTTTGATTAAACTTAAATTTGTGTTTTAATGGTTAGTCAATGTGTCTTCTAGTTTTAGGGGACCGATATAGACCTAACGTTATGTTTTAAAATAAAATAAAAAGTCAATAATAAGTTCATAAGTCTTTTCTAAGTAAGGATCAATGTGGGATGAGTGTAATATTCTTTTCAACCACTCAATAAATAATAATAATGATAATAAAAAGAGTAAAAATATATATAAATAAATAAAATTGAAAACAAAAAAATTGTCAAGTTGCGTGACTCCTGATTTAGGATCCGACATTAACTATTCAAATAATCCATTGGCAATAAATAAATGGAAAATAAGCTAAAACATCTTGGACAATTAAGGTCACACATCAAATAAATTTAGGAGAAACACATAGCTAAAGAAACCTTTTTCTCAGAATGGATGTGGTAAGGGTGATTTTTATCTTCCCTTAAGCATACCCAACCTCTTACTTAAATTTCTAGAATCAATGCATATTCTAGAATTGTTAGTTTCCTTAAGTAATTGCGTTATGACTTCGTCTTCCATATTCCCTTTAATTTTTAAAAGTATATGTTTATATCCAGGTGAAAATATTCACATTTAGTATTTGGATCATACCACCTTAAGCATGGTGGTTATATGGTATTTTCTGGGACCGAAATAATATATCCAACACTCAAAGAGTAACAATAAACAATGCTAAACAATAGAAATATATGACACTCGAGAAGTTGGTAATGCTATGAAACTAAATGGTATTTGAGATGATTTGGTAGAGTGTGCATGGTCAAGATTCCTAATTTGAAGACCATTGTTTTATTTGTTATTTGACATGGCATCAAACCTTATTGTTGGATTTTTAATCCTTTATGATTTTAGGTCTGGCTCAACCCCTTCTATTACGGTTAACACATCTATAAAATAGGCTAATGAATTCCTAATCAAGTACTCTTAGTATGGAGCTTTTAAAGTATCAATGAAAATAGAGGTAAGCTCATTCTCTGGTAGAGAAGAAAATGTTTACATTATTGTTTTATACATTCTTATAACATATTGATTGATTAACTTATTATTTATCCTCTCCATTTTTTAAAGGTTATACTTACTCGATGTCACCTCTAAGTTGAGTCCAAACTATTTTAAAAAGGTGTATGCCAAATCTTTTCATTTCTTTATTTTAGAGAGATCTAATCCCACAAATCAGTTATGAATAGGTTCAACCAGATTCTCATGAAAATAATGGATAAAAAATTTCACATCATGAATAACCTTAGCTATTCTATTGTAATACATCTTGAGATGGTCTTAAAAAATTGAGCTTACGTGTATTTAATAACTTTAAAGACTTTAAATTTTCTAGAAATGCCTACATCTTACATATGATATATTTTATTAGTTGAAAGAGGCTTATATAAGTCTTCTTTTTTAATGGTCTTGTGTCCTTTTATGGTTATGCTATATAATCATTTTTTTTTCTTCAAACAATAATCACCCATGTTTGATCAAGTTGTTAATCTGCTTCTTGCAACCTCAATAGTGATTTATGGAATGTTCCATGACTCCTATATGGTACTCACATTTGGCATCCTTGTTGTACCATTTAAGAAAGGGTAGGTTAAGTGGGTTTAAATGGTTGAGGTGTTATCTAGTGTGCATTCACAAGTTTGACGTGCATTCACAAGGTGTTGATAGATATTGATGAGAGAAACTAAAAACAAAGATGATGGATTTATGGTGTTGGACTTTGCATGTTTTAAGAATGATGTCCATAATGAGGTGTTTGGCCTCTAGAAGATGTTACTTTGATCAATATAAAAGAGTGAGAGGAAAGCATTGCTATAATGAGCTTTACGGTGACAGTTTCTAAGGATTTTTCATCAAGTTATTTATAGTAAATAATTTACTTCAACAAGCTAGTTATTCGAGCCATTTTATCCTTTAAGTATCATGTTGATGATTATGCTTGGTCTAAGCTTTCAAGGAAAACTAACTTTCAAAATATGATTTGTATTTGTTTCTCCTTTTTCTATGAAAATTCAAATATAGCTTGCGTAAAGATAAGTATTCATTTGGAACATCAACGAGAACTATTTGTAAAAAGAGTAAAATAGAAAAAGGAGCCACATTTTAGTCTTGTGGTAATTAGGAACCTTAACAGGTCTTTCAAAGGTAAATGTGTGTTTTTTTTTGTTTAAAAGTAAAAACTATGATGACTTAAGACCAACAATTTGAGACCTAGACATTGTTAGAAGACCTAATTTTTATTTTTGAAACATGAGAGTTGGACTCAAGAGTATGATTTCTAAATTATAAGCCTAAGTTTTTTTTTTTTTAAGATTATATTGATTAAAATGGGCTTGAAGACCACCACTTACACTTTATGGTGCAATATGAGATCATACCGATCTAGTCTAAATTCATTTGCGCCATGAAAGAAAGTTGTCCCAAAAAACAAGAACACAAGCATAAACATAGAAAATTGAATTCAAATAACAAATAAATATTTCAAATAATATTTACAATTAAAACTTAATGTTAAGGTTTTCTTTATAGATATTTACATTTTTATAAATTTAAAAACAATTTTGTCACCAAGGATGACTTTTGCTTTCTAAAAGCAACTACCTCGATGGCTAAAATAAATTCATAAATTAAATATTATATTTATTAATATAATATTATATAAATGTTGAAGATAAATTAATCATTAATTAATAATAAGTATGTATTTACATGAATTTAATAGTATCATGTGTAACTAATCGAATGGCTACAATAAATATTAAACTAACATTCAATTCCATTTATGTTACGATGTCTAATATCTATTCATTACAATTCCAAAAAAATAAATCTTAATTGTGCTAATACTTTACATTATTTTAAAAAATAATTTATGTGACAAATTATAGCAAAAAAAATAAGATCAAATATCTTGACTTGATGTTTTTACCTTTTTTCTTTTCCTTTTCCTTTTCCTTTTCCACTTTCTCCCTCTCCTGCTTCTTTCTCCTCTCCATTGTCCTTCTTTTTTAAAATCTTCATCTCTTTTTTTTTTCTTCAAAACTTCTCCTCTCCTTTCCTTAAATTTCGATCGAAGTGTTAAATTTCATGTTGCATTATCGATAGCTTGTAATATTCACAGACTCACAAGGGAAAACAACCGAAAGTCTAAGATGAGTTTATCGATTGCAGAAAACTCTTAGTGTAATAGTCATCTCCATCATTCATGGCATCTTTCTCTTCACTTGGTGTTACAGATAAACAATTTTGGTCACAGGTAGGTGTGAACAAAACTTTGGCTAGTGATAGAGCAACAATTTCCTCATAGGAGGAGATTTTGTAAGGGCATTGCTAGAGAGCATTTTCCAGTGCACTTGTTGATCTTTGTATTACTCTCAACTCCTTTATCTTACAAGTTTTAATGGCCAATAACCCCATCAATGTTTGTTGGTGTATAAGTGACATGGGTGGTTTCATGAAAATCCAGTTTGTGCTTACTAATTAAAGCTTTTGTATTTTTAAAAAGAAGCAGAAATTATACACGAACTTATTCAATAAATACCTAGTAGAAATTATGTTTTATAGAAGATGATGGGTCTTGTAGACAATAACTATTACTTCTCTCAAATATCAAGAGGATTGGGATAATTTTCTTCAAAATAAAAATTGTGAATTATAAGCAATTTCATGTGCTTAATTCATCATTTGTACACAAGCAATTTTGTTTCCTTGGTACATCTACTTATAAGAGCTCGTTGGTAAATTGAGTCTTTATAACTTTGTATTTGGTTGTTCCTCAACTACTTTCACACTTAAAAATTCTCCAGAGTATTACTCATAACACCTCCTAGTCAAGGGCATTGAATCTTGGGTCACCGTTGGTTCCCTTGTAAATTAACTAAAAAACTAAATCTTATGTGTTTTTCACTATAGCCCAGTTCATAGTGATATGTGTCTTGGATTACAATAAAATTACTATTTTTTCTTTTATATTTGAAGCTTTGCTTGAGGGTAGACTAGCACTTTTCACATTGGTTACAACGCAATTACCATTTTACTCTTTACACTTTTATTCATGAAGCTTTGCTTAAGGGTATATGTGTCTTTTTATTTTTATTTTGTTATACAATGAAAATACTATTTTACCCTCAGAGTTAATAAAATTTTAAACTATTAGCCAAGGACTTTCTTGACATTTTACAAACTTCTTAATAATCTAAATACTTAATTTGCCCCTAGAATAAAAAAATTAATGGTCTACTAGACACAGGCTTTTTCATTGTTCATGTCCAATGTAAATACAAATTAACTTTGGATGAGACAAAATAGAAGCTTTGTATTTTGAAGTATTTTTATACTTCCACATGGGTATTTTGTGTAATTAACAAGGTCATGAGGGAGTTTTGGTATTTTTCACATTGACTTTTGAATATTTAAATATAAAAAATATGGGTGTGTTAAACACGCACTCGTGTGTGAATAGTGTCCGCACTATTCAGGCAATGCATACGACACCCCTGGTGATCAAATCTGGCCTTCCGCCGTCTCCTTGGATACGAAACCGTGTCCTTTTCCACTAGGATTGACATGTGGCAGAGGATTGTGGTCAGATTGTCACCAGTGGTTGTTTTTATTTTTTTCTCTATCCTAACAGTTAAAGTACACAATTATCCTCTTTGTTTTTTTGTTTGTCAATTTCATCCTAATTCTTTTCATTTCTTATTTTGTTTTTATTTTTTTAATAGAAGTTTTTTTGTTTCGCTATTTAGTCTTTCAATTACACTTACTTATATGTGTTATTTTTAGTTTAAGACTTTAAGTCCTCATTCTTTTAATTTCTTATTTCGTTCTTATTCCTTTGTATAGTTTCAATCCTCTTTATTTTAAATTCTTGTTTCATTTTTTTTCCTTGTAAAGAATTTTTTTTCTAATTTAGTCCTTCAATTACAATTTATTATTTGTTTTGTTTTTAATTTCAGTCTGTATTCTTTTAATTTCTTATTTCATTCTTATTCCTTTTATAAAAGTTTTTTTTGTTCAATTTAGTCCTTCAATTACAATTTTCTCAATTTTTTTTTATTTTGGGAAATAAAGTTCATTTAATCAAAGTTTATATATATATAGTTTAAACCCCCATCCTTTTGATTGTTTTTTCTTTTGTAAAGCTAATTTTTAATTCAATTAAACCCTTCAATTGAAATTTTTTATTTGCCCTCTAATTAATTTTTTTGTTCACCCTTAATTTTTTTAGATATTTTTGTGTAATTTATTTTTTTACCTGATTTTATTTTTTGACATTTGATTTGTTGGGGATTCGAGTCAATGAGATCTTATTATTTTGTATTATTTTTTTTAATATTAGTTTTGTGATTATCTTTAATTTCTTTTCTCTAGACTTATTATGATCTCATGACCTGGGTTTCGCATGTTATTTTTTACATTATTTTTTGAGAATTTTTTAGTTTATTTGTGTTTTTTCAAGATAATATTCTAATTCATTTGTAATTTTTGTTGGGTTTTATACAAATGAACTTTATTTCCCAAAAAAAAAATCATTTTAAAATAATATTATTGACGTGTTGGGCCTTGCATAATAGTTTTTAGGTCATGGGTTTATTCAATCAGTTTCATTTTTATTTATCTTTTGGGTAATGTGTTTTTTAAGATGTGAATTTATCTTTAATTGAGTTAAATAAACAAATATAGTAAACGCAATTAGTTGAATGTCTCATTTTATTTGATTAAATATCTTGATCTACATTCATTGCTATTTTTTTTTAATTTCTCTTTTGGTTATTGTTAATAATTCTTTTCTGTTTATTTACATAAATAGTTCTTAATTTATTTAATTAGATATTTGTATAGACCTTTTGATCTAGACTTTGAAATTTTTTATATAAAAAAACACATTGAAGCAGCCCGCAAACCCATTATTTTTTTGAAAAAAATATATAACTCGTGGTGAAGTGTGGGTTAAATGGCTAGTAGTTCCTTATATCTTGTCCAATTTATAACTTAAAGTATATTTTTTTAGAAAACATCATTTGTGTTCGAGTATTTTTAATATTTTTATTTAATACTTGGAAATTTAATGTTTACATGCGAAGGTAAAGTATTTTTAGATAATGCAAAATTAAACACAATAAATCTTTGAACACCATCAATAAATTATTTCAAATAATAACCATTTATAGCTTATCGATAAATCTAATATTAGATCATTAATATTATATGATAAATCTTAAATCAATAAACATATTTAAATTAATTATTTATCAACTTCATAATTAGCTTTTCAATAGTTAATTAATTTGTTGAGAAAATTTTCATCAAAATCAGGAACTAATAATTACACTTATTTTCTAAAATTAATATTTCATCATAATTAATTAACATCAGATTTCATACAACAAATAATAATTATTTATTACTCTGAAACAAATCTCACTAAAATTTTTTATCACCCTAATTAATCATTAAAAATAACACATCCTCATGAAAAAAAATATAACTCCCTATTTTCTTTCCAATTCTTTAAATTTGAACTCTAATACTATGCGATCACAAATCTAATCATTTGTGATTGAACATTTTGCCAAAACATTGGGAAGATTACTGTGCATACAGAAACAAAATTCTATTAATTGTGACAATTAAATTATGCTTTCGTCCTTTGAAGAAAAAATGGGTTGTCTTTGGAGGATAATTTGGTCTTTTTTAATGGTCCATTGGCCATTAAAAGATTGTTAGAGAATATTTTCATCTTTTTTTATTTTATTTTTTTTATAGCAATAAAATAACTTATTTACCTTTAAAATCATAAAATTTAGATATATTTACATATGATATTTTTGTCATTCTCTCTCTGTCTCTCTTTCCATAAAATTCAAATAACTCTTTTGTTATTAGAATCGAAAAAAATAAAGGTTTGAGTTCATGGGCGATTTTATCCTTTTATATTGGTTTTTTTTTTATTCCATAATCATGAAGGATATTTGGACCTAATGAGCTTAATAATTATTTTCTTAATCAAAAAGTTGCAAGCGTGTTTTCTGCACGCATCTGCACGTGGGAGGCTCTCGTGCTTTTTGGGTGGCGGGTGCGGCGCTTCCTAGTGGCGAAATCTACTATTTTGTTGTGTCATTAGAAGCGTTGCCTCGCTCTTTTCCACTTGGTGTGGCATGCGATATCAGTTGATGAACGGTTTGTCAGTGGTGATTGTTTCTTTTGTTTTCTTCCTTCTTTTTATCTCTCTTCTAGAGAAAGTGCTTGTTTATCCTCTTTTCTTTTTATTTCTCATTTTCAGTCCTCATATTTTTAATTATTTATTTTTTTCACTGGCCCTTTTAGAATAGTTTTCAATGTTTTTAAATTTAGTCCTTAAATCATAATTTGTCATGTATTTTTTTTTCAATTCATCGGTCCTTATTCTTCTTTTCTTTTTTCTGATTTTTTTGCCTCGGCTCTTTTGTTAAAGTTTTTTTTGTTCAATTTCATTCTTCAATTAAAGTTCATGTTTTATTTTTTCCAAATTAGCCCTCATTCTTTTCATTTCTTTTGTTAAAGTTTTTTTCTTTTCAATTTGACCCTCCGATCTAAACATTTTTTATGCCGTATAATTTATTTTTTATTTTTATTTTCACCCACGTTCTTTTAATTATACTTTTTAAAGTGATCGATTTTTTACCTTGTTTCATCCTTTGGCAATTGAGTTGTTGGGGATTAGGCTTCATGTTTTTGTTGTGCTTTCAATCTAATAACATGAGTTATAAATTTTAAGAGTTGATACGATACAGCTTGGGTGCAAGCCAACTCCGATAGAGTTATACATGAAAACCCATATATATAGGGATGATAGATAAAAAAAGAAAAAGAAAAAAAGGTGTAACAATCCATGGACATTGAAGCTGAGGTGTTTATTGTAAATTAACTTTTAAACTTTTTGTACATTGTCTAAACTAATGTTTTTTTACCCATATCTTTGACTTGTTTTTTTTTTTTTTCATCTAAGAACAATATAACATCGGCATGTGTGCCAAATACATGGAGAACCCTTAAACCCATCCAGAATACAATTTAGGATTGTAGTTGGAGGCTAGAGCAACTAATGGATCCGGTATGAATCTGGTTTATGGTATCTCTATGACTACAACTCAAGATATGAGATGGGGCTATAGTATCTCGATCGCAAGCACCCCACAATCTAGAGTGAGTCAGCCATTATGAGTCATTAAGGAGTTGGTTAAACAACGAATTGGTGTTATGAGGGCTGAAATGAAGGCAAAGTATGAAGAACAAAAAAGGCAACAAAGTGAGAAAATGATTGCATACATGTCCAATCATTATCCTCCCTTTTATAAACCTCCACAAGATTTTTACCCCCCTTTCCCTCCATCTGCAACCTCTTTTTAATGTTCATAAGCATTTGTAATTGACTTTTACAATTAAATTAATGTTTAGAAATTTAAATTTTTACCCTGGGTACATATTAAATGTATTTATTTAAGTTTTTTTTTTCATATAATGTTCTTTGATGTTGTTTAATGTAAAATTATTTTGATATCATTAAAACATATTATTTACACTGCCGAAAGACATAAAAATTATGTTGGTTGTTCCATCAGTAAAACATGTCAATTTTCCTGGGAGAATTACAAAGAGTTGTTGAGTGTATTGATATATATTGACGAAATCATTGACAAAATATGGTTGTCGGTGATTCTGTCAAGTATCCGTTGTAAAGATGAGATGTATTACCGACAATTTATCTATTGACAATACGTTAACAATATTTACCTACTGATATATTGATAAAAATTGGTTGTCATGTATTTTTATCACTGATAATAGTATTTTGTCGAGCTAACCGTCAATGATTAAGTCGATGATAAAAGTATTGACGGATCTTAAATCATAACACGACTCTAGCCGACGATACTATTTCATAGGTAAATTCATCGGATGTATTCTTACTGACGGATGAAAAGCTTTTTCAATGATGGAATATTCTACTTGTTTTATTTATTTTTCTAGTGGTGTATAAATATAAAAGTAAAACTATATGAAATTCACAACTTCTTTTTCCATTTTTCATTACAAAAAATAAATGATATACATATATATAGCCTTTCATGGTTATAAGTATTGTTTTTTTTTCCTTATTTTTTCTACATCCTCATGGAACAATTACCTCAAAAACTAAATGACATGGGTGTTTTATTGTAGCTCAATATATAGTAAAATATGTTTTGAGCTACAGTAAAATTACTTTTGTGCCTTTTGATCCAAGAAAATTAGGTCTCTTGGGTGAGGGTGTTGATGTTTCTTTCTTTCTTTTTTGCACAATAAAACTACTTTTTTTCACCCTTAAAGTCAACAAAATATAAAATGTTAACCAAAGGTTTTTTCTTTTTTTGTTACTTTGCATAAGTTTCCTAGCAATAAAAATACATACTTGACCCTAAAGTCAAAAAATATTGTGTTGTTGGAGAAGAGTATTTTGGGGTTTTCAAATTTTAATGTAAAGTGCAATTATTTCTTTAACCTTAAAAGAGACAAAACATAAGCATTGCATTTAAGGGTATTTTTATATTTTTATATGAGTGTTTTGTATAATTAATACAGTCGTAAGGGGTATTTTTATTTTTCATATTTTTTCAATGTTTTCATATTTAAATCTACTAGAGTATGCTTGATACATATTAGCAATGATATTAAATGTTTCGACAAATTTCATGTAAATACATAGTTTTGAAGAGGAACTTAATAAGGATTGATCCAGAATTAGATGTAAATTAAATTAAGGAATATACATCTTAGTTAAAAATAGGATTTTTCAATTGGTTTAATTAAAAACAAGAAATGTTGATTCTGTATTTAAAGACTAGTTAATATTTTAATATTTTATATTTTTATCTATTCACAAGCTCATGAATCCGTTTTATATCATCATCATCATCATGTCTTTATCATAGAATCCCTTAAGATTTGTTAATGTATTTTGACTTTATTATTATGTGTTGAATTTGATTCAAGGTCTTATTATGAATGATGTATTTTTAATTTTATATAGTATTTTTTTTTATCATTTATTTATTTCTCGTGGCATTGTATTTCAGATAGATGTAAGTTTTAAAAGGTAGATTTGAGTTTTAAATGAATAAAATTTAAGTTAAATATATTTTTTAATTCTTTTATTTGATAAGTATAAATATACTTATAAAAAAAGAATGATATTTTATTGTTTCTTTTACTATTGTTTGAGATTCAGTTGCCTTGTGGACTACTCAGTTGAATATGATCTCATTTCTTTGTTTTTGTTTTTTTTTTTTAGTCTATGAGAAATTATCCATTTTATTTATTGAAGGCTTTATTTGTTTATTTTATTCTTTCACATTATATTCACACAGTTTTAAGCCTGATAATTTGTTTTGTTTTATGTGCTACATCATATTTGTGATGTCAAAAAATATCTCGATATTAAATTGATGTTTGATTTTGCAAAATAAAATTTAATTTTATCAATTAAAACAAATGAAACTTAATTTAACACATGAACGAAAGAGCTGCACTTTTCCCTATTTACTATTCATGGGGCATAAAAAACATACCCTGGTCCCTAAAATTTTACTTTTTTTCATTTATGGGCCTTGTTTTTTAGGGTTTAATGTTTCGCTCCTAAAATTTATTTATTTTGCATTTCAGTCCTTTGAATTTAAGAAGGAAAAGAGAGAGTTGTTGAAAAATATAAGATGAGAGAAAGTGGTCAGTCACCACAAATGAAGATCCATTTTAGTGTCAATAAATTTATCTTAAAAAGATATGTTCAAAAAATATGGTATTTTCCTTTGAGAATGTCGTAAGAACTAGATCATAACATGAATTTTTTTTTCTAATTTGGTTGGATTTTGTTTTTATAAAGTGATTATAGATATTTTTTTGGGATTTAAAATGAGTTTATTGAAATTCTTATGATGTTCTTGGGGGAGCTTTTAGGTAAAAACAAGTTAAAAATTAGTTTTTTAGGATTCTAGAACTTGGATTCCAACTTTTTAGCCATTAAAGATGGTTAAAAAGTCAACCATAAAATATTATGTTGTTTACTATTTAGAAAAAAATCAACTTGGCACGCCTAGACTAGAAGGCTAGATCCATGTGCCGATACACCTAACTTTTTTAGGCATCCCTTTATTTTTATCTTTTTTTTTTTGTAATTGTTGACAAAAAAAAATGTTTTTGAATCAATTTATTAAAATAACATTAAATGATTATACAATTATTCCAATGTTTTTAAGAAGATTATGATATTTTTATGATGATAATATTAATTGTCTTATGAATAATTATGTGTTGTAGGCTAGATCAATTGTTATAATGCAAAAAAAATAAAAATAAATTAAAGGCTACTAACATGTTCTTTATTACAAAATAATTAAAGCATGCGAGGAGGGTTATTCGAAATGACCTAGTCAACTTGAGAAGTTCAAAAACAATTTAAATGACCGAAAAAAACAACAAAAACAAATGTTAACAAATCAATTGCTAACAAAATAGTGGAACATTTATTTGATAGAAAACAAAACATCTCATGAAGACGTATATAAAATAAATCAAATATTGAAGAATGAATTGAAAAAAAAAACCATTAATTATTTTTTTAAAAAACCCCAAAATAAGAATGAAATTAAAACAAATAAAAGAAAAATAAAAACAAAAAAAGTGCAGAAAAAAAAACCTAGGTGCACAGGTTTATTGACCATGCCCATTTTTCTTGAAAAAAAATATAACATGTGACACGTCGTCTACTGAGAAATTGAGATAAGGAGTTTTTACACCCAAAATTTTATTTCTCAACCATTTTTTGACCAAAAAAACATCATAGAGACCTAAATATGCTCGTTTATGCCTTCAAATAACAATAAAAAATAAAAAATCAACCAAAAACATAAAAACTTTCGAGGTCAGATCTATTCTCTAAGTAATTTGAATTGTGAAAGAACAACCAAATGAAATTTCTCTTATCAAATGAAACTTATTAACAGCAAAACCAATTATTTTGGTAGTTAGAATTAGTGTCAACCAATGTTTTTTTTTATCTTTACCACTGAAATATAGTAATTATCTCTCTTCTCTCTCAAATCAAAGACTGAAAAATAAAATAAAATGAAGTTTTGTACCAAAATAAACAATCATGACAACTTTGAAATTGCCACCCTAAGTAGGGGTGAGCATTTTCGATTCGGTTCGGTTTTGAACTATAAAAAACAACCAAACCGGTTCTCTGTTTTTATGTGAAAAAAAACCGAAACCGAACCGAAACCGAGTCAAACCGACCGGTTTCGGTCCGGTCCGGTTCGGTTTTTAATTTCAAAAAACCGAAAAAATCTATATGCTCATATTTCTTCTCGAACTCGCCAGTAAGATGCCTTTTCATAACTATTGTTTTCCCTGCATTGTGCAAACGAATTAAAAGCCAAAAATCAACACCACTAATTTCATTCCAAATCCAAAAACTCTGCTATAAATCAAAACCCAAAATTTCTTGCAAAATAAACATGATTTTTCCTATATTTTTCAAATACCCAAATGCCAAAAATCTAAACTCGATTTTTTAAAATTAAAACCCCAAATCTTCTTATACAAATACATCTTATCTTCCCTGCATTTAAAAGAAAACTCATAAGCTAAAAAACAAAACCCATGTTGAGGAAGCGGGGGCTGCTGGGAGGGAGAGAAAGAGGGGAGGGGGGGCTGCTGGGAGGGGGGAGGGGAGAGAAAGAGTGAGAGGGGGCTGCTGCTAGGGTTACTGGAGAGAAAGAGTGAGGATAATTTTTCTATTTATAGTGCCTTTTTTTGAACCGGTTCGGTTCGGTTAGGGTTAACCGGTTCCTGCATTACAAAACCGAACCGAACCGGGATTTTTCCTAACTATTCTAATCGGTTTAATCGGTTTTTTTTCTTGGTTTGGTTTTTTCGGTTAATTTTTTCTCGGTTTTCTCGGTTTTTTTGGTTTTCCGGTTTTTTTGCACACCCCTAACCCTAAGTTTCCTAAATAATAGTTTCCTAAGTTTTTCAATTCATTTCTGTCTTTTAATTTGATAATTTTTAAAAAAATCAGAAGCAATTGAGTTCAACTATAAAATGATCGATAAAGAAAAAAGTTTGGTGATCAAATTAAAAAACACACACCAAGGATTCCTATATAAAACATTCATGCTTTTATATATTTTATAATAGTGATTATTTTTTAAAATATTATTTATTTAAAAATAAATTGAAATAATACATATTTTTATTTTTAACATCAACATATAAAAAAATTTAAAATAAAAAAATAATTTTTGTTTAAAAATGCTTTTAAAACAAAAAAACAAATCATTTACTATTGAAAATGCAAGAAATGTTTGAGAATAGTAGCAGTTGCTTTTTAAAATATTTTTTATTTAAAAATATATTAAAATATTTTATTTAAATATATTTTTAATATTAAGATATTAAAATAATATAAAAATACTAAAAAAAATTAATTTTAAAAAATTAAAATATTTTTAATATCTTTTTAAATACTTTTAAAACATGATCTCTCCTCTACACCTTTCCTTCCTAGCACGGTTTCAGGACTGTCACCTTTTTGTGATTTGAAGTCACAAAAAAAACCCTAAACCCTTCCTACTTCACTTCCTCCCTCCCTCTCCGAACAGAAAAATAGAAATGTTCTCTCCAGGAATTAAAAGATCCAGCAATCGAAAAGCAGCAGCAGCAGCACCTGACAATAATTCAATCCCTAATCGCCCTGCCACCGGCACTCCCGCTCCTTGGGCTCCTCGCCTCTCAGTTCTCGCCAGGTAAATGCCTTCTGTCTTGTTAATGGCAGTGATGTGATAAATTTTTTTTAAGCTTATATTGGAGTAAGGCCTTGTTTGGTTCTGTCTGGCATCAGGGGAGTCATTTAGTATATTATTGCACTTTGAGTGAAAAAATAAGGCCTCATTTCTTTGGATGTATTACAAACGAGGGAATTTCAACCACCTTTTCGACCCTAGCTAACCAAAAGTAGGTTAAATAATTGATAATATTTGTTTTTGTGGTTGTTATGTGCATTAGAACTCAATTGACGAAAAAAAGTGAAGAAAAAGCTAGTGATGCTGATCCAATTAAGCCCGTGTATGTTGGAGAGTTTCCGGAAGTAGTTCGTGATGAACAAGCCAACTTTCTGCGCAGCCACATTCCTGGTAATGTTAACCATTACGGCTTGTTTTTATTTCTTATACTACTTGCACTAACTGTTAATCTGCAGGTGATGCATCTATATCTGGTGGAATGGATAAGGAGACCTGCCTTTCCTGGATCATTTGCAGAAATAGACTCTTTATCTGGAGTCACTTATCATCTTCACCTTCAAAAGATTGTGTTGTTCTTCAACTTCCTTTAGATTGTTTAGATGATGGAGCTCATAGCAATACCGGCTATCACGGCACAAATTGGCTGCTTTGTTTTCTCAACTGGGATCCCACATCCAGGGGAAGGAAGAAAGCTGTACAAAGCTGCAAGTCTGCTGGTGTGGTATTGTGTAACCAAAAAACTCGAGCTGTTACATACTGGCCTGACATTTACAATGAAGGCGGATCTGTTCCAGTTACTTGTATGTTGTCTTCTGATGAATCGGAGGTGACTTCATTCTCTGTTGATGGGAAGAGCACCCCTAATCGGCAGTCTGCAATTAATACAATGGGATCCAATTCTTTTAACTCTTTGATTGCTTGTGCACGTCCTGCTAGCCAGCATGTTTCTGTTGCCTTGGCTTGTAGTTCCAATGGTGAGCTGTGGCGCTTTTATTGCACCCCCACTGAAATTCAATGCAGTAAAGTGTATCAGGACACATTGTATTTATCCTCCCATGGCAGTGATGGTAGTCAATTTGTCAGGAGCAAGGGCTATCCAAGGTCACTCATCTGGCGGTTTTCACCCCATTCCATGGACGATTCTGAACGGCAGTTTTTTTTATTGACTGATCATGAGATACAGTGTTTCAGTATAAAACTTCATCCTGATTCAAATGTGTCAAAGATGTGGTCTCATGAAATTGTTGGCACTGACAGTGATTTGGGCATTAAAAAGGATCTGGCTGGTCAGAAACGCATATGGCCTCTAGATGTACAGGTGGATGACCATGGCAAAGTCATCACAGTTCTTGTTGCCACTTTCTGCAAGGATCGTGTTAGCAGTTCCAGCTACACACAATATTCTCTTCTGACCATGCAATATAAGTCGGGAGTCAACATTTCTTCTGATGTACATGAAAGGGTTTTGGAGAAAAAAGCCCCAATCCAAGTGATAATCCCAAAAGCAAGAGTAGAAGATGAAGATTTCTTATTTTCTATGAGACTTAGAATAGGAGGCAAGCCTTCAGGTTCAACATTAATAATTTCTGGTGATGGAACAGCAACAGTCTCCCATTATTTTAGGAACTCTACACGTCTCTATCAGTTTGATCTACCTTATGATGCAGGAAATGTTCTAGATGCTTCAGCCCTTCCTTCTACAAATGATGGCGAAGATGGTGCATGGATTGTATTAACTGAGAAGGCTGGAATATGGGCAATACCAGAAAAGGCTGTTGTGCTTGGTGGAGTTGAACCACCTGAGAGAAGCTTGTCACGTAAAGGGAGCTCAAATGAAGGGTCTACACTAGAAGAGAGAAGAAACCTCATGTTTGCAGGCAACGTTGCTCCTAGAAGGGTAAGTTCTGAAGTAGGGGATTCTGGTGATAGAAAAAAGGCTGTTATGAATAGGATTTCACGCCGAACTTCGCACGATGAAGAATCAGAGGCTTTACTTGGTCAGCTTTTCCATGATTTTCTGTTAACTGGGCAAGTCGATGCCTCATATGAAAAGCTTCAAAGTTCTGGGGCTTTTGAAAGGGATGGAGAAACAAATGTTTTCACCCGCACAAGCAAATCGATCATTGACACCTTAGCTAAACACTGGACAACCACCAGAGGTGCTGAAATTTTGGCTATGACCATGGTATCCAACCAACTCATGGATAAGCAGGAAAAGCATCAACGATTTTTACAGTTTCTTGCTCTATCAAAATGCCATGAGGAGCTATGCACTAAACAGAGTATGATTTATTGCATATTTCAATTACTTCTGCTTACAAACTCATGCATGCATGCATGCACACAAATATATATTTTTTTATTATTGTGTGCATGAAATGTTTTGAGACTTGGAGAGCTCGTTTATTGTCATTTGCTCTTGCTTGTGAAGCTGTCCCAACATGGGGCTCCATGCATATTTATGGTGAAATTTCCAGGGGCTATGTCTTTTCGACCAGTTCTGTTAAAGTAAATGAATCATGGATAGGTGGCACATGGCAAACCTAACTACAACTTTATCTTAGCAGGACAGTCTTTGCTAACAATCATGGAACATGGAGAAAAGCTTTCTGGAATGATTCAACTGAGAGAACTGCAAAACACAATTAGCCAGAACAGGTCACATATGAGCGGCTCCCCACATTCCAGTTCAGAAGCTCAACTTTCAGGTGCTCTATGGGATCTAATTCAGTTAGTTGGTGAAAGAGCCCGCTGCAATACAGTTCTTCTCATGGACAGAGACAATGCTGAAGTGTTTTACAGTAAGGTTTCGGATCTTGAAGAAGTATTTTATTGCTTGCACAGCTACTTAACATACCTAATAAATGAAGAACAGCCTCATGAGGTTCAGATCAAGAGGGCTTGTGAACTCTCAAATGCAGTTGTGTCTATAGTTCGTTCTGCTATGCTCTATAGAAATGAGCACCATATGTGGTATCCACTATCCCAGGGCTTAACATCTTGGTATTGTCAACCTGTTGTGCGGAATGGGCTGTGGAGAATTGCTTCTTTCATGCTTCAGCTGTTAGATGGAACATCTGAACTTGAACTTTCTGCAAAATCAGATTTATGTGCTCATCTAGAAGTACTGGCTGAAGTTCTACTTGAGGCATATGCTGGTGCTGTCACAGCTAAAGTTGAGCGAGGAGGAGAACACAAGGGGCTGCTAGATGAGTATTGGAATAGACGGGATTCCCTTCTTAACTCCCTCTACAAACAAGTGAAATATTTTGTGGAAGGCGGGCACCAGGTTAATCTCTTTACTTTCTGTAACTTATGATCATCAAGTTGAATATTTATGGATCTTTAAACTGTCTCCTTGTAGGTTTTAAATGTAAGAACTGATGAGCCAGATGAGGAAATCCTTAGAAAGCTAACTTCAAATTTGTTGTCCATTTCAAAAAGACATGAAGGGTACAATACTATGTGGAGTATATGTTGTGACATCAATGATTCAGCGCTGCTCAGAAATCTTATGGTACAGAGATTATTTATATTTAAATGCTTTCTGTCTTGCTCCAAGTGTGGTAACTGCTAAATATTAGGTGCCAGTGTCATTAGCATTGATGTATTTTTTTAGTTTTGAAAGAGGTATGTAACAATTGGTACCTAGACAGATAAAATTTTTAATTCTATCTTGCCAGAACTTGTTGTTAGAAGCACATGCATGAAATAGTCTTTCTGATTTAATGCTTCAAAGTTGAGAATGTCAAACCTAAGCAACATAAGCTCTTTGTAATTAAAGTGTGTCAAAAGCCTTACTGACAGGATATTTTTTTCCAAAGTATTTATTGATTCTATCAGATAATAGTTCAATGTCTTGCACATTTAGTATGGATTGATAGATATCTCTCTTAAGAGATCCATCATCAATCCAATTTGGTCATGCAGTTTGAATAGACAGATGTCACAGGCAAGCTCACACACATGCACAAGCACGATGCATGTTTATGTGTTGTGCAGCAATTATATTTTACCTGTATGCTGTTGATTAAGAAATTTCAGAAGTGTTAGGTGAAAGATAAAAAAAAAATGGTAACTAAATGGAACAAGACTCCGTTTCCATTTCATTATTATTATTATTATTATTTCTTTTTTTTCAACTATTTTTTTATTATCAGAATGGCATGATAAAATCTTTCTTGGAGAGAATAAAAGTTTTTAAACCTGAGAAGTGTGGATTCCTCCTGTAAGTTTTTAAAGGCAATGGGCATGTAAGTGGAATTTTGTTTGCTTGTCTTTGCCTTTCTATATGGTCTCATGTCTGTTCTTATGTCTAGAGATAGATAAGAACTACATACTCATTTTATGGTTTGCTGATTCTTTTCTTCTGCTTTCCCTCCTTTAAGTTTTATGAATATTACATTAGCTTGTTTCTTTGTGGAGATTGTCTTTTACTTCATTTTGTTTTGCTCAGCACGAGAGCATGGGACCAAAGGGAGGTTTCAGTTACTTTGTTTTTAAACAACTGTATGAAAAGAGGCAAATCTCGAAGCTTCTAAGACTTGGAGAAGAGTTCCAGGAAGAGCTATCTATTTTTCTGAAGCATCACCGAAATCTGCTGTGGCTTCATGAATTGTTTTTGCATCAGTTTTCCTCAGCTTCTGAAACTCTTCATGTATTGGCCCTTTCTCAAGATGAGACCTCAATTTCAGAAGCTGAAGAGACCACAGACCATGTGCAAAACAGATTTATAACCACACTGGCAGATAGAAAGCGTCTTTTGAACCTCTCAAAGATTGCCATCATGGCAGGTATGACCTGCTTGTTTAGTCCATTGTTGTCTCGATTTTTTTTTTTGAATGAATCTCTTGATTTTCTCAAAGTAAATGGGGTAATTTTGAAAATCATGCAACCTTGAAGTTGGTTTCTTTCATGGAAACTGCCAAGTTGAGCCAACTTGGTGATTTTAGACTCTTCTATACAATCGGTGTCTTTATGTCTAATAATAAAAAATATTAGCAAACACTGATCACCTCTTTAATGAAGGTGCACTTTAATTGATTTCCTTTTTATGAGGCTGTCCATATCTGCAGATTAGTTCGAGGATTCTTCTCTAATAATGGAAATAATGGTACTTGTTATGCAATACTATAGTCATTATTTTTGTTTTTTGTTTTGAGGGGTTTCGGTCTTTGATTTCCTAATCAGTTTTATATATCTGTTCCCTCTTGAATCTCTTGCTAAGCTAATTCAGGAAAGTTTTCAAGTGACATTTGTAAGAACTTTGTGAGTACTTTCTTGCTAATTCTTACCACGCTGATGCTGGGCATTGATGACATTAAAGACCATATGGATTTTTACTGGTTAAGCTTTGTACCATCCCTGATAAATAAGGAATATCAAGCCTGGGTGTAGAAGGTGCTTGATTGAAAATAAAAAGCAGTTGAATTTTTTTGTTCTTCTTTTCATTTGGCATGTTAAGTTTTAACAAAATGCCTGAATTTTTTTTATATAAAAAAAACATTAGCAGGTAAGACTACTGACTCGGAGACAAAGATGAAGCGAATTGAAGCAGATTTGAAGATTTTGAAATTGCAGGTGTGCTTTGTTTTATGAATGATATTTGTTGCTGTTGCCATGTTTCTGCTCTTGTTAAATGATCTCCCTTGTGACCAGTACTTGTTGAGGTGCTGCCATTAGCTTATACTAAACTGTATCACAGGGTTCATTGTTAATGCTATGCTCAGAGATTCCGATTCAAGGAGGGTCTACTGGGATCCTTAAACCAATCCCTTGATTGCATAGCAAGAACCGCAATCCCTTAGTTACTGAAATGGGTGATTCTGGCCAGAATCAAAATAGCCTGTTGAATTTTGAGCTGTTTTTTCCATTTTGTTTGTAGAGTGCTGGTCTTCAAATGACATCTAATCTTAATTTGTATCATGGATGTTATAGAAAATACAAGGGATGCTTCTATTCTGAAAGAATCTTTGCCTGAAGGTGCAGCTTGGGCTGATAGAAGCCATTAAATTTACCACTTTCATCAACAACTTTTGATTTTGTTATATCATAAAGAAAACTAGTTGATTATTATGCAAACTCCGGGGCTGCTCAAACTACTCTACGATGAACTTGCATGTGTTTTTATTTATTTATTTAACTTATGTATGAGCTCCAGCAGACCTGACCTTTCATTACATGCAGGAAGAAATTCTGAAAGTACTTCCTGCCAATGAAGCAAATCAATACGACGAACAGAGGCTCTTCCGTCCTGAAGAACTCATAGAGCTGTGCCTTAAAGTTCAAAACCCAGAGCTTGCATTGCGGGGCTTTGATGTGTTTGCATGGACTAGCTCCTCGTTTCGTAGGAGTCACAGAAACCTTCTGGAGGAGTGCTGGAAGAATGCTGCTGATCAGGATGACTGGGGTCAACTCCATCAAGCATCTAAAGATGAAGGGTGGAGTGATGAGGAAACCCTGCAGCAACTGAGAGATACAGTGCTCTTCCAGGCATCAAGCAGCTGTTACGGACCCAACGCAGAAATTATCGATGAAGGTTTTGATGCTGTCTTGCCATTGAGAAAAGAAAACTCTGAAGTTTCAGCATTGGAAGATTTGGATTTCTCTGTAGAAGCAATACTGATGCAGCACAAGGATTACCCTGATGCAGGAAAGCTAATGCTGACAGCAATCATGTTAGGAAGTGTACATGACAATTCAAAAGTAGAAGAGAATCCTTCTTCAATGGAGTAACTGACATTGTTGCAGTTCATTCCCATGGATTTTTGTAGATTGAGTAATAGAATCTGCTAAACATTATATTAATATTTTCAGCTGCATATTTACTGACAGGTGTTTAATCGTGCTGTTGGGGTTATTTTGCAAAGTGATTTTTACTTCTAGTAATTTGTTTTTAATTTAAATAAAAATATATTTAATTTGTTTTTAAAATACAAAAACAAATAAAATCTAAACTACCTTAAAACCGTTGCGGAGTTGAGAGATGCTTTGAGATTCATGGCTTTTTACTAGGAGTGAATAAAAAAATTAAAAAACTAATGAAATTGACAAGATTGAAAAAAATTTAACCAAACTGAATTGTAAAAAAATCTAATTAAATCGATTAAAATTTTTTAAAAAAACTAACTGGTTTGATTTGATAAGCCTGAAATAAAAAAATAAAAAACCGAGTCAAACTAAAAAAATCGAGCTAAATTAATCAAAACCAAAAAAATCGAGCTAAACCGGGTTGAACTAGTTTTATCCTAAAAAAATTGAACAGAATTGAAACTGATCGGTTTAAACCGGTTTCGATTTTTTTTTAAAAAAATTTGGTTTTATTATTTTTTTTTTATAAAAACCGAACAAAAAATAATCACTTCTAATTTTTACAAGTATAAATTGTTTTTTTGGTTAGAAAAACACCAAATCATCTTTTACGGGCCCCGAAAATTATGAACTTGTTGATGCGTTCATAGTTGAAAAATATTTTCAAGAAAAACACGTAAATAATTGTATTAAACATACCATTATTATCAGAGCAAAATATTTTGAAACCAATCTACATGCAAAAGATAGAGATCAAAACTAGTGATGACATATCCATAGGCATGGATTCAAGCGGTTATATATGAACATATACTCGCAATTTCAAGTCTATCACCATGAGTTCTCAGTTCTACTATTGCTACCGTTCTGGGTTTTTGTTAGCAAACTTAGCGTAAATAATAATAATAATAATAATTGTCTGAACAAGGACATAAAATAAAAGCCGTTGGATCAGATTCTTACCATTAGTTCCCGTTTTTTAATTTGCGTATGAACCTTGCCCAAATTATATATATCTGGATTGGTGTCGGTATTATATTACGGGTTAGATGTATATATTTTTTAATAAAACATTAACTATAATTAATGTGTTTTTAGTAAAAAAAAATTAGTTATGTTATAGTTAATGTGATATGACCTAAACAACTTAATAGGTTCAAACGATCAGTAAAAATATTTAAGAAAACATCTTTTTATAAAAAAAATATTAAAACGATAATATATTGGATTTATTTAAGTCAACTTGAGTTAATATTTCAAATATGCGATTTAGATCATAGATCATGAAAACCTCATATAAAAATAAATTATGAAGTTCAATTTTTAATCAACCCAATGTTAAAGGATGAATCAAAAAAAAAAAAAAAAACTAAAAAATGACTAAGTTAACCCGAGTTAATTATTAAATCCACGATCCGGGTCATAAAACCAGGGTAACTCTATAGAAAGTAAATTCAAATAAATTATGAAGCTTAATTCTTAAATAATCCAATGATGAAATTGAAAGAAAATTCAATTTTAAAAAAGAATACAATAAACTCGTGTCAACTCAGATTAACTCATCAAACTCATAACCTAAATCATAATACCGAGATAACCTTATAAAAAATAACCAAAGTCAACATGGGTTAACCTAGACTAAAATAACAAAATAGAAAGCAAATTGAATAAATTATGAAGCCTAATTCTCAATAAATCCCATTGTTGAATGATAAAATTAGAAGAAAAAAAATTCAATCTAAAACAAAAACACAATAAAACAACTTGAATCTACCTAAATTAATTCGCAAGACTCATGACCCAAGTCATAAGATAATAATAGATAACCTCATAAAAAAAATTCAAAGCAAATGACAAAGCTTAATTTTTAATAAATCGAATGTTGAGGATGTTGAAAGATAAAACTAAAAAAATATCAATTAAAAAAAAAGACAACAAAATTTCAAGTCAACCAAACTAACTCGTCAAACCCATAACATAGATTATGAAACTAAAATAATAGTATAAAAAGCAAACCACAATAAATCATGAAATTTAATCTTCAATAAATGAAATATCAAAAATAAAATAAGAAAAAAAATAAATAAAAAAAATTATTATTACAATTACAATGAATAGTAAGTTGTAATATATTATAAATAGCTAAAAGAGATCAGTCTTTTACTGTGGACTGCACAGTACGGTCCACAGTAAAACACTGATCTCTTATCCCTGCTGCTTTACGTTTGTTTTTTTTTAAGTTGTTTTTTTGGCTGTTTTTTTATGCCTTTTGGAAAATTATTTTTTGCTTCTTTTTTTTGTTTTTTTTAGCAAATTTTTTTTCTTTAATTTAGTTTATTAATGTTTTATTAATGTTAAATTTTTTTATTTAGTTATTAGACTTTCATGACATGTTTTCCGGATTTAACAGGTTAACCTAGTTTGACAAGTTAACCTATAATATTTTTTTTTTGCTTTTTATTCTTTTTAATTAATTTTTTTTAGTTTAGTTTAGTTGTTAATGTTAAATTTATTTCTATTTAGTTATTAGATTTTCATGACATATATCCCGAGTTTCACGGGTTAACCTGGTTTCACTGGAGAACCCAATTAATTTTGGGTTGACCCGTCAATTTTTTTATTTATTTTTATTTTCATAAATTTTTTTTGTTTAATTTAGTTTGTTAATGTTAAAAGTTTTTATTTAGTTATCAGACTTTCATGACACAAATCATAGGTTTAACGGGTTAACATGGTTTGACGAGTTAACTTGGATTTGTTTTTTGATTTTTTATTTGTGATTAATTTTTTTCGTTTAGTTCAGTTTGTTAATGTTCGCTTTTTTTTTTATTTAATTACCAGACATTCATGACACGGATCCGGGGTTTGACGGGTTAACCTGGTTTAACGAGTTAGCTCAGTTAATTCTGGGTTAACCCATTAATTTGTTTTTTCATTTTTAATTATCAAACTTTCACAATGCAAATTCAAGGTATGACGGGTTAACCCATTAATTCATATATTTTTTCTTTTTTTTCATTAGTTTTTTTCTTCCCATTGGTTTTTTTTCTTTGTTTTTTCTTTTTAACTAATCTATTTAATTATCACACTTTTATGACACGACCTTGCAGTCAGATCCACGTCCAATGCTATTGGATCTGGTATTGCAATTCAGATACTTTTATGCTAAGGGTTAACCCAAGTTTAATGTTATTATTAATATTATAAATATTACTCTTGGATCAGGCGTTGCAACCAAATCTAAGACTCTTGGATATAACTTTGCAAAAAAACCTAACATTTTAGATCTTAGCTTTTTTTAAAATACAAAAAATAATTAATCCGCGGTATCGCGCGGGGCATATAACTAGTTATAAAGTAAAAACACCACCTCTTTTAAGGGTTTTATATATATATATATATATATGTTAATGTTAAATGGCTGATTTGACATCTTTATTAGCCATTTCCATGTAGAATTCTTTTTTTTTTTCCTGTCTATTTTGTTTTCATCGATCGAGGAGCATTAACCACCCAAATAAATCTTTTGTTTTAAATTTAATCTCTATATAATGTGGCTTGTATCGATGATGAGCACCCCACCAACAAAGATCTTTCAACTCCACATGGCATAAGAGTAGCCTAGATTTTCTTGAAAAAAATCAACATGGAAATCCACATCCTATCCAGTAACCAATGGGATACCGCTGACGTGTAGATTTCCTCATCCACAACATCTTGTCATTTCTTATACATCTCCCCTCTTCCTGCGTTGATTAGCATCTACACTCAGTCAGCCTTGATAGAGCAAGAGAAAAGCAGAGCAAGCAACTTAGAGGCAGCATTAACAAAGAAGAGTCATGGCAGCCTCTGCAATCCAGCAGTCTGCATTTTCTGGCCAGACCGCCTTGAAGCAACCAAATGATCTTGTCCGGAAGGTTGGTTCCTTTGGTGGTGGTCGTGTTACCATGCGCAGGACTGTGAAAAGTGCTCCCCAAAGCATATGGTGATGTTTCTGGTCTCCAGCTAGTAACTAATATCAGTATTATACTATTTTTAGAACTTACAAATCAAGAAAAGCACCTCTTTGAATGCACTGATACTTTCTTAAGTAGTTCCTTCAATTTTGGTCATTTTCATATAGGTAGGTCGGTAGGTCTGTAAATATTCTTGAACTTTGAGAGAGAGTAAGAAAATCACTAATACCTAGAAGTCACTCTGTATTGGAAGCAAGTTGTCTTTGTTTTCTGATTTCCCACCTTCTAAATTCACAGAAAAAGATGAAGAAGGTTTCCCATCCATTGCTACCAAGTTGTTTAGCAGTGTCACTAGCAGCATCGAGCATTGTAGCTACACATTCACTAGCATGCTAGCTTCTACTATCAGCACGTTGTTCATCAAGATATGTTTATTTGAATAGTGGATGGTGTAACAAATTAATGGCTTCGGAAGAGACATAATTAACTATCTTTACGTGAACTGACTCTGATCTTGAACTGTTCTGACTTGTAGACTTGTATTGTCATTAGAGCAGTGGTTTATGATGTTTGAAAAGTTGGAACAATTAACAATCAGAGAAAAAGCAAGTCACCAAGAGCATGATCTCTTAGCTCTAATCTTGTACGGAAATTTCCTTCAAGAAATTCTTAACTTAAAGAAAGGGGACTGTGAGACTGAGCCTTAGGAAGATGTTCACCACCACATTTTACAGCTTGTTCTAAGATCTACATTTTAGGTTCATTTCAAACCAAGTAATTGCAATAAAAAGCTGAGCTCATGACTGATTATAAAACAGGTATGGCCCAGACCGCCCAAAGTTCTTGGGTCCATTCTCCGAGCAAACCCCGTCATACCTGACCGGTGAATTCCCTGGTGATTATGGATGGGACACTGCTGGTTTGTCTGCAGATCCTGAGACATTTGCCAAGAACCGTGAGCTTGAGGTGATCCACAGCAGATGGGCCATGCTTGGAGCACTTGGATGTGTCTTTCCTGAAATTCTTGCAAAGAATGGTGTCAAGTTCGGTGAGTCAGTTTGGTTCAAGGCTGGAGCTCAAATCTTCTCGGAGGGTGGCCTTGATTACCTTGGCAACCCCAACCTCATCCATGCTCAGAGCATCCTCGCCATCTGGGCTACCCAGGTTGTGCTTATGGGATTCGTTGAAGGGTACAGAGTGGGCGGAGGGCCACTTGGCGAAGGACTTGACCCCATTTATCCCGGCGGTGCCTTTGACCCGCTTGGCCTCGCTGATGATCCCGATGCATTTGCAGAGTTGAAGGTGAAGGAACTCAAGAACGGCCGACTCGCAATGTTCTCAATGTTTGGATTCTTCGTTCAGGCCATTGTCACTGGAAAGGGTCCTGTTGAGAACCTTTTGGATCACCTTGCCGATCCAGTGGCCAACAATGCTTGGGCATATGCCACTAACTTCGTTCCCGGAAAATGAAGAAACTCAGATGGTTGCCTTGTAGCTTGTGACATTGCTAATTAGTCCTTGTGCTTTTGTTGAAAACTTCTGGTTCTGGACTCCACCGGTACTTGTGATTTCATGTACATGAGACTCTTTTGTGCTTGAATCTACTTTTTTTTAGTTGGATTTGTGTCGTGGATAAGTTGTTAGGTAATGTTTGTTTTTTAGAAAATAATTTTGAAAAAATAATTTTTAAATTTTTCAGTGTTTGTTTGTTAATAAGAAAGGTGGTAAATTAAAAATTTTTTAGTCAGGAAAATTTAGTTTTGTTTTTTCTGAAAAATTTAGATGGAAAATACTTTCTGAAAGTTGTGAAAAATTTAGAAAAATCATATTATTTGCTGATTATATCAAATTTGGTCCTCAAACTTTTGATTACTATATATATTTTGTTTTAAATATTTATTTTTCAATTCCATTTCTAAAAATTTAATTTTTATATTCATTTTGATCCTTATTTTTATAATTATTATTTGTTTTTTTCTTGTTATTTTTTTATTAAAATTTTTTATTTATTAAATTTGGTACTCATTCTTTTTATTATTACTTATTTTATTTGAATTAATTTATGAAATATTAATTATTATTATTTTAATTTCTTCATCTTTTTTTTTTTTAGATTTGATCTCTATTATTTTGATCATTATTTATTTTATTTGAGATAATTTATGAATTTTTTTTTAATTTTATTATCATTTAACTTTTTAATTTGCAAGATTTCTTTCTCATTATTTTAATGAACTTGAGAAAAATAAAACATTAATAAGTTATTTTTCAGTTTATTTTTCATGACATAACTAAACACTGTAAAGTATTTTCCAACTTATTTTTTATTATACTACAAAACATTAAAAAATAATTCACTTTCCTGAAATTTACTTTTCTAAAATTTACTTTTTTAAAAAAATTATTTTTTAGCAAACAAATATATCTTAATAAAAACAAAAAATAAGTAACAGTTCCATCACTGCCCAATTAGAGGGGAAGAAGTCTTCCCTCTGCGAACAACAACACTATATATATCTTCTAGCACCTGAAGTAAGGAACATAGCATTTTCTCATTTGTTACCTACGAAACCAGGTAAGCTTATAAAGCATTCAAGTTATATATATATATATATATATATATATAACCTAAAAAAGGTAAGATTAAAAAAAAACTAAGTCTCCTACTGATATAAATGTAGCCCAAGACATGTTTTCCTAATTAATTGTAATAGTGTAATTAATAATTTATTCTTGCAAAAATACAAAAAGCAATGAAGTAAGCTTTGGGGGTTATATTATCTTTTTACCATTATTCAAATATCTCTAACATGTTTCATGAGGTTATATTTGTCATGTTTTTTTTTTTAATTTATAGTGCAATTACAAATTTAGCATTGGAATAAATAATTTTAAAGTTTTTGACTCATGGTGTTTTTGTCCTTTTATTTTTTCAGAATAATGCAATTTCTTTGACATTCTTTGAGACAAAAACAATATAACTCTCTTATTAGAGTTTTTTTTGGTTATTTTGCATTGGTTTGTTATAGATTTGAATGTTGCTTGAGGGCATTATTGTAATAGTTGTATATTAAATATTATTTTAAAAAACATGTTACATGTTTTGCATGCACTAGCATGTGGGCAACCTTTATGTCATTCAAGTTGTGGTTGTGGGGTTGTTTGGCTACCAAATATCACCTTCTAGGATGATATTTGGTAGATCGCGGGATCCTGAACATGATGATGTATGCATATGTACCTAAGGCATTGTTGGTTTGGTGCAAAATGTCCTTTTTTTTTTTCTTTCCTTCTTCTCCTTTCTCTTCTACTCGAATTTTGTGCCAGCTCTTGCAAAATTCCAAAACAGCTCTTATAATTTTTTTCCCTTCACATTTGGTCCCTATGCTTTTGAACACTATTTTTTAAATAAGCTATAAAATTATAAATGCTTTTCAATTTCACCCCATATTATTTTTTAATCTATAAATAATCTTTCAAATTATAAATATTTTTTGATTTCACCCCTCCCATTTTTAAGTATATAAATAATCTATTAAATTATAAATGTTTTACAATTTCACCCTCTATGATTTTTTTAATCTTTCAAATATGATCATTTTTCTTTTAATTGCTATTTATTTTGTTTGACATCATATTTAAAATGATTTTTTTTTTTCAAATTTCATCCTCAAGTTTTTTTCTACCAAATTTCATTCTCATTTTTTTTGCTATTTTGTTTTGCTTTTTCAAGGTTTTTTTATTGATATTTTTCACTGACTTCATCCTTCAAAATTATGTTAGTTGAGAATTAAATTTTTTGATTGAATCCGAGTCTAAAATTTTATAAGTTGTGAGTTTTAGAGATTAAATCAGGTTTAAAAGGTTCGTCCGAGTTCACTTGATTTTTTTCCTTTTTAAGGTGATGTTTTTTTTTATAGAATTTTTTTTTATCCCTTTTATGTTTTGTTTTGTTATTTTTTCTGGTTTTCCTATCATTATTTTTCAATTTCACCCCTATCATATTTTAATTCTTGAATGATCCATGAAATTATGAATGTTTTTCAATTTCACCCCTATCATATTTTCTTATCATTCAAATTTGGTTCTCATTCTTTTAATTGCTATTTATTTTTTTTATGTTTATTTTTTTAATTTCATTCTTCTTAGGTTTTCTTCTATCAAATTTTAATCCTATTTTTTATTTGCACTTTTTTTTTCCTTTTTCAAGACTTTTTAATAATATTTTTCACTGATTTTATCATTTAAAATTAATTAGGTTGATAACTAAGCTTCTTGTTTTAATCCAGATCCAAGATTTCACGGGCTGTGACTTTTAGAGATCAAACAAGGTTTAGAAAGTTTATCCGGGTTTTTTTTAAGATGATGTTTTTTGTTTATTTTTGTCCTTTTTTTGTTATTTTTTTGTGGTTTGCCTTCTATTGAGTTCCCCCTTACAATTTGTTTTAATTTTAACCCCCTGTCATTTTTTAATCTATGAATAATCTATTGAATTATAATTGTTTTTCAATTTTACCCCTATGATGTTTTAATCTTTCAAATCTGGTCATCATTTTGTTAATTGCTATTTATTTTGTCTATGATCATTTTAATTTTTTTTTTCCCAAATTTCATCCCTTGTGCTTTTTCCTATTAAAATTTTATCCTTGTTTTTTTTGTTGCTTTTTTTATTGATATTTTTTCACTGACTTCATCCTTCAAAATTAAATTTGATGAGAATTAAACTTCTTGATTTAACTTAAGTCTAGAATTTCATGGGTTGCAAGTTTTAGATATTAGACTAGGTTTATGAGGTTCAATTGGATTCGCATGTTTTTTTTTCTTTTTTTTAAGCTACTTTTTTTCTATTTTATTATCCTTTCTCAATTTCACCCCTACCATTTTTTTAAGCTATAAATAATATATCAAATTATAAATATTTTCAATATCACCCTTATGATTTTTTAATGTTTCAAATCTAGTCCCCGTTCTGTTAATTGTTATTTATTTTGTTTGTGATCATTTTATTTTATTTTTCAAATTTAATCCTTGCACATTTTTTGTTAAATTTTATCCTCATTCTTTTTGTTACTATTTTCTTTACTTTTGCAAGTTTTTTTATTAATTGTTTTTTTTACATTTCATCCTTCAAAATTAAATTTGTTGATAATTGAGCTTCTTGATTGAACTCGAGCTTAAGATTTCATGGGTTTTGAGTTTTAGAGATTAGACCAGGTTTAGGAGGTTCACTCGGGTTTGCTTTTGTTTTTTCCTTTTTAAAGTTGATTTTTTCTTATTTTCTATCCATTTTTAGAGGGTTTTCTTTCTTATTTTTTGCAATTTAATTATATTGGGTTCACCCTCTATAAGTTTTTTCAATTTCACCCTTTATGATTTTTTATTTTTTTAAATTTGGTACTCATTTTTTTAATTTCTATTTATTTTGATTGGGATAATTTTTATTTTTTTAAAAAAATTCATCCTTAGGTTTTTTTCTCTCAATTTTTATCCTCATTCCTTTTTGTTGATGTTTTTTTAGCTTTTACAAGTTTTTTTATTAATATTTCTTCAAGGATTTTATCCTTTAAAATTAAATTGGTTAAGAGTTAGGCTTCTTCATTGAGCTTGGGTCTTCGATGTAACAAATTGCTAGTTTTAGAGATTAAAACATGTTTAGAAAATTTGTCCAAGCTTGCTTGTTTTTTTTTTTTAAGCTGATTTTTTTTTTAGTTTAGTTTTGTTTGTTTTTGTTTTTGGTTTACCTTTTATTAGGTTAGTATTGGGTTGTTTGATAATCTGGATAGGCTCAAGTTTGGTTCTTTTTTACTTTGGTTTTTTGTTTATTTTTATAAATTTATTTATTGTTACTGCATTTTTACTTCATTTTATTTAAATTACCAATTATACCAATGACTTGGAACTTTGAATTTTTTTTATACACTAACATTTTTTTTAAGTCGAACAATAATTTTGCTCAACCCGCGGTGAAGCATAAGCAATAAATCTAGTATATATTGTAGATCAAGATATAAAACATTATGAATTTGAGCAATGTTTCGATCTTTTTATCCTTATTAACAAAAAAACCAATGACATTGTTGATGAGGTAATATGAGCTTTTTCACATGATCCATTGATCATTTTTTGATGAATTAGGGGTAGATTGGTTTTTTTATCATTTTGAAAGCATAGTGAAATAACTAAATTACCCTTAAAAGAAATATTTTTTAAAACTAGCATCCATAGACTTTTTTGCCATTTTAATTTTTCAAGGATAGTAAAATATGACTAAATCCTTTGACTAGCATCCATGGGCTTTTTTAGTATTTTCGATGTGGTTTTTTTTTTTTGTAATAATCAATTTGTTTAAGAGGTACTTTAGTAATTGAATAAATATAAATATTATTAAAAGATGGTCAACACATGTATTGCACACATAAGTGCTTAGATTGTATAATTTAGGGGATGTTGATGCTATTGTTTGACTTGTATAATTATTGTGTAATTTGGAGAAACGTTCATACAATAGATGTTGTTTACAACCCACTAATAGATGAGATGAGATGAGATTTTATGCTTCACATTTTATTTTCATATGGCTGGATAATATTTAGAACGTTAAATGATTATAAATTTTATATAGAGCATACAATGTTACAACGTGTGATCTATAAGGATGAAGAAAATAGAAGTTACATGTGGGCTAAAGAATAAACTGGACGTTTACAAAGTGACTTAAAAAAGAAAGAACATAATTGTATTCTTGAATAATAAGCTAAAGATTAACACATCAGTTGTTAATAATAGTTAGTTGGCAAATATTAGTTGATAGTAGAAATTAGTTAGTTATTAGGCAATCAGAATTGGAGAGAATTCAATGTTTAAGTATGTAACATGTTCATAAACAAATAAGATCTTACAAAATTATGCAGTAGCAATTTTATCTCCCTTTTTTCTTATCCTTCACCATTTCAATTATTTTTATTTCTTTTGTTAAGAAAGATAAATCTTAACAAATTGGTATCAGAGCCTAAAAGATTCACCCATTACAATTAAACATGGTTGAAAATAACAAAGTTAGAGCATTGAAAGAGCAAGAAAAGAAAATGAAGGAACAAATACAAAGAATGAATGAAGAACTTTAAGATCAATTGCATGATAAACATGGAGAATTTTTGCAAAATCAGAGGTAATAAGAAAAACAAAATAAAAAGAACAAAAAATTCACTTCATGATTGGATTTAATAATGGCTACCTTACAAACCATTTTAAATAATAAAGAAATTAAGAAGGAAGGAAGAAATAATCTATTTTCTAATGCAAGGAACAATCCAATATTTGATGGTATCCTACCATATCCAAAAATACATACACGAATGAAGGTGGTGAATTCTAATGAAAGGCAAAAAATAGGTTAATATGGCTCTACCTGGGGTAAAGATATCAACCTTTTATGGAGAGAATCCTTGGAGCTGGATAAGAAAATACAGGAAATACTTTAAGCTACACTTGATCCTAGTTGGTTATTGGCTACCAAACAGGAATGTCAGAATGATTGGCATCCAAGTAAAAATTGTTGGATTGATTGGTATCCATTTGGGATTACCGGGATTACTTTAAGTTACACCTTATACCAGTTGGTTATTGGCTTCCAAATAGGAATGTCAGAATGATTAGCATCTAAGTAAGGATTGCTGGATTGATTGGTATCCATTTAGGATTATCGAAATTATTGGTTTCTAAACGAGAATGCCAGAATAAGTGGCATCAAAGTAAGGTTTCTGGATTGATTGGTATCCATATGGGATTACCAGAGTTATTAGCCTTCAAATAGGAATGTCAAAATAAGAAATAATAATGAGAATTTGTCGAGTTTATGGATAATTGAACGAGGGTTTTTGGACCAATTAGTTCTTGTGATGAATAACATGATTAATTGGCAGTGAAATAAGGTAGTCGGGTTACTAAGTCGTTCAAGTAAATAGAGGGCACCGTATGCCTTTTCTGCTACATTGGCAACGTCCTTCATGCTCTGGAGTAGTGCAGTGACAATTTGTTGGCAATTTGCTTGAGTAGTTATCGGTGCATCCACAACTGAACCATAGAGGAATTCAAAGATTCGACCAAGGGTCCAAGCAGTTGTATCCTTCACATGGTTATTTGGATCCTTTGTCAAAGCAGTCAGCTTGAAGTTCAAAGCAACATTAACAAGAGGCGTTAGTTTCTCAGGGGAAGGACCTTCCAAGATCGAGCCAAATGCACAAAAAGCTGCCTCTCTATGCCTCCAATATGGTTTTGTAATGTTATCCTCAATGAATTGCATAACAAGCTGCACAATATCATCTCCCACAGTCCTTGCAACCAAACCAAGGCATGTTCCACCAGCCATTGCAATATTCCAAGCTCCTTCATCTTGATCCTGAGCCTCCTCTTACTTTAGGAGAGTCTCCAACAACATTGAGGTCAAAGCAGGGGGAGCCTGCATAATAAAGTAAAAGCAAGGAATATCAGAATCCCTAGTGAAATCACCCCCATATTCTTCCAAGATATTTATCTCCTCGTCACCTATTGAACTCCAGAATTCAATTGCTTGAAGGGCTACAGGTTCTTCATCTTCCCTCACGGCCTTTGCCGTGATGTTAAAGATATCCTGAATATAAGGAGCCAATTTCTCATAGTATGTTGATGAAATAGAGACAAGGCACTCATAAGCAGCTTGTCTTATCTTCATTTCTGGGGACAAAGTTGCCTCATGATATAATCAAGCTCCATATCATTGTTGTAGTTTGCCTGAGCAAATCCAAGTGCATTGTACAGTGCTCGTGTTGCAGCAAGCCTAACATCATTGTTTCCTTAAGATGCGTTCATGCCCTGAACTACCGCTGTAAGTATCTTGTTTACATGGTCTTGATCTACAACATCAGATTAGACTTCCCCGCACAAATATCCAAGAGTCTCTGAAGTAGCTTGCTTGACATGAGCAAGAAACTGATGAATATTGGATAAAAGTGATCCAATCAGCTCCGACCACTGGCTTTGAGGCTATAAAATCAAGAGGGGTATAAATAGTTAAATACTGAAGTTTACCACGCCTTGCCCTCACAAAAAGCTGCCGCCCAGATAATATTTTCCATGTTCTTCCTTTCCCTTTTATCTGCTCTGCGTCTGTCTCCATCTCAAAACTCAAAAGCTGAGCCACCCCCAAGTCCCATATTATCTAGATTCTAGCCGAACACAAACCCACCTCTCCATCTCCCTGGCTTCTCTCTTTACTTCTGCGCAAGCCGTCGTGATCCTCCTCTATTCTTACAAGTTACAGCAGAAGGAGAGGGCTCCTTCATTAGAGAAAAGACAACAAGGTAAATTTTATTCCTATGGCTTACGTAAGGTACCATGTCAGCCCGTGATGTTCAAAAATTCCTATTTTCAATCTTAAAATTTGAAATTTCTTTTAAATTACAGTGGGTTGGATTCGGGTTTCTTATTTTTACTTCAATTTTGATAAAGATTTGAGGGTAAGTGATGAAAGTCTTTGTTGAGGTTCTGTTTATGTGTTATTCGTCCTCTTTTGGATAAATAGATAATAGGTTTGAGTTATTCTTTGTTTTGATGGATGAAATTGGGGTTGAATTTGGATTGTAGGCAAAGAGTTCGATAAAATGCCTAATTGACTTTATTATACTCCCCGACTTCCCAACTCTACTCCTCCTGCTTTCATATCATGATATAAAATTCTGTAACTTGTTGTCACCATTAATGATGATGATTGATCTTGCTATTGTGGTTGTTGTTGTTGCTGGGTTCTTGAAAACCTGTTGATGTTGTTGAACATGTTGTTGCCTCCTTGTACACGGTGACGGTAATAATTGTTGTTGTTGTTATTGTTGTATCTAGGTTTGGTCGTCCTAGTCATGTTGTTGTTGTTGAGGTTGTCATTGTCATAATCTTGATGGTCATGGTAGTAGTTTCTCTTGGATCTAGATCTGTTTATTTTCTTGAAACCCCCCAACAAAATGCAAAGGTTTATACACTAAAGATCTGTTTGTTCCTCTCTTTCTCTAATCCTTAGATTTGTCAAATGTTAAGGGTTTGATTCTTTCTTGCAATACAAGACTTCTAGTTTAATGTCCATGAGGTGATAAATGAATTTGCATATAACCTGTTCAGTTGATGCGTGTTGTATTAGTGGTTGATAATTGTAAAAGTTGTGTTCATCCTTTGAAAGTTGGTTGTTTCTATAGCAACTGTACATTTGTAGGATTTGCTGTAAAATCAATTTTTCACTCAGACTGCTAAGGTTAGAAGTAGCTACAAGGGACCATTCTTCCTTTGCATCAAATGACACAGTAAGGTTCCTTAGAGAATTTGATGAATGCATGGTAAGTAATTCATGTTGCAAATAGTTTTAATAAATGCATGCCTAAACAACCTAAAATTGAATGCTAGTTTGTTTTTCATGCTCTTTATTTTTATTGTTTTATGTTAATATTCATCCCTCTCACCCTTCGATCTACAAACTCATTTAGTTATTTGTATGTCTGTATGTACATATACATGTATCTGTGTTACGGCCTGTTTTGGATTAGGAGGTGAGGGATAATTAGTAAGCTTTTGCTTGTGTTTGAAATTTTGTGAATGGATTAGGTCCCCATGTGAGTCACCTAAAAGTGATTAAGACTCAGTTGGTTTGTGTCCTCAAGACAATAGTCATATTTTTAATTTGTTTGGTAAACATAAAAGATAATTGGGCTCTGTAATGCAGTTTCAAAACATAATTTTTGGAATTTGAAATGTGTTCTTAAACAAGCCTGTAAACATGAACATAAAAATTCAAGCTGTAGATTCATATGTAATGGTGTATGATTCCAAGTTTGAATGATCCTAGGATAACTGTTGCGGGGGTTGTTGGTGATGGAGATGGGTTTGATTTTGTGGCTTTTAGATGTTGAAGGCAGTGGTGATTGAGAAGTTGGTCCTAGGCGTTCCCCTAGTGTTGTTACAGTGGCCTTAGAGGCTGGTGTTGGTTTTTGGAATTCCAAAGGTTGTTAATAAGCTATTCTCTTAACTCATCATTTTATCTTTAATTTTTACCAGAGGCTGGTGGTTGGTTTGCTGAATTTGGTGATGATTGATGAAGATTACATATTGAAATTAATGAAGATTGAAGAACAAAGAATTAGGAGTGGACTTGTGAGTTGTGAGTCTGCTATGGGAGGCGGTGAGGATTCAAGAGGTGTGGTGTGGGTTGAGTGGCGTATCTATGTGAAGGACGGCTACAAGGATTAGTAGCTTAGAATATAAAGTAATTTTTTTATTATTTATAGAACCTTTTTTTTAATCTGAACCAGTTTGGTTTGGTTGGGGTTCATCAGTTTCAGTATTACGAAACCGAACCGAATTGGAAATTTTTCTAAATATTCTAATCGATTTAATTGATTTTTTTCATGGTTTGATTTTTTCGGTTGATTTTTAATTAAGATACCATATCTTTTTTAATTTAATTAGAAAAAACATGACGTATTAGATTGATAAAAGACTCCACCACCAGCTAACACAAAAACTAACAGCGCTGCCTCCTTCCCTACAGACCACCCCTCTCTCTATCATAAAAAAGACCCCACCAGAACACATCTTCATTGTTGTTGTTCGGCCCACTAGCACCTTGCACTTGCTGCTCGAGGCCATCATCTGCGATCACTAGTAAAGCTCCGACCTTGTTGCTGTTTTTGCGTTGATGAAGTTGAGGGCTAACCTCAATTTATGTCCATTGCTCTGGTCAATGTCTTGTCACGGCTGCTCCTTGGCTGAGTTGATTTTTTTTCTTTTAAAGTGATATTCATTGTTACCTCAATTGCATGTTTTTTTGAATACTTGTTTGGAACAAGAGTGAGAGTTGAGGGCGGAATTAGTTCCTTCTTTGATTATAAACATTGATTTGAGATTTGATGATTGGACTGGTTCTCGGAACTATACTTGAGAGACTTCGGTTCCGTTGTAGATGGTGTTTATTTTTATCCACAAACATTGATTTCAAGTGCTTATTTTATTGATTACAAGCATTGATATAGGCAGTTTTTGAGCTTTGAAGTGTACTTGTTTCACCTTTATATATTAGAAAGTAACTAGATTTATGAGATTGTTGTTGTCCATTAAAGGGAAGGTTAAAATTTAGGTATTTATAAAGTTGATGTTTGTTTTTAAGCTTGAATTGTAACTCCTGGGTTTTGAAAGTTTTGAATTTTTTTGAACAAGATAGTGGGTTGTTCGAGTGTGATCAACTTGTTGTTTCGATTGTTTTTTCTCCTATGTTTAAATGAAGACTGTTGATTTAGACCTTGGGTTGGATACTAATAATCCTCTTGATGCTAATGATATTGATGAATGCTTAAGGAATGATGAGGAAGATGAGGGGAATGAAGCTGGTTTTAGTTTACATGACACACCAACAGATTGTTTGTTTTAAGTTTGTTGATTATTAGTTAATGAAAAGTTATTTTAAATTATGTATGACTTTTATTTGAATCATGTATTTTAAGATGCTTGAACTATATATGAATTTTTATTTGAAGGCTTGAAATATGTATGAAGTTTTATTTGAAACATGTTTTTTAAGGTGAGGATTCAAGAGGTGTGGTGTGGGTTGAGTGGACTTGTGAGTTGTGAGTCTGCTATGGGAGGCGGTGAGGATTCAAGAGGTGTGGTGTGGGTTGAGTGGCGTATCTATGTGAAGGACGGCTACAAGGATTAGTAGCTTAGAATATAAAGTAATTTTTTTATTATTTATAGAACCTTTTTTTTAATCTGAACCAGTTTGGTTTGGTTGGGGTTCATCAGTTTCAGTATTACGAAACCGAACCGAATTGGAAATTTTTCTAAATATTCTAATCGATTTAATTGATTTTTTTCATGGTTTGATTTTTTCGGTTGATTTTTAATTAAGATACCATATCTTTTTTAATTTAATTAGAAAAAACATGACGTATTAGATTGATAAAAGACTCCACCACCAGCTAACACAAAAACTAACAGCGCTGCCTCCTTCCCTACAGACCACCCCTCTCTCTATCATAAAAAAGACCCCACCAGAACACATCTTCATTGTTGTTGTTCGGCCCACTAGCACCTTGCACTTGCTGCTCGAGGCCATCATCTGCGATCACTGGTAAAGCTCCGACCTTGTTGCTGTTTTTGCGTTGATGAAGTTGAGGGCTAACCTCAATTTATGTCCATTGCTCTGGTCAATGTCTTGTCACGGCTGCTCCTTGGCTGAGTTGATTTTTTTTCTTTTAAAGTGATATTCATTGTTACCTCAATTGCATGTTTTTTTGAATACTTGTTTGGAACAAGAGTGAGAGTTGAGGGCGGAATTAGTTCCTTCTTTGATTATAAACATTGATTTGAGATTTGATGATTGGACTGGTTCTCGGAACTATACTTGAGAGACTTCGGTTCCGTTGTAGATGGTGTTTATTTTTATCCACAAACATTGATTTCAAGTGCTTATTTTATTGATTACAAGCATTGATATAGGCAGTTTTTGAGCTTTGAAGTGTACTTGTTTCACCTTTATATATTAGAAAGTAACTAGATTTATGAGATTGTTGTTGCCCATTAAAGGGAAGGTTAAAATTTAGGTATTTATAAAGTTGATGTTTGTTTTTAAGCTTGAATTGTAACTCCTGGGTTTTGAAAGTTTTGAATTTTTTTGAACAAGATAGTGGGTTGTTCGAGTGTGATCAACTTGTTGTTTCGATTGTTTTTTCTCCTATGTTTAAATGAAGACTGTTGATTTAGACCTTGGGTTGGATACTAATAATCCTCTTGATGCTAATGATATTGATGAATGCTTAAGGAATGATGAGGAAGATGAGGGGAATGAAGCTGGTTTTAGTTTACATGACACACCAACAGATTGTTTGTTTTAAGTTTGTTGATTATTAGTTAATGAAAAGTTATTTTAAATTATGTATGACTTTTATTTGAATCATGTATTTTAAGATGCTTGAACTATATATGAATTTTTATTTGAAGGCTTGAAATATGTATGAAGTTTTATTTGAAACATGTTTTTTAAGGTGAGGATTCAAGAGGTGTGGTGTGGGTTGAGTGGACTTGTGAGTTGTGAGTCTGCTATGGGAGGCGGTGAGGATTCAAGAGGTGTGGTGTGGGTTGAGTGGCGTATCTATGTGAAGGACGGCTACAAGGATTAGTAGCTTAGAATATAAAGTAATTTTTTTATTATTTATAGAACCTTTTTTTTAATCTGAACCAGTTTGGTTTGGTTGGGGTTCATCAGTTTCAGTATTACGAAACCGAACCGAATTGGAAATTTTTCTAAATATTCTAATCGATTTAATTGATTTTTTTCATGGTTTGATTTTTTCGGTTGATTTTTAATTAAGATACCATATCTTTTTTAATTTAATTAGAAAAAACATGACGTATTAGATTGATAAAAGACTCCACCACCAGCTAACACAAAAACTAACAGCGCTGCCTCCTTCCCTACAGACCACCCCTCTCTCTATCATAAAAAAGACCCCACCAGAACACATCTTCATTGTTGTTGTTCGGCCCACTAGCACCTTGCACTTGCTGCTCGAGGCCATCATCTGCGATCACTAGTAAAGCTCCGACCTTGTTGCTGTTTTTGCGTTGATGAAGTTGAGGGCTAACCTCAATTTATGTCCATTGCTCTGGTCAATGTCTTGTCACGGCTGCTCCTTGGCTGAGTTGATTTTTTTTCTTTTAAAGTGATATTCATTGTTACCTCAATTGCATGTTTTTTTGAATACTTGTTTGGAACAAGAGTGAGAGTTGAGGGCGGAATTAGTTCCTTCTTTGATTATAAACATTGATTTGAGATTTGATGATTGGACTGGTTCTCGGAACTATACTTGAGAGACTTCGGTTCCGTTGTAGATGGTGTTTATTTTTATCCACAAACATTGATTTCAAGTGCTTATTTTATTGATTACAAGCATTGATATAGGCAGTTTTTGAGCTTTGAAGTGTACTTGTTTCACCTTTATATATTAGAAAGTAACTAGATTTATGAGATTGTTGTTGCCCATTAAAGGGAAGGTTAAAATTTAGGTATTTATAAAGTTGATGTTTGTTTTTAAGCTTGAATTGTAACTCCTGGGTTTTGAAAGTTTTGAATTTTTTTGAACAAGATAGTGGGTTGTTCGAGTGTGATCAACTTGTTGTTTCGATTGTTTTTTCTCCTATGTTTAAATGAAGACTGTTGATTTAGACCTTGGGTTGGATTCATGGTTTAATTTGTAGCATGCGTTGATAACTATAAAAAACTAATTGGTTAGAAAAAGTATGCTAGAAGCCATGCCATGCTACTATTTTATCATAATACGCTAGTTTATTATCTTAATCCTAAATACACTTATTTTTGGAAATTTTCATAGTTACTGAGAAGTGTTTGAAATTAGGTTTTTCTAAGTTGATATTTGTTTTCAGGCCTGATGGTTTTGACGGATAGGAGAAAGAAGTCAAATTAGGGTATCAAAGAACGAGGAAGAAAGAAATGGAATTTTGCCCAACATATGGGATGCTATTGCGATATGAGCCGCCAAATATGGGGCAAGCATCTAGATTTTATTGCCCTACCTGTCCCTATTTTGGTTCGATTGAGAGCAGGGTAAATTATTAATTAGTATAAATTAATTTGGCCTCTTTATTTTCTAGGTTTGTATTTTTGATTGAATGATGTGACTAATTGCTCTGTTGTGATTAGGTTAAGATAAAGAGAAAACAAAAGCTTGCTAAGAAAGAAATTGAACCTATTTTCACCCTCGAGGACATGAAGACAGGCGGTGCTGAAACTGATGGTGCTTTTCTTTGTCTTTTGTCTTTTTGTGTTATTGGTATTATCTGTTGTTGTGGAATGGAGGAATTTTTTTATAATATTTTGCCACTTTGGAAACTTTGATATTGTATAAGTTGCTGACCTCCTTTTGTTTCTATATTTTCTTAGAACAGTTTTGGGTTTTTTGAATTGAATTAAAATAAAGTAATTAGGTTGGTACCAAGTTCCCAGAATTAATATAGGTTGTGCAAGGGTTGAGTTGAGTTTGTAAGGTTAAGCAGTATCCAAAGTTGTTAAAATCGCGATTTTAACACGAAACGGAAAGCCGTTCACAAAATCGGATCGTAAAAACGGATCGTAAAATCGTAAAAAAATTGTAAGGAATTTTAAAATATATTAAAAAAAATTCATGTTTTAAATAAAAATTCATACATAGTTCAAGCACCTTAAAAAACATGTTTCAAATAAAACTTCATACATATTTCAAGCCTTCAAATAAAAATTCATATATAGTTCAAGCATCTTAAAATACATGATTCAAATAAAAGTCATACATAATTTAAAATAACTTTTCATTAACTAATAATCAACAAACTTAAAACAAACAATCTGTTGGTGTGTCATGTAAACTAAAACCAGCTTCATTCCCCTCATCTTCCTCATCATTCCTTAAGCATTCATCAATATCATTAGCATCAAGAGGATTATTAGTATCACTACTAGTACCAACACCAATATTATGAACATTAGTGCTACTACTAGTACCAACACCAATATCATCAATTTGAATATCCAAATCATCTTCAATACCATGACTCTCCATTTCAACATCATTAGGAATTTCTTCTTCATCACTTTCATCTTCATTACCATTTTGTCTTCGTGTTGCACTGCCAATAGCACCAAACAAGTCAAAGTTTGGATGTTTTTCTCCCTCGGTTATCCAATCATCATCAGATGAAAGATCATCTTCTACACCAAAATCACTAGCTTGCTTTTTTACTTGGTTATTATTCAATTTCAGATTGCACATTACAAATACCAAGTCATTCATTTTTCTCTGATGCAAACGATTTCTTCGTTTTGTATGAACCTAAATAAACAATTCAAATTAATAAGATTTTTATCAAATATTTCAACATTTAAAATAAAAAAATAAAAAAACTTATCATTTCAAATGCACTCCAGTTACGCTCACATCCAGATGAAGTACAAGTCAAGCTTAGAACTCGGATTGCAAACCTTTGTAATTCTGGACATTCATCCCCATAAGAATCCCATCATTGAGTTGGAGTTTTTTTTATCTCTAGCTGTCTTGGCAGCCTCAATGCCAAACAACCCTTTTGCATCCTTAAATGATTCAAGTTGCAAGTCATTTTTGCACCTTTCACTTGCATTAAGCACCATCCTTTCTAAGCATTGATATAATCCAATTTTAATATTGGCATTAACCTTAAAATTGGGATTATAAAGATAATGAGGATTCAAATAATAAACTGTTGCATGTAAGGGTCTGTGGAGTTGAAGTTCCCATCTTGCATCAACAATATTCCATATAGGTATATAACTATATAAAAAAAACAATAAAAATATCATTACTTTATATATGACATTCATATTAATAAATGACAATATTTGAAATAAAAATTAGCAAGATATATACCTTTTTTTAACACAACTAAAATTCACTTGTATCTTTTCTTTTGCTTCATCCATTGCTTTATATATAAAACCCATAGCTGGTTTCTCATCTGAATCAACTAATCGAAGAACTTTAATTAGAGGATATGTTGCTTTAATACATATAGTGACATCATGCCAAAACCTGTTGTCCAAAACACAATTTTGAATTCGTTTCCCTTCTTCTATTCTTACAAACCTATAAGAACTCCACTGTTTGGAAGTAAACACAGTCATCAGCTGCATTTTATGATCATTCAAACATCCCAGCGTCAAATATGCAGTTACAAACCGAGTGGCAGCAGGTCGAATCAAATCCCTTCCATTTGTAAAGTGCCTTAGCATGGAAATAAGAATGGTTCTTGAATAAATATATGAGTTGATTTTCCTCCCCTTGGCAATAGTTACTTGATGAACCTCTAACTTCTTCTCAAAATCTTCTAATATCAAGTCAATACAATGGGCAGCACATGGTGTCCAAAACAAACTCTTTCTTTTTTCCATCAATAATTATCCCGCTGCCTTGTAATTTGCAACATTATCGGTGACAACTTGGACAACATTTTCCTCCTCAATCCTCTCCACAATGGCATCTAACATTTCAAATACCTTATCAGCAGTCTTGGACATATTAGAGGTATCCACTGATGACAAAAAAAATTGTCCCTTTAGGACTATTAACCAAAAAGTTACAAATACAACGTCTTTTTTTATCTGTCCATCCATCAGACATTATTGAACAACCTGCTTTTTTCCATTCTAGCTTGTACTCCTCAAGCAATGTCATTGTTTGATCCACCTCCTGCTTCAAATACTTCTCTCTAATATCATGGTAGGATGGAGGCTTGAAACCTGGCTCATGCCTTCCAAACAATTCAAGTGCCTTTACAAACTCAGGGTTTTTTACACAATTAAATGGAATTGCACTAGTGTAAAAAAACCTTGCAATTTGTCGACATGCTTCTTCTCTAATATCCTTTTTGAACAATTGATTTAGAGTTGTTTGTGTACTTCCACTCCCACTAACTACTCTCTTTCCCTTGTCCTTGGAGCTAATTTCTATAATTTCATCATCATCATCATTTGCACTATATTGATGAGCCTTTCTTTTCTTTTCATTTTCTTCTAGATTTTTCACCAAAACACCCAAAATCATTTGCTTAATATTTTCTGGAACTTGCTGACATGGCTCGACATCCTTAGGAGTGCAAGCCAAATGTTGTTTGAAACGAAAAATACCTCCACTGATAATTTTTTGACAATACTTGCACTGAACTTTTTTAGAATTCGTATCAATATCTATACCATGTTGCCATCCCACATCAAGTCTATTACCAGAAGAATTTTTTCTAGATGCCATAAGTTCAAGTGTTCAACAATTCAAGAATCAACTTAAATCAGCCCTGTAATCAATCCAAACATTTTATGATTATAATTACCATTTTGTTATACATAACAATTCACAAAATTAATTCAGTCCTATAATACTGAAATGACATTCAATTCAGTCAAATTCAACAATTTTCAGTCCAATTTTCAACCCATTAATTCAGTCCAATTAATTCAGTCCTATAATACTGAAATGGCAATCAATTCAGTCCAATTTTCACCGACTAATATTTAGTCCAATTCAGTCATATATAGTATATACTATGGCATTCAATTCAACAATTTTCTCACCCGATCAATTCCATTCAATTCAACATTATACATTTACAAATTACATAACCGGGCAACATACAAAATCAATTACAGGTCCATAAAATTGTATTCGGTGACTCCAGTCTTCACAGGGCAACATACAAAATTTGCTATTAAAATTGTATTCGGTGACTCTAGTCTTAACAGGGCAACATACTAAATCCGTTATTAAAATTGTATTACAAATCTATTACAGGGCACAGAGTCACAGACTAACTAAGTTACTAACAATTAACACGTACGATGTCGCCTGCTGCTGTTGAAGATGATGATGATGATGAGCTGAACGGCTGTTGTTGAAGATGATGATGATGAGCTGAACGGCGGCTGCTGGTGAAGATGATGATGATGAGCTGAACCGCCCGATGTCGCCTGCTGCTGTTGAAGATGGGAAAGAAAGGAGAAGTGGAGAACGTTGTCGGCATGCCGCTGTTAATGAAGACTGCAGAGGAAGCCCGAAGTCGTGAGCTGTTGAGGAGATCCTTGTCGGCTCGTCGTGGTTAAAATCACGATAACCAGAAAAGGAAGCCTCAACCGTGAGCACTGAGGAAAGAGAAGGAGTGAAGACTGGAGTCACCGGACCGTGAGCACTGTCGATGGCCGCTTTTGTGGAGGATGGAGAATAGATCATTGTCGTCGATTAGGGATTTGTTCTGTATTTGTGCGTTTTGATTTGTTCTGTATTTGTTAATTGTTAATTTTGTTAATTCGGCCTGAAGACTGAAGTGAAGACCAAGACTGAAGACAGTCACGTGAAGGGAAAAGCCAATTCCAATAGGCGTCTGACAGCTGGACATGAGGGGGGGGGGGAAATTTCAGCGCCTCATTTTGTAGAAATCGCATAATAGGTCCTGAATCGCGATTTTGCGCGATTTCATCCGATTTTTGTGATTTCACTCGATTTCAACCCGATTTTACCCCTTTTTTATTTTTCAAGCGATTCAACCCGTAATGCATGTTTTGACTCGTAAAATCATACGATTTAGGAGTCAAAACGCGATTTTGACAACCTTGACAGTACCTATTAACAATGCAATGTGAGAAATACTATCCATATTTTGCTAAGATAAGACTAAACCATGATGTTTGATTTCCACAGTTCCAAATGATTCCTAAAGTTTTAACTTAGTGTGGAGAGAATTAAACAAAGAATTCAGTTATTGGTGTAGAAAGAATTCAATTTTAGCAGTGCAGATGAAAGCTAACTCAGAATTTTTTTTTTTCTTGGTGTTCTTTCTCAATCTTTGTATCTTTTTTGTCTGATTTCCCTTCTTTTTTAATGGCAGCAACATGTCCCCATTGCAACTTTGGAAGGGCATGTTTCCAGCAGATACAGATTAGATCAGCTGATGAGCCAGCAACAACATTTTACTTCTGCTTGAATGAGAAGTGTGGGAGGATGTGGCGTGAGGACTGAGGACTGCAATATATCTTGTAAACCTCACAAATTACACGCACATCTTCACATATCTCGAGTTTCCATCCTCGGATGCTTCAAAGTTTTTCAGTTAGCATGTTTTTGTGTACAATGTTATAGATTTGAGACATCAGTTTATACTAGAGAAGTTGCTAAAAATGTTCCGACTTCTAAGCAAATAGCTTAGCTTTAGGTTCTTTTCTCTTGATTGATTCTGGAGTTTTTTCATTTCTTCAGGGTTCATCTTGTTTCGGGCTTATTAACATAAATAAAAATAATTTGCATTCAAGAGAAAATCATAACAATAATTACCTTTCAACTTAATCAAATCACATTGATTAGCTTCTCAATTTTATTAATAAATGATAAAAAAAAAATCACATCAATATGATAAAATAAAAGAGAAAGCTTGGTAATGGGATTCACATCTTTGAATGCAGGGAGTTAAAGAATGAAATATACTTTTATTAAAGGTTTTTCTTTTCAATCATTATCTCATGATCAAAGAATAAAGATGATAATTCTATGAGGAAAAAGAAAAACAGAAGAAGAAGACCAACTAGTTGAAACCTAGACAAGTTTAGCTATTTCTTGTAAAATTTCATGGGTTGGGGACTGCTTATCCCGTTAAAAAAGGAGCCTAATTTCTTTTCTAAGCTTGTGTCATTCTAATGCAGTCTAGCTTATGTTTGTTCGGTAATAATATGTATAATATTTTTTGAACTATTATTTTATATATTAAAATTTATTTATTTTTAATATTATCACAACTATTAAAAAACATAATATTTTCCTCTCAAAAAAAGGTTCTAGCAACAAATAAGACATTGTCTTTTGTATTTTATAGTTTATACCTGTGGTTTCAAAAGTAAATTATTTATAGAAATGATTAAAAAAGACTTTGGTTTACATTAGAGTTTCATTAAATTTGAAAATATTTTTTATATATATTTTAAGATATGTTAGTGTCAAAAATAATTTTTTTAAAATAAAAAATATTATTTTGATGTATTTATGAGCGAAAAACACTTTAAAAAACAATTACTACCACACTCCATAACATCCCTTTTATCTATTAATTTGTGACTTATATGATCTAGTAAAATTAAGGTTTGAAGTGGTTTTAATTGTTTTATTCAAATCAAAAACAAAATCGTTTGGTTTTTTTTTTCTTACATAATTTCTTTTTATAAAATCACGTTGTTTGGGGAAAAAAACCAATAAACACAGTTTAACCCACTTGCTTAGCCCGTGACATGATGTTTGGGCTGGATCATTATCCGGGCTGGTCCTATAACAATTTCTACTGATGGAGTTGTACGTGCCCGACCACTTCAGCTCTATCTAGCCAGAACTGGAAGGGAAGAGTGAAATTGCAAAATAAAAACCAATCACTCACTCCCTCACTTTGCAGCTTCTCTCTATCGTAAGCCTCTCTCTCACCTTTCTTCTACTGATTGAGTTTTGTATGTTTGATGAGTTTATTAACATGAGTTTTGTCTCCTCTAAGACTGGTTTGCTTCATATTTTTGCTCACTGCTATTTAGTTGCTTCTTTTGATTTTCTTTCTTCGATTTCTGAAATTGATGTAGCCAGTGACTTAATGGGTTTCATTTCAACCTTTTCTAGAGGAAAGGAAATTATTTTTTTTGTAAGGATTGATTTAGGGTGTTGTATAATTGAAAATGTTTTGATTTTTTAAAGAGAGGATTACAAAATCAACTTGTTAATTCAATTGTTTATATGGGAAAGAGTGTTGGTGATAACTGATAAGTTGTCTTGTCTGTAACTGGGTAACTTATAAAAAGTAGATACACGATGTACTTCAACTTTTATGGCATTGTTGTCTTAATCTTAAAAGAAAATGATTTTTTAAGAATATTTATAGTTACAAAGAAGTTTTTGTTGAGCTTGAGATTCTTGCTTGAAGTAGTCATTGTTAAGAGGAATTTTAGGATGGAAGCTACTTGGCTCTTGCCAAAAGCAAACGAATGTTTAAGCTTGTTTGGTTGTTATTGTTTTTTAAATAAATTTGTGTTAAAATATATATTAATAATATTTTTTTATTTTTTAAATATTATTTTTGATATTAGCACATTAAAATGATCTAAAAATATTAAAAATATATTAATTTAAAGTTAATAAAAAAAATTCAAAATTTTTTAAAAATATTTTTGAAATGTAGAAATAAACAAGCTTTATATAAATTAAATATCTTATTTTTTATGATTATTATCGTTATTTTTATTTGTTATGCTTTTTTTAGCTACAACTAATTAACTAGGTAGAGTAGGTAAAATTATATTAGATGTTACGTGATACAAATTTCTTGATACTAAATGAGTTGGGTCTTTCCAGAGGCTCTTGTTGTTACAAGGAAATATAAATATCATTCAGCCTTTCTTGTTGTTACAAGGGGATATAAAATTAATTGTATTAAACATTGAATACATTATATCAAAAATGAAAATTCATGTGGAATATTTATTATAAAATATTAAATTCAATTACTATTAAATTAATATTAACTAATATTCATATGGCTACTTTTATATTTTCAAAATATTCAAAACATTTGGAAAACCCCAATTGAAAATTAAGATACCATATTTTTTATAATTTAATTAGAAAAAACATGACGTATTAGATTGATAAAAGACTCTACCACCAGCTAACTCAAATATTAACATCGACATCATAAAAAAGACCCCACCAGAACACATCTCCATCGTCGTTGTTCGGCCCACCAGCACCTTGCGGTTGCTGCTCGAGGCCATCATCTACGATCACTGGTAAGGCTCCGATCTTGTTGCTGTTTTTGCGTTGATGAAGTTGAGAGCTAACCTCAATTTTTGTCCATTACTCTGGTTAATGTTGCTGAGTTGATTTTTTTTTTTGAAGTGATATTCATTATTATCTCATTTGCGTGTTTTTTTGAATACTTGTTTGGGACGAGAGTGAAAGTTGAGAGCAGAATTAGTTTCTTCTTTGATTACAAATATTAAAAAAATACCCTTGGATGCAAGGCTCAGGAATTTAAAATTAGGGGCAATTTAGTTAATCCAATTTTAAAATTAAAGTAAAAATTAAAAAATTCCCCTCAAAGTTAATTAAATGAAGATAACTTTTAAGAGCAATTTAATAATCTTACTGTGTAATAAAAATATAAGCTGATTATAATATCTCTTATGAATTTAGCATGGATAAATGTTATCTATAAATTTATTGTGCAAATTCTAAATAGACTATAAATAAGTGTAGTGTTTAATTGATTCCTATTAGATTTTTTAATGTTTTATATTAAATGTGTCTTTGAAGGGAGTGAAGTCACTATCGTGAAATATATATTTTTTTAAAATTAATTTTTTGTGTTTTTTAAAACAACCTTTACAAGTTGCTCTTTTTTTTTAATAAATATAAATGTTCCAACTAGTGTATATCTCGATTAATTTCATGAATCTTAAGATTATATAAATCTATAATAATCCTAAAAACACTTAAATTTATAATTATTAAAAAATAAATCTAAAACTTAATAAGTTAAACTACCTACCTAAACGATTTTGTATTTGTTTTTCTAAACCTTGTGAGAAACTATCAACTAATTTTAATCTTCTCTTCTACGGTATATTTGAAGGTGCGGATTACAAGGAAACGCTTGGTTCGAAAGGCACTTGACATAATTTTGGGCCTATTCATGAGTGAGAATAGAGAAGTAATGCTATTTCAATTATGAAATTATATGTTTCTTTTTCCTTTTCAATGAAAGTTTATATCACTGGATTTCAATTTATTGAGATTAAAACTTATTTAATCAACCCGGTAAATTTAAATTAATATATCAAATTCTTAATTACCAACTAAATATCAAGATTTTCTTAAAAAACATAATAATCTATAAAAAAAAAATTAAAATAAATCTTAAAATCTAATACCCAATATTAAGTTTTATTTAGAATTATTTTTTATTTAATAATATGATAAAAAATAGATGTTAAAAAAACCAAACATTAACCCAATACCAGTATGTTTTTCTAAAATCGTGACAACTTTAAATAAAGTAAATTATGAAATTCAATTCATAATAATTTTTTTTCTTAAACTATTCTTTATTTAATAATATAATAAAAATAAATAAATAAATGTAAACTAAGTATAATATCAAAATGTTTTTTCAAGACATAAAAAATCAAAATAAATAATATAATTTAATTCTCATAAATCTAATATTAAAAATAGAAGAAAGAGCATATATATTACTATTCTAACGAATAGTAACATGTGAGCAGTCAAATGATAATTAGAATTGTATAATGAGTTTCGTTATAAATAAATGAGACAAAGAAGAAGAGTAAATGATTTTGTACCATGACCTAAATATTAATGTAGCTACCCACCATCATGAAAATCGTGGTTTAGTATTATGTTAATCTATTTGATAATATAATTGTAATTATTTTTTAAAATATTTTTTATATTAAAAAATATTTTTTTAAGATTAACACATAAAAACAATCCAAAACATATAAAAAAAAATTAATTTTTAATAAAAAAAATTAACTTTTTATAAAATTACAGATATAACCACGTTTCTAAATACTTTCATAAAAATTTCTGCCTAATTTTTTTTAATCAATTTAGTTAATATTGATAATCAAGATTTTATACACTTTACAACAAGACAGCAATAACTATTATTAATTAAAGGAGTATTTTAAAATGGGATAGCAATTATTGTTTTAAATATATTAAAATATTTTTTTTATTTTTAATATCAATATATTAAAATTATCTAAAAATTAAAAAAAAAACATATTTTAAATAGCTGTTTAAGAAAGTTATAAAATATTATGTTTTATTTTTTATTCAATGACAAACAGTGATATTAGCAAAGGTCATAAATAGAAGACCGGCTTTAGGTAATCTCATAATGTCCGGTCTTGTCCCTGCGTAGAAAGTCGGGGGATTGGCGCCTCGCATTTGTCAAGCTAAAGCAGCCTCAACACTGGAGGACAAATGGTAAAAGAATCAATTCAATTATCTCTCAGCTCTCCTTTGTGATCCTTAATTTATTAATGGTGGTTGCCTTTTCTCTTCCTTTATCGATCCATTTGCCATCGTTTCTTCAGGTTAGTACTCCCTCTCCCTCTCCATTTATCATTAGTTTCTGTTTGGTTGCTGAGAAAACAGATAAAGGAAACGTTTGGCTTTTTCTTATTGTTTTTGGTTTAAGTGTTGAATAGATAGATTTTTTTTTTTTTGCAGTGAATTAAAACCTAGGTTGTGTTTTCTGATTGACTGTCAATTTTTATCTTAAAAAATATCTTCGAGAGGTGAGATTTGGTAACTTTCTTAGAAAATTTGGTTTGACTTTTGTAACTTTCTTAGTAACCAAACAGATCAACTCTTCTTGGTATCTCCTTTTCTCTGATCAACTTTTTGCTTGTTACAACTTTGGTTTTTTTTTTTCTCTTTTTCTTTAAATAATTAGTCTGATTGGTTAATGATGTTTAATTTTTTCTTTTAAAAAAAAAAAAAATGGCGTGTGTGTGGCTTTGTTCTGGTTTAGCTGAGTGAGTAGTAACTGATCTATTCTATCTATGTGTTCATGTTCAATATACACATAGTGGTTGATAATTGTAAAAGTTGTGTTCATCCTTTGAAAGTTGGCTGTTTCTATAGCAACTGTATATTGGTAGGATTTGCTGTAAAATCAATTTTTCACTTAGACTGCTAAGGGAAGAAGTAGCTACAAGGGACCATTCTTCCTTTGCATCAAATGACACAGTAAGGTTCCTTAGAGAATTTGATGAATGCATGGTAAGTAATTCATGTTGCAAATGGTTTTAATAAGTGCATGCCTAAACAACCTAAAATTGAATGCTAGTTTGTTTTTCATGCTCTGTATTTTTATTGTTTTATGTTAATATTCGTTTCTCTCACCCTTCGATCTACAAACTCATTTAGTTATTTGTATGTCTGTGTGTACATATACATGTATCTGTGTTACGGCCTGTTTTGGATTAGGAGGTGAGGGATAATTAGTAAGCTTTTGCTTGTGTTTGAAATTTTGTGAATGGATTAGGTCCCCATGTGAGTCAGCTAAGAGTGATTAAGACTCAGTTGGTTTGTGTCCTCAAGACAATAGTCCTATTTTTAATTTGTTTGGTAAACATAAAAGATAATTGGGCTCTGCAATGCAGTTTAAGCCTCAAAACATAATTTTTGGAATTTGAAATGTGTTCTTAAACAAGCCTGTAAACATGAACATAAAAATTCAAGCTGTAGATTCATATGTAATGGTGTATGATTCCAAGTTTGAATGATCCTAGGATAACTGTTGCGGGGGTTGGTGGTGATGAAGATGGGTTTGATTTTGTGGCTTTTAGATGTTGAAGGCAGTGGTGATTGAGAAGCTGGTCCTAGGCGTTACCCCAGTGTTGTTTCAGTGGCCTGAGAGGCTGGTGTTGGGTTTTTTGGAATTCCAAAGGTTGTTAATAAGCTATTCTCTTAACTCATCATTTTATCTTCAATTTTTACTGGAGGCTGGTGTTTGGTTTGCTGGATATGGTGATGATTGATGAAGATTACATATTGAAATTAATGAAGATTGAAGAACAAAGAATTAGGAGTGGACTTGTGAGTTGTTAGTGCTGCTGTGGGAGGCAGTGAGCATTGAAGAGATGTGGTGTGGGTTGAGTGGCGTGTCTATGTGAAGGACGGCTACAAGGGTTAGTAGCTTAGAATATAAAGTAATTTTTTATTATTTATAGAACCTTTTTTTTTTAATCTGAACCAGTTTGGTTTGGTTGGGGTTCATCAGTTTCAGTATTACGAAACCGAACCGAATTGGAAATTTTTCTAAATATTCTAATCGGTTTAATTGATTTTTTTCATGGTTTGGTTTTTTCGGTTGATTTTTAATTAAGATACCATATCTTTTTTAATTTAATTAGAAAAAACATGACGTATTAGATTGATAAAAGACTCCACCACTAGCTAACACAGAAACTAACAGCGCTGCCTCCTTCCCTACAGACCACCCCTCTCTCCATCATAAAAAAGACCCCACCAGAACACATCTCCATTGCTGTTGTTCGGCCCACCAGCACCTTGCAGTTGCTGCTCGAGGCCATCATCTGCGATCACTGGTAAAGCTCCGATCTTGTTGCTGTTTTTGCGTTGATGAAGTTGAGGGCTAACCTCAATTTGTGTCCATTGCTCTGGTCAATGTCTTGTCACGGCTACTCCTTGGCTGAGTTGATTTTTTTCTTTTGAAGTGATATTCATTGTTACCTCAATTGCGTGTTTTTTTGAATACTTGTTTGGAACAAGAGTGAAAGTTGAGGGCAGAATTAGTTCCTTCTTTGATTATAAACATTGATTTGAGATTTGATGAATGGACTGGTTCTCGGAACTATACTTGAGAGACTTCGGTTCCGTTGTAGATGGTGTTCATTTTTATCCACAAGCATTGATTTCAAGTGCTTATTTTATTGATTACAAGCATTGATATAGGCAGTTTTTGAGCTTTGAAGTGTACTTGTTTAACCTTTATATATTAGAAAGTAACTAGATTTATGAGATTGTTGTTGGCCCATTAAAGGGAAGGTTAAAATTTAGGTATTTATAAAGTTGATGTTTGTTTTTAAGCTTGAATTGTAACTACTGGGTTTTGAAAGTTTTGAATTTTTTTGAACGAGATAGTGGGTTGTTCGAGTGTAATCAACTTGTTGGTTCGATTGTTTTTTCTTCTATGTTTGAATGAAGATTGTTGATTTAGACCTTGGGTTGGATTCATGGTTTAATTTGTAGCATGCGTTGATAACTATAAAAAACTAATTAGTTAGAAAAAGTATGCTAGAAGCCATGCCATGCTACTATTTTACCGTAATACGCTAGTTTATTATCTTAATCCTAAATACATTTACTTTTGGAAATTTTCATAGTTACTGAGAAGTGTTTGAAATTAGATTTTTCTAAGCTGATATTTGTTTTGTTTTCAGGCCTGAAGGTTCTGACTTTTCTAAGATAGGAGAAAGAAGTCAAATTAGGGTATCAGAGAACGAGGAAGAAAGAAATGGAATTTTGCCCAACATGTGGGATGCTATTGCGATATGAGCCGCCAAATATGGGGCAAGTAGCTAGATTTTATTGCCCTACCTGTCCCTATTTTGCTTCGATTGAGAGCAGGGTAAATTATTAATTAGTATAAATTAATTTGGCCTCTTTATTTTCTAGGTTTGTATTTTTGATTGAAAGATGTGACTAACTGCTCTGTTGTGATTAGGTTAAGATAAAGAGAAAGCAAAAGCTTGCTAAGAAAGAAATTGAACCTATTTTCACCCTCGAGGACATGAAGACAGGCGGTGCTGAAACTGATGGTGCTTTTCTTTGTCTTTTGTCTTTTTGTGTTATTGGTATTATCTGTTGTTGTGGAATGGAGGAATTTTTTATAATATTTTGCCACTTTAAAAACTTTGATATTGTTTAAGTTGCTTACCTCCCTTTGTTTCTGCATTTTCTTATAATAGTTTTGGGTTTTTTGAATTGAATTAGAATGAAGTAACTAGCTTGGTACCAAGTTCCCAGAATTAATATAGGTTGTGCAAGGGTTGAGTTGAGTTTATAAGGTTAAGCAGTACCTGTTAACAATGCAATGAGAGAAATACTGTCCATATTTCGCCAAGATAAGACTAAATCATGATGTTCGATTTCCACAGTTTCGAATGATTCCTAAAGTTTTAACTTAGTGTGGAAAATGAGGAATTCAGTTATTGGTGTAGAAAGAATTCAATTTTAGCAATGCAGATGAAGGCTAACTCAGAATTTTTTTTTCTTGGTGTTCTTTCTCAATCTTTGTATCTTTTTTGTCTGATGTCCCTTCTTTCTTGATTGCAGCAACATGTCCTCATTGCAACTTCGGAAGAGCCTGTTTCCAGCAGATACAGATTAGATCAGCTGATGAGCCAGCTACAACATTTTACTTCTGCTTGAATGAGAAGTGTGGTAGGATGTGGCGTGAGGACTGAGGATAGCAATATGTCTTGTAAACCTCATAAATTACACGCACATCTTCACATGTCTTGAGTTTCCATCTTCAGATGCTTCAAAGTTTTCCAGTTAGCATGTTTTTGTGTACGATGTTACAGATTTGAGACATCAGTTTATACTGGAGAAGCTGCTAAAAATTTTCCGACTTCTAAGCAAATAGCTTAGCCTTAGGTTCTTTTCTCTTGATTGATTCTGGAGTTTTTTTCATTTCTTCAGGGTTTGCCTTGTTTCGGGCATATTAACATAAATAAAAATAATTTGCATTCAAGAGAAAATCATAACAATAATTACCTTTCAACTTAATCAAGTTGCATTGATTAGCTTCTCAACTTTATTAATAAATGATAAAATAAAAAAATCACATCAATATGATTAGAAAAAAGAGAGCTTGGTAAAATTGTATTAGATGTTACGTGATATAAATTTACTAAATGAGTTGGGTCTTTCCAAAAGCTCTTGTTGTTACAAAGAAATATAAATCTCATTCAGCCTTTCTTGTTGTTAAAAGGGGGTATAAAATTAATTGTATTAAACACTGAAACATTATATCAAAAATGAAAATTCATATGGAATGTTTATTATAAAATATTAAATTGAATTACTATTAAATTAATATTAACTAATATTCATATGACTACTTTTATATTTTCAAAACATTCAAAACATTTGGAAAAACCCAATTGAAAATTAAGATACCATATTTTTTTATATAATTTAATTAGAAAAAACATGACGTATTAGATTGATAAAAGACTCCACCACCAGCTAACTCAAACGTTAACATCGACATCAACGTTGCCTCCTCTCTACATACCACCCCTCGCGCCATCATAAAAAAGACCCCACCAGAACACATCTCCATCGCTGTTGTTCGGCTCGCCGGCACCTTGTAGTTGCTGCTCGAGGCTATCATCTGCGATCACTGGTAAAGCTCCGATCTTGTTGCTATTTTTGCGTTGATAAAGTTGAGGGCTAACCTCAATTTGTGTCCATTGCTCTAGTTAATGTCTTGTCACAGCTGCTCCTTGGCTGAGTTGATTTTTTTTTTTTATTTTGAAGTGATATTCATTGTTATCGAGGGACTGTCAGCTGCTCTGTTTTTACGATTCACAAATATTTTTGAAAAAAATTAAATTTTTTTTATTAACTTTAAATTAATATATTTTTAGTGTTTTCAAATCATTTTGATATGGTGATGTCAAAAATAATTTTTAAAAAATAAAAAAAAATTATTGGTATATATTTTAACACATAATATTATTTGAAAAGTAACCACAACTATACTGAGTTGCATGTTTTTTTGAATACTTGTCTTGGACGAGAGTGAAAGTTGAGGCAGAGTTAGTTCCTTCTTTGATTACAAACATTGAAAAAACACCCTTGGATACAAGGCTTAGGGAATTTAAATTTAGGAGCAATTTAGTTAATCCAATTTTAAAATTAAAATTAAAATTAAAAAATTCCCCTCAAAGATAATTAAATGAAAATAACTTTTAAAAGCAATTTAATAATCTTACTGTGTAATAAAAATATAATCCGATTATAATATCTCTCATGAATTTAGCATGGATAAATGTTATCTAAAACTTTACTGTGCAAATTCTAAATAGATTATGAGTAGGTGTAGTTTTTAATTGATTCATGTTAGGTTTTTTAATGTTTTATATTAAATGTGAATTATGAAAGGCACTTGACATGATTTTGGGCCTGTCCATGAGTGAGAATAGAGAAGTAATGCTATTTCAATTATGAAATTATCTGTTTCTTTTCCCTTTTCAATGAAAGTTTATATTACTGGATTTCAATTTATTGAGATGAAAACTTATTTAATCAACCCGGTTAATTTAAATTAATATATCAAATTGTTAATTACCAACTAAATATTTAAGTTTTTCTTGAGATCACAGTAATTTTATAAAAAATAAATTAAAATAAATTTTGAAATCTAATACCCAATATTAAGTTTTATTTAGAATTATTTTTTTATTTAATAATATGATAAAAAAAATAGATATTAAAAAAACCAAACATTAACACAATGCTATTATATTTTTTTAAGATCGTGACAATTTTAAATAAAATAAATCGAAGTAAATCATGAAATTTAATTTATAAATTATTTTTATTTAATAATATAATAAAATAATAATAATTGTAAACTAAGCACAGTATCGAAATGTTTTTTCAAAACATAAAAAAAAAATCAAAATAAATAATAAAATTTAATTCTCTTAAATCTAATATTAAAAATAGAAAAAGGAGCATTTATATTACTATTCTAACGAATAGTAACATTTGAGCAGTCAAATGATAATTAGAATTGTAAAATGAGTTTCGTGATAAATAAATGAGAAAAAGAAGAAGAGTAAATGATTTTGTACTATGACCTAAATATTAATGTTAGCTACCTACCATCATGAAAATCGTGGTTCAGTATTAGTATTACGTATATTTGTTATATTTGTTAGAAATATAATTCTGGTTATTTTTTAAAAAAAATTTTATATTAAAATAATATATTTTTTATATTTTTAAAAAATTATTTTTAAAATTAATACATCAAAACAATTCAAAATATATATAAAAAATTAAAAAATTTAAAAATATATATACAATTACTTTCTAAACCCTCTCGTCTTGAATATTATAAAATGATTTTTTTTAATCAATTTAGTTAACATTAATATCAAGATTTTATAAAATGGGATAGCAATTATTGTTTTAAATATATTAAAATATTTTTTTTATTTTTTTAAAAATATTTTTAATATTAACATATTAAAATTATTTAAAAAATAAAAAAATAATTTTTTTTTTTTAAAAACACGTTTTAAATAGCTGTTTAAGACAGTTATAAAATATTTTAATTAAAATATTATTTTTTATTCGATGACTAGTGTAGAAAAAAAAAAGTGCTGTGTAAATCATCGTCTGACGCAAGTCAATGCCCCCACAAAGGCACAAACAGTGACATTAGCAAAGGTCATAAATTAAAAGACAGGCTTTAGATAATCTCATATTGTCCGGTCTTGTCCCTGCGTAGAAAGTCGGGGGATTAGCGCCTCGCATTTGTCAAGCTAAAGCAGCCTCAACACTGGAGGACAAAATGGTAAAAGAATCAATTCAATTATCTCTCAGCTCTCCTTTGTGATCCTTAATTGATTAATGGTGGTTGCCTTTTCTCTTCCTTTATCGATCCATTTGCCATCGTTTCTTCAGGTCAGTACTCTCTCTCCCTCTCCCTCTCCCTCTCCATTTATCATTAGTTTCTGTTTGGTTGCTGAGAAAACAGATAGAGGAAACGTTTGGCTTTTTCTTATTGTTTTTGGTTTAAGTGTTGAATAGATATAATTTTTTTTTTTTTGCAGTGAATTAAAACCTAGGTTATGTTTTCTTATTGACTGTCAATTTTTATCTTAAAAAATATCTTCGAGAGGTGAGATTTGGTAACTTTCTTAGAAAATTTGGTTTGACTTATGTAACTTTCTTAGTAACCAAACAGATCAACTCTTCTTAGTATCTCCTTTTCTCTGATCAACTTTTTGCTTGTTACAACTTTGGTTTTTTTTTTTGTTTTTTTTCTTTTTCTTTAAATAATTAGTCTGATTGGTTAATGATTAATTTTTTCTTTAAAAAAAAAAAAATGGTGTGTGTGTGGCTTTGTTCTGGTTTAGCTGAGTACTGATCTACTCTATCTATTAATCTTGCTATATATATGTATCATATGAATACCCTCTGGAAATCATAGTTAATCCTATTTTATAAGCAAAACGGAGTTCTTGTAAAAAAGGGGATCATTACATATTATTTTGATCAGAAATGTACTAGACAGAAGAGCTCTTTTTTCATACTTGGGCGATGTTTTTTTTTCTTAATTATTATTATTACTTCTTTTCACATTTCCATAGCTTGACTTTTAATGATAGTCATAATAAAAGAAGGTGGTGATGGATGGATGATGTGTTACAGCTCCTTATGACAATGACAGGAAGAAACGACTAATTGATGGGCACACATCATCTGGCTCTTAACATTCACCACCCTTCATAAAAAATGCTTCCTCCACGACAGCAACCATGTGCAGCTGGACTACAAACATCACTGTCCTTGGTGTCTTCAGATCTTCACTTGTCCCCTGATGCACAGGAACCAAGATCAAATTCTGATAATATTCGTGAATCTCCTGCAGAAAGTGCTAGTTCACAAGAAACTTGGCCTACTGTTGATGCCATGATGAAAAAGAAGATGGAGAATGACAAGGCGGATAATGATTTCCCTGGACAGTCCATCATTCGTCGCGTCTCAGGTGCAGATAAGATATCTTTTCGTGACATAGCTGGGGAACGAGTTGACATTATCTCTGAAAAGATGCAACATTTACCTGACGACTTTCTCGATGAGCTAAAGAATGGTCTTCGGGTTATGCTTGAAGGAAGTGGTGGTTCACAGCACAGAGAGGAATTTTTGATTTTGCAGAAGCTTGTTCATAATAGGTCTGATTTGACAGCAAAGACTTTGATTAGAGCACACCGAGTACAGCTAGAAATACTTGTTGCAATAAACACTGGAATTCAGGCATTTTTGCATCCAAGTATTAGTCTCTCCCAAACTTCCCTGATTGAGGTCTTTGTGTTTAAGAGATGCAGAAATATAGCATGCCAAAACCAGCTTCCAGCTGATGACTGTACCTGTGAAATATGTGCCAACAAAAGCGGTTTCTGCAATCTCTGCATGTGTGTGATCTGTAACAAGTTTGATTTTGAAGTGAATACATGCCGTTGGATTGGTTGCGATTTGTGTTCTCATTGGACTCACACAGATTGTGCTATTCGTGATGGACAAATTTGTATGGGCCCATCCGTTAAGAGTGGAGGTGGCCCAACTGAAATGCTTTTCCGTTGCCGAGCTTGCAATCGAACATCTGAGCTCTTGGGGTGGGTGAAAGATGTTTTCCAACACTGTGCACCAGCATGGGAACGAGAGGCTTTAACAAGGGAACTTGATTTTGTTAGTAGAATCTTCCGAGGAAGTGAAGACCCTAGAGGGAGGAAACTCTTTTGGAAGTGCGAAGAACTTATTGAGAAAATGAAGGGTGGACTTGCAGAGTCAACAGCTTGCAGAGTGATATTGATGTTCTTCCAAGGTATGTATTATGCTAAGCATTATATAAATAGCCCTCTCTCCTTCAGTAATGGAAGAATATTCAAGCATTAGCGCGCTTTGCCACAACAGGCTGCTTGATGCTGTGCATAAGCTGCTCCAATATCATTTTATATCTGTGCGCCTAACTATTTCTTTTTACAGATATTATTTGTGTGTGTGTGGCTATTTCTTTTTACAGATATTATAGGCGTTTGCGTGTAACTTTTTGTTATACAAATATTATGTATGTGTGTGTAACTTTTTGCGCTTATGTTTGATGAATTGAAATCCTTACAAGGTGAATAGAGATATGAGATAAGAAAAAAAAAATTATGTTAGGTAAATCAAGATTAAAAAAAAAAAGGTTTGGTAAAGGTATAATTTAGTGAATGGGGATCCTTAGTTCTTAATGATAGTAAATCACTATTGTCAAACTAAAAAAGAAATAGTAAAACATGATTTGTATTTATACATTTGAATGTAGCCATGTAGGTTAATGAAAGTTCTATTTTCGGAAACATATAATTACAGTTTTTTTTTTTTTTTTTGTCAAGAATGACAATTTTGAAAGGTGAGGTGTAGTCTATGAAAAGAAAAAAAGTTAGGTAGTGTAAAACATTTTCCCTTTCCTTTTAATGTTGGATTTAGATCAATCACAAGAATTTAATTTCATACTCAACCAATCTAAAGAAGAATTAGAAAAGTAATTATTTCCTTTTCCATGTGGATCAATTAACTGAATTGAAGCCTTTTTAGTTTCGATAAAAGTTTTAACACTCCAAAGTTATTCCAATACTTATATATAGTTTTCATAGAATGGAGCACGTATATCATTTAAGTTTTGTATTAAAAACAACACACTATTTAAATAGAAAACAAATATTACAATTGAATGAAATTTATTTGAACATTTTAATAATGATGCTACACAAATTGTTTGTTTGTTTGTTTCTTTCATTTTTTTGTTTTAATACTTTGGTGCATGCCATTTAATTTACAATTAAATGTAGTTTAATCCAGCCAATGTTGTGAATTATGCCAAAAAAATTGTTTTTTTGTTTTTCCTTCTATCCTTGCACATGATAGAGAAAATGTTCTTCAAATTGAATTAATCTTTGTCTATTTTTATTTTTATTTTTATTTTTTTTGTTTTCTTTGTATTTGTTTCTGTAATAAAAATATTGTCCTTGAGCCTTTGGAGCTTCTAATATTGTAGCTGAATAAAACTAGAGCCAAATATATTTTATGCTATTTTTTTTTTATAATCCATGTTTAACATAAAAAATGCATAGTCTCAACGAATATGCCTCGCACTGTCATTAAGGTAACATTCAAGACAAATTTGAGATAAGACTATATTCTAAGACATATTAAGAGCACATATATAATTCATGCAATCATTTATTTTTGTTGTCCAATATAGTGCAGATATATCAAATCATGACTTAATATAAAATTATAAATGGAAGATGAAATTAAAGCATTATTGAAAGTGAAGATCAGAAAATACTTTGATTAGTTCAAGTGAGTATTGTGTATCTTTCTTTCTTATAGACTCTTGGAGTCCCGTATGCAATATATATATATATATATATATAACAGTAGGTGCAATCACAATGGATGTGATGAACTTAATTTAATCGAGACAAATTAATGAATTGAATTGTCAAAGTGATTGACTAATCACTTGGATGCCATGGGTAAAGCAGACATATGAATTGGATGCTAAATTACTTTCAAGCACTAATAGCTGCTGTATTTCGTAGATGTACAGAGTTGAATTAATTCAGTTTATAACAAAAAGAAATGGTGATACAAAAAAATCACTAGTTAATAAACAACCAAAATTTATAATGAAAAATAATAAATCACCAAAAGTTTTGGTCTTTGTTAGAAAAAAATTCCGTGTCAGCATTGCTCCTACTTTGCTTCATACGCATAGATAATAGAACTTATAATAAGCACAGGACTATAATATTGCATACATGCTGAATTCTGGGAGAAACTACCAAAAGATTGTGGAATCTCTCATCTTTAAAAGTCATCAGTTTCTTAAGGTGCTTGACAACCGAATCCCTACTCTGTGATGTGAAACCCAAGGTTTGCTAATAGAAAAGTAAACCACCAGGGTTGATTGTTGATGAGCTCATAGATCACAAATAGTTTCTCTTAAGATCTGTACCTTAGAGTGATGATCATGAAAAGATAGAATACCCAATCATTTAGTTATAGGATGTAAGCAAACACATTTTTTCTTCTTTAGCTGTATAGAAAGCGCAACTTTTTCTTTAAAAAACATGTGGTTTCAAGGCTTCTAAAAGAATTTAAGTTCACAGTATTTTAGTAAAAAAAAAAAAAAAATAGTAGAAAAAGGAAAGGGAATATATATAGGGGTATTATTGCGTTATAACAATGTTTAAAGACATTTTTACTTATTAGAGCTCCATTATACGGTGTTTTTAATTAGTGGGTTGAAAGGACTACATTTACCATAAATAGGTAAATCATTGCATTAACTTTATTTGGTCTGCTTGTCCTGTAAGTGAGCATGCCTTATATATCTCACTGTGATCAGAACCTTTGACATGCTTATGCTGAAAGTCTATTACTGTGACTGGAGGTGATGTCTTCATTCTATTGTTAGACTCGTAGGTCAAGCTGATTGGCAAGGCTAATCATAGCATCTGTCTCTTCTATTCTTTGAGCTTTAGGGCTTCATCGTTGCTCTGCAGTTTTTTGAGTAATCACTTTCTTTTTTCTACACTTAGCCTCCATTTTGTTATGGTCCTGTGGAGAGTCCACATATGGGTTTCATGTCTATGTAATTTGTTTTGATGGCCACCTGAACTGATTGCTTCTTAACTGAATTATTGAATTCGGTATTTGAAATTCAGTAGAAATCAATTACATGAAATTAAACTTCTATTTTGCTGTGCTGCTCTTTGAAGAGCTTGAGGTGGACTCTCCAAAGAGCCTGGAAAATGGGGAGGGTGGGAGGCTAATAGCCCCGCAGGAGGCCTGCAACCGAATTGCTGAAGTGGTGCAAGAGGCCATAAGGAAGATGGAGATGGTGGCTGATGAGAAGATGAGAATGTTTAAGAAAGCACGCATGGCTCTCGAGGCATGCGACCGCGAGCTGGAGGAAAAGGCCAAGGAAGTGACAGAACTAAAGCTAGACAGGCAAAAAAAGAAGCTACAGATAGAAGAGCTAGAGAGGATTGTGAGGCTTAAGCAGGCAGAGGCTGACATGTTCCAGCTCAAAGCCAACGAGGCAAAGCGAGAGGCTGAGAGGCTGCAGAGAATTGCGCTTGCTAAGACAGACAAATCAGAGGAAGAATATGCTAGCAGTTACCTCAAGCTACGTTTAAGTGAAGCTGAGGCAGAGAAGCAATATCTATTTGAGAAGATTAAGCTGCAGGAGAGTTCACGTGCATCACAAAGCAGTGGCGGGGCTGACCCTTCACAGGTGTTGGCATATTCCAAAATCCATGAAATTCTTCATGGCTACAATGTCCCCCCAAAGACAGAAGCACAGCCAAACGATCGCCACCATTTCAGGACAAATCCCTGAAGAAGCTGGGTTGCTCCCCGCCACTTTTGCTCATAAGCCAGTAAGCTTTTTCTCCACGTCATATGTGTACCCTGTCTTTCTCGTCCTTTATTCGGAAACAAAAAGGGGGGTCGATTTCATCTATATCGAAACCCGCCTTCTGCCAAGTTATATAGTAAGGATTGACTGTGTTGTTTAGAAATGCCACTCTTGTTGAACAACTGTGAATGAAATGCTGTTTGGATTCATTTGAATGTTCATATTGGTAATGGACAAGCTGATTAAGTGTGTTTGAGAGTGACGTGGCTGGGTAGCTTAATTTTTTTATATACAACCTATTTTAAATGCACAAAACACTGCCGTAAAAACAAGTTCTACATGATTTTTCTTGGGTTTTTTTTTTAATTATTTGATTCCACATAAAAAAAAGCTACCACGCATAATCACACCACTCCCAAAAGTAGTATGTTTTTTATTAAGGCATGGTGAGGTGAGATTGATTTTTATATATAGGTACAAATTTTTTAAATACACAAATCATCACTTATAAAGTTTTGTTTGATATTGTGTTTTTTTTTGTTTTAAATTATTTTTTTTTTTTGTGTTTTTATATTGTTTTGATGTGCTGTTGTTAAAAATATATATTTTTTTAAATATATATATATATTAGTTTGATGTATTTTCAAACAAAAAATATTTTAAAAAGTAAATGCTATTCTATTTCTAAACATCCTTAAAAAATATGCATGTTTAAGAACGGTAGATGGTTTTTGAAATATTTTTTACTTGAAAATATATTAAAGTAATATTTTTTTTAATATTAGAAAAACAAAATTAATTTAAAGTTAAAAAACATTAAAAAATTTAGAAATGCAATTAAATCGCAATGTCAAATAAATTTTTTTATGAGTATACAAACAAAATACCAAATTTATATGTACATAAATTTTTATTTTAAACCATTGATGAATCACAAGCTAAAAACTGATCAACATCTTTAAACTATATCAAAATCATACAATGGCAGCTTTTAATATGTTAAGGGTACTAATAACCTAATATCTTTTTTAGCCATAATTAATCTTTTACTTGGAAATTTTAAAAGAAGCAAGTACATTTTCTAGTAATCCTAAATCACACAACTAATTAGAACACTTTAATCCCGACACTATAATCCGGTGCTTGGATGTCAGGATCAAGAAAAAAAAAAATTCTACAATAGGCTTCAAGAAAAAGATGGGGCTCTTTATCTTGGCTGGATGAACAGGGATGTGGCGGCATCTTGTGCATGGAAGTGATGCATGCTGATTTTATTTTTCTCATTTAGGAAAGCAGGCAACCAGCTGAGGTAGAATCTCTAGGATATAGAGCACCAGCTTGATAGCATGCCTAATGTTGTAGTTACAGTAGTAGCATGTTGATAGCTAAGGCTGTTAGAACCAGCCCCTTCCTCGAAATTGTCCAGACTGGGTTCATAAGCAGCAATTTGCTTCTACCGAGATATCTGTGGTATGAAAAGCTATAATGTTGAAGGAAAAAATGAAGAAGACTTGCCGTCAGTCAGTTTACAAGCTATTAATTTGACAGTTCGAAGACAAGCGCTTATTGCAAGGAGTGAGGTCAGTGGGGAGCGGCTGAGGTAAAATGTACGGAATGCAGATACAGGACGTGCCAAACTAGCTTCCAGGAATTGTAACTCGAATTTGGAACATCTTTTTACCATGTTCAAATGCTTTTACATCAAAGCTGTCACATATCCGATACTTGCTGTTATATTTAATGATAAATTGACCTATAAGGACTGATTTATAGAGATGGAGGTCGTTTCCCACGATTCTAAAACTCAATCTGTTTCAATTAGCTTAGGTCAGGCTCTGAATTTAGCATGTGCTGTTCATTTGGACTACTCTCTGGATCTGGAGTGATGGTACGAACACCACAAGCAGCACTTTTCTCTTTTGATTCAGTTCTTGACTCGCCATCTTGTTGCTCCGTTGATCTACCTGCTGACACAGGATTGGCATTGACAACAATATCAGTTGCTTTCGCGGCACTTGACTAGCCATTTTTCTGCTCCCTTGATTCACTTTCATGGCCTGAAATGCTTTCTTTCCATATATTTCTCAACTCATAATTCATTTTCTCCTCCGATTTGATGTTGGAATCCGAACTATTATAAGCAACCATGTCATGGTAAATGGGAGATGGCATCACTTTCTCCTCATTTTGCACCTGACGAGCCATTCTGGATGGTAGTTGTACAACTGTTGAGACCAGTTGTGTTTTGAGCAACAGTAGGCATATCGTGATCATGTTGTCCCTCATAGCTGGTTATAACTAATTTTGGGTCATTATATGCCCTCTCTACATGTTTCTTAACTGGACATCCGGGACTGGAACACCTGTAGTAGCTCCTACATAATGGAGGGTAGATCAAAGTCAGCATGTAATCGGAGTTCTTTGGTCTCCACATAAAGACATCACAATCTCGTCGATATGCTTTCAATATAAGCAGGCATCTCCTGACATATATTCATAACCAGAGGGAAGAGATGTAAACTAAACATGTATAAACCAAGGTCTAACCTTGTTGAGTTCATTAAATTTGGCAGTTACCTGGGATTTGGATTGCCTTTAACCAATTTCTGCCCATATTTACGCCAACGATAGTCATCATTGACAGTGTCAACCTCGCATTTTGTTTGAATGACAAGGCGTGGCTCACCAGTTGGCTTATCTAAAGGAGTAGAATCATCATTACAGTCACCTTTCTTCCTGTTGTGTTCATTTGAAACAAAAGAGATATCTCACAAGTGAAACAATAGTAAAATAAATTTACAGCCATTTTAATAATTTTCTGCGCTTGGAACAAAAGAGTAATATCAATTTACAGACATTTGATTAACTTACCGTTGTTTTGAGCGTTGATCATCATCAATCTCATCCCTTACCCTATTTGGTTCTGATAGCACACGCTTCACATACTCGCTGGATGTGACAGTAGAAATCTGAGAGGTAGTTGTTGGCTCAATCGGATTAGGTGCCTGACTTTCTTCATTTATCAATTAGTGAAAACATAAGACAACACAATAATGATCACTTGTTAGTTAAGAGCAAAAAATGAACAAGATGGCGATTTTTCCCTGTTACCTTCAACGCCAGTCAGTAAAAGATTATCAGGTTTTTCTTCAACAATGGACAGGCCGCAACCAACTGCTTGTGGGAGGTTAAGTTGAGGTTTGGGATGCTCATGCTCACCAATGTAAACGATATCAGCAAGCTTCCCATCATGTGAGCACTCCAATTGCTTTTTCACTTGACAACTTGGATGTGTACATTTGTAATAGCTCCGTATAAATTCATTTCCTTTAACAAGTTTCTGCCCGTATTTTCGCCAGCGATATCCATCCTCTGACACTTTTTCCCGCATGATAGAAGGACTCCATCTTTCCTGACCAGATTGCAAGCAATGGAGATCACTGCCAGGGGTATGTGACAATTTCCGAGGTGTTAAAGAAGAAACACTTCCTTCTTTGTCTAACTGCAAAATACGTCCCCCAGTATTCTCCAAAGGTTTCTCAGGGGCATTTGAAGGAGGAATTCCTTCTTGTTGTGAAGCATCACCTCCACTACCACGGGTCTGTTGTGCTGTGTCAGTCCCACCATCCGGGCTCTGTCTTTTCTGCAATTCCTTGGGAGAAGCTTCCTCTGACGAGACCATGTTAATTTGGGAAGTTATAGAAGAAACCAAAGAGATAAATTCAAGGTGCTGTTAATACAATTGACAGCACACTTGAACAAATGGCACATGGTGGTGGCTGTTCATACCTGAGGAAGCATCAAAGTAAAATTAATAACAGTGAGAATTTGCAAATTGTCAATCGAGACCAACTAATTCAAGTTTCAAACAAAAATTTTAAAACTTCTTTAGTCATATGGAGAACTTAAGAAAATATATATATATAAAAAGTTGGTAATCACTATCATGTAAACCTGATTTTGAATTGAGGCATGATGAAGAAAATGTCGATGAAAATTTTGTATATGCATCAAGCACCGGTAGAAATAAAAATACCAAGCACTTTAATAACCATTTTTTTTATTTTATTTTGAGCTGTTGCATCCCAACTGCTGACTGTGAACTCAAGATTCCTAGAATATTTCAAGTAAAAGATACAGCAGACTTACATGTTATACACAAAAGGATGTGTATCAACATTTTATTTGAAAAATAACACTCCCATCAAACAAATCAATGATCTTTGGCAGAGAGACGCTAACTCCCTTAACAGCAAACAAGCAAATGATGCACATATTCAAGCAACCAACATGCTAGACAATTCCTTTCACATATAACATAATGGAACCCAATGTTTCAAAGTTGTGCCTGCTTCAAACAATTCGGAAACCATTTATTTCCGGATACTCTCACGGCATTTTCAAATGTACAACTAATTTGTAATGCTTCTACTCTCTTCCATGGTGAATAAATAATCCATGAGCTTCAGCAATGATTAATAAGAAGATCAAGGCAAAAATTTATATATTCTTTGCTCGGTTGCCAAGAAAATTGATGCAAAAAATAAGTGAAAAAAATAGTTTCTTTTTCACCGATAATTATCATTTTTTTTAATAGACGCACCAACATGCCTATATCAACCAAGATTAAGTCCTCTTCCTAAATAATCTTAAGGCCATATATTCAGAGAAATTTAATAAATTCCTTCAAAGCTAACCCCAAGGTTAGAACAAAAAAAAAACCAGGGAAATAAACCTCCTTAACCACTAGTTCATACCTTTGCGGTTTAACTATTTCAATTATGATAATCAAACGTAAGTCAAATTGCTACAGTCAACAGTAAATTGCTATAATTTTAACAGTGCTAAGACCACCAGCAGCAGCAGCAGCTTTTGGTTCTAGAATTCAATTTCTATCTATTTATTCCTTGCATTTTCCCAACGGAGCAAATTATAGCTGAAAACTTAAATAGCATATATAATTAGAAATTAAAGAGTGAAAAAAATACTAATTAACAGAAGAACAAAAAATTGAAATAAAAATCTTAGAACAATTAGTCATAAATACAGTAATCATTAGAGTAAACCATATATCTTCTACTCCCGTAATATAAATTACCTAAAATGGTAACCAGTCTTCATTTTTTATTTTTATGATGGTGATGGTGATGATCAGGTGGTCCCACTCCCACGCGAAACCCTAGAATTCTGACTCTCGACTCAATCAGGGCCGTAGATCGCATCGGAACCAACCGGCAACTACTGAAGTTCCGATGAAGGTTTCACTTAGTTCTTTTTTTAAGCTGGTGTAGGTGAGCCCGAGGGAAGGGGCTTTTTGGAGAGTTTAAGGTTATAAAAGCAAGAAAAGTCTAATCAGACAGGCAGGCTGAGTACGAGAGGAGAGAGAGAGATGGGACAGTACGGGCATCATTAGTATTGAGTAGAAAAAAAGCAAGAGAAAATGATTCCGTGATTGTACGTGTGTTTTAAAAATATTTTTAAAATAATTTAAATTTTTATTAATTTTAAATAAAAAAATATTATTAATATATATTTTAATATAAAAAATTATTTAAAAAATAACAACACTAACAAAATAAAAACTAAGAAAGAGAGAGAGAGTTTGTGCTCCTGCTCCTCCATATATACAAATCCATATTTCTTTTGATAGATTCATTGCACTTACATTTGTATTTTAAATTTTTCCAATAATTTAACAAAACTTTAAACCTCGTTATGGTGTTTTCATGTGCCAATATATACAGTGTAATGTAGATTGCTATAATAAAATTATTTATTTACTCTTTGAGTGGAACAAAAAACAATCTTTAGGCCGAGGTTTTTTAGTTTTAAAAATTGGTTGGGGATGTATAAGTTTTTTTATATTTTTAAATAATAAAAATATTATTTTACATTTAAAATTTAAAATTATTGATTAAGAGTTTTCTTGATTTTTTATAAGTTTTTTAATAGTAAAAATATTTAGTTCTAAAGTCAATAAAATTTAAAATTATTGACTAAGAGAATTTAAACCAAGTGATGCCAAAGATAACTGTTATATTGATAAAATTGAGGTAGAGGAGAAAGATGGGGATGATGGGGATATTGAGTTAGTTAAGCCCGTTAATCAATACATAGCTCCTCTTACTCTTGAATTTGAGCTTACAAGTGTGGATGACCAATATGAATGCAATGATTTAGCTAATAGCCGTAAACATTCAGGTTTGTCAATTGATGAATTGGAAATTAAAAATGAAATTCACAGACAAGTATGAATGTATTAATGTTGTCGCACGTGTGCGGCGGCGCGGCGATCGTCCACCCTCATGGAAAAAATCGGAATATTTATTCCCGACAAAAAAAGGGAGAGACAAGGAATTCTTGTCTCTATAAGTGAAAATATGGACTGAGAGTCGCCACCTAGTATTCTGGTTACTAGGAACCTTGACTGGTCTTTAGAGATCGGGTACGGAGACTGGTTGCGTAAAGGGAAGGTATTAGCACCCCAACTACGCCCTACCTAAGGTAGGCTGCATTGTTTTAATGTCTGATAACATCTAAGGTCGTGTTTGTGGTTTTTTAATTTTAATGTTCGGAATACGCATTACATGTAATGTCATATCCCAAGTTCTATCAAAAAAAAAAAATAAAAAAATAAAAAGAATTAAATTAAATATCTGGAATATGTATTACGTATAATTTCATACCCCGGATATTAAAAGATAAACAAAATAAAATTTTTGTTGTTTTTTTTGAAATTTTGGCCAATATTCTCTTGACTTTAATAAACTGGTTATTAAAGCCAAAATGCATGCTAAAACAATGATTTTTTTTTTTTGTATGAAAAATACAAAAATGATTTGTTTTTTTTTTTTTTGAGACATTTGGCCGTATGCATAAAAAAAACATTTTTTTTTAATTTGTTTTTTGTATTCTTGAAAGTCGAAAACCGGGTATTTCAGTACCGGATTTGTATTTTACGACATAGAAATATTGTCCCATATTACATAAAAATGACATAAAAACTACGCGGAAAAATTATAAATAAAAACAAGTATTTTTTTATTTTTTTCTTTTTTATGGGCCGGATGAACAGTACCGTATAAACAGTACCGGTGAACAGTACCACGGGACGAAAACGGTGGTAAAATGATAGAAGAAAATGTGCCTTTTTTTTAAAAAAATAAAAATAAAATATAAAAATTATAACAACAAAAAAATAATAATAATAATAAATAAATAAATAAAAATATGGGCCGGACCCAGCCCAAATACATGGGCTGGGCCAAACAAGCCCGTTTACAGGGGCTGGGCTGAACGGCCCAGCCCAGGCCTAAATGGGCTGGTTACTGTGCATCAGCACAGTAACCAACCCAGGCTGCATTTTGCAGCAGAACGTGAATTATTCACGTTCTGCATGCAAGTGCAAGCCGGGGCAGCAGGAGAAGAAAATGATCGGGGAGCAGGAGGGTACCTGGGGCGGCGTCGAGGCGGTTCTGCTGGCGGAGGTGGTGCTGCTGTCGCGGTGGTTCCAACGGCGGTCCTCCTTTTTCCTCTTTCTCTCTGTTTTTTCTTTTCTTCCCTCCTCTGCCGCTTCTCTTTCTTCTTCCTTTTGTTCTGTTTTTTTTTTTTTTGTTTCTCTCGTCTCTCTACTCTCTTTATATCGTTCAATCCTTCCCCTCCTCCCTCTCTTTCCTTTTTTTTTTTTTTCAGTTCCCTTCCCCTGTTTTTATAGGAAAAAACAGGGGGGACAAATTGTGGTGGGGCGGCCACTGTTGGCCGCCCCTCCACTATCCGTTCAAAAGGAGGCAAGTGGGCTGGTGTGGTAGGCGTCTTATTGCGTAAAAATGGGGAAAGAAGTTAGGCGAAAAGGGAGAAGAAAAATCTTCTTCTTCCCCTGCCTCGCGCGTCCAGGGGAAGAAGAAGACCTACAGTGCCGTCAAAACGGCGCCGTTTTGGGCTCTTTTTTTTTTTTTTTTTTTTTTTTTTTTTTTTTTTTTTTTTTTTTTTTTTTTTTTTTTTTTGCAACAGTGAATGAAACGGCGCCGTTTTGGTCAAAACGCGCCGTTTCATTTAAAAGAAAAAAAAGGCGCCAAAACGCGTCAGATTCAAATTTCGGCCCTCCATTTGCGCGCGTTTTGCATTTTGGTCCCTGGTCTCGGATTTCTTCAATTTAGTCCCTAATTGGCCATTAAACTTCAATATTTATGCAATTAAGCCCCTGATTTGACCAAATTAACTTCTAAAAAAAATAATTTGACCCCAGAAAATTAATTTCTTCCAATTAAAGCCCAAAATAACTCCAAAATCAATTGTTTTTGCAATTAAAACCTCTATAAATTCAATTAAACCTTCAATAAAATTTAATTGAGTCCATAAACTTCTAATTTTTGCATTTTTCTTCCTCAAAATTCAATTTTCTTTATCATCGGGGCTCGCATCAGTCAATGATATACTGTCAAATTTTTATTTTTATTTTTTTGAACATCCTCAATCAATTTTTGAATATTTTTAAGGCGTTCTGACATTTTTTTTTCATTGTTATATTTTTTGATAATATATTTTTTTTGAATTGTTTTGAAAATTTTTTAGGTGAAGACCCAAAAATAGGTTACAACAAATGTAATAAAGCGGTGGCATATAAAAAATTCATTGCAGTACAAGGTCCACTATTCAACTAAAAATTGTGTTCAGTTGCAATATGTTTATGAATCGGTATATAGATGGTATTTGCATGGAGGATATCATCAAATGTAGAATTTAATGGGAAATTTCAAAATTAAAAGGGCTACACATATGTCAAAACCCTCTTGTTTTGCAACACCATCATCATATTGACTCGGATCTAATTGCTAAGGTAATGTTGATAATTATGATGAGGGATTTAAGTATGCAACAATTCAATGTATTGTGGAGATGGATTATCAGCATGAAGTCTTTTATTGGAAGGCGTGGATGGATAAATAACAAATATTATAACGATTATTTGGTACATATGAAAAGTCATTTCAAAACCTACCTAAAATGTTACTAGTCGTCAGAGACTCAAATTCAGAAACAATTATCACTTGGGATCATAAAATGGTTGATGGTAATAAGGCAATATCTAGGAGAGCATTTTAGGCACTTTATGCTTCAATTGATGAGTTTCAATATTATTATCCTCTTATTATTACTTATAGTACTCACATTTATGGTAAATACAAGGTAAAGTTGTTGGTTGCAGTTGCTTATAATATGAATAATGGAGTTTATCCGTTATATTTTGCTATTGTTGAAGAAGAGACAAACAATAATTAGAGTTGTTTTTTAGATTTGCCTCATCGATACATGATTGACAGTCAAACTAAGTTATGTATTATATCATATAAACATACAATGATTAAGAATTATATGACTTTAATTTTTTCCAAGCCTATTAGATATCATCGATATTGTTCACAACACTTTGTAGTTAACTTCATCACTAAGTTAAAAATGTTGCCTTGAAAAATATTTTGCATAGGATATGTACAAATCCTTTAAAACAAGAGTTTGACATTTTATATGAGGATTTAGTAGAGACTGATGATGCGATCAGAGCATGGCTAGAAGTTGAATCTAAAGAAAAATAGACATTGTCATATGATAAGTGGTCATCGTTATGGAAATATGACTAAGAATTTATTAGATACTTTTAATAATGTTTTAAAAATTGACCATGGCTTGCATGTTTCAGTTATAGTGCAGATAATATTTATTTTAGGTGTAATGAATATTTTGTAGAGCGTAGAAAAACAATTAAAGATTGTTTTAGTTGTGATGTATTGTGGCCTTCAAAAATCCTATATGAAATACTTGTCGATGCGACAACTTCTAGATCACACTTGGTATCTCTATTTGATCTTAAAGGCGAGATATTTTATTTTTAGACACCTTTAACAGCTAGTGTTACAAGAAAAGTACAAGAAACTATTAACATCATTGAAGTAACATGTACTTGTAGCAAATGGAACTATATCATTGACCATGTTCACACTTAATTGCATGTTGCACTTTATAAAATGTGAACTATGTGTAATTTATTGATGATTTCTACTCTTGTCATATAAAAATGCATATATTCTTCATTTTCAACCCTTGCCTTATGCTTCATTGTAACCTGCATATACTGGTCCAGATATATATGGATGTCAAACTAGATGATGAACGGACAGGGGTCGAAAAAAATTCACTTGTCTACATAATAAGATGGATGCTAGAGAGGGGCACTCATTGAATAGATATGTCATAGCAATCAAAGGAGTTATAACAGAAAAACTTGTGAAACGAGACAACGTATGTTATTTTTTGTATTTCTTTTAAATTATATAAACTTTAATTATTGTTTTTAATTCAACTATTTTGATGTTTAATTGTATTACAAAGGCTAATAATTTGTTATATAGGATTTGTTATATAGGATTTCAAGGGAGACATGGTTTAGACTATAGAAGGTTTCACTACTTCTAAGAGTGCTAATAGATAAGATCACCTAGTTGTTGAGGTAGGTTTTAATGATAGGTTAGTTTTATATATGCAGGATCAACATTGTTCTGATGATATTTAGAGCAGAGAGATTAGACATTTAGATTATTAACATTTTTAATTAAGTGTTATAAATTATTAAAATCTAAAGATTTTAATTGTGTAAATAACTAAATTGTTTAATTCTTAGGACGGTGATCCTGTAACACCTTGACATCATACCTTAATGAAGTTACATGAGCATGTCCGCCTATTTATTTTCAATGTTGGTTTTCATGAGATCAATCAGAAGTTAATGTTGGTTTTTATGAGATCAGTTAGCAGTGTGGCATACATCTTAATCGTGCATTGATTGCAGCTTTGATTGAGCGATAAAGGCATAAGACACACACCTTTTATCTATGTGTTGGTGAGATGACATTCACACTTCTTGGATGTTACTATATTGACTAGTCTTCTAATAGATGGAACCACTGTGACAAGATATGGAGGGTCGATTGACATATAAGTTGCATATAGAAGCGATTACATCAACTTGACATTGTTAGAAATTAATTTTAAAACCTCATAGCAGATACGGCAAAGGAGTAGTTGATTATATATATATAAGGGATCAGTGTTTTACTATAGCGTGAGTTACTGTGGACTGTGAATACTTTCACTATGGATTGCATTGTTCGGTACTATGGCGTGAATTACTGTAGAGTGTAAGTACTTTCACTGTAAACTACACTGTTTAGGTTTGCTCTTTGCTAAAAGCATTATGGGTTAGGTAGGCGTATTGGCAAAACTGCCCTTGCTACAGAGAGTTGCAAAAACTGCAGGAGGTGGGGTTGTATTTTTTATTGGGGAGAAAATTGTCAGTTTCGATTTTGGTGGGACTGCACGACCCAGGCTGCAAACACCTGGCCCTCGACTTCAAGCCAAAACGATAGGGCCAAACCCGCGTGCCTGGCAGCAGCCTAGGAAACAAACACTAGCGCTAATTAAAGTATTGATATCAAAAATATTATTATTTGTGTTATAAATGATATTATTTTTATTATAATTAATAGTATTAATATTAAAATTAGTATTATTTGTGTTATAAATAGTATAAGAATTTAGGTCAAGCAAGTTTGATATTATTATTAATATTATAAATATTATTATATTCATTAATATTACTAAATTTGTAAAACAATATTACTATAAAAAAACATAGAATTGATTTGAAGGATAAAATCAATTGTTGTTGTTGTTGTTGTTGTTAACTTAGATCAGGCATCCCCTTCCGAATCTAAGAAACTTGGAGCAGGAAAGTTGCGCCTCACTCAAGAAGCTTAGGTGTGGCTAGAGCGCAAATCAAAATCCCTTAGATCTTGCAACCCCACCTAACCCAAGATTATTGGGCCTTCGTCAAGATCCAATTCCCTTGAATCCTGTGTCAGGTGCCATTTCTCTTGGGTCTGGCATTAGAATCCAAGACTAATGGGTCTTGCGTTAGGACTTAATTCTTTTAGGTCCAACGTTAGAACCAAGGTTCTTGAATTTTAGGTTTCTAAATATTATTATTTATATTATAATTAAAAGTATTAATATCAAAAATAGTATTATTATTATTATTATTAAAATAATTAATAAATTTGAAAAACAATTATTATCAATATTGAAAAATAACAATAAATTTGATTTTAAGTGTAAAATTAAAAATTATTATTATTATATTTTAAAAAATTATTATTAGTATAGAAAAAAAACCATAATTTTTTTAAAAGATTAAAAAAAATAAAAATTTTAACAAATAAGTTAAATATTATTATTTAATTTGACATTGCAGCTATACGGAAGATTCTTGAATCCAATGATATAGCTAAACTCAATATTTATAGATATTAAATTTTAAAAATACTTTTTTATTAAAATAAATATACGGGACACGCAACTAATATAGCCAAGTGGAGCAAATTGACTCGTAAGAGCTTCATAGGGTCAAGAAATACAACCCTCGTTGGTCTTGTGGAGCCCTGGCATCTCAAAACTCGCTTTCACACTAGAGATAACACTTCCAAGCTATTAAGGGTCAGTTTTGTTAAATGATTGGTTGTGTAATAATTATTATAACTTGGTTGTTTTATGTGTTTCAAAATTGTTAAAAACAAATAAAAATAAAAATTATTTTTTTATTTTTATTTTTATTTTAAATATATTAAAAATAAATTTTTAAAATAAAAAAATATTTTAATATATTTTAAAATAAAAAATTCTTTAAAAAACACCTCAAATAATTAATTTGCTATTTTTTAAAAAAATACTTTAAAAAAAATAATAAATCACACTATCAATCACTCATCATTGACTGCCAAATAATATAAAGAAAAATAAAAATGATAGTTTTTTTAATTTTAAAAAAAATCCTATCAACTTTGAAGTTAAAAGTTGGAGGAGCGATTGGACATGTCGGCTATTTAATAAGGATTTCATCATGACCGTTAGATCGCCGTCGTTTCCAACTCTCTTCAACACCATTAATAATAATAATAATAATAAATAAAGGGACACAAGTCCAAATCACGTCACGCGCACACAGTTTTCGCGCATACATTCTCCGTCTCCGATCTTCAAAAGCTTAAAGAACCCTAACCCTAACCTTCAAAATTTCCCAATTTTCATCACTCAAATCAATTTCTTGTGGAAAGACTAACCCTAATTCATTCTAAATCATCATGCTACTCTCTCCAGGACACTCACCACGCCACCTTTCATCTCCGTCACCATATTCAAATTCCGAAAATACCCTCCAGATCTCCAGCAATTCCTCCTCAATCAACAACACCCCGATAAACCCTGGTAAACGCCCCACGGTTCTTGACGAGGACACCTATGTGGCCACCATCGAGAAAATCATCGAGCGCGACTTCTTCCCTGATATCTCGAAGCTACGTGACCGTCTTGATTGGCTCGAAGCTATGAAATCGGGCGATCCAATCCAAATCCGAGATGCCCAGTTGAAGATTATGGAGCGCCGTGGCAAAAAGGTAAATAATCCCAGCTCCGACGGCAGCATACGGAGTAGAAATCGAACCCAAACCCCAGGTTCTACTTTTATGCGTGGTCTTACTCCATTTGATGAATTTGATAGCAGGATGCAAACACCTAGCGTTGTTATGGATAGGGGATTATCTAGTAACGCAGAGTCTAATGAGAATGAAGTTGCTGTTGATAAGAATTTGAGTTTAGACGATTTTTTTAGGAGATATACGAGTGAGGATAACGATAGCTTTTCAAAGATATTAGAGAAAGTGAATAGAAAAAGGAAGGAGAGATATGAGCATTTGTTAGAAGGTGAAAAGGAGGATGTTAAATTGATTGGGGATGCGAAGAGGGATAGGATTACAGATGGTTTTGGAACTTCTGATCAGCCGCCGAGCACATTGGAAGGATGGAAGTACACAGCGAAGAATTTGCTGATGTATCATCCGGCTGATAGGGGTGAGGTTCCATTGACTGAGGAGGAACAGGCTGTTAGATTGAAGGGTTTGACTAAAGAAATCAATAGGTCCAGCACACGTTTTCATGGTAAGATGTTGGATACTAGGCCAAGAGATGATGGTGTTGTTGAGGTGCTTTATACTCCTGTAGCTGGGGCTACTCCACTTCCTATGTATGATAGGGACGGGGATAAGGCAAAGAAGTATGATTTGGAGGATTTGAGGAGGACACCAGATAGGTTTTATGTGGAATCAGGGAAGAAGGCAGATGATGGGTATAGTTTTGTTAGGACACCATCACCGGCTCCTGGAGTTGATGAGTCGCCATTTATTACTTGGGGTGAGATTGAAGGGACACCAATGAGGTTGGAGCCCGAGGATACCCCGATTGATATTGGTGGTAGTGGCAATGGGCCGCATTTTAAAATCCCTAATCCACCTGCACGGGATGTGAAGGCCCATTCATTGTCGAGGGAGGCTTCGCGAAGGTTGAGGGAGAAGTCAAAGATGTTTCAAAAGCCACCGTTGCCCTCTCCAAGTAGAGGGGGGAGCGCTAGTCCAAGTGTGCGGACCCTCTCTCCTGCTGCACAGAAGTTTGTGAGGAATGCAATTTCCAGGTCTTCATCCTCTGTAGATGAAACCCTCCGTGCCAGTTATAGAGGGGCAAGTCCAGGAGTTGGTACTCCTAAGAGTGGAAGGAGTATCTCGAGGTTTGGAAGAGATGGGAGCATAAGTTCCAGGTCACCTTCTATAAGGGAGAATTCTAATCCTCCTTGGTAAACTGTAATGTTTTCAATGTGTTATATTCTGCCAAGCACTTGTTTAATGGCAGCATTTATTAGCTATAAATGATGCCTTTTGTTTTTAAGGAACCATGTACCATCGCCTTTGTTTTCTTTTTTCCTCTGTTTCTATATAACTTGTGGGTTTAATGAAAAGAAGAGATTATGAAGGATGTCTCGTGCGGGAAATTAGTATTCAATAACTGCTCTTAATTTAAGGGTTCCATTTTTATATTTTATTTTTGTATGTGTGGTTTGAAGGAAAGATGTCTAGGAGTCAAGTTCGCTGTTTTGGTAAGCCGGTCAGACATTGTCAATTCTCAGTTTTGGTTATGCTGAATAAGTGTGAGGATGGCAGAAAACATTGAATATTTTGATGTGCAATTTAAATTTCACGAGGACATCTAATTGGATCCTCATGTTGGATCAACTTATTGTTCTACTTAGTAGGTTGCTTGATAGAAGTCAATAAATTCATTTTGTCTGGCCAATACGAAAGGTGCTTCTGAAATGCAAAACAAAATACTTCATATTCTATAACCCCTTGAATTCAAACAATAATCCAGTGGGATTATTAATATGATGCTCAGATTACAAGGCTGCTGCCATGTTTATGCTTCACTCATTACAGTGTTAGCAAACAGGTTTCTGCAGATGATAATAAATATAGAAAATGATTTCACTGTTAATGGACTGCAGTGCTTGATGTTCATAATAAGAAGAGATTATTATATAGAAGTTTATTAGTTAAGCAGAGATTATTATGAACAACTAGTAACTTCTTTACTTAGACCCTCTGTTTGTGCGCCATCGTTGAAATGTGGTCGACTGGTTGGAGCAATCCTTTCCTTTTAGTTCTGGAATGTCACCATGGGAAGCGACTTGCTTATCATCTTCTGGGCCAAATGTTACTATTGTGATGACCATACTTATTTTAGTGGAATCCAGAGGCAATGTGCTTTTCCGGTGACCAAGGGCTTCTCAGGTTAAGGTCCAGTTGAGATAACATGTTGTCAATCACAGTTTATGTCTTGACCACCATCGGCACTCCATGATGGAGTCCTCCTTCTGGACAAGCAAAAAGTAGCAGGATGGTTTTAGAAAGTGATCCCGAGATTCGATGTTTCAGTTATAGGGCATTGGAGGCAAGCACGGGTAACCCATGAAAGAGGAGGACAGTGAACATGCTCAAACTCCATTGCTTTAAGCGCAGATACGTCTAGAGTCAGGAATACAAGTTAAATCTCTGTTTGATTATAGAGAACAAGCCAGAATAAAATATATACTCTGTGTATTCCATGCTAAAGATGAGATTTTTGTTTTCTACTCATCAATCGGAGGTTCAGTTGCTGAGAACATTGGACAAGAACAAGCACATCATTGCTTAGCTCTCTCAATTTGAAAGCGTTGAAGATGTGGTCTGAGCAGGCTTGAGAGTGGTTGGAATTTCTTCATTTGCATGATTGCTGGCCTCTTTCACGGAGATTTGAGTCGCAGTAACATTTATGTCAATGGGAACAGTACTGGCCTTGTAGGTAATTAATCACTGCTCAAATCTTGTTCGGATCCGTGTTCTTCACACCTTCAGTTATTTGTAGGTGCCTTTTAGTTGTTGGGGAGCTTTACAGAATTATTATTATTATTATTATTATTATTATTATTATTATTACTCACACCATTGAATTATTATGAAGCTATGCCAGGACTAGAAACTGTTCCCTGTGATATTATATAAAAGGTGTAAGATTTTTGCTTATTAATTTAAAAAAGTTGGAAATTTGAAATAAACCTCGACTTCAATTAATTGGGTTACAGAAACCATCCTAGACTAGACATGACTTGAAATTTCTCTTCTGCAGGAGGTTTTGCCACACCCTAGACCAGTGCGCTTTTGAATGTTGAAGATTGGTTGTATCTTTTTTTGCGTTCTAAAAGTATTTTTAAAATGATTTAAAAAAAATTATTTTTTTATTAACTTCAAATTAATATATTTTTACTATTTTCAAATTATTTTGATGTGCTAATGTCAAAAATGATTTTTAAAAAATAAAAAAACATCATTAGTATATATTTTGACATGAAAAGTTATTTGAAAAGCAACCACAATCACACTACCAAACAAGCTACATATTCTGATTATAAATGTAAAACCTCTAGGTAAAAAATCAGGTTTTCATGTGGGTATAGATACTAACTAGTCTCTACTGAACCCTAACCCAACCTGAAACCAACTAAAAAAAAAAAAATAACCTTATATATCAAGTTTAATTATGTACTAGATTATAGCATTTAGGTTTGGGTTCAGGTTATATTCAGATTATGAATACCCAAAACCTAATTAGGTTTAGGTTCTCGAACCTCGATTCATGATATTCATTGTCATCACTAGATCTAATCAGCTAATGTTCGCCATTTAAATTACAAAACATTTCAAGTTCACAGCAGCTTAGTTGTTGAAAACCATTTATAGCAAGAGATGATGGGGAAAAAAAAACAATCACATGTCGAGCAAAACTCAGAAAGAACAGGGGGAAAAAAGACTGATTGAAATAATTAAAAAGGGGGAAACCCAAATCCTTAGCTCTTTCTAATGATTTGCCCTCCCCTGTCCAAACAAAGCCTGCATATCATCTTCGACACACATAATTAAACCACTTGGATGCTTCCATGAACGTTCCCGACCAAAAGAAAAGAACTGTTTAAATAAAGGTACAGCACATCTTACCGAAGAGTCATACTGCTTGTGCCCACACAATAGAACCCAAACAGAGAGTAGGGAGCACTGCGCCTCCTCTGTCAAATAAGTGCTAAGTCACTCAATTCATAAAGGCATTAAGACTTAAAAAATGAATAAAGTAGTGGTTAATAGATGCCTCGCATCAAAAGCAGGAGTTTCTCCTGTTGAGGGGAGAAACAATACCACCACGTTCTCTGATATAGCCTAAACACAAGCAATAACAACTCACATAAAAGGTGGAGTTGAATTCTATAATCCCAGACATGATCAAAAATATTTTTATCAGATGCTTCTCTAACTTAAATAATGAGAATGAGAGCGCAATCTAATCAAGAGAAGTAGACACACGGAACCTGCAACGAGGGCAACACAGAATTTTATCAACAGCACATCACCATGCATATAAAAGCCAGATCATGCCCAACCATAAGCATGAATCTAATTTAGTGAAGTATTAGATGAGCATCTTCAAAATATAATGTGAATTTCTCAATTGGAAAATAACTTTCAACATCCCTATATTAATGACCTAATTCTATAAGCTACATGGTATCATGAATATTAGAGTCTTCAAACGATAATGGTGCGAGTATTCTTCTACAATTACTGGATGTCCCCCATTTTCAGAGACTTATGGTGTTGCTCTTGAGCTGCTGCCAGAATAAAATGAACATTTTACTGCCTATTAATCTGCAATGAAATGGATGGCAAACATCAAAATGTTTTGCTTAAAGATTAATGAACACGGGGTAGAAAACAGCAAGCATATTAAAAGTACCTACAGAAGAATTATCATGGCAAGGCCTTCTTTTCATGCTCCAACACTTTTATCACCCTGCTTTGCAGCATCCTCAACAGTATCAAGAGATGCTGGAACATCCTCTATTGTAGCTTTGGCTTTTGGTTGATCAATCTTGTCAGCAGCATCCAAGAGAGTTGAATCAATGGCCTCATCTTTTGTATCAGGACGCTGCAAGTCTTTTGCCTCTTCAATTGTATCAGGGAGCAGCAAGTCATTGGCTTCTTTAATTGCATCTGGAAGCTGCAAGTCATTGATCTCTGCAGTTGCATCTGGGGGGAGCGAATCATCTTCCTCTTGGGTTGTATAAGGAAGCTGCGAGGCTTTGAGCCTTTCATTTGTGTCAGGTAGCTGCAAATCGTTGACCGCATTTGTTGCATCAGAAATATGCAGATCGTTGATCTCATCAATAGCACCATTGGGCTGAACCTCATTAATTGTTGCATCAAAGAGTCCTGAATCATTGACCTTGTCTAATGCATCAGGAAGCTGAGAATCATGATCACATATTGTTGCCTGACAAGTTTGTGAATCATTCATCTTATTTGTTGGCTCACAGGACTGGGAATCATCAAACACTTTACTTGCCTCACCATATATTTTTCTGTCGTTGACCTCAATAGTTGCATGACAAGGCTGAGAGTCATTCACACTGTCAGAGTCTCTGCAAGATTGAGAGTCAATGATATCCTTTGTAGCATTGCTAAGCTTTGCACCATCTTCCTTATTAACCACATTTGGCAGCTCTTCACTGTCACCCTCTCCAGCTGCATGAGACAGTTGTTGAGGATCAAAGTTATCAGTTGCCTGGCATAACAGCAACTGACCAACCTCGCCATCTTCCTGATGCAAGTGCAACTGATCAGCCTCGATAATTGCACCATAAAACTGAGGCTGGTCATCCTCACTTGCTTCCTGATATTCCATTAGATCACCCTTTCTCCTGCGTTTCCCAATACCTTTCCTTCTTATCCTCTCCTTCCCCCTTGACCTTTTTCCTAGTTCAATTTGTTGGGGGACTGAAGGTGTGGCTGGACATTCAATCTGGTCCCTCAAACAGTCCTGCGCAATAAACCTGATCCTTGAAATTGACTCAAATTGCTGTCCATCCAACCCTTTTGTTGAGAATGAATCCGCTAAATAAGCAATTTCCCTTAGACCAGAGATCTGTGACAGTTAAAGAATAGACCATTAAAGATTATTATAAAAAATAAATGTAATAGCAAAATTGAAGTTTGAGCATAGTCCTACCGTCCTTTGGAACTCAGATGAGAGAGAGATTGGCCTTCCAACAACTTTACGAGTAATTTTCCAGTACCATTGCATGTAGTCGCTTTCATCTACACCATCATCCCCATCCACAATATGGAGTTGACGATCCATCCATTCATTAAGCTCCGACTCCATTTTCCCAGACAAGTCGACCCCACCATCAACTCCTCGACTCTTTCTCAGCCACCGCTCCACATCTTCCGGGATTGGTTGAAGCATGCCATATTGCCTTAGGCAACGGTCAGGAAGGTGTCTTTCTGCCTTGTCGAAGCATATGAGCATTGTCTTTGATCTCCCTAAAATCAAAGTATTTTTAATATCTTTTGGTATTACAGTACTGTCCATAATTTTGTAAGGAAGCCACTCCACCTGTGTGTCAACACCACGCCAGTTGAATTAGAATTTTTTTTTATTCAGTAAGTGGAATAAGAACTGAACTGAAAGCAGTAAAAACCTACATCAGTTGTTTTCAATGAGTCCAGTGCCTTGCGGTAGAAAACAACATCACGGTTTGTTGTTGGCCCGCTTTGTTTTCCCTTCCATCTAAGTACAAATGGAAAATGATCATGGATGGGGTCCCGATTAAGCTTTGGTCGGCCCACATTCAGGTGAAAGTAGCTCCAACACTACAGGAAGCAAGAACCAGTCAATACCAATAATATTTATCCTAGGATGAAATTAGTTGCTGAAAGAAATCCTTGCAGCACACATCCTGACAAAGAAAAATAAATAAATAAAGGACACACCAATCTCCAAGATGATCAATGGATAGCTATAGTTAAAACATAAATAACCTGCAGTAGTGTTAAGCAACCACAAATGGTACTTTGAGATTTAACACATGCGTTGCCGAGTGCTCTATACAAGAAAGCTAATGCTGCTGCTCCCCAGGCATACTCCCCAGCTTCTTCAAAATATGCAAACAAAGGAAGGTACATTACTGGAACCTTATTCCCAGTGGTAGTGGAAAATATTGTACTGCCCACAAGGTACAGAAGATAAGCACGAGTGCAATGCTCAACTTCTTCAATAGGTGCATCTTCAGAACAATGAGAAAAGAACTCCTTCAACCAACTTAACTTCACCATCCCGCCACTCGCGTAGTTAGAGTCTGGTGCTTTCCCTAGAAGCCCTTCACAAACCGAGGCACAAGTGGTGTGTGTTATTCCAATAACAGGCTTCCCATCAATCGCAAGTCCGAGCAACAATGCAACATCTTGAAGAGTAACAGTCATTTCACCAACAGTGAAGTGAAACGTGTTGGTCTCTCTTCTCCACCTCTCAACAAGAGCTGAGATTAGAGGATTGTCAAGACTAATAGCCGGAATCTTTCTCAAGTAACCAAATCCAGCTTTCTCCACCAACTCAATTTGTTTAGGAGTTAGCTTCCATTCACCCAGCTTCGAGGTGTGTTCGTGGCATCTTAGCGCACCACGCTCCTGAACACCACCACATAAACAAAGTCTTAGCAGAGTACAAACAATGCGTGTGCTTTAATGTAATGATCATGAAAAGTAAGACACTATGTTTCCACACAAACACCAACCTGGCCATCCCAAACTGCAGAGGAGACATGCTTGTCTTGATCATACAGTACACTACCTTCAATGGGTCCGGGATTCGTATCCATTCACTGTTTCCCACCACCAACGTAGGCAACTGCAACAACTCCATTATTAACCATCCAAAACGCCTCTTTCAACAAGTAGCTTGCAGTTATTATTAATATTTTGTAATGATAAGAATAAATTAGACTTGAATCGAAATCTTCCATGGATATCCAATTTTTAATTTGCTTTAAACCTAGATTATTGTTCCTATTGTCTAATAAATAATTTACAAAAATTAAAACTAAGAAAAACCAACAGCGTGGTAGTATTAACTAGCTCTGGCTGCAGCTTCCGGGAAAATGAAAAAACAAGGAGGAGGAGTAGGGGATAAAGGAATTACGAGCCTGAAAAAGGAGACTGGGATAAATTTTTAGCGAAACGACGACGGAGAAAGAGTTCTGATTTATCTCCCGCTACGACCAGGAAGGAACTGCTTCGAAAACAAAACGACGGGTTAAGCATCGAAGCGACGTGATATCAAAACCTACAACTAAACCAGCCTCTCGTTTTGGGTTAAACGCGTGTCCTTATACACGTGTCACTTTTTCAGTAGTCTGGGCGTAGGCCCATTTTTTAATGGTATGTTTGGGCTATCTATTGTTTCTTGAATGGGCCAACTTAACCATCCATTTTTTAACGATATCAAGAAGCATTCTTGTTTTATTATCGTCTTATTAAATTAAATATTATTTTCAAGAAATAATATTATTAAATAATACATGATTTATATTAAAAAATAAAAAAATTTAATATATATTTATTTATCAATTGTTTCATATTAATCTTTAGATAGTGACTTTTTTTGTATTTATTTTATTTATTTAATTAAATACATGTATTAACTTTTAAATTTAGAGTTGAGATTCATTCATGTTAAAAAATACATTGAAAAAGCTTGTATATTTATTTTTTATATTAAGAAAAAACATTCTATCTCGTGGCAAAATGCAGGTTGAAAAACTAGTTAAAATAAACTAAAATGTTTGGTGATTTTATAGTGCAAATTCCATGGATCATCCCCTCATATTTTTACTATAAAATGGAGCAGTGTTATTTTTTTAATTTGATCCTTGAACTTTTTTTCTCCTCAATTAGATCTTTTTTTGGCTAAATTGATGACCGTTTATTTCTAATTTGTTAAGGGCAAGATTAAAAGATAGATAAAAAAGCAAAAAAACATGGAAAAACTTAGTGGTCATTTACAAATAGACAAAAGTTCTCTTTGATCCATCTACTTTTCTACTAATACATCTTTAGTCACTTTAGTTTTAAAAATTTTATTTTTTGTTAAACTTCATTTATCTTATTTTTTAGTTTTTTGGGTTTGAGAGAGAAGAGAGAAAGTTATCGAATTTCAACTAAAGAGAAAGAAAACCTTTGGTTGGCACTGATTTCGCCCACAAAAAGGTTGATCTTGGTGTCAACGGGTTATATTCAATGAGAAGAGTTTTATCATGATGTTCTTTGGTCTATATCTTGCCTAAGATGGTAGATTTAGGCTCAGGTTTTTTGGATTCAAGTTAATGTTTAGTTTTTTAATCAATTCTTTACTGATTTTAGACTATAAATTGATTTACTTGAGTCTTTATTGTATTTTCTAGGTGCGTGTGGGTAAAAATTATTGAAAAATGGATTTTAGAGTCCAAAATCTCCTTCTTGATTTTTCAACCACCTCTACGATGAACTGATTATGAGATACAAATGACATGTTGTTTATGTTTTTTTTTTTAAGAATAGACAGGTGACGCATTGCCCACCTAGTTTAATAAAAGAAAAGGCCCAAACATGCGAGCCTCGAGGGGCTAACCCGTATACATATCCTTGTTTTTTTCTTTTTCTTTTTCTTTTTGATATTTTTATTATTTTTAATTTCATTCTTCAATATTGGGTTTTTATTTATTTATTATGATTTTTTTTTATCAATTTTATTCTTCAATATTTGGCTGATTTTGAATTGGGCTTCATGATTTTTATCGATTAGCTTTTTATAATATTATTATAGTCTTAAATAAACTTTCCCATATTTAGTTGACATCTAATTTTGTGAGTGTTAATTTTTGTTGTCATGTAATTAAACATCCGAGTTGAACCAACTTTACTCATGAAAGTTCTAGGAAATTGTCTCAGTTTTCCAGGAAAACAATTGGGGTCATTTGGACTTCTAGAACTCGAGATATGAGCTAAACACTGAACAGTATCTGGGCTGCAAGACATATTCGGACTTCTATGTTGTTGCTGCAATTTGGACTTGAAAATGTTATTTTTAAATCTTGGACTCCCATGAAAGTTTTAAGCCCATGTCTTAGCTTTCCATCCATATAAAGCAGACCTAAATCCAAGATCTACAGCTCCAGATATGACCCAATGACCGAACAGTGTTCCAGTTTGGACTGAACCAGCATCTCTTTTCTAAGTTTGGCCCTCTCTTTGTCATTTCAATTTCAATACTTAAACTCGTCAATCAATCATTTCATTTATGTGATAGGCCTGCATTTAAGATGAATATTTAACATAGATTAAAGGTATCTTATATTATTAGATATGTTATTATAAAACATGTTTTAGTTGAGGAGTTATTGATACTTCAAGTGCAAAATGATGATATAAAACATTGATAAAAATGTATTTTTAAGTACTGATCAACTTACATTTCCACAATATTACACTCTTAATAAAATTATATAGAATACAAATGAAGTACTTAAAGGAGTTTTGTCAAAAACACTTTAACCTTATTTTTTTTATAAATCAAGAGTATAACAAAGGTTATAAAAAGTTGTATGAGAGTAAAAATATGATTAGAATTTGGTCTTGGATGTTATTTTTTATTTTGATGAAGAGAGGGATATTTATAAGGGTAAAAGATCAAACTAGTTATTAGGCACGCTCTTTGAAATATTTATGTTCGTTAAGAAATCGATTAGATCATTTGCTAAAACCAGTTAAATCATTTATTAAGAATTTTCATAAAATAGTTAAATTATTTTCCAAACTGGTCAAACCATTTCTCAAAAAAATAATCATTTTTCTAAGTCAACTAAATTGATTTAGGTATCAAAAAGATTCTTTTATTTGTGTGATTTAGTGTTTTTTTATGGATCTATTTAGGTTTAATAGAAGTGGGAAATGGTTCTTAAAGAAATTAAAAGTTATTTAATACACCTTATTTACAAGACCTTCATCTTTGAAGTTGAAAGTTGTTGTGGCATCATGATTCGTGTTTAAAGTTAAAAATTATTATTACGTCACTTCATGTATCCATCTCTTGCTTATTTGATAATTTATTTAAATGATTCCATACTCTTAAATCTTGTCCAAATCATCAAGCTTGTACAACATACAAATACAAGTAATATATTTTTATATAGGTACTCAAATAAACTTAAGCAGTAATGCACGTTTCATACCGGCATACAAATAAAGTCAATCAAAACATTATTTTTTTTATGTTAGTTTAAGACATCAATGTAAAACATATACTTAAATATATATTAAACAACATTACCTAGAATCATTAAATATTAATTATATATTTCTTTTATAATCAAAATCTTAGATAATTGGTGTGCATCTAAACTAATACAATGTGACGCAAGCAATGATATAATATTATATAAAAATATTTATAATTTTTGTTTCAAAAATGAATAAAAATAAGTATAAGCCTATTTTGAACTCTTCAGCAAACCTAAATTATTTCCTCAGATAAATGATTCTATGAACCAATGCATTGAACTTTCATAATTATCTCAATTGAATTTTTTGGTAGGTTTCAAACAATTTATACAATTACTAAAGCAACTTCAAGCTATATGCTATAAAACATATATATTTATTATATCGTAATAGTTTAACTTTTCATCAAGTAATCCAATCGATTACTCTGTGATTGTGCTAATCATTAAAAATAAAATACAACCGTGATTCAAAATGTATATTGTTATATTACAAAAAGAAAATAAATGTGATCAGATCATCTCTTTTCCAAACATGAACTCTAGCCATCATCTTGAATTCAATTGTATCCAAGAATCCCATGTTATCAAATCATCTCATCATGCTCAACAATCTCGATAGAGATCTGGATCTTGAACACCGGATGGCGTTAGTTTCTTGCTCGAATAAGAAGAGGTTTACCCATCCAGAGAATTCACTTTCCCATGTGTGAATAACAACCTAACAACTAGTGTTGGGACCTGCAACCAAATATCAATAAATATTTAGTAACCACAAATTCCTAAATATGCTCAACACTGAGAAAAGCAATCGAGGGCTTTACCTTCTGTTGAATGGCAAGTTCAGCTTTTCTCTTTTGCTTAAACTCTTCATATAGTTGGTAACAGACCTATTCAGCTCCCATCATCATGTTAGGAGAGTGAAGAACTCCTCTATTTTATTGTCTGTGCAATGTTGTCCGGTTTCTCTGAAGGTAGGCTTTGAAGATTTGTACTAAGCTTTTATTTCTCATCATAAGTCATGTCTCTCTTGTTTTTGAGGTTTTGAGCGGAAAATAAAAGGTTAAAAAAACTAGAGAAATGAGCATTTTATAAATACAAGGTTAATATTGGTAAATGAAACAAAATAAAACATTGCTAAATCAATAGAGGCTAAATTCTAAAATACAATTCACCTTGTTTTTGGTTTTTTGTGGAATTGTGAAGAAGGAAAATGCCATACATTCACATGAAGAAAATGTTCTTAAAAAATAAAAATATATTATTTTGATGTATTATAAACAAAAAAACATTTTAAAAACTAATGTTTATTGCACTCTCAAACAAGCCCACATTCTATGAATTGAAAACTTCACTCGCTCTATAATTTGCCAGGGATATCATTAATTGATGAGGATTGAGCTACTTCATTCTATATCAAGTGCCAATAATGAACTTTTCCAGTGAAAAATGTATGAATTTCCCAGTAAATGAACAAAGATTTTATGTAAGAAATCTCATTCCATACAATATATTATGATCAGTACATTGATGTTTTCAACTTATCTGGAACCATGAAAGCCTCCAATTCAGCATTGTACATAAACTGCAATCTGCAGATAAAAAAGATAACTAATGGGAAAGCCACGCGTGGGCTCCCAGTCAGCACATTACATGACTGCAGCTACCTCAATATGGGAGTCAGTGGGAACCTTATAGGATTAAAGGACGTTCCTTGTTGATTCCATGACTGCTTGCCCACTGACATAGTGCTGGCGGCAAACAGGCATGTAGACATCAGATCCTCCAATCAATTCTGTCTGGGTCTCTGCTGTCTTCCTCAAGGTAAAGAAGGCTCGCTTGCCACAAAGTTCACACCTCGCAGTCAGCTTTGTTACCGTATCAGCAAGAGGTATTAAATCAAGCACAGATCCGAAGCTCCTCCTACCAAACAAAGGTAATATAAATCAGATGCCAATTTACAATGAAAGATCTCCTAAAGTCGAACAGCAACATTTCTCAAACCAAATTAAATTGCTAAGAAAGACATTGAGCAACACCTCAAATAATCCCCATCAAGGCCAGCAACAATTACAGTTTTCCCATCATGATCAGCAGCCTTGCAACAGAATTCATAAAGGTCTTCAAAAAATTGAGCCTCATCAATGCCAATCACGTCAAGCTGTCAATAAACATAGATCATGAGAAGTGGAGGAGAAAGAAAATATGAATTGCAGTAAAATCATCAAACCAATCACAACATTTTCTTTTTAGCAAGCCTTCTTTCAAACTCGTAAAAAGAAAATCTTATTTTCCTTCTCTCCGAAACACATTAATCAGCGGCAGCAGCAGCAACAATAATAGACCCTGTTTAGATCTGATTGTGAAATAAACGAATCAAAACGCTAAAAAAGAAACCTTGTGATATTCATCATCTCCAAGCTTGTGATGGAAAGAGGTGAGATCTGGCAAAGACCAGCAAGGAAATTTCAAGCCATCATGTGTGACCACCGAATCGTTTGCATATCTTGTGTCCTTGCTTGATTTTATCATTGCCACATTTCTACATTAAAAATAATATTCAAGATCATTATTTTCAAAAATCAAAATTAGAACTTTCTTTTCGCGTATCTAATACCAGATCATAACCCTCCCCAAAAAAAGAAGGAGAAGGAGAACCTGCCACTGCTGCTCTCGGATTCGATACGACGGAGTAAATCGGTGGTTTTGCCAGCAAACATGGGGCCAATGATGACATGTACTTCACCGGCCTCACAGCGGCCACCGTTAATCGAAGTCGAAGCAGCCATGGGAGAGTAATAAGCTGGAAGTGGGGGGGTAGAATTTGGGAGTTGGGAGGTGAGAAGATGGGAGATGCGGAGAGATTGATGTTCTGTTTGGAAATAAAAGAAGGCTGGTTTTGATTTTGAATGGTTTTGGAGGGAAAAGAATTGGAGGGAAGTTGAAATATGAATTTCTTTTTCTTTTTCCTTTTCCTTTTTTAAATTGAGCACTCGTGCATGAGTCATGCGATCTGATGGCCGACCTGGTTGGCGCTGGCTGAGCTGGATGTATCTTTCGTTGTGTATTAGTTAGATATTTTAATATTTTGATAGCTGTTATTTTAAAAATATATTAAAATAATTTTTTTATAAAAAAATTAAAAATATAAAATAAATAAATTTAATTTTTTTCAAAGCCACTTTTACATTTTAACTTACAACTAATTTATTTTTTGTTTTAAAAGTTTTTTTAGAAAATATTAAATTTTATTTTTTTACTTTAAATTAATTTTTTTATTTTTATATAATTTTAAAATAAATTTTTAAAAAATAATAATATATTTAAATATATTTTTAAGTCAAATCAGAAAACAACTACTAGTCTACTATGCACTGAAGAAATTTTGATTATGTGGGGTTAGGCTCATTGGGCCCACTTTGATTGTCCATTTTCATTTGGGCCCACCATTTTACCCAACTTTTTTTTTTTTGCCCTTTTTGTTTTCAGAATACATTAGGCCATCAGCCCATCAGTGCCGTTTTTAGAATTAACTAACCTGTAGAGGCACATTCCACCGTGAATAGAATTTTAAATTAAAAAATATTAGAGTTATGTTTGTGTTTTTCAGTATTGTGATATTTTTTAACAAAGAATGAAAAGATAATGTATAAATTGATAAATATATAAACTAATAAATTATATATTAAAAAATTATTAATATTAATTATAAACTAAAGCGGTAAGTTAATTATTTTTATAAAAAATAAAATAGTTGTACATGGAAATAATTTACCTCAAATATCCCTTTTATTTAATACTTTTACTTTCATAATTAAGGTTAATTTTGATAACTACATACCTATTTTACCTTAACCATCCTTTTCATTTTATATGTTTTCTTTTAAAGGTTAATTTTGATCATTATATACATATGATTTTCGTTGTCATAAATTATAATAATTTATTTAAAGTATTATGAAATTACATATATAATTTAAAAGATCAATTAATATTAAAAATAAATAAACTAAACAACTTAGAAAATGATACATGTTGTTGATTAAAATATAAATTGAAAATTAAAAGAGAAATCAGTCATTATTAAGCTTAATAGGTCAAGCTCACACATTTGGCTATTGAATTGTTTTTTTTTTAATAGACAACATGTTATCTGTTGGTTTATTTTTTATTATTGGATTGGGGTTTGAGTTCTTGGACACTCAAAATGTAATTTTTAATTTTTTTTAAAAAACATCTCAAAAATTATTATAGAAACATCAATAAAAACATATTTAATTCTAAAACACCCTCTAATCAATTTTAAAATAAAATAAAATAAAAATAAAATTTCAAGTCTCAATCTATTTTTTCTAGCATGGTTAAAAGTTAAAATCATATATTGTGAACTTTTATCTTTAAGATGAATCTATTAACACTAAGATTAGTGTTTTTATGACCGACTGAATATTTTCTCTTGTTTTCTTTGATGAGTCTCTGTGTCTTTCCTCAACATTGAGGAACTAAAGCCTGATAAAATAAAGCTTTTGACCTAAATAATCAAATATGCATAATTTAAGATTTGGGAGGTCGAGAAGTTTTTTGTGCCCTTTAAACAATGAAACTAAAAAAAATATTCTTTTGATGTTGATTTTGGTCCTTTTAATTATTATTTTCTCCATAAATTGCATTCTTTTCTTGTAAATTCTCTCCATCTTATTTTCTTTTTTCTATTTCTTAAAAAAATCATAAAAGAACATGAAATTGACAAAAAGAATTAAGCTATAAACAGATTTAAGAATATAAGAATTAAATGTACATTTTCTAAAAATATGAGGACTAATTAAAATCTGCGACTTGGACATTAATATATATTTTTTTCACTTTTTCCTGAATAGGGATTGCAATTTGTTGACTCTGTTGGATGTTTTGCTCTCTACGCTATACATTAATAATTTGTAAATAGATGGTTATCGAAATTATAGGGTTAACACCGTAGCTCCTTCATAATATAATCTTTTCATTCGTTATTTTTAAATTTACAGGGGTAGAATAGTTTTTTTAAAAAAAAAAATTAAACACTATTAAAGCAAAACCAAAATGTTATTTAAGTTGAGTTTTGGGAATTTTTCGTGTCTTTCATGCTGGTTTTTTTAGTTATTATCAAGTTGAATATAATAATTTAATATTTTAATAAATATAAATATATTTTTAAAAACAAAAATGATTCACAAATATCATCTGACTGCCAAATACCGCCTTTCACAATAGCACATGTGCACGACAACACCATAGTTGGGTTATGGTGGATTTCACAAATATCATCTGACTGTCAAATACCGCCTTTCACAATAGCACATGTGCACGACAACACCATAGTTGGGTTATGGTGGATTTTTTTCTCTTCTCTTTTTTCTCTTTTTTCCTTGCCAAAAAATAAAGGTGTTTTATGATTTTTTTTTATTACTATTTGTTTTTTTTTATCTTTTTATAATTTTTTTTCTTCAATTCCATTCATTATCATTTGTTTTATTTAGTTTCTAAATCTAGTTTAGTCTTCAATTTTTTTATTGATGTTTGATTTTTTTTATATTATTTTTCTAATTAAATTTTGTTTTCAATTTCATTCCTCAATATTTAATTCCCATTTATTTTTATGTCAAATTCGGTGTCAATTTTTTTATTGTTATTTTTTTATTTTGGATATTTTTTATTGTTTTTTTTCAATTTCATCTCTAAATATCTTATTGATTAAGAATTTTGTTTCACCATGTTTTAGCGTTTGCCTTCTATAAGATTAGTCTTAGGTTCACGATCAGGATCATGAGTTTTGAAAGTTAACACGGGTTGATTGTAGTGTTTTTTTAGATCCTTTTTAAAAATTAATTGTTTTAAAATTTCATCATTCAACATTTGATTTATCGGAAAGTGGTCTTCATGCTTTTTCTCACTTTTCTTTCTACGAAGTTATTTCAATTTTATACTCATGATCGCAGGTTTAGCGGGTTAACTCCAGTCGACTCAAATAAGTTTTGTTGCCTTTTTAAATTTATTTGTTTTCTAGTATTGTCCTTCAATACTAGATTATTTAATATTAGATTTTTTTTGTTCAACTTCATCATTCAACATTTTATTTGTTATAAATTAAGCTTTGATTTTTTTTTTTCATTATGCTTTCTATGAGATTATCATGATTTGTTGTCAAATAAGATTCTTCAACATTTGATTTTTTTTTAAATTGTTTTTTAAAAAAATTTATCATTCAACATTTGATTAATTGTGAATTGGTCTTCAAGCTTTTTTTTTTTTTTTTCACTTTCATTTCTATGGGGTTATCTCAATCTTATATCCATGGTAGCATGATTTACAAGTTAACTCGGTTTGACTCGCATCTATTTTTTTGTTTTTGCCCTTCAACACCGGGTTGTTTAGTAATTGAGTTTCATAATTTTATTCAATTTGCTTTCAACAGAATTACCCTGATATCACGATCACATGCTAACTCAGATGGGCTCATGTTGGCTTTTTTTTTACCTTTTTATCGTTGTCAAATTTTTTTTTTTAGTTTATTTATCCTCATTGCAATGTTTTATTCAAATTATTTAAATTACTCAAGTTTATTAAACCCGGTCACATCAATAATCGAAGTCTCATATATTGTTTTTTGTTATTTCGGAAATGCTTGTGTAGCCTTGATAATTTTTTTAACATTGAAAAAAAATTGGATAGGCCACTTATCTACTCTCACGATACGGTGGATGTATTTACACTCACACGAACTCACTAAATGTAGTCTCAATTTTGATAATTGGATTCTTGACATTTTGATTTTAAGACACTGTTTGTCTCTTCATTCAATTCTAATGTCAACCTAATTTTGACTCGGATGGGATGGGAAAACATGCTTTGGATTTTTACTGGCTATGGTTTTGAAAAGAAAAGATAGATTAAAAAATAAAAAAATATCTACGTGAACTATTTTTTTATTAAATTGGGTAGTTTTTTATTTCATTTTGAAAAATAAAATAAATTAATTATAATATGTTTTGTTGATTTTATTTATTTATTTAAACTATATATTTTGGTTATTTTTTAAAGTGTTTTTTTATTTGGAAATATATTAAAATAATATTTTTTTTATTTTTTTAAATAATCTTTAATATTAGTATATTAAAATAATTTAAAAATTAAAAAATTAAAATTTAAAAAATAGAGGCCATTAGACCAAAGTTCCTTTCGTGGGGGGCACGAACAAAAATGTTAGTAATTGATAAGAACAACTTTGCATATACTTTCCACGATTCAAATTTTAGTCCAAGGTTTCTGAATGTCACACACAAAATTCATGTTAGGTTTCATGCTGTCGAGATCAGGGTTGCACACGTGTCGTTCTCACATGACACGACCATCAGCGCTCAACTATATACCAAGTGAATTTTAAGGTTTAATGTAGAAGATACTAGATTTTCTCCCCGCACAATTGTCGCGGGGCAATTCTTGAAAACTATTTTTATATATTTTTATGATAATTAAAATAAATACTCCTAATAATTATAACAATGTAAAAATGTATTTTTAAGTTATTTTTTTATTCATCTATTTCTTTTTTTTTTAACAAAAACATGTACACATTTTTTTTACCATAAACAAAGTTTTTTTTTTAATGAGAACTTATCAAAAATTCAATAAAAATCAAGCCTAGACATTTTTAAGTGAATGTACACAAAAATAAAAAAAATGATTAATTTAAGAAAATTGTATAAAATATTGACAATAAAAATAACAAAATAGATATTTTATTCTCACTAAATATTCCTAGAAAAACATTTTTTTCATATTAGATTCATAAAATAATTGTTAATATTATCATAAAAGCTATAATTTTATTTAAAAATTATAGCATAGCCAAATAATTTTGTAAATACCATATAAATAGTTTTATTTGAATAAATCTTCTTAAGAACAAAACAATTAATTAAAAGAAAAACAGGTAAGAAATTTTGTAAATGGTGGCGGGTCAAAATCTCCTTCTTACAACTATTCTAAAAGCGAAAAACTCATGAGCACCTAGAACTATAAGTTAGGCCTACGCACATGCCTCTCCTTTTCTTTTTCTTTTTTTAATAGGATGGGAAGCGACTTGTTGTCCACTTATTTGAGCTTTTAGATTCAAAAAATTAAAAATTAAAATTGTTTTATCCAAAGAAATACCTTAAAAAATCAAAGAAGCTTCAATAAAACTAATTTAATCTTAAAACATTCTCTAATCACTTTAGGAAAAAAAAACCACAACTAGTTCCTAAAAAAAGCAAATATCAAGATGTAAAATGATGTCAAATATAATTTGCCAAGATAAAATAAAAAAATAAATTTAATAGTTAAAATGAAATAAAAAGAGCACTATTCCTTAAATAATATATCTAAACATATAAAAATTATAATTACAAAATCTTGAGAGATTAATTAAAAAATACATAAAATAACCTGAATATCTATAATTATATATATAAAAAAGCTACAACAGTAACATTTATGTTTTGTTTTAGTTTATAGATAATTTAGGAACGCGGTTTAAATTACATTCCATAAAAATTAAATTTTTTTTTGTATTTTAAATCGTTTTAATATGCTAATTTTTGAAATAATTTAAAAAAATAAAAAAAATATTATTTTAATAAATTTTATTATAAAAAATATTTTAAAAAACAAGTATAATATCATTTCCAACCATTATGATCGGTGTGATTATAGCGCAATTGTTTATAAGCGTTAAAGATGTGACATGACTGGGGAAGACCATCAATGTGCACATGAAGCAGGATAGGGTACCGCTAGAAAAGTAGGAACATCAACCCAACAATATTATATTTATGCTCCATTTATAACATTTACATGGGTCTAATATATATAAAAGCGATTATTTTTAACTCGTTTAATGCCTAATTATTATATTACAAGTAAATCTAAAACGTGTAGTCTTTCCACTACAGAAATGATATTGTTAACACACTCACAGTGTTTTTTTTTTCGTTTTTTTTTTTTTTGATGTAGCCACCAAATTATAGGCCAATTTAGGTTAATTTATTTAGAGAAAACAAGATTGAAACACGAGAACAAAGTGTAAAATACGGAGGAATTTGGTGGTTTTTTCAACCTTTGTTTAAATTGAACAATTTAGTCCTCATTTTTCTAAACTATAAATATCATGTCCTTCTAATTTTCTAATTTACAAAAAAAAAAGTCAATTTTAGTTCAAAACTTCATTTTTTATATTTTTAAGTTCATGATTTGAGAAAAAAAAAAGTTGTCAATTTTCAGTGTTAGATAGAGAAAATCAGCATTGACACTGATTCTGGCCACCATAATAGTCGATAAAGGTGTCAACGAATTTTATTTAATGAGTGGAGTTTTAATTGCATGTTTTTTCACCTTCAAATTACCTAAGAAACCAGATATAAGTTTGGGAAGAGTTTTGGTTTCAAGCTGATCTTGGGTTAAAATATGAGTTTTTAAGGCTATTTATGGGTTTATCAATGTGTTTTAGATGTTTTGAGTAAAAAGTGAGTTGAAAATTAAGTTTATAGGCAAAAAACCAGTTAGCCCTTTTTAAACGGGCCACCGACGTTGCCCTAGCTTGTTGAGCCTAACAACACCAAATATATTTCAAAAACATTTTATATAAATTTGTTTTTTTTTTAAAAATTAACACATTCTGTTAACATGGTTTTTTAAAAGTTATATTCAGATTAATACCCATTTTCTCTGATTTTGTTTTGTTTATGAAGCCTTTTTTAAATAGTAGTTTTCTTTTAATTATTTTTTATGTATTCAATTTCTAAAGAGATTATTTCAAGTCATTTATAATTTCGTTTTATGTTTTATATAATGAAATTTATTTTTAAAAAATAAAAAATAATTATATTTGTATAATATTTATAATACGTGCAATCTTGCATAATATTGTTTTCTAATTGATTTTATTCAATCAACTTCATGCATATATCTATTTCTATTACCATCTAATCAAATAAAAAATAATTTAATAAATAAAATTGTTGAACACAATTAAATACATGACTTTTATTGCGAGATTAAATATCTTGATCTACATATATCAACTTTGTTCATTTTTGTTTTTAGTTATCCATAATGACTTTTTTTAAAAAAAATTTGTTGATACATATGATTCTTAGTTTATTTAGTTAGATGAATATATTTTCAATTTATTTTTTGAAAAAATTATCCCACCCGTGCCTAACAAAGCGCGAGTCAAATAGTTAGTGCCTCCTTATTCGGTTGCTTTTTTATTTTAATTCCATGTTTATCCGGTTTCTTGTATACCTTTATATTGTTTATATACATTTTAAAAAAAAAAAAACAATGGTGGAACTTGATCGATTGATACTTTAAAGAAATAATAACAAACAAATTTGCATTGCATTGCTTTGCTAAGATGATATGTTATTCCACGTCGGAATAGCATTTGACGATACCGATGGAAAAACAAATGGGCATCGAGGTGGGAATAAAATAATTGAAATATCTTGGCTAAGTTTACACATAGCATCGATCCTCATTTGTTTGCAAAATAAATAATTGAAAAACAAATAGCATCGATCCTCATTTATTTGCAAGATAAATAAATAAATAAACCCTAATTTGATACGGGGCATAAACTTCAGACGTGAGGATCCATCACCTGATCATTAGAACCTTGAAAATTCACACTGGCCTGAGCTTGTAATTGATGAATTCATAAGAAAAATTCATATTAAAATCTGACATTTTACTATGTGCTGTAAAACTAGACTAAAACAGGTGAATTGGGCTCATCTCATCTCTAAAAATTTCTGAAAAAATAAGCCTCTCATCGAACTTTAAACACTCTAATATTGAAGTTTTATTGTGTCAATTTTACTGCATATCACCGTGGATCTAAATTATGATTTTTTTTTAAAAATTTTAATTTGATATTTGAACTTTTACTTTGTATAATTAAGCAATTGAAACTCAAATTTAAACGTAATTGTATATTTTTTTTGGAAAGGATAGTTGAATTAAAAGATAAAAAACTTAAATGAAAGGAACGAGTAAAATATGTGATGACTTTGAAATTTGTTTGCTAGTGCCCATATTTTTTGGCTAGTAGGTAATGGTCCCTCTAATTTTTTAAAATTCATTTTTTGTACAAAACTTTTTTTCTTTTTTTTTTCAATTTTTTCTTTTTTACTAATACAAATTTATGATTTAATTAATGTCATTCTCTATGATTTTTTTTAGATTTCTTAATTATATTGGGTGGGTTTAATTTTTTTTAAGAAGTTAGTATGATTCATTTTTATTTTTTTTAATATTTTATATAGATTAAATCTTTATTTTTTATAATATTTTTAATATATACAGCCTTGCATAATATTTTTTTTTATTTTATTTTATTCAATAAATTTCATGTGTGTATCAATTTCTATTACAAATTGATTTTAGTAAATAAATTTATTAAATACAATCAATTAAATGACCCATCCTTTTATTATTGAAAAAAGGTTTTCTTTCCATGTTATTATGATAGTTTATATATATATATATATTTATTTGCTATCATTTTTTTCTCTTAATATAATTCAAATAAAACCAACTTATTTAATTGGTTGATTGTTTTTTCAAAATTACACTTCCAATAACTAAATATTTTACTAGAAAAATAATATAATTCTGCACAAATAAAACCAACTTATTAGTTGATTTGTTTTTTTAATAACATGCTTCTATCATCTAAATATTTTAATAGAAAAATAATGTATTCCCGTGTACGGACACCAGTCTAGTCGGTAACTGTAGCTTGGTTAGGTAGTTGGTAGAATTTAAAAGCAATAAACATATTTATTGGAAGATTATCAAAGAAATAATGAAAATATGCATAGACAAATTCATGTGGGAAACCAAACAATATATGAAGATCGACGGACCACTTATAAAAAGAATAATCGATCACTTTTTCAATAAAAAAAATAATCAATCACATTTGCATATATATAAAAGAAAAAATAATAATATTTCAGGACAGAGCGATAGTATTTGATAGGAAAAGCCAAAATTAATATAATAAGATAATTAAAAAGCTTATTTTATTTAAAATAAAAAATATTATATTATTTTATATTTAAATACTAAATAATAAAAAATATTTAAAATATTTTTCAAGACCCGGGCTGTTTGCCTCCCTCTAGTTCCGCCCTGCATACTTGTTCATCTCAATCTTTAAAAAGGAGATATTCTCAAGGAAAAAAAAATCTACGTATAAGAGATATTTTGTGGATGGTAGTTAATTTACCAGATAAAAGTCACTATTAAAAATAGTATGAGATCGAACAGTGTTTGATAATAGAAATTTAAACGCTCTAAGTGAATTTTATTTTGTTTTTGGATTATTGAGAAAAAACATTCCAATTAGAAACTTATTAACTTATCAACGACACGAGTACTAGTTTAATTGTTCCAAATTTTTCATTTATATCTAAGTTGCTGTTGAAGGAGGTAGTAAATATTGGTTTTAAAAATATTTTTTAGTTGAGAATATATTAAAATAATATATATTTTTTATTTTTTAGAATTTATTTTTAACATCAATATATTAATATAATTAAAAAACATAAAAAAACACAAATTTTTTTATTCAAAGCAAATGTTTTTCTTCAAAATTCAATAAAAAACCAGTTGAACAGTAACCCAAAAGTTACCTAAAGTGCTGAAAATATTTGAGAGTGTGGTTGCGGTTGTTTTTTAAAATGCTTTTCACTCATAAATGTATTAAAATAATATATATTTTTTATTTTTTAAAAATTGTTTTTGATATTAACACATCAAAATGATCTAAAAACACAAAAAAATATTAATTTAAAGCAAAAAAAATTAATTTTTTTCAAAAACGTTTTTAAAATAAAAAAACAAACAATGTCCAATACATGAAAGAAAAAGTAACCTCATATTGGTCAGCAACATATAACAATATTTACAATTGGATCCCCGATCTATGTTTCTGATCAATCAAGTCCCTGTTGTATTCAAGAATCGATCATTGGATCCTTTCATCAAAGAATGTGCCTAAACCTTTTCTCAAATGGGCACACAACCTGTGGATGATGCCAGGTATACTTGTTGATGGAGGGATCAAAACAAGGATTCCTGGACATGTGGAGGACTTACTTAATAAGGCAACAAATTAAGCTGGGGACCCAATTGAGAGAAAAGTTATTGGCTGGTAACTGTTTCGATTACCCCCCAAAAAAAGGTGTTGATGTGTCGTCTGTTCTAAAAGCAATGAAAATGACAATTAAAAGAAAAATCGGGTGCCTAATTACCTCCATTTTTCTTCTGACCTCCAGGAAGTAAAAAATATGCCTTGTAAACACAACCATCACCAGCATCAACGGATCACAACCGTCGCAAAATTTCCTAGTCTCTGACATCTGGAAAATCAGAAAAATAAACGGCTGATGATACAAAAATAACAGAGATGAAGAGAATGTTTGTTTTTATGTTTTAATTTTTTTTAAAAATATATTTTTTAGTTTTTTTAAATGTTTTAATGTATTAATATTAAAAATAAATTTTTTAAAATAAAAAATATATTTTTATAATATTTTAAAATAAAAAATACTTAAAAATAATAATTACGACGATACATCCCAGCCCACGCACCGCAAAATCCAATGCATGCATGCGTGTAGAAGTAGAAGTGCAGAGGCGCAACCTACAGGATGATGGGGTTGTTGAGGAGGAAGAAGGCGTTTTGGCCTTTCACTGTAAAGGGCAAGGAGTAAAAAATAATTATAATAATAAAAAAACCCGGAAAAATTCAAAATATTTTTATCAAAAAATATAAAAACAGGAGAAAATCAGCCCCCTTCCATTCTGAGCCTCTCCCTATATATATTCCTCACACCAGACTCAGCATGGCCTTCTCTCTCTCCCCCCCTCTTCCCCTCTCTAAAACAAAAATAACCCTTTTCTCTCACTAGAATTTATGCGTGTATAAATAAATTTGCGATTTTGTTTGGTAACTGAATTTGCATTAGCTGATAAAAAAATCATAAACACAAATTAAAACAAGTAGTAGAAGACGAAGCAAAAGAAGAAGAGGAGGAGGGCATATTGTAGAGGAGGTTGAGCATGCCCTCTATTTGTATTCTCATTATGCCTCCTCTCAGATCTTAAATTATCAATTTTGATGAGATTTACCATCTGGGCTTTTCTTTAATCGGTGGGCTATATAATTTTTATTTATTTTTTTGGATTCGGATCTTTCTAAATTTTGGACCTTTATTGAATTCCAGGATGTTTCTGGGTTCTTCTGTTTTTTCTCTCTTGTTTCAGGTTTGATTGATTCTAGATTGTTGGTTGGCTGATTGATCGTTGAAGGATCTGATAAGTTTTTGGTTTTTGTGTCAAACAAAAACATAGGAGTTCTGTTGTGTGTTTTTTCTTAATTGTCTAAATAAAGGTATTGCCAAAATCTGAATTGCATTCTTATTCAATATAGTGACAACTTTCATTCATTTCTGCTTAGTGTTAATGGTCTTTGTTGGTTTTGATTTGCTATTGAATTGTATGTTAATCGTGTTGATGTTGATTGGATCCAGTGTAGAACACGTTTACTGAGTTGAAGCGGGCTTTCGATTGTGTAAAAAGGTTTGCCTTTTTTTAGTGATTTGTGATTTGTATTCGTGAAGTTCTGGGCTTCGTGTTCACTAAGAAAAATATTTTGTATTGTAGAGATTAAAGAGAAAAACAAAAAAATGCAATCTGACAGTGGGAAGCTATTCATTGGTGGAATTTCATGGGACACCAATGAAGAAAGGCTTAAGGACTATTTTCAATCTTTTGGGGAGGTAGTAGAGGCTGTGATAATGAAGGATCGCACCACAGGGCGTGCCCGTGGATTTGGCTTTGTTGTCTTCTCTGACCCATCTATTGCAGAGAGAGTCATTAAAGAAAAACACAGCATTGATGGCAGATTGGTAAACTATATTAACCTTAAAGTGACCCTTTAAGTTTGTGTGCAATGTGCTAATGCTGTTCAGAAAGTTTACTATATACTGCACCATGCAAAGTGGAGAATTCATTTCCGTGTCTGAGTCACGTGTCCAGTGTTCTAACTGAAGATTTTTTTTTAATTCTTTTTCTGTATTAAACTAGATATCAAATCAAGCCAAGAGTAAAAGCTTGCCTTCTCTCTGTTTATTTTTGTTTGATGGTGTTAGTTTTGCTAATCATCCAAATTTGTGTTTTTTTTATGTATTGAAGTTAAGCTTTTAAGTGTTGACAGATTCCCACTGTCTAAGCTTGGTTTTCTAATTGTGCGTTTATCACCAGGTTGAAGCAAAAAAGGCTGTTCCCAGGGATGATCAGAACATTCTGAGCAGAAACAGTGGCGGTAGCATCCATGGTTCTCCTGGTCCAGGGCGTACAAAAAAGATCTTTGTAGGAGGCTTAGCATCCACTGTTACAGAAAGTGACTTTAGGAAATATTTTGACCAGTTTGGGATCATCACAGATGTTGTGGTGATGTATGATCATAACACACAGAGGCCAAGGGGATTTGGGTTCATCACTTATGATTCTGAGGAGGCAGTGGACAAAGTTTTGATGAAGACTTTTCATGAACTGAATGGCAAAATGGTCGAGGTTAAGCGAGCTGTTCCCAAAGAGTTATCACCCGGTCCCAGTCGCAGCCCACTTGGTGGATATAACTATGGCCTAAATAGGGTTAGTAGCCTCCTTAATGGCTACACTCAGGGATATACTCCAGGTGCAGTTGGAGGTTATGGACTAAGGATGGATGATAGGTTCAGTCCGGTTGCTGGTGGTCGAAGTGGTTTCCCTCCATTTGGTTCTGGTTATGGAATGGGTTTGAATTTTGAGCCAGCATTGAGCCCTAGTTATGGGGGGGATGCAAATTTTAATAGCAATCTCAGCTATGGTCGAGGAATGAGTCCTTACTACATTGGTAATACCAATAACCTTGCTAGACCTGTAGGATATGATGGAGGTAATGGAGGAAATACTTCATTTTTCAGCTCGGCAACGAGAAATCTGTGGGGAAACGGGGGGCTCAATTATAACACCAACTCTACAAGTTCAAATGCATACATGGGATCTGGAACTGGAAGCCTTGGAGGAAGCACCTTTGGCAACAGTGGAGCTAATTGGGGTTCTTCATCTCTTTCAGCTCAAGGTGGAGGAAATAATGTTTCTAATAGCAGTCTGAATTTTGGGTATGGAAGTGGTGAAAATAGTTTTGGTCAGGGCATGGGTAGTTATGCAAGAAATAGTGCGAACAATGGGGCCCCAACATCATCATATGCTGCATCGAATGGTAGCTTTGATGGAGCATTTGCTGACCTTTATGGTGGTAGTTCAGATTACAGGTACCCCACTTGGCAGCCGTCAAATTCCGAACGAGATGGATCTGGTTCTTTTGGTTATGGCCTCGGCAATACCACCTCTGATGTTCCAGTAAGAAACTCTCCTGGTTATGCTGATGGTTATGGTGTTAATAAGAGACAGTCAAATAGAGGTAAGAGCTCCTAGTCTAGTACATCCATTCAACTGCTTGCTCTGGTTCTTTGAAAGTTCTTTCTCAATATTACCAAATAAATCCATACTTAATCATTAAAGTTGCTCCTAATGTTCTGAGAGATAAGTATGCTTCATAACCAGTAGTAGCATGAGCGATTAGTCTACATTTTCTTTTCATTATCTATATATCCATGTGCATATGTACAGATGTGAAAAAATTACAAATGGTTTACACAAAACCTTTGTAATTTTTGAAACATGAAGAAATCAATTTGAAACAGCTAGCTATTATTGCATGTCTCGTTTTGTTCACTACGTGGATTCTCATCTTGCACTCGCTGGATGTGGGAGTCTCCCTACAACAACGAGTTGATTTCTATTGTTGAAAGTGTTGCTTTAACCCAAATCATTGAACTGCCAAATTATTTGTTCTTTGTTCTAGTGTCTAGTTTCAAATGTCTGAACTTAATTTTGCAGTTCATGAAATGTAGTAAACAATTGATTAGCAGAAATTTACATAACCTCATGGTTGGTGCAATAGTTGACTGAGTAATTAATAATTCAATTTTCTGTGAGGAACATGATCTTGTACGCCATACACACATCAAATGTCTCAAATTCTTGTCTCTGTTGTAGATTCATTAGAAACCATGGGCTAATCACAATTTTGGGATGGGCACCCCCACACCCTGTGCCGAATATTTAGTTATTAATAATGCTGAGAGTTCAATATCATCATTTTCCATTTTCATGAATTAACATTCTTGGTCTTGAGGTTCAGAGGAGCGATCCAAACTATCATCACAATTGTCATATGAAAAGTGAAAAAAGAAGATGTTCTCTGTGCATATATTGATTGGAAAATGAGGCTAGAAAATCTTAGGCTGTGTTTACTTTTAGAATACCTTTTAGTTTCCATTTCTAGTTTTCTTAATTTATTCTAAAAAGACTTCTTTGGAAAATTAAGGAAATGTGTTTTACTAATACAAAATTTTCAAAATATAAAATAAGGTCCTTTTTGGCTTGCATTGAAAATAATAAAAGAAAGGGGCTTAAAAAATTAGGTGAGCTGAGCAATGCTCTAATATCTCTAATAAGAGAGAATTTGGAAAACAACTTTTTGATGTTTTTCAGTTTTCTAAAGGAATAGAGAGATAGAAAACACGTCCAAGAAAACAATTTTTATTCTTAACTAGAAAACGTCTTTTCTTTAGTTTCTATTTCTTAGAAAATCTTTCAAGAAAACTGAAAAACTTTACTCAAGTAGACACAACATTGATTTTTGTTTAGTTGTCTGCATGATTTCTCGGTTCAGTCGCATGTTCTCCCTTCATTTGTCATGTGTTCGTGACTTTGTGAATTGCCATTAAATTGCTCATTCTTTCTGGTGCATTTATTGCAAGTTTGCCTCATTCCCATTGTTGAGATGTAGATAGTTGATGTTTACCTAGCAAGGTTTAGTTCTATTCTATAGTATCTTTGTTGATATTGATTTAATTTATATCCCTGTGTCATGAGATGTTTTTCTCAATTGATAAAGCACCAGTGATTAGCACAAAACTTTTTTCCGCCTCTTCAAGTCTTTTGTCTTTGTGGTTGATTTTTACATGATATAAAACCATGAATTTTCTCCACTATTATTTATGCACTATTACACATACTGTACTCCCTCCATTCCATTTTGGTTACCATTCTGTTTTGAAGTGCCTGCTAATTTTTGTCAGAAAAAAGAATTCAATTGGTGTCATTATTTTTCCTCCCATAATATACTCTTTCACAACAATAGTTTCGTGCTGGATAGGAAATTGGTTTCAAATATGCATATGTTTTATGTTATATTAAACAATATTATTTTTTTATCCAATTGCTTTTATTTTGCACCTGTAATCTCTATAATTTTCCTCGTATTTCTTAGCATTTTAGACCTTTAAGTTTTGCAGTGATCTGTTTCAGTTTGGATTTTTCAAAGATCCTAGTATTATCATCTTAACAGTGGGATTATACCTTGGAAGTTAGTTTATAGCCAATGTCGAAAATAAAAGGCAGATTCCAGTGTTGGCCTCTAGCGTAGGCTTATCAAGATTGGATGTTAATTCAAATTTCCACTATGACTGCATTGAAGGGAGAACTCGCTCGATTCCTCATGTGCTTTCCTACCATGTTGTCCTTGCTTCTAAATATAAACTTGTATTGTGGCATTAATCTTCTTTGATGCTTTGTTGGCTTGAAAAATACCATGTTGAGATCTTCTGTCTACTTGGAATTTTGTGTCAATTGGTTCTCCTTTTGACCCAACTGTTTCATGGAACTAAGGTGTTTTCACCTGTGAATCTGATCCAGTCCACATTTTGAGGATTTTGAATTAGAAGTTCAACCATATGCATTGCAAATAAAGATTCAGATAGAATGGTGTAGAAGGCCTGGAATGTGTGCAAGTAATGATAACAGACTAAATGACTAATTTATCACGCTTTAGTTGCTGCATTTGCAAGTTTACGTAATCATGTTGTCCTGGAGGCTTCCTATGATAGTATTTCATATTAAACTTGGGTGACAAAAAAACTAGTTGCAAGGGATTGAATTGTGTAAATAAAAACATTCTTTAGTTCTGAGCACGTGGCATTTGTTGATTGATTGTAGTTTGTATGCTTATAGATAAGATGTAAAAAGGATAAGGAAGATTATGAAATTGGGAATGGTGGGCCTGGGAATTCCTGCGATTAGGGACCTATAAGAAGATTGGACCTATAAGAAGATTGGATAACAAAGACAGACGGAAGTCAGTGATGTTTCAAAGAATAAATTTTTCAGTGAAGTAAGGAGGTTTCTTTTCTAAATAGTAATTCCTAGATTATAAGCTCACTGATTTTGAAGTTTAATTCCTGGATTATAAGTTCACCAATTTGTGAGGGATCGGTTGCAAAGGTAACACAATCCACTCACATGAATACAATTTTGCATTTATTCATTATGTTGGAGCATCTTTCTTTATCATTGTGTTACAAATATCTATTAAATATGTGGTTCTATTTCTTGTTTGTTGACTGAACTGCATAAGTTGCACTGTACCATCCATTTTAGCTAAGAAATGAGTGCGTTCCAAGTATCTGAATGATTATTATGTACAACACAAAATTCTTTGATTTGCTTCACTGGTATTCATGCTGATGTCAACGGTTTTCTTTGTGTAATTTAATTTTTTCCCCTGCAATTTTTGAACTGAATTTTTTTGCACAAAGCATAGCCATTTTAATTTGTTGACACCTAATTCAAGGGAAATTTACATGGTAAAATTTGATGAATTGATTTAATTGTGCCTCAACCTTTAGATTTTGAGGGATTTTCTTCTAATTTTTTTTCAGGAATTGCTGCCTAGCTGGATCATTTCTGTTATCATGATGTATTAAGTGGAGATATTCCGGTGACCCAGGTGAATTGTGAATTTCATGCATCCTCTCTTTAGTATATTTCAGTGAAAACAAATTGGTTATCTAGAGCTAACTGGAGTGCTCGTTTCGAAGAATTAAATTTAGAGATAGAAGTTATAAGGTTTTGTGTTAAGGGTTGAGTTTTGAGTTACAATTTAGGTTTTTTTGTTTCTGTTCTTTGATTGAGATGTAAAATCAGCTTGCGGGATATAGTCGAACTGTATCATGCATCTCTGGTGAGGCCGGCGATACAAAAAGATTTAGCCTTTTTTTACCTCCTAGTTTTTTATGCCCTGTAATTTCTGGCTAAGTTGTGGATTTTTCAGTTATGTCTTCTTTGTTTTTCCTACTTCCCATTAATGGGGATTATTTTTCAGCAGATTGTACCCCCCCAGATTCTTGTTTATTTTACTAGTGTGATACGTTCAAGGGATACCCATCTAGGGTCCCCCATGAATAAGTTACCAACATATTGTTATTCTTTTTCCATTTCTATATTTTGTAAGCTAACAGTTAAAAAAAAAAAAAACTTGGTATTTGACCTGAATTCTAAATTGTCTGCCACATATGCTAGACCAAGTTATGTTGATGACTGGATATCTATCTAGTGTTCAATCCATTACGTTGTTTTGATGAGATTCTAATTAGTAGTTGCAGTATTGCGTGCATCCAGTGTGGTCACCAGTGGGATCCTCCTAGTTTCTCAACAGCACTTTGCATATTATTTCCTGCTAAGATAATAGTATTTTCCTCTTCTCGTCTCCTCATTATGCTTAAGTCAGTCTTGTTATTTCGTTTGCTTCCCAATGTTTCCGCGACTTGCACGCATCATATGATATCCCATTCGTTTTCATCTGGGATGGTCTTTGTTTTTGGTTTAAGCTTTGACTGTTCTTTGCCCATTTCCCATCACTTCAAGCTTGATCGTCCCTTTCAGTTCTCTGTAAATGAACAATGATTTATTCCTCTAATGCTGTCTAATGGCCTTCATGCTCATAGAGAAAAACGAAGATCGAATTCCTGACCTCGACATTGTGGCTATCGAGCCATCGGTTTTGCAGGCACAGTACAATCTTATTCACCTGAGGCTATATCGAGCCATTAGCAATGCTTTTGATCTGGATTCAGTCGGATTCTTTCATGGTCGAATGCTTTCTACCATGAAATCCGGCAGGTCTTTTTATGTTGGTCTTGTACGTTTTTCTCTTGGTCGGACTTGTGTCCGTTTTGTCACCTGAGCTTGGATAATGAGATAAAAGTGCTTCCCAAGAAAACTCTTCTGTATCATCGTTTTCAATTTGTCATTAATAAATGGTTCATTGATGCTATGTATTTTGTCAGTGTCCCTGTGGCTTTATGGCGTGTCAACGATCATAAAAGATAGGTAGCTTGGCGGGTGGGTAGTATTTCTGTTAAAGTAGACAATCAACGCCATGTTTAGAACAGCCATTTTTATGTGAAGGTGAGAAGAGATGGAGATTTCTAATGGCCCAAAGTCGAAAAGAGGGACTTTAATTATATGACCTGTCGAGAGGGAGTGCCTCTTCCTTTTTCTTTTTCGTGGGTACAAGAAGAAGGGGCTGAAGCCTAAAGAAACGACGACTTAAATGCGACACTTTAATAAACCTGTTTTTTTAAGGAAGGTGTTGAGATAGATAGTTATAGAGATTTCTCTGTAGAACATCCTTACAGACCTGAAAATAATTAATTTAACAACTAGAAGATGCAGAAAGAAGAACGAACAAATTTCTTGGCCTACAAGTTTTATATTTTTCTTCTCCTTCTTCTATGGAAGTACTGATCACAGGTTAACTTCTTAACCATGGCTCCCACAGTCCTTGTCAGACCCTCCTCCAATCAACCCTTCTCTTCTCAGCTTCTCCTCTTTCGATTTTCTGCAAAAAACCACCCAAGAATTCACTTCCAATGCTATACAAGCTCCTATCAATGTAGAGAGGCACAGACAATATCCTAACTTAGCATAAGACCTGCTCTCCCCCATCACTTCAAGTCCTTGAAAAACATTTACGACTCCTAGCACCACACAAGCATACCCCACAAAATGGTGATAAGATTTCCAGTACTTTCTGAACTTGTTAGTGGTCTTAGGCCTAAACAACAGTGCTAGTGTTTGCAAAGCTCCGAAGGAAAATGCGGCGAAACCAAGCTTCCTATGGAGGCCATAAACCACTCCTGGTGATAACTCCCCAAGTCTAATTCCAGTGGCAAATCCTACCGTTCCTATGAGAAGAGCAGAGAGTTGTATCCCTGCATGAGCATAAAACCACGCTGGCCCTAGTGCTTGTGTGTGCCTCAAATATCTTGCAGTGACAGCTCCAATCGGGAGCAAGACTCCCCACGAGATAGCATTTAGGATTCCGTGCACTGTCTTTAATGTTCTGGTATCATCTTTATGGGCAGAACTGAAACCATACAAGACATCGATGGTGGCAATGGAAGATAAGTCATTGGAGGTTGTGGGATGGATAGCTGGGGAGTAACCTTGAACGTAGAGGCCACGGTTCCACACCAAGTGAATTTTGGTCTTATTCCTTGCAAGTTTCAAAGTGGCATAAATTTGGACGGCCGCGCCATTGTGTATAGTGGCCATCTTGCCACCGTAGAGGGTGGCGGAGGAGGATAGAAGCTGGATATCCAGAGGGCGAGAGAGGGGTGGCGATTTTTGGAGCTTCACTGTCGGGTCTAAAATAAAAGGTAAGAGGACTAACAGGCCTGAATTGGGGTCTGGGAAGGCAACCAGAGCACGAGTGCCGGTCATTTCAGCCGAGGAAGGATTGATCCCCCACCCCACCCAACCGGAAGGTGAAATGAAGGTACCAAAGAACACGAGGTCTAGGGTGGCGTTGCGGGCATGAAATGTCCAAGCCATCGAGGCTTGCTGGGTAGGGAGTGCCATGCATTTTTCAAAAGTCTTGGTAGGCGTGGTGGTGCTGCAGTGGACAGAAAATGCAGTCCGAACATACGAGGAGAGGAAGACGAGGACGAACAGGAGAGGCATTTTAGTAAAAAGACGATAGAATAATTAGAGCACTGAAGGATGGCACAGGCTTGGAGGAGGCAGGCAAGCTTTTGTTAACATTTGCGTGTTAGGTGAATGATGTTTATTTTGGGGGAAGAGTGACAGAAGGTTATCATGATTAGTAACACTCCATGAGCATGTTTCTGTGCTTAACTTTGAAGGAAAGTCAATTTCAAGTGTTAATTCGGTGGATGAGAAAAGAACGTCAAGAACTTGTTTGTTTATGAGTAGTGGATGCATACATGCATGATGGTGAGTCTGTGACTGTGCCAGCATGTCGAGTTACCATCATTTTCTTGATTATTTTTCACAGAGGGGCCTGGATATATTGTGGTGCTTGGCTTTGGCTTTGAAGCTAAGCCATTGTACGTGAAAATCTTGGTTCGGGAATCCCTTGCCTGGATCACGGGACTGCGAGCATCACTTTACTTGTTTATTTCGTTAGTTTTTTTTTCCATCTATATTGAATTAATTAAAAGTTTTAGCCTTTTATTTTGTTTTTACAATTTTCTGTCTGTAGAGTTAATCCTTTTCTTTAATTGTGCTTCATGAATTTTTTAATTTATTTTTTATGAGTTTATCTTAACTTCACAACTCAAGTTATATTGACATTTTAATTCGAGTTGACTTAATTAGATGTTTTTTGTTTTTTTTTAATTTCACAATTCAATATTAAATTGACTAAGAATTAGTCTTTATAATTTATTTTAATTTGTTTTTTTATAGAATTATCATGTTCTCATGATCTGAGTTATAAATTTAACAAGTTAATTTAAATTAAATTAATATGTTATCTTAACAATATTTTAAAGAGACACCGCCGTCTAAATATGATATTATATTTTGAATTCACAATTAATTTTTTATTAAAAAAAAACTTTTGCAACATTAAAATGTGTTTTTTTTTAATGAAAAAAATTGATCTCAACCTCTTCACATTATATAATTGCTAGTAATATCTAATTCAAGCGGAATCTATGATTGTTAGTAGATGGATTCGAATATAAAGAAGAAAACCTTGTGAGATGAATGAAAGACACGAATAATTCACCTCTTGCCTCATCAATCACAATAAAAGCAGTGATCAATTGTCGTCTGTGACCCCAAAGTGAAAGCTTTTAAAAATGTCTGAAGCTTTTTAAACAATATCATATTGTACCCTTGCTTTAAGAAAGGCTATATATATAAAAATTATTCGACCTTGGGTTGTCTTGAGTTTGAGTTACTATTAAGTTTCATGAATTTCTTAATTTATTTTTAATGGGTTTATCTTGGCTATATAATCTAGATTATAAGTTTGATAAATTAATTTGAACTGATTTAAATATATATTTTTTAATATTGAATTGATTAAAAGTTATGCTTTATAATTTATTATAATTTATTTTTATAGAATCATCTTAATTTTATAACTCGAGTTATAAATTTGATAAATTAACCCGAATTTATACTATATATTATTATATCAAATAATTCAAAGAGTTGCCGCCATCTAGCTTTTAAAAAATATCTGAAGCTTTTTATACAATATCATATTGTACCCTTGCCTTTATGAAAGGCTATGTATATATATATATAAAGCCATAACAAATGATTTTATTCGACCAAATCTGGGTTGTCTTGAGTTTGAGTTACTATTAGGGTTCAAGATAATTCTAATCCATTATATCAGTTCATGAGCTTAGGTTAATCCAATTAAACTTTGGACTGCCTAATTTGACTTTGCTTTTTTTTTTTTTTTTTATCTTTATTCAAGTTTGAAAACAAACACATCAAACTTGGCAAGTCATGTTTCCTGTCTGTCTAGGTTCAAATCCATGAATGATATGGACATCCTTTTTAACTCTTATTATTTATTAATATAATTAATATTAACATGGGTTGAGTTTATCCACCCATCTTTCCCTTTATTTTCCAACATCAAATAAATATAGAGAAGAATAGCACGTCGGAGGGTCAGAAGAATATGGGATTGGGTATTTTTGAAATCGTATTTTCAATAATATTTCAAAGAGCAATTCAGAGGGTCTTTGCTCTGATTTACTCATGTTTATTTTTTATAATTTGAATTTCATTTCCATCACTACACCATTAAACAGTTTTACTGATGAAGTTGGTCCGTTGATATGAGGCACACAAACCATCGGTAATAATTTTACCGACGGTCACACCGACGGAATATGTCCGTCGGAATTTGGATCGTTAGTAATTTTCCATTCCGTCGCCAATTGTGTCGGTAATAAAAAAACCAAACACCGACGGTATTACAGACGGCGAAACGCGCTAAAAAAAAATTATCTGCGAGAATTTTACCGACGAAATCAGTCCGTCTGTGTTTCCAACGGTGTTTACTGACGGACAATCCGTCGATGATTGTGGCATGGGCGGTAAATATTTCAGAACTTCCTGCAAAATACCGATGGAATATATCCGTCGGTAATAGTAATGTAAATTATTGATGGAATATATCCGTCGGTGATTGTGGCATGAGCGATAATTTTTTCGCAACTCTCGGTAAAATACCGACGGAATGTTTCCGTCTGTAAATCCGTCAGTATTTATTTAAAAAAAAAAATATAATTATTAACAGGGAAAAAACTTAATAACCAAATGAATTTGTTTTAAACATTAAAAATGTAAAAATAATGTTAAATAATATTCATCCAAATATTCATTACAAATTTAATGTTTTAAAAAACAAAAATAAACTAAAATAGCGGCGGAGTTGGAGGAGGAGGAGGAGGCTGGTTGTTTCCGGGACCGTACGACCAAAAGGGAGCACAAGGATCATAACCCATCTTTGATCTAATCTCTATAATCATTTGACGGAACTGATCATAATCTGTCGAAAGGTGTTGATATTGTTGTTTCAATGCTATGAACTCCTCTGACTGGGCGTTTGATACTGATGGATAGCTCCCAACGGTTGAGACATTACAGGCCGACCGCAAGTTTTCAGCCGTAGACCCGATTTTTACCAGGTCCACCAGATGATCCGACCTCCATCCACAAATCCGGATCAAAATCTGGATGGGTCGAAGGATCGTCCCTATATCTCTTTCTCAACCGGCTATTATAGGTCTCCTAATTTTTTTTTAAATCATCATATTCAATTCAAGAAAACAATAACATACAATAAAATGATTGAAAGAACATACCACAAAGTGTTGGGCACGGTTGTCCATGTACTGCGCACCCCCTTTTAGCTGTCTTGACTCAGCACCTGCGTCTCAACAAAAAGCTTCATTGGAGTCGGCTCGTGTCCAAGAGGCGTAGCCTATAAGAAAAAAAAATTGCAAGTTAAATATATTTACAAGCAACAACAAATTAATTAACGATATATTTCATTTAAATTAATCTTACAATCCGCTTCGCATGTGCGCTAAATGGGACAGAGCCGCCGGTGTGTGTGGTCACCGAACCATGAATTTACCGGTTCCGGACCGTGAGCGCCGTGAGAACCGCTCAGACGTCACGTCCTCAATATATGCCTCCCACATATCTCTTGGGATGAATGGCGGTTTGAATTCCCGCCAAACCGCCACCTCATTCCATCCTTCAAGACCGTTGTCCCTCACATTTCTTTTCGCCTTCTTTTAGGTTTTATACCAAAAATCACGCAACCTGCTTCCATAGTAACTAATTAGAATTTAGAACATAAATTTAAAAATAAATATTATTTTCGATGTTACCTAGTTGCCCGTGTGATTCTCCCATACCCTCCTGACAACACTGTTGTCCGCGCTATCCCAATCAAACTTATGTTGTGTATACAAATAATTCATTTAAAATAAAAATATTACAAGATATAAAATTATAAAATTATTTATTAAAAATAAACTCGAAATTAAAAATTTACACCCACCTGAAATCGTCGAAACCAGATATCGATATTAGGTCTCCACTCAGGATATCTGGAGACCTGACTCCATTGAAACAATGGAATCTCCATCGACGATTTAAACACCGATGTTATTGTCCTGGCAGCCTCAATGTTCGTGGACCTGAAATTAAATAAAATTAATAAAATATTAATTAGTTCTTCATAAATTATGTTATAAGTATATATATAAAAAACTAAAACCTAAACAAACTTACATTGAGAGGTCATCCTTCCACTGTGCCAGGTACTTGCGGGTGAATTGACCCCGCTGTGAAGGCACATTGCCTCTGCGCTGTGAAACAACGCTAGAAGAGCCGGTATCCCAAGTAAGTTTGGATGCCTCGCTGTGATCACCACCTAAGGAGATGTCCTCCTCACTACTAGAAGAACTAGCATCATCCGTTTGCTGACGACGTGCTGTAGTTTTCATTCGACACATCTACACAAATGTATACGGATTGTTACATAATTTAACTTTGATTATTTTAAAAAATTTCGGCAGCACCTCCCCTATACTGGAGACTACCCATAATTTTCAAACCTGCAGAAGTTAGGGCACATCTCAATTTTTTGGTATCCTAAACCAAGGGGTTTCATCATGGACTTGGCAGCATATAAGTTCTCTTTCTACCTGTTCCCTTCAGGTAAAATGCTTCTCGCCCATTCGATAATCTTGTCATAACCGACCTTACTCAATCCATGATCTGACTTGATGGTGAACACCTGTGCTACGACTGATAATTTAATGTGATTCGTGCAGCCATCCCATAATGGTTCGTCATAATCTTTCAACAGCTCAAAAAACCTTGCTGCATCTGCATTAGGTTCTTCTTCTATGATTGGACATTCACTGACATTACCTTCACTCATTCTCATTGCATCCATAACCATGTTCCTGTAAGGATTACTGTTGTCATTTCCAACTTCATGCATGTTGCTAACACTAGAAGTTAACCCAACCACCCTTTCTACCATGCTCTCATAAGGAACAAATAGTTCCCCGTGTGCATACCAATACATGTAATCCTCCATGAACCCTTTGGTTAGAAGATGCATCGTTATGACATCTTGATGCAATTTTTTTTTATTTTTACACTTCCTGTATGGACACCTAATACCGCCATCAGTAAAATTTCTCGGGATAGATGTTGTGAAATTAATAAAATCCTAAACCCCGTTACAATAATCCATCCTCCGCAATCCTTGAGGTGAGTCCCGATACATCTATGAACGATCATCCATGACTTCTATCAAAAAATTATGATGACAACATGTATTAATTAACTATGTTACATAAATAAACATAACAAAAATATTGGTTTGCCCCGACATTATGCAACAAACTACAAAAACACTTAATTTAAATATTCATTATCAATTATCAACTATCAAATATCAACGTCCATATAAATTTATACATATATAAATTTACAGAAATCACAACTTTACAATAGAATTGATAAAAATTAAAACGGACTCGTTAAACAAGCTATTATTTATTTCATCACAACACATCTAATTCCGTGTAATATAAACAAAGTTTCAATAATTTACAAACAAATATAATTTGACAAAATCTAAAACAAACTATAACAACTACAAAATTATACATTCATACTATAAGTTTCTTTGACAAATAACAATCAAACAAGTACATACGTTAACAAAAAACATATACTAAAAAAAAATTCAAATTTAAATGTTAAAATAACCAAGGATAGATTTACTTATAAAAAATATTAATAAAATCCACAAGAACAAATATTGTTATGACCACACGTACAAAAGTATAAGAAACTTGAGTGCTTGTGTTGAGAAGAGGGGGAGAGTTGGGATTGGTGGTTAGCTGCAGTTCGGGAGGGGAGAGGTGACTGGGATGGGGAAGAAGAAGGGGAAGAAGAAGGAGAAATAAAGGAAGAGACGGAAGAGTGGGTATATATTGGCTTTTACCGATGGAATCACCGACGGACATGTTTCATCAGTGATTCTGCCAGTGAATATGCCACGTCAGTGTATGGAGATCCCGGTTTGAATCCCTCGGTCAGTCCGACGGTAAAATCATCTGAAAAAAATACACGTCACCATACCGTTGCGACTTCCCAAAACCTGTATAATCCGTCGGTGATATGGTCGGTATTTACCGACATAAAATAGCCGTCAGTAAATACCGACCGTATCACCGACGACTATTGTCTGTCGGTAAATACCGACAGAATTAGAGACAGTTGTATTTCTATCGGTAACATTTACCGACGAAAAAATTCCGTTGGTTTTCACTGATTTATGGTAGTGAATACTCTCAAAAGAATTTCAAAGAATTTGTTGAATTGATGCTTCAGAAGCTGCTGATGTGGAGTCCGCTAATGTGGAAGTTGATATGAGTTTTAGATTTAATAAAACACTTACTGTTTTGAATTTCTCAAATTCTGTTAGGATTGATATAATCTTCTTTATTTAGTCATTATCTTCCTTTGAATTCTGTTACATAACAACAATAGATTAAGCTACTTGTTACTTGCATTCAACTTTTCTTTGTTGTTTAAATAAGAACTCTTATGATCAATAAAATGGTGAAGTTTTCAGAATAAGTGTGATAATTGGTGGCCTTTGCATTTTATTCTGCCAAAATCCAATAAATTGGTATTAGAGCCTATTCTCTTCTTGAGAGATCTATGAGGTTGAGAGAGCTTAAACATTTACCTTAAACACTTATTATCCTTCTAAAAAACCAACCAACGTAAAATGAGTTCTGAAGCTTATGTGAATTTGATGGCACCACTAGTGTTTGATGGAACAAATTATCAAGTGTGGGCTGTTCGAACAGAAGGTTACCTTGATGCAAATGGTTAGTGGGAAGCTGTTGAAAATACTTATGAGGTTCCTCTTTTGCTTGACAATCAAACTATAGCTCAAATGAAAAATCACAAGGAGAGTAGGCAAAGGAAATCAAAGGCAAAAGCTAGCTTATTTGTAGCTGTCTCATCTTCAATCTTCACTAGAATTATGACACTGAAAACAACAAATAAAATTTGGAACTTCCTGAAAAAGAAGTATGAAGGGAATGAACGAGTGAAGGGCATGTAAGTACTAAATCTAATCAGAGATTTTGAGATGCAAAGAATGAATGAATCAGAAACCATCAAGGATTACTCTGACAGACTTCTTGACATTGTAAACAAAGTAAGGCTTCTTGGTACTGATTTCTCTGATTCTAGAATTGTTTAAAAAATTCTTATACAGTTCCTGAAAAATTTAAAGCTCCAATATCATCAATAGAAAATTTAAAGGATGTATCAAGCATCACTTTGGCAGAACTACTAAATGCACTGCAGGCTCAAGAACAGAGAAGACTTATGAGACAAACATGTTCTGTGGAAGATGCCTTTTTTGCTAAATCACAAAACAACATACAACAAAGAAACAAAAATAACAGTAGCATCAACACAACATTTTTATAATGTTCTTACTGCAAGAAATCCAATCATCCACAGAGTAGATGCTGGTGAAGGCCGGATATAAAAATGTCATAAGTGTGGTTAGCTATGACACATTGGAAGGGTATGCAAATTTCAACAACAAGGAGAAGTCAAAACCGTTGTTGAACAACCTGAAGAAGAACAACTGTTTATGGCATCAAACTTTGTTGCCAGTAGCTCGACAAAGACCTAGCTTATAGACAGTGGTTGTACCAGCCACATGACCTATGATAAAGAGCTTTTCAAAAGGCTTGATAGAACTACCATTTCTAAAGTAAGAATTGGAAATAGGGCATATCTAGCAGTAAAGGGCAAATGAACAGTGGCAATCAAAGTCAACACAAGTTTAAAATTAATATATGATGTCTTATATGTTATTGAAATTAATCAAAATCTTTTGAGTGTTGGTCAGTTACTAGAACAAGGATATAAGGTGTTGTTTGAAGACAAGTTTTGCTTGATTACTGATGCACAAAACAAGAAAGTGTTTAAAGTTCAGATACATAGTAAAAGCTTTGCTTTGAATTTTACGGAAAAAAAGCAGGCTGCAGTACATGAAGAAAATAGCAATACAATGCTTTGGCATAAAAGATTGGGGCATTTTCATCATACAACTCTACTTTTATAAAGAAGAACAATATTGTGAAAGGCTTACCTGAATTAGAAAAAGAACTTCCTTTGTGTACAACCTGCTAGTATGAGAAGCAGACAAGACTTCTTTTTCCACAAAATAAAACCTGGAGAGCTACACAGAAACTACAGTTAGTGCACATTGATGTGGGAGGACCTCTGAAAACATCATCATTGAATGATAATAAGTATTACATTGCTTTCATTAATGATCATACAAGAATGTGCTGGATTTATTTCATGAAGTATAAATCTGAAGTTGCTGACATCTTTTGGAAGTTCAAAGCTTGGGTGGAAAAACAAAGCACATACAAAATACAAGTGATCAGATCAAACAATGAAACAGAATATACCTCAGAAAAATTCAACAAGTTCTGTGAAAAAGAAGGCATTCAGCACCAGTTGACAGCACCCTACACCCCTCAAAAAAATAAGGTTGTTGAGAGGAAAAACAGAACAGTACTTATGGAGATGACAAGATGTTTATTACATAACAAAGGGTTGCCAAAGTATTTATGGGCCAAGGCTGCAAACAAAACAACTTTCCTATTGAACATATTGCCAACAAAAGCTCTACAATGAAAAACTCCATTTGAAGCATGGTATGGGTATAAACTAATGTTGCAGAATTTAAAAACTTTTGGTTATCCTTGTTTCTCTTACATTCCACAGGTTAAGAGAGATAAACTTGATAAAAAGGCAGAACTTGGGATCTTTGTAGGCTACAATTCAGTTTCAAAAGCCGATAGGATTTATCTTTCACAAGATAACAAAGTAATTGTTAGTAGGAACATCCAATTCTTTGAGTTAGAAAGCTGGAACTGGCAGAAAAATAAGCTTGAATTTCAAGAGGAGAATGCTGATGTTGATGATGAATCTGTTACAAAAATCAGATTGCTCTCTGATATCTATCAGAGTTGCAATATGACAATAATTGAACCTGCAAGATATGTAGAAGCTGTTGCAGATCAACATTGGATGGCTGTAATAAAGGAGGAGCTTATGATGATCGAGAAAAATCAGACTTGGATGCTAGTGAACAGACCCACACATAAAAAGGCCATAGAAGTCAAATGAGTTTATAGAACCAAGTTCAATGTTGACGGTTCTATAAACAAACACAAAGCAAAGCTTGTTGTCAAAGGATATGCTAAGATGTTTGGGGTGGATTTCTCTGAAACTTTTGCTCCGGTTGCTAGGCTTGATACTATAAGAATGCTCCTTGCTCTGGCTGCTCAAAACGGCTAGATTATACATCAAATGGATGTCAAATCTTCTTTCTTAAATGGATATTTAGAGGAGGAAATATTTATGGAGTAGCCTGAAGGTTTTGTCATTCAAGGAGAAGATGAGAAAGTTATCTGCTAAAAAAGGCTCTCTATGGTTTAAAGTAAGTACCAATAGCTTGGTACAGCAGGATTGATGCACATTTGTTAGACTTAGGCTTTACAAAAAGTCTAAGTGAATTTACACTCTATCTTAGGAAAGTCAATGATTAATTACTTATGGTTTCTCTTTATGTGGATGACTTACTTGTGAGAGGAAGTAACATGAAGCAGATTGATGTGTTCAAAAAAAAAAAAAATGAATGATGTTTTTGAGATGACTGACTTGGAAAAGATGACATTTTTTCTTGGCATGAAAGTTAAACAAAAGCAGAATGAAATCTTCATATGCCAAAGAGATTTTAAAGAAGTTCAACATGGAAGAGTGCTTACCAACAACAACACCAATGAATCAAAAGGAGAAATTTTGCAAAGAAGATGGAGTTGCAAAGATTGATGAAACACTCTATAGAACCTTAATAGGATCCTTGATGTATCTTATTGCAATAAGACCCGACATTATGAATGCTACAAGTATACTTTCAAGGTATATGCATTGTGCAAGTGAAATTCATTTTCAAGCAGCAAAAAGAATCGTCAGATACATCAAGGGAACAATTGACTATGGATTGAAGTTTTATCAAGTTAAAAACTCCATACTCCATGGTTATTCTGACAGTGATTGGGCCAGCTGTGTTGATGACATGAGGAGCACTTCAGGTTATTGTTTTAGCTTTGGTTCTGCTATTTTTTCGTGGAGCTCAAAGAAGCAAGAAGTCACAGCTCAATCCACAATAGAAGCAAAGTATGTTGTTGCTACTGCTGCCGTGAATCAGGTCATTTGGATTAGAAAATTAATGGCTAATCTGCAGATGTAGCAAAAGGAAAGCACACAAATACTTGTAGATAATCAAGCTGCAATTTCAATTGCAAAAAATCCTGTGTTTCATGGCAAAACAAAACACTTTAAGCTGAAACTCTATTTCCTAAAAGAAGTTCAAAGAGAAGGTGAAATACAATTGATCTACTACAAAACAGAAAATTAAAAAGCTGATATTCTGACCAAGCCATTTCCTCGAGCTAAGTATGAGTTCTTTAGACAGAGACTTTGAGTTTGCAGCTTCAAAGCCAAAGAGGAGTGTTGAATTAATGCCCCAGAAGATGCTGATGCGGAAGCTGATATGAGTTTTAGATTTAATAAAACACTTGTTGTTTTGAATTTGTCAAATTCTGCTAGGATTGATATAATATTTTTTTTTTAGTCATTATCTTCCTTTGAATTCTGTTACGTAACAGCAGCAAATTGAGCTGCTTGTTACTTGCATTTCAGCTTTTCTTTGTTGTTCAAATAAGAACTCTTATGATCAATAAAGGGGTGAAGTTTTCAGAATAAGTGTGATAATTGCTAGCCTTTGCATTTCATTCTGTCAAAATCCAACAGAATTCAATTTCAAAAATTCCAAACAGCCCGTAAAGACACAAGGGTCAGAGCCATGAAAGTTTTATTTCTTCTTGCATGATAATATCTCCTTGCCTCTGTTTCGTAACAGTTCAATTTCCAACCCAATTAATGGCTAGTACTAACTCAATAAGCCGTAGCCAAAAACAAATGCACACTATCTAATAAACCTACCAGAAATTAACAGGAAAACTGTTGCCGAGCGGTGATAAAACCAAAAAGAGCTATAAATGCATGGCTTAAAAGAGAGTATGTGCAAGGGATCGAGGAACATCACAGACTTGTAGAGAGCATCCTGAATGGATCAGCCATCATTGGAAAAACAATTTTCCTCTCCATGCACCATCAATCAAAGTTAACTTGTTCTTAGCCAATTTGCCAAGGAAGTTAGAAATCTATGGGGCTTAGTGATTTAAAACTAGCATTATGTGGAGAGCTAGAAGCTTGGAAGAGAGTAGGTTCGTACAAGGAGAGATCTGGTGTTTCGATGAATACCTTCATACGAGGAGGAAGTCATCGGATGCTGTTTTCTGTCTAAGAAAATATAATGGCTGGAAAGGTTAGGTCAGCAGAAAAAAGTAAAGTAGGTGGGCGGGCATGTTTGAATTTTTATTTATTTATTTATTATATCCAGTAAGATAATTTGATCACCCACGGCAGAGTCTTGTGTCATGGATGGACTTCACAAAAAATCGATCAAGTAAACCGTGTCATCAACTAAAAGTCTAGAAAGACTGCCGATATGGTCATCTTCCTCTCATCTGAGATCATGGAAGATAGTCGTCTGAACACTCACTTTCAAATATTAGGAAATCTTTGTGGAAAATAGGCAAATACAACGTAATGGGACGTTGGGAATATTCCTCTAAGAATGATCAAGATTTTTCTCTTCTTTTTATAAAGTATTTTTATCCTATAAATTTTATCTTCACTCTAAATTTATTAATCTAATATTATATAAATATTAAAAATAAATTAGATCTTTATTAATAATAAATACATATTTATATGAATATAATAACATCACATGTATCTTAATTTTTAAAGCATATTAAACTAATAAATACAAGATAATGGTACGTTGGGATTCCTCTAAGAATGGTCAAGATTTTTCTCACATACTTCCGGCCTCCTGGTTGCTTACAAGGTGGAGGTCGGTAAATTAGCACTGATGGAGTATTTTAATTTAGAAAAAGAGGTCTTAATTGCTTTGTTTAATGTTTAATGGCTTCCTTCACCGAAGCTTAGCTAGCTAATTATAAACGAGGAGATTTCTTTTTTTTTTGAAAGATAACGAGGAGATATCTTTTACACGAAGGGTCAACAAGTCCTCAAAGGTGGACTGAAAAGCCATTGGCTTCCATAAAATCCTTGTCTGCTTTCCATCTTATTTTAAATAGAAGAGCAAATGAAAGAAAAACAAGATTCAGACACAAAGACGCGGAGTGCAAGTTCGGCCCTTTAGATTTTACTGATATAATTAGCGTGTTAACTCAACCTAATTCGATCAGCACGAGTTTTTCATCTTTAATCATCACTACTTTTCTTTTCAGGAGAGATGAAGCGTGCTCAAATACTAAAGTCTTAGTTACAATTCATCTTGGCGTGTGTGTGAAGGTTCTTGAGAATATGCCAAATGGTTTGTCAGCAGGCCTATTAATAGTATGATTATGGTTATTTTATAAAATATTATATATATATATATATATAAATATATTAAAATAATATTTTTTTATTTTTTAAAAATTATTTTTGAGATAAGTACATTAAAATGATTCAAAATATAAAAACATTAATTAAAATTTAAATTTTTTAAAACATGGTTCGCATAAAGTTTCCAAACATCCTCTAAGATATTGAGAACTAATTAATGTTGTGATCAACGGTCTATCAATCAAGAAAGATGGAAACAAGTAGCTGGTAATGCTAGCAACAACAAGTGATCAAAATCTAGACCGAAGAAGCTTTGAAAATTGCATGGCGTGAGAGTTTTGGATAGCAAGAGATCAAAGACTTCAAAAATGTCAAAAAGATGGAAGATTGTAAATCCTCTCATGATGTTATGAGGCTGGTATTTGTACAGGAAGGATGGTGGTCTTGGCAATTGAAGCTGCATTACATAATCCATGTTTGTTTGGACAATTAGATTTGAACCAGAAGAGGGAAAAAAGAATGTCTTTGAGCTAAACTACTTCAACTTACAAGCAAAAAATAAAACAAAAAAGGTAACAATTGAGCCTTTCTTTAGCTCCAAGCCCACCAATAAAATTTCCCTAATACATATGGACATTGTCTATGTCACAATACCTATGTCCATCCTTGCGTAGCTCAAGCCTAGTGCTAGATGAAGCCTATCACCACTCCATTTGATGTACAATTTGGATCCATGCCAAATCGAGAAAAATAATATGGATTAGTATATAAAATAATGAATTAAATTACTTAATTAATTTTAGGAATAAATAGATTATATAAACTTGGTAAAAAAAATTAACTTTTGCAATTTTGACCATGAAATCTGCATTGCATGGTTTTTCATGATATTCTTGTTGGATATGAAATCAACCATGATTAATCAATCGATGGTTTTGATAGAGATTATTCCAAGATTATTAAAGACCATCTTGTATCTTGTTCCATGTTGAACTAGGTTATTGGCTTCTATATTATTTCCTCTCACTGAAAAAATAAAAATAAAATAAGAAGACCATTTAATAAGGTTTATGTATATAAAGTTAGAGTTGGGTGTTTAAATAACTGGTTTATAATAAGTAATAAATCTCTCCTAACTCCAAGAACATTTCTAGACATAATTAAAACCTCATATTTAGCTTGATTTTTGTTTCACAAACAATCAAGCTAAAATTAAGGATAATGTCATTTTATGACTTGTTAAAGACATCAACATTATGACCACCTATGCGCTGACTTTGTTCCTGGTCTTGGATGCATCAAACCATAATTATCATCAGGGGCGGAGCCAGGGATTTTTTCTATCCTGGGTTATGATATAAATACACATAAATTATTTTTTAAGATCAATCATTCACTTGGATACATAAATTTGTTAAGTTAACAATAAAGTTTTAATTTAAATACATAACATAAAATATATAAAAAATAAAATTTAAAGTACATAAAATTCAAAATAAAAATAAATTATACTATCAAAGCTGCACCCTTCGATGTTTTGTATAATAGAATTCATCTATGATCGAATCTGAATCAATATCTTCAACAAGCTCTCGTTCAATGTAAATCATCATAGAATCTGCTAAGCACTCCTCTTTCATTTTATTGCGAAGCATAGTTTTAACATGTTTCATAGCTAAAAATGCCCGCTCTGTAGTAGCAGTGGAAACAGGCAAAGTCAAAACAAGACGAATCAACCTATCAATCAAATGATAGTGCTGCGACTTATTTGTTTAAGCTAATCCTCAACATAATTCAGAAATGATAGACATATTCTGAAAGCTCTCATGATAAATCACATCAATCTGATAATGCTCTAGCTGAGATCTTAAATAATACATCTCTTGTTCATTGAAATCTTTAGGATAAAATTTCTCAGTAAGCTTGTAAATAACATCAACTTTAAATGATTTAAAGTTGTCTTTAGGTTCTAAAGCATAGCTAAGTACAAGGAGTTTCACTGTCCCATCACTAAATCTAGAATTTAATTCTTCAAACTGAAAATCTATTGTTGAGTTAAATATATCATAATGATAATGCTTGTAAACTGTCACTGAACCTTGTTGTTGACATGAACGACCTGTAGCCTTTTTATATGAAGCATTCATATGTGGTATGTCAATCTCATATTTTGCGCAAACAAATTGCACATTTGTAAGGAGAATATCAAATCTGGCATCTCTCAAAGTTTGAAGCAATGATTTAGTAGTTGATACAAGATCCATTGTATTTAAGATGTCAAGAGATTTTTGCTGCAAAGCTTGACAAAGTAAATCAGTAACCCCTATTATTTTATGCATCAAATATAAGATGAATATAAATTCAAAAGATTTCATCACAATCAAACAACCACCAGCTTCTCCACGTATAGAATTAGAAGATCCTTCTTGAACTATACTTTCAAGCACAGTAATAGTTGCACCATACATAACTATTAAGCTGCAAATAGAATCAAAATGAGAGCTCCAGTGAGTAGTTCCACTTCGATGTAAATTACCAATTTGATTAGCCCCTCTACTAGTCCCACGTTCTCCAGTAGCTACCATATGTGCAATTTCTATAGCCTGAGCATAATGTAACTCAGTATGACGTTTGGGAGAAGCACAAATAAGGTTGATAATGGTTGTCAATTTTGAGAAAAATAACCAAATAGAAATCTCATTTCCAGTTGTTGCAACTAATGCCAGTTGTAGTCGGTGAGCAAAGCAATGTACATAATATGCATAGGACAATCTCTGAGAAATAGAGCTTGTAGTCCATTCCATGCACCACGCATATTGCTAGCAACATCAGACCCTTGACCTCGCAAATTGAAAAATATGCAAGTTATATCGAGCGAGCACATCATAAATTTCTTTTTTAAGTGTTGAAGAATTAGTATCTGAAACATGCACAATACTAAAATAACGCTCTCGTACAAAACCCTGAATGTCAACAAATCTCAAAATAATAGCCATTTGTTCTTTATTTGATGCATCTTTGGCTTCGTCAATCAAAATACAAAACCTTGCATCTCTAACTTCTTCACAAATCTTTTTCCTCACTTTGTTCGCAAGAATATAAAATCTCTTTTTGAATAGTCGGTGAGGTATACTTTGTATTTTCGGAGCTTTTTCTAAGACAACATCATCAATGTCAACATTCAGTCTCCCTATAAGTCTTATCATCTCCAAAAAATTACCTCGATTATTAGAAGCTGAAGATTCATCATGAACTCTAAATGCACATGCTTGTAAGCTAAGCCATCGAACACTTTCAATTGTTGTCATAAGTCTCAACCGATTTTTCTGAACTTCTTCAACAGTTTATGCATTCAACGCTTTATCAATATGTTTACTTACTTTCATTAAATCTTCAGCAGATTTCACAACATTATTATGTGGTGAAGTCGGACTTCCCACATGCATCAAAAATGCACATCTGACCCCATCATTAACCCTCTTCCAACTTCTAAAGCCTTCAGTGGTGAATGTGAGATGACGAGGCACTTTGTTTTCAAAGATAAAGCATGAAAAACAAAATACTGCATCCTTTGATAGAGAGTACTCTAGCCAAGGAAATTGATCAAACCAAGTGTATTGAAATCGACGATACTGTCTCCATGATTCAGTCCTTGGATACTTTGCTAACTTAGATTGATAAAGACCCATTTTGATATAAGCTCTTCTAATTTCATCTTGTTGATTAATAGGATGTTTCCATATTGGAATTCGTAACCCAAGATCTCATTCAAGAGTATTAACATCAATTTCAACTCTTTCAGATTTGAAAGGGGGCTGTTCACTACAATTTGACACATCAATATTGGAAGGAGAATGTCCTTTATTGGTTGATGTTTGTTCTTTTTGTTTAAAGAATGAAAACATAGTTTTTCCTCTCTTGTTTCCTTGATTCTCCATTATAATTTATAACCTATTCAAGTAAAAGGGATTAGGGAAGTTAGGTGCAATATGAAAATATACTAATGCCATAATAAAATATTCATAAAATGCAGAATATACAAGGATAAACTAGTGATGCAAACTATTAGGAGATTTGGAGAACTTAACTTTGAAATAACCAGTAAATTATTAGTACTAGACTACTAGTGTGTTAGCATGCATCCATTTCTAAGGTACAGTCTACTGTTTACTCCATTAAGAATCTACTGTAATGAATGTGAAACATTAAATTCAAAATGAAAAGTCATGGTTTGTAAATTCTTACCTGATGATTTTACACTCTTGAGGCTCTTTGTATAGATTCTTCTTCAAAATCCAAGCTAAAATTGTATATTGTTGAAAAGAAAAATAGCTAAAACCCCAAGTTATTTAGAAGACATGTAAACCAATTAATTATTTATATTTAGATAAATTTGCTGTAAAATATAATAATTAATTAGTATTGCAAGGAAAGGTGGGTGGCTAATTAACTAATGTTGCTAGGGAAAGTAAAGTGGCGGCTAATGGCTAGTAATTAATTTGTATTGCAAGGAAAAGTGAGACATTAGGTTTGCAAGATAGGGAAAGTGGGATATAAGTTTGCTGTCTAAAAATTAAAAGGGAAAGTGGATCATTTTTTTTTTTAACCTGGGCTACAACACTCCTTAGCCTTCTACAAGGCTTCACCCATAATTGTCATGGAACATGTTCTGCTATAATAATATTGATATCTTATTTCAATTCATGATCGATACCAATGCACGTGTGATTAACTAAGAAATCAACCAAAGCTTAACCTCTAGCTACTTTTTATGGCATACAATGTAGATTAAATTTAAAAGATGCCAATGTTCATTTATCAATATGACCTCTTAAAAAATATTTTGATAGCATATATTTGATTAAATCTATTTTACAATTATAATAACTAGTAATATATACTAAGGTAATTTAACAAAGATGAAATCAAAGATATACATAATTTCTCTATCAATGTATTTTTCTAACCACTATGAGCATAGTTTTTAAACCGGTCCGGTGGCCGGTCCGGTCCAAGGCACGAGTTTCGGGTTTTGACCAGGTCACCGAGTCGCCTGGGTTAGTTTTTTTTTTTTTAAATCAAAATGACATCGTTTTAGTAAAAAAAAAACATAAGTCAATGGGTTGCAACCGAGTTTTTGACCAGGGTTTGCCGGGTCAACTAGGTCACCTCGGGTTTTGCTTTTCCCTATTTTTCTTAAATGTGGCTCGGTTCCAGCCTCGGGCCGGGCTGAGTTTCAAAACTATGACTATAAGTGCACAACTAAGATAATACACAACATGTTCATGTTCAGAGTTGTTTCTTGTGCTAGCATGCTACCAACCGGTCCTTCCACTATTGAAATATATAGTGTTAAAGGCTTCTCAAGCCTTGATAGGGCCAATAATGGAGATTTAACTAAATAAGCTTTTACGAATTCAAAGGAAATTGTTACTTTCATTTTGTTAAAACTTATCAAAGCTTTGCCCTTTCAATAACTCAGTAAAGGGTCTAATATTCCCTATAATATCTGAAATGAACCTCCCTAGAAAATCAATCATGCCGATAAGGCTTTGAAGCTCCTTCTTATTATGAGAAGGATATGCTTTTATGATTGCTTGTGCTTTATTTTTTTAACCTCTAAGCTTTGTTAATGCAATAAATATCCTAGAAAATTACATGCTTACACTCCATATGTACATTTTAAATGGCTTATTTTTATGTCATGCATCCTCATTCATTTAAAGAAAGGATGCAATTTATCTAGCTAAGTGTACTTTGATTTTGACTTTATCACAATATGATCAATATTATAGAAGATTAAGTTAATTGCTCTTTGGTATAAGAACTAAGACATCTAAATACAATCTCGAAAACATCTTATATAATAAAAATTTGGTTATAACTAGAGTTGCCATTCATGAAGCTAAGTATTTTATTAATAAATGCTTTATTGGTTAGCATATTAGCCATTGACATTATATAATATCTTTTAAAGTTGTATGATTTAAATATTTGAAATCTATGTTTACCTTTAATTTGCCATTCTTATTGACTTAATAAATCTAGCTTTTAAGAGTTGTTTAACTTCTTTCTTCACATTATCGATCGTGTTTAGAGCCATTCTTCATGAAGGTTATTTGTGTGGCTTAAACCTAGGCTCGATTGGTAGAGGATCTTTTTTACCCAAACTTTGTCTAAACTAGATATTTCATCATAATCTTACGTAAAATAGTCTTTATAAATGTGTAACAATACTATCATTTCACTTTGAACTTCTTTTATATATTTACACTTATAAAGGTTAGTTTAGGCTTGTCTTCAATTAACATGTCTTGGACTTCAACATATCCATCATCTATCTTTGATGATGCTGAAGCAAGACTTATCATATCGATCAAGATTAATTTTACAATCTTGATTTGATTATATTAAAAAAATTCTATTATGGTACCTTATATGCCGACAGGCTTCATTAAAAGCCTCAAAACATACTTTTAAGTCATAATAACTCATCTAATCTCATGTTTCAAATTCTTGGTCATTTTTCTTTTATTATGAGTTGTTTGGCCTATTAAAAGTTGTTTTGAGTTGTTCTATTCATGTTATATTTTTACTACCTAAGAAGTTAATAGGGTGACCTATGTTATCCATGCTCATGAACTAGACTAGATCGATATCATTAGTGTATAACCATACAACTTTCATAATTGAATTAACCCCAAATGGTTTATTATCTTCTTTAACTATTTTGATTGATCTATTTAGTAGTGAAATTATCAAAGCTTAGTGTAAAAAAGATGACATACACATGTTAGCATCTATCTAGTCTCGTCTAAGAAAAACATTGTAGCTTGGCCTTGTTTCTACCATAGAAAAAGTTTTACTAAAGGTTTTAGACCTAATAATTAGGTTTTCTTGGAAATACTCATATAATATCTCTTATATACCTATAGAATCTAACGTAACCATTTTTAACGAGGTCATATCAGCTTTGTTATGATCAACCTTAGTGATCAAATACTGGAGCATAATATTGAGTGAGACACTATTATTGATGAAGACCTTCTATATTTATCCATCGTTAAAATTATTAGTGATATACATGGGTTTCAAATGGCGACTTATAGCTAATGTTGGCTTAGGAAATATGATTTATGGATCTTACTCAAAGACTTGGCTCTGACTAGTTAACCATAATAATATTTATCTTTTTTCTACATTGTCTTTATAGTCACTATCCAAAGAAGGTTATTGACAGTCTTGGTTTTAAAGGAATATATAAGTGTGAACACCATGTTGATTGATATGATTTTCTCATGGTCGACCACTTTTGCATTAGAAGGTTTTTTTAGTTCCTCATCATTTAAAGCACTTTGTTAACATGCTTCATTAGGACTGAGAATTATGGTTGTTCTGCCTCGTCCTATCATGTATTGTCATCATAAAGAGTTTCTAAACCTTCATCCATCATGCTATCATCTAGGAATCCATTATAAATTATTTATCTAAGTAGTCTTATATTTAGACGAGGTCATCTATTAAAGTCTTTTCATAGCTCATGGACTTATTTAGAGTTTGGATAATTTTTCTATTTTTGAGCACTATTGGTGTTATCTTTTATGTAAAAGGTATATGTTTTTCTTTTATTGGAGTGAATTTCTTGATAGTATTTTTTTTTATTTCTTTTGTTTAAGAGCTAATGTTATCTTATTCTCTTGTTGTATAATAATTAATGATTTGTACCAATCTTATGATGTTTTTTTATTTTTTAAATTCAATCTTTAAAGGTGTTAGCCTAACATTTTAGATAAGTTAGTCATGTCATTATGGTTGTTGATTGATCTTTATCTTTATCTTAATAGCATATATTGCCTTTTAAGTTTGAGGTTAACTACTTTTCATACTTTTTTTCACTATCTTAGTGATAAATTTATCTATTTTTAGAAATTTCTTTAGTTATATTTATCTTTTTGAGATCATGGTTTATTTCAATCTTTTAAGATGGTGGTGGTATAGAGACACAAACTCTTTTCACCTTTTTTTTTCACTAAGGCTTATTGCTATTCGGTAATTTTATCCTTAACAGAGATTAACTTATGATCAATATTGCTATTTTAAATAAGAGTTGGTGAGATTCTATCCAATATTGATCATTTTAATATACCTCTTATAAAAAAGCATAATTGGTGTTTGAGACTATTTGCTATTAATCAATCGGTTTGTACAACATCAAAAACTTGTTTTTTTTAGATAAGGTGTATGACTGTGTATCCTTTCCCCTTACCAAGATATTTAGGCATTAGATTCTTCTAAACCAGGCTTTGTATAACCAATTTTTTTTTTTATCTCAATCTGCTTTCTATATTTAAGAGATATTGATGATAACTAAAACAATTCATCACCCTCATTTATCATTAGGATTGAATAATTTATATTATGATCGATATTTGTGCCATCATATGGTCTTTTAGTCCTGAACGTTTTAGTCCATCATTGAGGCATTACTTGTTCAATATTATCCCTCAAAGTCTTCATCTTTTGAAAAAAAAAATCATAGGTAATTGAGGCACCTATACACCTCACTTTAAGTTATATATTGGGCTTGTTGAACCATCCCTTTAGCTTTTTTCATAATCTATATACTTTTTGAAAGTACTAGCATATGTGACTAGATCAAACCTTTGTTATGGTTGATCAACCTTTATCTTATATAACTCTCAATTTTAAAGTAGCCCAACAACCTTTCTGGGTAACTATTGCTGCAATGAATTTTAGAAATGGATCATCATTCACTTTTATCTTTTTATCCAAAAAATAGATGCATCTACATTTTAAAGCTTTCTAGATTTGGTTTTTGAAAGCTACACAACTATTAATATCATGTTTCCAAGATTCATACACTTACAATATTTATATCTTTTAATCTGATCAATAATATGGATAATGTGATTGTCAAAGAGCTTAATTTGCCTTATATGCATCAACTAGTCTAATATTTCTTCCACTATTTTGATGTTAATAGAATACTTTCTATTTTAGACTACTTCGATAACATTTACATTTTTGTTATTTGGTTTAGTATCATCCTTTTTATGTTTTTTTAATACCATGATCTCAAATAGTCTTATATCTATAATTTCTATGACCAATATAAACTATATTAGACCTCATCAAATTCCTTATCAAAATCTAAATCAGTCAATAAGTGTGCATTAACATATTATTTAATAGACAACAAGATATGCTCCTTTTAATGACTTTTTTGTTTACAGATTTTGCTAGTATCTTTTTATTATGAGCAACATCATTAGGGATGGTATAGATCTCTTAGTAATTGTTCTCACATACCTCCTTTTTTATGTTCCACTACATTCTCTAAAACATTATTTAAGCACTTCTACTCAATCATAACTATAGTAAACTTAGTTTTCATTGTCCTAAACCTTATGTCATAACTTTTTATAGCCTCACCTAAATCCTAGAGTACTCTAGCTAAGTCAACAAATGTGAACTCTAGTTTTGTCATGTAAAAGTGTTCATGAAAATGAGTTTCTATCTCTTTCCAAGTATCGATTGAGTTGGGATAGCAATGTGGAGAACTAGTAGAAAGCTGTTTTAGCTAATGATAAACCAAACAACCTTAGTTTATGAAAGAAGTGGTTCCACCATTACCATATTAATTAGTAAACTTGGCAATATGTTCCCTTATTAATTGGTTATCTTTATCAAAAAATTACTTCAAATCAATAATTTTTATTCCTTTAAAGATAGCGTGCAACTTATAAATCTATTTTGAGTTAGGACAATTATAAGTAAGTCTTATTATTTGTCCTACTTCTAGCCCAATCTATCTTAAGTATTGGGCTAGTTCAACTCTATCTTTCCTCCATTTCCATTTCACTGCTAGTCAATAATAAAGAATTGATATGCAAGGGGCTTGAGATTTCCTTGTTGTGTCACAACCTATATGGTATATAATTACCTAATAGTAAGTTGTGAAGTGGGATAAAAGTTTTATAAGGCTAAATAGTTGGCATGTGGTTGTATTTTTTCCTATTAGACACATTCTCTCTGTAAAATTTGCCTTTTTAATCAAATTAAAAAAACAATTATACCAATTGTCACTATCATCCAAATATCAAGATCTCTACCAATAATGTCTTTTAATCTATTTATATCATATTTATGTTGTGCTCTATTTATTAATCTTACCTTATATTTAGGGATAAAATAAGAAATTAAGGGATTAAAGGGGCTAATATGAGAAAATATAGGGAAAGTTAAAAATAAGATAACAAAAAAAAATTCACCTGGTTAATATTATTGTAAGAGAAATCTCAGTGAATTAACGGTAAAATTTAAAATAAGAGTTACCACATAGTTTTATAATAACTAAAAACCCTAACTAGTCTTCCAAAAGTTTTGAGTAAAGGGTTGGTTATGTAATAGAAAAGATATAATCACCATATTTATCATATTTAAGATAAGCTATATAATTATTTATTTTAAAATAGCATGTGTTTGTTATGCTTAGAGATCATCAAAACCTAACATTTTTATTATAAATTTAAATTAAAGAGTGGTTTTAGATTTGAGCCCGAAGATAACCTAATCCACACTTTGTTAAAAGAGAGGCATTAGACCTGACATAAACTTGTAGTTTCTAATTTAAATATTTGAAAATCAGCCTTCAAGGATAGAAGTTGAGAATATGTCATTTAATCTTGAGACGAGCTTTGGGTATATATAATGACAAATACGCCATAACAAATAAAAATATCAAAATAATATACTAAGAAACATGAAAATGCACCCACCAATTTCATTAGCTAATAATCAACACCCAATGATAGTGGCCAATAAAAAATAACCTAGTCCTGGGTTGAGTTAGTTGCCATTTCAAATATATGATAGTCAACCTTCAAAAATATAAGTCGAGAATAAGTAATCTAATCATAGGTTAAGCTCTTAACATATATGACATCACATGCACATAAAAAAAACAAAAATACTGAAATAATATATGAATGCATATCAATCAATTCTATTACCTCATAATCAACATCCATGGATAAAAAGCTAATGATAGATAGCCTAATCCTTGTTTAAGTGAAAATACACTACAAACATACAAGAAAAATTTAACACAAATAATAATGGATTAATTCAAACCCATCCTTATTCCACCTCAAACAAAATATCAATTCCCTGGTGGTTTCATATCCTCGAGGTCGTCGTGTAATCATAACTCAATTATTCACCAATATTAAAAAAAACAAACAATATTACAAATCATTCAAAAATAAACAAGATAAAGGTATTAGGGGTTTAAAAGTGACATTTAAGAATTGTTAAAGTCGATGAGAGGCTGTTGGAACTTGGACATATAGTGGTGGTGCATACAGTTCACGCGATGGAGAACTAATCAATTTGTAGGGCATCGTTTAATGCTCCAATGAGTGGCAAAGGTGCACGGGCCACTCTATCAAGTGAATAACTCCTTCCTCTTTTTTTTGGTGTGGGAGGTGTCGACTATCTCTAACTATGTAGAGAGATTAGAACGAGAAAAGATGAATTTTGTTGTTATGAAAACTGGTCTATTATTATATTTTCTGAATCGAACAATTTGTTAGATCTACCATGGACCACTGGCTTGCAGATGCGGTTAGGAGTGAGATGATTAAAGTAGGTGGCTATCGATCGAGGGTAGTGGTGGCATAGTTGTTAAGGTAGAGATTGGTAACTTAAAGACTTTGGTGTCTAGATTTTTTTATGTTTTTGTTTGTTAGGTTTTTAGTTGGTTAGAATTTTTGCAAGAGTATCTTATTTTTTATTCTATGTTATAAAAAGATTGTAAAATAAGCAAAAGTGCCAAAAATATCATAAATTGATTTAATTGCATAGAAAAGAAATTTTTTGAAAATCTTTGTATTTTTAAAATATTTTGGAAAATGAAGGTTGAAAATGGGTTATGTCAAATAATATATATTTTTTTGCAAAACATGTATTCAATATAATATAAACTTTAAATCAAAGGTGAAATTGAAAGATTTAAATATTTTAGGACTACAATGTAAGATTTTTTAAAGTATTTTTGCAATTTTCCATTTGCATGATTTCGGCTCGTTTATTTTCATTTTATATTTTCCTTGTGAAGAACCTGTTTGAGAACACAGTACAAATTGCATTTCCTTATATTTTGATTTTTTAAGCTAAAAATTATTATTTTTTATATTTTTAAATTATTTTGATATGTTAATTTTAAAAATAATTTTTAAAAAATAAAAAATATATTATTTTAATATATTTTTAAATAAAAAAATACTTTAAACCCCGACTCTAATCACAACCTCTAATAGTTTCATAGAAGATATTGCATATCCGGACCGGTGATGGCATGTAGATCAAAGAATGTCGAACGCAGTTGCCTTGTACGGCCGTGCGTGGACGAGGCCGTAAGTTCTGAGTCATGCTTATGCTCGGGAAAGCTGGACCACACGGCAAGTTTGAACCTTTCATGGTCAACTCACAAACCTCACGCAACGTCACCGGAAACACGAGGTTCGGTGGGGCAAACGATTGTTCACAAATTGTCACATTTTCCACCACATTTTTATTTGTTTTATTCAAAAGTCATGATGTGAGAATTCAAAGCTACAACAATATAGTTTTTATTCTCTTATTTTATATTTAAATAATAAATAATACTTATAAATTTACTGAATATATTTAACTTTTTACTACACATGTGTGTATATTTAATTAAAATATCCATAACACATATAAAATTAATACAATATTTTGAATGAAAAAATAAAAAAATTTGACACTAATACTGTAAATTAATTAAAATTATCATATTCATTTAATATATCATCACATGTTTAATTTAGAAGTCCTAGAAAAATAAATTATTTATATATTTATTATCATGAATACTTTGTAACAAGGTTAAATGCCCATTATTATCACACAATGAAATGCCATAATCATATTATATAAATATTATTTTTATTAAGATATATATGCTTATGAAAATATCATTAGACTCAATAATTTTTATTATCATGGTCAAAACATTATTCACTAATAAAATCTTATGTATTGATCAATTGTTTGACACTTAATAATTTTCCTCTTTCATTTTCATATATTTTTTTTAAAATCTATTTAGAAGTGCGGTTGTTTTTTAAAATATTTTTAGTGTTAAATTACATTAAAATAATATTTTTTTATTTTTAAAAATTATTTTTAAGATCAGCGCATCAAAACGATCCAAAACACAAAAAAAATAAAATAATTTTTAATAAAATAATTAATTTTTTGTGGAAAAACGTTCTCCTAATTTTACTTTCTTTTTAAACACATTTATAGAAAATAATTCTGTTCTATATTTTCATGTTGGTTTTCTATAAAAATTAAACATATCCCAAAAATATATAAACATTTGCTCTAGCTAGGAACACATGCATAAAAAATCAACGGAATTTCTTTTTTCATTTCAAGTCAGCATAAATAAAACAAGATGTCAGCAACATTTTTTATATATTTTTTTAATCTTCCTAACTTTTAACAGCATCACATGCCCACGTCGCCTCATCCTGGGGCAGGTGGAGGCAGGTGGGCATGTGGACGCAGCTTGGATGGAACTTGCTTGCTTTATTTATTTATTTATTAATATAGATATTTAAGCCGCATACCGTTCAGCTAATTTCATGTACATTAAACGTGCTTATCTTCTTTGCATGAATGTGAACGTGACTTGTTATCAGTAATCTACTTCAACAAAAATGGAGAGAGATACTTAATTTTTTTAAATAAAATAAAAAATAATTAATGTTTTGGTTAATAATTAACTTATTCATCCTTAATTTGTTTTGTCTATTTTTTTATAACAATTTTTCATTTTTCTAGCTAACTTTTCATTCTTGTTTTTATTTTTATTTTTATTTTTTTTCATATTTCTTTGTTTTAGCCAAATCTTTATTTTATTTTCAAAAGACAGAAAAGAAACTGGAAGGAAATAGATTTTGTGTAAAAATAAAAAATTATCAATCACATAAAATAATATATTTCATGTTTTGGATAAAAGATACAAGTAGGGGTGATCATTTTTGGTTCGGTTTGGTTTTTATATAAAAAAAATAACCAAACCAATTTGTTTTTTAAAAAATTGAAATCGAACAAAAACTTGTTCAAACCGACCAGTTTTGGTTTGGTTTTTAAGATAAAAATCGGTTCAAACCGGTTTGGCTCGGTTTTGATTCTGGTTTTTTGTTCGGTTTGAGTTTAGTTCGGTTTTTTTGGTTTTAGGGTTATAAAAACAAAACCGAACTGAACCGGTCGGTTTTTTTGATTTGGCTCAGTTTTTTCCGGTTCTTGGTTGTTTTCTAGTTTGGCTAAGTTTTTTTCAGGTTTGTTTTTGGATTTGGGTTTAGTTGAGTTCAGTTCGATTTTAGGCTTATAAAACTGAAACCGAATCGAACCGGTCAGTTTTTTAAAATTTTAATCTGTTTATTGATTTTTTTAATTATTGATTTTTTAATTTTCTCAATTTAATTAATTTTTTAGTTTTTTTGCTATCCTAAATGCAAGTATGCTTTAGTAATAAATCTATAATTTTATCCTTCACTGAACATTACTAGAAAATCTATTCATTTACAAGGCCAAACAATTATTATAGTATTCGTCTATCTAGTTGGTGATAAATAAATAAATAAATAAATATTCATTTTTTTTTTGTTTGAGTCTTGACTTCTTAATAATACATATATTTTGCTAGTGGTAAATAAATAAATAAATGGCAAATACTTCTTAATATTTTTTTTGTTTTTATAATCTCGGAATCTTTATTATTTTTATTTTATCAGGAATTACACCAATATAAATCTGACACGTGTCTCTAAAAAAAAAACAATGAAAAATCCAAATTAAATAAAAATCGAGATCCTATATTTGTGGGTCTAAAATGTCTTTGAACATACAATGTTCATTATATGACAAAGTAGTCGTACATTTTGAAGTAATTGATGATGTAGCTTCATCGCAAGCCGGCGAATGACGGAGAGTTTTGTAAAAGAAAAAGAAAAAGAAAATCCCATGTGAAGACAACGAGTGATTATTTTTATATTTTAAAAATTTATATTTTCTTTAATTTAAATTATTTTTTTATGTTTATATAATTTTTTTAAAAAATTATTTTTTAATATATTTTCAAACAAAAAATACTTTAAAAAATTCAAAAAACTATTACTAGTATCTAGAAAAAATTGGCGTGGTCTCTGCTCTTTCGTCTCTTGTTTTTAATAGAATTTTTCCACGGAAGGTTGGTGAAATGTTGAGAACTTGGAATTGACTTTGCAAATAATTACGAGGGCTTCCTGCAACCTTCTTGGAAGTTTATGGGTCCAGAAAAGCGCGTGTGAACATGGGGAGTTGGTGGAAGAAACTTCAAAGAGTTTGAAATATACAACACCCCCTCCTCACCACAGCAGCACGTGGCGCAATTTCTTGTAAATCCAAGGACGGCAGCGTTTTCACTGTTCATAAATTATTATAAATTGAAACAGTCAAGTTCTTAAAATTTTCTAATTTAATATTTCAGTATTAAATTAATTCAAAATTAAGTTTTTCAATTTGTTCCTATCTCAATATTAGATTGAAATATCATTCAATTCATGGTTATAATCTATTTTTTTTTAAAGATACTTTACCAACACTTAAATATGTTTGAATTTTTTTTTATGACATGGGATAATGAGCTAGTATTTAACTATAACATATCATAGATTGATTGAGAGGCATTACCAAATATGTTTAGGGTAACATTGATGAAATCAAAAGTTTTGATGCTAATCTTGATAATAAATAATACATTAGGGATGAAATTGAGGTTTTTTCCGAGACCTTTTCTATTCTTTTGACTTATTCTCATTTTGTTCTTACGAGATTTTTATTTTATGTTCACACATTTTAAGAATTTAAAACAATATACAGAACTATTCTTGGAAGAATTAGTCAAGAAACCTCGACCATTCCAAAATCCAACAATGTGTAAGGGGCCCACTCTCCCTTGTTGATTGTTCCTCAAAGGACCTCTCTCTCTCTTCTTACAAGAACAATCCTATAAATCTCAAGCTTCTGGATCCGAAACTCTGTGCAACCCTTTCAGAGAAACCCAGAACCTCATCAGGGGAAACAGTTTCAGTACCTTGTGCTATTCTGGTGCGCCATAGCCAAACACTGAGAGCTTGCTTGTCCTTGAAAGAAGGAGAGAAAAAGGGCTCATAATTTCTCTATAGTCATATCTCATCATCCTTGCTTCTACAAGCACCAAGCAAACAATCATGGATAAATCCTTAACAACAACTTTGTTGTTTTCTTTCTTTCTGTTGATCTCCTTGTCTGTCTCATCCTTGGCTCAAAATTGCAGTAGCTACTCTTTCTCTAACCGAACATACAGCGACTGTAATGTCCTTTCTCAATTGAACTGTTCTCTTCACTGGAACTACTACCCATCAAACAAGACAGCTGATATTGCATTTCGCAAGACTGGAGCATCGACATCGAATTGGATTGCATGGGCTCTAAATCCCTCTGGGGGACAAATGGCTGGTTCACAGGCTCTTGTAGCTCACAAACATTCCAATGGCTCCATGCTTGCTTACACAACCCAAGTAAGTGCATCCGGAAGTATGCAACCTGCTAGCTTGAATTTTGGGGTTCCCAATATTAGTGCAGAGAGCGCAGGAGGGGTTATGATAATTTTTGCAACACTTGAGCTTTCTGATAGATTTGTGTCGACCAACCAAGTTTGGCAAGAAGGTCCTCTGAGTGGAGATAATCCTGGTCCACATCCTCTCAGTACAGAGAATAAGCAATCAGTGGGGACTGTGAATTTTGTTTCTGGATCAGTAACTTCAACTGGAGCAACTACTACCCCAAAAGATCGCAAGAGAAATGTAAGTGGATGGTCAATTAATTATGCGTATAGGTTGCTTGCTAGACATGAATTCAACTTAAATCATCATTCTAAAGGTGATTGAAATTGATTTTTTCAGGTTCATGGAGTGTTAAACGCAGTGAGTTGGGGAATCCTTATGCCCGTGGGAATCATTATAGCAAGGTACCTTAAGGTGTTCAAGTCAGCAGGTCCAGCATGGTTTTACCTGCATGCTATTTGCCAAACTTCTGGCTATGCAGTTGGGGTTGCTGGATGGGCAACTGGTATTAAACTGGGCAGCGATAGCCCTGGAATCACCTACGACAAACATAGAAAGCTTGGCATAACCATCTTTGCCCTTGGAACCCTTCAGGTATTTTCACTTTTTATTTACCTAAACAGCAATTAATTGGGTTTTGATTGTTAGTTGGTGACTCTTTTTCATATTTGTTGAAGAAAGTATTCATTTTTGAGAATATAATTGCCTTGTGTAATGTATTCAAAAGCCCAGAAAACTTTTGATTTCGAAACAGTTGTTAAAATGTCACTGCACTGTTCTTCATTTGACTTCGAACAAAAGAGACCTCAGAAACCATTAAAAACACTTGGATTTTTTTGCTGCCATGGGATTCTTAGATTTCTTTCCACATCGAAGGATGCCTAAGGAAAGTCTTTGATGCCTAAAAAGTCAGCATTTGTGTCCCGTTGAATCTTGATTTTGTTTTCGAGCACACGCAATTCTTTTAATGTGGATCTTACCAAGTCTTCAACTGCGGGCGGCATCTGGAAGGGAACCTGTTTGCAAGTTCTTTCTTCCCTTAGGCCGTCACTCGAACCGTACGGCCTCGCAGTCTTTTCAAAAGATTAAAAACTGAATTGAAAAAGATTAATTTTTTCTACCTCTCTGCTCTGCCATAAAAACTGATGTGATCTCTAGACAAGTAGTGTGAAAAGTCTTCTAACAAATAATGCACTGCCCTGTTTGCAGGTGCTCGCCTTGCTCTTGAGGCCCAAGCCAGACCACAAATACAGACTGTATTGGAACATATACCACCACACCATTGGATACACTACCGTGATTCTGAGCATTGTTAACATCTTCGAGGGATTTGATGTTCTGGGCCGCGAGAAGAACTGGAAAAAGGCCTATATTGGTGTTCTCATATTTCTTGGAGCTGTTGCTGTTGTATTGGAAGCAGTTACTTGGTTGATAGTCATCAAGAGAAAGAAAACAGCAAGCTCTGATAAGCATGCTAATGGAGTTAATGGATATGGTTCCAGGGTACAGCAGAATGCGTAGCTGATGATTTAGCATTGATAGGCTCTGTGTTTTATGTTATACACATAGTTAGATGTCCATTAGTGAGCTTTTCTTCTTATTTATATTCTTTTGGCATTTTGTTATACGATGATCGATGTTAGTTGTTTTCGATGTCACATATATATGCTTGTACTTCTGTTATTTGGTCGTGTTTTGCAACTATAATAATCTTACTGTTAGAGCGTGTTTGGCAGTGTGGTAGCGGTTGCTTTTCAAATAGCTTTTCGTGCCGAAATACATGCAAATGATGTTTTTTTATTTTTTAAAAATCATTTTTGATATCAGCACATCAAAAACGATCCAAAAAGTACAACCGTAACTCAATTTTAACAAAAAAAAAAAAAAAAAAAAATTTTGAATTTTGTCAAAACGCCGGTTTGGCAGCAATGCCAAACGGGCTCTTAGTCTTTTTTCGAGAAATACTTGAATTATTTGTATCCCTAGTTGTCTCAACTCATTATCAAACTTTTCACTCATCCGAAAACACACGCAACTTATCTTGAGATCGTTTAAGAAGGCCGTGCAACTTAGTTTTTTAAAATTTTAATTTTTTTAGTGTTTTTAAATTATTTTAATATATTAATATTAAAAATAATTTTTTTAAAAAATATTCAAGTAAAGAGTACTTTCAAACCTTTGTGTGGGCTAAGCTTTTGTTTCCTGTTTGTTTTTGTAATAGAAAAATATTTTTTTTAAATTAAGTTTTTTAAAATATTTTTAAATAAAAAATAACCAATACCTAAATAGTTTATGGGCTTTATAGGTAATATCTGTACAGGGAATGTACAATTAGTGGGCCTAGTCATGGGCCCTAAAAACGAAGTCCACCATGGCCGAACAGTAATTGATTGAATTGCAAGAGCAAGAGGATCTCCTTTTGGAGGGCCTCCTCCAGAGGAGCTCTAGATGGCATTTGTCATTCTCTGGGTCGAAAGCTGTGAAAAAAACAAATTCCGTTTTGAAAAATGCCGTAAAACTCATTTCGGAAAACCATTTAGTTATTGAAAAACATCATGAAAACTGTACAAATCATATAAATAAAAATGGTATTTGAAGATTGAATCAGTTATGAATTCATTGGGGCTCGGTGTTCTAGCCTCGTGTGGATTTGTTTTCTTTTAATATTAGTATATTAAAATTATCTAAAACTACTAAAAAAATATATAATTTTAATGTTTTTTTAAGCCAAAATATATTTTTAAAATGTATTCAAATACAATTTTAAATGCAAAAACAAAAGTTGATTAAACGAAGTTATGTGTCCCATTGAAATGCATTATCACTCTTGAAGAAAGTAGAATGAAACAAAGGGATTGCTTGGGAAAAAATGCATGAGACCTTATTTTTCAGGCAATTGTTGTTTCCTTGGGAAAGCAAAACTAACACGTACAATTTGACAAGAACATGATAAAAACAGCAAGAAGACAGTAAGCTCAATATAACTTCATGCATCCAAATGCAGACCAAGGCATTTGCTACAATCTTTTCATGGTTTACTTAACGAGGGGAAGAAACAGAGCAACAGCACCTGAAATGCAGTCTGACTTGAGGAGCAATACTTGGAAGACGTTTTATATCTAAACAGAACCAACGTATATCGAAATGAAATAGGAAAACTCTTGTACAATTTCAAGCAGATATAACAAAGACCATAGATAAACATAAACTAGATTCTAAACAGTTTTGAAATGCAAAAACTGTTGTATATCAAAGGGAAATTTAAGATTCAACCTCGCAATCATGTGCATGAACGATCGTTGATTTCTAGAGTGGCAACCTCTTTGATGACTTGAGCTTTGTCAGCTTCAAATTGTTCATCCCCTGAAATTAATGAAGCAGAATATCATTAGCAATCTAGCACAAAAGCAATGAGGGCTAAAATCTCAAGAATTTCACTGTCTAATTATATCATTTTTACCTTTATCAATGCTGAAGTCGCCTAGAAACCTAAGAAGCTTGCTTCTATTTGTAACCAGTACACTGATGATCTCAGGAGGTTTATTTTGATTTGCTACAAATAACTACCAATTAAGGGAAAATAGAAGTTGATTAAAATTAGACGGATTAATAAAAGAAGAAAAATATCCAAATATCTTTCTACACTACCTACCTTGAACACATGAAAGGTTTCCAGCTGCATTGTCTTTGGATCCTGAAATGGATGAACCAAAATTTATAGTGGAATACAAGTACAAAAGATTTTTATAAGAACACATGGAAATTCTGTGAGCAAATATGGTAAATCAGAGAGAGAGAGAGAGAGAGAGAGAGAGAGACCCTGAAAAGATTCATCAAGATCCTCATGTTGTCCAATGAACTCACATACCGAACCATCACAGCAGAATTTGAGCGGTCAAGTAGCATGTTTCCCAATAGCTGAAGCAGATTATATGCTGTCAGAAAATATATTGTATTCTATTTCTCCTTAACAAATATCTCTGATTTTTTGAGAGAAGAAATAAAGCAAAACCCTTCAGAGAAAAGAAAAATTGATAAAGGAGTTCCCTACTTTCACTTTATTTTACCTTTTTGTGCTTGCAGTTGCACTTATTAACTCCCAGTAATGTGATTTAGGCATTTACAACTTTTAACATTTTTACAGAAAATGTATATTGATACACTTGGAAAAAGGATGATTTTATCAAATGACAAACTACAATAAATAATGCAAGGAGTAGATTGTTCCTGTGAAATTTATATTACCTTGACAGCATGCCGTCTGGTTATGTAACTGGGAGACTCTAGCAATTGTGAATTGTATTCTTGGAAAAACTGGAACAAGGGAAAATTTTGGAGACACATTAGATATTGGTAGTAATTCAAAAATGGATAAAAAAATGTAAGAAAGTAACTAAGTATCAAAGTTATTCCCCTAGTGTTTAGTGTTGATATATTTAATCACACCATCAACATGGAGATGTACCGATATCACAGAATAAGTATCACCACCAAGTGACATCCATGCCAACAACAATTGTCTTGTTCTACAGATTGATAGATACCACTTCAAACAGGTTTTTTTCAAGTATAAATTATAACAATGCCTATAGTTGTTGTTAATGCTCGCGGTTGTGAGTAATCAGCAGCCTCTTTTTCAAAGTTTCATCCTTTTTCAGATGAGTGAACTTAAGAAGCTCATCTACATAACTCAATCAGTTGAACTTTTAATTGTAGAATGGTGATCTTCGATCCACAAATAAATAGTAAACAATTTTACAGATGCTATTAATGAAGTTCCATTGATCCTAGCAACAATAGTATACCGATAATGTTCAGCGCAATGAAATCTTTGCAACAAAAACATTACGAACACAGACAGTGGCAATAGGGATACTCTGAGTCTCAACTTTCTGATCATTTATTTTCATGTGAGTTTTCGTTTAAAAAATTGTTTTACAAATCATTACTCTATTTACTATAGGGATGAATGATAGAACTACAACAACTGCCAAGTCCAATGCATCAAGCACAGTCTGTTCTTGGCAGTTAGCAGCCTCTTTTTTACGATGCCATCCTTTTCATATGGAAATCTTAAAAAGCTCTTGCTGACTAACTCAATCAGCTAAAATTTTAGCTGGCTCCATTATTGTTGAAGCGATATCTTTCTAATCCAGAGGAAAAAAAAAATAAAATTGACAAGCTTACATCAGTAGTTAATGAAGTTCCTCTAATCCTAGGAACAATATTGTTTAAAAAGATCATTATTATGGACATGCAAGGGATGAATGACGATAATGATGACACATCTCTTGCATCTACCTCCAGTCAGCTGTATTGCATCATCCACTATTCATGTTCTTAGAGCAAACATTACGAGTTGCTGTAATATATGGAAGCAGGTAAAACCATGCAGGACTAGAAAGCAGATAATGATGACACCACTTACCCAGTCATAATTTACAGAAAGAAATTCGGCAACAGTTGATTTATGCCTTGTCATGAGCTCCTGTATAAATGTGGCAGTGGGTCAGTAAAAATACTCTTAAAATTAGAAACATTAAGCGAAGGATGACATGGATACAAGAAGGATAACTTTAGAATACATGTATATCGTAATAGTACCAAAAGTACAAGCTCCATGCACAGAATTAGGAAAATATAACGATATATCAATGATAGCATTGGCATACTAAATCTTAATTAGAGTGTGCATTGTAGATAAAGAAGTTATTGTGTATCCAAACACAAACTATTCTGGTTAAACCTGACAAGGCCATAGGATGGTGGATGCTAGAAGCATGAACCCAACCCAACAATGAGGAAACATTGATTATTATGGAGATCTAAGGTTTTTTTTTTTTTTTTGCCTACTCAGGTCTCAATCAACAATTGTAGAAATCATGTTCCTGAAACAAACTTATCCTGAAGTTGCCAATCCTGCAAATTTATCTTCTACGTGAATACTATTTTGGTAAGAGCTGTAGCAGCAAAGGCTTCCAAGAAGGATCAGCAAATATGCATTACTGGATCAAATGTCACAGCAAATATGTCATTTCTTAAGCCTATGAAGAATTCAAGCAGGAGTTGTGTGCCTGCAGGATACGCACATCATTTTTAGATGCAAGAACATAAATAATAAAATGAGATATTAAAATACTTAACTTTAAAAGTTGCCTGAGCATCTGACGCTATGTCAAAATTTGGAATCTGTACATAAGTTAAAACTTTCTTCAGGTGCTCTGTTTCCAATACATACCTGAGAAATCAATAAAGGTTATTAAGATCTATCACGTTACTTGTGCTAATGCAGAAAGCCATTTTAGACTATTCTGAAGCCAGCTTGGTTTGGGTATATACACAATAAAAACGAAAAACAAAAATCCAACCTTGGCATTCACCTATGATATCTTAAATTTAATTCACTTTCTCTATTTGAGGGAAGACGCACAAAATGCATAGCATAATCCTTTGGCACAAGTTTTCCAACTGGTAAAGCACATATGCTGTAAGAAAAGCTAGTGATTAATTACCTCCTAGGTTCTGCAACTCCTACTGTACGATGTTGGAGACATTGCATATCTTCATGAGCTTTCTTAACCAAGTTTTTTATATGCATTATTGTAAGACAAAACCACATACTAATTACTAGATTGAATTTTAATCCAAACGCTAATATGCGTTTAGGAGGGCCAAGTATGCCTAGGAATTCAGAAACTCGCAGTCATACTTTTTAAAATAATCAACAACAAGACTAGCACTCAAGTTCTCTACAGCAAAGAATTAATCCTGCGTTCATTTCAACTATAAACCTTCCACCATTGTCCCCGAATACACTGATCAGGAACAAAATCTGAACCTTAGGCAGTAAACACACGGTTAATGATCATTGATTAACAATCTCTGATATGATTTAGCGGAGTCAAAGAACCAATTCCCAGATCATATAAAGCTCAGTAATGATTACCTTGCCACAATCTGATGGCGTATGCACTCCCTCAAAATTGCACCATATGTTACAGCAATCTCACCGTCTTCATAACTAACCATATTACCAGGAAATTAGAAAGAAAAATAAATCTGAAATCTGACTTATTGACAGCAAAAACTTATTTTATTTACTAACCCAGGCAGCAGAATATCCATAAGGTCTAAATTATTTTCCAGATACTCGGAAGCAATCAAGCGCCCACTAACTCGTTGCCTCTGCAAATTTGCTAAAACATGAGTAGCATTTTGACGTGCCTGAGATCAATAAAGGGTGGGCAAGATGTCATGAAAAAAAAAAATAAAAAAAAAATTGAATCATAAAAACAGAAAGCATGAATTTGGTTGCTGGGGTAGGTTACCCCCAAGTCGAGTTTTGGGAGAGAGAGAATGAGAAGGCGGAAAGTGTCATGCTTAAAGAAGTCCTGAGCCAAATGTGCACAAGCATCAGGATTCGGTTCTGCTTTTCCATTCCCAAATAAAACTACCCTTATCTCCAGAATTACTTTACTCAGCTCTGACATCTGCAATTAATATCCCATGCATTATATACACTCGCAATAAATCAAAATAGAAAACATCTGTTGCTTATATAAACGTACGCACCTTTTCCTCGCGTTTGCGTTCGCGAGTCTCGGTATTCTGGTCGAGAAACTTGAGAAGGTCGCGTGCTTGGAGCACAAGCTCCGCAGGCGTCCGGGGTTTTGGCTTGAAAAGTCCCTTCATGGCTTGGTACACATTCAGCTACAATATTGCAGAAATCAAGTTTTTATTAATATTATGGATGTAGATCTTCTGTCAGTTAATTATAGAATTTCCTGTATTTGATGATGACGATGATGATCAGGGTTCTAAGAGGAGAAGAAATTGGGATGAGGATAGATAGTGTGTGTATATATATATAGGTTTTCTTTGGTTGCTAAACTCTTTTTTTGCATCACATGACAGAAGGGTTGCTTTGTTATTTTAAGAATGTCAAAGGACAATTCTCTCCTTGAAACAATATATTTTCATAACGTGTTTATTTATATATTTTAAAAATATTTTCAAGAGATTTGAAATTTTTTTATTTTTAATTATTTTTTTTATTTTTTTAGATTATTTTAATATGATGATATTAAAAATAATTTTTTAAAAATAAAAAAAATATTAATTTAATATATTTTCAAGTGAATAATATTTTAAAAAATAACTAGCGGTACACTTTTCAAATACACTTTTAAATTTAAGGATCAAGAATAATTAAAATAATAACAAAGAAGAAAAAATTAATAATAAAAAATAAAGTTGTAAATACACAGAATACATGTTATTTTATTTATTTCTTACCTTAAGAATACCTTTTATATTGTTATAATATAAAAGTTACTTAGGTACAATAAAAAAATAGTTGATTTATTTAGCTTAAATTTCTATCAACAAGGATATTAAATAGAGAAACTCGGATCTCGGCAACGCTCCCCTCAAGGCTAGATTAACGATAATATCGGTTAAAATATCAGCCATATGTTCTATAACTTTCACGTACTCATATATATGAAATTGCGGTCAATTTCTACAAGGTTAGTTCCATCATGTTTTATTCCACGATATTGATAGCTAATGTGTGTTTGGAAATATGGTTGCTATTACTTTTCAAATTACTTTTCACTCAGAAATATATCAAAATAATATATTTTTTATTTTTTAAAAATTATTTTTAACATCAGCGCATCAAAATGATTTAAAAACACCAAAAAAATATTAATTTGAAGCAAAGCAAAAAATAAATTTTTTAAAATTTTTTTAAAAACGTTTTTGAAACGCAAAAATAAACAGGACAATTATATTTTATAGCTACTTAAGGAGGAAAACCAAGCTCCCCCTTAAGTAAGCCATGGATGATTTTTCTTTGTTATTATATACAACAATTCAAGACAAATCAAGTTGTATAGCGACAACAACTTAAGTAACAATAATATACGACAACATCAACAATAACAACAATGATAAAAATACCAATCCAGACATCAACAATTTATAGATGAACTTAAGTACATGCTAAAACATGAGAGCATCAAACATAGGCAGGAACAACAACTACTTCAAAACTTTAGCAATGCACAATATATTAGAGAATAATATAAGTTATATTAAAACCTTACTTAACAATTTAAGTTTTTAGATTGAAATAGTTCTTTGATATGATATCAAAACCTTGATGACCAAACGGTCATGAATTCGAATTTCACAATTTCTATTTATTTGATAAAAATTAAATATAATGTAGTATGAGTTTGTGCAAGTTTCAAGTTAAAATGGCTTTTAATTAAGTGATGTATTAGAGAATAATATAAATCATATCTTGAAATATCACCTAACAACTTAAATTTTAGATTAAATTGATTCTTGAAAACCACGACAATCATCCCACAAATGGAAACATCAATAATGACATATTGGACAACAACGGTCTAAAGATAAATTGCTAAACCAACAACAAGAAGCTGGATAACAATAATCTAAGGGTTGATTATGAAGTAAGACAACGTATTAGCAGCCTAAAACCACAATAAAATATGGCACCGATCAATTTATAGTCAAAGAATACAACAAAATACAACGGCAACAATTAAAAATTAGGATCATTTTGCTGGACTATAACAATCTTGCAATATAGTAAAAAATAATGTAGCAAAAACAACAATTAGCAAAAACCACACCAGCTATTCTGTTGCAACACTCATACAACGTTGAATCATCAACAACCTGTAACATCGAAATACAAATGACAAGTCGCTTTGTTTAAGGTGTTCCTACCTAGAAGAAGTTCTCTTGACTAGATGATCCTCTTGGCCTCCAACAAGAAAAATGATAAAAGATCTTTGTATTCAAGTGGCAAGTATTTTTCTAAAGGATAAACAAGCAAAATCTAGGGCTCAAGAATGGATTCTATATGTGATTGATCTTGACAACCAAGTGCACCTTGCAACATCTCAAAACCTTTAGACTTTTTGTGACCATATTACCTCTAAAGCGCCTAAAGATCACAATTAGAATGAAGACCAATAACCACCACGCTCTCAATTAGCCTTGAGGGCTCATTTAAAGGCCTAATGTCTAAGTACTATAATTGAAAGTTTGCCCAATAAGGTATATGGCATGAGTTTTTTTTTTTAACTTGTTAGAGCATTCCATATTATTAATTGCTATAATTTAAGGATCAAGAATAATTAAAATAATAACAAAAAAGAAGAATTAACAATAGAAAATAAAGTTGCAAATACGCAGAACACATGTTATTGTATTTATTTCTTACCTTAAGAATACCTTTTATATTGTTATAATATAATAGTTAATTAGCTATTATAGAAAATAGTTGATTTATTTAGCATAAATTCCTTTCAAAAAGGATATTAAATAGAGAAACTAGGATCTCGGGAACGCTCCCCTTCAAGGCTGGACTAACAACAATCTTGGTTAGAATACAAGCCGAATATTTTATAATTTTCACATACTTAAAGTGGAAAACCAAGCTCCCCCGTAAGTAAGCCATGAATGATTTCCCTTTGTTATCATATACAACAATTTAAGACAAACCAAGTTGTATGACAACAATAAAGACTAAGCGAGAACAAAGAGAATGTTTGATATCTAGATTCTAGAGCCAGCAAGCACATGTGTGGACAATGTGATATGTTTAGTGATTTAGATGAGACTATACAAGGACAAGTCACTTTTAGAGATACCTAAAAAGTTCTGGTAGAAGGTAAAGGCAACATTTCAATTAGATTGAAGAATGAAGATCATAGCTACATCATAGATGCTTACTATATTCTAGTTATAAAGCACAACATGCTAAGTATAGGCCAACTTCTAAAGAAATGATATACTCTTTTAATGGAGGATTGTCATCTTATAGTCAAGGACTATAAGAGATTAATTGCCTTTGTAAATGTGTCCAAGAATATGTTGTTTCCTCTAAACATTCAATATGATGTAACAAATTGTTTGAGTGCCATCACCAACAATGAAGAGTGGCTTTGGCACCTAAGGTCTAAAAATTGATTTTTACAAGTCTAAAAATTCTTGTAAGCAAGAAAATGGTCAATAATATGCCCCATATTGATCATCTAGTGTGAGAGTTGTGTCCTCAGTAAGAACCATATAGCTAGTTTTGCTAAAAAGATCAACTGGAAAACAAAGAAGCCATTGGAGTTAGTGCATACCAACATGACTGGTCTTGTAAAGCCAATGTCAACTATACATAATAGGTATTTCCTTACTTTATTTGATGATTATAGTAGAAATACATGAATATATTTTTTGAAAAAGAAGTCATAAGTATTTAATTACTTCAAAGATTTTAAAGAAACCGTTGAAAAGCAAAGTGGCTATAACATTAGAACTCTAAGATATGATCAAGATAGAAAATATACATCAAATGACTTTGAAGCCTTTTGTACACAACAAGGCATCAGGCCTCACACAACACCATCTTATACACCACAGTTGAATGGTGGAGCTAAGAGAAAGAATCAAACTATTCTTGATATGACAAGTAGTCTACTTAAAGTAAAGAAGCTGCCCAAAAAATACCAGGTTGAAGCTGTGTCATGTGCAGTATATCTACTAAATCGTTGCCCAACTGAAAATCTGCAAGCTATCACTCCTGAAAAAGCATGAAATGGTCACAAACCAAGTGTTACTCATTTTCGAGTCCTTGGTTGTGTGGCCTATACAAAGATCCTAGATGTAAGAAGGACCAAACTCAATGATAAAAGTGAGAAATGCATCTTTATCGGATATGGTGATATAAGGATGAGATACAAGCTATATAATCCTGTCATAAAGAAGGTGATTATGAGTAGAGATGTTATCTTTGAAAAAGATAAAACTTGGCAATGGATTAATGATCCAGAAGAAGTTAAATGGATTAGTATTGATTTGATCATTAAAGATGTAATGGAAGTACTAGTAGTACTTAAAGAAGGTCCAATAATATAAGCAGATGAGCCATAAAATCTGGTACATAGATTCTCTATATTCATTAAGAGAAACATACCAATATTAGAATTATCATCATCACCATCACTATCCTTATTAGAACAATCAAGAAGGATGAGAAATTTAAAAGATTTGTATTGATAATCGATTAGCGATTGCATTAACAAAGAACCCAGTGTATTATGAAAGAAGTAAACACATCGATACATGTCATCACTTTATCCAAGAGCATGTGAAGAACAAAGAAGTTGAAGTGATATCTTGTAAAACAAATAATCAAGTTACAGATATCCTTACAAAGCCATTGAAGAGAGAGAAATTTATCAGATTATAGTTCATCATGCTTGGAATGACATCCCTTGATTGAGTTTAAATGGAGAATTTGTTGTAGTAAACTCAATCTAGAAGGTAAAGAATGACAGTAACCAACCACAACAACAAGTCGCTTTCACATTGCTATTTGCCATTATCTTTCACACATGAAACATATATTTTTCATGCTTTTATTCTGTATATAAATAACAGTTAAGTTTATATTATTGAATATGGAAAATAAAAAAGAGAAACATTGAAGAGAAAAGAAGAAGAAGATAAGTTTAAGAATTTATAATTTATATAAGCTCGTTTTTTTTTTCGTGAGTGCTTCATGGCAGACCTACTGACTAAGCAGGGAGTTAGACGTTCTTCTGACTTTATAGCGCAGATGTGAACTTCGCAGTATTTGTTTCAGTTCCTTGGCAGTCTGTTCGCTGGAGTCCCTTTTGCTTGGTTACTTTTATTTGCTTTTGAGGTTCTTATCCCTTGAGCTCATGGTTTTCTCTCGCACGGGTTCCTCCCCTGTTCCCGTGGTGTTCTTTTTGTATCTTCTGAGCTATGAAAAACAAAAAAACAGCCATTTGGTGTATAGTTTTTGCTACAAGCCCCGTACAAATTATAACTCCCTTTTAGGAGCATATAAGAATTTTTACACAAGAAAAACTGAGATTAAACGTGAAGAGTGACGATAATAAGATAAATGTTAAATGGTAAATAATAATATAAATTATATTTTAAAATTTTATATGATTTAAGTTATTAGATTAGAATGATTCTTTAATATGATATTGGAGTTTTATGACCAAGCGATCACGAGTTTAAATATTATTATTTTTATTTATTTGATAAAAAATCAAGTATAAATTATATAAATCTGAATAAGTTTTAAATTAAAAAAAATTTTATTTAAAAAAATATATTAAAAAATAATTTAAATTATATTTTAAAATCTCAACTATTTATTTAAATGATTGAATTAAGAAATTTGACTTAGTTAAACAAACACTAGTGTAGATAACGCAAACCAATCATTTGTACTCCACCCGTACAATTAATTTACTAGAATTTCAAATTGGTTCTAGATATTGATGTTTCATCCACCACTTCTAGTGGTTTCTCGACGCACCCACTCTCTCCACCGCTAGTGCTCATCTGTGTTTCCATTATGAAAATTATCAACAAGTTGGAGAGGTTGACTTGTTTATTTTGTTCTTAAGTCGCACTAAATCATGGACACAAACTTAGCTAATTAGTCGTAACTCCAACAATCCCACTAGGCTCCTCTCATGATTGCTCCAAAAGCATTACATTTTCAGATTTTGAAGACGACAACCAATATTATTATTATTCGAAGAAGAGATAAATGGGCAGGAAAACTGTTAAAAATGTTTTAAATAAAGAGAGGACCAATATTGTGCAGCGAATACAATGTATTTTTCCTTTTTAATTCAGTTTCTTGAGACGTGAAAACAACGGTTCATTCAAGAGAGGGACAGGATAATATTGTCTGCCATAAAATCACTCCAATTTCTGCTATATATCATTAGTAGTTATCAACCTTGGTGTCATGGAATCCATGAAGTTGTAAAGGCCATAACAACTGGTTCGGATCGATAAAGTTGTGGCTTGGAAGTTGTATTCTGTGGAACCTATTCCCATATCTTTGCTAAGAAATTAAGGTTAGAGCCAAGAATCATACTTTTCCTTTTGAAATTTATTTGGTTTTATGGTTGTGGTTGCTTTTCAAATAACTTTATCTGAAAACACTAAAAACATATTATTTATTTTAAAATTTTTCAAAAATGTTTTTGAAACGCAAAAACAAACAGGTCTAGTAAACATGATTTCTCCAAAAGGAAATATATATATATATATATATAGCTAGACTCATCTCTATTATGTTTCTACTTCTCATATGGCAAGCACAATAAAATTAGAAGAGGATCAGTACACTTAAGTTTTTTGTTTATTATAAGATATTATACCAAAGACTCCACTAGCTACCAGTTTCATTTATTTTTTTTCATAAAAAAAATCCACTTTAGAATTGTTATGGTTAATTTAGACAAATTAAAGTACTTGAATTAATGGCCCGTTTGCAAAATGACTGGTTTTATTCAAATAAACAAAAACTCCGTATAATGAGAAGTTAATCAATGGATTTGTTGATTCTCATCACT